>OX422216.1:609170406-611570406 GCA_949130495.1 Sambucus nigra
CTACTCTTCGGGTTATAGGTGACATGACCTGCCCAAAATAAAACGTCATCCCCAGTGCTTCCTAAAATCCCATAACGGAAGTGGGGTTCAAGGGTCTCATCCAGATTCACAACAATGTTGGGCAACACCTCGCACAGGCGCAATCCTTCTTTTTAAAGAAGAACTGGGGCACACAATCTAATAGTGTAACTCACCCCAAAAGAATAACAATTACTTCCCTTTTTGGTCAACTTGATCACCAACCATAAAAAAAAATTACTATTCGGATTGTCCATTCCTTCACTGGGATCGTTAGCTTGATAAAAAAAATTATGGTTGATCGTCATCCACCAACCTATTTTCGTCCATAAGGGGTGCATGCGGAGACAACTCACTATGTTCCGCTCAACACCGACCTACACTTATAACGTCTCATATCAAGTGGTCCCCTTCATCTCTGGGGTACTAAAATTCTCGGCCCGTGCACATTTCACCACAATATGCACTTCCGAGCTCTTATACCTTATTGGCATCTACGTTCCATTTATGCGCAAGTCACTCTCGACATAAAAGTTATATCTCCTTCCGCAATTCCATTTAAACAAGCAACCTTCCCCCAAATGCACTATCACTCAGCATTGGTGGTAATCACATTCCATAATTCCTCAAACACACAACGGGGGACCTCAAAATCCTTTCTACAGTTAAATAAATATAAATCTCATCTCCCACGTGTCTAAAGGAGAATATTACAGCGCGCTCTTCATATCACTAAATCATGAGCGCTAAATGTAAGAACGAGTTAAATCTTTTCGCTAAAAAGTGGATATAATATACCTCGAATCATATTAATAAAGTCCCTACACACCGGGATCAAATATGTTGAGACAACTATACTCTACAAAGTCTTTATAATAATATAATATAAATGTGAGCTCGACTCTCTCGCAGGTGAGGTACCGCCAAACATACATATCCTACACTGGAGCAGCAAACCTGATAGCCTTGCAGTATCTGCCTACTATCGTTCTAACCATTACGATAATGCCATACCCATAATAATATCACACTCGTACAATATATCACTAAACGAGTAATCTCAATAAAAATATATACCACTATCAATACACCTGGTCACCCGCGGATGACACCAAGAAAACCCTGATGTACCTCGAAAAATATACGCATAATAATAATGTTATCGATATAGAGACTACACTCGTCTCACACGCGAATCTAGCGATGATCAAAGTATCGTCACTCATTCGTGTCACACAAAACATGTCTCATTCTTCGGATATTAAAACTCATATTTGCACCTTGCCAACCACCATGTCTTCTCAAATGGTTCCCGGACATAACACGCTTGTCTGAACCAATTCGAAAACTACTTTAATCATTGCCCTTTCTTGGCACCATACTTTTGTCTGTTTACTCGCTTCGAGCAAAAGTAATGCATGTGGTTCTGAGGAATACACTGTTGGCCTCAACAACCCTGGTTAAATTCACCATCACTTAGTAAGAACCAAATCATTTAAATCGATCCCCTGATGGGTCTCCCCCTTATGGTGCTTCACTAACACCGTTTCACCCAGTCTTACTCCCCAACTAAATATTTCGATTCTTTTAGCTCCCCACCAAAGAAGCTTTAACATCTCTCATGATAGAACGCGACCTTATTACTATCTCCGTCGACCATCCAAGCAGAATCTCCCTTAATTACTGACAACTTCTTTCACAAGTCAATTACCCCACTTAAGAATTTTCCTCTCCATTTGTACCTACCAAATCTGGTACAAAATTCACTAGATAATAAAATTTATTTTCACAAATGGACCTCTGTTAGGCCCTGCTGTGAGGAATTCAGTAAAGAATTCACATCTCCTCCCAAACATATAATGAAGTAACTTGCGGTCTAATCGTACCTAAGATCCTTCCATATACACAACATCTCACTTTTCAATGTGGTGGTTTCCTACCACCATTTTAACTTTTCTCCTATGAGCCAAAAAAATTTACCCTAAATTTTAACTTTCGGGTATACCACATATCGGTTATATATCGAAGCCTCTGGATATTCTACCTATTGGCTAACACGAAATCTTTGCATCTACTAACATTCCACTTACGGTCCTCTTCAAAGTCCCGTCTGACTATGTCCCATTTGGATCACACTAGGTGAGTCTAACTTGGCACCACTTTTTGCTATAATGGTACTTGAAAATTATATGTTGCACCCTAGTATTCCTTGCAACCCTAATTTCTCGATCAACCGTATGTGTGACCTCAACCACGGTCAGTATTCCCAAGATATCCTATAACCCCAACTGAGCCTTACCTCCTGCTATCCTCCTAACGGCCCTCGATGGTAGTATTTCATGGTTCGAAACACTAACACACCCGAACGCAAATAAGATTCACTAATATATATATATATATATTATAGTAGGAGAACTAAATCTCCCCATAGAAATCAACAATCCTAAACATAGGGCTCTATATCAAATAGAAGGCAACGTTGAAAGTGTAACACGTTCTCACATATTCCTAAGGACAATAGATCCTGATGCTCTGATACCATCTGCGACACCCCGCCTAATAAAATACCTGGTGATGAGTCCTATATCAAATCTAAAATGAATCTCAAATGGTTTCATTCTCAGCATCACTTTCAAAAACCAATTATTTACTAAAAAACTATTAGGCCTGGAGTAAAATTTTAAACATTCTAATCTTTTTAACTAAAACACACAAGTAAATCCATCCACACACAAAAATATAACCAACAACTGAAATAAAAGAATAATGGACAATAACTCTAGGTAAAACATTCATACAACCATATCGAATGAAATGCTCAAAATAAAATAAATTACAACAGTTGGGCAATATGCTCGACTTTAACTCATAATACCTCATATCTAGATCACAAGGAGAGAAGCCGATCTAAATAATCCCTCCTAACATCCAGATTTTTTGCAGCAACATCTGACTCGAAAGAATAAGAATCCAGGCATCCGTGTGTCTGGACACCTAAAAAGGTTTTGAAGAAGAGAGAGAAAATATACAAGCAGGTCAGAGCCCGAGGTTTAAACTTAATTTTCGCAAGTGCTTAAAATACTTTAATCTTTAAAATATGAAATTCTCCATATTTAAACTGGTGTCGCACTTCCATGAGATACCCCTGCCCTCTCACTAAAAGTGCACACCTAACGTATGTATTTTAAGTGCCCCAATTACGCTACCCAACCTAACTAGTATCTCACCAAGCCATCTAACATCACACACTATCGCAACAACCCACGTATGTAATATCCAAATCTTTCGCCTACTTATACTTCTTCCGATCATAAATAAATCTCACTTAATTAGTTCACCAGGGTGCCCAACCATGTACTAAAGACCAAACATCTCCCCACTTCGAACGTTGTGTTAAGCTTCGTGTGCGGGACATCTCGAAAAGTGAAATACAAACAAGGAACCCTACCAATACACTACTACTTGACATTTACGGTCGTTGAGATTCATTTAGCCCTCTGTCCATAGCATGTACCCTTAAATTCTTGCCTCTCGTCATAAAACTATACTCATAAAAATTCCAACTCTTTCCATTATCAATTTAAGTATAATATCGTCAAAGGGATACACTCAGTGTTCTAAAAGGCTTTTTAGATACGCCAAGTTTTGGCCCTAGGCGTGGATCAAGGCGTGGTCAACGTTTTTTGGGGCAAGGCGTGAAAAAACAAGCATTTTGGGGGGATAAGGCGTGAAAAACGCGAGTTTTTTAGAAGTAAGGCGTGAAAAGACACAATTTTTTTGTTTTTTTATTTTATTTTAAAAAAATAGTATTTTAATTTACAAATATTTAGACATGTTTTAAGGTATGTACCAATTTAGTATTTTAAATAGCCTTATCATAGTCAAAAAATATTAAAATATATTGAAAAATGCCTAAACGCCTTTTCACGCCTTTTTACGCCAAGGCCCGCCTAGGCTTCTAAGGCTTAAGGCTTGGCCTCCACGCCTCGGTCACACCCCGCATTTTTTAGAACCTTGGATACACTAAATCCCATCAACTTATATCGAGAACACTCATCCAAAATATCCTAGGGTCTAACATCTCTCAGCTCCCGACCTTTACTACTTTCATGCGTGGTACGTCTCGCAAAACAAAATTCAAATAGGGAACCCTCCTAATACACTACTACGTAGCTCCATCGGTCATTGAGATCTGTTGATCCAAGACCTAAGTCTATTACTCGATTCATATAGAATAAATTCAACTGGTGTTTTTACACGTCCTAGTGTTATTTATCTCGTATATAGTAATCCCATCATATATATGTGTATCACATATTTTATTTCGAATTTTATACTCCCGGATGATCCAGAATTTAACCCATATTTCATTCTTCATCTTGATCCATGTGTATGTATATAGGTTTTCACATCTCATATATATATATAAGTATAGATATAGTTGTTGTGTATAGTATACTTATATATCCCACGTTATAAGTATAATAACCATCCCTCAAAGCTATAACTCAATGGATGCAATCTCTACAATGCTATCATCTTCAAGGAAATTTCTCACATATCACCCAGGGTATCAGCAATCGGACTCTTACACCAACTTGGTAAAATCCAAATCAAAACGTGCGAAAAGTGGTCATAGCTTCGCACCTGAAAGTGAGATCGAATCATACCCAAGACATCTCACCAAGATTAAAATCACACAATATAAATAATGGACGAGTATGACCTGGGTACTATACGCTCCCTGCTCCTCAAGCCAGGGGCCTCACCCACATCGTGCAACTGCCTATGATAGCACTAGAGGGGTATGGTTAACATAAATATATAAATCACACACAAATATATTTAAAATCACTTCATATATATAATCTCTCTCTCTCTCTCTCTCTCTCTCTCTCTCTCTCTCTCTCTCTCTCTCTCTCTCTATATATATATATATATATATATATATATATCAGCAAATCTGTTTATTCATGCCTATCTCTCATGGCATTACCCTAAAATCCAAAATTATAAGTATTCACGCAACTAATTATAATCCAGTAACTATACACTCATATATGATATAATTTTTCATACTTAAACTCCTGAATATTAGCTTATCACCACTCACTAATACTCTCATTTCATCCTACTCACACATTCGGACTTACTTATATACTATCGATATCTATTCTACACGCATAATATATATATACTCACCGAAATACTTTCTCGAGTGCCATTCGTCCCAAGCACTCCTAAATTCCATAACCCGGGTCTTATTCCCACTAACCCGAGACTCATATGTTACTCATGTGATCTTATAGAGGTGTTCGCACTCTATCTAGGATCCCCTAATGTTTATGAGCAAAAAGGAATTCTTTTCCAATCCTTTTTGTCTAAGAAAACTTTCAAATCTAAACTGTTATAACTGGACCGAACCGAAGGTTCCATAAACGAACTGATCCGGTTACTAAAACAAACTTATACGGTGACTAATAAACGAACCATTCCGGTAAAAAATGAACTGATCCAGAAATCTCCAAAAATGAACTGGTTCGGCGACCTAAGTTCGGGAGTTTATCTTCTCCAACTCCAAAAATCGATATCAACTCTATTCTCACCCAAAATCTATGGTTGCAACATCACCAACCATCAATACACTCCTCTACACTGTTAGATACACCCAAACACACCCTTTTTTATTCATGGGATTCATTAATTTCTTAAGACTTAAACCCTAATTCTTAATTATTCAATTCTTCAAATTCCTCACCAAATTTTACAACATTTACATGGATTCAAGCTAAGATTTCATCTAGCATTAACATTACATCAATTTCTTATGAAATCTTCTTCCAAAACCCCATTTTTATATAATAATCCTAACCCAAATCATATAGTTTTTCATCACCAACTATAATATGAAAAATAAACACACTTAAATCATTAAAGCAAGTTAAACACATGACATGTTGGATAAATCTGACGACCTCGTGCGGGGAATCCACCGGAGCTTGCCCAAGCTCCCCTTTCCTTCTTCCTTTCTCTTTTTCTTTCTTTATATCTTTTCTCTTTTCACTTTCTCTCATGGCCGTATAATGAGAGAATAAGGGATATCTCGTTATTAAACCCAATATTGACTCGTATACACAATTATGAGCACCTACTGATCCAAAAAGTCCTCGAAACCCAAACACTACACCCGAGCACTCTCTTTTGACTATTTCAGCCCATCTAAGACCAACCCTGCACTCGAAATTCCCATTTGATCCACTTGTCAAAAATTCACCTTTTTATATCCAATACAACTTCACACATATTTTCCGACTAAAATAACATCACCTGTCGATTTTAATCACCCGCGACATAAAATAAAAATAATCCATCACATTTACTTTAAATTTTCAAATTATTAAATACACCCACTCATGTAATTTAATTATCCATAAAAGTACAGGTTACTACATTCTACCCCCAGTACAACAGAATTTCGTCCTCGAAATTCAAATACAACCGGTTCTAAGGTTCAGGACCTTTAACATCACAACATCCTATAGTACTCAAAATCAAATCATATTACTATAAGGGTCACTCCACTATATGTCCACTAGTAGCACCCAGTAGTTTAAAGGCTTCACCACTATATCCCCAACTTTACAACAACATTTTTCAATTCTCTTCATATTGATACACTCCATCAGTTATAAGCTCTTACCTCATTAACAGCACATCACACCTTGTGCTTTTACTAACGACATCTAAACAAGACGAGCCTACACGTCACAGCCTCTATCGCCTTGGTTCAATTGGAAGGATGCACATCACTAAGTGCCAACTTCCCGTATTCCTTCCAACACAAAACTCTCATCCGGAGAGAAATTCATAAAAATTTCTGACCACTCATGTTGGTCCTCAAAACATCAATTGATGACGACATGACTTTTACGATAGTCACAAGCCATCCAAAATAGTTTGTGGTTACTCCACTTTAATCAACGGACTTTAACTCTTGTCCAAATCCAAATTTTTGATTATCTGCTCACCTCTAAACAACCAGAGGGAGAATGGTGAGGTCTTTCCACACCAAAAACTCATTAAGAACCTTGTCCACAATAACCAGGTATGAGTGTTACACACAACTCTACCATCATAAACTTCTCCTCCCAATTAACGTACTATATTTTACTTCACATACAAGTGAAATAATCGCAGTGATTCTAAAATCACCTTCACACAGCCTTTCTAATCGTCAATCACCTCTCGTCTACTCTTCAGGTTATAGGTGACATGACTTGACCAAAACAAAATGTCATCCCCAGTGCTTCCTGAAATCCCATTAAAGAGGTGGGGTTTAAGGGTCTCATCTTGATTTACAATAATATTGGGCAACATTTAGCACCGGTGCAATCATTCTTTTCAAACAAGAATTGGGGCAAACTATCTAATAGTGTAACTCACCCCAAAATAATAATAATTACTCCCCTTTTTGGCCAACTTGATCGCCAACCATCAAAGAAATTTACCAGCCTTACTGTCCCTTCCTTCACTGGGATCGTCAGCTTGATAAAAAAAATTCTGGTTGATCACCATGCACCAACCTATTTTCATTTATGAGGGGTGCACGCGAACACAACTCACTATGTCCTGCTCAAAACCAACCTCCACTTATAACGTCTCATAGCAAGTGGTCCCCTTCTTCTCTGGGGTACTAAAATTCTCAATCGATGCACTTTCTACCACAATTACACTTTTGGGCTCTTATACCTTATTAGCATCCACATTCCATTTATGCGCAAGTCACCCTCGACTTAAAAGTTATATATCCTTCGGCAATTCCATTTAAATAAGGAACTTTCCCCCAAATGCACTATCACTCAGCATTGGTTGTAATCACATTACATAATTCCTTAAAAACACAACGGGGGCCCTCAAAATCATGTCTTTAGACATGTAAATATAAATCTTATCTCCCACTTCTCTAAAGGAAAGATATGACAGCGCGCTCTTCATATCACTAAATCCTGAGCGCTAAACATAATAACGAGGTAAATATCTTCTCTCATTAGTGGATCCAATATACCTCGAATCATATTAATAAAGTCCCTACATACCGGGATCAAATATCTCAAGACAACTATACTCTCCGAAGTCTTTATAATAATATACTCTCGCAGGTGAGGTATCACCAAAATAATAAATCTTGCACTACAGCATCTACCCCAATAGCCTTGCAATATTTGCCCACTATCATTCTGACCATTACTATAATGCCATACCTAGGATAGTATCATACTCGTATAAAACATCACTAAAATGAGTAATCTCAATAAAAATATATACCACTATCAATGCACCCGGTCGACCACGAATGACATAAAGATAACCCTGCTATACCAGGGAAAACATACGCATATTAATAATGTTATCGGTATATACATTAAACTCGTCTCACACCCGAATCTAGTGATGATCAAAGTATCATGACTCATTTGTGTCACACAAAACATGCCTCATTCTTCGGAGATTAAAACTCATACTTCCACCTTGCCAATCACCCACGCTTATCAATTGGTTCCCGAACATAACACGCTTATCCGGACCAATCTTAAACTGCTTTAATAATTTCCCCCTAGGCACCGTACTCTTAAACCTTTACTCGCTTCGAGCAAAACTAATGCGTGTGTTCCTAAGGAACACACTGTTGGCCTCAACAACCCTCGCTGAATTCACCATCACTTGGTAAGAATTCGGCTATACAAATCATTTGAATGGATCCCCTGACGGGTCTCCCCCTTATTATTCTTCAATAAAACCGTTTCACCCAGTCTTACTCTCTGACTGAATCTTTGGATTCTTTTAGCTCCCCACCAAGAAGCATTAACATCTCTACTGATAGAACGCAACCTTGTTACTATCTGCACCGACCATCCGAGAAGAATTTCCCTAAAGTACTAACAACTTCTCTCACGAGAAAATTACCCACTTAAGAATTTTCCTCTCCATTGTACCTACCTTATATCGTACAAAATTCACTAGATAATAAAATTTATTTTCACAAATGGACCTCTGTCCGGCCCTACTGTGAGGAGTTCAGTACAGTGTTCACATCTCCTCCTGAACATCTAATGAAGGAAATTGTGGTCTAACCGTACCTAAGATCCTTCCATATACACAACATCCTAAGGTTAAATCACTACAACAAAACTGGGATAATGGTCACGGATTTTATCCCTGACCAAGAAGGGGGTGTCGCGGATTTGGTCCGTGACCAAATCGGGCATGACCATTTCTAGTGGTCACGATCCAAATCCCTTACCCAAATCCTGGTCACGGATCTCACAAAGTCATAGATGTGGTCACGACCCATAACCCTGACCCTAATTGTATGCATGGTCATGGCCCAAATTCATGACCACTTCACTATTAAAGAACATGTGGTTACGGACTTTTCCCATGACTAGTCCTCTGAGCGATCCATCTTTGTCACGGCTTAAGGTCATGACCAAACTTAATGTGTGTATGATATTGTCACGGTTATGGCCCGTGACTATACTTGCTATGCATTTAATATTATCACCGTTATGGGACGTGACTATACTTGAACAGGGGGTCCCGTGGCCACGCGGTCGGCTCGTGCGGGCTACGTTGGTCCCGTGTGAGGGATTGGCACAACTCACGGGCCCTTTGGGGGCGCTAAGGGGTTTCGCCCCCCGATGGTACATTTTCAAACCTAAGTGTGGATATTATCTATTTTGGGTCGTGGTCCCAAACTGGGGGTCCCATGGTCATGCGCTCAGCTTGTGTGGGCTACGTTGGTCCCGTGCGAGGTGTTGGCGCCACTCATAGTGCCGTTTGGGGGGCTCTAAGGGGTTTCTCCCCCAGACGTCACGTTTTCAAGACTAAGTGTGGATATTCTTTGTTTTGGGTCCTGCTCTCAAACCGGGGGTCCCGTGGACACGCGGTTAGCTCGTACGGGCTACGTTGGTCCCGTGTGAGGTGTTGGCGCCGCTCATAGGTCTGTTTGGGGGTGCTCAGGGGTTTCGCCCACCGATGGCACATTTTCAAGCCTAAGTGTGGATATTCTCTATTTTGGGTCATGATCTCAAACCAAGGGTTCTGTGGCCACGCGGTCGACTCGTGCGGGCTATGTTGGTCCCGTGCGAGGTGTTGGCGCGACTCACGAGGTCGTTTGGGGGGCGCTAAGGGGGTTTGCCCCCTGACGACACATTTTCAAGACTAAGTATGGATATTCTCTATTTTGGGTTATGCTCTCAAATCGGGGGTCCCGTGGCCACGCGGTCGGCTTGCGTGGGCTACGTTGTTCTCGTGCAAGGTGTTGGCATCGCTCATGGGACCGTTTCGGGGGCGCTAAGGGGTTTTGCCCCCCAACAACACGTTTTCAAGCCTAAGTGTGGATATTCTTTATTTTGGGTCGTGCTCTCAAACCGGGGGTCCCGTGGCCACGAGGTCGACTCCTACTATCTACGTTGGACTCATACGTGGGGCTGTTTGGGGGGGGTGCTAAGGGGTTTCACTCTCGATTGCATGTTTTCAAGCCTAAGTGTGGTTAGTCTCTGTTTTGGGTTGTTCTCTCAAACCGGGGGCCCCTTGATCCCTTAGGGAAATGCTTCTGCCTAAGGTTTCTCTGATATGTTCGGAGTTATTCATCAACCCGAGAAAGCACCTTATTTTTTGAGTTAGAGGAAAATGACAACCATTTGCTGAGTTTCTCGTAGATGTCATCTTTAATAGCTTTATCTACGAGGTTCCAATTGTCAGCTCCTGCTACTCTCACATTCATTTTTACCAAGGATAAACTATGACAACCCGCTTAAAATAATAACGGGTGGCCAGCCCTATACTACATAAATCAGGTATCTCAGATGGCTCAGTATCAACATCAACTGATAATACTAAATAATATAAGGCTAACTAGCCAAAAATATTAAAAGCGGATGCCAAAAACTAAATAAACCATATAATAGAAATCAAACAAACACTATAGAACTACTAACAAAGGTGAAATGCATAAAAGTACTATGATAAGTGAAGTGCTAAAATAAAATCAAATGAGTGTGCATAAGAAAATATACCCGAATAAGCTGTCGGGTGACAGACAGTACATCATCCATGGGGAAAAATATAAACAAATATAAATAACTCTAAAGTATAATCTCGATGTACAAACTCAATCCTATCTATATTCACAAAGAAATAAGAGGCGACTACAATTTAAGTCCCGCAACAGTCCGCACCTGTTATGGCTCCCACAACTCTGGATAGAAGGCCATCCGGCATCCATGCGTTAGGACACCTGTAGTAATATATATATATATATATATATATATATATATATATATATATATATATATATATATATATATATAATAAAGCAAGAGAGAAATATAAACGGGTCAGAGCCCGATGTGTAAAAATGTTTAGCGAGTGTGTTAACCATGAATAATAAATATCAATGCACTTATTTCATAATTAAAGTGGAGTCGCACTCTCGTTAAACCCCAACTCACCCCTAATCTAATGGCGCGCACCTATTCGCGTCCTGAAATCTTAATTAAGTTACCCCACCCATAAGGACAACCTAACTTTCAATGGGCACGGCCTATACCCCCAAGACCTGTCATTCTAACATAACCCAAGGATCCTTCCCATTCTAAACCTACTTAAATATACACATACATATGCGCCATACTAGGCTTAATTGATTCCAATTATTAACTGAAACAGTTATTCATTTTTGTTGTTTCACATGATTAACATTTAATTTCAAATTAAGCATTTATTCTCTAATTAACATGCATAATTTAATAAGGACAAAACTTCACTCCACTCTCAACATTCCACTATGTTTTGTGCGTGGGGCGTCTCGCAAAGCGAAATCCAAACAAGGAACCCCCTCGATACACTACTTCTTGGAAATGTTGATTGTAGGGATCCATTATGTCATCTACACAAAACATGCTACTACTATATGGATTACTAACTAAGAGTAATCCCAAAACCTCCAATAAATATCCTTGGGTTGATATAACCGAGATATTCCTTAACTATGATACATCAACCCCCGATAATCTGGTACACCATAATCATCCAAGATGTACACCATAGAAATTTCATATCCTTTAACCTATAGGATATATATATATATATATGTATTTACTCTAAACATATATATATATAGATACAATCATTCACTCCCATAGCCAAGTGTACATACCACATATGATGTACAATGGCCATACACATAATATAACCGGCTATATATATCGCCCATAACTGCACCATGCTATCATATTCCAGTGCCCATCTCACGTAGCATATTGGGGACCACCTGTAGGACTAAACGACACCTACCTCGGGATCAACACACACACCCACGTCCGGGAGGCGGTCATAGTTCCTAACCGGTCAATGAGACGAAACATACCCACCACGTCTCACCCCAAAAAAATGTAAATCACATAATAACACAACGGACGACTATGACCTGGGGAATATCCACACTCTGCTCCTCGAGCCAGGGTGCTCACTCTCATCGCGCAACTTCCCAATGATAGCATGTGTGGGGTATGCTTAACCATACAAGTATATATATCATTCACATGCACAATATATATACATCCAAATAATTACATCATATAACTAAACCTCCGTATACGGTTTAGCTATTTACACCATGAGTATACACATATATTCATATCTATACAAATATATATATACATACATATATACGTACATACTATCTTTCATTGTATGTATGAAGCTTATAAGCTCGACTATTGGCATCCATATTCCTCAACATACCATTCATCACTTCAATCATATTAGCTTAATTCTTTATATGAATACGATCTCTCACTTGAAGCATATTCATCCATTTCTCCTTATGATATAAATAATCTTCCAACATAGATATATCTCCAACATTAAGGTTATCACCCAAAGTTTAGTGTAGGTAATAATCTCTACACATCTCATCTATATCCCAAAAGTACATCAATATCTCTACTACTAATTTTGACTATTGGTATGCACATAACTAATAGTCAATAAACCTCACACTCAATCTTAAATTCGTCTCATAATCCCATCACTTAGGGAAATACCACACTGATATATAATCACTATTTCGACTACGGTTCAATTACTCTTATGAACCCTTAAGTCTTACTTTATTTACAATCTATTCCTTAGGATAAACATTACTAAGGATACGCGACCACTCTCTCTCGACGGTCCCCAATTTGTATCTTAATAGAATCCTATCTCTATAAGGATTCGACATGAACATCGGCCTAGAATCTCGCAACGTACCTTCGCAACTCTCTCTAAGATCTCTTAACCTCACATCATATCTAAACTCATCTTTGATCTACAATTAGGATTCCCACCCCCAATGAGGTCTCCCATTTTTTCTACACACAACTCCAATGCATACATATATATACTTTCCTCAAATAATATCAAGAAGCCCCTATGATCATAACATGTGAGAAACCCCTTATAAGTCTCCAAAACATATCTCTTACATCATAAAAGAAAGCCCCGTATTGATAAACCCAATAAAAAAGGTGTAGAAAACATTCTAGAAAAATTCCCCAAAACAGCCCTATTTTCGAATCGATTCAGCCTGGCCCGAATCGATTCGGTCTCAGGGGAGAATCGATTCGCTCTAACTGCAAATGGATTCGGTCCAAAGGACCTGGGACTCTGACTCAAGCCGAATCAATTTGCCTTGGGTACGAATCGATTCGGTCATGCAGACCTGCCACTTTTGCCTAAACCGAATCGATTTGCTTAAGGGGCAAATCGATTCAGGTGTGCAAAACCCTAAAGGTCTCTTCTTCTTCATTTCACCCACGAATTCTAAACCCTAAAATTCCACTTCTAACCTCTAAACCTTCATCAAAACATGATTCTAAGCTAATAAATCAACCCAAAGTTGATCCCAACCATTTCTACACCATCAATCCCATATCCAAATATCAATTTCAAGGTTTAATCTACAAAATCTAGGTTTTGATATTAATACCCAAAATCCAATTCTTTAACCCACAAATTATGAAATGAAATACACAAATAACTTATTTAGCAAGACTAAACACTTGCCTGAGATTTGTAGAGGTTGAATCATCCTTAAGATCGCAGTTGGGCCGGAATCTCCAAGCTTTCTCTCCTCTCTCTTCCTTTCTTCTTCTTTCTTTCTTCCTTTCTTTTTTCTTTTTATTTCTCTCTTTCTGTAAATGAGAAGGGCTTGATCCGTAAGCCCTTAAATCCCTTAAAATAATAAACCGAGTTTTAAATGTCAATACATACTTTAAAAGACTCGTTTACTCCAATTCGAGTCAAACTGACTTAAAAATATTTCGGAACCGAAATAAAATCCAATGACAGTCATTTTGACTATCTCGACCCTTCCGGAATGAATGACGCACTCGAAATCCTCATTCGACAAACTTTAAAATGTCCTCAATTTTTGGACTTCAATTTCCAAATTCTAAAATTCTATGATTTAAATAAATTTAAATTCTCCCAAAAATTTAATTTCTTAGTCCCGAAATCGTGGGGTGTTACATAAACACTGGGCTTTAAACTGCTGAACATGATTCTTATCCCCCATGGGATTATTTCCCAAAAGAGCGAACAAAATGGGCGTCTTCTCAACTGACTCGGTAGTTTCAGAAGCATTAGGCGTGTCTGTTGGATTAGTGGGAGGTGTACCTTACCTACTACAACTCGGAGTAGGGGAGTGAACAGTTGGTGGACTTGAGTATTGCTCACCAATTAGTGATGAGAATTCTCCTTGTGGTTGTTGGTTGGAGCGTTAGTTCCATTACGTCTCAACATTATCTACAAAAATAATAAAAGTTAAATGTGTATCTATAATAATAGATGTATAATTTCAAAGTTCAATATGAAAATATAAACAACAAAATAAATTTTTTGACCATATATTATCATCTACCTATTCATGGTAAGACTTTAACAAAAGTTCAATGTGTCTCATCTCCGTCCATTCTGGATTTGTGTTTAAAAACCTACGGATTTTCGCACGTGGACAATTAGGAGGAAGTGTATCTATAATGGATGCATAGATGTCGGTGACATGAAATCGAAATATCATCCTCTTTAGCCTAGTGTCAAGATCGAGTTTGATGTGCATATGTCGTGAGACATCACAATCTTCGCCAATGCTCTTTATACATAATTATATCCATAATGAGTGAAAAAAATTCGTCCTTCTCTAACAGCGTAAGCAAGGCTAGTGCTCTATCAAGATTATGTACGTGATATATATATTGTATAGCTTCATCCCAACATTGTGGCGGGGAAAGTAGAATACGATCAAACAAGTACTCTTGCTGGAAATGAACTCCACAGTTTACGAGGTAGTTAAATTGTTCAATCCTCCTATTCCCATACCAATAAATCGGAGTACCCACATTATGAGGATCATTAATGAAAGAGGTACGAGTGCGGACCAATTGTAACCTTTCATACTCTTATTGCCATCGATTATCACTATGACTTATTTTTCCTAAGAATAATGAACAAGGGCGTGAATATGATTCCTATAAATAATGGCTCTAATGATTCATTAACTAGATATTGTGTACGGGGGCCTGGATATGATTCCTATAAATAATGTCTCTAATGAATCATCAACCTTTAATTTATTATGTTTTGAATACCTACTTTTGTCATTTAAGCCAACAACCCCTAAAATTAACCCTTATGTTTGGTATTTTTTTAATGGTCCGGTATTTTTTTAATATTTCATCCCCAAACTTAAACCAACAATATCCATTTAATTAAAATTTTCCCTAGTTTGAAAATTAAACCAACAATATCCATTTAATTAAAATTTGCCCTTGTTTGAAACTTAAACCAACATTAATCATATATATATATATATATATTTTCTAAAATACAGGCACAATACACACAATGATAATTTATACACACCTATGTACACAATACACACACATATACATACATACACATAGAGATACACACACGTATACACACACACATATATACACACACAGAAATACACACACACAATGAAATAAATAACAAGGGTTTGGAAATACACACACACGATGAAATAATTAATAAGGGTTTGAGATTATACACACGTATACATACACATATACACACACACACATATAGAAATACATACACGTATACACACATAAATACACATATGTATACACACACACACACACACACATAAATACACACAAAAATACACGCACACAGGGAAATAAAAACAAGGGTTTAAAAATACACACAGTGAAATAACAAGGGTTTGGATTACCTTTGAGAGAATGAGAGAGATTGAGATTGAGGGAAATGATATCGTCAGAGAGAGGGAGGAAAATAGTTGTGTAGAAGTGTTCGAGGGAAATGAAAACCCATTCTGTGTTTTTTAAGTATAAAAACCATGGTCTCGGCTTAGGGTCGTGACCCCAAGATGTGACCCCTTTATATTTAACACGTCTGCGTGGAAAAAGGACCATGGTCACAGTTCAAAGCCGTGACTCCCTGTTAATAATGGTCACGGTCCTAAGCTTTGACGATAGGGGTGTGTATTTGTGTTACTAGTCACGAAAATGAGCCGTGACCCCATCCATGACCACACTTAGAGGGAAACTTGGCGCCATAATGGTCATGGCAACCGTGACCCTGAGAGTCACGGTTAAAAGCCGTGCCCACCTACAAGTCAATCCATGACCACACTAGGTCTTGGAATTGGTCACCCTCATTTTTCATGTAGTCACGGCTTTGGCCCGTGACCATCCGCTAACGGCTCATGGCCATGACCCCTTTTCGTGACTATTTCCAGTTTTTGGTGTAGTGAATGTGGTGGTTGACTACCACCATTTTAACTTTGCTCCTACGAGCCAAGAAAATTTACCCCAAATTTTCACTTCTGGGTATACCACATTTTTTTTATATACCGAAGCCTCTGTATATTCTTCTCCTATTGTCTAAAACACAATCTTCGCATCTACGAACATTGCACGGATGGTCCTCTTCAAAGTCCCGTCTGACTCTATCCCATTTTTATGACACTGGGTGAGTCTAACTTGGCACCACTTTCTGCTATAGCGGTACTTAAAAATTACATGCCGCACCCTAGCAGTCCTTAAAGGCCCAACTTCTCGATGAACCATATGTGTGACCTCAACCACCATCATTATTCCCAAGATATCCTATAACCCCAACTGAGCCCTACCTCCTGTAGTCCTCCCAACGGCCCTCGCTTGTCGTATTTCATAGTTCGGTGCACTAACACACCCGAACGCAAATAAGATTCACAAATATATATACATTATAGCAGGAGAACAAAATCTCACCATAGAAATCAACAATCCTAAACATAGGGCTCTATATCAAACAGAAGGCAACGTTGAAAGCGCAGTACGTTCGGACATATTCCTAAGGATACTAGAACTTGATGATCTGCAACCATCTGTGACAACTCGCCTAATAAAATACTGGGTGATCAGTCATATATCAAATAAAATAGGAATCTCAAATGGTTTCATTCTCAGCATCACTGTCGAAAACAAATTAATTACTAACAACCTCTTAGGCCTGGCGTTAAATTTTAAACTTTATAATCTTTTTAACTAAAACACACAAGTAAATCCATCCACACACAAGAATATAACCAACAACTGAAATAAATGAATAATAACAGATAACTCTCGATAAAACATTCATACAACCATATCGAATGAAATGCTCAAAATAAAATAAACTACAACTATTGGGAAATATGCCCGACTTTAACTCAAAATACCTCCTATCTAGATCACAAGGATAGAAGAGGCTATAAATAAGCCATGCTAACATACACAGCTGCTGCAGCAACGTCTGACTCTAAAGAATAAGCATCCAGGCATCCTTGTGTCTAGACACTTAAAAAGGTTTTGAAGAAAAGAGAGAAAATATACAAGCGGGTCAGAGTCCGAGGTTTAAAAATAGTTTTAGCAAGTGCTTAGAATACTTTAATCATTAAAATATGATATTATCCATATTAAGCTAATGTCGCACTCCCATGAGATACCCCTCACCTCTCATCTAACACTGTACACCTAACGTATGTATTTTAAGCGCACTAGTTACGTTGCCCAGCCTAACTAGTATCTCACCAAGCCATCTAACATCACACACTATCGTAACTACCCACATATGTAATATCCTAAGATTTCCCCCGCTTATACTTCTTCCGATCGTAAATAACTCTCACTTAATTAGTTAGCAGGGAGCCCAACCATGTACTAAAGACCAAACATCTATCCACTTCAAATGTTGCGTTAAGATTCATGCATGGGACGTCTCACAAATAGAAATCCAAACAAGGAACCCTCCCCATACACTACTACTGAACGTTTACGGTCGTTGAGATTATTTTTATGATAAAGATTTTAATAAAACATCACCAAGCAAGTCCAACACCGATTTAATATTGATAAAATTTTACACTTTTCCTCCCCCTTTTCAGCAAATATTTTTCTTTATTATGATTTTAATGAGTCAATAATCTTTGGATGGTAGATATTATATATCATCAAAGGGGGAGTGATAAAAACGTATTTATTTTGTGTGGATTTCCAAGTGCATTCCCAATATGTCCAAATGCATTCCCACACTATGTCCCTTTATTTTACAACTTGAATTTAAATAGGATGATCCCCCTTTTAGTATTTACATACAATGAAATGATAAATCTATTCTCATTTTAAACTTTCACTATGTCCTTTTATTTTACAAAACAATTTTAAGTATTTATATTTGAAGCAGCGTAAGGAGTTACTTTCACACTTAAATACTTCTCATTCAACGCTTCCACACCTAACAATGTGATACACTCTTACACTCCTTCCTTCTCTGTGTGTCTGTGTGTGTGTGTGTGTGTTACACCCACACGCCTGCACACACACACATGAGTTACATTAGCTGCAATGTGGAGAAGTTCATTTATGTTTAGAATTAATTATTATGAATATTGATTGGATTTTTTCGTATCATAGAATTTTGTGATTGTTGTTTATTTTCATTCAATAGTTTGAATTTTTGTTGCCTTGTGAATCACATGTTTCAATGGAATTAACAGTTTTTTTTACTCTAATATTTATGAAACAAGTAGAAATAAGAAATATTGATAATTTTGAAACCCCTACAAGTTTAAAAATTTGAGATACCCAGAGAGCATGGACTTTTAAAATGGAAAAATCCATAAAACAACCCAAAATATAGATTAACTTCTTGGGTATTATGTCCAAATATGTTCTTGCCACATGGAGTAAGTGTTAGTAAAAAATCCAAAAATTATAAAATAAGAACTTCCAAAGTAAAATTAATATTTAATGGTAATTTAATCTCCAATTGAATTAGGACGTGTATGTCGGACAAATTACGGATGGTTTAAAATGAAGCTACTCTCAAAGATCGCCTTGGATTATAGTAACATTTTATATTAAAATAAGGGAAGTTATTATAAACATTTAGACCTTATGAGAAATATATAGAACAATTTGAGGATAAATACTCTTTACTCAAAATTAAGGTACCCTTAAAATAAATATGAGCTTATTTATAAATAAATTAAAAAAAAACTCACATCACTTTAGAATTGTATAATGATGTGGTGGATTTCTTATGTTATGTAATACAATATAAATATTGAATTGAACTGTATGAGGAATATACATAAGAATTTAAGATAGATACCCATATTATTAGTTAAGAAACCCTTAATCGATCATTTTCGTAACTCCTTTTATAAATAGATTTATGAACTTTAAATAAAAAATGAATGTTTGGCAAGGTTCATCTTCGTAATAATTAATCTTTCTAAGAGGATCATTTCCTATATATTTCTTTCATGGGGAAAGAGTATAGTAAATAATTTTTTTAGTTGTAGAGAAATATAGTAAAGAAGAAGCATTAACGATAGAATTTCTTGAAGCGATCAAGGTTAACAAATGAATGTTAACGCTAGTGTTTCCATTCAAAAGTAAAGTTACGTAATATGTTTTTGCAATTAAATGTGTGGTAAGAATTTTAATTGGACTATTGCCTACAACAGTAATGTTGATAACATTTTGACTGTTTGTGGCAATAGTAAATACATTTGTTGAATTCAATAATGCTTATACTATCAATATTTGTGGTAAGAGCCTTGCGCACTGGGTACAACCTTTTTATGAAATCACGTAACAAGTTTGCAGAAGTGTACCTTTATCTATTATTGTTTGATCTAGGATCAATTATAAGATTTTATTGATGGAATTTAATAAAGAAAACTAATTGTCACATGGGATACATAATAGAACTTTAAACATGAATAAATTTACTTGGTCAATATAACATAATTTATATTTTAATAAAATAAATAGACTTTTATAAATATTGTGTAGAGTTTTAAAAAAGTGGATCTCATACAATAAAATATCCAACAAGTATTTAATCCATTTTTTCCTACTTTTTGTCAACTTCATAGCACCATATCAAATAACCTACTAACATGAGTAATGGAGGTTTGTATGTCATTGCTATGACATAGTACCTTTCAAGCACCACGATAGAGGTGATAAATAAATATAGGATAGTTGAATGTGACAATAGTTTTAATATATTTAGTATAGATATTACAAAAAATTTATGACTATTTGATTTTCCAAATTTCTTTGTAATATGCTAGCCAAAGTTTGCACAATCGCCTTTTAAACAACTTTGGAAACCGTAAAATTCCCTTATGCATTTTGCCTATGTTCGAAATAGTCCAAAGATATGTTTTAAACAAGGCTGCCCCGAAATTTCCTCTGCATGATAAAAATGTCCCCGGATGCCCATAACACTCAATCCCCCATGTATTACAATTCGGGGAATTCTTCATTCCCGCTACCTCATAACATAATCCCTCACATTTTATATTGCGGGGGATTATTCCCAACAGTAGCCCTTGGAGTGTAGATGGTCCTAATAATTGTAGGCCCTGAGAAAAAATTAAAATTAAGGACCTCTTTTGCGTGTTTCCTTAAAATATTAACAAACAAAATTATGATGTTAGTGTGCCATAAACGTACTGTATAAAATTACAATTGACAGTGTAGTAACGAGATGAATATAATTCATAAGAACTGGCCATGTAATCAATGGACACCTGGTTTGTCAATATAACGATAATTTGGAAATCTCAAGATATTAGGCTTAAAACATGTCATTAAAGGGAAAAACAGAAAACAACCACAAAATGACCTGGAAAGAGGCACTAACATCTCTCAAGGGATCAATGTAATATGGAGGAAAGGACCCTATAGTCATGATATTCCAACTTTGAAAATAGGACGATAATTTGTAAATATCTATACTTAGGCTTGAAAACTTGTCGTTAAAGGGTGAAAACTCAAAACAACCTACAAGCACGCTGAAAAGAGACAATAACACCTCGCATGGGACCAATGTAACTCGTAGGAGCTGACCGTATAGGCATGGGACTCCCGATTTGAGAATATGATGACAATTTATAAATCTCAAGACTTGGGCTTAAAAACATGCACAATTATATGAACTGTAATTGATTAATGATTTCTTCTTTATTTTACATGTATTACATTTGATTAATGATATTTGTTTTGGTGTTACATGTATTATACTTTAATGTTTACAGTCATATATAATATCTTATCCTCTTGCATATGAAGTATTTAAAGGCTGACATCGAGATATATGTACTTTTTGATATGCAACATATGGACAAGTCAATGGATACGAATCAGACAAGTATGTAGCTAGTTAGATACTTATTTAAGTTTATGTCATGATATTCAGTTTTTAGTTTAATGCCTGAGATGGGCTTATTTAATGATGTTCTAAATGCTCTATTATATTTTTATACTTGTATGATGTTTGATGTTTATGGTCATGTGGCCTTTTGTATATTATTATTATATTTTATATTTATGTTTAAGCACGTTTTATTTCAGTAGATGTTTTTTAAAATTTCAAAAAATTAAAGGATACTCTGTCGATTTTTCAGTATTAACACTTACAATATTCATTAGCAATTTAGTTGTGGAGGATATAATTTTTGAGCTTTAATATATTATATCGATGGAAGAAATTTATTGGTTGTATAGTTGTGGCTTTTGTTGCTATTGTTGGGTTTATGTTAATGTTAAAGCATGTTAGATTTCACGAATAAACAAAGAAAACTCTCATAAAGTTTTTAAAATTAATAAGATTTCTAAATTGATTAAGTCAAATATACATGCATTTAAAAATTAGGCAGTGGGGGATGAAAATGTAAAACAACTAATAAACATACCGAAATGAGGCACAAATATCTCGTGCACGACTAGAGTAACTTTTTGAAACAACTCGTGTAGTCATGTGACTCATAAATTCATATGTCGTATTAAATTTTGAACTTATAATCATAAATCTTTAAGTTTGAGCTATAGAGTGTGGAACTTAAGATAAAAATGAAACGACTCGAAAAGAGTCACAAACACCTCACATGGGATCAAAGTAACTTGTGAAAACAATCCATATAGTCACGCGAATCATTGGTTGAACATTTTATCAAAATATGAAAATTCCAGTTGTTAAAGCTTGAAAATTGAACTTTCGTGGACAAAAACATAAAACAACAATGAAACATTATGGAAAGAGGAAAAAATACCTCATAGATGATCAATGAAACTTATACAAATGACTTGTGTAGCCATGAGACTCATTGATTTAGATGTCGATCAAAAATTTAAAATTTTAAGCTTTAGAATGGGGGTTGGGGCATTTTAATGTAAGATAAGAGCATAAAGACCCCAAAAGAGGGAAGAACACCTCACATGGGACAAAAGTAACAATATTTCTAGGCCATAGGATCCGTGTGGGACTATCAATATATATTTTCAAAACTTGAATGAACTTAAATGTCGATGGACTAATTTTTTTTGCCTATATATGTTAAAACAGTGGAAGGGATTTATTGGTGATTTAGTTGTGACTTTTGTTGGTATTGAGTTTATCGTGATTTTAAGACAGATTGCATTTCATGAATAAACAAAAAAAAATCCGCTAAAATTTTCTGAAATTAGTAAGTGTTCTAAATTGATTAAGTACATACATGTGTTTAAGAATTGGGCATTGGTGGATGAAAACGTAAAACGACTAATAAATATAATGTAAATAGGAACAAATATGTCATACATGATCAAAGTAAGTAGTACAAACAATCTGCATAGTCATGGAACTCATGGATTCAAGCCTCGATCAAAATTTCAAACTTCTGATTATAAATTTATTGAATTGGGGTTGGAACATGAAAACTTATGAATGAAACTATCCAAAAAGAAGCATAAACAATTCACATGGGATTAAAGTAACTTGTGGAAACAACTCGTGTAATCATGCAACTCAATGGTTGGGACTTTGATCAAAATCTAAAAATTTTAAATGTTAAAGATTGAAAATTGGGCTTTTGTGGACGAAAAGGTAAAAGAACAATAAAAAATTACAGAAAGAGGCAAAAACATATTATACACGATCAAAGTAATTTGTAAAAGCAGCCCGTATAGTCATGAGAATTATGGATTCAGATGTCGTTCTAAATTTTAAATTTCTAAGTATAAAACTATAGAATTGGGGGAGCGTGAAAATGTAAGATAAGAACAAAACGGGATGAAAAGAGGGACAAACACCTCAATGAGACTAAAGTAAGAATATTGTTAGGCCGTGTGGACCTTTTGAGACTATTATTATATATTTTATAACTTGGGCACGAGTCCGACGAACCCTTATGTCGATGGACTTATTTGTGATCTTCTTTATATTAAAATAACTTGGATTTTACGTTTAAAGAAAGGAAATTTTGTCAAAATTTTTTGAAATTAATAAGTGTCCTAAATTGATTAATTCTAACATACACGAATTTAAAAATTGTGCATTATTGAGCGAAAATGAAAAACAACTATTTGAGATTTTTTTGGAACTCGTGGATTTATGTTTTACAGTTATTATATTTTAAAATTGGACTGTTAATGTTTTATTCTATCTTATGCAGATTAATGATAGATTTTGCTTAGAGTTATTATATTTGTGATAGCTTGTAGTTTTGATTTATTTTTGTGTTGCGAAGCTATGTTGTCGTCATTTTTATTTATGTGGATTGATTTTTTTTACATCTTTTGCCTTGTTAATGTATTATGATTGACTATGTTCTTATTAGCAAGTTTTTTTATACCCGTATACTTAGATTGAAATGAAATATTAGTTTATAATACGTATTTATTAGATTGGTTGAAAATTATGCAACTTAGTATTATGTATTTATGAAAAATGCGCAATGTGATTTTGGATTATGATTTGCTCATTTTATGTTGTGTGAGTTTTGATGAAAAAGGCGTAGGTTTAAAAGTATTTTCAATGTTTTTTTACGAAAAAATAATAGGAAATAAACAAAATACAATACTTTTGGCAATACATTTTTTTGTCGCCATAAATCATTCTCTAAATATTTAACTTTGGGTATGGCAACACGGGGTTTATTGTTGTTGAAAGGTATACATTTGACAACACATAATCGTGTTGTCGAGAGGTATACTTTTAGCAATACAACACATGTGATGTTTAAGGTATACCTTTTGGAAACACAATTGATGTTGATGCTGAAGATATACCTATTTGCAACACAATAACTATATTGCTAAAAGGTATACTTTTGGCAGCACAACTTTATTTCATCAAAGGTCGTTCTATATGTCATTTATATTACATTACACGACGTAATTTTTATCGGTGAAATATTTCTTTTTCGCAACATATTATTTTTGTTGCTATTGAGTGACTATTGGTAATATAAATAATATTTTCTTTCAATTCGAGAAATAATAAAATACCATTGGCATATAAATGCTTCTTGCCAAAAGTATACTATCGGCAACACAATTCTTCTATGCCGCCAAAGGATTTTCCAAACAATCAATGGACAACAAGCTCGTGACATAACAAAATATGTCACCGATACCTTTTTGCAACACATTTCTAACTCCTAGCGACATGCATTGTATGCTGTAGAAAAGGTTTTTCTTGTGGTGAGACTCAGTTTCACACCAAACAACTTCTCGTCCAATGCTTCCACACCCAACAAGAAGTTACAGTGTTACACTCATTCTGTCTCTTTCTCTCTCTCCCTCTCTCTTTCTCTTACACACATACACACACGAGACATAGTATCTTCATTGTAGGGAAGTTCATTTATGTTTGATGTTTATTATCTTTGTAATAATTAATCTTTATAAGAGGAACATGTCCTACATAGTTCTTTCATGGGGAAAGAGGATATGAAATATTTTTTTTAGTTGGAGAGAAATACAAAACAGGAAAAAACATTAAGGATTGAATTTTTTTGAAGCGATCAAGGTTAATAATTGAATGTTAATGCTAATGTTACAATTTGAAAGTAAAGTTCAATAATATGTTCTTACAGTTATATGGGTTTGTTGTACCAATTTTAATTCGAGTGTTAGTAATGCTAGTAGTTGTGGATATATTTTGATAGTTGGTGGGAATAGTAAATACATTATTAAATTCTAGAAAGCACATACAATCAATATTGAATCAATTTTCTTTCGCATGAAATCAAGAAACAAGTTTGCAGAAGTGTGCTTTGATCTATTAGTTTTTTATCTACAATCAATTGTAGGATTTGATTATTGTTCTTTAATAAGGATAATTAATTATCACATGGGATACATAATAGAATTTTAAACATCAATAAATTTTAACATTCTCCCACTTGTTCAATATAACATAATTTATATTATAATGAAAATAAATAGATTTTTATAAATCTTGAGTTTTAAAAAAGTGGAGCTCAAACAATAAAATATTCAACAATCATTTAATCCAATCTTTCCTACTTTTGGTCAACTTCGTAGCACCATATCAAATAACGTACTAACATGAGTAATGTCGATTTGTATGTCACTTGCATAACATAGTTCCTTCCATGCACCACAATAGATATGATAAATAAATGTCGGATAGTTTGATTTTGTAGCACTTGGCACAACATGAATGTGACAAATAGTTATTATATATTAAGCATAGATAATAAAAGTTCTATTTTACTCAACTCAACAAGGCCTTTTTTTCAGTTACTTGGGGTCGGCTACATGAATTCTATTTTTCATTCTATTCAATTCAGTGAAATATCTTTGGTTAAAAAACATGATATCATGTCCTTTTTATAATATCCCAACTACAAGTTTTAATATAAAAGGAAAAAAAGTACGTGGTTGGCGAATAGCCGAGGATGTCATATCAGGAGAGTTGTAAAATATAATGCATTTAAGTTTATATAAAAACTATGTCTTATCGCCCCTCCACCACCCCCACCACCCACAGTAAAAAAGGAACATGTAAAATCTATTACTATTTGGTTTTCCAATTTTCTTTGTTGCATTCTAGCCAAAGTTTGCACAATCACCTTTCGAAATAACTTTGGAAACTTTAAAATTTCTCCATGCCTTTGGTCACCTTAAACCTAGAGTTTCTCTCTCATTGACAATACAACCACATGCTAAAAATGGCCTAAATATATATGTTTTAAATAAGTCTTCCTCAAAATTTCCTTGACATGAAAAATAAATCCCCAGCTTCCGATAACACTCAATCCTCCATGCTTGACAAAGTGAGGGATTCTTCATTCTTTCTACCTGATAACATAATCCACCATATTTTGGAATGTGGGGAATTCTTCGTATCAACAGCCCTTGGAGTCCAGATGGTACAAATAATTGTAAGCCTCGTCAAAAAACTAAAATCAAGGCCCTCTTTTGCGTGTTTATTTAAAATATTAATAAATAAAATTCTAACATTGGCGTGACATAAATCTATTATATTAAATTATAATTAAATATTGTGATTCTTGGACTAAAAATTATTATTAGTGACTTCGTTTTATAATTTTGTTACTAATTATTTTATTATTCATTTTTTGTCTCTCGACTCTTTTAGCACGAATGTCAAGTAAACTGAGTAGGAAAATATAAATAATTAAATGATTCTTTAAAATGAAATAGTGAAAAAATTGATTTGGAATTTTACATTAGATATAATTAATTTAAGTTGATACACACATGGTGCATGTCTTAAAAGAATGCCTATGAAATTTGTTTTGCTGAATTTTTGTACTTATCATGTAAAAACGGGTACCAACAACAATAAGTAAATTTGAACTTAAACAAGCTCGAACCTTAGACGTTCAACAATACCATATGTAAGAGAAAAATTTATGACTGCTCATTATGTATTTAGTTTGACATTTTTCATTACAACCCATTACACCATCATGTACATTATCAAGGATTCAATTGAAGACATGTTAGTGACCGAGTGCGACAATTAATGATATAGGAGTTGATTTATCACTACAACATACAGAGAAGGTATATGAGGTTGATTTTATCTAAACATTATGTTTAGGGGTATTTTATAAATGTTTGAAACATAAAAATATATTTTTAAAAGTTTTAAATAAAAAAAATATTTTTAAGTCATCTCATTAGAACGAGTTATAAAGATCGTTCAAATGAGGTTCTTCAACTCGTTCGATATCTTACATTGGAAGGAATATTCAAACGATCACTTTTACTCATCTTAATGGAATGTCATTCGATCTCTCGTTTGATGTTGTTAAAAAGACTTTGCATAAGTTGTTCGAACGAGCCTGCGAAAAATTATGTTTACTTAGTTTCAAATGCAATTTTTCCAAGTCTAATTTATCGAATTTTCTCCCTATTTAAGAGATATGAACTTGCAATTCTTAGCAAGCCTTTTCTACCTATTTTGCAGTCAAACACTTTATATTTCCAAATCTAAACTCCTTGGATCTTTTGTGATCTCTTTATCAAACCTTGACTAATGCATCACATGTTCATTTACCTGTGGAGTTAATTCTTCACTACCGAAGATAGTAAAGTACTTTTCTGAGGCTGATCGGTGGATATCAAGGAAAGTGAGCTTGTTGTTGAGCATTTTTAGATTGGCTCCTCTTTTTTTATCAATAAGGAAGGGGACATAACGTTGATTCTTATTGGAGTCTAAGGTAACACTCCGTATTATTGAGAATATTTAAACTACATGTGTTGCGATAATTTAATTAAATTGAAAAATAGAGCGAATTAATCAATATATTTATTATCAAAAAAAGGAGTTATCTCTGTGTTATTAAAGCAACCTTTGAGAACCCTAGAAAACCCTAGCATGGAGATATTGTGCTTCGTCTCCTTTCTTCACGATTTTATACTTTAATCCCATCATATTCATCTCTCCTAGTACATATCATATCGTTTTATGATTATGAACATGTCCATATGTATACTTCATGGATTCTTCTTCATCCTAATGTGGAAACCGTTGAGAAAAATCCATCTAACACAATTTCATCCCTTAAAGAACCCTAGAAAAACAAAGACACCTCATGTAACCCTGTAGTAAAGGTACGTTCTTATGCCAATGCTTTCAAGAAAACTCTTTCTATTGTAGATGTATTATCATTATCCTTGCCTACTCCATTCTTGAGTGGAAGCCTCATGACTATTCAAATCTTTGAAGACGACTTTCAAGAATCAATAAAAGATAATTAATCATTGCTCATTGGACGTGCGATACTCTTCAAAGGGGATCGACTATGGAAAACTCAAGAAGACCATAAAGAAAAACTATCTCAACTGTCGAATCTCCAACAACCATGGAGACTTACTCCTATTGGTAAAGTCTTTTTTTTTAATGAATTTCACTTTAGTAGTTATTATGATGAAAATTAAACTTTAGAGGTTCCTATTCTTTAGAGGTTGGCATTATTAAACTCATCAAATAGAGTCCATATTTTAAACCTTAAGACCTCAAAACAACATCTTCTCATGTTTGGGTGCAATTTTCAAACCTAAATATAGTGCATTGGCATCTAAACACACTTTTTAAGATTACTAGGTGTCTTCGTAACCCTATAAAAATAGACCAGTCCCCAATTGAAAAAAGATTTGACCATTTTACTAGAGTCCTCATTGAAATGGATATAATAGAAAATGTTACCATATCAACAATCTTGATCAAAAGATAAGATTTCAGCTTTAAGCGATAAGTCTCCTATGAAAACCTCCCTCCTAAATGTAACCATTGTCAAATTTTTGGGCACTGGTTTACTGAATGTAGAGTTTTTCGAAAAATACAAGTGGAAAATCAAATGATCCATCTCAAGCGGACAAAACAAGAAACCATAACAGTGACAAATCTAGAGGTAGATATCTTCAAAGACATAACCCCATTTATAGGTTCTTATAGAAGGCTAATTAGGAGAATGAGGGTAAATCTAGTTGTAAAGACTAATGGAGTTGAAATTAATGAAGACCCTCCCAGTGATTGTAACCAATTGGATATTATATCCGATTTTCCTCCATCTCTAAAGATTATAGAGATAAAAGACAACAATCAATATGCTTTAACTAGTTTCGATATGATGTAGTCCAATTCACATCCCCATCCATCTTACCTTAATCATGATCATCATTAAGTTGATCCTCATAGAGTGAAAGTCCACTGTAATATGGATTATAACTCAGCACCATTTAAATTCCTCTCCATATCACGGGCTAATCTCATGGATGAGGAAAAGGCTAAAAAAGATGATAATGAAGAAGACTCCACATGGGATGGAACCACTCTTCTTTTTTATCATGAATTTTCTAATGAACTTCAGTACATCCAATAATTATATGCTCCCAATTCTTAAGACTTCCAACCAGTCCTATCCAAAGCTCAGAAGAAGAAAATCAAGAATCGACAATCCAACTAAAGTGGGAGTTCTACCCAATAGAATTACAACCTTAGACCCAAATCAACATCTAAATGACTGTCCTCTACTGTAATTCTCGTGGGATGTCTAATTCCCCAACCCAAATAATCCTGCAAAATCTATGCATGACTCTTGTACCTGATTTCCAATATATAGAGAAATCAAAAATCATTTTTTCATGTATTACATCTTATTATTGGAATACTAATGGTATGAAATTTATTACCTCTAATAATATGGGTAATTTGCTCCCTAAGTTTTGGTTTTTTTACTCTTATTTTAATCCCATCCCCTTAATTATTGCCAATGATTCCCAATCTTTAGATGAAATCTCTTTTATCTTCTCTTTTATCTACGCCTCCACAAATTATGTCAATAGAAGATCTATTTGGTCTATAGTGCTCCAAATTAAAAATCAATATAGCCTTCCATGGGCTCTTGTCGGAGATTTCAATGCCATTCTTAGAGCATATGAATCCTCTAGTCCTTCTCTTCCTCTTAGAATCTTATATCAGGATAAATGTGATTTAATTCACACTGACACATCTGGTGTCGATTTTACTTAGGTGAAAAGTGATAACTCTAGGGTCAAAATGAGGCTAGATAGAAGCCTAACTAATCACAGTTGGCTCTCTAATTGGAATTCTATATATTGTTCAATCCTCCCTAGAAGTAAATAATACAATCATTCCCTCCTTTTCTCTTCCACTATCTCTAATATATCTAGTCCCAAACCATTCAAATTCATATACTTATTTACTCCCCCCCCCCCCCCCCTTCTTTCTTAGATTTTGTTAAAAGAGAGTGGATTAATACCTCAATCATTGGTTGTCCTATATATGTCTTGGTTCAAAAACTAAAGTCCTTGAGGCAATCTCTCAGGATTTGGAACATTAATGTCTTTGGTAATATTCATGATAAAGTCAAGCTAGCAGCTTTTAATCTACATGATATTCTAATTGAGATTAATGCTATAGGTCATTCACTTGATAAAAACATAAAATAAACTCTTTCCCAAAAAGATTTTGGTGAAGCTTCAAATATGGAGGAACATGTTTGGAAGGAAAAATCCAAAATTAAATGGTTAGCTGAGGGGATATAAATAGCCAATTATTTCACAAAATGGTCAAATACGGATCCTCTAGAAGTAACATTACTTCCCTTCAGATTGGATCTTCCATTAACACTAACCCTAATCAGCTGAGGACTCATGCTGTTGATTACTTTTAATCCTCATATTATGCCACCTTTAGTTTTATGGATAATGACTTAATTGATTTAATAGTGCCCCCTATGGTCAATCTAGAGGAAAATATCATTCTAACTAAGATTCCTTCCTTAGAAAAAATCAAATCCATAGTGTTCTCTATGGACAACTCTTTTGCCCCTAGTCCAGATAGTTTTAGTGGATTATTCTTCCAATATGGGTGGGATATTGTGCATGAAGGTTTGCCTAAAGTTTTGCTAACCTTCCTTAACAATAGTTGTATTCTTCCTAGTTTTAGTGCTAATCATATTGCGTTGATTCCCAAAATTCCTAATGTCGATTGCATCATCAAATTCAGGCCATTTGCTTTAGCTAATTTTTTTCTTCAAAGTAATTACTAAATTCTTGCAAATAGGCTTAGTACGATTACCTCAAGAATTCTGACCTCTAACAAATATTGTTTTATCAAAGAAAGGAACATATCTCATAACATTATCCTAGATTATGAGTGTTTCAACTTGGTAGATTATATATGTTTGATAGGAAATGTGTCCATCAAATTTAATGTTTCAAACGCATTTAACACAATAAGATGGGAATTCATCCTTAAAAACTTATTTAATTTTGGTTTTTGCCCTTGTTTTGTCAAATGGATTCAAGTTATCCCTCAATCTTCTCATTTGTCCATCTTGTTCAATGTATATTAATGTGGATACTTCAAATGCACAAGAGAAGTTAGATAAGGAGATCCTATATCTCCCTTACTCTATTACATAGCTTTGATGTCCTTAGCAGTAGCATTCAACCAAAGGTGGCTCGAGGCCTTATGAATCATATCTCTTCTCCTAGAGGATTCACCTCTCCCACCCATACTACTTATGATGGTGATATCATGGTCTTATACAAAAGTAATAAGACTAATCTAAACTCTATTACTAATGCATTTGCATAATATGCTTTCTCTTTTGGACAAGTCATCAATAAAGACAAATGACCAGTCTATATTGGTAAGGATTCTTCTTATAGAAGATGTCGTATATCCTCTCTTCTTGGAATCAAAGAAGGAGGAACTTATTTTAATTATCTTGGGGTTACAATATTCAAAAGGAAGCCAAAATCTCACCATGTCCAATTAATAGCTAGCAAAATTAGATCTAAATTTAAACCTTGGCAAGGCAAGATTCCACCATTAGTTGGTAGAGATGAGCTTATTAGATATGTAACTACTCCTATTCTCATTCACTCTTTCCAAATCTACAAATGGCCTTCCTATTTACTGAAAAGGATTCATCAATGGTCCAAAACTTTATTATGGTCTAGGAACATTTCTAAATAGCAAACCAATTTATGTATCTTGGGGACGCACTTGCAAAGATAATATGGTGTCTTTCCAGCAATGGAGTTTCAATTTTAAAAAATGACTACTATGTTCTTCAAAACAATGTAAGAACTTCTCCTCATTTTAAACAGATCTAGAATTTTTTCATTCCCCCTAGAATATCTATTACATGCTAGAGATTATTCCACAACGGTCTTCCAACTCATGATTAGCTTCAAAGGAAAATATTCATATTTCCATCTAGATGTTCTCTGTGCAAAAAATTCCTTGGAAAATGCTAGTCATCTCTTCCTTCATTATCCCTTTGAGAAAAAGATATGGAGTTGGATATTCAATAATTTAATTCTAACTCCTATATCAAAGACTTCCATCTACACACTTGGAAAGTAATTCTCAAAGTCAATTTTTGTTCCCAAATTAAAATTTTATAAATTGCTTATTTTCTTGTATGCCTTAACCCCAGTTGGAAGAGCAGGAATTAGCTAATATTTCATAATAATCCACCTTCATCCCATCATTACATTACATATATAAAAGGTTGACTGCAATCCATTCACCCTCCTATTCCTAGATCCATGAAAAACTCAACATTAGACTTTCAATTCTTCATAACCTGGAACTCATTGCAATCTCAGAAAAGCTCCTTCAATAGTCCCTATTAATTGGGAGATTCCACTTCTAGGGCGGTTAAAACTTAACACTAATGGCCTCTCCCTTGGAATTCATGGAAATGCTGCCATTGATGGTGTTTCATGAACCTATGGAGGATTTTTTAGAGGTGCTTACTGGTCTTATATTAGTACTCATTATGATTTCTACGCTTAATTGTTAACACTTATCACTGGCCTTGAAATGGCCATGAAATTTTATTGGAATTTCATTTGGATAGAGGGTGATTATATAGCTATGATAGCTTCCCTCAACTCTAATTCTTTCATGTCTCCTTGGGACTTAAGGACAATATAGAATAATAGTCTTTCTTATATGTCTAATAGAATTTATAAATCTTCTCATATTTATAGATAAGGAAATATGATAGCAGAGAAATAGTCCAAAATGGGAATTCAAAATAAAATTCTTAAGTGGTGGTGGCCCTCTCCTCAACAAATTACTAGTCTTGTTCATAGGTATGCTTAACATCATACAAATTACAGATTTAGGAATTAGCATTTTGTTATATATCCTCCAAATTAGTTTTGGTGGATATTTCTTTTTATTGTATTTTTAGCTTTGTAGAGAGCTTGCCTTTTCACATGAATTTTCTTTCTTCTTTAATAATATTCTCTACTTAGGTCTCTCCTAAGCATAAGTTCCATAAAAAATATGCTATTATATTTACTTGTGTGATAAGTAAATGAAATTGTATTACTTTATATTAATCACAAATGGATAACAGCGACGAGTCATTATGTTCTTATTCAGGATGCGCGTGTGCGGTTGTGTTAGGAATAATATGGAAAAATTGATGATGGGTAATTCGAATGATGATTTCAAGTGCACGTTTGATCAAGAATAGATCAAGATAGTTAAATTCAAGTATTCGGGCATTGAGATTATCGGGGGTTTTTATACTAATTAGGGCCCGCTCAAGGGCGTACGGATTATTTTACACTATGGGGTTAATCTAATTTCTATATTAGGGCTTTAAATAAGAGAAGAGTTTTGGGGCATCCACTTTACATATTAAAACACCTGAGAGCTAAATTGGTGAGAAAAAGGAAGAAAAACACAAGGGAATTAAGGGGAGGCTCAATTTGAGCCAAATCTTAGAAGTTCTTGGCTAGATTCAACCCCATAAGAAGGAAATAAAAATTTATACCACATCCAAGTTAAGTGTTTAAACTTGCTTATTGATTTTGTGCAGTTTTACGCTCATATCAAAATTGGTAGCGTATTTTGGGATGCGGGTTTAGCATGTAAAAACGGGTTTTGGGAGAAGAACATGTATGATTTTATTGATGAAAGTTATCCCTGAATGATATTAGATATATATTCATTATTAATTTTATGCAAGTGTAAAGGAATTAAGGTTTGAGTTAATTAAATAATGATCTTGAAAAGAGAAAATCTGGAAATTGTGATATGAGTAATGAAATTAAAGAATTGATGAATTCGGGAACAATTGTTGTGTTAATTATGGATCTAAGGATGGAAGTAGATTAGGGTTATGTTTGGAACCATAAGAGGACGAAATAAATCGATTGGGTAGTCATGCATATTGATTTAGGTGATAGGTTTAAATAAAATCCCATCTTATTATCAAGAACTGGGCTTCTGCCCAGAATCGAATCGATTCAACCTTCATAGATGAATCGATTTGGCAGGCGAATCGATTCATCTATGAATACCGAATTGATTCGGACCTGCTGTGATGAATAGTGAATTTTTTTCACTGGAGTCGAAGACCATTTAAAAGATTATCAATGTTATAGGGTCCTAAATTGAGTTGTCATACTTCTGGGAAATTTGTAAATCATTATAGGACATTGGGTAGGTGAGATTAGACTTGAAATATGAAATATGGGGGTTTAAGAGTAATAACACTTAGGATACAATCTATGGATTAGTTTAGGATGTGTTCATTTAAAATTAATTACAAACTGGTTAGGAAGGTTCGGGTATTCTAAACTTATTATGTAGTGATGTTAATTTAATCAGTGGATCATTAAATATTTAAGAGTCATTGACAAATTCGGTACAACTAGGCTAGTGCTGAATTAACAAGATTTAGTGGACGTGTATATACGGGTATAGGGACAATATATATGGATATGGATAATAATAATAATAATAATAATAATATCTGTGTGCATGATATTTGTGTGAACCATACCCATCCTAGTGGATTTTCTATCAATGGAGGTTACGCACCGTGGAAGGTTACTCTAGCGAATCCCAGTAGAGGTGGTATAATTTTTATGGGTCAGAGGTCTGTGCGAGACCACGCTATGTAGATTTGGAGTCCCGTGGAATAATAGATATAAATATAACCAACGGACATAAGGTAATGAATGCCTCCAATTTTCATTTTCATTTTGGGTTCGGTGGTGAGATTCTGACCCGATTACCCAGGTTAGTGTGGACAATCCTGGAGCTTGATAGCATACTAGTGATTTCGTATGTAGCGAGAACATACTCGAAGGGATTGCAGTTACATATATAACGAGCGATGTATGTGCATATATTTGATATGTTACAAACTCATGTATATAAGTCTCGAGATAATTACATATGGATATTATAAGTGTGAACGTTTATTAATAACTGGAGTAAAGTTATGAAAATAAGTTGTGATGATATAATTGAGAATTAATTAAGCAAAGGCGGTAAGATAATTAGAAATCACAAATAAACAATATACTTGAGACGGGATAGTGTGTCATATTATGATTAGTGATAACTATTAGTGTAACTATGAGGGGTAAGAAGCATAGGTTAGGTGCACACATTAGATGAGGGGTGAGGGTTATCTCATGTAAGTGAACTACTAATTCAAATATGGAAAATTGCTTCACATTTTCATTACTGTAATTTATTCACTTGCTAAATATTTTCAAAGGTTTTGGGCTATGGCTTGCATAAAATATTTTCAAAAACCTTTTAGGCGTCCAGCCGTAGTGGTGTTGAGGATGATTCTTCTCTCCGGGGTTGCATAGATGCAGTTGATGTGGAGGCTTGCAGGATTTCGAGTAGCCGCTTATATCATTATTATCTTAGATTATGCACCATTTTAGACATGTTGGGAAGTCTCCCCTTTTATCAGATTTATTAATTTTCTGTTTTATTTAGTTCAGTTCAAATGATTGTATTGGATTTTTAGAAATCGGTGGTTTTTTCGTCACTTGGTTTTATTTATTGTGGCACTTAAATTTCTTTATTAGTGTGATTATTTATATTGTTCATTATGAATGGGTTTATGTTGAATGGTTTATTTTCGTATGGTTAGTTAAAGATTAAAATTTGACACAAGTGGTTAAACTAATAGGTGGTTAGTAATTAATTAAATTTGAACAGTGAAGGTAAGAATGAGCCATGTGAGAGTCTCATTTTTTTAGAAAATGGATGGCCACCCGTTATTTTAACAGGCGGGGTGTCATAGATGGTATCAGAGCCCGGTTCTTGTGTCCATAGGATCTATGCATCTTACTACATTTTTAGCGTTGCTTTCTTTAATGTAGAGCCTTATGCTTAAGATTATTGGTTCACAATTATGCATTTACGTTGCGAATATATTGTATTGACTGTGAACGTATACAATTTCTATCTGGTTTCAGATACCACCCAAGAGAGGATGGCCAACTATGACCGTCAAGAGGACTAACAAGAGAGAGGCTCAGTAGGAATCACATGTGCCACAGAGGATAGTGACGGCAGCAGAGTTAGCCGTTATAGTTGCTCAGACAGTTATTGCCTCCATGACCACCATGGTATAGTATTCCCTGCAGACTCAGCCGCAAAAGCCAGTAACACGGGTTGTCCAGGCGCATCTAGGGATATGAGTGTGGGAAAGGGTTCGGTAGGCTTTTTAGAAAGGGCGTCCACCGGAGTTTCAAAGGAGTTAAGAAGTAATTACTACTAGTCAATGGAAGAAAGACGTGCAATGTCACCTTCTCATGGTGGAGTGTAGTGACACTCAGAAACAGATGTTGGCTACATTTAAGTTAGTGGGTGTAGCCGTACAGTGGTGGGAGTCAATCACCACATTCGAGGAAATAGATGTTCGACTGTAAGTAATTTCCTTCGGTGATCCAGATTGAGATACGGGGGAGGTTTAACGATATAGCGTAGGAGGATCGATCGATGGCCAAATTCGAGGACGATTTTACCCATTTTGCAAACTTCGTACCCAACGAAGTAAACACTAGGGAGAAAAAAATGATGATGTTCATGGATGGACTTACGTGGAGGGTTAGGCATAATTTTCTTGGTAATCTGGCGTTGAAGACGTATATTGAGGTCACCAATGCCGCATTACTTCATTTCCAGGATTATCACTTCCATATAAAAGGGATCAAGAGAGCAGGAGAGTATAGTTAGTCAGGCAAAGTGGTAGGAAATGTACCCAGTGGGGTATGAGAGCCATAATCGGGTAGGCAACATAATAAGGATTTCTTATAGGGAGATCTGACTAAGAGGTTCTATTCTGGAGGCTTCACGAAAGGTGACGGTGAATCCTAGCATGACCAACAGAGCCAGCAGCAGCATCAATAAGGTATTCCTCAGGGCTAGTAGGGCTAAGGGAATAATGTGGCTAGCCAATAGAGCTAAAAACACCACGATCAGAGACCACGATGACCCAAATGGGTCCACCACAGCCAGTGGAAGGAGGATTTTACTAGCCATTATTTTACTTATGGAGAGATAAGTCATCGAAAGAGAGATCTCCCATAGTGAGGTAGGGTAAGCAACTGGGTGCCCGACAGGGGAAACCATTACAATAGTTCTTGGGTCAATTTTGACATGAGTATTATGTATATGAATGAATTGAGAAGCTAGTGCAATTTTAGGGTGAAAGTATAATTTTTATCCTTTGGTAAATGTGGTAAGTTTTAAGTGACACGGGTGCGTTGCCATTTTTTGGTCAGTGCTAGATTCGCGTATGAGACGGGTTTAGTGGATTTATCATTAAAATCACTATTGTGTGTGTATATACATATTTACCGTTAGGTAGCAGGACTCTCTTTTGTTCCATCTACAGGTGAATGGGTGTGTACACTGAGAGGATATGTTTTCGTATATTTACTCGTTTTAGTGATTATGCGAGTATAACGTTATCCTAGGTATGGACTAGTTAACGATGGCTTAAGCGATGGTGGACTGTTACAGTAAGGCTATCGTGTTCTCTATTCTAGGATAGGATGTGTTATTTTGCAAGGTTTCACTTAAAAAGGGTCAATCCCGCACATATATTATATTTTAAAGGAGACTTCCAAAAGTATATTTCTTTTATTATATTTTATCCCGGTGCGTGGGAACTTTTATTAAGGTGATTCAGGGTATATCAGGTTTACTGTCGAGCTATGAAATTTAGCTATTTATTAATTTAGCACTAGGGACTTAGTGGTAGTTAGAGCACCATATTATATGACTCCTTTAGTGACGTGGGAGTGGACGATTATACTTATACGTCTAGGGAAAGTATTTGGGGTGTCCTGATTATGCGCTTTGGGCCTACGGATCTCGATGAGCGATAAAGCTAGGTAAGTAGAGTATTGGGGGATTCCTTGTTTGGATTTCTCTTACAAGAAGTTTCATGCATGTACTTTGGTGAGCTTCGAGAGTTAGGAGACGTGTTGAGCGCAGGGCTATTTTATGATTTAAGCCTAGTGGAGCTAGGTGGTGCTGTGAAGAAAGCATTATGAAATGTTTACACCACTAGCGATAGTTTGGGTAACCTTGAGAATATTTGAGTTACGATTAGTAAGAAAATCGAGTATACCCTTACTGTATACACAAGATGAGCATGCAGGGCCCAATTGATATGAATATGCTACGTTTGTTATAATTGTGCAGATATGCACGGGATATATGGTGTATGGGCGCCCAGGTTAGTTCTAGTTTTAATATCGTTCGAGATAAAGGAATGTGGGAATAAATGGGTTGAGCCGTATACCTATAAGGAAGTTAGGAATATTATAGAAAAGGAAGAGGGACTGAATATCATTTGAGGAAGAAAATAGCCTCGTTAGATACAAGAAGGAGAGCTATCACACCCGAGATGGGTTGAAAGATTGCAGAGATACAGGCGAGGGATCCCTTGCTAAGGGAGGGACCAATAGTTTTGGGGAGCAGAACGAAAATTGTGTGTAGTCAAGTTCTGGGGATGTCTTGTGCATAAATAAGATGTTGAATTTACCAGATGAGAAAGACCTGTAAAGTGTGCAGTTATGGAGCGGACACATGGGTCATAATTTATGGCGTACCCCGGGAAGGGGAGTAAGATGTACCACATTAAGTGGGATACAAAGCGTGTGGATAGGTTTGGAGCGAGAAATAACAAAGTTATCGCTAGGTGCACTACTCATTCGTGGTAAAAAGGTTAGCTCAAAGCGATCAACCAAATTTTTCCCAATTGGTGATTTTAGTGACCGAATGGGTAGGAAAATTGAGGGAGATCAATGTTGGATTAATAATATCACAAAAAGGATAAGATTTTCTATGGGTTATGGAATTGATTGACCGAGATGTAGAAAATATGGACAATTAGGGCGAGTTACATTATCGGTCAGTGTGCCCAATATTTCATGGAAGAAAGAGAATAAGTTGGCACAGAGTGCAGCCCAATATTGTTATGGATCGAGATAAGATCGTTGTTTCCCACCTATGGTTGGGTTATCAAAAAGTAGTGGGGACAGAGGCATTTGAGTGGGGTGTATTAACCTTAGACCGATGGGTAGATGGGAGGGGTGACTAAGACGTTGAATGATTCGAGATACGTGTATTCTAGACTTTAAGGTAATTATGAAGAGATATTACCATGGGTAAAGTTCATGAAATAACTTGTTCCAGCTATTATTAGAAAGACGTATTTTAAGACATGAGGCAGGAGGCCTTGTCGTCCTCATTGTGGTTGGTTAAGGGTGAAATATACCAAGTTTCGAAGGCCGTAGGTGATTTGGAGTCAGTCGATAGGGATTGAGTTAATCGAAGTTATTTTCTTATAGTTTAAAAATGTCGTAAGACTGACGTCATCACGAATCAAAGATTTAAAACTGACATGAGTTGTCAGAAACTATTATGGGTATCTCTAATGAAGAGAGTATGGGATTTTGACAACAAAGGGAAGTGGGGCCTTTCCTCACATTCTGATGATATAGCTAATGGAGTATGGACTCCTCTTTTTGAAGCATTGTTAGCGAATTCACAATAGTTTTGGGTATCATTGTATAAGTGAGACCTTAAGGAAAATTGAATATATCGGTATGAAATGGTTTGAATAGACTTGTTGCTAATCTTGGGATGCAGCGAGTAGGCCTTCAATCAGCATGGTACCACTAGCGAGTGTATAATGGAGGCACCAAAATGTTATCACGAGTTGATTTTGAATATATTTGGATGCAATGCGTGTAAGGGTACAAAGTTTGTATAGCTGGCCATATCCGAATTTCGAGAATGAAATTCCTTTTGAAGGTGGAAAGTATTTAACACCCCGTATTTTTTATAATATTTAAATTACAAGTGTCGCGGTAATTTAATTAAATTAATAAATATAGTGGATTAAATACATATATTAATTAACAAGAAATTGAGTAATATTTATGTGTTATTATATTTACTTGTGTGATAAGTAAATGAAATTATATTGTTTTATATTACATTATAAGTGGGTAAAAGCGACGAGTCGATAGGATCTTATTCGAGATGCGCGTGCGGGATCGTATTAGGAATAAGATTGAAAAATTGATGATAGGTAACTCGAATGATGATTTCGAGTGCATAATTGATCCGGAATGGGTCGAAATAGTCAACATTAAGTACTCGAGCGTTGAGATTGGATATCGGGGGAATTTTATACGAATCGAGGCCCACTCGGCGGCGTACGAGTCATTTTACACTATGGGGCTAACATAATTTTGGGATTAGGGCTTTAAATAAGACATTAAGAGTTACGAGGCATTCACTTTACATATTAAAACACCTGAGAGCTAAATTTGTGAGAAAAGAGGAAGAAAAACATAAGGGATAGGGGAGGCTCAATTTAAGGTAAATCTTGGAAGTTCTTGGCTAGATTTAACCCCACAAGAAGGAAATTAGAATTTATTTTATATATAAATAAAGTGCTTAAACTTGCTTATTGATTTTTTGTAGTTTTACGTCCATTTCAAAATTGGTAGAGTAGAACTAATTTTGGGATGGGGTTTCGCACGTCAAAACGAGTTTTAGGAGAAGAATATATATGATTTTATTAGTCAAAGTTATCCCTGAATGATATTAGATGCATATTCATTATTAATCTGATGTAAGTGTAAAGGAATTAAGATGTGAGTTAATTTAATATCAATCTTGAAAAGGGAAAATCTGGAAATTATAATATGGATAATGAAATTAAAGAATTGATGAATTCGAGAACAATTGTTGTGTTAATTCTGGATCTAAGGATGAAAATATATTAGGGTTATGTTTGAAACCATAGGATGACGAAATAAATCGATTGGGTGATCATACATACTGATTTAGATCCTATTAATCAATAACTGGGCTTCTGCCCAGAATCGAATCGCATCGGCCTTAGTTGGCGAATCAATTTGGTGGGCGGATCGATTTGGACCTGCTGGAAGGAACAATGAATCGTTTTTATTGGAGGCAAAGACCCTTTGAAAGATTATCAATCTTATAGGGTCCAAAATTGTGTTATAAAACTTTTGGAAATTTATAAATCATTATAGGACCTCGGGTAGGTGAGGTTAGACTTGAAATATGAAATGTGGGGGTTTAAGAGGAATAACACTCGGCATACAATTTTATAAAGTCATAATCAATTGTAAAATCATAATCATATATATTACTTTAATCACTAAGTAATATTCAACATAAATCACATATTACTTTATTCTCGAGTAATATTTAAATCAAAATTAATTTCCAATTATATCACAATTAATTCTAATTAATCCATTTCAAAAGTCATTAAAAATACGGGGTATTACATTTCTGTTATCAACAAGGAAGGAGACGTAACTGGTATACTTGATTGAAGCTAAGTCTGTAAATCTATATGTATCGTTCTGTAATACCTTAGTTCTAATAGTACTAAAAAGTGTTTCTCCCAAACGTTTTTTCCCTCATATCTCGTGTTACTCATTATTTCATTCGATTAAGATTCAATATCTGGAATTCTTTGTTTCACTTAATTAATCAAGATAAAATTGGATTATATAGAATTTGGCTTGTTTGTGACCTAATTTGCGAATTTTACCTTTGACAACATAACTGGACCACTCTACACATTTTTCGCGGTCAAAATCTTTCAATTATTCAAAAGGCACAACAATTATTTAGCAAGTGTATCACATATATCTATATAACAAATCAAATAGTAAAACTTTGGCCCTGAGCAGTCGCCCAACCTGCACTTGCCCAGGGTCGGGCCTGCCATGGAGTGAAGTTGGATTGAACATCGATCCAATATCCATTCATATTGAGATAGCGCCACATTATGCTAGTTCGAAAGGACGTGAGGTGCAATTGATTGTAAAGACAAATAATTTTGTTAATGTTAAATATTTGAGCATCCAATCCAAAGATAATTAGCAACGGGTGGAGTTACCCCGGGATCTCATACCTTGTGGGGAAATGGTTCAATTTCTCAATGTTAAATTTTATATTTCTCAACACGTCTCCTCACGTGTGACCAGCCCAAGCTTTTCGTACAACACCTTGGATTGTATAAGAGCATCAGTAGTGGTGGAGCTAGAATCCAACTGATTTTGTAAGTGTATAAAATGTGTAGTCTGCAATGGTGAAGAAAAAGGAACAAAATCCATTCATGAAATGGTAGACGTTCTCTAAATTTAGAGAACGAATGCAAATTCTGCAAGGGTTCTTACGGACTTTATTAGTTCGTAGGAATTCCTACGAACTTTATTAGTTCGTAGGAATTCCTACGAAGTAATAAAGTGTTGCGCTAAAGCAAGACTATCTCTAGCGACCAAGACGATAAAACTCACTCGGGAATTTTATCAAACACTTGGTGTGCGGAAAACACCCAAGACCTTGTTTCCCAAAATGAACTAGTGTGCAAACTCCCAATCGAATCAACCAAACATCAATGAAGAGACAATAAGAACATACAAGCAATCATCAAAGCAAAACAACAACGATATACCGTGGTTCACCCAAATTTGGGCTACATCCACCAAGGAGGATTTCTTCTTTCTATAGATAAATGGAGGAACCCAAAGGTTATACACACACACAATTTATCTCTCTTAGAAAGTCACTCACAACCTCACAAGAACTCACCCCTCAAATGGGAGCTCTATCTCTCTTTAGCTTTGATAACTCACAAAATAGCTCTCAAACTTGTCCTCTCTCAAAACCTAGAAATAACACTTGTATTTATAGATTTGAGCCAAAATGGTAAATTTGTAAATAAACCAAAACTGAAAAAATAGGAGAGCCAAAATCAACAAACTCCACCTTGGCGATCCTGACGATCCAACCAATCTCTAGAATGCTGAAATTGAACCCGCTTGAAGACTGTCCCACCATCTACCAAGCTAATGCGATTCCCCCAGGCGATCCTCACGATCCAACCGAACTCGAAATGCAAACATCAAATCCGCTCTAAGATCATCCCGACATCTAACAAGCCAATACGCTCCACCCGACACTAAGCCACCTCAAACTTCAACCATGAAGTGAGATACCGCAAGTCTTCACTCCAAGACTCCAAACGACTCCACCCGCCGAGGAACCAAATTCTAAACTAAGAACTCCCTTGAATGCTTCCCATGTAACCATACGGTGAAGCTCGCTCCTCATGTAACCCGGTGAGTACACCCCCACACAATACATATAGCATACACCTTCTTTACACGAAACATTCAAACACATCAACACCATCTTCCACCTTGAGAAATAACCACGGATGAGAGGGAAAATTCCTCACCTCCCACACCCTCCAAATCTCACCCTCGAAAGATGTACCAAGTCTTTGTCACGAATAACTCCCGTTTGCCAATGCTCGCAAACAATAACTCATCGACCTTCCTTGAACTAGCTACACACACCTCGAATCCATCACAGTCCTACACCTCGATTCCAATCGGCCAATGCATGTGTGCAACTAAACCGGGTCAACATCACCCGTTGGCCCTGGAGGGGGACTTCGATCCATCCCCTCCACTAGTAGGTATTCTCTCATCACTACCGTCTAGTCTTAGAAAGCTAGCACTCAATGTCTCCGCTTTGTTCACAAACGAGACATGCCTCGAACGTTCGATCACTTGTGCACACCGCTTCCCCATCTTTCTCGAAGTCTGATTTAGACGATACAACCCCTCTCTCTCCTCTCCCCTCGCTAGGACCATACAACCACGTGTGACTTTCAAGACTCCACCCGCCACCGACACCCGGCAACCCTTGGAATCCAAACGGCTAATGGATATCAAATTCTTTCGCAACTTTGGGACATAGGCCACACCACCCAAAGTGCGTTCCACCCCATCGAACATCTTGAGTTTCACCGTCCCGACACCCTCAACGAAAACCTTCTCTCCGTTAGCCAAAGACATGGAACCTTTTCCATTTTCTGTGAAAGTCTCAAAATATTCCCTCTTGGAGCAAACGTGATCCGACGATCCCGAATCTAATATCCAATCATCTTGGAAAAGAGAGTTAACCTTGGAGATTGTGAGAAGTTCTCCAAGTTCATCTTCATAATTCGCACTCGCTACCCTTGCCCTCTCGGAATCAACCTTTCCCTTAACCTTGTCGTTCCACAAAGGACATTCTCGGATCATATGACCTCATTCCCGACACTTGTAGCATTTCGGCCCTTTACCACCAACACCTCTCGATCTAGACCTACTACCGTCATTAAATCCCCGGTTGGAGTTCCTCCCGCCATTTTGCCCACCTCCGTCTCTCGCCATAAGGCCTTCATTATGGGAATACACGTCACCTCCACCTTCCTTCTTTCTCATCGTGACATGAGATTGAATATCTTGCACAACCTCGTTGCACCGGAGCGTAGACTTCCCAAACATGAGCGTGGTCACAAAATGCTCGTATGAATCGGGTAATGATGCAAGCAACAACAATGCTCGATCCTCCTCAATGAATTGAACGTCTATCCGGTTCAAGTCATTTATCAAGGCATTAAAAACGTTGATATGCTTCATCATATCCTCACCCTCCTTCATCTCAAGCTTGAAGAGTTTCTTCTTGAGGAACAATTTATTTGACAACGACTTTCCCAAATAAATCTCTTCAAGCTTATCCCACATGCCTTTAGCCGTGGTCTCCGCTATCACGTTATTCAACACATCATCCGTGATAAGCATCTCAATACACGAAGCCGCTCTTTGATCAATGTCAATCCACTCGGCATCGGTCATGCCTACCGGTCGTCCCTCTACCCCCAACAATGCTAATTGCAACCTCTGTTGGACAAGAACGCCTCGCATTCGTCTTTGCCATAACCCGGAATTGATCTTCTCATCAAAAGCCTTCATGTCCGTCTTCATTGAGCCACTTGATCCATAACTCGGATCCCATCTCTTAGAGACTCCGCTCGTAGAGGTTGATTCTCGAGTACTCTCCACATTTTCCGTCATTTGGAACAAAAACAAAAGCTATGCCAAAATTGCCAAAATTGATTCAACCTCGAACCAAAATACCGGGCAAACAATGCAACCAAAGCTCTGATACCACTTGTTGCGCTAAAGCAAGACTATCTCTAGCGACCAAGACGATAAAACTCACTCGGGAATTTTATCAAACACTTGGTGTGCGGAAAACACCCAAGACCTTGTTTCCCAAAATGAACTAGTGTGCAAACTCCCAATCGAATCAACCAAACATCAATGAAGAGACAATAAGAACATACAAGCAATCATCAAAGCAAAACAACAACGATATACCGTGGTTCACCCAATCTTGGGCTACATCCACCAAGGAGGATTTCTTCTTTCTATAGATAAATGGAGGAACCCAAAGGTTATACACACACACAATTTATCTCTCTTAGAAAGTCACTCACAACCTCACAAGAACTCACCCCTCAAATGGGAGCTCTATCTCTCTTTAGCTTTGATAACTCACAAAATAGCTCTCAAACTTGTCCTCTCTCAAAACCTAGAAATAACACTTGTATTTATAGATTTGAGCCAAAATGGCAAATTTGTAAATAAACCAAAACTGAAAAAATAGGAGAGCCAAAATCAACATAAAGTTCGTAAGAACTTAGATTTCTTGACATATACTCATATAAAGGGCAATAAAATAAAGAAAAGGGTATGATTTAAATTGCAACGAACTTTATAACTTCGTTGGAAAAGCTCACAAATTATAGAAGTTCGTTGGAACTTAACCCCCATTGTGGCAAACCCATTTTGACCAAAGGCATCTTCATGTAAAATAGGCAACTTTATCTTTCATTTTCACCCACCAATAGAGATGCTCTAAGCATTTTATAAAAAGAAGTGAAAAAGTGACTTGAAAAATAATGCTGCTCAGATGGTGTAATTACAAGCAAACTTGGGCAATTCTAGACCACCACGAGACACGTTAATTTTACACGACACCAAAGCATGGGTGCTGAAAATATCATCTATTAGCCGGATCTGCATTAGAAATTTCTAATCAAGCCCAACACTGTACGACAATCACCAATCAAGCCCTGGGGTGTGGGATGGACAAAGAAAAGTTTGATAAGATACATTTTGCTTATTATATTGAACAAAATTTGAGTATTGCTTTAAAGTAGTCTCAATAGCCTAAGGAAAAAAAAACTGTAAGGTTCCCATTTTATTTTTGGCACTACAGAGGGTTCTGAGTGGATTTGATGGCTTGTTTTTATGCGGTGAATCACTTGTATTAGCTATGTTTTTTTTTCTATTGATATAATTTGATATTGACGTGTGTTTGATTTACATGAAAAAAATTTTCATAATAAATAATTAATTTGACTTAGGTTTAGCTTTTGTGGTACATTAATTATGTGAATACTTCATATAAAAACAACATTCATTCATATAACAAGTGATCCATCTCAAATTTTACTTTTAGTGGAAACTAATTTTTATCCAGCCACCAAATAATCGATTTCCATGAAAAATTTCATATAATTTTCACTTATTTTTCAATTTCTCCTCCAAGTGAACTATTTTTTACTCATTTTTCATGTGTACAATCAAACCCAACCCGCTTTTTTTTTTTTATTCTTGCAGGCTTAAACTTTACGTTCGGTCCCGACCATTAAGCAATAAACTAGTATTTATAATCGCATTTTTTATTATCATCGATAATTTCAGAAATCAACTTTAAACTTCTTTGTGCATTAGACTTTTGCAAGTTAGTAAGCTCTAATTTCTCGTTTTAAAACTTTGCAATTTATTCCTTGTTTTTTTTTCAAACATAGTGGGTTTAAATTGAAATCCCAATAATCTATACTAACAAACAAATGGTTTGTTAACTCTGATCGTCTTTCTTAATTTCAAGGGGGTACAAAAATTTTCATGAACGTTAGGATTTTATTCGTTAAATTCTAAAATTATAATATTGTAGATTATGCTTAAAAGTGTCTATTATTAAACTAATAATATTTCCTTTTACTTTTCATATATAGAAACTATCTTTGTACAGAAACTATCCTATTACCTCCACACAAAGCTTGTGGCAGATTTATGATATTGATCCTAGGTTGGATTTAATAAACAAGCCAAGATTTTGATGGATATGTAGCGGTGGCGGCAAAATATGGTCTAAATAATAAAATAATTTATATTAGTCCAGCTATTTAAATATGAAGCTCATATTTAAAAGTTATGAGTTAAATATGGAGCCCATATTTTAAAGCTATGTGTTAAATATGGTGTCATATTTGAAAGTTAGGAATCAAATATAGAGCCCAATTTTAAAAGATACAAATCAAATATAATATTCATTTTTAAAAGTTGTGAGTAAAATATAAGTTCTTTTTAGGAATAATTCAAAGCTATTGGGTCAAAGATGCACTAAATTCCATTGATTTTTTTTTAACGCACCAAGTCATTTTTCATTATAGACTACATATATTTAGACAAATATACCCTCACGTGTACCTATTTTAAACTCACTTACTCTCTCTCTAAAAATAAACATATAATCTCACACTCTTTCTCTCTCTAACAGCACGACTTCCACGTCCACTCCCACCCCTACCCCACCTCACCGAAAACTCACCGAAAATAGCCCACCGAAAAATCTCGTCGGAGGCCGCCGAAATTCTCGCCGGAGTGTTTCTCTCTCCTTGTTTCTCTCTCTCACTCTTCATCTATTTCTTTATTTTTTTTGGTCCGCGCCAGCGGCACCATCACCCGAGTTGGAAAAGAAGAGTTTTTGCCGGAAAAATGGTGGTTTTACAGAAACAGATAAATTTATGTGTCGATTTTTTCGTCAAAAAATATCGAATATAGGTTTTGTTTATTAGATCTCGACGAGTAGATTCAAAATATATAAATTTTATGAATTTTGGATTTGTAGATTTGAAGTTATGGACTTTTAAAGATTTGGGGGGTTTTGAAAAAATGTCCTTATAATGCTTAAGGTGTATAAAAATAGGACACTTCATATAATTTTATAAATTTAGTCCCTGTACTAAAAACATCAAGAAAAATGATGAAAAATGGTGCCGCTGGCGTGGACCAAAAAAATAAAGGCAATTGTACCACATGGACTAGATTTATAAATGCTATTGTACCACAAGGACTGAATTTATAAACTTGAAAATCATTGTCCTAAAAATCCAGATATAGGAAGGAACATGACTTTTACATTAATTCTCTAATTTTTTTTTAAAACAGCGGTAAGTGTAAAGCGTTGTGAGGATGAGTGATTTTGAGGATGTATTTGTCATTTTAATGTGCTGAGTTGATAAAGTAGGACATTTGACATCATTAATTCAGTCAAAGAATCTTTTGCATCAATTACCAAGTAAATGGGACTTCAAAATAATTACTCTTGTTTTTTACATATTCCTTCAACTGTAATATTTATTTTAGTAAAAAAATAATAAATTGCTCCAATTCATATTTGACCTGATCATATTTGGTATCTTCCATATTTAATCCAATTCACATTAAACGCAATTTATATTTGACCCGCTCAAATGATGCCAAACCATAAGTTTGCCGGTGCTAAAATATGTAGCATCAAAATTGACTCGCACGAAATCCATGGATATGCACATGTTTGGATGGAATTTAATATAAAAAAGCCGTTACCATAAAAAATAAAAATAGGTCGAACTCTACGTAGCATTGTATTCGAGCTTAAAACGGACATAAGATTGCGATATGGCATTGCTGGACACACAAAAGAAATGTGTAAAAAAAAGGCTCTGATATTGCTTGGCAGGTTGTCAGTGTCAACACCAAAAATTGCAACTCGAAACCGAAAAAAATGGCGGAATGACTGCTGGGCATGGGACCTCGGCAGAAAAAGGAAGAGATATGGGATTAGGGTTGCATGGCAGGGAAGCCGCAAGGAACAAGGAAGGGTAATCTGGGAATTTCCAGCATGGGTGTCCTCAGAAAGGTGTTACTGGCGTGCCTATTCGTTTGCTAGAAGACCCCATGGAAACAGTAGAAGCTTGTGGTAAGGGACAAAGCTTCCACCGTTTTTTCATCCAACAGCAGCTCGTCAACCCACGTCGCAGAGCCTTTGGTAAAAAATAACGGAGCGATGGGGGATAATGTTACACTTTCATGTACAACCGAGGTATTACATGGCAACGAAGGGAGTTTAAACTCAACTATTGTGACAGTCTCCGCAGTTTATTTATTTGATTGTGCACCATGATCCGAAAGCAGGGCCCACAGAGCTTATGGTTATAGCAGTTTATATGTCTCCTCAACCTCTAGCTCAATCTCAGGTATGGCATGCTTTACATAAACTATCCAGTACTATTAGCAATCCTTGTGTGCTTAATTGGAGATTTTAATACTATTCTAGGCCTGCATGAAAAGCTACAAGGCCATGGTTTCCAACCCATTAGGGCTAAAGGTTTAAGACATTTTATGATGACACATAATATTCATGATTTAGGGTTTAGTGGACTTTCTTTTACCTAGAAAGCCAATACCTCCTTTGGGCATCATGTGCATGAACTCTGGGATAGGGGGCTTGCGAACCTGCGATGGTGGAATTTATATCCCAACATGAGGGTTACTCACTTCCCGAATGCAAGCTCTGACCATTATTCGCTGTTACTTGATAGTATGCCCACTAGCGTCAAGACGGTACAGCGTTTTATTTACTACAAGGAGTGGGCTCAGTATTCGTCCTTCCACGAGCTGCTCCATTGCCAATGGAGTAAGCCAATGGTGAGATCGTCGGCCAGCTATTTCTTTGGAAAACTTCATCTTTTTGGTCAAGCAGCAATGTGCTTTTGGGAGCATGGAAACGAAAATTTACAATTTCCAACAACAACTTTTGCTCACTCGAAAGCTTATTGAGAGATAACCCGATCTGGCTCTTCTCTTACTCGAAAAAGAGATTCAGGAAGCCTTGAAGTGGCACGAATTAGAGATGACCTAAGTACAAAAGGAGGGTTCGAGAGCGGGTGTCCCTAATTTTTTTTTTTGAGGACTATGTATACTAATTTTTAAATGCATAGAAAATTACATATTAATAAATGAATTATAATTATTTCAAAAATTAAACATCTTTACAAAAAAGAGTTTATAATAAGTTCATACAAAAATAGATAGTTGTCATTAATTTCAACAACATTAATTTAATGGATAGGCATTAATTTCAACAACTCCATGCCCAAAATTAATTACTACAATCAATAACAACATTTATAATAATATTAAAAGGGGTAAAGCAAAAAATAAGCATATTTTCAGAATTTTAACAAACCCTAACAATGAATATTTGCTACACAAAATTTCAACAAATCCTAACAATAGATATTTGCTAAAAAAAAGAAGAAAAAGTAAGAGGAAGAGCAAAGATATAATAAACCTTAGATAAAATGGAAAGAGGTTGATGAACAAACATTTATTTAATGTGAAAATTTCACTCAAATATGCGTATATATTTAAAAAAAAATTGGGTTTCACCGGAGCTGGCCTGGGCCTGGGCCCAGGTCAGCTGCAAAGTGGCTCCGCCACTGAAGCCTTGTATTAAAAAAATAAATACAAACTCAAATGGAATCTTGAAGGAGATAATAACACAAAAAAAAAATTCATGCTTGTGTCTCTCATCGACGACGTACTAACGCCATTTATGCGATGTTTAATCTAGATTTTGGGTGGCACAAAACTCCTACTCATATTAACACCCATTTTTAAATATTTTATGAGACTCTTTTCCAAACCACTGACCTTCCACCAGTCATAAAAAGTTATATGATTGTTCAACTAACGGACGTGTCCAAAGATACCCTATTACCACCTGTCACAGACCAAAAGATTTAGTCCACCGTCAACCGTATAGGTAAGAACAAAATTCGAGGTCCTAATGGCCTTAGGGAAGAATTCTATCTAATTAATTAGAAAAAGGTCGGACTGACAATATGCGACCTTATTTCTATATTTTTCTCCTCAGGTTTTATGCCTCATAAGAGAAACCATACATTGTTAATCTTTATTCCAAAATGACAGAAGACCGTGTAAGTTTCCCACTATCATCCTATTAGTCTTTGCAATGTGATATATAAGCTCATTTCATCCATCCTGGTGGCTAGACTGTGGCCTCTGTTGCAGTCTCCAGTATCCCCATACCAAGAAGCCTTTGTGGCCAGGCGGTACATTTAAGATAACATCCTAATTGCGCATGAGATGTTACATCCTACGTGTAAATAAAAATCCAAAAAAGGGAAATGTGCTATAAAAATCGAATTGTCAAAAGCTTACGACCAAATGAAATGGCCTTTTATTCGTTGGGTGCTGCAGCAGTATGGATTCCCAAACCAATGGATTACATACTTTTATGCATGTATTTCCACCCCTTATTTCAAGATATTGATTAATGGTCATTTGGGGGTCAGGTTTAGGACGTCTCGTGGCCTTTGACAAGGAGACCCACTGTCTCTGCTCCTGTTTATTCTAGGACTTAACGTCCTCTTACGGAAAATTATACAGGAATGTTATTTGAAAACCATGAAAGCCCTGCGTCCAGCCTTAATCGAGACCAGGATCCCGGGGCTGGCTTTTGCTGATGACTGCATTTTCTTTCTCCAGCCAAGACGACACACTATTAGTCATTTTCGGAGGGTCTTAGAAGAATTTTCCACTTTCTCGGGGTAAGCGGTTAAGTGAGACAAGTTCATTATTACCTTTGGCCCCTCAATCACTCACTTGATCATGCCGACAACCCAGACCATGTTATGTTTCCACCGTAACCCGGGGTAGGAAAAATACCTCGGTCTCCCCCTTATTACTGGTCGAGTCGCGAGTAGTCTTTTTCTGGACCTTATTACGGATCTCGACACCAAATTAGAGACATGATATTCTCATTTTCTCTCATATGCAGTTAGAACTACCCTCATCAATGCAATATGCACGTCACTTCCAGCTTACAATATGTCAGCTTATCATCTTCCTAAAAACTTTTTCAATACTCTCACAAAAAAAATTAAAGCATTCTTTTAGAATGCCACCATGTCCTCGACGAAAACCCCACCATTCCTTGGGCGACCATTACCCTTGCCAAACAATAAGACTAGCTAAGTATTAAGAATCTACACACGCTCAATACAATGTATATGCTAAAACTTCTTTGGAAATTATTCTCCGAGAGAGACAATCTTTGGGCTTGGATTATTAAGCGAAAGTACTACTCGCACTCCTCATTGGTAGAGGCAACTAGGCCTAACCATGCATTCTGGTTTTGGAATCGGGTAGTGCAACTTCTTCCCCTGCTCCATCAGGGAATTAAATAACTTAATGGGCCTAATATATCTTTTGGTCAGTCCATTTGGGTTCTCGAGGAAAATTTAGTGCAACGGCTTCCAACCCATTGTGACACCCCGACTAATTAAATACCGGGTAGCTACTCCTTTATTAAATTAAACCAAAATGCCAAGTTGGATCAGTTAATAGCATCACTGTCGAAAACATTTTATTATTACTAACCACCTAGTATTTAAAAAGTAAGTTGCCAAATTTTAATTAACGTTTGATTAACATGCAGTAAAAGATTTAATGCAAGAATAATATCACCATTCACCATAACGAAGAAATAGAATAACCATCACACGATATAAATAAATCCGGAGGAAAAACTCCTCACAACAAACTCCACAACTGAAATGAATAACTAAATACTGAATACTGAATCAATACATGCCAAAGTCTGAAAAACTGAAATGGAAAAGTATCTCTAATGGAACTGGGCAACATGCCCTAAAACTGAGGAATACTGAACATGAAATCCAAATGATAGAAGCGTCTACAAGCAAATCCCTGTAACTTCCACAAACAGCTACAGCTCCTCATCTGAATGAGTATCCTATGCATGGTGTCCTTGTGGATGGGCACCTAAAATGGTTTTACAAGAAAAATAGATTTGAAAGCAAACAGGTCAGAGCCCGAATGTGGAGATATTTTAAAAACCTGCAAGTGCTTTAAAAAACATTTAAAACATTAAATGCAAAGTACATGTTAGGACGTGCACTCACATGAAATTCTCACCTCTCGACTAAATGTGCACTCCTAACGTAAGTACCCATCTAAAATGACACTAACCACTAGCTAAGTGACATCATAACTAGCTAGATTGTTATAGGTTCTACCCTTAATACTCGGTTCCCATTTACATAAAAACGATCGCAATTAAATAGGAGGCTTAACGTAAATTCAGGTTCTCATATAAAAGTAATACAACTCATTATAGATTATCCCTTTTTTTTGTTATTCCATAGTTATACACACAATACCATATGAAAGTTCTCATTTTACTAAGTGTATATTTTCCACAACATAAATATACAATATAAGCACCCCGAGACTAAGCTGTGGTGCACACATACTCTGCTATCCATCCCGGTACATCACGTACATAAGGATCACATATTCCGAATCTCTCAGGAATAGTTCACAGATAACAACATCACAAATAATGGAGGCGAACACAGTCACATCACATGGGTCACGCACATACCTACGCTCCCACGATCAGCGGACTTATCAACATCCCAATAAGTCTTTCTATGACCTATGTTCATCAAGGTAACCAGTCTAAATCCGGGCAACACAAGGATTAGAGGGCTCTAAGCGAACGCAAACCTCCCGTGATAGCAAGTATGGTAGGTATGTCATACACACAAATCATATACGAATACTAAGTAAACACGCATCTTAGTAATCACCGTAATTTAATTTTAGTACATATCGCATTCTCGTACCAACTTAATATATATATAACTTATATAATCCCGATCCACATTTATACGCGCCATAATTTATTATCACGTCGTAGTAGGCACTCATGTCTCAATCCATAATGTCTATTTGATTCGTTCCACAATTATAATTTACTCCTCATTATATCCCAAATGTCCCAAGTATACCAATACATCATCAAAGGAATGTTATCTCTATTCTCGAACAAGTTCACGGGACTCCCAAAATCAAAACAGGCCAAAAAGGCCTAAACTGTCAACTTGTTCGAAGTCTCGTTCGAATGAGGCTGTTCGAACGAGACTTCGTTCGAACGAACTGAGTCTTCTAACGAGATCTCGTTCGAACGAAGTGGGCTTTCTAACGAGATCTCGTTCGAACGATTTCATCGAACGAACTTCACCCTCGTTAGAAGTCAATGGTCAACTCGTTAGAAGCTCGTTCGAACGAGGTTGTTCGAACGACCTGGGCAGGTCTTCTAACGAGCAACCAGAATCGAGCCCAGATTTTCTTATTTCGTTTTTTCCAATTTCTCTCCACCTCAAATCTCATTCAAACCTCAATTTAACAATTGTTTAACGTCTTTAATCGTCCCTAAACATGTTAAAGTCACATACTAACGTATTGTAAAGGATTAATTCTTCCTAAACATCATCAAATCACAAATCTCTACTCTTTTTCCCAATTTCTCAAGAACATAAACCCTAGAATTTATCATCATCAATTCCCAGAATTTAATCCGTTTTTATAACACATAAATTTATAATTCTCTTAATTCAATCTTCCAATAATGTTTCTACATGCAAACCTACATCCACCATTAAACTAACAACTCCAATTTCATGGGTTTTCCTTTATCTCTCAAACAAGAATGATTATCAAGATTTCGAACATAGAAGAAACATTTACTGCATAAAATGTAAATTAAACCACTTGCCTCGAGTGTCTCTGAATTTGGTGTTGGTTTGATGAAGCTTTTTCTGCAGTATTCCTTCTCTCTCCCTCTCTCTCCACAAGCCTTCTTCTCCAATGGCTATGGTGGCTAGGGTTTTCTTTGGGAAAGTTTTGGAAACCTAATCTAATAACCCCCGTAGCTTATTGGGTCATTAAGGGTTGGTTAGTGGGTTTAGTGGGTCAATTCCCAATCAGATAAAAACTCTTAATTTTCGTCACTATTAATTCCCAAAAATACAAAATTACCAAAATACCCTTTATGTTGCCGATATGGCCTAAAAATACCTCGGGACCCAAACTAAACCCCCGGACGCGTTGACGCACTCAAAACGACCATACGGTTAATAGAATTTAATTTCACTTTTATAATTAAAATAATTATATCCTTACGCGACTGTCTCACGCGTCCCAATAAAATGTCCAAATTGCCGTATATCAATTTCATGACAATTTCATAATTCAATATTCATATATCATCATATATACTCAATATAGTCAAATACCAACTCACATCTCGCTAGTATTTTATCCGGATTAATTCCCAATTAATTCTCATTTAATTAATTAATCCCAAAAATAAATATTGCCAAAAATACGGGGTATTACATACTTCCCCCCTAATAACAGAATTTCGTCCCGAAATTCGGAACTAGAAAGTACCTGGTAAGAACAACTCTGGATAACGTTCGCGCATCTCATCCTCGCGCTCCCATGTGGGTTCCTCGACATTATGATGTCGCCACTGAACACGCACTAACGGGACTATCTTTGACCGCAGTTTCCGCTCACTTCGGTCCAAAATAGCAATCGGCCCCTCATCGTAGGAGCTATCAGGTTGAAGATCGATGTCCCCCAAAGCAATATGAGAATGAGCCAAATTGTCTCTAAGATATTTCCTTAGTGAGGAAATATGAAACACATCGTGAATCCGATGCAAATGTTCCGGTAATCCAAGCCTATACGCAACCGTTCCAATCCGCTCAATAATAGGAAATGGTCCCACATATCTCGGTGCCAACTTCCCTTTCTTCCCGAAACGCATAATTCCCTTCATAGGAGATACTCTGAGCAAAACCTGGTCCCCTACTTGGAACTCCCTGAAAAATCTCTTCACATCAGCATAGCTCTTCTGCCTGTCTTGAGCTACCCGAATGCGACTCCGAATCAATTCTATCCTCGTCGAAGTATCCTGAATCACTTCCGGCCCAAGTAGTTTGTTGTCCCCCACCTCCAACCAACATGCTGGGGAACGACAAGGTCCACCGTACAACGCCTCAAACGGAGCCATGACAATAGTGAACTGATAGGAGTTGTTGTAAGCAAACTCCACCAGTGGAAGGTACTGCTCCCATCCACCCCCAAAGTCAATAATGCACATGCGTAGCATGTCCTCCAACATCTGGTTTGTACGCTCCGTTTGCCCATCAGTCTGCGGGTGATACGCCGTACTCAACCGCAGTTCCGTGCCCAAAGCCTCCTGAAAACTCTCCCAAAACCGTGAAACAAATATCTTGTCTCGGTCAGACACGATATTTAAGGGCACACCGTGAAGTTTCACTATCTCTGCAATAAAGAGCTGGGCATACTGTCCCGCAGTGTAGTCTGTCCTTACGGGTAGAAAATGAGCGACTTTGGTCAACCTGTCCACAATTACCCAAACGGAGTCGTGACCCCTCTGCGACGTAGGCAACCCTGTGATAAAGTCCATGGATATGCTCTCCCATATCCACATCGGGACCTCCAACGGCTGTAGCAGTCCTGCCGGTCTCTGATGATCCACTTTTACAAGCTGACAAGTGGCGCATTTCGAAACAAACTCAGCGATATCTCTCTTCATACCGCTCCACCAATACTGGCGTCTCATGTCTTGGTACATTTTATCCCCTCCGGGATGTACCGCGAACCGTGAGCCGTGCGACTCTGTCATCACCTCATGTCGCAATTCCTCCCCTTTCGGAACCACCAATCTCCCATTGAAGCGTAATCCCCCGTCTGAGCTAACGGTGTAGGATTCGGCTCCCTCTGCTAGTAATCGAACTATCTGGTCCTGACAGAACGAGTCATTAGCCTGTGCCCGTACTACCTTCGTGACAATCTGCGGTGTAACGGTCATCACACACATGAAAGATCGAGCCACTGCATCCTGGTGTCCCAACTCCTTCCACTTGGCCTTCCACACCTCCTCCACTTCATCTGCTGGCCTATGGCTCAACGCGTCGGCCACCAAGTTAGCCTTACCCGGGTGATACTGGATATCGAACTGGTAGTCTTTCACAAACTCAAGCCACCTACGCTGCCGCATATTCAACTGCTTCTGCGTGAACAGGTACTGTAGGGACTTATGGTCCGTGAACAATTGGAACTTCTCCCCCAAAAGATAGTGCCTCCAAATCCGTAGGGCAAATACCACTGCCGCCAACTCCAAATCATGTGTGGGTTAATTCTTCTCATGAGGCTTAAGCTTACGGGAAGCATAAGCTATGGCCTGTCTCTCCTGCTGTAATACACTTCCAAGTCCTTGCAAAGACGCATCGGTGTAAACCAAATACTCAACTCCCGATCTCGGCAATGCTAACACAGGTGCTGAGGTTAACTTATCTTTTAACTCATCAAATGCCAACTGACAGGCATAACTCCAGATGAATGGCATACCCTTACGAGTCAGATGTGTCAAAGGACCCGCTATCTTCGAAAATCCCCGAATGAACCTCCTGTAGTATCCTGCTAGGCCCAAGAAACTATGAATCTCAGTCGGTGTCGTGGGCTGTGCCCACTCCCTCACCGCGGATACCTTCCCCGGATCAACAGATATCCCCCGGTTAGAAATAATGTGTCCTAAAAACTGGACCTCCTTCAACCAAAACCCGCACTTCTCAAACTTTGCATACAGCTCGTTCTGACACAGCGTCTGCAAAACCTACCTCAAATGCTCGGCGTGCTCCTCCTCTGTCTGGGAGTAAACCAGAATATCATCAATGAAGACAATGACAAACTGATCTAGGAAATCCCTGAACACTCTATTCATCAAGTCCATAAACACTGCTGGAGCGTTGGTCAAACCAAAAGGCATAACCTGAAACTCGTAAGAACCATATCTCGACAAGAACGCAGTCTTCGAGACATCCTCCTCCCTGATACGCAACTGATGGTATCCCGATCTCAAATCAATCTTCAAGAAGAAAGAAGCTCCTCTCAACTGGTCAAATAGGTCATCGATTCGAGGCAACGGATACTTATTTCGTATGGTGACCTTTTTCAACTCCCGGTAGTCCACACACAATCTTAGTGAACCGTCCCTCTTCTTCACAAACAAAACTGGAGCGCCCCAATGTGAGGTACTCCTGCGAATAAAGCCCTGACCTAACAGCTGCTCTATCTGATCTCGTAGCTCTCGCATCTCTGCCGGAGCCATACAGTACGGTGCGCGTGCTATAGGTCTCGTATCTGGAAATTGGTCTATAACAAAGTCTATCTCTCGACTGGGGGGTAGGCCTGGTATCTCCTGAAACACATCCGAATACTCCCTAACAACTAGGATCGAATCAAAAGGAATTACAACCTCCTTAGAGGTATCCTCCTCTATGTAATACAGATGAGCGGTCGAACCTCCCTCTGGGCGAGGCATCGCCACTACAAACATCTCTTGCCCCGGAATGGCAAAAACAATGCTCCCGCTGGAGCAATCAATCATGGCCCTATAAGCTACGAGCCAATCCATACCGATAATCACATCGTGCACATGCATATCCAATACCAACATGTCTGCAGGTAATACCAAACCACCAATCTCTACCCCCACTCCCCGGCATATAAAGAAAAAAAAAGTGACCCACTCCCCAATGGTGAGTCTACACACGTCACTGTGCTCTCTGCCGTAGTTAACAACCCTAAGGCTTTCGCAAAATGTGTAGCTATAAAGCAATGCGTTGCCCCCGTATCAAACGAAACCCGACCCATAGTACCATGGATAGGAAACATACCCTCAATCGCGGTTAGTGCCTGCGGAGCTGCTGCCTGGTGGACGTTATAGACACGCCCATACTGTAACTGCCCCTGCTGCACAGGAACTGCTGGAATAGCTGGAAGAGCTGGCACTTGGGCTGGAGCTGGAAGAGCAGGTGGAAAAAGTGGCCTCTGTGGCTCATATCGAGCACCCTGCTGCTGCTGCGGGGCCCTGCCCCTATCAGGACAATCCTGGCGTTTGTGGCCAATCTTACCACAAATGAAACACTTCCTTTGGAAGTTTCCCCCTCATTGTCCATGCTGACCACGGCCCTGGTGACCGTTATCATTTCTGCCCTGGCATTGCTGGCCCTGTTGAAACTGTTGATGACCATTCTGTCCCTGCTGCACTGGAGCTACTGGAAAGGTTGGTAGGGCTAGCACCTGAGCTGGTGCTGTGAGAGCGATGGTAAAAAGTGGCCCCTATGGATCATTACGGGCACCCTGCTGCTGGGGAGCCCTAACACCCTCTGGGCAATCCTGGCGTTTATGGCCATGCGTGCCACACACAAAACATCGGCCTCTGAAGTTACTCCCCCTCTGACTCTGCTGCTGACGGTGTCGTCCTTGCAGACTTGGAACTTTATTCCTCTTTCGAAAATGCTTCATTGTACCACGTTGTTGATTAGAACCGACTCGGTCTTGGGTAGTTTGTTGTCGAATTTTCGGGGTCCTCGCACATTTGTCAGCTTTATTCACATGTATTTGGCTAACCTCTCTAGGTCTTTTGCCTCCTTTAAGTTGTATGTTGCGTTCTTGGTATTGTAAGACTGCAGTGGTAACTGCTTGTGCCACGATACCCGCTAACTCGGCGGTTGATATTCTTTCCGGGGATACCCGAGGTGTGAGTCGATCTCGCCCGTTTATTCCCTTACCCGTTTGAGCTAGTTCTTCTTGACGGTCCATCTGAAAATTTAAGTAAATTTGGATGAGTTCATCATTCAAATAAACAAACCGCGGAAGTACGAATTCCCAATGCACAGAGATGAATACTACATTCCTAATATTTAGGTCTCTATATCAAAGAAAGCTCAGCGGAAAACATAATAAGCCATACAGGTCCTAAAGGACACTAGAACCTGATGCTCTAATACCACCTGTGACACCCCAACTAATTAAATACCGGGTAGCTACTCCTTTATTAAATTAAACCAAAATGCCATATTGGCTCAGTTAATAGCATCACTGTCGAAAACATTTTATTATTACTAACCACCTAGTATTTAAAAAGTAAGTTGCCAAATTTTAATTAAAGTCTGATTAACATGCAGTAAAAGATTTAATGCAAGAATAATATCACCATTCACCATAACGAAGAAATAGAATAACCATCACACGATATAAATAAATCCGGAGGAAAAACTCCTCACAACAAACTCCACAAATGAAATGAATAACTAAATACTGAATCAATACATGCCAAAGTGTGAAAAACTGAAATGGAAAAGTATCTCTAATGGAACTGGGCAACATGCCCTAAAACTGAGGAATACTGAACATGGAATCCAAATGATAGAAGCGTCTACAAGCAAATCCCTGTAACTTCCACAAACAGCTACAGCTCGTCATCTGAATGAGTATCCTATGCATGGTGTCCTTGTGGCTGGGCACCTAAAATGGTTTTACAAGAAAAATAGATTTGAAAGCAAACGGGTCAGAGCCCGAATGTGGAGATATTTTAAAAACCTGCAAGTGCTTTAAAAAACATTTAAAACATTAAATGCAAAGTACATGTTAGGACGTGCACTCACATGAAATTCTCACCTCTCGACTAAATGTGCACTCCTAACGTAAGTACCCATCTAAAATGACACTAACCACTAGCTAAGTGACATCATAACTAGCTAGATTGTTATAGGTTCTACCCTTAATACTCGGTTCCCATTTACATAAAAACGATCGCAATTAAATAGGAGGCTTAACGTAAATTCAGGTTCTCATATAAAAGTAATACAACTCATTATAGATTATCCCTTTTTTTTGTTATTCCATAGTTATACACACAATACCATATGAAAGTTCTCATTTTACTAAGTGTATATTTTCCACAACATAAATATACAATATAAGCACCCCGAGACTAAGCTGTGGTGCACACATACTCTGCTATCCATCCCGGTACATCACGTACATAAGGATCACATATTCCGAATCTCTCAGGAATAGTTCACAGATAACAACATCACAAATAATGGAGGCGAACACAGTCACATCACATGGGTCACGCACATACTTACGCTCCCACGATCAGCGGACTTATCAACATCCCAATAAGTCTTTCTATGACCTATGTTCATCAAGGTAACCAGTCTAAATCCGGGCAACACAAGGATTAGAGGGCTCTAAGCGAACGCAAACCTCTCGTGATAGCAAGTATGGTAGGTATGTCATACACACAAATCATATACCAATACTAAGTAAACACGCATCTTAGTAATCACCGTAATTTAATTTTAGTACATATCGCATTCTCGTACCAACTTAATATATATATAACTTATATAATCTCGGTCCACATTTATACGTGCCATAATTTATTCTCACGTCGTAGTAGGCACTCACGTCTCAATCCATAATGTCTATTTGATTCGTTCCACAATTATAATTTACTCCTCATTATATCCCAAATGTCCCAATACATCATCAAAGGAATGTTATCTCTATTCTCAAACAAGTTCACGGGACTCCCAAAATCAAAATAGGCCAAAAAGGCCTAAACTGTCAACTCGTTCGAACGAGGCTGTTCGAACGAGACTTCGTTCGAACGAACTGAGTCTTCTAACGAGATCTCGTTCGAACGAAGTGGGCTTTCTAACGAGATCTCGTTCGAACGATTTCATCGAACGAACTTCACCCTCGTTAGAAGTCAATGGTCAACTCGTTAGAAGCTCATTCGAACGAGGTTGTTCGAACGACCTGGGCAGGTCTTCTAACGAGCAACCAGAATCGAGCCCAGATTTTCTTATTTCGTTTTTTCCAATTTCTCTCCACCTCAAATCTCATCCAAACCTCAATTTAACAATTGTTTAACGTCTCTAATCGTCCCTAAACATGTTAAAGTCACATACTAATGTATTGTAAAGGATTAATTCTTCCTAAACATCATCAAATCACAAATCTCTACTCTTTTTCCCAATTTCTCAAGAACATAAACCCTAGAATTTATCATCATCAATTCCCAGAATTTAATCCATTTTTATAACACATAAATTTGTAATTATCTTAATTCAATCTTCCAATAACGTTTCTACATGCAAACCTACATCCACCATTAAACTAACAACTCCAATTTCATGGGTTTTCCTTTATCTCTCAAACAAGAATGATTATCAAGATTTCGAACATGGAAGAAACATTTACTGCATAAAATGTAAATTAAACCACTTGCCTCGAGTGTCTCTGAATTTGGTGTTGGTTTGATGAAGCTTTTTCTGCAGTATTCCTTCTCTCTCCCTCTCTCTCCACAAGCCTTCTTCTCCAATGGCTATGGTGGCTAGGGTTTTCTTTGGGAAAGTTTTGGAAACCTAATCTAATAACCCCCGTAGCTTATTGGGTCATTAAGGGTTGGTTAGTGGGTTTAGTGGTTCAATTCCCAATCAAATAAAAACTCTTAATTTTCGTCACTTTTAATTCCCAAAAATACAAAATTACCAAAATACCCTTTATGTTGCCGGTATGGCCTAAAAATACCCCGGGACCCAAACTAAACCCCCGGCTAGTGTTTTCTGACTATCTCGACCCTTCCGGATGCGTTGACATGCTCAAAACGACCATACGGTTAATAGAATTTAATTTCACTTTTATAATTAAAATAATTATATCCTGACGCGACTATCTCACGCGTCCCAATAAAATGTCCAAATTGACGTATATCAATTTCACGATAATTTCATAATTCAATATTCATATATCATCATATATACTCAATATAGTCAAATACCAACTCACATCTCGCTAGTATTTTATCCGGATTAATTCCCAATTAATTCTCATTTAATTAATTAATCCCAAAAATAAATATTGCCAAAAATACTGGGTATTACACCCATCCTCACACCATCCATAATACCCCCCATATCACATTTTATTAGGATCTACCACTGGAACCTGCCTCTATTATCCCAATATTTGCCCTTCGATTTCTTGATTTATATCCAAGCCGTTTATAGCTCGCCTATAGTGATACACTAAGTATGACTTCATCCCTGGGCTATACCCCATTGGCCAAGGCCGATTAATGGCAAACCGTTAGTTTGAGAAAGTTAGGGCTTAACCGTGAACCCATCATGAAAGGTCTGTATCAATAATCTTATGGCCCAAGTTCCTTATGATTCATACATCGCCTGGAGGATGGGAGCCTAATGAAGTCTTGACTCAGCATATAAGTTACCTTACCGCCAGAATATCGAACTTGATAAGTCATCATCTACCTAATCTGGGCAGCCGACAGTTACACCTGGGAGAGCGTGTCGAATGGATCACACGTGGAGGAATACGCGTGGGTTCCAGATCCCATATAGACAAAACCATTATAACAAGATATCCTTCACCCGTGAGGGAATATTTTATCATGAAGACTTACATGTGCCAGTGGTAGGTGCTTGATCCTGATTGGCAGATACATTCTACACATGCTTACTATATGCTTGGGGGTATAACACACACCCCAGACAGTATGTATACTCATTTTATTCATCATTGAAAAAGGTTCAAAATATACAAACCCTAGCCCAAGCTCTAGTTCTGTTATGGTAGAAAGAGAAGGGAGTGAGAATTGTATCACTTAGTGTGACACCCCGCCTAATAAAATACAGGGTGATCAGTCCTATACCAAATTAAAACAGAAATCCCAGTTAGTTCATCCGCACCATCACTGTCGAAAACCATTTTTTTTAAACTTACTAACCACATAGTATTCCAAAAAGCTGGTGCCAAATTTTATATTGTTAATTAAACCAAACAGTACATGCGAAAATAAATATAATCCATTCACTCAACTGAATTAAATGAACTGAACAAATAATAAAACGACATGCCGAATAAACCATCGGCCACCAAAAAATCCAATACAAATATTCAACGCCGGAATAAAATAAATCTAAAAATTGAATTGAAAGTCTGGGCGACATGCCCTAAACAAGACTGGAACTGATAAATGATTTTTACTCTAGGAATTAAAGAACGACGCGTCTAATCCAAGCTCCTGCTAGCATCCACATATGCCGCAGCTCCGTGTCCCTGGAATAGAATATCAATCATGGCGTCCCTGTGGCTGGACACCTAAAAGGTTTTGAAAATAGTTTTATAGCAAGGGTTAGAACCCAAAACATTTTTGAAAATATTTAGCAAATGAATTAACTGCAGTAATTTAAAATGCATGAATGCGCTTCATATATAAGTTAGTGTCACACTCTCTTGAGGACATTCTTACCCCTCCACTATTGTGCACACCTAACGATTACCTTAACCCCACCTAGGTGTACTATTCCGTCCAACTAGTCCTAGTATAATCTCCCCTTGCCATACTACTCTAACCCTAGTATAATAATTCCTGGATTAATAATTTATCTCACCGATTAACTTAATAAATTTCTTTTAAATAATAATCATATAACTGTGTCACAAGTTATATAAAACAATTACATCACCCACTGTATTATTACTCGCATATAATATTTACTACCATTATATACGTACCTTTACCACAACATCCACACACATATATATACACATCCATCCCTCTGAGTATACCCTCACCATATGATTCCCTCTAAAGTGCTATCTCACTAAGTGTGCTCACATAACCTAGTTCCCCAACTTAGAATCGCTCACCAACCTCGCCTAAAATATAAACGTAGTGGAGGCGGTCATATTCCTTCCCTGTAAGTGAGATAAATCCCTCACCCATATACCGGACGCTATGACCTGGGGATATACTCACCCTACTCCTCAAGTTAGGAGATTCACCCACATCGCGCAACCTCCCTTGATAGCACTAGAGTATATAACTTAAATAAATATCTAGTCCCTGATATTGAATTGCTCACACAAAGTACACACATGTAGATATATATACTATCACCACACCGTATATATATAAAATATAAATTCCGGCTTTACCGTGTACTAAAATCCGTAACACTAGCCTATATATTCCTAAGTCTATGGTCCGACTCTAAATTAATTAATATCTCACTAATAAATTTTATTACCTTCCCGAGTCTACGATTCGACTCTAATTTAATTAATTAACACATTAATAAATTTATTAGTTTCCCGAGTCGAGAGTCCGACTCTAATTTAATTAATTAACACATCAATTAATTATTAACAATCCGAGTCTATGGTCCGACTCTAATTTAATTAATTTACACATTAATTAATTAATACAAATTCAAGTCTATGGTCTGACTCTAATTTAATTAATTTACACATTAATTAGTTAATACCAATTCGATTCTATGGTCCGACTCTAATTTAATTAATTTACACGTTAATTAATTAATACCAATTCGATTCTATGGTCCGACTCTAATTTAATTAATTTACACATTACTTAATTTCACACTTGGTGTCGCCCAACCATTATACCCGGACTCGCTCACTTGGCACGTACCATCGTTAATACTCGATTCTATATTTCGCCCGATAACTAATTAATTACACCTCAATTCGTTTAATAATGTAGTGCCACTCAACTACGATACTCGAATATTTTCCTTCGGTCCAAAATCAATACTCACAAATTCTTTTCCGAAATTTATTTATCTCATGGCATACAATTATCACCCTCCTAAACCCAATTATATCACCTCATAATTGCTAAGGAATATGTGTCACATGTGAATTTATCACTAAATAAAAGTAGGGATTAAATCTTAAATTAATTTCCCTTATATATATAAAACTAGCCGAATTGCCAAAATTCTGGGACCATCGATCGATCGATCCCCCTGGGTCGATCAATTGATCGAGCAGGTCCCTTTCTTCTCTGGCTTGCTGTTCAGGCATTGTTAACCCATTCGAGCTTCTACTTTCTTCCATAAAAATATCCGATCATAATCTACCATATTATCATATGAAAACAGGTTCTACTCAACCTAGAAGCCTTAATTCAATCACCAATTTCCACAAACCTTAATGTTTTACAGATTCGGGTTTTAAACACCCAAACACTTTACATTTCTAATATCAGAATTTAAATGTCCATTCACGCTGGATTTAATCATACGGTTCATATTCCTAAACTACAGAATCATGAAACCTACTAATCTCATCTCAAATCTCATTAAGATATACCATTTTCCGAATACCGGTTTCCCTCGAATACCCATTTATTCCCAAAATGGATTTTGGTTTACACATCAAAAAAATATGAATTGATTATCACCAATTTAGAATCATAACAGTTAACCACTTGCCTGGAATGATTCGTAGAGTCTGATCCATTGGTGTAGTGAAGGTGTTGATGACGAACACTCACTTTGTCCCTCGATTTGACTCCAAAAATATCCCCAATTTACTTCTTGAATTGTTTGCTCTGTGTCGCTCTCAAACCCTAGGTTTATAGTTGTATTAACTGTCGTTCACCCTTCCCCAATTAGGATTAAAACTCCAAATCCCTTTTTTGGCCACATGGGCCTAGGCCTGTCAACAGGTCGGAGACGGGTCGGGTTTTGGGAGATCCATATCCGTGTAATCGGGTCTTCATCGGATTCGGGTTCAGGTCCGGGTCTTCATCGGGTCTACAATATTTGATCCAGACCCGGATCCGTTTGGGTCTTCGGGTCCGGGTCTGGTCAAATATGTACATTTATTTTATATTTATTTTATTTTATCCCCCTTCTTTATTATTTAATCTTAAATTAAAATATTTTGTAATGTATTGTAGAATATTATTAGTATAAATAAAACATATATTACTTATATTTATTATATACATAAATATATATTTTTATATATAATACTTACATGTTATATTGATAAGATATATTTATAAATATCTATAAATTTATAATATATATGTATATATATACAAAATAATAATGTACAATTCGGGTCGGGTCCGGGTCTTGTATAAGATCCAGACCCTACCTGTTTAATAAACGGGTCTTCGGGTATTCGGGTATTCGGGTCTCGGGTCCAAAAAAATATGCTCAGATCCTATTATACGGATCGGGTTCTGGTCGGGTCCGGGTCCATACCCGACCCATTGACAGGCCTACATGGGCCTAATTAAAATGGCCTGAATCACCCCGTGTGGGCCAAGCTATGCCCAAAAATACCCTAAGACCCGATTATTACCCCCGAGTACTCTTTTCTGACTATCTCGACCCATCCGGACTCAACCGCTCACTCAGAGTCGTCCTCCGAAGTACTTTATAACATTCTCCAATTTTGACCTCAAAAGTGCGACACATATTAATTCGAACCATTTAATTTAAAGTCGTAAATTAAAAATAAATTCTTCCTCATTAAATAAATTCTCCAAATCATAAATTTAAGTTTCTCCAATTTAGATATTTTTATTTCTCCCAAAGATAATTAAATACTAAATCCTCAAAATTACGGGGTGTTGCATACTTCCCTCCTTACAAAAGAATTTGTCCTCGAAATTAAAATAAGCCTAGTGCTCTAAGCTTCAAATATCACTCTCTTTAGTCTTGTGCCTCTAAGCTCACTATATCTATCTCTCCCGATTCTAACTATAAATTACACAAATATGCATTATAATTAACTAGGGCGCACATACACCCTTACACGTGCTTGACCACACAAAAGTTGCATTAATTAACCTGGGTGCCCATACACCCTATCCCCGTGCTTTACCGCATGAAATTTACCCGACTATGCTAGTCGTGACCCGTAATATAACTTCCAATCCGTAGTCATATCACATATATGAATAATAACCGGGGTACCCAACCCATGTACTAAGGACTAAACATCTCCCCACTTCCAATGTTGCGCTAAGTTTCATGCGTGGGACATCTCGCAAGAGAAATCCAAACAAGGAACCCCCCGATACACTACTAACTAACATTATCGGTCGTTGAGATATGTTAGACCTTCAGTCCATAGTACGTACCCCCAAATACTTGTCTATTAACACAAAACGCCTACTCTTATGCTACGAAAGATAATGTAAAATACCGCGCACTTACTATCACTAGCTCTTGCGTAAAGTAAACCCCGAGTTATCTCTCCTTGCTCGAAAATAAATTTAGCCACCCTGATTCACTTCAGTAGACTCCCCTACTTACCAGGATAAAATATGAGAACACAAGACTTCATTATGTGTTTATCGCACTACACAATACAACATATATACACATATATAGGCTAGACTCCCTCTCAGGTGATACCTAGTAAAAATCATTCATACCCTGGTGTCGCGAACACCAAAACTTACCCCCACTATTCACAATAGTTCAAATCCATCGCTAATCGGTCGATAAAAATTTATCTACCCTACTTCCATAATTCTCGAAAATAGTAACCACTCGCATAATTCAAACCTTCTCTTTGTGTACACCCCCACTCTCTTGTGGCCAACACTAAAGAAATCCACTACCCCACAGAAATATATAAATAACATGACTGCTATAGCCAGCGCACCCACTAAATTCAACTTACCCGCTAACTCTAGTGAAAATAATTCTTATATTGTGACACCTTCACTATCACTCAAAACATACCCCATGCCCATAGGATAAAATAATTACCTCCATACTCTAGCTGCAATGGTTGATCCTCGGGTTCCTGAGCAGCTTCCCCCTGCCCGAACGTACCCATGACTTGTTGTAATGGCTGTACATCCAGGACCTCGTCCTGTAGTTGACCCCTTCCTCGCTGAGGACAATCTCTCTTCATGTTTCCCTCTTCCCCACAAACGAAACACCTCCTAATAAATTCACCCTGCCACTTATCCCTTCCTTATTGGCCTTGTCGGAAGTCCTGGCCATCCTGTCGATAGCCTCCAGACCTAAATCGCTTGGCCTGATTCCCCTACCGGGAATCCTGTCCCTGATATCTTCCTGTCTACTGCTGAGATACCCCACTGGTACTGTCCCCCCCCCCCCCCCCCCGCTTTATCCGACTGACTGGGTTCCCCTCCCCTTTTGCTTCCTCTCACGTGGAAGCGATATTCCTTACAGTGCAGGAGTGATGCATTTACGACGTCCGTATAAGCTACTAATGCGGGATTACCAATCAAATGTTGTCTGATCCTCCAGACTAACCCATCCATGAACTTTAACTTCTTTCTTTCTTCATCGCGTACCTCATCCGGTACAAAATTTTCCAAACGAGTGAATTCTTCCTCGTAGTCGGCCACTGAACGGTCCCCTGAGTCACCTCTCTGAATTTTCTCCTCATTTCGGTCTCAACTGCTGGTGGAAAATACTTGCGGTCGAACCGCACCCAAAACTCCGCAATTGCTAATGTATCCCTTTTCTCAACTGTGGTGATCGACTCCCACCACTGAAGCGATGCTCCCACTAACCTAAAAGTATCTAGCATTTTCTTTTTCACCTCGTTGCAATCTACCATGCGTAGGTGACACTGGATATCCCTCTTCCACTGACATGCGAGTACCACATCTGAACCCCCTCGAAACTCTAGTGGGTGGCCCTTTTGAAAGACCTCTCGTACTAGCTGCCACCCCCACTGCCCCGGGTGGGCCTGAACATCTGGTGCCACTAACACTTGTGGCTGATCCCATGGAAAGTACCTTGCCATAGCGATCATCGTTGCTTCAACTGCCTACACCACTAATTCAGTTACCTGTGCTGCCGAAATCTTCTCTGGTCGTTGCTGCGGTAACTCTTGCTCATCATGAGCCTCTCTAGTCTCATCTCCCCCTGCATTCTTATACGTATGAGTTCACCCTCAAATATAAATAATTGGTAGAATAACGTAAATGCGCATACGTATAAGAATGCAACAATCCTATGATAGGGCTCTATATCAAAGATTGCTAAGCTGAAACGTGAAAAGCCGCACAGATCCTAAAGACACTAGAACCTGATGCTCTGATACCATCTGTGACACCCCGCCTAATAAAATACTGGGTGATCAGTCCTATACCAAATTAAAACAAGAATCCCAGTTGGTTCATCCTCAGCATCACTGTCGAAAACCTTTTTTTTTAAACTTACTAACCACCTAGTATTCCAAAAAGCTGGTGCCAAATTTTATCTTATTAATTAAATCAAACAGTATATGCAGAAATAAACATAATACATTCACTCAACTGAATTAAATGAACTGAACAAATAATAAAACGATATGCCGAATAAACCATTGGCCACCAAAAAATCCAATACAAATATTCAACACCGGAATAAAATAAATCTGAAAACTGAACTGAAAGTCTGGGCGACATGCCCAAAACAAGACTGGAACTGATAAATTATTCCAACTCTAGGAATGAAAGAACGATGCGTCTAAACCAAGCTCCTGTTAGCATCTACATATGCCTCAGCTCCGTGTCCCTGGAATAGAATATCAATCCAGACATCCCTGTGGCTGGACACCTAAAAGGTTTCGAAAATAGTTTTATAGCAAGGGTTAGAACCCAAAATATTTTTGAAAATATTTTGCAAGATAATTAACTACAGTAAATTAAAATGCATGAATGCGCTACATCTATAGGTTAGTGTCGCACTCTCTTGAGGACATTCTTACCCCTCCACTATTGTGCACACCTAATGGTTACCTTATACCCACCTAGTTGTACTACCCCGTCCAACTACTCCTGGTATAATCTCCCCTTGCCATACTACTCTAACCCGAGTATAATAATTCCTCACCGATTAACTTAATAAATTTCCTTTAAATAATAATCATATAAATGTGTCACAAGTTATATAAAATAATTACATCACACACTATATTATTACCCGCATATAATATTTACTACCATTATATATGTACCTTTACCACAACATCCACACATATATATATATACACATCCATCCATTCGAGTATACCCTCACCGTATGATTCCTTCTAAAGTGCTATCTCACTAGGTGTGCTAACATAACCTAGTTCTCTAAGTTGGAATCTCTCACCAACCTGGCCCAAAATATAAACGTAGTGGAGGTGGTCATATTCCTTCCCTGAAAGTGACATAAATCCCTCACCCATATACCGGACGCTATGACCTAGGGATATACTCACCCTACTCCTCAAGCTAGGGGATTCACCCACATCGCGCAACCTCCCTTGATAGCATTAGAGTATATAACTTAAATAAATATCTAGTCCCTGATATGTAATAGCACACACAAAGTACACACATGTATATATATACTATCACCACACCGTATATATATAAAATATAAATTCTGACTTTACCGTGTACTAAAACCCGTAACACTAGCGTATATATTCCCGAGTCTATGGCCCAACTCTAAATTAATTAATCTCTCATTAATAAATTTCATTACCTTCCCGAGTCTACGATCCGACTCTCATTTAATTAATTAACACATTAATAAATTTATCAGTTTCTCAAGTCTACAGTCCGACTCTAATTCAATTAATTAACGCATCAATTAATTATTACCACTCTGAGTCTTTGGTCTGACTCTAATTTAACTAATTTACACATTAATTAATTAATACCAATTCGAGTCTATAGTTTGACTCTAATTTAATTAATTTACACATTAATTAATTAATGCCAATTCGAGTCTATGGTCCGACTCCAATTTAATTAATTTACACGTTAATTAATTAATATCAATTCGAGCCTATGGTCCGACTCTAATTTAAATAATTTACACATTAATTAATTTAACACTTGGTGTCGCCCAACCATTATACCCGGACTCGCTCACTTACCCCGTACCATCGTTAATACCCGATTCTATATTTAGCCCCATAACTAATTAATTACACCTCAATTCCTTTAATAATATAGTGTCACTCAACTACAATACCCGAATATTTTTCTTCGATCCAAAATCGATACTCACAAATTATTTTCTGAAATTTATTCATCTCATGGCATACAATTATCACCATCCTAAATCCAATTATATCACCTCATAATTGCTAAGGAATATATGTCACATGTGAATTTATCACTAAATAAAAGTAGGGATTAAATCCTAAATTAATTTCCATTATATATATATATATATATATATATATATATAACTAGCCGAATTGCCAAAATTCTGGGACCATCGATCGATCGATCCCCCTGGGTCGATCGATCGATCGAGCAGGTCCCTTTCTTCTCCGGCTTGCTGTTCAGCCATTGTTAACCCATTCGAGCTTCTACTTTCTCCCATAAAAATATTTGATCATAATCTACCATATCATCATATGAAAACAGGTTCTACTTAACTAGAAGCCTTAATTCAATCACCAATTTCCACAAACCTTAACATTTTACAGATTCGGGTTTTACCCGGGTTTCAAACACCCAAACACTTTACATTTCTAATATAAGAATTTAAATGTTCATTCATGCTGGATTTAATCATACGGTTCATATTCATAAACTACAGAATCATGAAACCTACTAATGTCATCTCAAATCTCATCAAGATATACCATTTCCCAAATACCGATTTCGCCCGAATACCTATTTATTCCCAAAACGAATTTTGGTTTACACATCACAAAAATATGAATTGATTATCACAAATTTAGAATCATAACAGATAACCACTTGCCTGGAATGATTTGTAGAGTCTGATCCATTGGTGTAGTGAAGGTGTTGATGATGAACACTCACTTTGTCCCTCGATTTGACTCCAAAAATATCCCCAATTTTCTTCTTGAATTGTTTCCTATGTGTCTCTCTCAAACCCTAGGTTTATATTTGTATTAACTGTCGTTCACCCTTCCCCAATTAGGATTGAAACTCCAAATTCCGTTTTTGGCCACATGGGCCTAATTAAAATGGCCCGAATCACCCCGCGTGGGCCCGGCTATGCTCAAAAATACCCCGAGACACGATTACTACCCCCGAGTACTCCTTTCTGACTATTTCGACCCATCTGATCTCAACCACGCACTCAGAATCGTCATCCGAAATACTTTATAACATTCTCCAATTTTGACCTCCAAAGTGCGACACACATTAATTCGAACAATTTAATTTAAAGTCGCCAATCAAAAATAAATTCTTCCTGCTAAAATAAATTCTCCAAATCATAAATTTAAGTTTCTTCAATTTAGATATTTTTATTTCTCCCAAAAATAATTAAATACTAAATCCTCAAAATTACGGAGTGTTACACTTAGTCCATCAGTGCCCATTTTTATAATGGAATTCACGCTCACCTGCTCAGTGGAGTAGGCCAATGGCTGAACCACTTATATTCTAATGTTTATTCCCCTTATCCTCATCTCCTTCTTCATTATACACTTGTTTAAACTCCATTGTTGCACCTCCAAAACTATTCCAGGTTGAGCTCATACAAGTTTACTTGTTGATACTAAATTAGGTATCAGCAGTTGGCACCGTCTGTGCGAACATTCCTGCTATTCTTGTCTAGAACACCTAGGTGGAGAAAATATTTAAATTTTGGTGAGAGCCCTAGATGTGCAAGAATTAACTTATTCAATTTAAAATGCAATAAATACAGTCGATGGAAAGTAAGTATCCCCCATCGTCACTCACGTATGATTAACATATCACTCCTCATCTAAGTTTGATATTACCCGCATCAAACAAGTCCTAAAGTAATGTATGACAATCGTACCAATTTAATATTAAATGGATTAAATAAAATCAATTGCTAACACGAAGCCGATTGTATTCGATTACCAATGCCCAAGGTATTCCAATATTATATATCTCATGAAAGTGATATGAACGTCAATTATGCACAATATAGTAAGCGTCCATAAATTATGTCTACATTCTTAGACAAATTAATTAATCTCATTTAATCGGGGTAATCTCCCCCCCCCCCCCCCCCCCCACTCCTCTCTCTCTCTCTCTCTCTCTTTATCTCTCTTTATATATATAAATTATGTCTACATTCTTAGACAAATTAATTAATCTCATTTAATCCGAGTAATCTCCCCCCCCCCCCCACTCCTCTCTCTCTCTCTCTCTCTCTCTCTCTATTTCTCTTTATATATATATATATATATATATATATATATATATATATATATATGTATGTATGTATTTCATTTCATATATGCAACACTTAAAGTCATCTATCAGTGGTGTCTCATTCGTGCTCTATGGGTAAGTTCGAAGGAATCTCAATCAAGGTCGGACGTAAAAAAAAATATAAGTGGGTCAGTCCATACGCAGTACATCAGTTCACGACCCATACCCAGTGGTGAAAAAGGATCCCAGCATCAACACCTACCTCTCGTACATGGAGCTGCTACGTAGTACCTAAATGACATACATAACGTCTAACCCCACCTGTGTCGACGTGTTCTACGAACCTGAACGCGCGAGACCCCAAGCCGATAGGACTGTCCACAGACATTGGTATGTCCACACAAATACACACATTTACATATTATTATTTGCATATAATATGTATAGGTAACTACTCTATATTTACCTAAATAGCACACATGATGTCCATAAATATTCATCCATTAATAATTGACCATCTAGTTAATTATTAATTCCGTCCTTAACAAATTACTTAACCATCTAGTTAAATATGATGTCCTAATTAATGTATATACCACGTTTATATTTTTAATAAATTCACCATTGACCTAAACACCATCCCACCAACTCGTATGGACTTCTAAAAATACCCTGGAACTAACCCTGGTCCCAACTCAAGTTGCCCCTAGGGTCGAATAGATTATGTGCTTGGCCAAATCGATTCGCTGCCAAACCAAATCGATTTGCTCCAAGGCCAAATCAATTCGGAATGTATCAATGGCCCAGATCTGCTATTGTTTTCTAATACGAGATTTTCGCTTCATTCCTAAGATCCATTATAATCGTGATGTTCTTTTTGTAAACATGTGAATGGGTCCTTAAGACTTTATTACACATCATAAAATAATTAATTCCATATAACAACACTAATTTCCATCCCCAAATCCCATATTTCACATGAACATATTAGGAACTTTAGTCGGTATTTCCCCCAGAAAACTAACTATATATAATTCATATTATGAGGTATATAACATGGAATTAAGGTCACATTATAGAGATCATAAACGTGTATTAAAATCCTCTACATGTGATTTCAATATTTCTCCAAATCTACTCCAAGAACCCTAAGGTATCTATCATCAAATTTCAAGAATTCGATTCCTAGATTTCTAGATTAAGACCCTACTTTCCAATTAATCCTATGCATGCATAAGATTAATTTCTAATATTTCATCATCAAAATTAAACCTAAAATTCAGAAATCATATAGGGTCATTACAATGAATCGAGAAGCAAATGGGAAATTAAATTGAGCAAGTAAATTCTTGCCTGGATATGTGGTTAATGAAATTCCCTTTTGAATACCCCTCTTCAATGCTTTGTTGTGATTTCCTTCTTCCCTTTCTCCTCACAATGGTGAAGGCTAGGGTTCTTAGAGATAACCTCGATGGAGTTACTAAACTTCTTAATATAGGTAATTAGTTCCTTAATCCCGAGTTGGGTTAAATTCCTAAATTTTAGACCCCCAAATGGGCCCATCAGGCTAGTCCAAAAGTCTCCCAATGTATATACCTAACACCAGGGTCATTCTAAAGGTTTTAAAACACCTAAACGAGACCATTTACTTCCCAGAATACATCCCAATTATTACATCAAATATTACATTTTTATAATCACATCACCCATCATTTATGAATTCTCTATTACACGGGCAATTGTTATAATTATCAATATCACAAAAATCAACCACACATAATTATGACATAACAACGAATTACATGTTCATAGTTAAAAATTAAATTCAGTGATTAAACTCAATTTCCATATATTTTATTTTATCCCAAAAATATAGTTTCATTATTTATTCTAGAAAAATGTGGGGTATTACATTCTTCCCCCATAATAACGGGATTCCATCATCGGATTCTAGAAATGTACGTACCTAGATAGAAGTGTTCAGGATATTTCATGCGCATGTCGTCCTCCCTCTCCCAAGTCTACTCGTCCTCCCGATGGTGTCCCCACTACACCCGAACTAAAGTAACAACCTTAGATCGAAGTCAGCGCTCCTAATTGTCAAAAATGGCTATCGGTCTCTCCTCGTAAATATCATCTGGCTGGAGCTCTATCTCATCAATATCAATTTTCTATTACACTATCTCATCTCGAACGAACTTTCACAGTGCAGATATATGGAAAAGATCGGGCATCCATTGCAAGTGGTCCGGTAATCCCAACCGATATGCCACGGGTCCAATCCTCTCAAGAATAGGGAATGGTCCCACATATTGGGGAGCCATCTTCCCTTTATTCCCAAACCTCATCACCCCCTTCATGGGAGACACTTTAATCAATGCCTGATCCCCAACATCAAAGTCTAAGTGTCTCCGGCCTGTGTCCACATATCTCTTTTTCCTATAATGGGCAATATGTATCCTAGTCCGAATCATCTCTAATTTCTTTGAGGTGTCCTAAATGAAATCTGGCCCAAGTAACTTATTTTCCCCCACCTCCAACCAGTATGAGGGTGAACGATAAGGTCTCACGTAAATCACATCAAACGGTGCCATCCCAGTCCTGAAATAACAGTTGTTGTATGCAAACTCGACCAAAGAAAAATACTGCTCCCAGCTCCCCTTAAAATCTCAAATTCACATCCATAACATGTCCTCTAACATCAAATTCACCCCTTATGTCTGCCCGTCGATCTGAGGATGATATAAGGTGCTTAATCTTAACTCTGTCCCCAAATCCCGCTAAAAGCTCCTCCTAAAGTGGGATACAAACACATGTCCTTGTCTGACCCAATGTTGAGCGGTACTCCATGCAACTTAACAATCTCTATCAGGTAAAGCCTAGTATACTGCTCGAAGCTATAATCTGTCTATACCGATAAAAATTGAATACCTCCATCAATCTATCAACGATCACCCAAATGGAATCATACCCCATATATGATGTAGGTAGAACAGTAATGAAGTCTATAGAGATGCTCCCCCATTTCCACATCGGGATATCCAAAGGCTATAACACACCTGTAGGATAGTGATGGTCCATATTCACCAGCTAACACGTAGCGCACTTGGACACAAAATCTGATATGTTCCTCTTCATCATAGCCTACCAATACTGATGTCGCATGTTTTGGTATATCTTATCCCCTTCGAGATGTACCTTAAAGCGTGAACCATGAACCTCTGACATAACGGCTCGTCTTTATTCCTTGTCATTTGGAATAACTAACCTTCCTTGGAATCTCAACCCACCATCCGACCTAATAGAATAATGCTCTGCCCCTTGGCTAACAACTACCTAACTCGCTCCTGATAAAGCTGATCTCCTGACTATTCCTTTACTACTCGAATAATGATCTCGGGTGTGATGTGAGAACTGTAATAAATGCACGAGTTAAGTCGTCATCCCCATGAAGTGATTTTCACTTCACCTTCCATACTAGCGCTGACTCAAACATCGACTTACGTCTCAAAGCATACGATATGAAAATCTTCTTCCCCGGGTGGTAGTTAATATCAAACTGATAGGCTTTCACAAACTTTAGACACCTCATCTGCCTCATGTTTAACTCCCGTTGTGTGAACAAATACTGTAGGCTCTTATGGTCTGTGAATAGATGCAACTTCTCCCCAGGAGATAATGACTCCATACTCGTAGTTCAAAAACCATGGCTGCTAACTCCAAGTTGTGGGTGGAATAATGTCCCTCTTGAGGATTAAACTTTCATGAAACATAAGCTATCGACCTCTCCACCTGCATTAAAACCCCTCCAAGTCCCCCCAAGGACGCATCTTTAAAGACCTTATAGTCTATCCCTGCCCGAGGTAACACCAAAACCAGTGTTGTAGTCAATCTACTCTTCAGCTCATCAAACTCCTGCTGACACACATCATCCCATATAAAAAGGCACTCCCTTCATTGTCAAATTCGTTAGGGGCCCGACTATCTTGGAGAAACCCTGAATGAATTGATAGTAGTACCTGACCAGTCATAAAAAGCTGCGTACCTGAGTGGGTGTAGTGGGTTGTCCCCACTCCATCACTGTGGAAACCTCTCCTGGTTCCACTGATATTCCCCTCTCGGACACAATGTGTCCTAAGAACAGCACAATTCTTAATCAAAAACCGTATTTCTGGAACTTAGCATATAACTGGTGGTCCCGTAGCATCTGTAAGACACCTATAAATGATGCGCATGCTCCTTCGCAGTCTGAGAATAAATTAGGATATCATCGATAAACACTGTGGCAAACCAATCCAAATAATCTCTGAACACTCTATTCATCAAATCCATGAATACTGTCAACGCGTTGGTTAGCCCAAATGGCATCACCAAAAACTCATATGACTCATATCTCGTAAGAATGTCATATTCTAGATGTCTTGCTCCTAAACTCTCAATTGAAGGTAACCCGATCTCAAGTCAATCTTGGAAAAATACATAGAACCCCTCAACTGGTCAAACAAATCATCAATGCAGGGCAGTGGATATTTATTACATATGGTGACTTTGTTTAACTCCTTATAATCGATACAAAGCCGCAATGATCTTTCCTTCTTCTTGATGAATAAAACTGGAGCACTCTACGAAAAAGTACTCCTCCTAATGAACCCATGTCCCAATAACTGATCAATATTATCTCGAAGTTCCCTCATATCCAAAGGAGCCGTCCGATACGATGTACATGCAATGGGTCTCGTGCCCGAAATCAAGTCAATCACGAAGTCTATCTCCCGACTAAGTGGCAACCCTGATATCTCCCCAAACACATATGAAAACTCACTAACTACCGGAATGGAATCTAGCGTCACCACAACCTCTAAAGAAGTATCCTCCTCTATATAGTATAAATGCATGATCGATCCACCCCTAAGGTGTGGCATCACAACCAAGTACATCTCTTGCCCTGGAATGGAAAAGACGATGGACCTCCTGTTACAATCCACACAAGATTTGTATGTAGCCAGCCAATTCATCCCAAAAATAACGTCATATTTATTCATATCAAGTACCAAGTCGTCTACAAAAGTAAGTGTCCCTATCTCAGTCCCGATACCCCTACATAATGAATGTATGGGTATCCCTTTACCCATCGGTGAATCTATGTGTAGTACGATATCAGAAGAAAAATTTACTATGCAAGTCTATTGTGCAAACCCTGTGCTAATAAAAGAGTGAGATTCCCCTGTGTCAAATAAAATGAGACCTACGTGACCAAAAATAAGGAACATACCCTCAACTACCTGTGTTGGAGTTATCCTCTCTACGGGTGCAATATGATAAACTCGTCTGTACTGTAGTGGCAGTTATGCCTGAGGTGTGGCGATGGGTACTGGAGCGGTTGGTACAGTAACTCCCAAAGCTGGAAACAGTGGGCGTTGTCTTTATGGTGCCTGATGTCCCATCTAATCTCCCTGCTCCTGGGATACCTGATTACTCTGAGGACACCGCCTCGATGTATAACCCCTCTCGCCGCAAGTGAAAAAATCTCATGGAACGGGCGCCTCTCTATCTGCCTGCCCTACTGGCCTCGACCTTGCAGTCCTTGGCCCTGATGGCCTCTGTGCTACTGGACCTGTCCCGACTGCCCCTGGCCCTATTGGCCATGTCTGATACGATCATTAGAACCCCTAAACTTCTTATTCTAATCTGTGCACGAAGTACCCCTGAACTACCGGGGTCCAAATCCGCTACCCCCACTCGTCTTGTCCCGTTGGCTTGACGATTCAGCTCCTTATCATTTCTCACCCTTGCTCTTTGGAAATTACTTTGATCCTGATGACAGAGAAGCGCGACGTTCCCTAAATTATTATACATGGTAAAGGTCGGGTTACCCAAAAGAGCCTTCCTAATGTTCCAAGATGACCCTTCTATGAATCTATCCATTTTCTTTTGTTTAATATTCACATCTTCTTTTGCAAAGTACGAAAGGGTAGTGAAATCTTCTTCGTACTCAACCACGGTACGCCTCTCCTCCTTAAGCTCTATAAATCTGCTCCTCATCTTAGATTGCATAGCTTGGGGAATATACTTTCCCTCAAATCTCTCCCAAAACTCCTCAATAGTAAGGTTATCCCTCTTTGCAACTGAAGTAACCGACTCCCACCACTGGAGAGAGGACCCCACTAATCGAAATGATTCTAACATATGCTTCTGCACTGTCGTTCACTCTACCACCCGTAAGTGCCTTTGTATGTCTTTCCTCCACCTGCATAACACTAATATATTTGGACGACCAGAGAACTCTGGAGTTCGGCCATTTACGATGGCCTCCCTTATCATGTTCCAAATCAACCCCGGTGCCTGGGCTGATACTGCCACCTGCTGTGGTGGTGGTGATGGTTGCTGCTAAGCTTGTGGCAGTGGAAAATAATGGAGCATGCCGCTATGGCTGTAGAAACATGCTGAGTCACAATAGTGGCGATCTCTGCTGGAGTAATCAACTGTGGGGTTGGTGGTCCATGTGGCTTTGGCTCCGACTGAGCCTTATCCTCTGGAGTGGGTGCGACCACATGTCAAGGCCTACCTCTTCATTCGTTTTCCATCTAAAAGAAAACAAGGTTCGAATTAGTACAAACGCAAGAATACAATGAACTCTAAACATGGTCTCTACATATCAAAGGATGCAACGCAAAACGTAATGAGCGAAACACAAATCCTAAGAACACTAGAACCTGGATGCTCTGATACCAACTATAACAACCCCCATTTTCTCACATAAAGGCTGGTACGATAAGCCAAAGATGGGGTTTGTTTGTCAATTTTTATCATTCTCAGCACCGACATAATATAAATCATATATTAATGGCCCATAATTGAAATTAAATCAACAATTCCATAATAGTAAAATCCAATCCTACACCAAGCATATAATAAGTCTGACATAAAAATAAATATCTCAAACCAACATGAGTGAAATAAATCTCGGACTTATGCCCATACAGTAATCCCAAATAAAATAAGTAACTGGAGCTGAAAATCACCTAAGCTAGAATCAATAATTCTGAAATGCCTTAGGAGAAAAAAGGAGAATGCAAGACTGCTACATCAACAGTCCCGCTATCCCTATATAGGAACACCTGGGGGAGCAAATATTTATATTTGGGTCAAATCCCTAAACGTCCAAGAATTAACTTATTCAATTTAAAATTCAGTAAATACAGTCGATGCAAAGTATGTATCTCCCATCGTCACTTACATGCGATTAACATCCCACCCCTCTTCTAAATGTGATATTACTCGCATAAAATAAGTCCCAAAGTAATATATGGCATCGTACCGATTTAATTTTAAATGGATAAGCTAAAATCAATTGCTAATACGAAGCTGACTGTATTCGATTACCAATGCCCAAGGTGTTCCAATATTATATATCTCATGAAAGTGTCATAAACGTCTATTATGCACACTACAGTAAGGGTCCATAAATTATGTCCACATTCTTAGCCAAATTAATTAATCTCATTTAATCTGGGTAATCTATACATTATATATATATATATATATATATATATATATATACACACACACACACACATATATCATTTCATATATGTAACACTCAAAGGCATCTACCAATTGTGTCTCGTTTGTGCTCTATCGGTAATTCCAAAGGAATCTCTATCCAATTCGGACAAAACACACATAAGTGGGGCGGTCCCTACGCATTACACTAATTCACGGTCCATACCCAGTGGTGACAAAGGATCTCAGCAGCAACACCTACCTCTTGTAGATGGCGCTGCTACGTAATACATAAATGACCTACACAGCGTCTAACCCACCTGTGCCGATGTGTGCTACGGTCCCGAACGCGTGATACCCCAAGCCGATAGAACCGTCCACGAACATTGGTATGTACACACAAATACACGCAATTACATATTATTATTCCCTTATAATATGTATAGGTAACTACTCTATAATTACCTAAATATCCCATATGATATCCACAAATATTCATCCATTAATAATTGACCATTTAGTTAATTATTAATTCCATCTTCTTTAACAAATTATTCAACCATCTAGTTAAATATGATGTATGAATTAATGTATATACCACGTTTACTTTTTAATAAATTCACCATTGACCTAAATACCATCCCACCAACTCGTACGGACTTGTAAAAATACCCCGGAACTAACCCTGGTCCCAACTAGACCACACCCGAGGTCCGAATCGATTCGTTTCTTGGGCGAATCAATTTGTTGCCAGACCGAATCGATTTAATCCAAGGCCGAATCAATTTGGCATATAGCAGTAGCCCAGATCTGCTACTGTTTTCTAATACGGGACTTTCCCATTCATTCCCAAGATCCATTATAATCGTGATGTTCTTTTTATAAACATGTGAATGGGTCCTTACTACTTGATTACACATCAAAGAACAATTAATTCCATATAACAACACCAATTTCCATCCCCAAATCCCAGATTTCACATGAACATATTAGGAAGTTTAGTCCAGATTTCTTCCACAAAACCAACTATATATAATTCAAATTATGGGGTATATAACATGGAATTAAGGTCACATTATACAGATCATAAACATATATTAAACTCCTCTACATGTAATTACAAGATTTCTCCAAATCTACTCTAAGAACCCTAAGGTATCTATCATCAAATTTCAAGAATTCGATTCCTAGATTTCTGGGTTAACACCCTATGTTCCAATTAATCCTCTACATGCATAAGATTAATTCCTAACATTTAATCATCAAAATTAAACCTAATATCCAAAAAAATCATATGGGGTCATTACAATGAATCAAGAAGCAAATTGAAAATTAAATTGAGCAAGAAAATTCTTATCTGGATACGCAGTTGATAAAATTCCCTTTTGAATCTCCCTCTTCAATGCTTTGTTGTGATTTCCTTCTTTCCCTTTCTCACCCACATTGGTGAATGCTAAGGTCCTTAGAGATAACCTACAGTGAGTTATTAAACTTCTGAATATAGGTAATTAGTTCCCTAATCCTGAGTTGGGTTAAATTCTCAAATTTTGAACCCCCAAATGGGCTCGAACCCATAACCAAACTAGCCCAAAAGTCTCCCAACTTATATACCTATACCTCAGGACTGTTTATAAAGCTTTAAAACACCTAAACGAGCCTATATACTTCCCGATATACGTCCTAATTATTTTATCACAACATTACATTTTTATAATCGCGTCACCCATCATTTATTAATTCTCTATAACACAGGCAATTGTTATAATTATCAATATCACAAAAATCAACCACACATAATTACAACATAACAACGAATTACATGTTCCCAATTATAAATTAAATTCACCGATTAAACTCAATTTCCCCAAATTTTAATTTTTTCCCAAAAATATAGTTTCATTATTTATTCTAGTAAAATACGGTGCATTACAAGCTACGGGAACGCAAAGCTTGATGACTCATTCCAAGGATGCGTAGCTGCGGCATTTATGGAGGCTTTCAAGAGTTTTCTTAGACGCTTCAGTTATTCATTCTTAGATTAGGATTTACATTTCAGTATTTCATTTGGGCAAGTTGCCCCTTTAGCTGATACAATCTTTTTAGTTTATATATCAGACTATGTTTTAGATTCAGTTTTATTTCCTTCAGATTTATTGTTGAATTTTGTTTTGGGAACTGTAATACCCCGTATTTTCATAATAAGATATTACGACATAATTAAATTTAATAATTTTAAATTTATTTTGAGAATAAATTAAATTGGGGCGATTTAAATTAAACGACTAAATTTTTTAATTTAAATAAACTTTTATTAATGATTATATAAATATAAAAATCAATCAGACATAATGGCTTGCTAGTGAAAAATAAATTACACATAAATAAATTTACGGGCGCGTGTTGTTGGAACATAATAAAAATGTCTAATTGAAATAGAAATAATTAAGATGCATTTTGGGAAGCGTTAAAGTCTCGTTTAGGTGTTTTATACCTTTAAAAATAGTCCCAGATCAATAGTATATAGGTTGGGGAGCTTTTGGGCTACTTGGGTTATGGATTCGGGTCCATTTGGGGGTCCAAAAGTTAGGTTTTAACCCTAAGTCGGGATTAGCCTTAATTAGTGTTTAAGTGGGGGTAATCACTCCCCCTCTATCATTCCAGGAAACCAAAAAACAACAATTAACGGAATTGAATAGGAGAAGGGCTAAAACAAAAGAAAAGGGAGAGAATCTAAGGGAAAATCAAGGGGATTTCAAGAGACTTTCTTCTACGAATCTTTAAGTCAAGAATTCTCTTGTTTAATTTATATTTCCAATAAATTTCTTGAGGCATCATGATTGCCCCTTTAATTTCTAGAATTTAGGTTTGAGTATGATTGATTTGATGATGAACAATACATGTAGAGGACTAAATTTAAGGTAGAATTTGTCCTAGAAATTAGGCATCGTAAATCTGAAAATTGATGGAAGAATCCATAAGGTTTTGATAGTTAAATTTGGGATATTTTAACTAATTGATGTAGACATGTCACTGTTAATTATTGGACAGAAACCTTGATGTGGATCCCCTAATAAATGCCTCATATTACGAAATAAATATGGTTGAAATTTGGACAGTGTTAAGTCATTAAACTGTGTAATGGGCATCAATTTTGTTGGGGTTTAATATGTCAGTTAGAGATATGAATCCAGGGTTTTTGTATGCTTCTGGGTTGAAAATATAAAACTGGGAAGAACTTAATTAAGAAGAGGTGTAGGGAAGGAGACTAGGGGTCGTTCGAACAAGGTGGGCCCTCGTTCGAGCGACGTATGATGTCACGCGAACAATCTCATGGCTCGTTCGAGCGACGTGAGGGCTTTTCTCACGCTTCGTTACTTTACTGATTGGGCTGGGTTTTGGTTTTCTTGGTTACTGTAAATGGGATTAAAGTGAGAAGTTATTAAGAATACTTATATGCCCACATTTAATTGGTAATAATTATAATTAACTAGTTGGTTAAGTAATTGTTTTATAGAATGAAATTAAAAATTTATTAAATGGTAAATTATTAATAAATGAAAAGTGCTGTGGACTTTAGTTGGAACTTTTATGGTATAATTACCTGTCCATATTATATGAGATAATAATATGTACTATTATGTATTTGTGGACATACAAATATTCGTGGACTGTCCTATCGTCATAGGGGTTCGTGCGTTAGGATCGGGTACCATGCAACAGCATAGGTGGGCCTGACGTTATCTATGTCATATAGGTACTGCGTAAAGGCGCCATCTACGAGAGGTGGATGTTGTCACTGACCCAACTTGTGTCACTGCTGGGAATGGGCCGTGAACAAGTATCCTGCGTAAGGACTACCCCCAATTTAGGTGTGTTTTGTGATATCCGCTTAGGATAAGAGATTCCTCCAGACTTGACGATGGAGTACGGATTAGACACCAATGGTAGATTCCTTTGTGTGTCAAATATATGAAAGGGCATATCTAAATAATTACCCGTACTTGAATGAAATAAATTTAATTGTCTAATAATGTGGACAATAATTATATGTTGATCCTATAATGCATAATAGATGTTTATGCCTTATATATATGAAACTTATGAGACTTGAATAAATGGGTGGTGGCAATTAAGTGTAAGGATTTCATTTAAATATTTAATTATCAATATAACCATTCTAAAAATTTGAGACGATGTCACAATCATTATTTGGGAAGTTTTGGGATGCGAATAATATCACACTTAGATTAGGGTGGTGTTAAATGCATGTGAGTGACGAAGGGAGAATATTTATTTTGCATCGACCATATTATTTCATCATAAATTACTTAAGTTAATTCTTGCACACCTCGGGCTCTGAACCAAAATTTATATGCCCCTCCCCCCCCCCCCAAGTGCTCCTAGATAGGGATAGATGGATTGTGCCATAGCAGTCTTGCAGTCGCACTTGCTCTTCGGACTTCAGATCATTCGATTCTATCATAGGTGTTTTTTCTGTCGTAGCTATTTATTTATTTGGAACATTTGTAAGCGCATAAGTCTGAGACTTCTTTACTCTATGTTGGTTTAGATTTAGATTACACTGGTTGGATTTATTATTTTATTTGCTGGTTTGGATCTATTTAATTATTGTGAATATATTCGTTACATTTCAATTATGGACCTTATATAATAATTATTTTATATTCTCATTTGTGATAAGAATGGTATTAATTGACAAGCAAGCCCTATCTTCAGTGTATCTTGCCTGGCCAGCCTTTACGTGAGAAAATAAGGGTTGTTACAGTTGGTATCAGAATGTGGTTTAGTGTCCTTAGGATCTGTATTTGAGCTCGTTACGTTATGTGTTGCCTTCTATAATGTATAGATCCATATGTTTAGGAATCATTGTATTCTTTGTGATCAGTTACTAATATAACCTCATTTAATTTCAGATGGAAAATGGTAGGAGAGGCAGACTGAGGCGTGCCATCGCCCCAACTATAGAGGAGGGGTCCCAGCAAGAGCCACAATAGTAATCACCTCTAGCCCCACCCGTGGTAGGACCGGCATAGATCGCCACTATCGTGGTCGAGGCAGTGTCCACCGCCATAGAAGCTATATTAAGGCATTTTCCTCCACCACAGCCTGAGCAGTAGCCACCACACCCACAACATGCAGTGTTACCAGTCCAGGAACCTAGATTGATTTAGGACAGAGCTAGGGAGGCCTTTACTAAAGGCTAACCATCGGAGTCTGCTGGCAGTCCAGATATTCTAGTGGAGAGTAGGTGAAAGAGAGATATACAGCGACATTTACGAATGGTAGAGTGCACACCCGTGAAAAAGAAGATGTTAGCGTCATTCCGACTGGTGGGAGATATACTCCAATGGTTAGAAGCGATTACAATGATTGCCGAGAGGGACAGTCTTACCATATATGAGTTTTGGAAGATATATGAGGGGGAGTACTTTCCTCGGGCAATGCAAACAGAGATGCAAAAGAAGTTTATGGATATTAAGCAGAGGAGGCTTACTGTACCGGAATACGAGGAAGAGTTTACCACTCTTTCCTATATTGCTAAGGAGAATGTGAGTACAGAGCAGAGGAAGATAGAAAAGTCTGTGACAGGGACGACCTGGCACATCAAACAGTCATTATTGGGGAATTCGTCTTTCATTACATATAACTAGGTAGCTCATGATTGGTTACTACATTGATAGGATCATATGGAATTCAATAAAGATAAAGGGGAGAAGAGACACCGCTCTGAGACGTCCAACCAGCAAGGTAGGGTAAATGGGACTAACATCCAGGAGGCCTAGCAATCTTGGGGTCCTCAACCTTCAGATCAACATAAGAGATATAGGGGTTTCTATAATTGGAACAGACAAAGCTGACAGGTCCAGGGCTAGCAGGGCCAAGAACAAAGAGGCCACTAGGGCTAAGGGCATCAACATCAAGGCCAACAGGGGCTACAGCCAGATGGGCACCAGTTCTAGGGAAATTGCTATGTTTGTGGAGAGAAGGGCGGCCACTTCATCAGGAGGTGACATTAGGGGAATCGAGCGACATAGGAGTCAGGGGGACAACGAGGACACCCGACACCCCAGGGGGAGTGCCAACCACTGTAGGTACAGCCAGTGGTAGTAGTGCCAGCCGTACTAGCACTACCCGCTCCACCTTAGGAACAGCAGTCATAGTTGCAGTACGGGTGCATATATCACCTCGAATTAGAAGAGGGACCAACCCAGCATAGACAACGATGGTATGATCCTAAATCTCTTTATTTTTTAGGACATGCTTAGTTAATAATAGTGTATAGGACTCCATAGTAAATGATATCTCATTTGCACATTGGGGAGGGTAAACTCCGTTTTATCTAAGCATTTTACATTGTTTCACCCGCGAGTTGAGGGCCAAGAACCTATAATTCCTCGTATGTAAGGGTATGGGAATTTACCTCAGGAGGACATAAATTATAGGGTTTGCATTGATTTATACGAAAACAAATTAAAATTTATAGTCAAATGTAGTGTGACTAGTTGGCACTAATATTTATTTTCATGGTAGAAAATACTAAAGGAATAGTGACACCTTGAGTTTAAATATGGTTAAATGGGTGACTATAGAGCTTGGAGAGTCTTATAAATTAATTGAGCACATTATAGACTTAGGTCCTGGACTGACGGACCTCAACGACCGATAATGCTATACACTAGTGTATCGAGAGGGTTCCTTATTTGGATTTCGCTTGTGAGACATCCCACACATGAAAGTAGCAAATGTTGGGAGCTAAGGGATGTTAGACCCTAGGACATTTTGAGTTATTATTTAATGTATAATTAAATGGGTTAATTTGTTGAAATTTAGTGCATCCCTTTGGCGATATGAGACTTTAGTTGGCAGTGGGAAAAAGTTAGAATTTGCATGATTACTGCCTACATTTATTTTTATTTCTGTTTTCTTTTAATCTTGGATATATGGATTTCAATAACTGACTAAACCGTACAGTAGTGCATCGAGAGGGTTCCCTATTTGAATTTTACTTGCGATACGTCTCACGCACGAAATTGGCAAAAGTTGAGAGTTGAAGGAAGTCGAATACTAAGATCATCATTTTTTATGTACATATGTGGTGATATGCTTGATATATGGATATGATTGGTGTGAATGGTGCAAATTAGATGTATATATGTCATTCACCTTGGTAAATGTTATGTGTGTGTACATATAATGTGGAATATATGAACACCCCAGTGATGTTATGATAGGCATGGGCGAGCCTTTCTTTTAGCTCATAGGATATGGGTATGGACTAATTCAGTGTAAAACTTGGGCAAATAATGTGGATTAAAACATAAGGTTGGGCTTTACCGAATTCCAAGGATGTAATTCCGTTATAAGGGGAGAAGAATATAATACCCCGTATTTTTATAATAAGATATTACTACATAATTAAATTTAAGAATTTCGGATTTATTTTGAGAATAAATTAAATTGGGAGGATTTAAATTATACGAGTAAATTTTTTATTTTAAATAAAAAAAAATTCATGATTATATAAATATAAAACTCAATTGGACATAATGGGCTTGCCAGTGAAAAACAAATCACACAAAAATAAATTTACGGGCTCGTGTCGTTGGAACATAATAAAAATGACTAATTGAAATAAAAATATTTGGGACGCATTTTGGGAAGCGTTAAAGGTTCGTTTAGGTGTTTTATACTTTTAAAAATAGTTTCGAGTCAACAGTATATAGGTTGAGGAGCTTTGGGGCTACTTCGGTTATGAATTCAGGTCCATTTGGGGGTCCAAAAGTTGGGTTTTAAGCCAAAATTGGGATTAGCCTTAATTAGTGTTTAAGTGGGGGTAAACCACTCCCCCACTATCATTCCAGAAAATCTAAAAACAACAGTTAACGGGAGAGAATGGGAGAAGGTCCAAAAGAGAAGAAAAGGGCAAGAATCCAAGGGAAAATCAAGGGGATTTCAAGAGACTTTCTCCTACGAAACTTTAAGGCAAGAGTTCTCTTGCTTAATTTATGTTTCCAATATATTTCTTGATGCGTCATGATTGCCCCTTTAATTTCTAAGATTTAGGTTTGAGTATGATTGATTTGATGATGAACAATGCATGTAGAGGATTGAATTTAATATAGAATTTGTCCCAGAAATTTGGTATCTTAAATTTGAAAATTGATGGTAGAATCCATAGGATTTTGACAGTTAAATATGGGATATTTTGACTAATTGATGTAAAGTTGTCAGTGTTAATTATTGGACTGAAACCTTGATGTGGATCCCCTAATAAATGCCTCGTATTGTAAAATAAACCTGGTTGAAATTTAGAGGATGTTAAGTCTTTAAAATGTGTAATAGGCATCAATTTTGATGGGATTTAATAAGTCAGTTAGAGATATGAATTTTGGGTTTTCGTATGCTTCTGGGTTAAAAATCTTAATCTGGGAAGAGCTGAAATTGTGAAGAGGCGTGGGGAAGGAGACGAGGGGTCATTCGAACGAGGTGGGACCTTGTTCGAGTGACGTGTGATGTCGTGCGAATGACCCCACAGCTCGTTCGAACGATTTGAGGGCTTTTCTCACACTTCGTTCCTTTACTGGTTGGGCTGGGTTTTAGATTTTCTTGTTCCTGTATATGGGACTAAAGTGAGAAGTTTAGACTACTTATATGCCCACATTTAATTAGTAATACTTATAATTAACTAGTTGGTTAAGTACTTATTTTATAGAATGGAATTAATATTTTATTAAATGGTAAATTATTAATAAATTAAATGTGTTGTGGACTTTAGTTGGACTTATTATGGTAATTATGGAACAATTACCTATACATATTATATGAGATAATAATATGTACTATTATGTATTTGTGTGGACATACCAATATTCGTGGACTGTCCTATCGGCTTGGGGGTTGATGCGTTCAGAGCGGGTACCACACGTCGGTATAGGTGGGCTTGACGTTGTGTGGTCATATAGGTACTACACAGAGGCTCCATCTACGAGAGTTGGGTGTTTTTGTTGACCCACATTGTGTCACCGTTAGGTATGGGCCATGAACAAGTATCTTGCGAAGGGACTGCCACCAATTTATGTGTGTTTTGTGATGTCCTCTTAGGATAAGAGATTCCTATAGACTTGCCAATAGAGTACGAATTAAACACCAACGGTAAATGACTTTGTGTGTCAAATGTATGAAAGGACATATATGAATAATTACCCGGACTTGAATGAAATAAATTTATTTGTCTAAGAATGTGGACAATAATTATATTTTGACCCTATAATGCATAATAGATTTTTATCCCTTATATATACGAAACTTATGAGACTGGGATAAATAGGTGTTGGCAATTAAGTGTATGGATTTCTTTTAAATATTTAATTATCAATATATCCATTCTATAAATTTGAGACGATGTTGTAATCATTATTTGAGACATTTTGGATGCGAATAATATCACACTGAGATGTAAGGTGTGGTTTTAAACGCATGTCAGTAACGAAGGGGAAATATTTATTTTGCATCGATTGTAGTATTGCATCATAAATGAATTAAGTTAATTCTTGCACACCTCGGGATCTGTCCCAAAATTTAAATCCCCCCCCCCCCCAGGTGCTCCTAGATAGGGATAGTTGGATTGTGTTATAGAAGTCTTACAGTTTCACTTGCTCTCCAGACTTCAGATCATTCTATTCTAGCATAGGTGACTTTCCTTGTCGTAGCTATTTATTTATTTGTAACATTAGTAAGGGCATAAGCCCGAGACTTCTTTACTTTATGTTGGTTGAGATTTTTTATTACACTGGTTAAATTTATTATTTTATTTGTGCTAGTTTGGATCTAATTAATTATTGTGAATATATTCGTGATATTTCAATTATGGGCCTTAAATAATAATTACTTTATACTCACATTTGTGCTAAGAATGGTATTAATTGACAAGCAAGCCATATCTTCGGCGTATCGTTCTTGGCCAGCCTTTACATGAGAAAATAGGGGTTGTTACAGGAACCGGTGGTTTATTTGGTATTATTTATTTATCTATGTATCGTATGATTGATTCAGACTATTATAATTTTGTGGATGATTTGGTTGTTGTAATTATATTCCGCATGTGGTTACATTAATGAAAGATACAAAATTTCACCGGCTTACTTTGACATAGGTGATTAGTAATTTAAAATGTTTTCGACAGTGATTCTAAGAATGAACCCAGTGAGACGCCTAGTTATTTTGATAAAGGAGTGATCACTCGTGGTTAAAAGATGTGAGGTGTCATAGTATAATAGAGTACAAACTAATTAAATATTATAACAAATAAAACTATAATGTATCTTCCTTTATTAACATATGTTATATATAGTGGGTTTCTCGGTTCTTACATATACAAAATTGAAATGGATCCAATCAAGGTCGGATTTTTATAAACCAAGTCCAATATGATCCAATTGAGGTCGATATTATAATTGTATTGGATTGGTTTTGATTCAATCGTTTGATTTCATTGATTTAGTTTGGAATCACCCCTACTATTTAGAGGTTGTTTGTTTTTGCTCAAGTCTGAATCAAGACCATTTTGATTTAAGAAGTAACAAATAATATTTATTTTTTATAATGATAAAGAGGTTAACAACTATATTTGTGTCTGAATGATTAAGAATAAAAATTACCCCTCAATCTGAATCCGCCTAAATACGTCTATTCAAATAAAAAAAATCAGATTCGGATTAATTCAGATTCGAGATTCATATTCAGACTTTAGATTCACATAAAAAACAAAAGCAACCTTATTATGAACTATACCATTTTGTTTAAAAAATGTGCATTTGGTTAAATTTTAAGATCTACTAGCTTACAGACCACTCGTTGCATGGTCGTAAATGGATAGTTTTTGGAGACTCACGTTATGAAATATAATATAGTTAAGATATATTGAAAACTAGGGGTGCAACCGGTACGGGTTTTTATCGTACCGTACCGTTTTGGTCCGAAAAAAAATGGTTTTGGTTTCATATTATGAAATACCGAAAACCGATTTTACCGAAACCGAAAATACTGTCAAAAATTTGGTTGGTTTTGGTTCTTAGATACAAAAAACCGATTTACCGAATTTACCGTACCGATATCGTACCAAAATTACCGTATCGAAATACCATACCAAACTTTTTGTGCAGTGTCAAATTATTTTGGGTATCATACTACTTCTATTTATTTTAATTCTCATAAGTGAGTTTTTATATTCTCTTTGAATTTAAATTTATTTATTTGAGTATTTGGTTTAAGTGTTAAATAATCATGTTAATTAAACATATATTTTGTTTAATTATTCAAACTTTTAACACAAAATGAATTAGGCAACATTTTGTTAAAATAAAAAGAGTCATTTGTTTTGTTAGTTATATTTTCGTTTTGCCCTTATTTCATTTGCGCTTTATATTGTGGTTTGTGTAGAGATCTTTTTTTAGGATTTCCATTTCATTTTTTTACCTCTTTTTCTCTCAAAAAGTATGGCCATTATTTTTGTTTGAGCTCTCTCTCTCATTTTTTTTTCTTCTTCAACCTTGGGTTGATTTTGAGAAATAATTTTTTGGGGACTTTTATTTGAGAACACCATTTTTTTTGTTTTGAGATTTGGCTTTCAATTTTGGTTACTTCGTTTTGAGATCGGGTTTCCAGTGAAAATTTTTTCGGCACCAGCTGTATTCGGATCTGAGTTCCCTCCGTGTTTTCTGGTATTTTTTTCCCGACGAGTTGGCTTTTCTGGTGAAGGTTTATTTTTTCGGTGTTGGAGGTGTGGATGATTTTGACTTTTCGACGAACATTTTTTGAGGTAACAACTCCCTCATTTTTTGAGGCTCATCATCTTGAATCACTCTCCTCAGGCACCAGCTCCCTCGTCTCGTCTCACTCTCCTCCGGCTCCGACAAAAGCAAATCGGTTAGTCTGGTCTCGTATCTATTTAAATCTATTGTTCCAAATGCTACAAATGCTAGAAATTGTACATGTTTGTGTATGTTTCTAATTGTTCTAAACAACTAGAAATGCTAGAAATTGTAATAGTTAGAAATGCTTGAAATTTTAACGGCTAGAAATGGGTATATCGAAATATATACTAGATTTACCGAATGCATAAACCGATTTGAAATTCTGGTATTTACCGGGAAAAAATCGAATCGAAACCGAAATTACCGAAACCAAAAAAACCCGAAAATATAAAAAAAATGAAAAACCGGTCGGTTTGGTTTTGATTTTTATTTTGATGTACCGGTCGGTAAATTTGTACGGTATGGTTTTACTATATAGAATGTGGTTTTGGTATTGGTAAGGGGTCGTTATCGACCATACCGTACCGGTTGCACCCCTATTGAAAACATATTTCACATAGTAGAACGATATTTTGATGGTGGATAATTTGTCTTAATATCTTAATATTCGTTTAAATAAATGAAAATTAATATTAAACTAATATATAAAAACTATTATTAAAGAGACTATTATGTTTAAAAGTACATTGAAAACAACGTAAAATAATTTTAAAACATTCATGATGAGCCCATCAAATAGATTACAAAATCTTAATATGTAACATTAAATATTTCATATAGTATATGTCACATTGTGAATTTATACAAGACATATTTAATTAACAAAATAAGCACAACATAATAGTATTTATAGCTGAAAAATTGTTAGTGTAAATGTAATGCCCTACTAATGCGTGAAACAAACAAATAAATTAAGAAACGTACTAAAGCATTTGAGACCATCACCCCCTAAAAATTCAAACAGGAAAAGAGTTTTCATCCGAGCGTTCATTCAAATAGCTAAAGTATTCATTCAACTTGAGAACACCTCCATAAATCCTTTCATCCAAATGCATGACTGCAAAAAGTACAAATATATTTGAGAGCTACACTAACACACTCAATATTTGAGAGATAACACTCAATATGAGGAAAGAATTTTTCTTTACTACTCACACATTATTTTTTACTTTTTATGACTTCACTTCTAATGCCAACATTACATGAGTATTTATAGGATCTCTAAAATATATCACCCAAATACATGTTTATATTACATTTAATGTAAACATACCCCATTTAGACTTTTATATATGAACATCATAATACATGAACCAAGTAAATGCATGTATTGATCAAATACATATGTGTCTACATTAATTTAAATAATACAAAATTAATAGATGACTCAATGAAGTGTACACGTGGCAGTTTCTAAATACAACAAATGCCGGTCCAAGATTAAGCGAATACACACACACACACAGGCGTCAGCGTGGCCATAAAAGGATACTTTCTGAAGACTCATATTGTGAAAGAGAATATAGTTAAGGAATATTGAAAATATATTTAACGTAGTATAACAATATTTTGATGGTAGATAATGTGCCTGAATATATTAATATTATTTTTAAAATATAAAAATTAATATAAAACCCATATATAAAAACTGTTATGAAAGAGACTGTTATGTTTAAAAGTACATTGGAAACAACGTAAAATAATCGTAAAATATTCAAGATGAACTCATCAAATAGATTACAAAATCTTAATATGTAACATTAAACATTTTATACGATATAGGTCACGTTATACATTTATACAAAACATACTTTAACAAGCCTAATAAATATAACATATTAGTATCTATAGTTGGAAAATTGTAAGTCTAAATACAACGCACTACTAATGCATGAAACAAATATATAAATTAAGAATCGTACTAAAGCATTTAAAATCACCACACCTAAAAAATTCAGACGGGAATAATTTTCATTATAGTCTTCATTCAAATAGCTAAAGTATTCGTTCAACTTGAGAACACCTCCGTAAACCCCTTCATCCAAATACATTACTGGAAAAAAAAATTGAGAGATAATAAAATATACTAATGAGATGATAATTTTTCTTTACTACTCACACAATAATTTTGAATTTTTATGACTTCAATTCAAATGACAACATTGCATGAATATTTATAAGATTTCAAATATATATATACCCAAATACATATATCCATTACATTTAATGTAAACATACCCCATTTAGACTTATATATATGAACCTCTTAATACATGAACCAACTAAATACATTTTTTGACAAATACATATGTGTCTATATTAATCTAGATAATACAAAATTAATAAATGGCTTAATGAAGTGTTCACGGCTCAACGTGCGGGAGCGACAAATGTAGACGGTATATTGTGATGGCAACTTTAGATATATATTATAACTAGCTTACAGGTTACGCGTTGTGTGATCATAAAATGATACTTTTTGGAGACTCATATTGTGAAAGAGAATATAGTTAAGACATGCAAATACATGACTGTCAAAAAAAAAAATTGAGTGATAATAAAATACAATAACACATTTAATATTTGAGAGATGACACTCAATATGAGGAGACAATTTTTCTTTACTACTCACAATATTTTTGACTTTATAGGACTTCACTTCAAATGCAAACATTATATGAGTATTTATAGGATCTCTAAAATGTATCTACCCAAATATATTTATCTATTACATTTAATGTAAACATACCCCATTTAGACTTCTGTAAGTGAACCTCTTAATACACGACCCAACTAAATGCGTGTATTGACTAAATACATATGTGTTTACATTAATCTAGATAATACAATGATTAATGATTTATACACAGGGCAGCATCAAAATGCGATAAATGTCGCACCAAGGTTAAGCTGATAATTTTATATGTTTCTATAGTTAATATAGACTAGCTTGCAGGCTACGTATTACATGACCGCAAAATGTTACTTATTGAATACTCACATTGTGAAAGATGATATAGTTAAAGCATGTTGAAAATTTATTTAACATAGTAGAACGAACACCCTTATTTAAGGCAATATTTATATACTAAAAATTCCATTGGCCGGAGTGAAACTGTTGTTCACCTTGAACAGGTCTTGGAGCACTCTCAACTGTTCCTTATACGCCCTAAGCTTTTTTCCCTCGCACACACCGGATAAAGTGTTATTGTCTTCCTCATAATCCCCATTTGCGCCACTGATAAATTCATATTAAATTGAAAACATCAAACCAATAAAAGTAGAGAGTGGAAGAGTTATATATATACCAGAAAAAGATTGAAATGATGGTTTGAAGATACTCCATTTAGACTTCTATACATGAACCTCCTAATATACGAACCAAGTAAATGCATGTATTGATCACATACATATGTCTCTACATATATGAACTAACAAAATGAATGCATTGACCAAATACGTATGTGTCTACATTAATCTAGATAATACGAAACTAAGTAATGACTAACACATCCATGAAGTGTATACGTGTCATCATGTTGGCGCGATACATGAGCGATGTACAATAAATAAATATTATGATAATTATAAAAATTAGCACATATCATAGATTCAATATCTCATCTTAAAGCCATTATAAAATGTTATTTTTTCATAAATAAAATTTGCCTACTATTTTTAAATATTTTATTATATAAAAATTATTTTTATTATATAAAAACTATTTTTTATAAATAAAAACTTCAAAATAACTGTACGTATTTTACCTAAAAAATTATACACATTTTTATTTTTTTTAAGTTAAAAAAATTGTATGTCATTTATAGATACAAACTTAATGTTTTTTCTATAAATAAAACGTTAAAAATATTTTTATAACCAAAAGATTTTTTTATTTATATTACAAATAATTTTGAAATTCTGATTTTTTTTAACTTAAAAACTATTTTTTATAAATAAAAACTTCAAAAAAACTATACGTGTTTTATACAAAAATTATAAATATTTTTATTTATTTTTAGTTTACAAAACTATATTTCTTTTATGGATAACAACATAAAGTTTTTCTATAAATACTACGTTAAAAATATTTTTATAACCAAAATCTTTTTTATTTGTGTAAAAATAATTTTAAAATTTTAAAAACTTTTTTAACCTATTTTAGAAATAAAAACGTTAGATAAATGTAGTAGTAGTAGTAGTAGTAGTAGCATTATATAATATAATTAGAGTGGATAATGATAAAAAATGTATAATTGCATTTAAATTGTGTTGGATCAAGATATTATTAATGGGGTTAGCATTCATCATCTTTTTAGTTTTTAAAAAACTTTGGATTTATTTATTTTTTGATTTTAAATAGATTTCTAATATTTTTTTTAATTTTAAATGATATAATATTTAAAATGAAGGAAAAAAATAATAAATATTAAAATAGCATTAATTTATTAAGTACTATCATATATGATTTATAATAAAGATTACTATAATATGGCACATACAAAAAAGTACATGTCATAAATATGCTTAGGGTCCGTTTGATAGAAAACTGGAAAAATACAAATGATTCCAGGACATTTGATCCAGGGCAAACAATTCCAAGGCAAATGAATATTTTCCAACTTGTGTCTGTTTGATACATGTTGGAAAATCATCAATTTTCCACATTTTCTATCAAACGCAAAAGCTGGAAAATAGATATAAATGTGAAAATTTTGTTTACGGAATATATATATATATATATATATATATATAATAAATATATATTATTAAATATACAAAATATATGAATATATATTATATTATTTGCGAAATATATATATTCCGTTTATACAAAATATATGAATATATATTATATTATTTGCGGAATATATATATTCCGGAAATTAATATAATTTGCGGAATATATATATTCCGTATATTATTATTAATTTGCGGAATATTCATGTATTTTGTATATTTTTTCGGAAATTAATAATAATTTACGGAATATATATATTTCGCAAATAATATAATATATATTCATATATTCATATATTAAATATAATAATATATTTAATATATGAATATATTCCTTAAATAATATATTATATTTTCATGGGAGCCCTTATTCCCACTCCAAAAAATATTCCCCCCACTCCACCTTTAACTCTAAACACAAAAATGACTAAAATGTCCTTGTATACATATAATTTAGGTTGAACAATTTATTAATACATTTATTTATAATAAAAAAAATATTTTGAACAAATATAATATTTTATAAAAAAATCTATTATTTATTTTTAAATACATAATATTTTGAAAATAAAAAAAGCATAATATTTTGAATATAAACAAATCTAATATTCTGAAAAATAACTTTAAATATTCTGGAAATAAAATTATTAATATTTTTTATAGAAGTGGAAGTTTATCAAAAAACTCCGATATTATTTATTTAAAAAAATGAAAATTCTTTTTCATACAAAAATTCTGGACAACATTGTTTTTAAAAGAAAAAATGGTCGGAATTTTTATTATAAACTATATTTTTTAAAAACTCTATTTTTTATAATTTCTTATAAAACATAATTTTTTAATAAAACGGTATTTTTTTTGTAAAAAATTAAGAAGTGACTTTGACACATTACTACTTTTGTATTTTATACTTTAACACGACATGAGATAAATAGCAGGTTTTATAATTTTCACACCACATTAAATACAACATACCACAAATAACACGAGTAAACTAATAAATTTAATATTGTGTCATTGACACCAAATTATTCGTGATATATTATATTCAATTTGGTGTGAAAATTAAAAATCACACTATTCGTGTTGTGTGTCGTACATTAAATTACAAAATGCAAAAGATATTAATTTATCAAAATCACAACTTAGTTTTTACAAAATGCAAAAAATACAGTGTATTTTTTTTTGGTAAAAAACTAAGTTGTGATTTTGATAAATTAATATGTTTTGCATTTTTTAATTTAATGTACGACACATAACACGAATAGTGTGATTTATAATTTTCACACCAAATTGAATATAATATATCACGAATAATTTGGTGTCAATGACGCAATATTAAATTTATTAGTTTACTCGTGTTATTTGTGTTATGTTGTATTTAATGTGGTGTGAAAATTATAAAACCTGCTATTTATCTCATGTCGTGTTAAAGTATAAAATACAAAAAGTAGTAATGTGTCAAAGTCACTTCTTAATTTTTTACCAAAAAAAATACAGTTTTATTAAAAAATTATGTTTTATAAGAAATTATAAAAAATAGAGTTTTTAAAAAATATAGTTTATAGTAAAAGTTCCGACCATTTTTTCTTTTAAAAACAATATTGTCCAGTATTTTTGTTTGAAAAAGAATGTTCATTTTTTTAAATAAATAATATCACATTTTTTTGATTAACTTCCACTTCTATAAAAAATAATAATAAGTTTTTTTTCCAGAATATTTAAAATTATTTTTCAGAATATTAGATTTGTTTATATTCAAAATATTATGCTTTTTTATTTTCAAAATATTATGTATTTAAAAATAAATAATAGATTTTTTTATAAAATATTAGATTTGTTCAAAATAAGTTTTTTTTTATAAATAAGTTTATTAATAATTTGTTCAACCTAAGTTATATATATATAGAAGGACACTTTGGTCATTTTAGTGTTTAAAGTTAAAAGTGGAGTGGGGGAAATTTTGTTTGGAGTGGGAATAGTGGTTCCCTATTTTCATAGATTTTATACATTTAATAGATTTTGTACATTTAGTAATATAAAAATCTATTATAAGATTTTTATATTATTAAATGTACAAAATCTATTAAATGTATAAAATCTATGAAAATATAATATAGTATTTACGGAATAGATTTTGTACATGTAATAAATTTTGTACATTTAATAATATAGATAATGTACAAAATCTATTAAATGTACAAAATCTATGAAAATATAATATAGTATTTACTGAATATATGAATATATATGATATTATATACTGAATATACTAAATATATATTATTTACAGAATATATACATATATATAGAATATATATTTACATATATACAGAATATTATATTATGTGTATATGTATATATGTATATTATATGTATATTATATACATATTATAGTCATGTATATTATATGTATTATATACATATTATAGTCATATATGTATATGTATATATGTATATTATATACATATATAATATGTATGTATATAATATACATATATACATATATACATATATGTATATATGTATATTATATATGCATATGTATATATATAATACACATTATATATTATATATATACATATATGTATATATGTATATTATATACATATATAATATGTATATATGAATATAATATGCATTATATATAATATATACATATTATATATGTATATATTATATACATATATAATATGTATATATTATATATAATGCATATTATATTCATATATACATATTATATATGTATATAATATACATATATACATATACATATATGTATATAATATACATTATATTATATATATGTATATAATATGCATATATATAATACACATTATTCTTAATATACATATATATAATGTGTATTATATAATGCATATTATATAATGCATATTATATACATATATATAATTTACATATGCAGAATAATGTGTATTATATATATACATATGCATATTATATACATATATACATATGTATATGCATATTATATACATATATACATATGCAGAATAATGTATATTATATATATACATGCATGCAGAATAATGTATATTATATATATACATATGCATATTATATACATATATACATATGCAGAATAATGTATATTATATATAGGTATATATACAGAATATAATATACATATATATTATATATATGTATATATTTTGTAAATAATATATATTAAATATAAGGAATATATGAAATATACAAAATATAAATATATATTAAAATATATAAATTATATTAATGTACGAAATATATAAATATATGAAATATACATAAATATACGAAATATACATATATGTGCTAAAATATATAAAATATACGAATATATATTAAAATATACGAAATATATATATTTATATATTTATTAACAATATATATTTATGAAATATATAGAGTTATAAAAAAAATTTGGTTTTAAGTGATTTGCCACCCAAAGGTGACAAACAAAAACCTGACCCCCCCCCCCCCCCCCCCCCCCCCCGAGAATTGAATTCCACCCTAGGGTTGCAAATTGTGCTTAAGGGGTGTTGTACATAGAAAACAAATTTCAAGGCAAATTAAGGTTATCAAACAGCCTAAAAGGTGAAAAATACCAGAATTTTCCAACTTTTGAAAATTTGCCTTGGAATTTTTGTGCTATCAAACAGACCCTTAGAGTAAGGATATTTTCGCTCCAACAAAAGTCTTAGAGACTCCAATTTTTTTCTATAATAAACCCATGGACAGAACTACCCTCCTTGCCCACTAAAGCTTCCAGAAACCTACTAAAGCCAAGCCATCATCAAAAGGCTTCAATATTGTGAAGCTAAGAGATGCATTAAAATAAGAGCTATACTTACAAATTTAAAATATATAAAAGGTTATCAAAATAATATATTTGTAACTATAGCTCTTATTATTTGTAAGTATAGCTCTTATTTTACTATTATTTTTTTTTAATCGAAAGGCAACCCTAAAATGTTTTATTCTTCTATATATATTTGAAAAAATATTAATTTTTTTTATTATATATATATATATATATATATATATATATATATATATATATATATTCCTTCAATTTTACAGAGCCTAAAATATATTGAAACTTTTATCATCAATTCGTTGCTAAAAAAATTATCACGTTTTATTAACATGAATATATAAAAGTTGCTACAAATATTAATACCTACACTTTTAACGGTGTTAAAAATGTCATTGACACATTTGGTGATGTTAGAATCAATCGTCGCAATTTTTAATGGATGTAGCTGTTGGCACTCCAACCAAATCTTCCAACACTTCAAAAATTGTCCAATGACTATTACCCTTAAAACCCACAAGCACCTTTTCTTCAAATGTCAAAAAAAAAAATCAACTATTTTTTTTAAATCAACCGCTTTTTTTAAAAAAGTGTTTATAAAAACTAAAACAATGTTATATATAATATAAAAAACTGTTTTTACAAAAATAAATTATTTATCTATTAAAAGTCTGTATTTTATATAAAAAATTTGTACATTTGATTTAAAATTGTTCTATAATACCGTCTATACATACCGCTGGCGAATACCAACTTATTAGAAAAAATGGTCCGATCCAAGGGTATGTATAGGTGGTCGGACCGCCTATACATAACGCTGATGCAGACCATTTTTTTCTAAATAATAAAAAGATTATTTTTATAATAGTAAGAAATGGTTCGCGCTAGTGGTATGGAAAAAAATACGACATGTCACGTTGCGTTTTATTTAGGTCGTGATCGAGTTACTTAAAAAAAAAAAAGATTCATAATCGCATTGTGTAATTTTTTAATCCGCCAGTAATTTTTTAATAAAAGCTATATATATTATAATTTTAAAAACTGCATATATATACAAATAAAAAAATATATCTTAAAAAAATGCATCTTCAAAATCCTTTTTGAGAGTTTATATATTAAAAATACATCCGGTTTATAATTTCAGCCTACAAATACAACTTTTTTATATATAAATATATTAAAAAAAATGACAGTTTTTTTATGAATAAAATATTAAACTATTTAAAAATAATTGATTAAAAAAACTGTTTAAAAATTGGGTTTCAATAAAAAAAAATATGTTTTCAGAAGAAAAAAAAATTCCAGTATACAAATTTATAAAATAGTAAAAAAAATATAAATAAAATTATTCAAAACATTTAAAAATATTAAAAATATGTTAAAAATATAAAAATAATTTCCATAAACAAAAACAAACTTTTTGGAATGTTTAAACAACATAAACAAATTAAAACACTGTTTGGAATATACAAAATAAAAAACTGTTTTGAATGTTTAAACCAAATAAAGTAAAAAAACTGTTTGGAATGTTTAAACAAAATAAAAAACTGTTTGGAATGTTTAAATAAAATAAACAAAATAAAAAATAAAAAAACTGTTTGGAATAAACAAAATAAAAAACTGTTTGGAATGTTGAAACAAGATAAAAAAAATAAAAAAATGTTTGGAATAAAGAAAAAATAAAAAATAAAAAAACTCTTTGGAATAAACAAAATAAAAACTGTTTGGAATGTTTAAACAAAATAAAAAATAAAAAAACTATTTGGAATAGACAAAATAAAAAGTTGTTTGGAATAAACAAAAAAAAACTGTTTGGAATGTTTAAACAAAATAAACAAAATAAAAAAAATTGTTTGGAATAAACAAAATAAAAAGCTGTTTAGAATGTTTAAACAAAATAAAGAAAAAAAATGAAACAACCATTGAATAAAGGAAGGCTTGCTTTGTCCACTTTGAATATAAGGGGTACTATTGGTAATTGGATGCATTTTGTACAATTGCGAGATGAAAGCTAAGCACTTCCGTTAAAATAACACTCATGCAACAAATACGTAAATAAACGTACCCCAAGCAATTAATATTATAAATAAACGTACCCCAAACAGTAAATGACTCCAAAAATTATGTTTTTTAAAAGTAACGAATTTAGATTTTTAAAACGTGACAATTGTTTTTGCATGGATAATAAAAGTTTTAATTTTTTTAGGCTCGGTAAAATTGAAGGAATGCATATAAAAAATGAAAAATCAATATTTTTACAAATAAATATATAAGGATAAAGCATTTTAGAGTTGTCTTTTGATTAAAAAAAAAATAAGAGTAAAATAAGAGTTATACTTACAAATTTAAAATATATAAAAAGTGGTTTAAAAAACGTTTTTAATTTGCATTTTCGGTATTTGCATTGGAATCCAAGTTGGTTCTCATACATTGGCTACATATGAATGATGATGGCTTAGGCTTTGGTTAGGGGGTGACATTTTTTGACACGACACGATAATTCGACACGAAGTTAGCGGATTAGCGTTGATGATTTTTTGACACGAACCCGAATATATCACGCCCCGCCAACACGAACAATAAACGGGTTGGGTTAGTGTCAAACACATATAATTCGAAAATGACATGAATAGACCCGTTTAACTCGTATTTTATGGATAATATATTAGATAATTTATATATCTCGATAGACATTCTATAAAATTTATGGAGAATCGGATGATAAATTATTTATGTGTTGAAAGAAGTTGAAATTAATTAGATTTAAGTTATTATAGGCCTATGATTGGTATGATTGGTTAAGAGAGAATAAAAAAATTATTTTATATTTTATTTAATAAATTATGCGGATCAATTCGAACACGACACGATAATAAATAGATGGGATTGGTATTTACTTATATGATAATGTGAGTGCCCAAAATCAGTATTTGGGACCCACGCATATGAACGGTTCAGACGTTTCTATTGCTAATCTAGTTGAGCCATTAAATTTAAATCCGTCTCGAGCTGTGTGAAGTCAAAATCTGGGCCCCATTGTCGGAAACGTAACCAGACAGCAGCCTTACAATGTTGTACCTTGGGACCAATAGTACAACCTTCTAATGCGAGTTGGCAGTAGTGGCAAGTTATGAGGTCATGCGATTGAGTATGTTTGCCACGTGGATAGCACTTCTGCTTTTTCGTCTTATGTAAAGTGTGGGTATTACACATGCTTCTAGTTAGGGGTGGCCATAGGCCCGAGGCCCGCCAAGCCCGCCCAACCCGCCCAATAAAAAAATAGGGCTTGGGTAAGGTGAATAGGCCCGCAAAGCGGGCTTGGCAAAATTTTATAGGCCCGATTTTTTTTCGGGCGGGCTTGGGCATGAGTTCTTAAGCCCGATGAGGCCCGGCCCGGCCCGAGGCCCGAAAAATATATATATAATATTAATATATATTTATATATATATATATATATATATATATATATATATATATATATATGTGTGTGTATATATATATATATATATATATATATATATATATATATATATATATATATGGGGGGGGGGAACTTTTATAAATATAAAAACGTATATCAAGTCTTTTCATGTAGAGTGGGAAACTTTATATATGGACTTTGTAATATATGGAGTTTAAAACAGATTTTAAATTAAAAAATTGGTCTTTAAATACAAAAATAGGTATATTAATTTTTTTTTTAAATCTTTTAATTAACATAATAAGGCCCGATCGGGCGGGGCCTGGGTAAAGAGCTTTCAAATCTGGGCGGGCTTGGGATTACATAATAAGGCCCGATCTGGGCCCGAGCGGGCTTGGGATAACCGTTAATTTTTCAAGCCCGGCCCGAGCCCGACCGGGCCTGCCCAGGCCCGGCCCACGGCCACCCTTACTTCTAGTCCTACATGGCATGCTTATTGTGCACCTAGGTACCACTTTTTAAACACAGTGTACACACTATTTGAAATCATTCGGTGTAAAAATGAGTATTATTGATAGAGTAGTTACCTGTAAATTGAACCGGACAAGCGCGAAGTCTGTTCGTTCCATCCGTTATTTTTGAATTGAACTTTACTTAAGTTTAACGGGAGCCGAGCTTAAGTCAAAATTTCAAACTTTAATGAATTTATGCTTAAAATAGAAATGAGTAACTCTATGCTCACTCATGAATTCAATTTAGTTTGTACGATTCACTGATATGTCATGTATGCATTAATTTATTTTTCATAATCACATGAAGTATACTGCGTATTATTCAAAAAAACAAATTAATGCCGACAAGACACGTTAGTGAGACACATAAAATGATTCGAATTCGTGAATTCGTCTAGAATTACTCAAATAAAATTTATGCTTCTTTTTAAATGTATTAGAATTATAATTATAACTGAAAAAAATTACTATAACTTTTTTTTTTAATTACGATTGATAAATTTGTGACATTATTGGTACTAATGAGTCTTAACTTGCGAAAAAAAGTATCAAGACACCACGTTTCCGTATCAAGAACCAATAAAAATATAAAACAAATGCAATACACGTCCCACACATCCCCGTAAAAAAAATAATGTTTTGCATGTGCAGTATGTCATATCTTTATACGAGTTATCTCACCAATGCCCTTGATCTTGAGCAACTCGTTCAACAAGAGATGAAAAATCCTCAACTAGATCATCATCTGAATTTTCTAGAGCTGAATTCATGCATTTAATATAAACAAAATGATTTAATATATATTAAAAGATATATATAATTAAAAAATATCGTAAATTACCTGGCACACCATACAACCAGTCTCTGGTGCAAATCAATGCTTCAGCATTACTGGGCAAAATTGAACTACGATACTTACTAATTATACGCCCACCAATGCTAAAAGCAGATTCAGAAGCGACACTTGTAATAGGAATGCTTAATACATCACGTGCCATTTGAGAAAGATTCGGGAAACGAATTGTGTTATCTTTCCAATAATTAAGAACGTCTAACTGAGCATGTTGCTTTCGATCAAGTCTGGTCTCGTCGAGGTAAGTGTCTAACTGAGATTTAACTCTGCTTTGACCATAATGTAGGCTTTCAAAGGCATCAAACTCCTAAATGAAATAAACATTTAATAAATTTGAATGATAATTATATCTTTTAAAAATTAAGATTAAGTGAATAAACTTACATCCATTTCATCAATTATATCATTGCTCACACGACTGGAGCTTGAAATTGATGTATGATCATGTGTTGAAGCAGGAGGATATATATTTACGTACTCTTGAAAGAGCATATACAACTTCTCCCGAACAATTTGCTTTTTCTCCAAACTAGTCGCGGGACACAATTTGTTAAAACAAAATTCAACATATTGTAGCTTGTATCGAGGATCCAATATAACAGCAAATGATAAAACCATGGCATAAGATTCCCAATATTTGTCATATTTGAGTTTCATTTGATGAGCCATAGCACTTATAATTTCATCTGAATTTTCCATCTCTTCAGCCAACAATAATTGTATCCTCCAAACAGCAGAAAAATACAAATTCGCGGTTGGATATTTTGTTCCAGAGAAATATGTTGTAATCTCATAGAAAGGTTTCAACAACCTACTGATTCGATCAATCTTCTTCCATTCTTCATTGGTTGGGCATGTCTTGAATTGGGGATCAATTGATTGGAGGCGATCAAAAGCACGACGATACACAAGTGCACTCTCAAGCATTAGATACGTAGAGTTCCATCTAATTTGCATATCTTATCGAACCTTCTTTCGGAAGTCCAATGAAAGACTATATATACACTCAGCAAATTTTATTTTTCTGCCTTCAGTTCCCCTGACATATTTCACGGATTCTCGAACCTTGTGTACGGATTCAGTGATAACTTTCAAGCCAGCTTGCACTATTAGATTCAAAAATATGTGCACCACATCGGATATGAAAAAACTCATCGTTACATATTAACGAGTTGGTTAAACGTTGATGACATTTTTAAGTTTCTACCAACCCGTCATTATATTTAGCATTATCCAATGTAATAGAAAATATTTTCTTATCAATGTCCCAGTATTTCAACAAATGAATGATTTGTTGTGCCAATATTGGTCCACTGTGTGGAGGGGGGACATGGCGAAAATTCAATATCCATTTTTGCAAAACCCAATTATCATCCACGTAATGCGCTGTAAGGGACAAATATCCATCTGTGGCAATAGATGTCCACATATCAGACGTTAGACATACTCGACTAGGAATTGAGTTTAGACAATACCTAATCATTTGCTTCCCTACATCATGCAATTTTAACATGTCGGACTTGGCTGTATTTCTTGAAATGTGAATTACTTCAGGTTGTAAATAGCTAATCAAGTCACGAATTCCTTCATATTCCACAAAGCTATATGGTAAATTATGTTTCACTAGTGCTGTAGCCAATTTCTCACGAAACATATCCTGATTAAATTCACGTGCAAGCTCTTTTCCACATTTTAAATAGTGGCGTAAAATGCTACTTGTGCCGGATTTTTTTTTCGCAACATAAACAACATCACACCTCCTACATTTTGCCTTTTGTATCCCATCTTCCCCGATTGGAAATAGTTCAAAATCCTCCCACACTACAGAAGTGGTTCTCTTAGAACGTTTGTTACTAGCGGAAGAATTTTGCTCACTATTTTTCGACATCAATTTTGTTTGAAGAATAACCTAAATAATAGTTAATTAGTTAAAAAATGATCATTTAATTAGTTAAATAAAATAAACAACTAAGTCATCATTTAATTAATTAAAAAAATGAACAAATAAGTAATCATTTAAATGAATTAGAAAATGAACAACTAAGTCATCATTTAATTAATTAAAAAAATGAACAAATAAGTCATCATTTAAATGAATTAGAAAATGAACAACTAAGTCATCATTTAATTAATTAAAAAAATGAACAAATAAGTCATCATTTAAATGAATTAGAAAATGAACAAATAAGTCATCATTTAATTAATTAAAAAAATGAACAAATAAGTCATCATTTAATTAGATAAAAAATGAACATTTAATAAGTCAAAAAAATTAAGTTCATTTTAATTAGTTAAAGAAAATGCAAAAAAATTGTCCAAAAATGAAAAAAAAATATTCGAGTTCATTATTATATCTTATTTACATCATTTAGAGATCAAGGGTAAATTTTCTCTTGAATCAATAATCATTTACAGAAAATGAACAAATCGTATACAGAAAATTAAAAAAAAAATGAAAACATACAGATTTGGCGTGAGATCCGGCAAGAAATCCGGTGTTATTGAGCTCCGATGTGAATTTTCGTCACACAAGAAATCTGGTAAATGAGCTCCAATGTGATTTCCGTCACACAGCGTCACATATAATAAACCCCTCCCTCACACAGTTTATTGAGCTCCGATGTGATTTCCATCTGGTGTAGCACACAGCGTCTGGTGTAGCTCCGATGTGATTTTTCGTCTGTGTTCGGAGAGATGAAAATGGCTCCGTCCGATGAAGTAAACCCCTCCCTCGGTTTATGATTTACTAGGATTTCTAGACAATGTCAATGACGGCTGCTTTTTAGGTTTTTAGGTTAGAGATGAAAGTCTTATGTCAATGAATGATAGCTGCTTTTTAGGTTGTAAGTAAGCAACTTGTAACTTGTTGCTTGGCTTGACCGTGTTTTGCTAAAATATAAATTGTAACCCAAATTTTTATTTGGGCCATTAATTCTAAAATATGGGCCCCATATTTTAGTATTCGGACTTATATGGGTATTTTAGTTAAATGGATCCAATATTGCCACTGCTACTTACGACACGTGATATATATCCCGATATGATACACGATACACAAGTAAAACGATATGAATCACATCTATGTATTGCAAATGCCTTTATTCCAAGCGTATCATTCCGTACTCTGAGGTGAAACGCTTATCGTATGACACACGATACACATAGCGATATCGAATTCGAAATATTCGGACCATATTTTCAGATAAAATACTCTAATTTCAAAACACTTTTGGACTTTTAATTATACAATTTTTGTCTCGGTATTTTGAAAGGATAAAAAAATCAAAATAACAAAACCTTGTAATAATCCTAATCTTCTTCTCAATTCCTTCTTTTGTGAAATCCACCACTTCGTTCCCTTAATGACACCCTCCCTTTTTTCATTTCATTAAATTGTTTTGCATCCACATAACTTTTATATGAAGTTTTTAGAGTCATTAGACTGTTTTACCAACTTATTGTTAATTTATCATGAAATATTAAAAACTAGACCAGCTTCACGTTAGTATACTAATTTAGACAAATATTATGCATATTAAATGATGTTTTTAAATTTATTTAATGTTCACATTATTAATCTTATTTTTTTAAATATCTATATTTATTTGACTCTTTAAATAGTGTCATTGCGTATCGCTCGATACCGCGATCGAGTTGAATTTTTTTTTTTTTTTGGATTCTTTAAACAGCACAACATTGCGTATGGAAGTTTGAAAACAATAAAAGAAAATGTGAGGGGGTAACAGTGTATTAGAATATAAAAATAGAAAATAATTGATTCAGTAATAAGAGGGAAATCAAGTTGAAAGAGAGAAGAGAGAGAACTCTTGCTTTTGGTGTTATCAGCAAAATTTTGAAGATACATTATTTTACACCTATGAAATTAAAGGATATTTGTTTTTTGGCCACAATTAGTTATACTTGTTTTAGTATTGGTCTCCATTTAAAAACTATTTTAAGTTTGGCTCCCAGAGGCATTTTCGTCATTTTATCAGGAAAAGTAATCTTCACTAACAGTTAATTGTCGGGTAGTTTTTAATTATGGTCTAAATGCATAACGAGCATAAATAGAGGGGGCCAAAATTCAAATAGTTTTTTTTTAACTTGCAAAGAAATTTTATTTTTTTAACTAATTTTGATGGAAATGATCTCCATAAACGGGACACCGTCTACAGATAATTTAATCAAAAAATTCAATCGAAAAGTGACTGATATGATTATTAATTACTTAAATGGCAAAAAACAAAGTAATTTTTCAAATTTGCATTTTTCACACATGCTTGAATTTTTTGAAAAATTATTTATGGATGATCACTTGACTATAAGACAATTTTCACCAAATATGATTAAGAATAATTTATTTACTATTTTAGAAAAAATTGACAGTTTTAAGAATATGTTAAATGAGGACTGCTTTAAAGATGTTCTAATGCATTAAATATACCTTACACCATAGTAAAACACATCCTCCTTGTATTAATCACGTTTTTTAATTTGGCAAATATAACGTGGGATAATATATTATGAACCTATAATCATTTTATCTCTTAATTATCATACAACTCAAACCCTCTCTGAACTAAAAATCTATTAGTATCAAATGAGAATAAAACCATACGATTGGACAAGAATTTAAGAGTTGTAAATCACAAAATAGTTGTGTATTGTATCTACCTAATTACCATTCCAAAACTAATGTTGGAGTTTTGTTATGGAAAGAACGAAATATATTAATTAATTTCTGCAAGGCACGTTCTTGGAACGCTTTCTTTTAGGCAAAATTTCTCCCAATCCGGTAGAGACGGAACCAGAACCGCGAGTACACAATGGGTTTTATAGAATCTTCCTTCAGGATACAATGCAGTGTATGAACAGTTGTTTGATTCAAACTATGTACTTTTTGATCAAAACCGAGAACACTCTGAATTTGTAACTTGATAATGTCAAAGTATAGAGGACGGAGAGAGGAGAAACTAGCAATTTTCGGTGTCCAAAACAGAGGTCTATAACTCTTTTTATAGCCATTTATGTGACTGTTCTTCAACAGTCACAGCTCTTCATGGAGTGACTCGGCAACCGTTGGATCGTTCCTGTTTGGAACAGCTGCGATCTAACGGTTCAGATTAGGCGTCCCATCGTAAGCGAATGGACATCCCCTACACGAAACGCTACGAGTTCATCTAACGGCTTAGATCAAGTCGTTTCGGATTTTAAACCCTTTGATCGGATCGTTTAATCACAACCGTTGATCTGTTTTACCTCGTCAAAACTTTAGGCTCCCACGCTCCAAGCGAAGTGCCAAGTGCGCGTCAAAGCGCGCAATGCGCCCTAAGTCGCCCAATCGCCCTTTTGCGCTTATGCGTGTCGCGATTGGTGGTGCTTAAGCACCACCGCGATGCGTAGGATCATAGCCTCTTATTTGACTTGTCAACTAAGAATCTTAGTTGTCCTTTAGTTGATATACCACTACTTTTTGTAGTATTCTTCCAATGTGGGACAATATGGGATTTTGAGCACTCCCATATCTTTCACACCCATTTGCTCATGTTTCTACTTTCTAAATTAAAACCCAAACTATGTTTAAAATAAAACACCAATAATATAATAAAATATTAACAACTAAAAATAAAATATCAATAAATATTGGAATTTATCCAACATTCCCCCACAAATTTCAATATACACAAGAGAGCAAAGCAAAAAGACAATAAATAACTTTTGGCATTATCTCTAAAATCTAGTACATAAATGAGAAGTGGCTTTCGGACTTGAACTTCCATATAGTGAAAATAATTCAAAGCTTCATCAAGGTGCTGTGGTGAACGTATCTTGAACCAAGGACCTTTTGAGACTAGCCGGAACTATCACACATACCGATTTCTGAGTTTATAAGTGTTCTTCTAGCATGCACTTTTATGGCCTTGTGCTAATCCTAATTTCACGAGCGCTTTAGGATCTGTCTTGATTTCATAGAAAGCGGCCACACTTTCGACACTCGAATAGGTAAATCAACTTTAGTGATTCTGCGAGTCACACTTATATTATTTATTAAGAAGTAACCTTCATCCTCTAACATGCAGAAAACCAACACTAGGTACATAGGAATGGAACTTTTTGTATAAATTCCTAGTGTTCCATAACTATAATTTAACTTGTTTGTACCACATTGAACTCTATCTATATTTTCAAGATATGAGTTGGGTTCCCATTAAATATAGTTGTGTTATTTAATAGACCTTAGTCCCATTCCTTTTGAGGTGATATATATCATCTCTCTAACAAGACCTTTAGTCAGAGGATCTGCTAAATTCTTGTTCGTTTTAATATAGTCGACTGTAATTACTCCTTCCTTGAGTAATTTTCTTATTATTTGATGTCTTAGACTAATGTGTCTAGATTTTCCGTTGTAAGTTTTGTTCGAAACTTTATAAATTGTGGCTTGGTTATCACAACTTATCATAATAGAAGGTGATGGCTTTTTCCATAAAGGAATATCATACAACACATTTCTAAGCCATTATGCTTCTTTACATGCATCTGCTAGGGCTATAAATTCAGATTGCATTGTTGAATCTGATACACATGTTTGTTTCTTGGCTCCCCAAGAGATAGCTGCTCCTCCTAGCATAAAAATCCAACCAGTAGTTGACTTGGATTTTGATTCAAAATTATTCCAACTTAAATCACTATATCCTTCTAAAACAGATGGATATCCTACATAATGTAAGCCATAATCCAAAGTCCTCTTCAGGTATCTAAGCATCCTAGAAATTGCATTCCAGTGCTCTTGTCCTGGATTACTTGTAAATCTACACAATACACTCACTGCATAAGCAATGTCTGGTCTAGTGCAATGCATGGCATACATTAGACTCCCAATAATACTAGCATATTTAAGTTGGTCCATAACACGCCCAATATTTTTCATTAATTTGATGCTAGGATCCACTGGTGTAGCAGCTGGCTTAAGTTCAAAATGATTATATCTTTTAAGAACTTTTTCTATATAATGAGATTGAGATAACGCTAAAGAATTATCCTTTCTCACAATTTTGATTCCTAAAATCACATCAGCTTCTCCAAGATCTTTCATATCAAATTTTGATGAAAGAAACCTTTTGGTTTCTTCAACATATTTGAGATTAGACCCAAATATTAACATGTCATCCACATATAAGCAAATAATAACACCAACACCATTTTCAAATTTACTATATATACATTTGTCGACATCATTAACTTTATATCCATGGGATATAACAATATTATTAAACTTCTCATGCCATTGAATAGGAGCTTGTTTAAGGCCATAAAGAGATTTAACCAATTTACACACTTTCTTTTCTTGGCCAGGCAAAACAAACCCTTCGTGTTGTTCCATGTAAATCTCTTCTTCTAAATCACCATTTAAAAATGCAGTTTTAACATCCATTTGATGAATAACTAAATTGTGAATAGAAGCAAGAGATATTAATATCCTAATGGAAGTGATTCGAGCAACAGGAGCATATGTATCAAAGTAATCAATTCCATGTTTTTGCTTATAGCCTTTAGCAACTAGTCTTGCCTTAAATTTATTTATAGAACCATCCGGATTTAATTTTCTTTTAAATATCCATTTGCACTCAATAGGTTTAGCCCCGGGGGGAAGATCGGAAATAACCAAAGTTTGATTTGACAAAATTGAGTTCATTTCATCATTTATTGCTTCTTTCCAAAAGACAGCATCCCTAGATGTTACCGCTTCATAAAATGTGGTCGGTTCATCTTCTACATTAAGAAAAAATTTAGTTTTATTCTTAGTCTCATTTAAATCCCCTTCAACTAAATAAATAACAAAGTCAGGCCCAAATATTTTTTCAGTTCTTTGTCTTTTACTCCTTCATGGTTCAACGTCATTCGTTGCACTACACCAAAACAAGCTTTTAGTAACAGACTGTTTTTTGGTTTACTAACAGTATTATACTGTTACTATTTCTCACAACACCATACCGTTACTAATATCAGATAAGTGTTACTAATATTATTTAAATATTTTAAAAGTAATTAAAAAAAAAGTAATTAACTAACATTCTCACAACACAATACACCTAGCGTCAAAATATCCCCGATAAAGAAATTCTCTTTCTCCACAACACACCTAGCGTGACCTAGGGTTTCTCCAAAAAGCTAGCGTTTGATCTTCCTCTTCTCCAAAAAGAAATAGCGTTTGATCTTCTTCTTCTCCAAAATGCTCTTCCTCTTCTCCAAAATGCTCTAGCGTGACCTAGGGTTTTGGAAGAAGTCTCAGTTAGCGTGACCTAGGGTTTGGGAGAAGTCTCAGTTAGCGTGACCTAGGGTTTTGGAAGCATTCGGCGCTCACATCACAACCTAGGGTTTGGGAATTGCGATTTTCTTTCATAAGGTAATTATCTAAGCGTTCTAAGCGATTTACTGTTCATAAGAGATGTGTTGTTGGGTTACAAGTTTATTTTTTTGGTAAAATGCAATGTATTTTTGTTATTGTTGTTGGGTACATACTTTTTATTTTTTTTGGTTCAAGTTTTTGATTATTTTGTATTAAATCCAAAGCTTAGAATGTTTTTTATATACTGATTTATAAAAAACACATAATTGTATACACTGATTTATACTATTAAAACACATAATTGTATATACTAGACCTGGTATTTAATACCCTGTTATACTATTAAAACACATAATTTTATACACTGATTTATACTATTAAAACACATAATTTTATATAACTAAGGAAATTGCACCCCTCCCCTGAACTTTAAGGTTTGTTCTAACAAAATTACATGTTGTAACTGTGATTTTTCTTATGTGTATCAATAATTCTATTTTTTTTATATAATCATATAACTTGTGTGTAAACCATATTTTTTTGGTAGTGCAGAATGTCACAAACATTGAACAAAGAGTGGATGAATGAGAGGAATAGAATAAGTGAGGTGTACACAAATGGAGTTGCGTCTTTTATTAGTTTTGCAATTGCAAACAATGGCCATCAATTCTCGACCTTTCCTTGTCCATGTGTTAAGTGCCGAAATAAGAAGCGTTTTACTGCGGTAGATATCAAGGGTCATTTGATAATGCACGGTATAGACAGGACATATACTAAGTGGGTTTTACATGGTGAAACACTATCATCGAACCTAACATGTCTCGTAGTAGATACTATTGATTGTGAAGGACATGATGAAGCTGATAACAATGAGAATGAAAGGTTGCGAAACTTAGTTGACGCATGTTACGGAGTGCGCGAACAATATTGTGTAGAACCCGATCAGGAAGGATTCTCTGAAAAATCGTATGTCGACAATGAGAAGTATGATCAATATAATAAATTAGCGATGGAGAAATTGTACCCTTCATGTGAGGATTCTGAGACTACTCTCTCTGCAATTGTTGAATTGCATAATTTGAAAAAGCAGTTTGGTTGGTCGGGAAATAGCGTGACCTCTCTCTTGTCTGTTTTAAAGAGGTGGCTTCCAAAAGGAAACACATTACCAGAAAAATATCCGCACATGAAGAGAATGATGAAAGACCTAGGTATGAAAGCAAATTACATTCATGCTTGCGTTAACAACTGTATTTTATACTGGAAAGAGAATGAAGATTTGGAGGAATGTCCTCAGTGTGGAGAACCGAGATATGCAGTGACCTCAAAGAAAGGGAAGAGGATATGCAAAGAACCGATGAAAGTGTTGAGACATTTCCCTTTAATTCCAAGGCTAGTGAGATTCTACACTATTCCTTGGATAGCGCATGAAATGACATGGCACCATCGAGCAACAAGTTCATGGGATTATCAGCGACATCCTTGTGATTCATCCCAATGGAGAATGCTAAAAAGTAGATGGTCCGATTTCGCCGAGGAAGGGCGCAATGTTTGGCTTGCAATAGCAACAGATGGGTTTAATCCCCATGGTATTCAGTCTAGTAGTTATAGTTGCTGGCCTGTCATGACCGTGCCTTATAATGTGGGGCCTTCTTTATGCTTGAAGCGTGAGTTCCAAATTTTATCTTTGCTCATTCCTGGGCCAAAGGCACCGGGTCAAGACATTGATGTTTTTCTTCAACCATTAGTAGATGAGTTGAAACAACTATGGGAAGGAGTTCCAGCTATTGACATGCACAAAATGCAACCTTTTACGTTGAGAGCTATGTTGATGTGGGGGATTCATAATTTTCCCGCATATGGAAACTTATCTGGGTGTGTAACACATGGTTACAAAGCATGTCCTATTTGTGGCGATGACACTCCATCCATTTGGCTAGAACATAGCATGAAGATAGTTTACACAAACTATCGTATGTTTCTTAAAAGAGATCATCCTTTTAGGAGTGGTAGAGGTTTGGGACTTAGGACACAAGAAGTTGGACGTCCCCCGATTCGACTAAACGGAGATGCACTTGTGGAGAAGTTAAGAAATATAAAGTATGTACCTGGAAAAGTCTCAAAAGTTCCCGCTAAGAAGAGAAAGTCTAATAATGTTAATGGGAGTGCTAATGTTGAAGTTAAAGAAGCTTGGTATAAAAAATCTATTTTCTTTGATTTGGAATATTGGCCATATCATCAAGTTCGACATGTCCTTGATGTGATGCACATCGAAAAGAATGTTGCAGAGCATTTGATAAACACAATTCTTGATGATAATAAAACAAAGGATACTGAAAAGGGCCGATTGGATATGAAGGGTATGGGCATACATAGCGGTCAATGGCTTCAAGTTGATGGACGCACCGGAAAAACGATAAAACCAACAGCACCATTTATCTTGGATAAAGAAGAAAAAAAACAATTCTGCCAAATTTTGAAGGACTTAAAGCTTCCTACCAGTTTTTCCTCTAACTTGAGCAATATAGTAAGTCTTAGTCCCCCATCTTTGCACTCCTTAAAGTCGCATGATTATCATGTCATAATTGAACATCTGCTACCTATGTTGCTCCAACATGCCTTTCCGAAACATCGAGATTTAAGAAGAGCAATCCAACAATTAAGTTTGTTCTTTAACATGTTGTGCTCTAAGGTCCTAATTCGGAAAGATATCCAAAGAGCCAAATACATGAGGAAAATAACACACAAATTATGGTATATATGTATTTTATATAATTTCATTTATTAAAAAGACTTATTTAGATATAACAGATATTAACTTACTATTGTTTGATCCATTTTTTCATAGGATGCTATAGAACGTTTGGTTGATGCCTTCAATGCTCAAAACGGAAAGGGTCCACCAATCACACCGATAAGTGATCATGCATCCAATACAAGTCTACAACATAGGAATCTCTGTCAAAATTTGGATAATGTTTTTGCATCCGCTTCTCGTCCTGTTTATGCGACCACACCTTCTCTTGCCAACAATCCCAAAGTAATCTTGCTTGATAGGTACAATGAAGAACTGGCAAAGGGGTATGTCGTGATGGATGCAACAAAGGATATATGTCATGGTAAGCGAGTTGGAGTCGGGGAGAGGAAAGTATATGTGGAGGAAGTGATGAAGCCGGATGCTAGGTTGTTTGATGCTCCTCAAGGTGACCAATTCACTTTTGCTGACCTAGTCTTGGGGGGATATTTGATTTGGCTGGATTGTTGGCTTAAATATGTTTAATTTATGTTATGAACTTTGTTTGAGCTATCTATATGTGGACTTAGTTTGCATTATGCGTTTGTTATGAACTTTGTTTGAGTTATCTATATTTGGACTTAATTTGCAATATGTGTCGTTGTGAACTTTGTTTGGATCTATCTATATTTGATTTGGAATTAATTTGGACTGTCTTTTCTTATTGTAAAACCCCTTTTGACTCCGCCAATGCTAATATTTATTTGAGCATTGCCGGTCCCAAGCCCGGATAAAGGAGGAGGGAAAGGTCATTTATTTGGTTTCTTTATTCTCATTCTTCATTTTGTTCTCATTCTTCATTTTGCTTTTCTTTCTATCACAAATGTCATTCATTTTGCTTTTCTTTATGCAGGGACTCAGAAATCAAATGAGCTGCTTGGTCAGTTTCGAAATAAGGGATATGTTCATATAGAGAGAATTCTTGTCACTTAAATGACTCATTATAAACCTGCAATGATGCTCCTGAACCGATTTGAGGACTAATCATTGTTTTTAACTTCAGTTAGCTCCCTGCTTAGGAATGCATTCTTGATTTCAAAAGAAACTACTGTGCGTGACCGGTAATTGCTATTATGAATGTGCTCCTATTAGCTATTCTTGATTTCAAAAAAAACTACTGCCCATGTCTTTCATTTTCTTTATTGTTGTTCTGAATGTGCTCCTATTAGCTATTCTCTAAATTTCTTGTGGTTTTGTTTTCAAACTGCCCAAACAGAGCAGATAATACTTCTATTCTTGCTGGTCTGATTTAGAAAACAAAACCAGAACTAGATCCAAGGTACCTTGTACCATCCTGTAGCTGACTGTGTTGTGTTGACAAACTTGCAATACATTTTGTTCTAAAATGTTTCCATTTGATTAGTGCACACATTATGTTGTCTATGATACAATCTTGTTCAAATTAGTATTCAAATATACATACTTTTTCCATTTGATTAGTGCACACATTATGTTGTTTAGGCTGGCAGACTTGTTAATTGACTTGTTATTTGGGGATTTTATGAATTTAGGACTCCTCAACGTTTCCATTCCACATAGAGAGGACTAGTAACATTTCCATTTCACCTCTAGTCCCTAGTATAATGAGAGTGGAAGATTTTATTTGCCCAAGAGATAAAATTTATTGATAGATCTATCTACCTCTCGTAGAGCTGAATTGTATACTTGTGCGTGTGTATATGATTTATTGTTGGTTGTGATGATACTGTGTGAGATATACTACACATGATATTGGTTTGATCTTGATTTGAATGAAGGATGGTTGACTTTTACGAATTATATATGTTCAATTGCATATTTACTTGGAATTATTAAATGTTCTTCATTTAATAATGTAAATCAGATCTTGTTGAGCATGTTATTTCATTTAGTTTTGTTTCCATTGTTTTTAAAAGAATTGAATTTTCTTTTTAAGCTGGCTTGTTTAATGAGTATGTATGAATTGTGCAGAATTACAAATTATTCTTCTCAGTTCTCAACTGAGAGGTTAGTGAATAGAGATTTGATCAGTTGAGGAGAGTTTTTGGCAGATTGATTTTCGCATTTTTCTGGATTGGAAATCTGTTATAATTTGTTTCCATTTACATAAGTCGTGTCATCCACAAGGGCTAAAAACTCTAGTTTGGAGTAGTTTTGATTGATGTCAAGGGAATTTAGTTTTTTTTGCCTTAGAAGCATTCCTTCCCTTTTTGTTGTTAAGCCTGCTATATTTTGTAAGTAGTTTATATATATCTGAATAGCCAAGAAAAATCACATTTTGCGATTTTGAATATGAAATATGGTGGGTTCGTGTCATGTTTAGAAACCTAAGGTAGGTAAATATAAATCATTTTAATTTCAGCTCTGCTCTTTAATTCACACATCTATACTATGATGCTAATGTTTGAATTTGGTGTATATGAAGCTCAATCCGAAATTAAGTAGTTGTCGTGCCAGAGGACAACTAGTAAAAACATATAGCCAAGAGCGTCTCCCGTTCACGCACCCACAGATCACACAACGTCTTTATCTGAATAAGCTACTCACAGGACTTAATCAGGAGTTGGTGGAAATCCTCAAATCATGAGGAAAATGTGTCGGGTAATGAAGTTGGGGTTTTGGGAAAGTTTAGGGTCCGATTCGTCAAATTTTTAATGTCAAAAAACTGTGGTGTGGGGGGGTGGGGGGGGGGATTCTTACTTTTGGGTAGTTGAAATAAAAATTATTTTTATATATTGTAAAAAGCCTTTTCATTGGCCCCACGATGGGTCCTCACAATATGAACAAGCTTATACTTAGCCCTCCTCCTATCTGCAGACTTATTCGACAGCAACACAGCTGAACCCCCAACTCGAAACAAACAATTAGGTATCAACGTAGACTTCTTATTCCCAAAATACCAATTCTGCATAATATTTTCCGTACTCACGACCACCGTGTACGTATTCCTATGAACCAGCAACAAATCCTTGGCAAGATCCACCGCTATGACCCCCGCACTACAACCCATCCCCCCCAAATTATAACTCCTAATATTACCCCTCAACTTATACTTATTAACAATCATGGCCAAGAACGACGGGGTCGGATTAAACACACTATAATTCACATGTGAATGACTGACTATTGCATTTCTCTTCTAATTTTTTTGGTACTTGATTCCATGCTATTGATCTTTTATGCCATTATTCATTACATAAACCTACAAAAATGAAAAACATTTCAGCTTTCATTGTAAAGATTACATCATATTTTGATCAGTTATTAATAGTGTATTATGATTATTGTATCAGTTATTAACAATGTATCCTAATTATTATACTTGTAAACTTTTTATATTGCCAGCAATTGTGATAAAATGAACAAGAGAATATGTTTATTGTTTGTGCATTTTTAATATGGTGTTCTCAGGTGGTTCGTGGTATTCAAAGATTCACATCTGATGGTGCTGAATTTGTGGATGTTTGTCTACCCATGGGATACTGGTCTTAAAGAATAAGACTCCTCGGTGGCACGAGCAACTCCAGTGCTGGTGTCTCAACTGCAATGGACGCGTGACTTTCACTTCTGTAAAGAACTTTCAGCTTGTTGCCTCTCTCGAGAATGGGTGTGAGCATGAGAATGTTATACCCCAGTTTGGGAAAGTGGGGAATGGCACGCTCACTGTTGATTATAAATATCTAATCTCGGCGTTCCAGGCATTTGCCATCTATCTTAGCAGCTTTGACAGCAAGATTTCATGTGAATGACTGACTGACAAACAGGTGCATATACATTTTGACAAATGCCGGATAAATTATTATTAGTATTTTAAATTTATTTCTTGTACGTTCTGAAATGTTAATAATGTTGTCTATGAAGCACCCACACTGTCATGTTGGTCACGTGCTGGACATTGATATACTAATGACAGTTCTTCCCCGCAGAGTGCCACTTGGTGATTACCTTATGCCAATATGGATACGTTCATTGCCCACCATTTAGATCTCTTCTATAACTATAGAGCTCAGTTCGTTCCTCAGATGGTTAATTCTCTCAATCGCCTTGGATTGCCTTATAATACCACGTCAAAAATTAGCTTCTTGGAATTGAATTTGCTGGGTTTGGTTTTCAGTTGGGAGAGACAGAGACAGAATGAAACAACAGGTAAGTAGGCCAAATGTCATGCAAGCTCTTCTAGAAGGGCTCTAATTGAGCCACCCTCAGCCGCGGATGCCTAGCGAACTCATTAAATATATCGAAAAGACTTATAATGCATGGAACATTGCATTGGGGCTTTTGGAAATCCATGTGATGTTGTTTGTGAATGACACAAAGTGCTCGGAGTCTTTGGCCGAGCTTTATCGTTTGCTTAACGAAGAAGATATGAGGTGTGGATTGTGGAAGAAACGGTCAATTATAGTTGAAACCAGTGTTGGGCTTTCACTTATTCAGCATGGTTTCTAGAAGCGGTCTCAAAGACTTTTTTACTAGGCAATGATTAAGGCAACTCAAGGAACTTACAATAACGCGGTTCCAAAGGCTGAGATGTGTCTTTGGGAAGAGCAGTGGCTCAATTGCGCTAGTCAGCTCAGCTAGTGGGATCTTTTAGTAGACTTTGGCAAAACATATTGAGAATTATGAAATATTACTCGATAGTCTCTAAAAACAACCTGATTGGGCGTATTTGTAAGATCTTGTAATTACAAAGGCTTAAGTAGAAGAAACTCCAAAACTTCGTATCATCCAAGCCTATTTTGCTCTTCATGAAAAGAATACAAATGGTGTGGGGGATGCTGAAAAAATAGTTGGAAAAGGTGTTGATCTTGCTTTGGAACAGTAGTGGAAATTGCCTTAAATGTCTATTCATTCCAGAATTCCTCTTTCTGGGAGTTCTACTGTTGGTGAACAGTAGTGGAAATTGCCTTAAATCCCATACCTTTTGGATTTGATCCAAATGAAGCTTTCCCAGGGAAATTCTTCTAAGCTTGGAAAGAAAGACACAAGGGTGCTTCTGCGTCTTGCACCATGGATAAGCTCAAGGCCTCAAACTTTCCTACTTCTGCATCTTGTTTACAGGATGTGACTAATGTTCGATCGAGAAATAAATGGTGTGGTCTTGGGTTGCCTCAATTCCATTTCAGGTGAGCTTTTTATTAGTATATAACTATTTAATTGAAATGGTGTGGCCTACTAATTTTGAATCACAAAGCAATCATTAGACTTGGGTGGTGTTTGGCAGTCCTTAGACTTGATTGTGACAACTCACGTGTTTTGTATCGAGTCATGTTCACATCATGTCTAGTGTTAGTCACCTTTAACCCAATCCATTTTATGATTGCATAAAATGACTTTAAACTAATCCTACTTGAATGTGTCACACTAATACAGCTTCAATTGATATATGGCCTTAACATCTGTTTTATTTTTGTACAATATTTTCATGAACATCTTGATGTGGTGGGAAGATTTTGATGGATAAATACCGGGACTAACAATTTTGAAGCCTAGACCCCTCTGGACGAGAAAACAAGTGTTTAATCTTATTGTGCCAAAACAGATTAATCTCATGAGAACATCAGCTTGGCATGCAGAGACTGAAAGTGGAAATATAACACCGGGAGACACCCAAGTTCGGATAGAGAAGGGAGAAGTTATTACTGGTACTCTTTGCAAAAAAACACTGCGTACATCGAAGGAAAGTCTTATACATGGCATCTAGTATGTTTTTAAGAATACATAAAATAGAGCATTATACTTGGGTGGTTATTCCTTTTAATTTTGACTTCATAGTAAAGTACATCGGCTATATTATATGTTTGTATGTACAGGGAGGAGGTTGGTCTAGATGCTGCTCGCAATTTTTTGGGGCATACCGAGTGGCTTGTTGACTATTGGCTTTTGCAGCAGGTTTTAGCATTGGTATTGGAGATACAATTATAAATGCTTCAATTATGGAAAAAAAATTAATGAAACTATATCTAAAGCAAAGAATGAATAGTTACTAATTTTATTTTTTTCCGTTACTATTAGTAACAGAATTTTACCGTTGCTAGCTTCGTGCCCCACGCCTTTTTTTCTAACAGAAAAATTGTGTTACTAATATATTTAGTAATGGTAAAATTGTGTTACTAATAGCGTGTTTTGGTGTAGTGTTGTTTCCGAAGAAGATATAGGTTGTGAATTTTCTTTTAAATTTGAGGAGTCAACAGTCGGATTATTATTTTCTAAACCTTGATTCAAAGTACTAAACTTTATTAGATGTTCAAAAAATTGCACAGCTACCGACTCAATGATATCTTGAGTTTCAAGGTTTAAAAATCTATAAGTTGTACTGTTACTAGAGTATCCAATAAAAACACATTTGTAAGTCCTATTTCCTAGTTTAGGTCTTTTAGGTTCGGGTTTTCTTACATAAGCAAGACATCCCCAAACTTTAAGACGTCTAAGATTAGGCTTACGATTAAACCATAATTCATATGGTGTAATATCCTTGTTTTTCAATGGAACTCTATATAAAATATAACATGCGGATAAAACCGCTTCTCCCCACATCGACAAAGGTAAACCAGAACTGATTAACATTGAATTTATCATTTCAACTAAAGTCCTATTTTTCCTTTCCGCCGTTCCATTTTGTTATGGCGTATATGGCGACGTAACTTGATGGATTATCCCATGAGTATTACAAAATTGTATAAACTCACTCGGGTAATATTCACCACCCCTATCGGATCGTAGGACTTTAATTTTTCGATTTTGTTGAGTTTTAACTTCTGCTTTAAAAATTAGGAATTTCTCGAAAACTTCATCTTTACTTTTAAGTAAATATGTATATGCATACTTAGAGTAATCATCAATGAAAGTTAAGAAATATTTATTTCCACCACGAGTCATATTACTCTTCATATCACATACATCACTATGAATAAGATCAAGCATTTCGGATTTCCTCTCAACAGATTTGAACGACTTTCTAGTTATCTTCGATTGAGCACAAATTTCACATTTAGAAAGGTTATCAAATTTACAATCCGAGATTAAGCCGAGATTAGTCTTATTTTTTATACTTCTATAATTCACATGACCTAATCTACTATGCCATAAAGAAATAGACTTCAACCATATAAGCAGAACTAATATCATTGATTACATTAATTTTGATCATGCCGTTACAAGAGTACCCTTTGCCAATAAATTGGCCATTCTTAGACAATACAAACTTATCAGACTCATACACTAGTTTGAAACCTCTCTTATTGAGAAGGTCCCCAAACACAAGATTTTTACACATATCAGGTACATGAAGTACATCAATTAGAGTAAGTGTCTTTCCAGAAGTTAGCTTCAATTCCACTGTGCCTTTTCCAACTACATTGGTGCGAAGATTATTTGCCATCTTCACTTCTTTTCTATCAATTTCTTGATATGTTTTGAATGAAGAGCGATCTTTGCATATGTGAACCGTTGCGCCGGTATCCAACCGCCATCCACTTTCATTATCAATTGAATTTGCTTCGCAAACAGTAGCAATAAGATCTTCAACATTGTTGGTTTCCTTCGACCCTTGTTTTTCCTTAAATGCCTTCTTTTTAAGACGACATTCTCGAGAATAATGGCCCGGTTTGTCACAGAAGAAACATTTTCCCTTCTTTTTCTTATTTGCACCTTGGTTCTTGAATTTGGAATCATTCTTTGCTTTAAATTTTGAGTCTTTGGTAATCTTGGATTTTTTATCCTCAACCATATTAGCTTTTGAATGACCCTCACTTTGTTCATCCTTCTTTTCTCGAATACGAGTATCATCTTCAATACGAAGGTGACGAAGAAGGGATTCCACAGTATAAGTCTTTTCATCATGATTAATTTTCTTCTTAAAGCCATTCCAAGAGGATGGAAGTTTTGAAACAATCACCCCTACTTGAAATTCATCTTGAAGATTAATACCAGCGGCTTTAAGGTCACCAACAATTTGTTGGAGTTCATGGGCTTGTGCAACGACAGATTTATCATTATTCATTCTAAAATTCATATAGTTTGAAATTAGAAACTTACGATTGCTCGCTTCCTCGTTTTGATACTTTATCTCCAAAGCCTTCCATAATTCCTTTGTCGTCGGAATCATTCTATGAGCGCTATAAACAGTTTGAGACAAAGCATTGAGGATGTGTCCTCGACACATAAATTCGTCTTCTTTCCTCTTCACACGTTTTTGCTTTATTTCTTCGGTGTCTCCGGGTGTGGGCTCGGGAATTTGTTCAAGGTTATCATCTAGAATGTATGCAAGTTTTAGTGATGTGAGGAAGAACATAACTTTCTCTTGCCAACGGGTGAAATTTCCGCCATCAAAACGGTCGAGTCGGATTAAGTCTTGAGTCATGACTTGGATAGATTGTGCCACAGTTCCTTCCATTTGAGTGGAGTAATAAGAATAAATTTTTTGCCTAAAACTGTTGGAGTTTTGTTATGGAAAGAACGAAATATATTAATTAATTTCTGCAAGGCACGTTCTTGGAACGCTTTCTTTTAGGCAAAATTTCTCCCAATCCGGTAGAGACAGAACCAAAACCGCGAGTACACAATGGGTTTTATATAATCTTCCTTCAGGATACAATGCAGTGTATGAACAGTTGTTTGATTCAAACTATGTACTGTTTGATCAAACCCGAGAACACTCTGAATTTGTAACTTGATAATGCCAAAGTATAGAGGACGGAGAGAGGAGAAACTAGCAATTTTCGGTGTCCAAAACAAAGGTCTGGAACTCTTTTTATAGCCATTTCTGTGACTGTTCTTCAACAGTCACAACTCTTCATGGAGTGACTCAGCAACCGTTGGATCGTGCCTGTTTGGAACAGCTGCGATCTAACGGTTCAGATTAGGCGTCCCATCGTAAGCGAATGGACATCCCCTACACGAAACGCCACGAGTTCATCTAACGGTTTAGATCAAGTCGTTTCGGATTTTAAACCCTTTGATCGGATCGTTTAATCACAACCGTTGATCTGTTTTACCTCGTCAAAACTTTAGGCTCCCACACTCCAAGCGAAGTGCCAAGTGCGCGTCAAAGCGCGCAATGCGCCCTAAGTCGCCGAATAGCCCTTTCGCGTGTCGCGTGTCGCGCTTACGCGTGTCGCGATTGGTGGTGCTTAAGCACCACCGCGATGCGTAGGATCATAGCCTCTTATTTGACTTGTCAACGAAGAATCTTAGTTGTCCTTTAGTTGATATACCACTACTTTTTGTAGTATTCTTCCAATGTGGGACAATATGGGATTTTGAGCACTCCCATATCTTTCACACCCATTTGCTCATGTTTCTACTTTCTAAATTAAAACCCAAACTATGTTTAAAATAAAACACCAATAATATAATAAAATATTAACAACTAAAAATAAAATATCAATAAATATTGGAATTTATCCAACAACTAACACATAGCTTAGCAAAAGAATTAAAATTATTTTTCAAAGTGTACTTAAACTTCATTTAAAAAAAAAAATCTAGCTATTAAGTGCCCAAAAATATGGATGTTAATTTTACAAATTATACAAAAGCACAATACGAAATAATATGAAATTGACATGATATGTAGTGTTCATGATCGTATCGTGTTCATTTTAAAATTATGTGTCATGTTATCATATCTTGCCATATCAATGATGTTTTATTCGAGTTATCATTTCTAACTCTATTTCAATAAAAATTAAGAAATTGCATCAATCTTGTTGTATCGTGTTATACAGGCCATGTTCATATCAAATTAAAAAAAACATGTCATATCGTATCGTATCATATCTCATCATATTTATGTAAAATGAAAAAATCTTGTATTTTCGTGTCGTGTAGTGTTGTGGGACCCCTAACTTAAAAACAACAATTGATAACCCTTACCCCAAATATAAGGGTCGTAATTTGTATTTTGAGTCGATTCTTGGACGGACCTGACACGACAAGAGTTTTTTACACATGACACGACTTCGTGTATTTTTTACCTGACACGAACATGATTCGTATAGAACATAACACGACACAATACGATTAGTACAACTTCTTAAATTTTATATTCAATTAGATAAAAATATACAAGATAATTCAAATAAAAGTATGGTTAATATGATAACATGACTCCTAATTTTAACATAAATATAATACGATAAGACTTCATATAAAAAAACATCTCACACGAATAAGAAACTCATATTAATTTTGAATCAATTTGGTATTACCAAATGTATCATTAGTAAAAGGGTGTTGATATTCGTACCCCAAAAACTTTCCCAAGACACCACAAAAAAAAATCATTTTTTTGACAATTCTACCCAACAAAATCTCACGGTTAACTTTAGCTGCGGTACCCATTTTCACGACTAACATTAGTCCTGGTATCCATTTTCGTGGTATTCTTTTTACGGTTAACCTTCGTCGTGATACCATCTTTATAGTTAACTTTGACCGTGGTACTCATTTTCGCAGCTAATCTTGACCGTAGTACTCATTTTCACGACTAATCTTGACCGTAATATTTATTTTCAAGGTTATTTTTCGTTGTTTTAATTTGTATAGTGTTAAGAAGATAAAAATAAATTTCTTAGAGTATTTTGAAGAAAATAATGTTTTGAAGAACTTTTTTTTGTGCTAATGAATAAAATTGTTATCCCAACCAAAATATCATCAAGTCAATTTTAGGAAGAATAATGATAGAACTCCCCCCCCCCCGCGAAAAAACTGTTCTACCGATTCCCTACTCAATTTGATCATCACCCTTAATTTCATACCAAAACAATCCTCACCCTTAATCTATTTTAAAAAAATAATACATTATATCTCTACACTTGTTATTTATTTTAAACAAAAATTAAAAGATATTCTTTCAATTTTTTTAAATTTAGCAAAAGATTAATAAATAGCTAGAGTTATGATTTATTTTAAAATAAAATAAATTTTTTATTACACTAATATTTAATGGATCAATTACCAAAAACTCCCTCAAACATTTTTTTAATACAGATTTAGTCCAATTCTTTTTATTTTGTTCCAAAAACGACTCGAACACTAATTTAACCAATATTCTCGTATTTTTAAATATTCGCGCCAACGGCACACATTGAGTGTTTTTATGTGGCGAGGGACTTTTTGGAACATTATTTTTTATTTATTTATGTCGTGTAAAATAAATTTTACATTAAACTAATATTTAATGGATCAATTACCAAAAAGTGACTCAAACATTTTTTAATACACATTTAGTTCAATCATTTTTATTTTGTTCCATAAAGTCCTCAAACACTAATTTAACCAATATTCTCTTATTTTTAAAAGTTCGTGTCAGTGGCACACATTGAATGTTTTTATTTTGTTCCAAAAAGTCTTCAAACACTAATTTAATCAATATTCTTTTATTTTTAATTGTCCACGTCAACGCCACACATTGAGTGTTTTTATGTGGTGAGGGAATTTTTGGAACATAGTTTTTTTATTTATGTGGTGAGGTTTTTTTTAATAGTAAACATAGTTTTTTTATTTATAAAAAAAATATTGGTTTTAATTTTAATAAAAAATAAACTGTTTAATTTGATGTCTTAGATTCGCGATTGATTAGTGCCGCACCTAGATTCTCGGAGCAACATCATTTGTTGAATGCTGGTACGCGTCAGCGGCAGTAATCAATCGCGGATGTAAGACATCAAATTAAACAAGTTATTTTTTTTATTAAAACTAATTTTATCAAAAAAAAAAAAAAAACTCGTATCGTGTATTACCTAACATAATTTAATTGACATAAGATAAGACAAAAAATTTTATTTTATCAACAAAAAAACCACCGGAAAAAAAGTGTTAAAACTGATTTTAAAAAAAATATGTTTGTTTTATTTTAATTTAGTCATGTTCGTATTCCTTTTTTTATATATAAAAACACTTTTTATATAAAAAAATAAGGGACATATACCAAATAGTCCCTCGGACATTTTTTAATACCCATTTAGTCCAAACTTTTTTATTTTGCCTCAAAAAGTCCTTTGCCACATATTTTGGAGAGGGAGTGTCGCTGGCACGGACCTCTAAAAATAAGAGGATATTGAGTGCTTGAGGGACTAAATGGGTTAAACTAAAAATATGTGTCCTTTTTAAAAAATATATATTTATAGTAGGGGCTATTTAATAATTGACCCAAAAAATAAAGATTTTTTATGAAACAAAACATTTTTTTAATTAAAAAAACAAATAAGACTGAATTTATTAAAAAAAAGATATAAATTGATTTTAACAAAAAGATAACTGATTTTAATAATATAAAACTACCTAAAAAAACCGATATAAAACTACCTATAAAACTGATTTTTTTGTAAAAAAAAAGTCTCTTGCCCATTGATACAACGTTGTTATTGGAACAGTCTTGAAAGTGAATTGAGTTTGGTCGTTTGATCTTCGGCACTGTTAAAATAATATTTGACAAACGAAAGTTATGAAACATGAATGGAGATTAATCTAGAAGCGCGTAAAATGTCTTGAACACTTTCTGGTATGATTAAAAAATGAACAATAATATACGTATCAAATTTTTATATTAAAAGTGATTTACCAAATGTATTAAACTATTATACACAATTACAAATACAATAATTTAATGCACTTCATAAATGAGTTTTAGTACACGTATCATTTTCCTATAAAAAAAAAAATGGAGTACGACTCTTTTAGGAAAGTCTTCACTTGACAGCCCTACCCACATGAAGTACACATGAGCTGCCACTCTGGCTTTCATGAAGCAGAGACAAAAGTGTGTCAGAACGTTTATGCCACGGTACACTCGCACGCTTGAAAAAGTAGCCACTATCTCAAACGATTTTGACTCGCCATTCAACCATTGCCTTCCATTTCAATTTTTACTATTTCCAAAAAAGTGCACCTTTAATCAATATTAACATGTTTCGCACCTTATTCTACTCTTAAAATGATAACAACATTATTATTATTATTATTATTATTATTATTATAAACCGCTTTATTTTGACTTGTAATGATGATATGTGAGGATTATATTAAAGGTATTTTTATTCGTTATCTTAATATCTTTATTTGACTTTATCTATTACTATTATTATTACTATTGAGCTTTTTTATTAGAATCAAAATTTCGATTAAAATCAAACATGCTAGTGTGTTATTTGTGAATTATTTGATTCCACTAGCGTGAACTCCATAAATCAACTAATAAAAACATTTCATCTAATTGGATTCCAATAACATTTTTCATTACTATTTATTTTGACATTTTGTGATATTTCTTTCATTTTTTACGATACTTTTTTCATCATTAAATATCAAAATATATGATAAAATCTAAAAAATAATAATGAATAAAGCTTAATAATAATAACTATACTGTAAATAAAGTCAAAATATCCCTATATTATATCTAAGTGAAAATTATGTCCAAGGAGTATAGTGTTTTTTTTACTTGAATACATTATAAATATTTTATTTTAGACTTTAATTCAAATTAATTAGATTATTAGACTTTAAAATATTTGTCATCACTCAATGACAAAATTTTAACATTTAGGGTCCAAAAATCTGCTAAAGTCTAATAAACTAATTAATTTGGATTAAAATCGAAAAATAAAATTAGTAATATAGTAAAGTAAAAAAGTAAAAAAATAACCATACATATATGAATTTAGTTATCATGAATACAAGCATTTTAATTTATTTAAAGCCATGTTCATGTCTTTATGTCCCACAAATAATTCTTATAAGTAAAAGATTAAAGTATTTTTTTAGATAAATATTTAAAGGAATGTTTGGTTTGAAATAGTTTGCGAAAAAATACAAAACGATTCCTCATTTTTTTAATATTGGTGTGCTTATTTGCTAAAATTTTCATGAAAATATTTTCATGTTGGCCTAAATTACACCTTCATAATGCACATTTTAAATAGATTGAAAATTTTTCCTTTAGTGGCGAGATAACAAAATGTTACCTAGAAAATATTTCTTAAATTTTTTCCCACTCACTCAAATCATCCAGACTCTAAGGCCATCCATTATGGGATGGTGTAAAAAGTTAAAAATTAACACATTAATACTATCTGATAATTGTGAAAACTTCAATGGGTCAAAAGTCACTCGCAATTTTTTTAGCATGGAGGTGATTGAGACTGCCTTGCACGCGAGATTGTTTAGCGTGGAGGAATCCACCCCATTTCCCCGTCGCATGCCTAAACTCAAGCACACAGGGTCAAAGAGCTCTGTTAAAAGCTCCCTTCCTTTAGACCTACTGTTAACATTTTTTTACCCTTATTTATTCTCAAGAAATTACCCATATAAATCCCTATCATCCACCTCCATTCTTAACAAAAATCTCCATTGTAGGATCTTGATTTCACAACTTCCTCCCTTATTAATTTAGTATTTTTATCCTTCAAAGAATACTATTAGGTTGCGTTTGGGTTTTCATCTGAATCTGAAGTTTGAATCTGAAATCTGAAGACTGAATCTGATGTCTGAAATCTGAATATGAAAAATACGTTTATTTTTATGTCAATGTATTTAGATTGATTCAAATTTCAGATTCAGACTTCAGATGTAACTCTACCTCTTCATTTCAGAGACAAATATAGCCGTTAGCCTCCTAATCATTTAGAAAAACAAACATTATACATACCTCTTAAGTCTGAATGATTCAGATTAAGACTTAAGAGGTAAAAACAAACAACGTCTTAGTTTTCACTAAAGAATGTTGCAAATTAAGTCAAAATTTAGTAAAAAAGATTGCCAAGCCTATTCCCATTCTGCCTCAAGTGCCACCCCGAACCATTTTTTATTCTAATCTATGGAGGTTGTATGATTACCAAATACCACGAACCATTGTTTACTCTAATAAAGTACTTGAAGCCATGATACATAATAAGAATGACCATAACTTGTTGTGCAATGACCTCGTAGAGCACGATTAAAACCGACACGCGAAGTCAACCACTTAGTTTACACCTTGTGTTCCTAGTTATATATGGAATGCTCGTTATTTTTTCTTATCATTTATTTTATTTTTTTTTACATTTCATTTTCGTTGTAAACATTTCTTATTGCAATGTCATTGGAAAAATTTGAAAACAACAATAACTTAACCCTTTGAATTAATATTTGAAACTCTTAACAATAAAATAATTACAAATACATTAATAGTAAACTTGAACATTATGGTCCTAATCTGGAATGTAAGAAAATAATTCATGAATCGTGACTTAATAATTATTTGCTAAAACATGGGCTATGAGCTGGACTAATAAATTATAAGATGCATTATTTGACTCATCTCCTATCATGGAAACTAAGTTGTTAACGAGTGAAATCTGAGGTGTCCGTGTATATTATATGGTCTTTGTCTCGTTGGAGATCAGTCTCATATCAATGTAGTTAAGCCTCGTACTCTTTCGTTTGAATTTGGATGATGTCTTACATATTTGAATTTTATAGTTTAGGATTAGATTATGTGTCAATTGAGTTTGTGTTATATGTATTCGTGAAAGCTTCAGAGTTTTTTAAGAGGGCTATGTGAGTGGATAAATTGTTTGCCACTACTCTTTTCTTTGTTGGAAATTAATGTTAAGTGATGAAATTAATTATTTAATTTCAATTGTATTAAATTTTGAATTTTCTATTTATGTTGTCTTGATAAATGTTAGACAATTAATTAGGAATGTGATAAATAAAGATATTAAAAGATTGGGTAAACCTTATCCGTTAGTCACATGATGGTTAGTAGCGTTAGTGGGAGACTTGAAAAGAGTCCCAGCTCCACTAGGATTCCGTCCCTCTTCCCCTTATAAATAGAGACCTCTACACCATCTAGAGTCATCTCAATACACACTATTTCTAAGAAGGGAGAGAAAATTCAAAATTCTCATTATTCCTATTTTCTCACAAATATTCTGGGCATATAAGAGAGTTATTCTGGACTATTCAAGAAGGGATTCAAAGGAAGCTTTGAGAGGAGCATTCAAGTCACCTTATTCCAATTAATTGAAATGGATAAAGGTCAGTTTTGATCATAGTTATAAAGAACTTATGATTTTGTGATTACATGAAGATTAAACATCCTGGATTCATGACAAAACTGTTTTTAACGTGATGTAACATTATGATTTATATCCGATTTTTATGATTGACAAAACAATATTGATTAACATGTGGCATCAGAGCTTTCGGTTTATAATCTAATGTTTTCCGTTAACGAAAATTTCTTTATAATAATTCTGATTTTTAATCTAGAAATCTGGAATTTTTTTTTTCTAGAAATCTGGAATTTTTATTTGATGAATCTTGAATTCTGGGATTTTTTTTTTAAAAATCTGGAAATCTAGAATTTTAAGCAATCTAATAATCATACATATGGTAATTCGAATTTGTGTTATGTATGATATTAAGAACGAAATTACTGCACACAGTCCTTATCTTATGATAACTGTCCTATTATTGTTCAACCCCTTTTCGTGTTATTAGAACCCTAATATGCCGTTAGCATTATTTTATTGTTTCAAGTTGTGTAAGCAATCTGGAAAATACTTTTATTAATCATGATAAGAAAACGAATCTGTTTTTAAGATTAATTAAGTGAAAACTGTGATTTGGCGCAAAACAGATTCGGAAGAAATTTTTTTTTTGGCAGTGAATAGTGTTTTTCAAAATTTTTGGTGTCCGGTTGACTTGAAACTTGATATGTTGACTGGAAATGGGCCAACGATCGAATACACATCATTGCTATCTCTAGGAGTGAGCGGGATGGACTAACTATCGTCCTTTAGTAATTGTGAACTCGTGGTTGACATGTTGTATTTTGGTAAATTCTTTAATAAGTCATAGTAATAGTCAAACACAAATGCATGTCCATATTCACGTTTAAATTATGCTCGAGCCCGGGTAATCTATAAGATAATGACATTATTATAAACTAAAGAACATTAACATTGACATATATCACAAAATAGTATTTTGGAATACAAACACCTACACAATCAATTTTGGATGTCCCGCTCTAATACCCCACCATAAAGCATGGCTTAATTTCGTATAATGCAATATAAAATCTTTATTTATTACTCTCAATTTTCCTTGTAAAGCGTGATTTTACACCCATAATTACAAGGACAAATTTTCAATTGAGTCAATTTGTATATATTGGCTTAATTTCGAACAAAACATTTTAAATCATAAGTTAGGCTTCGAGTTGTTGACTTTTCAAGCTTATGACTTTTTTAATTGAAGATGTAGTGGCAAAGCTTCAGAGTTTATATATCATGCTGTGTTTTGTGCCACATTTTGCCTTCGTTATTTTGAGGATCTCTCAGGTATGAATGCATATGAATTATAATCCTTAGAAATTTAGTTTTGGTTGTTTTTCTTTTACAAAATTGTTTGGAGCTATTTTTGAAAAGATTTTTTTTAATTTTAAGGTCATTCGAACGACATTAGGGTTTCGTTCGAACAATAATGGCAGTTTGTTCAATCTAACATCGAACGAGGTTCATTTGTTTACAAAATCAAACTCGTTTGAATATCGTTCGACGTTGGTTCGAAAAAGATTGGTTATTCGTTCAAACGAGGTTTTACTTGATTTGAATGAGACTGTAGTTTCGTTCAAACTAAGTCTAGTTTTCTTTCGAATGATTTTTCTCAAAAATTGTATAGCCTCGAAAATCATTTTTCTATTTAAATGGCTCATGGTGTCAGTTTAGAGTGAGTTTTGGAAAAATTTGTTTTCCAACATATAACCGAAAGCTTCCAAACCCTAATTTTACCTAAAGTGTTTAAGATCCAAGTTTTATCTTTTTACATGCTTTGAGATCTTTGTTTGAGGGAACCAAAGAGGCTTGGGATATACACTGACTCACCCATAAATAAGCTAGCATTGTTAAGGCTTCCAAACTCCCAAACCTCACCACTCAGTTTGAAACCATTAAGATGGAGGAGGGCGAAATCTTCAATGAGTTTTAAGCTAGATTCTCCGACATTGTGAACTCATCTTTTAACTTTCCTGGGTACTTTGAACTCTATGAAACTTGATGAGCTTATAGGTGATATTCAAACTTATGAGACTGATATATTTTCCTCCAAGAAGAAGAAGAAGAAGAAGAAGAAGAAGAACAAGGGCATCTCTTTGAAAGCCCAAAATGGGGAAATACCTATTTTGTATGATGAGTTTCAAATCAATTTTGATGATATGGACATGTTTTTTAAGAAGTTTAGAAATTTTCTCAAGTCTAAATAAAAATCTAAAGATGTGAAGAAGTTTGAGAAAAATAAGTATAACAAGGCCGATCGATTCCCTAAAAATTGTAATGATAAGTTTAAAATGGATGAGTGAGATAAATGCTTTAGGTGTGAGGGTTGTGGTCATAGGACAGCTGAGTGTCCGACTAAACTAAGGAAGGAGGGTAAGGAACCGAAGGTGTACAATGCCACCCTTTGTGATAAGTATTCGAAAGAGGGAACCAATTCCCTGATTGAGCGTAACTACACTGCGTTCATGGCTAGTCATGAGGGCCTAAAAGAAAAATCTTCCCATGAAGATAATTCTATGCACGACACTTTTGAGGCTATTATTTTTTATTTCCATGTGAGTTAACTCCAATTGGACTTCCGTGAGTTATATGGAGAAACATTGAATGTGAAAAGGACAAAATTAAAGTTGTAAGATATGTTGAAAAAACGTTTCGTACGTGATAATAATGATAAATTGATTGAGGATCTTATGGAATGTGAGAGGACTCTTAGAGAGAAGGTTGAGTATATTGAGGGCGAGATAGATAGCCTTCGTGATTCGATGAAGGTTTTAAAGAAGAAGCTTCTTGAGTTTGAAGAGTCTAAACATTTACTTGAATCTGGGTAGTAGAGCTAGAAGAAAGATTGAGAGCTCGAGTCATGTAAAATTTTATTTGGAATCAAGGTCAAAGATGTTGGATAAAATGTTCAACACTATTCGAATTAAAGATGACAAGTGTGTGATTGGCTTCGATGATCAAGATACTTCCTCTACTAAAGCTAAGACCATGCATTTGAGATAGTCAATTATTGCTAGGAACATTAAAAAAGGTCAACCTTTAGGTATCACCCCTCATCGTGTCTACATATGCACACATTATGGTAGAAAAGATCACCTTAGGCATTTTTTATTTGAGTTTGAAAATAGTCCTAAAAAGTTTAATTCCCAAGTCACCAAGGTTCCCCAAACTCTAGAGTGTCACGTTACACCTATGTGAGTTACGAGATCCAGTTTGGAGTCTTAACATGTTAGACTTGCTGATTCTCACATTCATGCACATGATACTTCTCATACTATTTGTAATGGTTAATTGTGTTCACATGTTTGCATACACTCACTTTTTTACTTCATGAGATATGTATTTTATAAATGTATGTGGTTTGAGTCTTTTGTATTTTTATTTTTCATTTATTAGGTCATATTGAAAAAATATAAAATATTTTGTTTGTCTTTTGAGTTTTTTAAATTAGTATTTTAAAAAAATGTTTAAAAATTCGAAAAGATTTTTTGTTTATGTGTAATTTAGTTTTACACATTTTCTATGGCATATTGTTGTGTTTGAATCAACTTCATTCTATGTTTCTATATGTATAGGACATTTGATTATGAATTTCAATGCTTAGATTGTTCTTAATCATGCTTGCATAGAGTGGATTGCTTAATGGATTCACTTTGAATATACCTCCGCACACTCATGCACGAACTCTGTTGAATTTTAACTTAACGTGTTATATTTAAGAAAAATGAGATGTTCTCCCATCAATATTATCATCTACATATCTTGTAACAATGGGGGATTTGTGCATGTAAGAACCGTCGTCCGTGAGTATGATTTGAATTGAAAATATTAGGGTGCACGGGAAATGATACGAAAGGAGAAAATCTCCTTTGAGGGAAAGACAGTGTTGGCAAGAGCCTAAAAAATCGATAGGAAAAAATAGACAAGATTAAAGGACAACATGTTTGTTTGATTTATTTTCAAAAATGGTATCGCACAATGAATCCTAGTTTTGTACATCATATCATGACGCTATTGATTTGTAGAATTATCAATATTCCAGGCTTGTCTGTATTGTTATTGTTTGTTCATAGAGTTTACTTTATCTTTCACTTGAGACTATATCTTAGTTTGATGAAGTTTTACAGTCAAATAGAACTCCTTGAACATTTTTTAGTGATTGGGTTATAATTCATTTGTATCTAGTTTACGCCTATTCATTCCATTCTATCTCACATGTTTAAACGCATCGATACTATGCTTGTGTGTGCGTGTGTGTGTGTATATATATATATATAGGTTCAAAAGTGAACCTAAAAGATGAACATTTTAATGAACCTTAACAAAAAACACCTTAATAACCCATTAATTTTAATTTATATGTTGTAATTGGTCCGCGCCAATGGCAACGGACACGCGATTGACATGCAGGTGGGGGGTGGGGGGGTAAGGTGTGTGTATTAAAAAAACACTCGTGTCCGTTGCTGCTAGCGCGGACCAATTACAACATAAAAATTAAAATTTATTAGTTGTTAAGGTTCATTAAAATGTTCATCTTTTAGGTTCACTTTTGAACCTCTCTCTCTCTCTCTCTCTCTCTCTCTCTCTCCATGACCGATTGTTTAACATAATAAACAAATATTTTTTTAATTGTGTGGTATTTAAATATTTCAAGGAACCAAAATAAATAAAAAATCAGTTCGAAATGACTTTTTTTGTATTTTAAAAAAATCGGTCAAACTTTCACATTTTTAAAGCACTTTAAAAGCTGTGAAAGTTTGACCGATTTTTTAAAATAGTAAAAAAATTATTTTGAGGTGATTTTTTATACAAGTTCCTTGAAATGTTTAAATATCATATAAAAAAATTCAATTCGAAAATATTTTAATAAAATAGGTTTACGCCAGCAAATATGTATATATATATATATATATATATATATAGAGAGAGAGAGATACATATGATTATGTGTTATTGGTATATTTTGCATATTTATATATATGGTATCGTGTGATTTTTGACTCTTTGCATTTGCATTTAATTCATGTGTGCCATGTGCTTTATTTTTGGATAAAATTGGCATACTATATGATCATATTGGTATCTCTTGTAGCTTGTTCACATTGATATCTCATTCTTATTTGTATATATAAGTTAATATCATTTATTTCATGTATATTGGTATTGATTGATCATTGTGTGTATCATTTGTGCTAGTGTTGTCATGTTATGTTTTGGTGCACTTTACACCGTTACATGATCTTATTCCTTACTCTTGATTTCATATTGGTATAACAAGTTTTCAAATTTACGGGGAGATATGGTTTATGGGGATAAATAGTTTCATGCATTCTTCTTTTCCTGTTCCTGAACAAAAAGATAAGAAATTGCATCTTTCACTTTAGTTTTAGGAGATCTTTATCTTTGGGGGAGATGTCTTACCTAGGTTAGGTCTTGTTATACATAGGGGGAATTTATTATTACATAAATTTTATAATTATTATATTCTCTTTGCATTTGCAGGTATATTTAAGTGTGCAGGTTTCAACATACGACAAAGTTTACAAGTGTACAAAGCTACTCAACGTGTGTTTGTCGAGTGTCTGTACGTTTCCTTATGGGGTTAGGGATCGTGTCTTTTAGAGAGCTTGATGTAGCATTAATCTTTTTAATTTTTGGTTTTGTCCTGAAATAGGCAAAGGGGGAGATTTGCAAGGATAAATTTCCAATTTAGTCAATTTGTATGTATTGTCTTAATTTCGGACAAAATATTTTGAGTCATACGTTAAGCTTTGAGTTGTTGACCTTTTACGATTATGACATGTTTGATCAAATATGTAACGACAAAGCTTCAGAGATTACATGTCATTCCATGTTTCGTGCCACGTTTCGTCTTCGTGATTCCGAGGATCTCTCATGTATGAATGCATATGAATTATGATCCTTGGAAATTTAGTGTTTGGTGTTTTTTTAATTAAATTGTTTGGAGATGTCTTTAAAAGAAAAAAAAAATGTTTTAAAATTCATTCGAACGACATTGGGGTTTTATTCTAATGAGAATGGCAGTTCGTTCAAACGAACTTTAAACTAACAACAAATGAGGTTCATCTGTTTACAAAACTAGACTCGTTTGAATCTCGTTCGAAGTTGGGTCGAACGCGATTGGTTATTCATTCGAATGAGTTTTGACTTAGTTTAAACGAGATTGCAGTTTTGTTCAAATGAAAACTAGACTTCGTTATAATAATTTTTCTCAAGATTTGTGCCACCTTTCTATTTAAAAGGGTACTAGTATCAGTTTTAAGAGAGACTTTTGGCAAAAAAAAATTTCCAATGCATATCTAAAAGCTTCTAGACCCTAGTTTCACTCAAAATGTTTAAGATCCAAGTTTCATCTTTGTAAATGCTTTGAGATCTTAGTTTAAGGGCACCAAAGTTTGTTTCTCTCATCATGTTGATATAGAAAAGTTTTATGCGGTGGACTCCGTACTTGGTTTGCTGTTTAGACATGAGGGATTCCGTGGTATGGTGTTGCGGTGAAGAAATGATGCACCCATGTTCTATATCCCTAGATGGTTGCTGAGCCTATTCGATGGATACCGATGCATGTGCGAACTTACGTGTTGTGAAAGATTGCATGGGTGGACTCTTGCGTTGCACTATAGAGGAGAGGTTTAATATTGAAGACGCTTCAAGGCTTGCGAGGGAATTGAGTTTGTATTTAAAGTCATCGAATTTCGTAATTCCTAATCATAATGATTTGTGTAACTCGGTCGTCCGAGATTTTCCCCGTCATTAGTTTTCTCCACACATCAGCGTGTTGTGTTTGATTTATTTATTTTATCAGCTTGAACCTAGATGCATGTTTTAAGTTAAGATAAAATTGGGTAAATTTGTTTTAATACAACTGGGTTTATAACTAGTGTAAAGTTTTTAATTGGGGCAGTCCGTTTAATATTAAAAATTAAATTTTGTTTAGACCATCTCTTTCTATACTGTATTTTAGGGACTTCAAATTGTTATCAGAGCGGGAACATTATGTCTTTGTGTTAGATTCGTGATTAGGCATTAATTTTTGTGGTTTTATTCGAGGGTCATTCGGTTTCTAGGGCACCGATGTTTAATGAGTCTAATTACACATACATGAATATGGGTATGAAATCATCACTTTAAGGCTATAGATGAGCAGGTATGGAAAGAGGTACTTAATGGTTAGTCCTCACCCATAACCATAGTTGGTAACTATAGGATTCCTAAACTCGTAGCATCACAAAGTGAGGAAGAGCATAGGTTAGCAAATTATAACTCTCGTGGTTTAAATGCCCTATATTGTTCACACTGTAGGAGTTTTGTCGTATTATGACATGTGAAACATCTAAAGATACTTGGGAAATACTCCAATTCATGCTTACAGGATCTAGTGTTAGTAATGATTTCAAACTCCAAAACCTCACCACTCAATTTCAAACCATTAAGATGGAGAAGAGTGAAACCTTCTATGAGTTCTACGCTAAATTGTCTGACATTCATTGTGAACTCGTTTTTTAACTTGGGAGAGAGAATACTAAAAAAATTAAGTAATTAAGAAAATCTTAAGGTCCTTTCTTGAAAGATTTAATTCAAGAGTGATGGTTTTGAATTCCTTAGATACTTTGGACTCTATGAAACTTGAATAAATTGTAGCTGATCTTCGAACTTATGATCTTGACATGTTTTCCTACAAAACAAAGAAGAAGGAGAATTGCATTTCTTTGAAAGCCCAGAAGGAGGAAATATCTGTTTTGGATGATGAGCATGACATCGATTTCGATGATATGGACATGTTTGCTAAGAAATTTAGAAAATTTCTCAAGTTAAAAAAACAATCAAAAGATGTGAAGAAATTTATGAAAAATAAGTTCAACAAGGCTGATTAATTTCCTAGAAATTATAATGATATTTTTAACAGGTAAGATTCAGATAGATGCTTTGTATGTGAGGGTTATAGCCATAGGGTAAATGAGTGTTCGACTAAACTAAGAAAGGAGGGAAAGAAACTAAAGGTGTACAATGCCACCCTTAGTGATAGTGATTAGGAAGAGGGAACTAATTCCCCAATTGAGCACAACTATACCGCGTTTGTGGCTAGTCATGAGAGACCAACAAAAAAATATTCCCATAAAGATAATTCTGTGCATGACACTTCCAAGGCCATTATTTTTTTATTCCTAAGCGATTGGTCATGAAGTGAGTGGAGGAGAAAAGGATGAAGAATAGGAGGAGGAGAGTAAACTATAATTTGCCTTTCGTGAGTTGTATGAGGAAATATTGAATGTGAAAAGGGAAAACTTAAAGTTAGAAGATAGGTAGAAAGAACGTTCCATATGTGATAATAATGATAAATTAATAGAGGATCTTAGGTCACGTGAGAGGATTCTTGGAGAGAAGCTTGAGTATGTTGAGGGAGAAATAAATAGCCTTCGTGGTTTGATGGAGATTTTAAAGAAGGAAATTCTTGAGTTTGAAGAGTCAAGATATTTACTGGAGTTTAGGATAGTTGAGCTAGAGGACAGATTGAGAGACTCGAGTCATGTCAAATTTAATTTAGAATCTAGGCCAGAGATGTTAAATAAAAGGTTAGGCACTGCCCGAATCAAGGATGACAAGTGTGAGATTGGCTTCAATTATCAAGATGCTATCGCAACTAAAGTCAAGACCATGCATTTGAGAGATTCAATTGTTGCTAGAAAGATTAGAAAATGTCAACCCTTATATAACACCCCTCTTTATGTCTACACATGCACACATTACGGTAGGAAAGGTTACCTTAGGCCTTTTTTCTTTGACATTAAAAATAGTCCTAGAAAGTCTAAAATCATCATGGTTCCTAAAACCCTAGTGAGTCACGTTACACCTATGTGGATTAGGAGATCCGATTTAGAGGCTTTACATACCCTACAAAAAAAGTAATTTTTGAGACGGTGGCTTAACAGTCCTAAAAGATGGTTTATCCGTCTCAAATACTTTTTGGGACGGTATTTGGGACGGCTAGGGGGGTCTTTTTGATAGGGGTTATAAATACTTTTTATGACGCCATAGCCATCTCAAAAGAGTTTTTTGAGACGAGAACATATCCGTATCAAAAGCTCGTCATTTTATATGACCCTTGTGAGACGACAAGAGAACAGTCCCATAAGAGTGCTTTTGGGATGAAAATTAATCCATCTAAAAATGTTGTTGTTTTACAAGATCTTTTTGAGACGAAAAGATAGCCGTCTTAAATATATTTTTGGGACAGTTTTAACCAGCTCAAAAGAGAAGGGGTCTTAAAAATTTTATGCCAATATATTAGGGACAATAAAATCTATCGCTAAACTTTAATATATAATTTAATTACATTTGAGATAATTTATTAACGCGTCACCAAATGATAAAAAAATATAATAAATAAGATGATTTTCAACCAACATAACGAATCATTTTCATTCAACAATAGTTAGAGTTCTTACAAGTAAAATCTCTAAGCAATCAGAAATTCCAACATCGTGCCCACAAACCTAAATCTCTCTACACAATTTCACTCGTCTCAATAGAAAAAATTACATAAAAACCCATATACTCCTAACATAAAATGATGTAAGCAAAGTAAACCCGCAATCTTGAAGCATACAACCTCCAACAAAACGACTTCAATGACTCGCTTTGTCCACAAAAAGTTTCCACCTGCAATAAAATTTATTTAGTGTCAGTTAACTTAAATAAAGAAGTAATATTTTTTAATAGTTCCTATAGATGACAATCTTTAAAAACATTATCAAATTTAATAGTTTTCACGAACGATTTAGGAGGATTCAAACAGGGAATCAAATAAAAAGGCATAGATGCAAACACTGACTGAATAAGCACTAACCTACCCCCTTTGGATAACTTTATTAGAGGCTTAAATAAAGTAACAACTAATATTTTAAAGGATACAATAAGTATGACAAATAAAGAACTCACCACATTGTGTTATTGTGTGGCGGTAGAATAATTGTTGTACTATTGTGAAAGATCCGCACCGTAAATCATTATTTATTTTGAGATGTGATTGTAACTCGGTGAAAATACCATTCTAGTCTACGATATCATATAAATATTTCAGCCGTGAAGTTATACGTAGGCATGACCGCATCCCAAAACATCATTGTTGGTTATGAGTTGCCCTATGTGCCAATGAACGTGTGTTTTGAAAACACGGTCATTACAATTACAAGTATCTTGACTCGAACCGACAATATTTGATGGTTGGGAATTAGAAATTTTTCAAAAAAATTTAAGACCATAAAAAATATTTTCAAACGATGATAGCAACTTTTGGTTTTAACAATGGGAGAATTTCTATTTTTCTTAACTTGTAGGAGGAATCACACACTAGGTGCGGCCTTTTATCAAATTTTAATGCTTACATCAGGAGTTCTTGTGTTGTTGTTTTTAACAGTATAATTAACGCGTTTTGTGTTTGGATACCACTAGACTAAAATCAAATCAACATCAGACGAGACAATTGAGATCAATTGAAAACGGATGGTGAGGCCCATATGTTCTCTCTTTATATATTTGTTTGGGTGGTAGAGGGGTGATGTCGAAAAGCTTTCACGATTAAATTCATCAACTTTCTATAAATGTAGTAAATCCAAGCCAATAAATTAGTTGTTTCAGACACAAGTCACAAATGAGGGCAAGTCACCTTAAAAAGCTAATGAGGAGACTCTGCACAACTCCATCAATAGAGTAAGTAACGTAGCAGATACCTAACAGCAAGCTCTCCACCTACGCTCATCATTTAGAGAGAAGAAAGCAGTTAATCATTATAATATTCAACCAACAAGCCATGTGCTTTCAGTAGGTTCAAATAGATTAACAAATAAGGAAATCGTTTAAATATCAAATCATTATGTCTCTATGTCAAGATTATTACCAACCCACATTTTCCTTGTCCGAAATTATAATGATCAGAGAACCCATAAGTCCAAGACATGTCGCAATTTGAGTAAAGCTCCCATAGGTACCTCTTATAAAAGATGGTGAAACCTGGTTAAGAAGGCAGAGGCAAAGATGACAAATGCAATGCTCTTATAAAAGTTATGCTCTTCATTATTTTGTTTCCAAATGTAAACATAAATGAAAAATTCAAGAAGAAATGAAATTGATTGGAAATCGACTCACTACCCAAACTGAAATTGAGGTTGAAATCGATAATGGATCTAACCCACAGTCAACACCAAAACTAAGTAAACCGAGAAAACTAAATTATAAAGATTTTTGGCTGTCTCAAACTCAAACATATTGCAGATAATTATAGAAATCTTGCATTTTATATAATAGATTAGATGAAAATTTAGTTTTTAAAAAATAAATTGATTTTAATTACATTATTCTACAAATTATATCAACAACTGGATTTTTCAAAGTGAGGGCGAATACACAATAAAAACTTAAATTGGTGTCCTGGAATCGCCCCAATTTGCAATTTACATTTTATGGGGACAAAAGAAAATATATAAACAATCAATTAATTGTTTTCTTCCCTAATCAAATACTACAAGTATTTAGCTCAATTCTCATTTTAGAATTTTTAAACCCTCAATCAAAGCTGAGTGAGTACAACCCAATAAAAGAATTGTAAAAAGGCCAAATAAAAAATTACGAAAGAAAACAACAACAAAATAATTATAGAGATTTTTTGTAGCCTCAAACATATTGCAGATAATTATAGAAATCTTGCATTTTATATAATTGATTAAATGAAAATTTGGGTTTTTAACACTAAATTGATTTTAATCATATTTTCCTAATAATGATATCGATAATCAAAATTTTCAAAGTGAGGGTGAATATATGATAGAAAATTAAATTAAAAATGAAAATGAAAACCCTAAATTTAAAGATTGTATTTGTCCTTGTAAATACCCCACACAAAATTAAATTGGAAACCCCAACTTTAAAGATTTTTATTCATGTGTATGTGGGTGTGCGTCACTGTGTGTGAGTGTGCATGAGAACAAACCTGAGATCGAAGATAGAGAAAACTCTAGGCAATGACTGGGTGGCCAATACGGGGGTTTGGCCGATTGGGTTTATGAGAGGAGGACGTGTTTAGCCAATTAGGTTTGTGATAAAGAGGGAGATGGTGAGTACAAATCGAGATGATGCCTTTCTTTTTCTCTCTCTTATTTTTTTGGGGGGTAAAGTAAGGAGGGAGATGAAAAGTGTTTAAGGTGGTAACATAATTTTTTTTAGTCGTCTTATTTGTTATGTCTTTTGAGACAGCAAATATTTTATGGTCTCATTTAGTTTATTTTATAAGTCTGGAATAATTAACCGTCTCAAAAAGTGACCTCTTTTGAGACGGGTACAATTAGCAGTCTTAAGAAATAATAGTTTTTGAGACGGAAAATTATACACGTCTCAAAAAATATATTTTAAAGACTATATTTTGTCCGTCTAAAAAAATAGGGTCTTAAAAGAAACTTTTTTTGTAGTGATATTAGACATACTGATTCTTGAATACTTGCAAATGATACTTCTCATGCTATATCTAATGGTTGATTATGTTCGCATGTTTGCATACACTAGCTTTTGTACTTCATGATATATGTTTTTGCTAGTTGCATCTGGTTTAAGTATTTTGATTTTTTATTTATTGGGTCATATTGAAAAATATAAAAATATTTCGTTTGTCTTTTGTGTTATTTTTTTAAATTGATATTTAAAAAAATGTTTAAAACTCAAAAAGATTATAAATTTAAGTGTAGTTTAGTTTTACTCATTTTGTGTGGCATATTGGTGTATTTGAATACATTTCATTCCATGTGTTCCATATGTGTACGAAATTTTATTATGACTTTCATTGGTGAGATTATTCTTATCATTCTTGCATGGAGTTGTTCCACTTTAATTTACTTAATGGATTCACTGTGTATATGCCTCCACACACTCATGCACGAGCTCTTTTGAATTTTAACTTCACATGTTATATTTGAGCCAAGTGAGATATTCTCCCATAACTATGGGAGATTTTTGCATGTAAGGCTCATTGCTAATGAGTATAATTTGTATTGAAAATATGAGGGTGCACAGGAAAGGGCTACGAAAGGAGAAAATCTCCTTTACGTGAGAAGAACCTTTCGCAAGAGCCTAAAAATGAGAGGAAAAAATAGAAAAGATTAAATGCCATCATGTTTGTTTGATTAATTTTCAAAAATGGCATCTTAAAAAGAATTGAGTAAAAAATTTGATATTTGTTTATCTTTTGATGGCATTATTGTCAAGGATCAATGGATTTGAACAATGAATCCTCCTAGTTGTGTTTACCATGTCATGACGCTATTGATTTGGAGAATCATCAATATCCTAGGCTTGTGTTCATTGTGCTTGTTTATTCATAGAGTTCACTTTATTTGCACTTGAGACTAAATCTTAGCTTGATACATTTTTGCGATCAAATAGAAATCCCTGAAAATTTTTGAGTGATTAGGTCATAATTTATTTGTGAGAGGAAGATTTTATGATTTCCCATAGCTTAGGCTTTTTTTTATATAATTTTGGCATATCTCAATACAAACCGACATCTCAAACCAAACACTATATCTACAAGTTCATTCCAATAAACGTTAGTGACTGAGCTCCGTTTCTAGATTCATCACCGAAATTTTATGGAGGTATTAAAACTTGTAATTTTCATTAAATTAATATAAATCATATTCTAGGATGTTTACTTTCATAATTGTGGCCTTTTATAAAAAGGAATTTAAAAAGAAAAAGTTTTTTTAGTCTCGTTGAAATGAGATTGAGTCTCGTTTGAATGAGATGTGTATTCTTGTTTGAGCCAGCTTCAAAGGACATTTAAATGATACATCCCTCTCTTGATAGAGATTTCTCGTTAGAAGCTCGTGATAAGGCAGTTCGGAAAAAAATGGGTTTCATTAGAACGAAACTGGATGTCGTTTGAACGAAATTGTAGGTTTTGTTCGAACGAGGTCTAATTTCGTTCGAACGATCCCACCACTTCGAAATTCATGATTGTCATATAAAAGCCTATTTTTTTTTCAGAATTTCTAAAGAACTTTGGCAAAAAGATTTTCCAATGCATGCCATAAAAGTTCTCAAATTTATTTTTTCAAAATCACATTTTATTTTACGAATCATACATCCCTATATGTGATTTGTGAGTTTATGAAACCCTAGTTTTCATACATCTCGCATAAAACCTTATAGAGTCCATCTCTAGTGCTATATTATGGAATCGAGGTTCTACTGCTGAAGAAGAAGAAGGTTGATCGATGGATATCGAGGGAAGACAACTTCCTATGGACGACAATGGACTGGGTCGTGTTCTATGGAAGAATTGAAGACTCTATGCGTTATACTTAGTCATGCTAAGTAGTCTATAAGTAGATTGTGTCTATCAAATTCTTTATAGTGCTGAATAAAAGGTTCTACCCCAAAAAGGTATTTTTCCTTACTTCTTTGCATGCATGTTTTGATTATGTAATTGATTAGAAATTGATTTGGACTTTATCATCACATGAATAACTAATTTTTAATAAAGATAAAATTGATTAAAATTTGAATTTGTGTGTGAGAAACCTAATATACGGACTATCCATACGAACCTGCATTCCCAAATTGGTATCAGAGTAGGATATACTAGGTTTTTGTGTGATCTTTAAAATTTAGGTTTAAATGGATAAGTTGTATAATAGGGTACCTATTGTTTATGGGTCAAATCTTGCATACTAGAACGTTAATATGAGGTGTGTGTTAAAATCCATTGATGAAAGAGTGGCTTGTTTACGAAAGAGGATGGACACCACCCACATTGACTAATGGAGATTTCATAGGTCCAAAACTTATCACTGTCTGGATAAAAGATGACTTTAAATGGATTAACTTTAACTTAAGCGGCTCAAGTGCCATTTCTAAAGTCATCACCCCTGACGAGTTCCACTATATTATGATGTATACCATGTTTAAAGAAGCTTGGAATATTTTTCAAATCACTCATGAGGATACTAACGCTGTGAAAGCTCCTAAGATTCAGTTTAAATCATTATGATGTGTACCATGAGATATTATGATGTGTACCTTGAGATATTTGCTCTTGTTGCCAGGCTCGAGTCCTTTCGCTTACTACGCACCATAACATGTCATGTGCACTTAAAGTTATATTAGATGGATGTTAAGAGTGCCTTCCTAAATATCATTCTATAAGAGGAAGTTTACGCGGAATAATTAAAGGGGTTTGAACACCCAAATCATCTAGGACATGTCTTTTATCTTAATAATGCCTTCTACAGTTTAAAGTAAACACCATATGCTAGGTACGAGAGGATCACTTCTTATCTCCTAGCTCGTATCTTTAATAGAGGGGGAATGGATAAGATGTTGTTTGTGAGGAGAGAGAGTGGTGCTATTTTAGTTACCCAAGTTTGTACGGACGACATAGTATTTGGATCCATATGATCCCTCCATGCTCACACTTTTGAGGAAGAGATGAAGAGTGAATTTGAGATGATCATAGTTGGTGAGCTTTTGTTCTTCCTAGGTCTACAGGTTCGTCAGCTTGAGGATGGAATATTCATACGTCAATCCAAATATGTAAGGGACTTAGTGAAGAAGTTTGGTCTAGACTCCACTGAGAGCTTATGCACCCCTATGAGTACATCGATAAAACTTAGAAACGACACTTTAGGTACAGACGTAGAGCAAGCCCTTTATCGAAGTATGATAGGTAGTCTCCTCTACTTCATCGCTAGTCGTCCCGATATTACCTTTAGTGTTGCAGTTTATGTGCTATACCAGGCGTCTCCGGAAGAGTCTCATTTGCTCGCACTTAAACGTATTATCAAATATGTGAGTGGCACACTTTCTTATGGTATCTGGTATTCCTTTAATACCGATGACTATTTTTCCACCTATTCGTTTGTTGATTGGGCCAAGGATATCGATGGTTGTAGGAGCACCTCGGGTGGGTATTTTTAATTTGGGAATGCTCTTGCATTGTGGTTGAGCAAGAAGCAAAACTCTATATCTTTGTCCACGGTGTAAACTGCGTATATTGTCATCGGAAGTTATTACACGCAACTCTTATGGATGAAGCAAATGTTGGAACATTATGGAATTTCAGAAGCCACAATGACTATTTCTTGTGATAATACGAGTGTGGTCCATATCCCGTAATTTGGTCCATCATTCTCTCACAAAGCACATTAGGATATATGAGCACTTTATACATGATCTAGTTGACGAGAAAGTAGTGTCCTTGAGCTTCGTGAGATCCAAAAGTCAATTAACCAATATTTTCACGAACCCTTTACATGCACTTAGATTCAAGGATCTTAGGAAATTTTTGGGTATTTGAACCGTTGATTGAGTTTGAATACTTTATCTAGTGTATGTTATTTATCATGTTCGTATCATATATTACTATTGTTAGATTGTATTATCATTGTATTGATATGCTTTTCTTTTTGATATATTTTGAAATATCCAAAAAGAGTTTTTCTTGAAAATATTTTTAAAAAGTGAAAAAAGATTTTATTTTGATAATTTTTTTGAAAAAGATAAAAAGATTTTTGTGTTTTCATTTTTTTACCATATGTGGTTAAACATTTAAAATAATCGGATCACCCGTGTAGTCCATTCATTCACGTGACTTTTTATAGTGTTTTGAGACATGACTTTGTTTCATTAGTGTGCCTAATAATGTGTAGATAATATTTCGTTGATCATTAATAATTATTATATAAATGTTAGACTCTTTGTCACCTTTATTGAACACGTGCACAACCTTTTTGAACATTATGCTTTCTTATCATGTGTCGAATATTATGATCTCATCTCAATCATGCTTAATAATGAACCAAATGTAAAAAAAAGAAGATAAGTTGTGCATAAGAAGCATTTCCTGAATTTTTTCCTTTTTTTTCGAAAAATATTGTTATATGTTAAGCAATGGAAAGGGGCTAAAAAAGATAAAAATTCTTTTTGCGTTCACCATTTGCATAAAAGAGCCTAAATAATTAAAGTCACACAAAAGCAGAAGTGCCAAGTCTATTTATTTTAAATCATTTGATGCTTTGTTACATAGGAGCATTATGATTTCTTCAAAATATAATAGAGTGAATTCTTATATATGTGAGATTTTGAGGGAGTTATAAAGTCAAAGATCAATGGATTTCTGCAACGTATTTTCTTGAAAAATATTAAATAGTTTGGAATTATTGCTGTGAGAATCATTTAAATTCATGGCATATTGCATAGGTCGGGTCAATTTCATTTGATTTCACCCTTTTATAACTAAGGTAGACTTTGAGTTCTTTCTTTAGAAATGTTTAATGACTTCGTGCACCTTTGTTGTGATTGTTTATGTTGATTTGTCTTTGAAAAATGTTCAAAAAATTTCATTCCACTTTTATGATTCAGATATTTTAGTGTTAGTCCATGGTGTGTTGTATTTATACATTTTATAATTTATACTTAAAAGTTTGGAAAACCTTCAAAAATCGTAAGTGGAGACAATTGTATTTTGAAATTATCATTACATGTGCATTATTGAGTATCTTTGTGATGATATATTTGCTTCTTAACGTGATTCTTATTATTCATGACTAGTTTCTACTCATTTGTCTATTACGAACTAAAGCGGGGAGAACAAATTGAGGGGGAGCTTTATTTTTTATTTAAAACTTGTACTCATCACGATATTTTTTGTTTCGTGTGTGTAGGTCTCTTCCTCTTTGATGATGAATCCATGGACTACACAAGATGAAGACAAAGTTGACCAAGGGGAGAACAAGTTCAGTTGAAGACAAAGTTTCATATGTCATTTTGTTTCTGCATTTGGGAGGACATTAGGATTCATTATTTTAGAGGGTTTTATTATAATTTAGTTTTCGATTTTGTTTTGTAACGTAATAGACAAGGGGGAGATTTGTAAGAGTAAGATTTTATAATTGCTCATAGATTAGTCTTTTTTCTATATAGTTTTAGCGTATTCCATTGCAAACCGTCATCTCAAAGTGAACACTACATTTCCATGTTCATTCGAAGATAAGTTAGTGACCGATCTCCGTTTCTAGATTCGTCACTGACACTTTATGGAGGTATGGAAACGTGTGGTTTTCATAGATTAATAAAAATTATATTCAGTGATGTTTACTTTTAAAATTGAGGCCTTTTATACAAAGGAATTTAAAAAGAAAAAGTTTTTTTTAGTCTTGTTCAAAGGAGATTGAGTCTCATTCAAACGAGACATGTATTCTCATTTGAACCAGATTCAAATGAGACATCCCCGTCTTCACAGAGATTTCTCGTTCAAAGCTCATGAGAAGGAAGATCGAACGAAAAGTTGGTTTCGTTATAACGAGACAGGATGTCGTTTGAACGAAACCGTAGTTATTATTCGAACGAGATCTAATTTCGTTTGAAGGACCCCTCCGCCTCAAAATTTGTGATTTTTCTATAAAAATCTGTTTTGTTCAGAATTTCTAAAGAATTTTGGCAAAGATGATTTTTCAATACCCGTTACAAAAGTTTTCATATTTGGTTTTTCAAAACCACATTTGTTTTACAAATCATACATCCCCATATGTGATTTGTTATTTTATTAAATCGTAGTTTCCATAAACCTTCCATAAACCCTTGTAGATTCAATTTCTATTGTTAAATTATGGAATCAAGGTTCTACTACTAAATAAGAAGAAGGCTGGTCGGTAGATACCAAGGGAAGACCACTTCCTGTGGACGGCAAGACCACTTCCTGTGGATGGTACTGGACTAGGTCGTACTCTGTAGAAGAAATGAAGACTTTATGTATTATACTTAGTCGTGCTAAGTAATCTGTGAGTCGGTTGTGTTTGTTAAATTCTCTGTAAAACTGAATAAAAGGTTTTTCCTCGAAAATGGATTTTTCCTTCTTTGCATGCGTATTTTGATTGTGTGATTGATTAGAAATTAATTTGGACTTTATCATCACATGAACACCTAATTTCTAATCAAGATAAAATTGATTAAAATTTGAATTTATATGTGAGGAACCTAATATATGGACCCACATTCTCATCATTTGTATCTAATTCACGCCAATTTATTACATCCCACATGTTTAGACACATCGAAACTCTGCTAGTGTATAAAGCTTATGTATTTTGTTTCAGTTTTATGGTTGTTTCTCTCTCTCTCTCTCTCTCTCTCTCTCTCTCTCTCTCTCTCTCTCTATAATAGAGAGAGAGCTGATCTCATGAGGACCTCTGTTTGCATACCACTGGCGCGGACCAATTTTGATAAAAAAAAAAAATTGGGCTAATTTTTTTTTTCTAATTTTTTAAAATTTCAATAGGACCATATAAAAAAATCAACTCAAAATGAATTTTTTTACTATTTTAAAAAATCGATCAAACTTTATTAGTTTTTAATAACTTAAAAACTCACAAAATTTGACCGACTTTTTTTAAAATAGCAAAAACATTCATTTTTGAGGTGATTATTTTTTATGGCCCTATTGAATTGTTTAAAAACCATAAAAAAAAATCAGCCCAAATTTTTTTTTTTACTATTTTAAAAAAATGGTCCTCATTCAGGGTCCTCAAACTGGGACCTCACTTGATAATTTCCCAATATATATATATATATATATATATATATATATATGACTTTGTATCATTGGTATATTTTTTATATTTATATAATGGTATCATTTTATTTATGAGTCTTTGCGTTTACATTTAATTCATGTTTGCCATGTGGTTTATCTTTGGATCGAATTGGCATGCTATATGATCATAATGGTATCTTTTGTTGCTTGTTTGAATTAATATCTTATGATTCATTGATATTAAAGCTGGTATCATTCATTGCATCAAGATTGGTATTGATTGATCATTGTGTGGATTATTTGTGCTAGTGTTACCATGTTCTATTTTGTTGTACTTTGCACCATTGCATGATATTATTCCTTTCTCTTCATTTTATTTTGGTATAACATGTTCTCACATTTAGGGGGAGATAGGAGAAATAATTTTATGCATTCTTTTTATGTCTATCCTAAACAAAACGGGAGAGAAATGGTATATTTCACTTTAGTTTTAGGAGATTCTTTATCTTTAGGGGAGACGTCTTACCTAGGTTAAGGATTCGAGGAATTTATTCTTATAAAGATTTTATAATTATTATATTCTCCTTGCATTGAAGGTATGTTTAAGTGTGCAAGTTTACAACATGTGGATTTTCCCTTTTGGAGTTGTGGATTGAGTCTTTTACAAAAAAGCCCATATTTTTTTTTAATTTTTGGTTTTGTCCCGGAATAGCCATAGGGGTATATTTGTAAAGAAAAAATTCAAATTGAGTTAATTTTTATGTATTTTTTTAATTTCGGACAAAACATTGTGAGTCGTAGATTAGGCTTTGAGTTGTTGACCTTTCAAGCCTATGACATGTTTGATTGAAGATGTAGAGGCAAAGCTTTAGAGATTTGATATTTTATCGTCTTTCATGCCACGCTTTGTCTTCATGATTATGAGGATATCTCGTGTATGGATGCTTATGAATTATGATCATTGAAAATTTAGTTTTGGTGTTTTTTACAAAATTGTTTGGAGATGTTTTTTAAAAGAAAAATCTTTGTTTTAAAAGTCATTCGAACAACATTAGGTTTTCATTCTAATGAGAATGGCGGTTCATTCAAACAAGCTTCAAATGATCTTCAAATGATGTTCACTTATTTACAGAACCAAACTCATTTGAAGCTCGTTCAAAGTGGATTCGAAGAAGATTGGTTGTTCGTTCGAACGAGGTTTGAGTTGGTTATCTTCCAGGCTTGTGAGGGCTTCGATTTTGTGTAATTAGTCATTTGTCGACTTTCGTAATTTGTCATCATAGTGATTTGTGTGGCTGGGTCGGAGGTTTTTTTCGTTGTGGTTTTTTCTCGTACATCAACGTGTTGTGTCTGACTTATTTATTTTATATTCTATAATATAGATGCACGTTTTAGGTTAAGATAAAATTATGTAAATCTTTTTTAACACATCTTGGTTTAAAACTGGTGAAAATCTTTTAACTTGGGGTAATCGTTTTAAGTTTATATATAAAAATTAAGTTTTGTTTAGACCATCTCTCTGTATACTTCCTTTTAGGGACTTCAAATGTATCCATTTATCTGTTCCTTCCCGTCTTACCATCTATGGAATATTTTATATACACATTACATAAAATGACCACATAATTTTGGGTGAAATTGGGTAAAGTAGAAGAGTTTGAAGGAAAGTCCATGCAACTTTCTAATTTCTATCTAATTTTTTCAAATGAATTAGGGAAATAAGGTGAAAATTTTAATATTGAGGTGGTTTAATTTTTAGCGTGTTAACCATTTGACCCCACTTTACACAATGCGTACATCCCATGTACATTTTCACGTTCACTACAAATATCTACAGGTAATGGACACATTTCATGCCCATTGTGATAGTCCAGTGTGCTTGAAACCTAAACAGAGTGAGAGTATCCAGTTTAAATTATCCTTGTAATAGAAGTGATATTTTCTGTTAATTGATTTTAGGCACAAACAAGACAACATAGGTCTATGTGATGAAAATTTTACCAATTGAATAACTCCGAATTTTATCGTTAAATATAAGTGATTTAATCTAAATGCATAATAGGGTAAACTATCACATAAAACCAAGTCATATAAGGAAACACCCAGAATGGGAAAAACCTCGGGCCGAACAAAAAGACAAATGTACTATGGTAGAATATTAAAAATAGATGATAATGACTTATAATCAAACAACACATTGAATGAATATAAACTCTTTACCATCATATCCTCAAAGGAGAGCACCAATAGCTGGAGAATGCTACACAAACGTGACTGATTTTAGACTCATCTAATGTATTTTTAATCAACGCCATGCAAACAAAATTCTCTTTTAATTAGAAGACAATTTTTTTTGACAACCCATCAATGCTTCAATTACCAATTTCTAGGATGTGAGTTTTCCTACTGGTTTTTAAAGTGTATAAAATATTTTGTATGACTCAAACCTCATTATATATTTTTGAGTAATCAACAAAAGACTCTTAAGAGCAAGAATACAAGTATTCTTGTTCAAGAACAAAGGTATAAGTTTGTAGGATTTATTAAGACTTGTGATCAAAGTTTGAAATCAAACACCTTAAAAACACAAAGAGAAATGTGAAGAAGAAAAACTATGGTTTAACTCTTTAGAGTATTGTGGCACCCCACATATTTTGTCATTTGAGGTGGCCAGTCCCCGCTGCCAACCTATGCCGGACGTAAGAATTAAAATATCATTCTTAGCATGTGATAGAAATATGAAAATTTTTAAAAAAAATCCACAAGATATAATTTGAAATAATCCAACAAATATAAACCACCACCACAATAAAAATCCATCACCATGCTAACACCAATAAATAAATTTTAACTCTAATTGATAAAAATATTTAAATGTAATATCCACATACAAATCTCTAACTTAAAATCGTAAACAACTGTGGAATTGAAATGGTCCACCAATCCATGAACGATTGTCTCATATATAAAACGACAGAAAATAGAAAATTAAACGAAGAAAGCAGTAAAGTGAAATTCCAAATTCAACTATACGAATCTATAATAAATCCTATGTAGCTACTCTAGCAACTAAACCTGAAATATTATTCAACACAATGGGTCGGAGCCCACAGTGTGAATAGCAATTACTCCTCCCAAATAGGATCCGTAAATCTAAACATAAGCATCATATGAGATAAATATCACGATAAAATATTTTACATTAAGAATAATATGATAAGAAGCGAGTAAAATAAAACCATACTAACTGCTCACATACACTAAACCACCTCACTACCCAAGTCCAATTATGTTTATTTCAACAGTGAATTAGATCTTAAACCTTTACCTTACTTAATTAAATTATTTAATTAACATATGGGTGTGATGCCACTATAGCGAACTTACCTTCCTATTGGTCCTGCAAATACTCATAGCGCGCTTTAATCAAATCTCAACACAACATACCAACACCCATCACTATATCCAATCAGCCCAATTTTATTAGCCCTGAACATACTTGCGATGTCCCATGCATGACACGTCACTATAGCCAGTCAACCCAATTTCGTTAGTCCTGCACATACTCGTAATGCCAGCACATACCCACGTCATTATATCCAATCGATCCAATTTCTCTAGTCATGTACATACTCATGACGCAAATCTATTTTTAATACCCGTTTATTGTCTTAGGCACTAATTATTATTTCTTAGTCAAGTTTCCTATATTTTCAATTAGCCCGACCCATAAATTTGGCATCACAACTAAAACTATACCTATTTTCATAACTAGAGACCACCAAACTATAATTATTACCTATTCTATCATCTAGGAATAATACTTATACAAAATCATCCCCTAGTCTCGCACCTAGGCTAAAGAAATAGCATAACGGTGACTACCTACCCTTACCCAGGAAAAATGCCCAACCGTACAAGTGCACACTCACTAGTCTCATACTTAGAAAGTGACAACAACAACAAATTCTACCTACTAGTCACATACCTAGCAAACAATATACTAAAAAGGGTGAAAGTACAACTACCCCCCAAAATTCCAACAATCCTACGGTGTCTTATTATTAACACAAACAATCTTTACATAGTACATATTTTTAATTCATCACTACAATCCTACAATTAATTCTAAAATTCCAATTACATTCAAATTAGATCCATTTAATCAGGTAATAATCAAATTATACAAATTAACTACACAAATTTTCAAATTCCAAAATTCCAACACGAGTGATATTTATCAATCTAATCACGTAATAAAATTCAAAAATACGTATTAATAATATTTTACAGCAATTAATTCCGTTCTACAAGATGCACATGAATATCCTAATTTTATGAGTCAAAACATTATTCGAATTTCATATCTTAATTTTTTAAATACCATTAGTCATAATAATTTAAGATAACATGATATAACTAATATAAGCATGCGATATCTCAATTCTTCAATCATATTCACAGATTTAAAAATTAGTTTCACTTTCTCTAATTAGTCTTTCTAATTATTTTTTAGAAAATATGATTAATTAAGGTTTAGGCAACATTTAAAACATATAATAGTTAAGGAACAATAGAGACATTCCTACCTAAAAAAAGTTGTCTGAACAATGTGATTACACGGTTGCGGCTGTCTCGTGAAAACAACAAAATCTCATTCTTGTTTGATCTTGAGAAAACTTAATTTGAGCCTTCAAAAGTTGGGTTTAAGCTTTTTTTAATGGAGGCTTAGGTTTTGTAGAAGAGGGAGAGAATCTACTTCTTTTTAAGATGAGAGAAAAGTGTTAAAAAAATTTAAACCCTGAGCCTTTTAATATGGGAAAAATGATATAGTCCTAAACCACAACAAACAAACACAAAGAGGCCAATCCGCAGCCACTTCCCTAGTGCTAATCGATTCGTACCTAGGGCTGAATCCGCAGCCACTTCCCACACCACACCGAAACCGATTCCTAAATTTTTGGTTAATTCTTTTGGGCCTCAACCTAAGCCACAAAAGAGAGTTCAACCTAAGAAAGGGAACCTAGGTAGACCTAAAAAAGTCCATATTCTCACCTTTTACAAAAGTAGAGGTCACCTTAGAGAGTTTTGCTACAAGTTAGGTATATTTAGGCGTACACATACTCCTGCACACCGCTCTAGCAACTTTGCTAGTCTTAGAGAAATAGTTGAGTTCCTAGTCATGACTTCACAAAGCTTAATGCAAGAATTTCAATGGATGTCTATGTTGTTTGAACACTTCTAGCTCTCCAACTAGAGCTAACAATGATAGGGGAAAATAAAATGTTACCTCCAGTTGGGTACCTAAGAAAGACATCAAAACCCTTATTGTGCATATTCTTCTCAAGGGTAAAAATACTTCTTAATGATATTTTGATAGTGGCTGTTCTAGGCACATGACTGGTGACATATCATTTTTTACCCACCTTGAGGATCGCAAGGAAGGTAAAGTCACTTTTGAAGATTGGTGTAGGTATAGTATTTTAGGGCATGGATGTGTTGAGATACTCGGCTTTCCTAAACTAGACAATGTATTGAACGTGAAAGGGTTAAAGTGAACTTAATTAGCATAAGCAAACTATGTGAGCTAAATTTTGCGGTAAAGTTTGACCGATCTGAATATAATGTATGTGACCAATTTGGGGAACGTTTACTACAAGGTGTGAGGATCGAAGATAATTTCTTTGGGATTATGCCCAAGTCCTCCTTTGTATGCAACAGGGCCACGTCTCCACTATGAACCGTTGACATTTGACTAGGTTATCTAAACTTTAGAGATCTTGAGAGATTAGTGAAAAAGGACCTAGTTTGTGTCATACCATCACTTGGGGAACTAACTTCCTCGATTTTTGGACCTTGTCAACACGGAAAATAAATTCTAAGTCCCCATCGAAAGTTGAATACCGTTACCACCTATTATATTTTGGAGTTAATTCCCATGGATCTTATGGTTCCTACTCTCTCTAATAGTTTAGGTGGTAAGAGATACATTCTCATAATGGTCGATAACTTTTCTAAATATTCTGTTATATGATTCCTTAAAGAAAACTCTGGTGCAGTTGAGTTCCTAAAAACCAAGTGTCGTGTCCTACAAAACCAACACGGTGTCACTATTAAATGAATTCGTAGTGACAAGAACACTGAATTTAAATAAGCTAAAATGTATAGCTATTGTGATGGAGTGGTCATAAAACATGAGTTTTTGGCCTTGTTCGTACTTCTCAGAAAAATAGGATTATTGAGAGGAAGAACCACACGATACAAGATATGGTTAAATCCATGCTTTTTGGGAGAAGCATGACTAGACAATTTGGGCACAGATGATGAGCAACGCATGTCGTACGTTGAATAGGGTATATCTTCGTTCGCACACACTACACACGTGTTATGAGTTATGGATAGGGAAGAAGCCTAACCTATCTTATTTTTATGTCTTTAGGAGTACTTGGAAGATCTTAAGAGATAGAGAGCACTTAGGAAATTTTGACTCTTAGAGAGACGAGGGGATATTTTTAGGATATTCATCGATGAGTAGGACTTATAGGGTTTTTAACCTTGCAAGCTCAGAGGTTATATAGTCCATAAATGTTATGATTAGAGATGACCAGTCGTCGACATTTATTGATCCTAGCCCCTAGTATGAGGATGATGCACCCCCTGGTTATGATCCCATCATTCCTCATACTACATTGGTGGGCCCACTCCTAATTTAGAGGATCCACTCGCTTAGGTTTAAAAAAGTCATGACCCTTCCGCTATACTTGGTGATCATACACTAGGTGTCAAGACTCTTACTCAAGTGAGAATGTGGTTATCTATATTTTCTACACCTACTTTGTGGAGCCCAAGAATGTAAAAGAAGAACTCAAGGATGAGCATTGGATATCCTTAATGCAATATGAGTTGCTTCAGTTTTACAAGAACGATGTCTAGGATTTGGTCCCTCGACCTAGAGAAACTAATGTGATAGGTACCAAGAAGATTTACAAGAATAAAATGGATGAGAATTGTGCCATAGTTCGCATAAAGCTAGGTTGGTTGCTTAAGGATACACACAGATCGAGGGTGTATATTTTGATGAGACATTCTCTCCTGTTGCTAGGCTTGAGTTTTTCCGCTTACTACTCACCATAACATGTCATATGTGCTTCAAGTTATATCGGATGGATGTTTAGAGTGTCGTTTAGAATGACATTCAACAGGAGGAGGTTTATGTGGAATAACCAAAAAGGTTTGAAGACCTTAAGCACCCAGGACATGTCTATTATCTTAAGAATTCCTTGTATGGTTTGAAGAAATCATCCCATGGTTGGTATACGATGCTCACTTCCTATCTTTTAGCTCATGGCTTCAAGAGAAAGGGGGTGAATAAGACATTGTTTGTGAGGAGAGAGTGGTGCTATTTTGGTTGCCCAAGTCTATGTGGATGACATAGTATTTGGATCCACATGCTCCCACTTTTGAGGAGGAGATGAAGAGAGAATTTGAGATGAGCATAGTTGGTGAGCTTATGTTCTTCATAGGTTTTAAGTTTTATCATCTTGAGGATGGGATAATCATACCTCAATCCAAATTTAAAAAGGACGTAGTGAAGAAGTTTGGTCTAGAACTAAGCACTTTCGGACCCCTATGAGTACATCGAGAAAACTTAGCAACGAAACTTTAGGTAAGGATGTAGATAAAACCATTTATCAGAGTATGATAAGTAGTCTCCTTAGCTTGATCGCTGCTCGTCCTAATATTTCCTTTAGTGTTGGAGTATGTGCGTGATACTAGGCATCCTCGAAAGAGTCTCATTTATTTGTACTTAAATGTATCATCAAATACGTGAGTGACACTATTTCTTATGGTATTTGGTATTCCTTTAATACCGATGACCATTTATCTGCTTATTCGAATGTTGATTGAGCCGGGGTTATCGATGGTTGTGGGAGCACCTCGAGAAGTGTTTTTACTTTGGGAGTGCTCGTGTCTCGTGGTTGAGCAAGAAGAAAAATCCATATCTTTATCGACGACGGATGCTGAGTATATTGCTGCCGGGAGTTATTGCAGCCAACTCTTATGGATGGAGAAATTGTTGGAAGATTATGGGATTTCACAAGGAACGATGACTATTTTTTATTTTAGGAACATTGTGCCTATTTGTCATTTATCGAATACGATGTTCTCATCTGAATTCTACTTCATAACAAACCAAATATAAAAAAGAGATAAGTTGTGCATGTAAGAACCATTTATCGAATTTCATTTATATTCTGGAAAATATTGTTATTTGTTAAGTAATGGAAAGGGCCTATGAAAGATAAAAATAGTCTTTGTGTTAAAGCTCGCCATTTACATAATAGAGCCTGAAAAGATTAAAGGCACATAAAACAGAAGTACCGGGACAATTATTTTTAGATTCATTGATGCTTCACTACATATGAGCACTATGATTTCTTCAAAATAATTGAGAGTAAATTCTTATATATGAGAGATTTGAAGGGAGTTAAACTCGAAGATCAATGGGTTTGAATAAAAAACTTTCTCAAAAAACATTAAATAGTCGGCGTTATTGGTGTGAGAATAATTTCTATTCATGACATGTTGATTAAGTTGAGTTGATTTCATATGAGTTTACAATCTTAATACCTAAGGTAGACTTTGAGTTCTTTCATTAGGAGTGTCTTATAACTTCTTACACACTTGTTATGAATGTTTATGCTGATTTACCTATGGAAAATGTTCACACATTTTGATTCCGCATCCATGGTTAAGATGTTTTAGTGTCATTCCATGGTGTGTTGTATTTGTACATTTTATACTTTATATTTAAAAATGTTCAAAACTAGTTTGTGGAGAAAAGTTTCCTTTTGAGATTATTATTACTTGTATGTTATCTAATATCTTTGTGATGATATCTTGCTTCTTCATGTGATGCTTATATTTATGGAGGTGTTTCTACTCCTTTATCAGTTACGGACAAAAACGCGTCACGATATTTTGTCTATCTCATGTGTGTAGGACGTTCCGCCTGGATGATCTCTTGGACTCACAGGAGATGGAGGCAAAGCTGGCCAAAGGGAAGATCTATTTCATTTGAATACTTGTACAAAAATTACTTTTCGTTTCTTAATTTGGTAAGGTAGTTATTGTTTTAGTCTTTAGGATACAATTTGGCTTCGGGTTGTGTTTTGTACTAGAATATCCAAGGGGTAGATTTGTAAGAGAAAGTTTTATAATTGGTCATTTTTGGCATATCCCATTACACAACCACTGCACTTACATGACTTCTCTAGAATTGAAGATAAAGTTGAAGACATTTGTAAGATTGAAGAATCGTACATCTCAACACCTAAGAAGAAGTTATTATTTTGATTAGTAAAATGTGTACTTTATTATTTCAGGGAATTTAGAATTTCTAAAGAGGTCATTTTCCAAAAAGTTTTTTAAATTTTTTATAAAGGAAGTTGTTTTGAAAAATACCGCCTCGTTAGAATGAGTTAACCATCTCATTCGAACAAGATTGGCAGTCATTCGAATGAGATCCTGCTACCTTAGAACGAACCAATATTAGGTATCCTCTGGAATATCATTCGAAGTCGCTGATTGATACCTATTCGAACGAGAACAGGCATGTCATTCGAACGAGGCACCTTTTCGTTCGAACGACTAGGCGAGAAATTATTTTTAATTAGTTCTAATCCAAATCTTTCGTGTTTATCCTTTTATAACAACCCTTCTTATAAATAGGATGCACGAGATTAGAATTCTCAAGAACTTCATTTAACATCTAAAAACACTTTTCGAGTTCTCTTTGTGATAAAAAACCTCCATAACTATTCCAAACCCCTTGGAATCAAAAAAATCAGTTTACCAAATCAAGAAAAAGGCTTCTAGCAAAAAAAACTTTGTAGAGAGAAATTTCTACTGCTGATTTATGGAGCCAAGGTTTCACTCCTCGGTGGATACCGAGAGTAAACTTTTACCTATGGACAACTCTGGATTTAGTCATTTTCTATTGAAGGTTTTGAAGACTTTCCGTGTCTGACTTAGGTTGTATAAGTCATTTGTAAGGCGATTGTCTGTCAAATCATTCGATAGAGCCAAATATATGTTTTTCCCCTATTTAGGAATTTTTCCTCATTTCATGTGTTGATTGCATGCCTGATTTGATAATTAAAAATTGGAACACATCTTGTATGCACACCTAATTTAATCAAAGATAAAATTTGGTAAAAATTTGGATTTGAGTGTGGAAGATTATATTACAAATAAATCAATTCAATCACTAGCATTCTTATCATGGCTTGCCATTAGATATTTGTAAAATATCTACTTTAGCAACACAAGCTTGAAAGCCAATGAAGTATCTTTGTTATAGTAAATGCTTGCGTCGCTAAAGTGAGTAGTCTGTTAGGGAAGTCACAAAGATAAAAAAAACATATTCGAGGTAAAAACTCTGGTTGACCATGTGAACAACGAACTTAAGCCTTTGCTGAAGCAAAGTCCTGCTTCATTGGGGTAATTAAGCAGCGAAAGTCCCCATATTTTTCTCATGGTTATAAAAATATACAAAAGTTTGAACCTTGATCAAACCTTTATATGTTATACTCATGAAAAGAACTTTTAAAATATATTTTTTTATATGAATATTATACTTGCATATGTATATCACCTAATACCAAAAACCAAACCAACATATGCACACACAATTCAAATTTTCATTTTAAGAAAATTCTAATTTGAATATTATAAATTTTTAAAATCTTTTCAAAAGTTCAAATACTTCAAACAAGTGGTAATATTTATTATGTCATCATGGCAATGTCGAGAAGAGGAAGCTTATTTGGAGCAAATGTAAATTAGTTATGCTATGTCAGAATAACCTCAAGGACCAAAAACACAAAAATATATTTTGCAAATGGAGTACGATAAAAAAGTATATTTGGAGCACACAATTATACATGTACTCTTACGATCCCCCAGTCTATTATGTGGCGAAACATACAACCCATAAAATTACGGGTACATAAAGGTAAATCTACCACCCTATGAAAAAATTGACACAAGCTCGACCAAAGGCATACATAACCCTATTAACCTATAATCAACAATAAATAAATTTATCTCTTGTACCCTCTTAACATGTCACACACTGGTAAATAGAATTACGATACCAATGTAAAGAAAGGATGGTTAATTGAATGTAACTTAGATGACAAAAGATATGTATGTAAAAGTATGAGTCTTTTAATCATATAAAGTATATCATAGTCCTAGCAAGTATGCATACTAAAATATCATGTTAATGCCTTTTACTCCACTTCTTATGTGTATATATGTTTTTAAAGATCTTTTCACATAAAAAGTCCATATTGTCATTAAATTAAAACTCCCCTTTAATTTAATCATTCCTACCCTATAATTTCTCCCCTATTTTTTCATGAAAGTTGACAAAGGAAATTGATTATAGCGAAATGAAGGTCAAGTTAAGAATTAAATTTAGTTTAAATGAGAAAATGAAATTTTCTACGTATATAAATTTATTTTATAGAATCATGTATTTTGGAGAGATCTAGTTCAATTCATCAATCATATAAAGAAATATAAGAAACTTAACTAAACTGGATATGCAAGAAAATATGATAACTAGGCATAAGGATGTGATAATTCAAATATATCAACCAATATATGTATCATAAATAGCCAAAAACCTAGTCAAATGTTGACTACACAAAATGTACCATAATAAAAAGATACAACCAAAAATATGTTATTTGAGTTTCGGAGTAACACAACATATGTCAATGTATAAAAACCATTGATAGAAAACACTTTTCGGTATGTTTTTCGTCGTTGCTTGAAAAGCTCCTCTAATCAAAACCTCAATTACCTACAAATAATATCAAATTAAAGTATATAGGTAAGTAAGGGTATCAATCCACATCAAGGGGGTAAGCTAGAAACAAACTCAATTATAATTCAATTTTCTTTTCTTTTTGGGCTTTTGCTTTTTCTAATTTTTTTTTAGCTTTTTCAAATATTAAAACAATTAGGTGAGGTGAGGTAACATAACACTAAACTATATGGAAGATCAAATTACAAACTAAAAATTGACTAAAATAAAAAATAAAGTCTAACACAAAAATAAGAGATAAAGTGAGGTAAATAAATGTGAGAACAATCAAGGAGTGAGATTACACCACAAATTTTAGCTATTCTTACTAATTAATTTAATTAATTGAATTCTCCCAAATTAATATCAAAATTACAAATCAACTCTCGTTGCAAATGTAATTTTAATAGTAACCTTTTAGAAAATTAAGTTTAACACCCCACAACTCTAAAAAATAGATCTACACTCCTTTTAATTAATCACCCGCTAGGATCGATCGATTAAAATTATTGTAAATGTTAGAAATTAAATTTAGAGTTGAAATTCAAGTAGTAATACCCCACTTAAGAAATTCCTATCTCTAGTTCGAATCTAAAATGGGTATTATAACTTAGAATTTTGATTTTCTCTCGAAAATCATTTACCCTCTCTCGAGGCGTAAATTTAAGGGTGATGGATCAAAATTAACATTCAAAGGAAATTTTCAAGTAATCAAACTAATTAAATTAAAATAACATCAAATAAGGGTTCCCCCCACCCCTTGAAAGGGAATTTAGCCTAACATGATATGGTATTTGACAAATTAATAATCAAAGGCATATAAAATAAAATAGAAGAGAAGAACAATCAAACCAAATCTCTTTGAGTGAAATTGGACTTCAATCCTTGAATTTGCAACTTACATCCCTCCAAGTTATGTGATCAAACCAAAATTACATCAACAATTACACTCAAAAATGGATTCTCACTAATTTATTTTTCTCACTAATAAAAAAAAGTAAAATAAAATAAATTCTAACCTAAAAAATGGTGTTTCTCTCTCTAAAATTGATATGATAAAAGCTTCCTTCAAATGGGGTCTTCATCTTCTTTTTATAAGGCATGGAGCTAGGGGTAAAAATGGGAGGATAAAGGTGCAAGAAGTTGTGTAAGGTGTTGAGGTGAGGGTGTTTAGGGAATTATTAGAGGGTGCATGTGGTTTGGGTGTGAGGTCATGATAGTGGGGAGAATGAGGGTATTTTGGACTTTGGTAGAAGACATGTGGGAAGTTGGGGTTTAAGGGTATATTGGGGTAAATGGTTAAAAAGACATGTGGGTTAATTTATTTGGTTTTGGTTTTGTCTTGTGGTTTATTTGGCAGATGGAAGAATCGTGGCTTTGGCTTTTAGAAGGAAAATTGGTCAAAGGCTTAGAAAACGATTTTGGGTTGTGGGTTTATGGTTTCGGTTTGAAGTCGGGTGAAGCCGGGCGATGGTTGTGGGGTAGACTCGCCTGGCGAGGGAGTTTCAGAGGTAGGGTCTGGATCAACAGGATGCAGGCAGGTCGGGTTGACTGGGTTATGGGTAAGGGGGAAGGGGAGATCGGGTTGTGTGGTTCGGCGACGCCGTGGATGGATGGATTGGCGAGGGTAGGTCGTCGTTAAGGCTGTCACCAGCGCAAGGGGGTTCAGAGGTTTCGCCACCGTAGGTGATGAAGAGAGAGGAGAGGAGGTTTTGGCCATGGGCTGAATCAGGGGCTCGCGATTTGGTTCGGGGCAAGGTAGGCAAGAGGGAGGTTTGGATTTGGTTTTGGTGGGTTTTAGAAATTGTGATGGAGGGTAAAGAGGAGAGAGGGAGAGAGAGTTATTGGGGAAGAAGATGGGTGGGTTAGATTGTGTGTGTGTGGGTGTATGGGAAGGTAGGTGTGGGTGAGTTGAGGTGTTTTGGTGTAATAGTGTGTAGGGTTTAAAGGTGTGAGTGAGTTTATGTGTGTGTTTAATTTGGACCCTAATAAAACTAACTAATAAAAATAAAACTACTAAATCTAAAAATTAAATTCCTACTATAAAAATAAAATAAAGACTCAATTAAAAATGAAACTAAAAAGAAATGAAAATAAAAATAAAAATCTATTAAACTAAAACTAAAATCCTAAAAAAGTAAAATATAATAAAACTAAAATTAAATGAATCTAAAAAAATCTAATCCTAATAAAAACTAAAAACTAATAAAAATCAAAATAAAATAAAATTATACTAATAAAAATAAAATATAAAAATAGAAAATAAAATCTAAAAATAAAACGACACAAAATAAAATCTAAAAAAAATAAAGTACAAACTCAACACACACACAGGTGAGGTTCGGGGTAGGTTTAGGCTCTGGTAAGGTTACGGGGGAGGGAATTAGCTCCATTCAATGCGCATTTGCCTTGATATATATCTTTTGACACCGCAAACGGACATTTGACCTACAAGATAAACATTTAAGCATATAAGACCCAAATTGCCGAGAATTAGCAACCAAAATACATCTATCCAGGGTATAAATGTACAGTTTTGGGTGCATATCAACCATCCTAAATTAAAACAAAAGCATGACATATACATAAAAATTTGTCCAAAATGTCATGTGGTCCCTAAAAATATCTCCACCAGAATCAACCTAGCATCATCACCACCGGCCATTAATGCTCATTATCATCATCATCATTAATATCAGAAAGAGAATCCTAAATCATGTGAAGAACACATATCTCACCATTGAGATCCACCATTCTCCTCTTAAGGCTAAAAAAACTTATGCGCATTAAAGGAGTGGAGTGCCTCATAAGCAGTGGTCTGAAATTGAACACGTTAAGTGAGCTCACTAATGAGATCGATATATTTGAAAATTTTCATCCGAAAGACTTTGATTAATTATAAATGGAAAGTAAACAACAAAAACCAGGTTTAAAGCATCAAACGAGGGTGGGTTTCTAATACAATTCATTTGTGAGTTTGTAAGGACATTTATGTCCATTATCAATTTGTTATGTCGCACGCCGTTACACTGTCAAGAAATTCAAGATTCATACAGTAATCAACGGATCCGAATATCAAAAGAAGAAGAGGAATCAAAGTCTGACAGGCCGGACCGGTCCCCCCAGAATAAAAGAACCGGTCCGCCTGCTGAAATTCCAGTACACCCCGAATCGCAAGCGAACCGAAGAAGCCTAAAATAAAAAGAACCGATCCGCCTACCCGGACCGATCCGCCTCAGACCCGGACCGGTCTGCCTGGGATAATCTCAAACAGATCGTGCAGAGATTTTTTAGGCCATGTTATTGCTTTATAAACCCACTACGGGAAGTGGTTTTTTAAGACTTCTATACACGATTTTGAGAGTACAAAAACTCTAAGTCTTCACCTATTGAGTCCAAGACTCTAGGTTTTTTATTCACACAAATTTCCAAACACTTGTGAATCACTTTGCAACCCAGGAACGCAGTTTTTGCTGTTCATACCCTTGTGGAGAAGACCGTTCTTCTTCTTCTTCATTGCAGCCCTCCTGGAAAGGGACATTTCCAGCCGCCGACTACAGAATCCGACACCCGAGGGCAATTCTTAGTCACTTGTATTTTCATTGTAATCCGAAATTGTACAGTTACAATATTATAATGAAAATAAATGGTTTTGCCCCTTTGGGGGATTTTTCCTCACAAGCATGTGTTTGAATGTTCTTGCTTAGTTCATTATCTTATTCAATCACATATTGTTGCATGTTTAGGGTTTGTTTGAGTTAAAAGGTGTTTAATATATAATTTTATCATTTGAACGCAAGCACATACGTCCTCAAATTGGTATCAGAGCAGGTTACGCTAATCTATCGCGTATTCCTATTTTCCGCAAAAATTTTCTAAGATATCAATATTCTGAAAAAATTGATTTTTGAAAAAGTGCGTGTTCAAATGGAGAAGTTATATAATAAAATGGCAGTTTTTTACGGGGCAAATTATGCCTATTGGAAAGCCTGTATGAGATCTGCATTAAAAGCCATTGATGAACGTGTCTGGATTTTGGTTGAAAGAGGGTGGACTCCTCCCTCCGTGACTGTTGATAATGTGATCAACTTGAAACCTGTCACTTCCTGGACTGAAGAAGAATTTAAATGGTCATCTTTTAATTCTAAGGGTCTAAGTGCTATTTCTGGGTCTGTCACACCTGATGAGTTCAAACGCATAATGACGTGCACCACGTCAAAAGAGGCATGGGATGTCTTACAACTCACCCATGAAGGAACCAATGCTGTAAAAGAGTCTAAATTGCAAAATTTAACAACTCAATTTGAAACCATCACCATGCATGAATCTGAATGCTTTGATGAATTTTATGCTAGACTTTCTGACATTGTGAATACTAGCTTTAATCTTGGTGAACATATTCCTAATGCTAGAGTTGTTAAAAAGATTCTGCGTTCTTTGCCTAAGCGTTTTATCCCTAAAGTCACTGTGCTAAATTCTATGGGTAATTTAAATACGCTAAAATTGGAAGAACTTGTAGGAGATTTGCAAACATATGAAATTGATATGTTCCCTAAAATTGCTAAATCTAAAGATAAGGGAATTGCACTTAATGCCCAATAGAGAAGGAGTGAGGGGTCGACTAGAAAGAGGGTAGAGTCGTCTAGAAAGAGAGAGACTGACACGTCTGATTCTAAGTGTGATTTTGACTTAGATGATTTGGCTCTTTTTGCAAAAAATTTCAAGAGGATTCTCAAATTTAAGAAAAATGGCAATTTTAAAGATAAAAAGAAATTTGAGAAAAATAAGTTTGAAAAGAAAAATGAAAAAGATTCCAAAAATCCTCCTAAGAAAGAAAGTGAGAGATGATTTGAGTGCGATGGTAGGGGTCATAGATCCTTTGAGTGTGCCACTCGTCTGAATAGAGAGAAAGGAAAAGCTGTCCTTAATGCTACTCTTAGGGATGACAGTGAGGTCGAGACGGTGGATTCAGGAGATGAGTCACCGCGTGAGTGTAACTTCACCGCATTCATGGCCAGTCAAGTGAGCACTCCTAGTTCTCTTCATGACGATGAGAATGAGGCTTCACAGGGACACCTCGACAGTGAGATCGATGTGAGTGAGGGGGAGGATGACTCAAGTGAGAGCGAGAGTGATATTCAACGTGCCTACGCTGAGTTATATTCTGAGTCATTTAAAACTAAAAAGCGAAACAAAGCGTTAGTCCTTAAGATCACCGGCTTAGAGGAAGAATTAAGAAGAGCAAGAGAGAGAGAGTCCTCCACCTTCACCGCCCTGAGAGAGAGAGAATCTGCCTATGTCGAGAAAGAGAGTTTGTTTAGAGAGAGAGAGAGTGTTTTTGAAAAAGAGAGAGGGGACTTGACTAAACAAGTGGCTAGCCTTACGAGTCAGCTCCATTCCTCCATGGAGACTCGGAAGAAACTTGAAGCCCTTGTTGCCCAGCTGACTCATGACTTGAGAAAGCACGGGAAATCAAAGTACAAATCGAGGACAGATTTGGGAAAATGGGAAAGATGCTCCTCGGCCCCGCTTTAGGTTTTGGTGATCGACAAGGAATTGGTTATGATGGTGCCTCCACGTCCCAAATTGCCCCTGGACCAGTTCCTGAGTTTACTATGACTCCTTATGGCCATCGTCAAAAACCTCGAAGGAGAGTTCAACCAAGAAAGGCAAACTAAGGTCCGCCTTTGACTGTGTCCTTTTGTACTTATTACAAAAGAAAAGGCCACCTTAGGGAGTTTTGCTATAACATGGGTCGGACACGATGTACTACTGCTCCACCACGTCATACTGATGAGTTTTCGAGTCTGAGAGAGCGAGTTGAGTTCTTAGCTGCCACGTCCCAGAGTTTAATGGAAGAATTCCGATGGATGTCTTTGCCGTTAGTGAATGCTTATCACATTCCAGCTAAAATTAACAACAACAAAGGCAAACAATAGGTCATCTCAACTTGGGTACCTAAGAAAGATAAAAAGGCTTTTGATGTTCATGTTGCTCTCAAAGCACATAATACCTCACAGTGGTATTTTGATAGTGGGTGTTCCAGACACATGACAGGTGATGCCTCATTTTTTAAGACTCTTGAGGACTATCAGGATTGCAGAGTCACCTTTGGAGATGAGAGGAAGTCTAACATTGTAAGACGAGGCTCTGTCGAGTTACCTGGATTTTCTAAGCTAGAAAATGTTTTGTACGTCAAAGGTTTGAAAGCAAACCTTCTCAGCCTTAGCCAGCTGTGCGACGCTGACTTTGCAGTAAAGTTTGACCGGGATACTTGTAAAGTCTATAATCAAGCCGGTAAACTATTGGTGCAAGGGGTAAGGACAAAGGATAACTGCTATGGGACTGAGCCCACGTCCTCACTTGTCTGCAACAGCACCACGATCACTCCTATGGATCTGTGGCACCAACGTCTAGGTCACGTGAACGTTAGAGATCTCAACCGCTTAGCTAAAAAGGACCTAGTACGTGGCTTACCATCTCTTGGAAAGTCAACTTCGACCGTTTGTGGACCTTGTCAGATGGGAAAACAAATTCGTAGTCCCCATAGGAAGTTGCATTCCATTTCCACCTCTCGTGCTCTTGAGTTGATTCACATGGATCTTATGGGTCCTACTCGTACTGAGAGTCTAGGTGATAAGAGGTACATCCTCGTGATGGTAGATGATTTCTCCAGGTACTCCATTATAGGTTTTCTGAGAGAGAAATCCGATGCTGTAGAATTTTTAACGACCAAGTGTTGTGTCCTGCAAAATCAACACGGTGTCACTATTAATAGGATGCGTAGTGATAATGGCACTGAATTCACAGAAGCAAAGGTAGATCTTTACTGTGATAGCCTCGGGATCAAACATGAGTTTTCTGCTGTGAGAATTCCTCAGCAAAATGGGATTGTTGAGAGAAAGAATAGAAAGATCCAAGAAATGGCTAGATCTATGCTTCTAGGTCATAAAGTCTCTAGGAGATTTTGGGCAAAGGCAGTGTCTACTGTATGACACACGGTAAATAGGGTTTATTTGCGTCCACACACACTTCAGACTCCTTATGAGTTGTGGACTGGTAAGAAGCCCAACCTGGCATATTTCCGTGTTTTGGGGAGTAAATGCTACATCCTACGGGATAGAGAGCAATTAGGAAAGTTCTACTCCCGGAGCGACGAGGGAATATTTCTAGGATATTCATCAAATAGCAGAGCGTACCGGGTTTTTAACCTGAAGAGCTCTAAGGTTATGGAATCAATAAACGTCACCGTGCAAGATGACGAACCTCCGACGGTTATTGATCCTAACTTTCAGTGTGAGGATGAGGATTATTCTGATAGTGATTTACATGTTCCTCTCTCACACTCTGTGGACCCTACTCTTGTGCTAGGGGACACACCTGCTTGGGTTCGCAAGAGTCATGACCCTTCTTCCATTGTTGGTGATCCCACTCTAGGGGTCAAGACTCGTGCTCAGCTAGAGAACGTTGTTATCCATCTTTGCTACACGTCCAAAGTCGAGCCCAAGAACCATAAAGAAGCACTCAAGGATGAACACTGGATATCTTCTATGCAGGATGAGTTGCTTCAGTTTAAAAAGAATAATGTCTGGGAACTAGTCCCCCGACCTAGTGAGACTAGTGTGATAGGTACCCGATGGATTTTTAAGAATAAAATGGATGAAAATGGTACCATAATCAGAAATAAGGCTAGGTTGGTCGCTCAAGTCTACACACAGATAAAGGGTGTAGAATTTGGGGAAACATTTGCTCCTATTGCGAGGCTTGAGTCCGTCCGTCTTCTGCTCGGCATCGCATGTCATCTGCACTTCAAGTTATATCAGATGGATGTCAAGAGTGCCTTTCTGAATGGCATTGTACAGGAGGAGGTTTATGTGGAACAACCAAAAGGGTTTGAAGACCCTCAGCACCCGGAGCACGTCTATTATCTGAGAAAAGCCTTGTATGGTTTGAAGCAAGCACCCCGTGCTTGGTACGAGAGGCTTACTTCCTATCTCTTAGCTCGTGGCTTCAAGAGAGGGGGAGTAGATATGACGTTGTTCGCCAGGAGAGATGACAGTGCTATTTTGGTTGCCCAGGTCTATGTGGACGACATAGTCTTTGGATCCACATGCTCCCAGCATGCTCACCACTTTAAGGAGGAGATGAAAAGTGAGTTTGAGATGAGCATGGTTGGTGAGCTTACATTCTTCCTTGGTCTACAGGTTCGTCAGCTAGAGGATGGGATGTTCATCTCCCAATCCAAGTATGCTAGAGACCTAGTGAAGAAATTTGGTTTAGACTCCACTAAGCATGCACGTACACCTATGAGTACCACTACCAAGCTTAGTAAGGACACTTCAGGCAAGGACGTAGAGCAAACCTTATATCGGAGTATTATCGATAGTCTTATCTACTTGACTGCCAGTCATCCCGACATCGCCTTTAGTGTTGGAGTCTGTGCGCGATATCAGGCGTCCCCAAAAGAGTCACATTTACTTGCTCTAAAACGTATTATTAAATACGTGAGTGGGACTCTCTCATACGGTATTTGGTATTCCTTTGATACCTATGACCGTTTGTCCGCCTATTCGGATGCCGATTGGGCCGGGGATGTAGATGGTTGTAGGAGCACGTCTGGTGGGTGTTTCTATTTTGGTTCTGCTCTTGTCTCCTGGCTGAGCAAGAAACAAAATTCCATCTCTTTGTCCACTGCGGAGGCTGAGTACATAGCCGCCGGGAGTTGTTGCACACAACTCTTGTGGATGAAGCAAATGTTGGAGGATTATGGAATTTCACAGGACACCATGATCATTTCTTGTGATAACACGAACGCGATTTACATATCCCGCAATCCCGTCCAGCATTCGCGCACAAAGCACATCAGGATATGTGAGCACTTTATTCGTCAGTTAGTTGAGGAGAACACTGTATCCCTGAGTTTTGTTCCCACCGAGCGTCAGTTAGCCGATATTTTCACAAAACCTTTAGATGCCCTTAGATTTGAGAGCCTTAGGAAGTCTTTGGGGATTTGCATAGTTGACTGAAGGGTTGGTCTTTGTCTAGAATAGGATGCTTCTTCATGTTCATATCATATGATTCCTATTGCTAGTCTGTTTTATATGTACCATTGCTAAGTTGTACAGCTATTTATTTATTCTTTTTTGCTTTTTATATTTCTTTTGAAAAATACAAAAAGATTTTCTTTTATAATTTTTAAGAAAAGCACAAAAAGATTTTATTTTGATAAAATTGTTGAAAAAGCCCAAAAAGATTTTTGTATTTTTATGCACCTTTTGTGGCTGAACATTTAAGATAGCCAAGTCACAACTTCATTCCATATATCCATGTGACTGTTTGATAGAGATTTGAGACGCTGCATCATTTCATCCATGTGCTTTACTTAGTATGGAGTTTTTGAGATGTAATTAGTGATATCTTCCTACATGTTTGACTCCTATATCCTTTATTGCACACATGCACGGCTATGTTTGATTATTGCACTTGTCTATCTCATATTGGCTTGAGTGTTTCCATCTCAATCCTGTCTATACAGTGTCCAATATGCGATAAAACTTGACAAGATTGGAATGCATGTAACAACCGTTTTGGTGAGACTGTGTGTTTTTGTATAACGGGGAGGGGCTGCGAAAGGTAATCATCTATCCTTTGCGCAAAAGCCACCGTTAAAAAGGACCTAAAAATGGAGGAATTTTAATATCCGAGGTCCACAGAGGTTAAAAGAGCTCGAAAAATTTACAGGCAATAAAAAGAACTTCATGCCAAATATGGGCCACTCAGGTTTCACCGTCAATTCTCCAAAGTTTGAGAATTTAGAATGCCTCTATTCAAAATTATATCTGAGGGAGTTTGGTTGGAGAATTTAAACGGGTTTGCACTTCCTTGAAAGTCTTGAAAAAGCATAAAATCGTTTTGGACGTTATTGGTGTGAAAATCACTTTGCGCTTTGATTTGTTGATTTGATTGAGTCAATATCTTATATTGTCATTCTTTTACACCAAAGGACGCATTTGAGTTCATTCGCTAGGAGTATCCAATATTCATCGTGCACATATGCCATGTTTGTATGCATTGATTTTCCTATCGAATTTGATCACACCACTTCATTTACGCTATCATCAACTTGGTTGCTTTGTGTTCATTCATGGTGTGATTTTATCCTAATGACACCCCCAATTGCTTATTTTGCTTTATTTCTCTCATTTGTCTATTTGGGGACATCATAAAAAGGGGGAGAAAGAATTATCATATTTTGGGGGAGTTTTGTGTTTTTGAGATTTGATATAACATGCTTTCTTCATTTGATATCTCATTTCAAACTCGATACGTCACTTGGTATTTTGTCTTTTCTCATGTGTGTAGGTACTACATGGATTATCATTGGATTGCACACCCTGATGAGAAAAGTGTTGAAATTCCTGAAGAGTTGAAGAGCAAACGTTGAAGCCTTATGCAATTGTATCTTTCCAGTTCTGGGTTCATGGAAGGGTAGATTTGTATAGGCATTTTTAGTTGTTTGATAATTCGGATGTTTGTTTTTATGTATGTACCGGCATAGACATAGGGGGAGATTTGTAAGGACATTTATGTCCATTATCAATTTGTTATGTCGCACACCGTTACACCGTTAAAGAAATTCAAGATTCATACAGTAATCAACGGATCCGAATATCAAAAGAAGAAGAGGAATCAAAGTCTGACGGGTCGGACCGGTCCGCCCAGAATAAAAGAACCGATCCTCCTGCGGACCGGTCCGCCTGCTGAAATTCCTGTACACCCCGGACCGCAAGCGAACCGAAGAAGCCTAAAATAAAAAGAACCGATTCGCCTACCCTGACCTATCCGCCTCAGACCCGGACCGGTCCGCCTGGGATAATCTCAAATAGATCGTGCAGAGATTTTTTAGGCCATGTTATTCCTTTATAAACCCACTACGGGAAGTGGTTTTTTAAGACTTCTATACACGATTTTCAGAGTATAAAAACTCTAAGTCTTCACCTATTGAGCCCAAGACTCTAGGTTTTTGATTCACACAAATTTCCAAACACTTGTGAATCACTTTGCAACCCAGGAACGCAGCTTTTGCTGTTCATACCCTTGTGGAGAATACCGTTCTTCTTCTTCATTGCAGCCCTCCTGGAAAGGGACATTTCCAGCCATCGACTACAGAATCCGACACCCGAGGGTAATTCTTAGTCACTTGTATTTTCATTGTAATCCGAAATTGTACAGTTACAATATTATAATGAAAATAAATGGTTTTGCCCCTTTGGGGGATTTTTCCTCACAAGCATGTGTTTGAATGTTCTTGCTTAGTTCATTATCTTATTCAATCACATATTGTTGCATGTTTAGGGTTTGTTTGAGTTAAAAGGTGTTTAATATATAATTTTATCATTTGAACGCAAGCACATACGTTCTCAGAGTTATCTGAATGAGGATAAAAGGTATTGAGAGAAGATGAAAAGATTGCCTTCTTTTGGCCCTCCAAAATCTTATTAGATTACGTCGAAAATATTGAATCTTCCAGTATATGATACTCCCATCATATGGTAGGTGCGTGGGAACCTTGAGAGATGAAAACCTTTGATTTTGAGTGATATATGTGCCTCTCTCTCTCTACGCTTTTTCACAAAAACATGAATAGTATTTTATCTCTCCATCTCTAACCCCCAATAATGAGTATGCATCTTAACTCACATAATTATAATAAGGTATAAGTCACGGGCTTGAGATAAATCGAGTTTTTAGAGAGTCTGGGCATATGGACTATACTAGGGACCTAAGACCAAATAATTAAATTAGCTTCCAAACAAATACTCAAAAATTCCAAATTACATCCCCATAATTTATTTCCTTTATTTATTTAATAGTAATTAATTTCACTAAATAATTATGACTTCAGTCCAAATTAATTATCTTTAAATAACTTCGAGTAATGAGGTATTATTTACAAAGTTGATATGGTACATAATGTGAATTCGGGCATTAAGTTTCCAATACCTTCTTGGTCAAATCAATTTTTTGCTAATTGATTTTAACCAACATCTAATTAATTCCCTGATTCTCAGACTTACATTATTTTTCTACTCTACAAGGTTATAAAACAATACATTGATGAGGTTAAATGGTGGAAACAAATATTATAAGTGTATCAAGGGGGTATTACAATTAAGATTTTCTTAGATGTGGATTCCTATGAATGAATTATGATCTCAACCTACTCGCACAACCATTTTCCAACTTGTGGGGGATACATTTATCCAAATTAAAACTGAATCGCACACATAACAATCAAAATTAAAATCATGCAAGAATTTTAATCTGCATAACTCTCAGGATTAAGAATCTATGCACCCTTTGAAAATAGAGTTAGATTTACAAAATCAAATGAATAAAACCCATAGACTTGAATCTTATGGATGGTCATGTTCAATATATTCTTGAATGTACCTGTCACAATTATATTTTTTAATATTAAACAAGTTCTCAAACCATCAAACATATTCCCATAGTGTGAGAAAACTACTAGGATTACACATGCAACTGTAATAAGAGGATTTCAGCCCCTATTTTGGTTGTTAACTTATTCAAGTGTACTAAAACTCGAATTCTAATTAGTTGTAATCAAGACGAACCTAACTCACCGAAATTCATAAGAATTACAATTTATCGACATAGCATACAATATATTTAACGCATAAATATAGTACATTCTTATAAAGATATTTCAAATGAACTTGACAGGACTTCTATTGAAAAATAAATTGTCATTACATGGTCTTAAGAATAGAAACGCAACCATCATGTGTAGTCCTAGTCATCCCAGTGGTCTTAAGTCTTCGACAGTGCGCAGCACATCCCAATATATAATCGAGGTGATATGTAAATAACTAAAAATTAGTATCAAATGAGGTATGTCCATATTTTGAGGCGTTATATATCGTATGAGTCTTTTATCAACGTGTCGAGGTCTTTGGTACATCAACAATGGCACCAATAGCAGGTGCATAACCATGTGCATCCATACTGTTGATCTCTTATGTTTATTGCTTCTCATCATCTTCATCAACCTCTATAACCTCATCCACTTCAAGTTGTATTTCGGATTTACTGGTCTTATTTCTACCAATAGTTTAAAACTATTATATGAGAGTGGGGGAGAACTTTTTAGATGTTTACCTAGTTAAAATATTGAAATTTTGGGTCTCGTTGTAATAAAAAAAATCTCGAAGGGCATAGATGATATCACATTACCATTGCTTTCTACTACACTACTCATTGTCAAATACATCTCTTGGGACAGATTCATTGGTATGTCAGTGCCAATAATATATAAATAGGGGAAATGAGGTATGGGGAGAGTGGTATGGTGAGAGATATGAATGATGTTCCCCAAAACTATCATATGCAAAAGATAATAAAAAATGGTGATGTTTTTATGTCCTAATGTTATTATCTTCACATATAAAGTCCACATGTCGTTTATGATTTTAGTTCATAGTTCATCAGTGCTTGGATATTCTCGATCATCATGAGGAAATCTTAATTTATCAATTATTGGAAATGGATAATGTTTATGGAAGATTTCTTTTGAAACTTTAATTTGAACCTCACGAACTATTATGTGGAAAGAAGTTTTATGTCCGTCATCGAACTTTTTGTGGTAATAGAATTCCCTAACCATATTATGATAAGCACACCTTTTGTCATCTTGGTGTCGACGCATTTTTAACCATCCTTGTTTAGGAAATTCATTAAAGAATTTCGGCATATTTATTTGAATCGATGCCCAATCTATGCCCAAAGTAATTAGATATTTTGAAATGCAATCTGTTTATACAATGTAGATCTATCAGACTTGATCAGAACGACTATAATTAATAAATTTAATCTGCAAAATTAGATTAATTCCATCATTAATTAAGTTGTAGGGCCAAAAAGAACCCAAAAATCAAATTTTGCCAAACCCCTAATGCCAGAGTGAAGGAAATAAGCTTAACTATTGATTGAAATTGATAACTAATGTTGGAAATTAGTGTAAGTGGACTAAATCGAAGGAAAATAAATTTCTAGGGTCATTGGAACAATATATAAAGAGTGTTTATTGGTGCAAAGTGTTTAAATTGAGGGTTTCATGTTTTATGATAAATGTTTACTTGACACGAACAAAATAGATTCATTGATGTAATATCTTTCACTAAAGGGAAACCAAATTTCGTTGGTCACAATATTTACAAAAGATTTTTCTCACCCTAAAATGATTTGATTGCTGAGGTGAGAAAATATTTTCATTGGTCACGCTTAATGCCAGAGAGATTTTTAGTGCATTTAAATTTAGTACAATGATATATTGTGTCCGCAAGTCATGCATAACTTTGCTAAGGCAAATTAGCCTTTCATTAGGACCACCAGGGACTAGAATTTTGAATTTTCCAAGTCGAAGGAAAAATTCGCAAATACAGTGTAACTATGTACATTAAGGTCCATATTTTCGTACACATTTATTAATGATCATAACATATGCCTTTAAACATTATAATCAAGGTTTATGGTTATATCACATACACTGAATAAATATTAATAAGTATTTAAAGGCTTGAAAATTTTAAGCTCGATTAATCATAGGATTTATAGAATATATCCCATGTGAAGAACAAAAGAGAACATGTTGGAGCCTTGAACGATGAAACCAAAACCAAAGTTCAATGCTAAATACTTTTGGAAAATCTACTTTATTGTCAATCACGAAAAGTCTCATATTTCCTAAAAATATGAAATTTTCAGCTAACATTGTTATTCCTCATTTTAAGTGATTTATGGTTATAATGGTTGTTGATGTAAAAAACTAGATTGCTCCAATTATTCAATCTCAGATAAATAAATAAGACAAAGATTTTTAAAGTGGTTCGGCTAGGAATAAAGCCTACATCCACTGTTATGTTATTGCTGAGTGTTTGCAGAATTCTTGATTACAAGTTCTCTCAAGAAATTCCGGTCCCCATCAATGGGTTTGATACAAGGTATTTATAGCCTTGAGGCTGTACATGAAAGGTTCGATACATTAAATGATATACATGTGAAAAGGTAATACATTTAATGCAGCGTGCGCGTCAAGAATATAAGCATTCAATGAATATTTGAACTGTTGATTATCTGGAAAATAATGATACGACCGAGGTGCAGCTCGGACCGCCATAGCTGCTCGCTGATCAGGAGTTCCTCGGAGAACTAGAGTACCTCGGTGCGCTAGAGTTCCTCGGTGTGCTAGAGTTCCTCGGTGTATCCTCGTTGCTTGGAGAGAAGCATGGTTGGTTGGGAAATGAACTTCCTCGCTGCTATCGTGCCACGTAGATTAACACGTGTCTTCGTATTATTCGTCCACATCAGCATATTAATTTTGGTATCAACAGAAGCCCCCAATGTTTCATATTTCGAACTTTGAGGAGTATGGAACATTCTTTCTCGGTATATGGCAATATTAAATGACTTTTCCTGGGTTTCAGGAACATTGTGTTCAAATTTCCTTCTCATTTCGCAGCTTCCGCCCTTTTTTTGAATTTTTTTTATAAGCGCTTCGATCTCCGTGCAGTTTTTGTCCTTTTAGCCGCCGGAAGTTCAGTAGTTTCTTTTTGGTAATCATTTCTTTCGCCGCTTCCCAATGCAAAGTATTTAAACTTCTTGGGTAACCATACCGTCCTCTACATTTTCCAATTTTCTGCCTTCAAGCTTTCTATTCTCTCCTTCTCTCTTGTGCGTTCATCTTTTCCTTCGTTAGTTGTCAGCAGACCTCCTTCCTTCCTGTAAGATTTTCTTCCTTCTTTTTTTTATTCATCATGGTTTACATTATGGAATCTCTTGAAAAGTTCCGCTCTGACTTTTCCATCCCGTCTTGGGTAATCTTAGAGGAACTTTCTGAACCTCAAACTTATTTTCGTCTGGCTGAGGGACATTGGTTCCCCAGTCTTTTTATTGCTGAATGCGGTTTTTCCTTTCCACCAAATCCACTGTGTCTTGAGTTTTGTCAATATTTTGATCTTGTCCCTGCAAAAATAGCCCCCAATTCATGGAGAATAATTAATGGGGTACACAAATTAAATCTAACTCATGGGACTCGTATTGGGATCCCTGAGATTATGTATTGCTATAAGTGGGCCACTCTAGATAATATTTATTACTTAAAAACTAGGTTTCTGAATAGGGCTCTTGTAGTTAACCTCCCTGACTCAAATAGAGATTATTTTGAACATGGGTTGGTTATAAAAAATTGGCAATATGCCCCTTTAACTGGAGATGAAGTATACAACGGTCCCAGATGCCCCCCATATGGCAATGGGATAGGTTTATTTTTCATTTTATTTTATTTATGAAATTATGCTTTCATCATGTTTGACAAAATGTACGATTGATATCTCGTTATGTGTTTATTTGCAGTTGATAGCAAAAGAAGAACTCCAAAAGAATCAGAGGTTAATATCAAGCATCTGAAACTTATCTGGGGTTTGCACAAGAACATTGCAGACGAACACATCAGGTCTGCCTCATATCTGCTACAGTATAAGAGTTACACAACCTCTTATACTGCTCGCCCTGTTGAACCAGCTTCAACTCCAGAAGGTTCATCTTCAGATTCTCATCTTCCTTTAAGTCAAAAGATGGGTAAGAAAAGAGCTCCTCCTGCTCTCTTTGATGATGTTACTTCTGTTGCTGGGGCCAAGAAAAGTAAAAATGATGCCCCAGAGGGGACTAAAAAAGTGGATGCTGGGTCTTCTAAAGCTGCCGAGAAGCCCCCAATGGTTCCGAGCAAGAAAACTGCTCCTGTAGATGTAATTACAATCTCTCCGACCAAGACCTCTTTGGTTGAAGGTTATGACCGCCCGTTGAAGAGATTGAGGAAATCATCCTTAGTTACTCCGGCTGAAACTGCCTCCTCCCTACCTGCTGGTGGTACTGATGTTCCAAACATCACTCTTCCAAGTTCTGCAATGAGCTCGGTCGTACCCGAGGTCCATGGTATTGATGAAATAATTCCTAGGGATATGCTGACATCCTTAGCTGCTCGTCACCTTGCTTCAGTAAATTTCTTATACTTCTAATTTTTCTTTCTTTCTCTGAAAGCTTGCATTTTGTATTGACTTTGCTATTTTTCTCATCTTTCAGTTGGTGAACTGTTTTAATAATATTGTGAAGAAGGATGAAGCTATTAAAGCTTCAAGCTCCTCGTCAGGCGTAGAGGATGCTCTATTGGGTTTGACCCAGTCTTTAAAGGAATCTCATCAACAGTATGTTGACGAAAAAGATGTTTGGGAGAAGAAATTAGTTGTGGCTGAAGCTGAGAAGGTGAAAATGGCTGAAACCTCCAAGAATTTGGAGGAGAAAGTAAAAGGTTTAGAGGTTAAACATCGGGAATATGATGGCCAGCTGAAAAAGGCAGAGGAAGAGTTATCTACCCTGCGAGATATCAAGGTCAAAAAAGAGGAATTGGATGTGAAGCTCTCCTCGGAGAAGTTGAGGAGAAAGGTCGCAATCAAGAAACATTTCAGTGCTGGTTGGGAGAAAGGATGGGATAAAGGGATTGCTGCAATGACATCCCAAGTCCAATATGGGAAGTTGAAATACTTCCACGATGGCTGGGTAGCTGCTCTGCAAGAGTTGAAGGTCCAAGACGATTCTGAGCTATTCCAACAACACCTCCCTGGTCCTCCTCCAGCAATTGTGGAAGAAGAAGAAGATGAGCCTGTCTCAGATGAATCTTCTATGGCTACGGGTGACCCAGTCTCTGCTTCTCAACCCTCTGTCAACGAGGACATTTCTTTCATGCCTCCTCCTGCCGAGAAGATTCCTGCTGATCAAACCGTTGTTACCACCGAGCAACCGAGCTCCTCGTCCCAGCCTCCCGAGAAAGTCTTGGGGGACAAGGAAAAGGTGTGAAGTTGTTCGGTATCATTTCTATATTTCCTTACTTGTAATCGAACAATGTAACTTTTTGATGATCTAATAAAATACATTTTCGTTTCTCTTCTTTGTTGATACTCTGTCTGCTCTTATTTATTAACTCCTGCTTCCTCTTCTTTATTAGTTTTTGGCCAGAATGGAATTGATATCTGCTCCTGATACTGAATTGATGCGATAATGCAATGGCTATTATAAAGCTGGTCATACAGACCTAAGTGTATCAGAGATTGTTGACATCCTTGGTCACGATGCCTCAGAACAAGCAGTTGAGGCTTACCGGTATCTGAAGGATTTACTTGATATATCTGTGGCCAATAATGTGGCATACTACGAATTGATCGAGGAACTTCATGGTTCCATAGAGGATCTTCAAAATCAACACAATGCATCATTGGCTTCATTGCACAAGGATTATGAAAATAGATACCAGCAGCTCTCTTCTGAAACAGGCCATAAGAAGATCATTGCTGGATATGATATTAGGGAAAGGACCCTAAAAGGTGAAGTTGAAGCTTGCAGGCAGATTGCTGAGATCTTAGAACAAGAAAATAATAATTTACAGAAAAAGTTGGCTCAATATGAATCTGCAGCGTCATCTTCCAATGCTCTAGTGCCCGTTACTGATGAGGGTTTTTCTTTCTTAGAGGTCGAAAATGCCAAATTAAGGCAAGAGCTGGATGATTTAAGAAGATCTGTTGTTTCTGGGACTGCTCGTGGACGAGGAAGAGGTTCTCGGGGACGAGGAAGAATTGGCGAGGAGCAAAGTTCTCCAGTTGCTTCTCGGAGCCGATCAAGAGTTCTTAGTCTCAACGTTGAAGAGGCTCGCACACAATCTACTCTGGAAACTCAAGCGTTCCAACTGAAGGCTAAGGATCGTGCTCTGTCTGAATTGTCCAAGAAAAACTTATCTTTAGAAGATCAACTGGCTGCGATAAAGTCTGCTCTTCATACTAAGGATCTTTTTGCCAAAAACCTTCTCGAGCAATTGGACAGATTAACCTTTCAATTTCATAAACAACCCAGGGAATTCTGGATGGCAGGATATAATGAAGCTCTTGTTCATCTGGATGCTCGTATTGAACATGCCAACAATGAAGATTACAAGCAAGGATGGTTGAACGCACTGGGTGTGTTAAAATTGGAGCAAGGGCATTATTTATGGGATTATCATGCTCCATCATTATTAGACCTGCCTGTACCACCTTTCAAATTGGACATGGCATGGATCCCAGCTCGTTCCATTCCTCGTAGCTTGATTTCAAAGTACCTTGGTGATTATAGCCTTCATTCTCAGGTTGAATTGTCTCGTCCTGAGCATCTCTTGGATACACCTTCTGTGATGAACGTCAGAATGCTCAGGGATGTTAATTTCATTAATTCTCCTCTTTGCCTAGAGGATCCTCCTGCTGGCGAGGAGCCTGTTTCAAAAAATAAAGGAAAGAAACCAATAGAATAGGTTTTCAATGTAACAGTTAGTACATTCATGTAACTTGTAATTTATTCTAGATTTTTAATGAAAAGACTTTCATTTTCTGTTTGCCAATTTTGCTATTGTCTTGTGTTTATCAAACACCTTTATATTTGTGCATATGTATCTATGTATTTGTTAAAAAGATAACAATATCGTGCTGTTCATCAACCAACTTAATAATAAAAATTTACAAGTATCAAGGTTGTTCAATCACTTAATAATAAAGTAATGAGTATAAATTGTTCAAACTGTTTCCAACCAACCAAGGTGGATAAATAATGTTTGTCGACCAACTACAGTTGATGGATTTTCATCCCCGACCAGCCATACTTGGTTCAATTTCAAATATAAAAATGTGTCCGACCAATTAAGGTCAAGAATTTGTCCTCGTCGACCAACATAAGTTGTAATGTGAGAATATATTTTTATCTTACCAACCGTAGTTGATCATGCTGATGTACACCTCCTAACCAAAGGAGTGGTAATGATTCTTTCGAACTTTTTGGCTCCTTAGAGCTTTTGGCTCCTTAGAGCGCCTCCTAACCAAAGGAGTATTTTTTGGCTCCTTAGAGCGTTTGGCTCCTTAGAGCGCCTCCTAACCAAAGGAGTATTTTTTGGCTCCTTAGAGCATTTTTTGGCTCCTTAGAGCACTTTTTGGCTCCTTAGAGCGCCTCCTAACCAAAGGAGTATTTTTTGGCTCCTTAGAGCTTTTGGCTCCTTAGAGCATTTTTTGGCTCCTTAGAGCACTTTTTGGCTCCTTAGAGCATTTTTTGGCTCCTTAGAGCACTTTTCTTTTTGTGCATAGTGTATTACACTAGTATTCCACGAAAAACTTTCAACCAGAAAGAAAATGGCGAAACATCCTCGTTTTATTCATAATGAAGGAAATGCTTTTACATTTTACATTACTGATAATACTTGCGTAGGTGTTCAGCATTCCACGCATTCTTAAATTCTTCTCCCTCTAGAGTTGCTATTTTGTAAGTTCCTGGACGAACAACCTCTGTAACTCGGTAAGGTCCATGCCAGTTTGCTTCCAACTTATTTTGCTTCTGAATGACTTTCTTTAGCACATAATCCCCTTCTTTTAAGTCACATTTCTTTACCCTTTTGTTGTAAAACAGAGTTGTACGTTGTTGGTAAGCAGCATTCCTAATGGCTGCCTCTTCTCTAACCTCCTCGAGCATATCCAAATCTAATCTTCTCATCAAATCGCTGACCGGGGAGTTGAAATTCAGCACTCTATGAGTTGGGAGACCCAACTCGGCAGGTATCACAGCTTCACTTCCAAATGCCAACATATATGGTGATTCTCCAGTTGTTGCTCGGGGAGTTGTTCGGTAAGCCCATAGTACGGATTGGAGCTCATTAATCCAATTTGCTTTAGCTTCACTTAACCTCTTCTTCAGACCATTTAGTAATGTTCTGTTTGTCACCTCAGTCTGTCCATTGCTTTGGGGATGGCCTGGTGCTGAATGATACTTCAAAATGTTCGATTGATGACAATAGGCAGCAAATTCTTCATTATCGAATTGTGTTCCATGGTCTGTGATGAATGCATGGGGGAGACCATATCGACAAATGATGTTCTTCCAAATGAACTGATATACCTTCTCGTACGTCATATCAATTAGTGGTTTAGCTTCCACCCACTTAGTAAAATAATCCACTGCCACGACGAGATACTTGAACCTTCCTCGGGTCGTCGGCAATGGTCCAACCAGATCAACCCCCCACATGGCAAATGGCCAAGGTGAAGTTATGGGTGTCAAAAATGCTTGTGGAGTTCTTCGGATGGAGGAAAAACTTTGGCACTTGTCACACTTCTTAGCATAGGCTATACAATCAGCCCTCATCGTCGGCCAGTAATATCCCTGTGTCATTACCCTTTGCAAAAGTGTCCGTCCTGCTACATGAGCTCCACAAGATCCTTCATGGATTTCTTCAACCAATTCCTTGACCTCTGACGGATGTACACATCTCTGCAAGCCTGCCATAATTCCTCGTCTATACAAAATACCATTAGTTAACACATACCGAGCAACTTTATACTTCAATTTCTTGGCGGCTAGTTTATCCTCCGGTAATTTTCCTTCTTCAATGTATGCCCTGATAGGATCCATCCAAGATGGTCCTAAATCAAGAGTTATTATATTCACCATCAGGTCTTCTTCTATGCTCCGACTTTCTAATACTTCAATTGGTATCGTTCTTCGTAGCTCGGTGCGCGTGGCCGACGCTAATCGGGCTAATGCGTCTGCTCTAGCATTCTCCATCCTCGATATTCTCACCAATTGAATAGCATCAAATTCTGCCAATAACTCCATCACCTTCGCATGGTACTTCACCATTAAGTCTCCTTTAACTGCATATATTCCCATCATTTGATTCACAATTAATTGAGAATCGCTGAAAACAATTATTTGTCGTGTCTCCATAACTTTCGCCAAATGAAAACCTGCTATCATAGCCTCATACTCAGCCTCGTTATTGGAAGCTTTGAATTGTAATCTCAGGGCATACTCCATGTCAATATCATCTGGGGTGTTTAAAACAACGCCTGCTCCACAACCAGCTGTGCACGATGATCCATCTACATATAATTTCCATGTAGGTACCTCGTCTTCAAATTTCTTGTCCGTCAGAGTTCCTCGGTAAAATATATGTTGTTTTGTTTCATCATTCCCTGGTATCTTTCGTTCCTCATCGGTCATCTGTTCGCGCCCTTTTACCATCCTTAGTTGGTTTGGGTTTGAATATGATGATTTTTCTACATCCACAAGTCCTTTTACCAAACTTAGTTGATCTGGATTTGTGTGTGTAGATACTGTATCGTCCACAGGTAGGTCAGCAAGTACCTTTTGTTCCTCGGGGGTATCAGGGTATGTGAACTCTGCTATAAAATCTGCTACAGCTTGTCCCTTCAATGATGATCTGGGTTCATACACAATATCATATTCACCGAGTTCTATTGCCCAATACATCAATCTTCCTGATTTTTTTGGCTTGTGAAGGGCTTGTCTTAATGGCATGTCGGTATACACAATGATTGTATGGGCCTGGAAGTATGGCCTCATTCTTCTACTTGCTTCAATTAATGCCAATGCCAATTTTTCTAGCTTTGGGTACCTGATTTCTGCACCTCGGAAAGCTTTACTTGTGTAATAGATAGGTTTCTGGACTCCATTCTCCAATCTGATCAATGCTGAACTAACTGCGTTCTCTGATACTGCCAAATACAAGTACAACAATGGTGGGGCTCCCAAATACTTCTTCAAATCTTGAAAGGCCTTCTCACATTCATCAGTCCACTCAAAACTTTTTCGCAGTGTTTTGAAGAATGGGAGGCATTTATCAGTTGCTCGGGATACAAATCTGTTGAGCGCTGCAACTCGTCCGGTAAGACTTTGTACTTCTTTCCTCGTCGTTGGGGATCGCAGCCCTAAAAGAGCTTTGATCTTTTCTGGATTTGCCTCAATACCTCGTTGATTGACGATGTATCCGAGGAACATTCCTTCTCGTACTCCAAAGGTACACTTCGTCGGGTGAGCTTTATTTGGTATTTGTCCAGTTGATCAAAGGTCTGGCCTAAATCAACTAGATGATTAGTAGCTCTCTTGCTTTTGGTGAGCATGTCGTCGACATAGACTTCCATATTGCAACTAATTTGTTCGGCAAAAACCTTGTTCATCAACCGTTGATATGTTGCACCTGCATTTTTTAAACCAAAAGGCATAACATTATAACAATAAGTTCCCCTTGGGGTGATAAAAGAAGTACTTTCCCTATCTTCCGGCTTCATTTTGATCCAGAATAAGCATCCATAAAGCTGAGTAGCTCATGTCCCGAGGTAGCATCCACTAATTGATCGATTCTGGGCAATGGAAAATGATCTTTTGGGCATGCCTTGTTGAGATCAATGAAATCAACACACATTCTCCATTTGTTGTTCTTCTTCTTTACCATCACCACATTTGCCAACCAATCTGGATATTTCACATCTTCAATGAATTGGGCTTTCTGAAGTTTCTCGACCTCTTCTTGTATGGCCTGGTTCTTCTCGGGACTAAACACTCTTCTTCTTTGCTTCACAGGCTTGATCTCCTTATTCACATTGAGCTCATGACATAAGAAGTTTGGATCTATACCTGGCATGTCTTCATGACTCCAAGCAAAATTATTCTTCCTGTTTCTCAAAAAAATTATCAACTCTTGTTTTATTGAAACATCCAGCGACGATCCTATCTGGGTTACTCGTTCAGGATGTTCGTCGTCCAGAATAACAATTTCTGTAGACTCCACCACCTGTCCTTTTACAAGTTGAGATTCATCCCTAGGGTCAAGAGTTTCAATTTATGTACCCTCCTCCACTTGATAAGTAGTAGTCGTTTTCCTTGATTCTTCAAGTTCTTCTTGCTCGGCAGACGAATAATAGCATTCCCGAGCTACTTTTTGATCACCTTTCATAATTCCGACTCCAAAATTCGTTGGGAATTTCAAACACTGATGTACTGTAGATGGAACTGCTTCGAACTTCTTCAATCCAACTCTTCCCATGATGATGTTGTAGGCTGACTGCACATTCTTATCCATCACAAAGAAGCGTATTCTTTCTGTTCGACAAGCAAGCCAAGTTCCGATGAGTATATCCAACTTGATCGTCCCAAGTGGAAAAACTTTCTCGCCAGCAAAACCCAGAAGGGGTCTGTGATAAGGTTCCAATTGAGATAATTTTAAATTCAAGCTATCAAAGCATGAATAGTACATGATGTCTGCCGAACTACCATTGTCTACTAACACCCTTGAAATGACCACATCCTTCATCCTCATTTGGATCACCAAAGGATCATCATGAGGGTAAAGAACACCTGCCAGGTCGTTTTTTGGAAAACCAATCACTAGCTTCTCTTTGTTTACCTTCCTCGGACGATCATCCTCGGCCAGATTTATTCGCTGAATATATGAACAAGCTTGAGCCTCTCCGAGGTAAGCTTTTCTTTCTGCAGTAAGGTCTCCTCCTCCTGCATCTCCTCCTGTAATAACATTACAATCAAATGACCCAAAACGAATGGAAAATACCTCTCGTTGAGGCTGGCTTGGCTTCTTGGGAAGATCAGGGTCATCATCTGGATCATCTTCATGATCCCTCTTCTTTTTCTCCTCTGCACGACGAGGAGATCTAGATATCTCTCTAGTTCTGTCATCATTCTTCCTTTCGCCTCTACGATCTACATATTTTGACAACTTTCCTCTTCGGATGAGTGTTTCAATCTCGTTCTGAAGGGCTATGCAATTTTTGGTCATATGGCCATGATCTTTGTGAAACTCGCAATATTTGGCCTTATTCCTCAGATCGGGATTTGTCTTCAGTTTCTCTGGCCACTTGATTTCCTCGCTATTCTTGATTTCCTCCAAAACATGATTAATACCCATTTTCAATGGGGTATAATTATCGTACTTCTTTAGGACTTCCAACGTTGTCCTATTATTCCTGTAATGCTTGTCACCACCATTACCTTTCTGATCTTTCTTCTTAGACTTGTCGACCTCAACTTTTACTTCTTTATCCATATTCTTCTTCGCAGCCATAGCCTCCTCGGCATTCATAATTTTGGCTGCTTTTGCCATCAACTCGGACATAGTTTTAGGTGGATCTTTGGCCAAGGTATAGTACAGCTTATTAGGCAGCAAACCACTCATCAAAGCAGTGATTGTTGTCTTTTCTTCATAATCTACGACTTCCAACTTCTCGTTATTAAAACGAGTTATGTAGTCTCTAGTACTTTCTCCTGATTTTTGTCTAACACTTAACAAATGTGCTACTCGCTTTATTGGCTTCGCCCCAAAACAAAAATTCCCAATGAACAACTCGGCTAATTGAATAAAAGTTGAAATCTTACCCCGAGGAAGATTATTATTCCATATCTGTGCAGATCCGGTAAGAGTTCCCGAGAATGCTCTACACCTCATCTCGTCGGGGATGGCATATATGTCGGCGGTAGCTTGGTATTGTTCTATATGAAGTACAGGATCTGTCTTTCCATCATACTTGGGGGTCACCACAGGTGCTTTGAATTTCGATGGTGTAGGAAAATCCACAATGGCTTGCACAAAAGGTGTCCCTTGAACAAAAGTTCTCTGTAAGGGGTTTCTTGCCTTAGCCATTTCTCCCAGTCTATCCTCCAACCGCTGAATGGAACCTTTCCATGCTTCATTTCCTTCCTCAGGCCGCTTAGTCTGAGCAACTGATTGTTCTGACGTAGCTTCCTGAGATTTATCTCGACGAGTAGCTGGTCGTGATTGTGCTGATCCTTCTCTCAAACCTGATGGTGGCCGAAAACTTCTTGATGGAGCTCTAGGTGGACTCATATTCCTCCTTGGTCCTAATCGACTGAAAGGAGATGCCCTGCTTAATCTTTCCAAAGCGCTGGTTCTCTCCGGAGAGAGAGATATAGGTTGGTTTGTATCCGTAGCTCGTATCGATGAAGTTCGCCCAGGTTGATAAGAATAATCACTAGACTCCCCATTGCGATATGACACAGTACGTCTGGATTGTGATTGCCCATGATCACTCCGTTGTCCTGAATAGGTAGGTGCACCGCCTTGAAGAGTTTGAATGAGTTGCCTCATAGATTCTTGCATGGCGGTTTGTCCTTGAGCCAGATTTGTCATAATTCCAGCCAGATCTGAAGTTGCAGATGGATTTGGAGGATTTCCAGCATTTCGATTACTGGATTCTGGATTATCTGCCATTGATAACAAATGATTTTTGCGAAAAACGATAGCAACAGTCGTTTCCCACAGACGGCGCCAATCTGTTGATGTAAAAAACTAGATTGCTCTAATTATTCAATCTCAGATAAATAAATAAGACAAAGATTTTTAAAGTGGTTCGGCTAGGAATAAAGCCTACATCCACTGTTATGTTATTGCTGAGTGTTTGCAGAATTCTTGATTACAAGTTCTCTCAATAAATTCCGGTCCCCATCAATGGGTTTGATACAAGGTATTTATAGCCTTGAGGCTGTACATGAAAGGTTCGATACATTAAATGATATACATGTGAAAAGGTAATACATTTAATGCAGCGTGCGCGTCAAGAATATAAGCATTCAATGAATATCTGAACTGTTGATTATCTGGCAATTAATGATACGACCGAGGTGCAGCTCGGACCGCCATAGTTGATCGCTGATCAGGAGTTCCTCGGAGAACTAGAGTACCTCGGTGCGCTAGAGTTCCTCGGTGTGCTAGAGTTCCTCGGTGTATCCTCGTTGCTTGGAGAGAAGCATGGTTGGTCGGGAAATGAACTTCCTCGCTGCTATCGTGCCACGTAGATTAACACGTGTCTTCGTATTATTCGTCCACATCAGCATATTAATTTTGGTATCAACAATGGCTGAGAGTCATCATTGGTGTTTCCTAATTTTGGATAGATATAATTCTTTTGGGCATCACTTATGATTTTTTTATATATATAACAGCTATCATAGAAGCACAAGGGTCGGAGAACTATTTTCAGTTCTGCAAATGTACCTCACACATTGAATTTGTAACCCTAACAATATCATATCTCATGATTTTGAATGATTTTATATTATGATTTTCAACAATAACCATGAAGAAAATTGTCACATGAACAAGGCATAAAAATGTCACTCCTTTTTAAAATCACGATCATAGTGAAAATCATGAAGCATAAATAAAATTTCTTCATTTAATCTTTCGATTGGGTGATGACTAAGAATGTTGTGTGGTGTCAAATGTGTCGATTTTTCACTGCATATAATCCATATTGATAGAGCTTAAGATTTTTAATACTTTAAAGCTTTTAATTTTCCATCCCGATAGTACAAAGGCATAAATGAAACCACGATAAAAATATCACATGCAAGAGTTCATACACTAAGCTATCAATATGAGCCAATTTACCTACAAGCATTGATCAAAACTTGTATAAAAAAAATAAGCAAGGTTGATAAAAAAACACAACACAGAGAATAAGATGAGACAAGGAATGAGATAAGTGTAATGAAATTCCTAGGCGCATCGTCAAACCACTGAGGGGACTGATTTAAGATTACTTTTGATCTTTACATCTATCATTCCTCATACACATTTGATTCAGACAAGACTATTTGGTCTTAGGTCCAGCATTTGATGAATTTAGAGTAACTTTGTCCTTCTTGTTATGAACATGATGAGCATATTTTCCTTGCGTTCCATCCTGATTATTCCGAATAAAAATCTTATTCTTCATAGTATTTCGAGAATACAAGCTTGGATTGAGTAAAAGTTAAAGTTTCTAAAGTGAATTATTTTATTAAAATGGTTTCACTTAAGTATTTTAGGTCTAGAATCATGCGATTACAAATTGTGAACAGTCTTAAAAATATTTGGAGTAATGACATTTTTCTCCTTCCAATGATTCACACTAACATATTTCCTGTGACACCCCGTAATATCTAATAATAGATTGAGCAGGTATAAATTAAAAATACAGGAGTCTAAACAATTAAATACCATTTTAATCATGAAAAAAACGAAATGTACTAAACTAACTACAAATAAACCAAGTGAAAGTCACCCAGCAAAATCCGATACCAATACATGAAAAGTAATCTCTAAAAAACTAACACTCCATACAATCCATAAATCTACCCTCAATACCATTGAATAGAGTACAATACAACCTCTCTAATGGAAATCAAAATAACAAAAATAATGGCTAGACATGTAGGCCCATGATAAAAATACATCCTAGAAGCAATGACAAGGATGAGATGATGCTAACAAGAGCAGTTAAGGTTGTAGATGCACCGACGGTCTAGGATCTAGAATGTTAAAGTCAACAACATTAACAACAAGTTTGAACAGAATAGAATTTAACCAAAATTGGAATAAATCAAAACTATGAATCTTCCTCTCAAATTTTTAAAGTGTTTTAAATTTATCCCACCCAACAATCATAGATATAACATGCAACAACAATCCCAAGTGAACCCATGATTCAGTTTTTTTTCTATATAAATGAATACAACTAATGGATTCAGAATATCATTATACTAAACAAAAATTAATATGTATAAAGAAATTAAGACAACTTCAAATTCTAACAACCCTATAAGAACGCTATATAACATGTACCACATAAACGGGCTCTCACTGAAGCCCTCTAAATAATGAAGGCATAACCTTATTGCCCTCGGGGATTACTCGCACATATTAAGTATAATCTTTGATCATCCCATACCTAAAATTTAATCACTAGAAAAGGATGAATAACTACTCCTACCCATTATTCATATAGTCTATTATAACCAAGACCATATGATGAAATCTCCCCATCTAACCATCTGGAACGAGTACCTAGACATAGGATCCAAGGGTAAAAATGACTATAGCAAACATCTACTCATCGAGGCACCATTACGGTCTGCATTATATGTTCCCTCATAATGGAATCCCCCTAGTACGATATCCATGAACACACATAAGACATGCATTTCACGTATAACACAAGATAAGAAATCCTACGCAAATAATGGAAATCTAATATCAAATGTGAATTAATTAATTTATTACTTTTATAAGGTTTAGGCATCTAAATTATTTATCCTAAATTAGATTCCTATAATTCACCTTATTAACATGTTTACAAGATTCAATATAGTCTAAAGTCAAACACAAAATTAACCCCCAAGCCAAAAATCTAATATAATAAATTATAAGCCAAAATGTCAAAATTCTGGCAATGTCGATTGATCAACCAACCTTCGATCGATCGAAGGCGACAAATTTGATAAAGTTTCCCCACTTCGGGATTCATCATATCCAACTCACCATTCACATACCAAACCTCCATCGATGATCCAAAAAACTTCATTCAAGCTTGATATTACATCTAACATAAAATCCACATATAATATAAGATTGAGTCATATGTCTAACATCAAAACTAAAATCTAATACAAGATTCAAATAACAACCCCCTTTAATACTCAAGAACCCAAGAAGATTCAATTCTCTATAGATTAAGACTTGTAAAAATAGGGTTTTTGAATGACTCATTGAAATAAACAATCCCTAAACATGTTCTAACAACATCAAGTCAGATTTATGAGGAATTCTATCAAAATACTAAGAATTCAAACCTAAATACTAACTTAATTAGGTAAATTGCAAAATTAGTTAATTAAATTATGCAATTAAGATGTTAATCATAATTAGGTTTAGACTAATATGAATAGGTATAATCTTAACCAACAACAATCATATAATCATTTTAAATAAACTTGGCTCTATGAGTTTGATGATAAAAAATCCAAGATTCTTTAATTCTCTTTTCTCCCTTGATCGTCCTTCTCACTCTAAGCTTGTATGATTCCCTAGATTGTGTTTTTTTAATAATGAGGCTCCTGAGGTTTCATTTAGCCACTTAATTTATGAAACTGGGCTTGGTCCCAAAATGGCCCCTTAACTAAATGGTTTAAAACTCACCTAGATTCTAGAGTAACCAATGGGCCTAAATTACACCATTTCAAGTCATAATCAAACATTTTAAATGTTCCCAATCCACATTAATTCGTAACCTCATAATTATATCATGAACACGACACTATTATTAATTAATCCGATTAAAGTCCAAAAACAAATTAGTTATTAATTAAGTTGGCTTAAGATGGCACAATCATTGGAACATGAAACCGAGGGGATAATCCAAACAAGGAAACCATGGACACCGAAGATTGGATCGCTCCATAGTCTTACATAATACACATTCATGTTAAAATAGTCAATTAGTATATTACCGTGTATTAAGTCAGAATTTTAGATTTATATTTAACACATATAATCATATAACTAGTGACATCACATGTTACACGGGCATATTAGATAATTTTTGAATTAATTTAATGTATAAAGATATGGGGTATTACATTTCTATGAGCTTGGAAAACGTTTGTAAATAGGTTTGACAAATGGCGATTCGTTTGATGGTGAATCATTGACATGAAATGCAACTCCAATAGAAATTCCTTGTTTGCTAGAATTCAGGTCTTTAATAATCGTTTGAACCTTTTTAAAAAGCTTGATATTGGATTCTTACCAACTTCGAAACTTATTTTATAAAGTGTCTAAAAAAATATTCAAATCATTTGTTTTGAGATACATTCATCTTTAACCATCGACAATTTCATATCTTTAACAAGTTCATTAAGAAATTCTAAAAAGTCATTAAAGTATTAATCAAGGGATTTAATCCTAGGGTAAATAAAATGGTCATGAGCTTTTATAAGTTGAAAAAAATCATTTCATTTTTTTTATAAGAAAGAGCTCATTAAAAATGTTGGTTTTCTCTTTTTCAAGGGTTTTGATTTTCTCGAGTAAATAATTCTTTTCAGCAGAAAACGCTGAAGAGATGTGATCTTTGTTATTCTTCAAAGCTTTTTATCAATCTAAAAGTTTTACTTTCGTAATAAGTTTCACATTAGATTTTAGCAAACTTTAGATTTTAAAACTAATTTATCATAAGAAGTGCGTATATCCTCTTCTTCATTATCATTATTGTTATTGACATTAACGTTTTTAATATCAATGGAGTGATATAAAAAATCAAATGGGTGACACCCCTATTTCCCCACGTGCAATTGATTAGGTTGACACATTGAATATAAGGAGTGTTATGTAATTTATATCATTCTCAACATCAACAGTAAATAAAAAAATTGTAGTAAGTAAAAACCATCCGCCATATAATAATAAACATAATGAATAACTGTGGTGTAAAAAATGAAAGTATCCACTAAAATTGAATCCACTAACTATAATAAATCTCCATAATAAAAATTAATCTAAAACTAAAAGTAAATAAGATGGAACCACCCTAGCCCATAAATAGACTCCTGAATAAATAAATATTGAAATTTCGTCTGAAATGAATTAGAAATCCTACACTAAGGGTGATGAACTAGATATCTAACCATTGCAAGTATGATTTCTCAGTCTTGATGCTAATGTGCATTGATAATAATACTCGGGGGGGAATGTTTTATGTATTTAGGCAAGGGCCCAAAAGTTGTATAAAATATCTATATTACATAACAATATTAGATGTGACCTATTTATGCCCCATGTTGTCTCCCTCTGGCACTCATACTAACCGTACCTCACATCTCCTTTAACCTGATACAATTTCAACAAACCGTACCTATCCATGACTTAACATACTAAGAACACCGTACCACATAAACAAAATATGAAGTAAAACTAACGGTCTTAGTTCCCCCATCGTCTCTCAACTCCTAACATTACTAATATTTGTGCGTGGAACATAACATAAATGAAGTCCAATCAAGGAACACCACGATACACTCCTATTTAGCTTAATTGGTCATTTAATATCATTTGTCCTGAGACTAACAATAGACTATAGTAATCTCAATATAAACCATTTAACTATAACATGTAAGTCTTAAAGATCTCAAACCAAATAGCTTTTATGTCCGGATCGGACTAAACTCCGTGCGTGGGATGTCTCATGAATGACATCGAATTAAGGAACCCCCCAATGCAGTTTTATCTAGTGAGATTGTTCATCTAAATTGATAGTGAGAGACTCCTTAAAAAAGTACCATTAGTCTAAAATATCATCATATTCGTTACCAAAGAGCACTATCCTAGCTCATGTATTATCCAAATTACCGTAGAGCATTAACCCAACTCACATATTCACATTAATTACCGAGGGGAATAACCTAACTCATAACTACCCTATGACATAGGGTACACAATCCAAAATAAATTTATCATGTTATCTTAAAGTAATAAACCAACCCAATATTGAGTATTTACCCAACTCATATTGTCTTATCATATTAACATATTGAACAAACCATAACCATCCTATGGATGAGTGATAACCCAACTCAGGCCCTACATTTAAACCATACATGGAGTAAAACTAAATATGATTTGCCCATTCTCGGTGTATTTTAACAATTTTAACTTGTTATGCACACCTGTTGATTTAAGTTTCAAATATAGCAATATACTCCTGAATTAGTCTCGTGACAATAATTGAGGAACATTTATACTTCTATATATATATATACAAATAAAATATACAACCTATGAACCTAACATATAGGCATTTAACATTATTATTAAATTGTTCTCACTTATGGACTATATATATACACACCTATGACTAAACCCATAGTCTAATAAGTATACCCCAATAACTAGGTATACAAAATATATGAAAATATATACAGTACCTCACCCTAGTGCTACACTAGTAATCGTACTCGTACTAACCTAATCTCAACCACACAGTCCCATTGAATACCCAAGACAAAAATTTATAGTACTTAATTATACATAACATAATGTATACATAATATTTCACATGATACTTGTGTACCCAATGCCCATCCAAATTCCTAAAATTTAATTGTGCCATAGTTATGGGTTTAAGTATCTCCAAACCTTTATTATAATTTCGTAGGATATCTTGTATTCTAGTTACACCTTTAAAATATATTTATGGCTGGTATATGTAGTAAAGATAATAATTAAAATAAATAAAACCCCAATAAAAAAATATCCTTCCATACGACCCACCTTCCTACCTCCCTAGGGACTAGGAGAGGCCACTATAGTGAACCTGAGAAGGTTATATGGAGGGGGTAAAACTTTATGGCAGGTGGGGTGATCCTTCTCTATTTTCTTTCCAACTTTGCACAGTGTAAAACTTCATTAAAGGTCACAATCAACTTATGTCTACTTCTAAAAAATCTTATTTAAAATCCTCACAACATAGTGTTAAACCCCCATAAGATAATTAAACCCAAAACTCCAACTTTTAAGACACCCATTGCGGATTAAATTTATGATTAAATTTTCCTCTTGATTTACGTTTCTTTCATATCCAAGTATATGAACAACAATATAAAATCACTCAAGCATGAGTTCTAATATATATATATATATATAAACACAAATTATTAAAAGTTTTAACATAAATTTATAAAAATTTGGTTCATGCAAATTGTTCCAAGTCTACATCTTTAATCCGTATTAGATCAATTAAAAAATTCATTAAAATTAAATTAGTAATAAATAGTCAAATTTTAATCTTAAAATATGCTCCCACCCAATTGATGCATATTCAGCGATAAAATAATAAATAGATTATATTAATATGATAATCATGATAATATTACTTTTATTTTAAATAATCTTTAATTAAACCCTCGTGTGTATTTTTCCTCTTCTCACAAAGTTTACATTTGCTGCTAGTATTTAACTTATGACGTATTCTGATATTTAATGAGACTTAATAACATATTTATAGTTCTAATATCGTAGGTCCACAATGGGTACACCCCCCCCCCCCCCAACCCCCCACCCCAAATAATCCCAAATCAGTAACTGAACACTCTTAAACTTGGCCCAAAGGTATGCCTACCCATGGAGCCCACTTTAGCACATTAAAAATATTATTTCGAACCTTTATACTCCTCTAAAGTCCAGTCCAACCAATCCAACCCACATCATCAAATTAGTTACAACTGTGTTAATTTGATTTATGGGTTATTCACATATTATTTACAATTCTAATTTTAAATTCTGGTAAATAATTTAAATAATTTAATCACAATAAATTACCCATTAATTCACCTGAGTAAATATTAATTAATAATTAAATAATCATTTATTTAATTCCCAAAAATGCAGTGTTTCACATTCCTTTCCCTAATAATGTAATTTCATCCTCGTAATTAGCCTAAGTTATATCTCATATAACAAAGAGAGATAGAAAAATGGTAAGCTGTTGGAGCCAGATCTCCGCACTCGATAGAAAGTAGTTTGTTGAAAAGGAAGCCCTTATATATACTCACAGCCTACTATTTGAGCACTGTACCCAATAGCTTACGGAATCTCCCAAGCAAACATGCCTTAACCAAGGTCATATTTTCTTAGTGGTCAATACATGTCATGGAAAATCAACCATGACATGGAAATTTCCATTGGGAATCTCATCCACATTGAGGCAAATCAACCACGCCATCCTAGTCAATATCTCACTCATATTATGGTGTACCAACGTGCCAAAAATAAGCCATGCCACGATAAATCACACGTGCCATTATTCTCAGTTTCTCACTCACTTTGTGGCCAAAAAAACGATTCCATCCTACTCAGTAGCTCATTCACACTTCGGCGGATCAGCATGCCAAACCAATAAAATATAACCTATGTTACTATGCATAACACATCTATTGTATCTATATCTCCTACCTACCATTCCCTTACACACACATAAAAATATACAAGTAATTAAATAGAGTATTTAGGTCATACCCTAGTCCATCTGATATGATACTCATTTTCACAAGATACCACAATAACTATACTCCTAGAACAGTAGATGATTTATGCCCGGATCCTATGGTGCCGACAAAGCTAACGGAACATGAACTAGTATGCTGCCTAACAAAGCATCTGAAGAGGTAGGATCATATTGCCCTGCTCATATAACTCCTTAAGTGAGCCTTCAGGCACCTCTTTGCTGAATGACCCTCCTTGCCACACCTATAGAAAGGTCCCTTAAAGACTCAATTATCAACCTCTTGTTACGGGACCACTACTTCTATTTTTTATTTCTTCCATGGTTGATAGTCTCCCTATCAATCCTCACATTATGGTTGTTTTATCCTCCTTGCGATTTGATTACTTTCCTCCATTATCCCCACCCTTTTTCTTTTGTAGAGTCACTCCCATTTTTACTATGTTCTCATTTTTAGACTTCTGAAAGTTTGAATTATCCAAATAGTGAAAAATTCACCATCGGAGTATATATGGTGTATGTCGAATTCCCTAATAATACCTATCTAGTTCTCCAACCTAGTCCCCTGATGAAACAATCAATCTTTTTCTCCTCAGTTCTTAACTCCTAGGGATAGAACAAAGAGAGATTAGTGAAAGTCCCTCTTCCTTAATTCTTTAACTTCTAGTGGATAATACTTGTCTTCAAACCTCTTCTAGGACTCATTTACTTCCATATTGATCCTTTCCTCGATACTGGTTATAAACTCCCACTAATGTAGTGCCTCACCCACCACTAGTGTGACACCAAAATATTCGTGGTCCCCATAAACTGCAATGGCTTACACTTAGAAAAAACCTCATATGCCTTCACCTAAATAAAAAGCTATAAATGAGTAGGAATAGCTGAATACGGTTGTGGTTGTTGAATGTGCTATAAAATTATGGTCATTCTTGTCATGATTACCTGGGAAATTATGACATCCAGGTTAACAGGTGCTGTCAGCAGTGGTTGTTGATTAATCTTAGTCTCTCGGCTGGCAGTCCTAGTGGTAGTTGTTATTTCTCTCTTACCTCGAGTGTTTTCGATATGAATGTAAATAATGAGATTTGTATAAGATATCTATTTTTAGTATCAAATACAAACCATCCTAACCATAGGGCTCTATCAACAGTGTACGCGACGAAAAAAACCTAACCAGCGCAACACATATCCTAAGGACACTATAACCTAGGATGCACTAATACTAGTTGCAACACCCCCTTATTTCCCATGTGCAGTTGTTCAGGATGATTCACCAAAAATAGGGAGTGCCGTTTAAAAGAGCCCAAAAGAAAAGGCAAAATGCTAAGATAAGAGCCAATAAGATTTTCTCTAAGTTGAGAATGCAAGAAACCTCAAAAGAACTTAAAAAGTATATATGTATGAGGGAGTTTGGTTGGAGAAAATTTAAACGGGTTCGTACATCTAATTATCTTAATGTCGAAACATTGCAATTTAACGCTATTGTTTGTAGAATCGTCAAAATTCTGGATTTGTGTGCTTGTAGTATGTTTAGTTCATTAAGCCCACACTTCAATTGTCATATGGCTATGATAAAGTTTGATGATTTATCGCTATCAATTAGAGCTTCATGATCTTTTCGATGTGTTAAAATAGTGACTTATTTGTGTTAGTTTCACGCCCATTCATTCCATGACCATGTTTGAGCACATCGGTACTATGTTTGCATATAACTCGCATTGTTTGTGTTTATGCATTTTTGCATTTTGGGTAAAAATCTTACTGTTTTAACACTGTTTTGCTGCTGTCAGGCCCTTCTTGGAATTTTTTGTGGAAATTTCTTCGCTGCGCAATTATTTATAATATTTCTGGGAATCTGGGAAAATTTGACAGGTTGCGAGAAGTCATTCAAACGACATCTCCATGTCGTGCGAACGATATCTCTCCTTCGTTTGAGCGACATCCTCATCTCTTTTAAGCGACGTCCCTGGATCGTTCGAAGGACAGTCTGGGTTTTTGCTTCTGATTAATTTGCAGTCCACTGGTTTATTTTAGTGATATTTTTGGTACAAATGGAAGCTTTCTAGACTGACTGGTTTATATGCATGTTCTATTAACTTCAAAATTGGTATTTTGCATATGATTCCGTTTATCAAACCAGTTTAGATTGATATATTCTTTATGTAATTCATTGGTTTACTAGCTACTGATTTGTCATTACTTGATCATATTTAGCTAGTTGTTTCATGATTATCTAGCGATTTCCTATTTTAAATTGGTTTATATTCTCATGCTAGATACGTTGATTCGTTTATCTTTTCACTGGATTGTCTATTCGCGACAAAAAGGGGGAGAGATGTATGTGATATAGGGGGAGATTAATTGAGCATATTTGTGATTATATATTTTACAATTGGTATTACAAATTTGTAGTTCAAATTTTTATCATTTTCGCATTCATAAAATTGGTATCATATTGTCAATTGTTTAACAAATGATTTTTCTGAGTTTATTCATCTTGGTATCTATTGTAAAATTGGTATCATTTGGATATATGTATATATTGGCTTCATTTGTTCCTCCATACTTCACTGGGTATTTGTTTATCTGTTTCATGCCTGTAGGTATACTTCAGCGATTCAAGATTTCAAGTCTACATCACATTCAGACAGTTCTTGCTTACCGGTGCTACATATTCTAGTCCGTGTCCTATAATTTTTGGCTTTGGGTTTCTGGGATGGGATTTAGGCATCATACGGCTTAACGGCCCGGCTTAGGCACTTCACTGGTTTAGTTTTGTCCCGAAATAGTCAAAGGGGAGATTTATAAGGACATAAATTTCCAATTGAGTTCCTGTATTGCTTTGACTTAATTCCGTGAACAAAATTGTGTTTGTAATATGTCATAGGGATATTTTATTTTGTCACGATCCCACTCGGTCTATGACGTGTTAAAGAAATTGAAGACGTTGTGGCAATGCTTCAAAGAATTAATCGTGCCGAAGTTTAAATTGGTGCAAGTTTATTCGTCTTCAAGATAATTACATTCTGAGATCACACAGGTATGAATGCGTATATTTAAAGGTGCTCGGAATTGTTTTTATAAAAGATAAGGATGTAATTTTTTATAAGGAAAATATTTTTAAATGTTGTTTAAAGTGTTTTAAATGGTTTACACTGCATTTTTATTCTGATAAGCTCAAAATAGAGTTTGAATTATTTGGATCTCCTTTAAAAGAGACGTTTTAAACAAAAAACCAAAAAGTCAAGCTGGCACGCGGGCTTGTTCAAACGACAAGCAATCTCGTTCAAATGAGATGCTTATGTCGCACGAACGACGTGGCTCTGTCGTTCGAATGACACTGTTTTTGAGGTGGAGATTATTTCCTATTTATAGCATATTTGCATCAGAATTTCACTAGTGTGCATTCTGGAAAAATAGTTTACGAGCCGGTACGAGTTTTCCACACGTTTTCTAAGGTTTACAAAGCTTAAACACATCCTTAGAGTTTGCAAAGATTCGAGTTATCATTCTTATATGTTTAAGTGAACTTGTTGCACCAAAGTTGAGTTTGTTCATCATTGAACACTTGTGGTTGCTGGTTTTCCGGTGAAGAAAAGAGAAGAACTTCTTGTTCGACATCGTAGACGTATCAAGCCATATCAGTGGACACCGAGACATACGTGGACGTGTGTGTTATGGACAGGTATCGTGGAAGATGGAATTTCTGTGTGGGAACTAGTGAAGAATGGTAAAAGATCAGAAGGAGCATCAATACTTATGGGGATCGAGTCATTGAGTAAGGCTAATCTGTCTTTGTAAAACCATTGTTCACAGTGATTGTCTGGCTTGGGTCGTCCGAGGTTTTTTTCCCGTCTTAGGTTTTTCCTCGTACATTCGGCGTTGTGAGTATTCTTTACTTTTCTTTACTTGCTTTAATCACTTGATGCATGTTTAGGATTAATCAATTGGTTTAAAGAAAGAATTGTTTTTTTCACAACTTGGTTTGGTGCTTATTAGAATTGGATAATTTTTGGTGAATATTGGTTTGATTTGAAACACGCATAGGGACCAACCCTTTTCATTAATTAAATTGTAGGTGAGATTTATAATAGTGGGGATCCTCCCGACATTTAAGTATATGAGAAACATCCCTATGTTGAAAACCTTTTGAATTGTCCTTTTATCAAAGTAGAGTTTTCATAATTATCGACCGTCGATCTTGAAATTTTCGTTATCTAGAAATTTATCTACGATCTTTTTTGGTCTTATAGGGGTGGCCTTTTTACAAAGTCCATGTGACATTGATGATTTCAAAATCATCAAGAGGGAGAAGCTATTTCTATAATCGGTTGGATAAGGATGGTTTGTTAAATAAGTACATTGGTGGATCCATTAAAGATATGAGTCAAATGTGGAAAAATATCAGGTAATGTCAAATTTTGCACTTGATTCACACAATTGAGACATAAACCTTCACCGAGGTGGTGTAATTAAGATTGATGGTAATCTTCCAGATTAGTTACTAGATGATGCATTCTTTCCTGGAGGTTTCCATGTACTGGCTAGCATAATCACTACTATAGTGTCTGGAATGGTCATGTATAAAAGTAACGATTGCCTATCTGGGGGAGTTACTAATATTGGAGGATAAGTGAGGTATTCTAATTTTTTTTACACGATTCATGGCACTAAGCATTTCATTCCTTAGGGAGTTTTTCTTCAAGAGTTGAAATATAGATTCACATAAATTTGTGAGTTAGTTAATGATCCGACTAATGAACTGTAGTTAACCCAAGAATCCATTGACTTCCTTCTAGGTCCTAAATGATAGAATTTCACAAATGGACTTGGCATTGGTGGGGTCTACTTCTATCTCCTCCTTACTGACTATGAATCCAAGGACCTTCCTTTTGGTGACCCCAAAGATACTTTTAAAGATTTAGTCTCATTTTGAATAAGCATAGTCTCTAAAAGAACTTTTAGAGTGTAGTGATGTGTCCGACATGGTCTTTAGAATTCATAATCATGTCATCAATATAGATTCTCGCATACTAGGTGATACAATTATGCATAATGGTTGTATCGTCCCTCTAATAGGTAGCCTCGATATACTTGAGTCCAAAAGGCAAGAATTTGTAGAAGTATCATCCCCATAGTGTTATTAAGGCAGTCTTCTCCTTATGGTCAGGGTGCATCTTGATCTGGTTATAAACTTTGACAACCATCCATAAATGACTCGAGCGTGTTTTTTACGGTCTTGTTTATTAGTAGATTTATTTTAGGGAGAAGGAAGCCATCTTTGGGACAATACCTATTTAGGTACCAATAGTTTTCTCAGATGATCACTTTGTCATTAGACATGGGAACTATTATTGTTTTGGTGATCCAAGTGGGATAAGCTACTATTTGGATGAAATCGACATTGGGCTGCTTTTCCACTTTCTTGTTTGGATTTTAACGACCATTCATGTATAAACTTGCGAAGTTGTTGCTTGATTGGTCTATACTTAAGGAGAGTAGGGATATCATACATTACTATCTTGGGGTAATCCTTGGCATGTCAGTGTAAGACCAGGCAAATAGGTCAACAAAGTTGGTTAGGAGTCCAATAAGCTCCTCACATTCGTCTTTATTTAGTGAGGACCGTGTTTAAAGGCTTTAGAGTTTTGGGGGAACCTAAGTTTATCGTAATTGTATCATCCTCACTAGGAGTTATATGGATATTTTGATCTTAGTCGAGTATTTTCAAGTTTTTTAAGTATTTTATGCTTGCATATTTAATGTTATTAGGTGAAACATTTTAGTTATAAGGGAGTTATATAATAAGAAGGAAAATACTGGAAATAACACTTTTATGCCATCAAAGGGATGAAAAATAATATTTATGAGAGCAAATAAGCCTCCCTCACAACAAAATACATTAGGAGAGGGGATAGGGAGTTTATTTTTATATATAATAGACTTAAATGGTGTCGGTGAAATAGTGACCCTCAAAAAGTTGATAGAGGTCTAATTTTAAAGCAGTAAAGGTTCTATGTTACCCATGATAAGGCTAAAGGGATTTTGGTGGAATAAGCTCATAACGTTTTTTAGGCGACTTGCTAGTTTAAGCTCATACTTAATGGTGGGTTAACAAAGCTTATTGGGCTTAACCTGGTGCTCTTTTGGGAGGATATATGGTTTTTTTGGTAGTTCCAAGAATGGGGTCAGTATAGGGGACTTAGGATTAGGCTTGCAATAATCATTGATGATTTTTTTTCCTCCACTGATAATCCCACAAAGGGTGGGAGAGCATTATGGGTTCATTTATAGGCAGATTTTTATAATCTTGACGTGTAGCACCCAGAGGAAGGGGTTGAGCTCAGGGATGCAGACTAGTTTCCCTTGTCTTTTGTGGTATTCTAAAGGGTTGAGGTTCATATGAAGCATAAAAGTGTTCAACCGGGGTTAATTTGAGTGTGCTTAACATGATAATTATATAAGCATCTTCTGAGAAGAATAAGGTAAACCCAAATCAAGTTCTTGGCCTTTAACTTTATTATCGGCCACTTTGATCGAGACAATGTTAAGATCGTCGCGACACACTTGGTTATACTCTCTGTAATTAGTGTATATCACTTCATCGGACATAATTTCCATGTCGAGATGTAAGGTCTTTTCTATTCATATTTCCAAGGTTTGGGGAGTTCATGGCAGGGGAAGTTTTCTCCATACTAATGGATGTGTTCATTCCAACTGTAGTGAGAATCTTCAAATGTAGAGTATTGGCTTTTCCCATTACTGGAGTATCCAATGTCGAGATTAACTTTATGTTGGATGGGAATATAAGACTCGGGGTTCCTTTATTGGTTTTTCCAAATCCAAGTTTAAGCATAATTCCCATACTTTGGATGATTCGAGAATGAGCGATGTGTGTGGTGGGATTTTCTTTGACGATTTGAACTATTGGGATTACTCAAAATCCATTAAGGCAGATGTCGATGTTATCGTAATCGGTGGCTATATGATTCTTGTTTTAATGTTCATGATCATAGCCCATTCCCATCATATCCTTGTATAATGATAATCCTTGTGTAAAATGGGAACTTCAATTTCATATAAGGGTAGGGGTGGATCCAACATCTTCCTAGTAGGAGGTTGAAGCTAGATTAGATATCGAGTAGTTGGAACTCGACATCCTATATAATCATCCCTATGATGAGAGACTTCATTGTGAGTTGTCATAGAACATGATTCCCATACTATAAGGGTTAAAATTTATGATATGTAATCCTAACTCAGTGACAGTACGTATCTAGACCTATACCTCAGTAGTTATGTGCATTGCTAATATGTAGTTGTGACCTTACATGTTAGAACTTTTTCTGAGAAGTTTATAATGTATTGCATGGTGATTGATCCAATAGTTTCCTACATATCTGCTGAAGATAGGTTTTGGGGTAATGTTATATAGGAGAGTTACTAAATAAGTATTATTTTATGTTCACGAGAGGTAGCCAATAATTCCTAAATAGTGATGTTGGCTGATGTCCTATGGAGTTTCCCTTGCACTTTGATGTTTTATTGATCAAGGCCTCAAATGGGCTGCTCAAGAGGACCTTTACCTTTATTTATGGGGGTTGGGGGGTCGTGAGTGTCATCCAGAGTGAGTCGAGAAGTATGCTTCCTCTTTTGGGGAGATTAGGTATTATATTTCTAGTTCTTTCTCTATTTGGAGAAAGAGTTTAATAAGGAAGATGATTTATCTTGAGGAATATTTGAAGTAAAGATAATGACTTGAGACCATTCAAGGGTTGGGAGGATGGCTACACTATTCGGGATCTTGGTTTATTTTTATGAATGTGATTGTCAATCCACCAAATGTTTAGTCTAGTTCTGAGTGTCAGGATGTTAATTTTAGCCACCGTTTCTAGTACATAATTATCATTGGGCATTCGTTACTAGAGAAATATCCTAATGAATTAATAGATTATGCTTCGGCATCCCAGATTTCTTTTTCAGGAATAGGATCCTTATGGGTCTTCTGAATAAGATGTTATTTTAGGTTGGTCTAGGTTTATCTCCCACGTAATAGTGACGATTTAATACTAAATGTCCCCATAATATTTCATGTATTCTCTATTTTATGGAACCCAATGCGAGGTTTATATTAAAGTTTTAAAAAAGTATAAGGCGGATATAAGGAATAAGAGCCTATTGAACTTACATTCACTCTCGTCTTGAGGGGCAGGGATGATCATGTAATCCTTAAAGGCTTATAAGTATCTCCTAATTTGGGATCCTTAAGGAAATAAGTATTTTCGATTTTTCATTTTTCATCGTAGTTCTATTATGTTGACAATGTGATATTCGTCTAGGTACATATTCCCATATCTATGTCCTACAACTATGTGATGATGAATCCAATGGGATGCCCAATGAAAACAAATCTAATGATTAGTTGGTGAAGTAGTAGGCCTAGTTTTTTGGAAGGGTTAAAAAATCCTTCCATGGGATCATCCTCGGGTCATGATCGGGTGATGGACCTGTAGATGTCATCTTATAGTTCTTGGGGAATTCTATCCCACCCTGATGGTTGAGTGAATGTGTATACACTTATGTTACAATGTCAGAGTTCCAAGGTTCTAATGAAGAATATTATTAGCGTCATCTTATATTATGATTCCTTTCATAGGATATTTATTATGAATCCTTGTTTCTTAATGTTTTTTCACGAGTGTATGTGTTTTTTATACGATTAAACTCTTCTTGAAAGGCCTTGTAACCTAGTCCTAACTTATGTTCCCGGTGTGGTGGCTCAGTGAAAGAGGTAGGTTCTTGATTATGGAGTCCCATTTATTTATCGTGAGTGTGGTTTCATCAAGTCATCATATTCCAAACTTGTGATTTGTGAGGGAATCCAACTTTCGATTTGGATGGCGATCCATATTTAGTGATTAGGAGTTGGTCAAAGAAATTCGTGACTTATTATTCTATAGTCGGAGGAGGTTTTTGATGTTGGACTCTGGTTCTAGATGTGGATTATGAGGTGAAAGTGGAATCCCATGGTTTGATCTAATTATATGGGATGGGTCTACATTATTGTAAAATCTATTGTGGCCATGTGGATAACGCGGGGAGGAGGCGAATACCATATCACCTCTTGGGGGGACGTTGCTACTGGTGGTAGAGAAGGATTTTAATGGATTTTATCATAGGTTTGCTGGAAGTGAATTTATCACATCAAATACCTATGACTTTCTTGGAGGAGGTTCCATCATTCTTTAGTATGCTTGTACTTTGTTGAGTCTATGGTCGAACTTGGTTTGTCTATTATTTTATCCAAAAAAGTAGCATCCCTACGTCTAGATTGTGACATCTGACATTCTTCTTTCTCACGTAGACTTATGTAATGAGCCTCATATTTTGAGGTAACATGGTTAATTAACCTCAATCTTTTGTCCTCTTCGCTTATTCAAGATGAGAGACTTGGAAAATTTAGGGTGTATCTTGGATTAAGTAACCTCTCCAACCTTGGGAGTGTCGTTTGTAGTTGTTTTTAACATGGTGGATGATCCTTCACCATACTTATTTTAGAGTCAAAGTTAGTGTAACGATGGTATAAGGTGACTATCCCCATTCTATTGGTTGATCTAAGGTGGGAGAAGTAACATATTTCACGGCTTCAAGGACCCTGCCATACATTCCTTCTTATTCGGTTGAGTAGTCTACTCCCATGTTCTTAAAGTGTATTGGTGTAAGTTACTTTTAGATCATGATGTAAGGAAAAAATTTCCAATTTAGTTAATTTGTATGTAATCGACTTATTTCTGGAACAAAACTTGTTTGAGTCATAGATAGATTTTTATCTTGTCACGATACCCACACAGTCTATGACGTGTTTATGTTGAAATTGTAGTGGCTAAGATTCAAAGATAGATCATGACATTGTAACAACCCGAGGTCTTGAAGACGATGATTTATTTATTTTTGGAGAAATAAATATTATTTTAATTGGAGAATTAATTAAATTGGCAATTGAGGTCAAATTTTGGAGTTGTTAGAAAGTGTGTCGAATGACGATTTCGAGGGTACCATTGTTTCCGGAAGGGTCGAGAAAGTCAAAATGATTGTACTTGGGGTCTATTTAGGTTCCGAAATAATTTAAGTGCGTTTGACTCGAATTAAAGTCACCGAGTCAATTAAAGTGTGCATTATCATTTAAAGATGTGTGTCTTGGGATTTAAGGCTTATAATGTTTACGGGAGACTTATTCTCCTTAGAGAGAAAGAAAAATAGAAAGAAAGAAAGAGAGAAGAAGAAATAAGAAGAAGAGAAAGAAGGAGAAAAGAGAGAGAAAATGGAGATTTTCGGCAAATATGCGATCTCAAGGCGGATTCAGACCCTACGAACCCGAGACAAGTGATTAAACTTGCTAAATAATTGTTGTGTTTCATTTATTTCATGATTTGTGGATTAAATCTTTGGATTTTAGGTTTAGTTTATCAAAACCTAACTTTTGGGTATAATCTTAGATTTGTTATGTAAATCTTGTATTTGATGATAGAAATTAGTTTAAATGTATTCTAGGATGAATATTGATGTTATATATGTGATTGGGTTAAAGAGAAATGGAGAGAGAATGATTAAAATAAATTTTGGGATTTTTGGGTTACTAAAAAGTAGCCATTTTCGAGCCTTCAGGTAGGTCGAATCGATTCGTCCCCCTAGCCGAATCGATTCGGAAATATGAAGGTGCCCAGGTCTGAGTGACCGAATCGATTCGGATCCCAGCCGCATCGATTGGGCCTGAGACAGAGTCCCAGGTCTGATGACCAGAATCGATTCGCCTTGGAGGCCGAATCGATTCGCTGGGCCGAATCGATTCGGAATTGGTCCGAATCGATTCGAAAACAGGGCTTTTCATGGGATGCTTTTCTAGGGAGAATTTCATTCCGTTTTTTTCGAGGTTATCGATTGGGAACCTTTATAGGAATCATTTGGAGTATGTTTTGGAGACTTTTATAGAGTTTCCCTTATAAGAAATTATTGGAGTCATATAGACTTTATTTGAGGAATACCGATTAGAGATTTTGGTATATTCTAAGTGGGGAAGCCCACCTCTATTGGAGATTCTATTTGGAGATAATAATAAATTCAGACGAAAGAATGAGGAAAACTTAGAGATACCGGATCTAAGGATCCAATCCCAAATGGGATAACTTTAAAGGTTCATAAAATGAATTGAACCCTATTATGGATGGATAATTATAAATGCTACTTGATGTGCATACGGATATAGAAGTATCCTTAACGATGATTTATTTGGGGAGATATCTCACACAAATGAGAAATGCTAGTTGAGGTGTACTAGGATAAAGAATATCCTTAACTTAAATAGATTTGAGAGACAATTCATAATCAGAAGCGACATGAGAGCTTCAAGCGAGAAATAGTATAGTGCATACTAAGTGGGGGAAATGTGTGAGAATTGACGATTAGTATATCAAGAGGGAAATATACTAAACAATGACATTAATTCTATTGCGCCTAAGAGCGTATTATAAACATGTAAATGATGTGGCAGGTATACCTTATATGACGGTATATCTTTATATGATGTGATGATGTATGTATACCTTATATGATGGTATATATATATATATATATATTTAAGCATACCCCCTCCTTTCTATCATTGGGAAGTTGTTGCGTTGAGGGTGAGCACCCTGGCTCGATGAGCAGGGTGTAGATATTCCCCAGGTCATAGTTGTCCATGGTGATTATTATGTGATATACATTTATTATTTTGGGGGTGAGAAGTCGTGGGTATGTGTCATTCTCACTTGCCGGTTAGGAACTATGAACGCTTCCCGGACGTTGTGTGCATGAGTTGATCACTAGGTGGGTGCCATTGAACCCCACTAGGTGGCCCCAGTTTGCTACGTGGTATGGGAAACTAGAAGATGATAGCATAGTGAGCCTGCGTCCTCGAGTTATAGCTCGGTTGGATGGTTATTGATTGTGCTTGTACTTGGGTATCGAGGACATAATGGACCTCAACGACTAACATTGCCAGGATTAGTGTATCGGGGGGTTCCTTGTTTGGATTTCGCCTCGGCGAGACATCCCACGCACGAACCGCAGTGTAATGTAAGAAATTAGGGAGAAGTTAGTCCTTAATGCTCATACTTATATATATATATACTTATATATATATATATATATATATATGTATATATATATATATATATGTATATATATATATATATATGTATATATATATATATATATGTATATATATATATATATATGTATATATATATATATATATGTATATATATATATATATGTATATATATATATATATATCACCTATCTCGACCATCGACAGTGCCAGGAGTAGTGTAACGGGGGGGTTCCTTGTTTGGATTTCGCTTCGGCGAGACGTCCCACGCATGAAACGCCGTGTACTGTTGAGAATTGGGAATATTAATTAATTAAAATTGGAGTAATAATTTGAGTTACATGCATCAAGCATTGAGGGCATAATGAACCTCGAGGATCAATACTGTCAAGGGTAGTGTAACGGGGGGGTTCCTTGTTTGGATTTCGCCTCGACGAGAAGTCCCACGCACGAAATGCAGTGCCGTGTTGAAAATCGGGAGGAGTTTAGTCCTTAACACTTGATGCTAATAACTCATACATAATTATATATATTGCTTACATGCCAAATGAGGGCATAACTAGAATATATAAAATTCTAGTAAGAGAATGTGGATGTATTGGGATGATGATATTTTGAGGTTGATTATGCCACCTTATATGTTCAACAAATGAACAATTATAAAGAGTACTATAACATTAAAGTTAAAGTAAATGAGTTAAAGAATATAGATAGGAATAGATTGGGAGATAGGTTAGATGGTTTAATTAAATAATCCCTTTGGGTTTAAGTTAGACTCTTTTGCCTAATTAGATTCGGGCATTTATTTGGAGATCGTGTTCATACGTTTAGTGCGCGCTTTAGTTGAGAGGTGAGTTGGATTTTAAAGAAGTGTTCGATTCCACCTTAATCATGTAATAATGCATTTATAATTATTATGCATTTTAATGCACTTGCTATAAAATGTTTTCAACTCGGGCTCTGACCCGTTTATATTTTCTCCCTCCATGTATATATATTGTATTACTTTAGGTGTTCCTCCGCATGGACGCCATTGATGTTCATCCATCCAGTATATTCGTGGAGCTGTGGCAGTAGCGGACTGTTGCAACACCTTGCTTTAGTCGATTCCTATCTTTGTATATCTAGATTAGGATTCAGTTTGTATATTAGATTTATACTCAAGTGTTGTAGATTAACACTTCTATATCTTCTTTCTCAGATTATTTTGTATTGTCTGTTACCCGACAGCTTATTCGGGTATTTCATTGTTGAGATTATGTTGTACATTGTATTGCACTCTTGTATATATTGGAGTTTGCACTTATCACTCATCACAGGTAGATGTAGTATTGTGGTTTGTTTGTTGTATGGTTGGTTTTTTTGTGGTGTTAAATAAAAGTTTTAAATTTTTGACAATCCTCTTTTAATGATTTCGGGTAGTTAGCCTTATATTATTACGTATTGTCTCTTGATATTGAGACTGGGCCATCTGAGATACCTAATTTAATGTAGTATATTATTTTGAGCGGGTTGTCACAGACATATTGTTTATTGGTGCAAGTTTCATGTCTTCATTTCACATTGCATTCCGAGATACTCTCATGTATGAACGCATAATGTTTATGGGACTCAAAAAATGTTTTAACGATGATATTTTGTTAAAAAATATTTTAAAAGGTTTTAACTTCGTTTATTCTGAGATAAACACTGTTTAAAGTCGTGTGAATTCTCACCTTAGTCTTTTAGACTTCAAACGACATGTGATATCGTTCTAACAACATCTCACAGTTGTTAGAACGGCATGTGCATCTTGTTAGAACGAGCTGTCGACTTATCTTTTTAATTTAAAGCATTTTTCACTCAGAATTTCAAAGTGTGCAGAACCAAAATACAGTTTAGAGCAATTTCGTTTTTCTGCATAAGTTTTCTAAGGATATCAAAGCTAAAACCATTCTTATAGTTTTCAAGATCCGAGCTTTAACACCCTTATGTTATACAGATATTGTTTGCACCATTGGTTGTTCATCCATATTGAACAAAAGGTTTCGTTGGAGTTTTGCGGTGAATAAATGGTGAAGGTCGTGTTCCTAATCATCAACGGTTGTCAAACCTGCACGGTGGACACCGAGGCACTCGTGGACGCGACTGTTGTGGACCAGTATCGTGGAAAGATTTATGTGTGGGCACTATGAAGGAGCGGTTAAAAAAAAGAAGAGCATCAAGACTTGTGGGGATCGAGCTGTTGTGTAAGTCTGTCTGTCTTCCTTTGTAAAATCGTATCATAGTGATTGTCTGGCTTGGGCCATCAAAGGTTTTTTTCCCTTAGTGGTTTTCTCATACATCCGGCGTTTTGGAATTTACTTTATTTTACTTGCCTTAATCACCTAGATGTATGTTTCGAATTAAACAAAATAAAATTGGGCGTAAGTAATATTGGTTCACAAACATGGCGCATAATTAAAATTCAAAAAAAAGAGTTTTTGAAAGAATTTTTTTCCCCTAAAGCACACTTTGAAGAAGGGGTCTACAAATTGGTATCAGAGCTAGAAACATTTTTATTGTGTTGATCCCTTGTGCTTTTAGGTATGAATTTCAAATAATTTGATGCTTTTTGAAATCCTATTTTTGATGGCACTGATTATGTTTATTGGAAACTGAGAATGAAAGGTGCACTTAAAGCTATTGATGAGCGTGTTTGGTTAGCGATAAAAAAAGGGTTGTCACCACCGATCATGACAGAGGGAGAGGCCACTAGTTTAAAACCTGTTGAGCCATGGACCGAAGCCGAGCATAGACTTGCACTTTATAACTCTAAAGGTTTAAATGTTATTTCCTCATCTGTCACCCCGGGTGAATATAATCGTATTTTGATGTATGAGACGTCGAACGAGGCTTCAGATGTTCTTGCACTCACTCACGAGGTGTTGGAACGAAAGCCCCCAAATTTTAAATTCTTAAAATTAATGTGATGGTTCAATTAAATTCCCAACTAAAATTTCAATACAACTTTAAAACAAAAACAAACTTCAAATTTTAATTTCTTCAAAATTAAAATTAAGTTAAACTTAAAGTGAAATTAAATTACTCAAAAATATTAATTTCCACTGAAACACAAAAACAAACTTCAAATTTTAATTTCTTCAAAATTAAAATTAAGTTAAACTTAAAGTGAAATTAAACTACTCAAACATATTAATTTCCACTTAAACAATATTAATTCAACCCAAGACCTAAAATTTTCCTAACAATGATTTATTCTAATTTTCAATATAGGCCAAAACAAATTTTATCAAATTAAATTCTGGACATGAATTAAATTAAACTACAACTTACCCAAATATTAATTAGCACCTAATTAAATAAGTGTGAGACTAAACCCAATTTTATCTTGATTTACCTAAGCAAGCATCTAAGTGTATTTTTGCAAGATAAAATAAACAATATCACACTACACCGCGATGTACGAGGAAAACTCACAACGGGAAAAACCTCGGACGGCCTTGCCTAACAAATCCACTAGGTACGGAAATTTTACAAAGACAACGGCAAGAAGACTTACAACACTCGACTCGACTCCTTCACGCCCAGATGCTTCCTTCACTCTTTACCCTCTTCCTTGTAGATAACTCCAGAGTCCACCAATGGAGGCACATCAACCATCAACCAGACATGGTGCCTTTCACCATGTGAGAAATTCGCAGCACAAACCAATCTTTCTTTTGGGGTAGTGAAGAAACCCAAACAATCTCCTTCAAATGATTGAGAAGAAAATAGGTGCCAAACAAAACTCTCCAAGCAATATATATATATGTGTGAGTGTGTGTGTGTGTGTGTGTGTGTGTGTGTGTGTGTGTGTGTAAGCTTGGAATTAAACAAACATGATTATGGGTTTAAAAGTGTGTTTTGGTAAAGATTAAATCATGAGAATCAAACACACAAAGTTGGAACTTTTTCTCTAAAAAATTTTACTCTCCTTTTCTCTTGGAGGGAATGAAAAAGTTGTCATAAAAAAGTGTTTCCCACACTTAGTTATTCAGGAAAAAGGAGTGGGAAAACAAGTGGCCAAGTGGGAAGTTTTTTTTAAAAAAATGTCAAAAAACTGCCCAGGTCATTCGAACGATATTTTAGAAACAAATGCCCCAAACTCGTTTGAAGTTCGTTCGAAGTCTTATTCGAACGAACGACTTTTCTAACAAGAAAATTCTATTTTTTCATGTTTAAGCCCAAAAACTTATGGAAAAGGTTCTAAAGAGATTTCTGAAAATAAAGTTTCATAAAAATTATTTTATGAAATACACCCAATAAAAGTTCTAAGCTCCTATATATATATATATATATATATATATATATATATATATATATATATATATATATATATATATATATATATATATATATATATATATATATAACCCATTCATACCTTTAGAGCCTTGGAATCCAATTGATGTTGACGTAGAAACATGGCATTAAACTCGGTAAGGATGAAGATGTAAATTCTGGGCCGCTATGTCTTTAACATCTTCAAATGTCATAGGCTTGATAGGCATAAACTTCTATCCTATGACTCAAATGGTTTTGCCCGGAATTAATCCAATACTACTGTGGGTACCCTGAATTTAGCACCATAAGGCCTGGACGAGTAGCCCCTCCTTGGCGGCCCAAAGTTCAGGCCCATCACCTTTTGTATTAATCCGATTACCCCACGATCCCATGAAGAGAAATTGTGGGGGAACGCGATCCCATGTAGGGGAGATGGCTAACAAGGAGGAACCCATCACCCCCACTACTCCAACATATACATGTATAAATTAAACCCTAAGTTCGGGGCAAAGGACAAGTTGTATTCTCTGTACTTATTCTTCAGAATATAGAGAAATAACACTGACTGAACCACCGTGGACGTAGGCACATATTTGCTAAACCACGTATACCCGTTGTTGTGTGATTGGCATCTTATTTATCTTTTCTTGATTGTTACCTCTTTCATATTTATTTGTGTTGCATAATAATTGTCACCACAATTGGCGCCGTCTGTGGGAAGCGTTTATCTTTCCCTGAGAAGAGCCCATGCCGAGAAAAAATCTAAGATGTCTGGTCACAGCAGCAACGCTCCTCAAGCAGGAGATATTCAGGAACCACCCGCTCCTCGCAGGATGAGGTCTGAAGTCCGACGATCAGATCAAGGGGCTCGCTTAGAAAGGCCAGCCTCAGAAGAAAGTCAAGAACCAGCAGGGTCCACTCAGATATCCAGATTGATCGATGCATACGAGGCAAGGCTCCACGAGCAGAGGGAGTCTTCTCGCAGGTATGAGGCTGAGAATGCTCGCTTGAAAAGAAGACTGGAAAAACTGGAGAAATAACTATGTCCTGATACCAGGAGGCGCCCCTATCGCACTCCTAGCCCTCAGGCGAGCAAATCTCGCAGCCGAGGAAGGAGCCCTAGGCGGCAATATCAAGGGTTCGAAGGTGGTGACTCAGACGACGACCTCCGCGAGCAACTGAGAAAAGCTCGCCGCTATCAGAGCCCTGCTCGTAGCGACGACAACATACGAAACCTAGTCCGCAGAGAAATGGACCAACATCCAGCTCATCGCGGCACCAGGTCAACCAGAGAACTCGCCCGGAGAGCCCTCAAGACCCAGATGAAATCGCCCTTCACGAGGGAAATTGAAGAAGAAGCTCCCAAAAAGTTTGCTATTCTAAGGTTCAAGATTTACGACGGGAAGACTGATCCCATTGATCATGTCAGGCAGTACCGGCAGGCTATGACCCTCTGGAATCACCGAGATGTACTGATGTGCCGTATTTTTCCCTCGAGCCTTCATGACGTGGCCCAAAAATGGTTCGAGAAACTCCCTCACCGATCCATCAGAAATTTCAAATCCCTGGCCGAGCTCTTTACGGACCGGTTCATCACCAGCAACTCCCATCCCAAAAGGATGGATGCTCTATTGACAATGAAGAAAACTCCTCAGGAGACACTCCGAGACTACGCGAAGAGGTACTGGGAGTTATTTAATGAAGTCGAGGACTGCGCGGAAGAGGTGGTAGTGGCTTCATTCAAAATTAGGCTACCTAGCTCTTCCCTCCTTTACCAGTCCTTGACAAAGAAGGAAGCAACCACCATTGATGACCTGATGGCCCGGATTGAGAAATACGCAAAGGTGGAAGATGTCACCCGCCTTAACGTAGGAGAAAATGGTCGAGCCAAGCTCGCTACGAAGGGAAGTGAGAAAGTTGATAACCAGAAAAAAGGAGGAAAGAATGGGAGCAAGAATGGCTCCAAAAACGGAGGGAGCCCTGACGTTGCAAATTCGTTCCAGGCGGTCAACACCGTCTTCAAAGAACCAATTTACAAAATTCTCGCGAAGATCAAGGATGAGCAGTTCATCAAATGGCCCCGGAAAATGGGAGGAGACCCATCGAAAAGAAACAATGCGCTGAGATGCACCTTCCACAAAGAGGGAGGACATAAGACCGAGCACTGCAAGGCTCTTAAGTCCCACCTCGAGGAGTTGGCCCAATCCGGACATTTGAATGACTTTGTGGAAAGAAAGGTAGAGAGAGTGACTGTCCACAAGGAGGCAAAACCCGACAACGTATTGGAAGACGACGCCGGACACGAATTCGCAGTAATCCATGGAGTATCCGATGTTAAGAAAATCCAGGGAAACTCAGCTCGGATGGAGGTAAAGAAGCTGACAGCGGTAATGCAAGCTTTTCAAATTGATCCAGCGAAATCACAGGCAAGAAAACGCCGGCGAGCAGAGGACATCAACTACAACAAGCATATTGTTTTCACGGATGAAGATCTTATGGGAGTGAGGACCCCACATCACGATGCCTTAGTCATTACACTCAGGATAGCCAACTTTGATATCGACAGGCTGCTCGTCGATCAAGGAAGCTCATCCGAAGTAATGTACATCGACCTGTTCAGAAAATTGAAGTTGAACATCGCCGACCTAAAGGGAACCATTGTTCCTCTGGTCGGCTTCGCTGGGAAAATGACCATGCCTCTGGGCAAGATAGTACTACCAGTGCTCGTTGGAAATGTTTCGAAAATGATCGAATTCTTGGTGGTCGACATCGATTCACCGTATCAAGCCATCCTCGGCATGGGATGGCTTCATGCAATAAAGGCAGTCTCCTCGACCTACCACCAGAAACTCAAATATGTCACCGAGCGGGGAGTGATGGAGATACATGGCGACCAGGCGATGGCGAGAAAGTGCTTCATAGCGGCCATCCGACCAAAGCCAGAGAAAAAAGCCGTTCAAACCAGCAAGAAAGTGGAGGAAGGTGCAATCCCTTCCAAATAGCAATTAAAATATGGAAGGCCCGGAGTGGAAGAGACCAGGCTCCTCCCTTCCGAGCGTGTTGTAGAGGACCTGGTAGAAGTAATTGCTAGAGAAGGCGACAACAGCAGAGTCTTCCTGATCGGGACCTCACTCACTAACCAAGAGCAAAAGGATTTGTTAACCTTACTCAGAAGTAACATAGATGTTTTCGCTTGGGAACCCTACGAGCTGCCAGGAATCGATCCCAATATGGTCTGCCATCGGTTGCACGTCAATCCCACATTCAAGCCGATAGCACAGAAGGCACGACGAACTGCTCCAGAGAAGGCCAAAGCAATAGAACAAGAAGTCGAAAAACTACTGGATGCAGGGTCCATACGGGAAGTGCAATTCCCCAAATGGTTATCCAACCCAGTGGTAGTTCCAAAAAGCAACGGGAAGTGGAGAGTTTGCATAGACTTCACTGACCTCAACAAAGCCTGCCCCAAGGATAGCTTCCCTCTTTCGAAAATAGACCAACTAATAGACGCCACTACAGCTCACCAACGAATGAGTTTCCTGGATGCATACTCAGGCTATCACCAGATTCCCTTGTATGCCCCAGATCAGGACAAAACGGCGTTTATCACGACGGTTGGTTTATACTGTTACAAGGTCATGCCTTTTGGGCTTAAAAATGCAGGGGCAACCTATCAGCGGCTGGTTACTAAAATGTTCAAGAATCAGATGGGAGACACGGTGGAGGTCTACATCGACGACATGCTCGTCAAGAGCAAGGAGAAGGAAAATAACCTCTCGGACATGTCAAGTACCTTCGAAATCCTCAGGAAGTACCGAATAAAACTCAACGCGAGCAAGTGTTCCTTCGGTGTCCAGTCAGGAAAGTTCCTTGGGTATTTGGTCAGCAAGCGTGGCATAGAGGCTAATCCGGACCAGATTGATGCAATCAAACGGGTGCAACCTCCTCGCACAATCCGCGATGTACTGAAGCTCACTGGAATGCTCGCTACTCTAAATCGTTTCATTTCTAAATCCTCCGAGAGATGCAAACCCTTCTTCCAACTCTTAAAAGGCAGTAAAACAGTAGAATGGACCCCAGGTTGCTCACAAGCATTAGACGAGATCAAGTCCTACCTAAGCTCCCCACCACTGCTTGTCATACCACAGCAAATGGACCCTTTGTACCTCTACCTCTCTGTATCCATCCATACTATCAGCTCAGCGCTAATGTGTGAAGTTACAGGGATCCAACATCCAGTCTATTATGCGAGCAAAACCTTACTAGACGCCGAGCAGCACTACCTGCCATTGGAAAAGCTCGCATTCGCCCTAGTAATGTCCTCGAGGAAACTGAAGCATTACTTCGAAGCTCATACGATCATCGTCCTTACATCACACCCCCTCAAGGCTGTCCTAAGGAAGGCGGATTTGTCGGGCAGACTGTCTAAATGGTCAGTCGAGCTCGGCCGATTTGACATCCAATTTCAACCAAGGACAGCTATCAAGGGTCAAATCCTTGCTGACTTCATAGCTGAATTCACAGGCAAAGAACCCTTCAACCAGCCTAAGCCAACAGAACAAAACAGCCAGGCTACAGGGGGAAGCTGGAAACTATTCGTTGATGGAGCCTATAACTCAAAGGGGGCAGGAGTAGGAATTGTTCTCATCACTCCAGAAAATACAGTCCTCGAGCAAGGAATCAGGCTGGGATTTGCAGCCTCCAACAACGAAGCAGAATACGAAGCCTTAATAGCAGGTCTCCAAAGGGCGCAAACTCTGGGAGCAAAGCATTTACAGGTATTCGGAGACCCGCAACTAGTTTCCAATCAGATAAGTGGAGACTATAACGTGAAGGATGAGAGAATGGCAGCCTACCTCTCCTTGGTGAAAAACTTAATGACGAACTTTGAAGAAATCAATATCCAACAGTTTCCCAGGGGACAGAACAGCCACGCTGACGCCTTGGCAGCCCTGAGCTCGGCAGTTGATTCCAGCCTTAAAAGGATCATCCCTATCAATTTCCTCAGCTGCCCGAGCATTTACCCCAACTGCGAGCTGACCAAATCGAAACCAATACTCCAATTGGAACCAGCCCCCAGTTGGATGGATCCCTTGAGAGACTATTTAAAGAACGGAACGCTCCCAGAGGATAAGAGGACTACCCACCAGATAAGAGTCAAAGCTGCTCGCTTTCACTTATCCACGGGAGGCGACTTGTATAAAAGATCTTTCTCCGGCCTCTACCTTAGATGTGTCCACCCAGGCGACGTCAAGACAGTGCTTCACGAGCTTCACGAAGGAATCTGTGGGAGTCACATCGGAGGAAGGTCTCTAGCCTTCCGAGCAATGAAGGAAGGTTATTGGTGGCCATATATGCAAAAGGACTCCGCAGTATATGTCCGCAGATGCCTAAAATGCCAGCTTCACGCCCCCATGGTCCACCATCCCGCCAGCGAGTTAAAATCCCTGACCAGCCCCTGGCCTTTCGCCCAGTGGGGAATGGACATCGTGGGACCACTGCCGGCAATCGCAAATACCTGTTGGTCATAATTGATTACTTTACCAAGTGGTTCGAGGCAGAACCACTGGTGAACATCCGGGATGCTGACATGATGAGGTTCATATGGAGAAATATAATCACTCGATTCGGGATCCCCAGAACCATCATCACTGACAATGGAACACAGTTCGAGAGTGGCCCCTTTCAGGACTTCTGCGACCAACACGGGATCAGGCACCACTTCAACTCGGTGGCTTACCCTCAAAGCAACGGACAAGCTGAGGCTTCCAACAAGACAGTGATCGCTGGATTGAAGAAGCGGTTAGAACAAGCCAAAGGCGCGTGGACAACTGAGCTACCGCATATCCTATGGACGTACAGAACGACTCCTAGGCGAGCCACAGGAGAAACGCCATTCTCACTAGCATATGGTATGGAGGCAGTCATCCCACTAGAAGCAGGATTGCCTACAATGAGATCCGACCTTGTCGAGCAGGGTCAGAACGATCAGGCTTTGCTCACTGAACTCGATTTGGCCGACGAGCGCAGGGAACTTGCCCTAGTAAAACTAGCGAGCTATCATCAACAGCTCGCAAAGCACTACAGCAAAAGGGTCAATCCGAGGAAATTTGAAGTAGGGGACTATGTTCTAAGAAAGGTCCTGGGCAACACAGTGAAGCCATCATACGGTAAACTGGGCCCGAACTGGGAAGGACCTTATGAGATAATTAGAAACGATCTGCAAGGTGCCTATCATTTGAAAACAATGGAGGGCAGAGAGATACCACGAGCATGGAACGCAGCTAATCTCAAGAAATTCTATTTTTAGGGGTTCTATTGTTAGATCTTTTATTGTACTCATTATGGGAAAAGACAGTTTATTTCTCATTTCACTAATGAAAATCTCTCAGTTGATCACTCTCTAAAAAGTAACAATTATATCTTATTGCACATCCTTTTCAAATCACAGGTATAATGGTTGGCATAGCAGGGGGATACCCCTCCTCAGGTCATCATCATGAAGCACGACAGACCTCATAGCATTGCCCATGGCAATATATGAAGCCCTACAGAGTATTCTTAGGCATCAAACCAACTTTGGTGAAACAAAATCCTGACCGGATAAAGACATCCAATAACAGGTGTGTCCTCGCCAATTGCCCTACTTAGGCCTAAGGGAGTGTGACGACACGACCTAAAAGGTAAAGGAAGGGCACAATGGTATTCTTAATACTGTACTGGGCGGACACTCACATGACAAGATAAAAAGGATTGTAAAGCTGCAAAAATATGAAAAGATTGGATGAACACGTTTAGTCGGAAAAATCTCCCAAAACTCGAACTTTCCATTAATCTTTTATATTTACAAACAATAATAGTACATGTTTAGTTGGCGAAGCTCGCCCAAAGCATTTACAATTATTAAAAAACAAAATATCAAGAAGGTGGAAGCCTCCAAGCAAGATAGTCAGCAACTTTAGCTCTCCTCCCATCATCAGGAGCAGGATCGAACTCCTCCACGACCTCACTTGCGTCCAACTCCAATAGTCGCCGGGGGATAGCATCGATGGGGATCCATCGATCATCTCGCCTGAATGGATTGGGCATCAGAGTAAAGGGGGACATCTCGTACCGATACCACAATATCGAGTTCCTCGGGACCTGCAGCTCTTTGAGAGCACTCAACCACCCCCTGATGAAGGAAATTTCCTCGAACTCTGATAATCTTGTGGGAGCATCCAGCCAGCCCTGATCATAGCCATCAGTCCACACTTGGAGAGGGCCCTTCTTGAATAAATGCCGCAGTCGGGTGACGTCCTTTTGGAGCCCAGCAGTAGTCACATAAGCTCGCCGAACATCGTCGCGCAGCTCCTCCATTTCCCTCTCACGCCGCTCCTCAACTTCCCTACTCCTACCCCTTGTACTCCTACCAGCACGCGGGAGGGGAGGCCGAGCAGCTCGCGACGAGGAAGAGCCTTGTAGGACTGCCGATGCGGTGCTCGGCGAATGCTCCTTAAGCTTCGAGACCTCCCGCCTCAGGTCTTCATTCTCTCTCTGAAGAAACTCCACGACTTGGTTGATCTCGGTGGCCTCCAGTAACTTTGCTCTCAGCTCGCTAACTTCTTCTTGCACTGAAGCACCGATCTCTTCCATTTCCTGGAGCCTGTCCTTCAATTTGGCCACCAGCTCGGACTGATCCTTATATTTCTGGTTCCTTGACTTAGCAAACCTGTAAAGCCCATCAAAGGCCTGGCGAACTGCAGGGCTTGCATTAGGACCCAGAGTCCTACCTAATTGGGAGGTAACAGGAATATAGTCATCCACATCAACCAACTACAAGTAAAAGAAAGAGGAAAGAAAGAGATCAGCATAAACAAAAATAAAGTCTTTTAATTGATAATGAGCAAAGTTGCATCAGATCAAATAAGAAAAAAGTTACAAAGAAGTCCTATCAATTAGCAACCTCGGTGGATGGACCCTTGTCCTTATCAGCATCAGCAGGGGCATTACCCTCTGCAGGGGTGTCCACCGCCCCCTCGACCAAGGGAGCATCAGTAGGAGTCGCCTGAGAAACAGGATTGGTGCCTTCAGCAGTTGGGGCAGGGTCCTCATCCACGACTGACTTTGGCCCTGGATCATGCTCTTCAAAGAGTGGGGATGCAACATCCACCCCAGCATCCACGAGGGCCTTGTTCCACCCTTTCTTGAAGTTTAGACGGCTGATATAGCATATCTGAACCTCGGTGTCCTCATACGCAACAGCCCAGCCAGAATTGTACGAATCTTCTTTAAGAGTGGCTGCCTGGGCTTTCTCCGCCTCCAGCTGCTCGGCAAGAACCCTGTTCTTCTCCGCAAAGTCTAACTTGCTTGAGCATACCAGATTATACGACTTCCTCAGCTCGCCAAGCTCCCTGACGGGATTATCTCTCTCACGAGCAGAATTAGCAAGGGCCGAGGCAGATGAAGCTCGAGCCGCATCAGCAGCCTTCAGATCGGCCTCCAGTTGAGAACCCCTGGCCACCAGAGTAGACTTCTGCTTCTCCAGCTCGCTGTTCCTTCTCAACAGCTCGTCGCGAGAGCGATAGAGCACAGCAAAGTCAGTCACAAACTGCAAAAAACGAGGGAAGGATCAGAAAGAAAAAACCATCAAAACGGATTTAAGGAAGTTGAGAATTAGAAGAGGAACCTTACCAAGGCAAGCCTCTGGCTAGCCTACAAATCCAGTTGATCGGACCCCGACACCCTCTCACGATCTGCACGGAGGACTGCTCTCTCGAGCAGCGCAGGGGCAAGCTGAGGAGAGGTGGCCACCGAAGCCCCCTCAGGCAAGGCAGATACTGGGACCAAGGCATGGCCAGTTTTGGTCCTCAGTTCCATCTTCCTCCTCTCCTCCTCCTTTTCTCTCTCCCTTCTCTTTCTCTCTTCCACCATCTTCCTCTCCTCCTCCTTTTTCTTCTCTCTCTCTCTCGCCTACTCCTCCTCTCTCTTCTTCTTCTCTTGCTCCTGAGAAGAAGGCCGAGAACCAGTAGCTATGGCCCCGGAGGCAGTCTTCGATTTCTTGGACCTCTGGTCAAGAAGTACATCATCATCATCATCATCATCCCTGATTAAATTCTTCCTGGGAGGCTTCTCTTCACCAGAACTGCTGGAAGTGCTCGAAGAACTGCTACTGTCAACACTGCCTGCACCTAAATTACTAACACCTGCAGGATCACTCTTCGAGCTGCTCTCCTCTTCGTCCAATTGTATGGGCTCAGCAGAAATCTCTTCGGAAGAGTCAAAGTCCGGAACACTATCCACAGGTCAGGCTATGAAGCTGGAGCCTGTGTTCTTGTATTCAAGCAGAAAAGCAGCAGACCTAGGATGCTTGCCGTCACCCAAAGGTTCCCTAATGTTCCAAGCTTTCACCAGTTCCGAGATACGAACCTCGCTGAGAGCAGGCTCCAAGTTCTTTGTCCTCGCTGTAAAAGAGAAAGCAAGAAGAGGTTAGAAAAATCACAAAGTCAGCAAAGGTTAAAACAATAAATACAACATCTACCTATATATTCTTCCCCATAAAAGGGAACAGTGAACCTCTCAGACCTCGACCCTTCAAATTGGGGGGAGAATTGCCAATTCCTAACAAGAAAACCTTCTTGCCAGTAGTCCTTATGGGAATAAGGTAAATTTACTACCAATACCCTATCAGGGATCCTAGCCTTAAGGTACAGGACACCTGAACTCGTTCGAGAAAAAGAATAACAAAAGCAGACCTCGGCAAGCCCTAACCTTGTGTCGTACAATTGATTTATCCTATGCACGCCGTTCACTATTTTCCATACGTTGGGCGAACATTGTGCAGGCACAATACCAAAATAGCTAAAGAAGTGCAGAAACAGACCATTAGGGGGAAAGGTAAGACCCCCCTGGGAGAGCAACATGACGTGAATCCAATGTGCATCCTATATATCCCTAACGTTCCTAGGCGGCGAGGCACAACACTCAATCTCTACCCACTCAGGAATACTGTAGAATATTCTAAACTCGGTTACTGACCTATTTCCAATCTTCGCCATTGGAAAAATACAAGAAAAACTATAAACTCGAGAAAAGAGGCACGAGAGACTTACAAGACAGATGATCAGGTCAAATGGCGAAGAAGCGACGAGAGTGGAGATCGAAAACAGAAGGTACAAAGCTTAAGAGTTCTCAAAAGATAGAAGATTGCTAGAAAAGCTGGAGCGATGAAGAGAAAATGTGTCTTATTCCAACAAGCCTTCAAGTCTAATCATAACGCACGGATAGCGAAGCGGGTGCCGCCAAAGCAACTTCACAGTTTTCAAAGAAATCGACCATCATAGCTGATTATTTAAATTCATTGGACCTGTAAAAATGGCCCAACAAATTTAGGGGCAATTGTGGGTACCCTGAATTTAGCACCATAAGGCCTGGACGAGTAGCCCCTCCTTGGCGGCCCAAAGTCCAGGCCCATCACCTTTTGTATTAATCCGATTACCCCACGATCCCGTGAAGAGAAATTGTGGGGGAACGCGATCCCATGTAGGGGAGATGGCTAACAAGGAGGAACCCATCACCCCCACTACTCCAACATATACATGTATAAATTAAACCCTAAGTCCGGGGCAAAGGACAAGTTGTATTCTCTATACTTATGCTTCAGAATATAGAGAAATAACACTGACTGAACCACCGTGGACGTAGGCACATATTTGTTGAACCACGTATACCCGTTGTTGTGTGATTGGCATCTTATTTATCTTTTCTTAATTGTTACCTCTTTCATATTTATTTGTGTTGCATAATAATTGTCACCACAACTACATATGGACTCAATCGAAAATTTGTGTCCTTAAAAATATCCCCCTTTGGCTATTCTGGGGAAAAACCCAACCAAAAATTCTAAGGGCCATCAAGCTGGTCTAGACACAACATTCCACCCAAAAAAAATACAGAAGCTATGACCCGACCTAAGGATGCTTTGCCGCATTACCGAATTTGTCGCTAAAAGGAATTTCCTGCCCACTTAAGCACACCATCAAACGAATAGGGAATATAACAATATTAAATGCGGAAAATAAATATTCTCCCTTAATTAATTCTCCCCCTTTATCTACTAGTGTCTACTTAAGAAGATTACGTAACTCCCCCTAAGTTAGATCTCCCAAACTAAAGGTTTAGATACCATTTCTCCCCCTTTTTGTTTAGGAATAGACAAAGGTTTAGAATCATAAAACACAACTTACTTCTCCCCCAATTACAATAAATACTCCCCCTAAACTAGACAAGGGATGTGAATAAGGATAAACAAGTTACACATGTAATGGTGAATAAGGTGATAAGAACATTTAAACATATGGGCAACAATGAAGTACAACTAATCCATACAAATATTAATGGATACCAAATTTGATGCGATAACAAAAAGATTACACTTAAAATGTATTGCGCTAAGCATGTGATATCAACCAAAATTTGCAACAATATAGATACCAATTATGACATCAAAGCATATATGGACTAGAAAACAAGGCAAAGACTAAAAAACAAAAAAATACCATATATATATATATAATGAATATCACTAATGCACACGCACATATACATAGGTATAAACACCATAAACGACACAATATACATTTAGCTTTTCATACTCGTATGGCAAAAATGTGTCCAAATACATGTGATAAGCAGAAGTGAAGGGGTGTGAACTAGAGACTAAAGGAATATCGACTCAATCTCCTAAAACATCTTCACGGAGTTCTCATTTGATTGCAAAACTTTATCACATTTAGATATAGCCTCATGTGACAATATAAATTGAACTCAATGAGAAAACATACATAATGCACATAAGCCTTGAATTTTGATGATTCTGCAAACCAATAGAGTCATGACAATAAAAGAATAACTATGATACAAAGTCATTGTGCAAACCCGTTGATACATCCAACCAAACTCCTCATAATTTTCTTGTTCCTTTTCTTTTGAACATATCAACTAAATTAAACAAGCCTTGGCTAATTTTTCTTTTGTAATGCCATATATTTTAAGGCCAAATATTCCATGGTGGATTTTTAAGCAAAGTAATTTTGTCTTTCGCAGGCCGATTCCATTGATAAACAACTACAACACCACATAAATATTTTTCTATTTTTTTAAATCCGGGAAATGGTTATTACGTGCACAAATCCTCCATAGTCATAGGAACATGTAGATGATTAAGTTGATAAGAGAATATCTCACTTAACTCAAATATACATGTGAAGTTTAAATTTAAAATGAGCTCGTGCATGTGTCAAACAAGGAATAATAAAAATAGAATCCATTAAGCAACACAAAATTCAACTACTCCATGCAAGCATGACAAAGAACATTTTAAGGATTGAAAATCTTAGCCAAAAGTTGTAGCCACATGGAAGCGGAAAGGGAAAGGATTCAAACACAAATATATGCCACATAAAGAGTGTAAAAACTAAAATACACAAAAAAATTGAGTTTTTTTCAAAAAATTTCACTAAACAAAAAAAATTCAACCAAAGAAAATCTTTTTGTATTTTTCTTAATAAGACACAAACAAATAAAAATAAATACAAAAGATATACATAAATCATTATTCTAGCATGTGATTAATCATGGAGAACAAACTGGAAAATGACAAACATACATACAACTAGCATAAATATATCATGAAGCACAAAAATGCTAGAGTATGCAAACAAACCTAACACATTTAACCTTTCGATCTATCATGGGAGGTTTCACATGATAGCAAATGAGAATCATAAATCCTATTTTATAAAGTTACCAAGTCAGATCTCCTAACCCAAATAAGTGAAGATGGAAATCTCGGGATCGGGTGACCTTGGCTACCTCGGTGACCTTACTCTTGGATTTCCTAGGATCCTTTTTTAGATCAAAGCAAAATTTTCTAAGATGATCTTTTCGACCACAATGTGAGCAGGTAAAGACCCGATGAAAAGTAGTACATAAGGATTGACCTTTGAAAATTTTCCTAGGTGATTCTCTCAAAATAGTGGTTGTGGATTTATTAGCGGAAGCATTATAAGGACCAAAGCCTAAACCACAAGTGTCATTTTTGACTTGGACGGTTCCTAATATTTTATCTAATTTAGCAGACCTACATTCCAAATCAAATTTGAGCATACTAGAGTCTCTCAATTTTTCTTATAATTCTAAGATCCTAGACTCTAGAAAAACCTTCCTCTCTTCAAACACGAGAAGTTATTTCTTCATTGTCTCCATCAAACCTCTAAGGCTATCTCTCTCGTCTTCAAAATATTCAAGCTTCTCTTTAAGAGCTCTATCACATGTCCTAAGGTCTTCCACTAAAGCACTCTCATCAATAACCTTGGCACGCTCTCTTAAATAAGCTTCTAACTTCAAGTTTGCCCTTTTTAATTTAATTAATTCAGCATACAATTCTTGAAATGCTACTTGAAGTTCACTCACATCAACCCATTCTTTATTCTCATTCTCACTTTCAACTCCACTCACATTACCATCAAATTTTTGGGATTCACAAACAATGGCCTCGGAAGTGTCATGTAAAGAAATATCTTCATGGGAAGATTCACTATCAATACTTACACTACTTGCCATGAATGCGGTAAAGCTGCGCTCAATGGGGGAATCGGGTCCCTCTTCCTTTTCACTATCATCTCTAGGGGTGGCATTGTATGAAATTGGTTGCTTGCCTTCCGTCCATAGTTTAGTGGGACACTCTCTTTCCCTATGGACATAACCCTCACAACCATAACATCTATTCGATTCATCCCTATTAAGATCTTCATTAAGTTTTTTAGGGAATTTTTTGGCTTTTTCATACTTAGATTTATCAAATTTCTTAAAATCATTTTTAAGGTTATCTTTGTTAAACTTAAGAAATTTCTGGCAAACATAGCCATCTCCTAGAAATTGATGTCACTCTCATCATTAGAAACTTATTTTTTCTCCTTTAGGGCTTTCAAAGCAATGACCTTATCTTTCCTCTTCTCATCCTTGAAGGTAAACATGTCAAGTTAATAGGTTTATAAGTCACCTACGAGCTCTTCAAGTTTCGTAGAGGCTAAAGTGGGTAAAGAATTTAAAATGGTCACTTTGGGAATAAAACCTCAAAATTTTCTTTACTACACGGTTGTCGGGTATCTTTTCTCCCAAATTAAAAGATGAATTGAAAATGCCAAAAAGTCTAGCATAAAATTCATCAAAAGTCTCACTTTCAGGCATTTTAATGGTTTCAAATTGAGTGGTGAGGTTTTGGAGTTTTTAAGCTTTTACGATATTAATTCCCTCATGGGTGAGTTGTAAAATATCCTAAGCTTATTTATCGGTTTCACACGTCATGATACATCAGAATTCATCCGGTGTGACCGTACTAAACAAAGCAATCAATCCTCGGGAATTAAAATTGGATAGTTTAAGTTTATTCTCACTCCATCTCTCTACGGGTTTGGGGACACGTTAATTTTCTACTAAACATGTAGGTGGGGACCACCCGATAATGACAGACAGCCAAACCCTCTCATCTATGGACATTAGTGGCGATTTCATACGCATTTTCTAGTACGCATAATTATAACTATCAAAAACCAAAAATTTTGAAAACAGGGAAAATTTTATTTTTTAACAAAACTAAATTAAGGATCTTAACGCAATAAATTAGTGCTCTAGGTCTGATACCACTTGTTGGAGTGAAAGCCCCCAACTTTTAAATTCTTAAAATTAATGTGATGGTTTAATTAAATTCCTAAGTAAAATTTCAATACAACTTTTAAATAAAAAAAACTTCAAATTTTAATTTCTTCAAAATTAAAACTAAGTTAAGCTTAAAGTGAAATTAAACTACTCAAACATATTAATTTTCACTTAAACACAAAAACAAACTTCAATTTTTAATTGCTTCAAAATTAAAATTAAGTTAAACTTAAAGTGAAATTTAACTACTCAAACATTTAAATTTTCACTTAAACAAAATTAATTCGACCTAAGTTCTAAAATTTCCCTAACAATGATTTATTCTAATTTTCAATATAGGCCAAACCAAATTTTATCAAATTAAATTCTAGACATAAATTAAATTAAACTACAACTTACCTGAATACTAGTTAGCACCTAATTAAACAAGTGTGAGATTAAACCTAATTTTATCTTAATTTACCTAAGCAATCATCTAAGTGTATTTTTGCAAGATAAAATAAACAATATCACACTACGTCGCGATGTAAGAGGAAAACCTACAACGGGAAAAACCTCGAACGGCCCTACCTAACCAATCCACTAGGCAGGAAAATTTTACAAAAATAACGACAAGAAGACTTACCACACTCGACTCGACTCCTTCATGCCCCGACGCTTCCTTCACTCTTTAACCTCTCCCTTGTAGATAACTCTGGAGTCCACCAATGGAGGCATAACAACCGTCAACCACACATGGTGCCTTTCTCCATGTGAGAAAGCCACAGCACAAACCAATCTTCCTTTTGGGGTACTGAAAAAACCCAAACATTCTCCTTTGATTGAGAGGAAAATAGGTGCCAAACAAAACTCTCCAAGAATATATATATATATATATATATATATATATATATATATATATATATATATATATATATATATGAAAGTTTGGAATTAAACAAACATGATTTTGAGTGTAAAAGTATATTTTGGTAAAGATTAAATCATGAGAATCAGACACACAAAGTTGGAAACTTTTTCTCTCAAAAATGTTACTCTCTTTTTCTCTTGGAGGGAATGAAAAAGTTGTCATGAAAAGTGTTTCCCGCACTTTGTTATTCAGGAAAATGGAGTGGGAAAGTGGGAAGTTTTTTTAAAAAAATGAAGTTCGTTCGATGTCTCGTTCGAACGACTTTTCTAACGAGAATTCAGAGATTATAAGACAAAGTTTTTGGAAAACTCGTTCTATTTCTCGTTCCAACGACAATCTCGTTCCAATGACAATTCGAACGAAAAAATAGAAAATTCTCGTTTTTCATTTTTAAGCCCAAAAACTTATAGAAAAGGTTCTAAAGAGATTTTCTGAAAATAAAAAATTCATAAAAAGTATTTTATGAAATACACCCAATAAAAGTTCCAAGCTCATATATATATATATATATATATATATATATATATATATAGAGAGAGAGAGAGAGAGAGAGAGAGAGAAAGTCTATTGTAAGGACTCCTTATGGTGCAGACCCCGGTACATACTAATTTTTTAAAATAGTAAAAAAATGAATTTTTTTGATAAAACTTCATGGATACGATGTCCACGGTTAGACGATCATCACCGATTTTTTCATCAAAAATTCTATAATAAAACCGTTGAGATGATGTGATATGTAAATAAATGGTATAAATATTCATTTTTAACCGTTGAAATGTTGGGTCGGTGCCAGCCACTTTATTGATTGAATTTTTTGTTGAAACTTCATCGATATGATCTTCTCACTTTCAAAATCATATCCACTAAGTTTCATCAAAAAATTCAATCAAAAAGTGGGTGAGATGATAGCCAACATTTCAACGGTTGAAAAGGCATATTTATACCATTTTTTTTACATCTCAATGATTTCTTTATTGAATTTTTTGATGAAAAAAATCGAATATGATCTTCTCATTGTGCAGATCATATCCATTAAGTTTCATTAAAATTTTCATTTTTTTATTATTTTAAAAAAATGGTAAGTACCGGGGTCAACACTATAAGGAGTCCTTATAGGAGGGGCCCCTCTCTCTCTCTTTGTGTGTGTATATATATATATATATAACTCATTCATACCTTTGGAGCCGTGGAATCCAATTGATGTTGACATAGAAACATGGCACTAAACTTGGCAGCCAATACTACGTATGGACTCAATCAGAAATTTGTGTCCTTACACAAGGGAACTAGCATGGTTAGGGCGTCTAAACTTCAAAACTCCACTACACAATTTGAGATGATTAAAATGTTAGAGAATGAGATGTTTGATAAGTTTTACACTATATTATACCATATTATCAACTCGTCATTTAACTTAGGAGAGAAAATACTCGACAACCGTGTCACAAAGAAAATCTTAAGGTTGTTGCCTAGTAGATTTGATCAAAAAGTGTCTGTTTTAAATTCCTTGGGTATGCTTTATTCAATGAAACTATAAGAGATTGCAGGTGACGTACAAACCTATGAACTTAACATGTTTACCTCCAAGCATGTGCCAAAGAAAGAAAAGGTCATTTCTTTGAAAGCCTGAAAGGAGAAACTAAAGTTTCGGATGATGATTCTGACACCGATTTTGAAGATGTTGCTTTACTAGCAACGAAGTTCAAAAAGTTTCTTAAGATCCAAAAGCAATCAAAAGATCCCAAAAGACTTGATAAATTCAAGAACAACAAGTCGGATAAATTCCATAAAATAAAAATGAGAATGTTAAGAGGGATGAGTCGGATAGGTGTTTTAGTTGTGAGGGTTATGGCCATAAGGTAGCGGAGTGTCCCACTAGACTTAAGAAGGAAGGCAATAAATCGATATCATATAATTCCACCTTAAGTGATAGTGAACTGTAAGAGGGACAGAGTTCCCCCACTGAGCGCAATTTTGTAGCATTTATGGCATGTCATGTGAGCGATGAAGATAAATCTTCTCATGAAGATTCTCATGTGAATGACACTTCTGAGGCTATTTTTTGTGAATCCCAAGAGAGTGAGGGTGAAGCTAGTGAGGAGGAGCAGATAGATGTTGGATAGTTGCAAGTTTCCTTTAATGATTTGTATGCGGAAGCAATAAAGGTGAAAAAGTAAAACTTGAAGTTGTAAGCTAAGTTGAATGAGCGTGCCATAGAAAATAATGATGCTTTGATTGAGGATTTTAGGGCACAGGAGAAGACTCTTTGAGAGAAACTAGAATACATTGAGGGCGAGAGAGATAGTCTTCGTGGTTTGATGGAGGCTTTAAAGAAAGAGATTATAGAGTTTGAGGAGTCAAGGCATTTGCTTGAGCCTAGGATTAGTGAGTTTGAGGAGAGATTGAGAGACTCAAGTAAGGTGAAGTTTGATTTGGGGGCAAGGTCAAAAAATTTGGATAAGATTTTAGGAACCGTCAAAATCAAGGATGATAAGCGTGGTATAGGCTTCAATGATCGTATTATACCCATTTCCAAATCCAATACAAATCGTGTGAGAGATCCGACTAGGAACGTTAAGAGAGGTCCACATTTAGGTCACATTCCTCGCCGTCTTTTCACTTGTACTCATTGCGGTAGAAGGGTAACCTTATGCGTTATTGTTATGACCTTAAAAATTCTCCTAGGAAGTTTAAGAATAAAGTCATTTTGGTTCTCAAAACCCCCATGTGTCGTTACATGCCTTCCTGGGTTAGGAAATTGGACATAGAGGATTTAGGAATTAAACTTCATGGTTATTGTTTGGTTGCACATGATTCTTACCATGCTAAAGCTAAAGGATGATTGTGTTGACATGTTTGTCATGTGCTAGTCTTTGCTTCATGACATATATCTTGCTGGTATTATGACATGTGTATCTCTTTGTGTTATATTTTTCATTTATTTGAGTCTTATTTGAAAAATACAAAAAGTTTTTATTTTGATAAAATTTTTGAAAATACAAAAAGATTTTTGGTTTATTTATTTTTGAGAAAATAGAAAAAGATTTTTTTTTAGTCAAAAATATTTTTTGAAAGAACACAAAAAGATTTTCAGTTTATTTTTGTGTCATGAGTTTTCATGTTTAATGTGCCATATTGGTGTTCTCGGACCCCCGTCATTTCATTATCCATGTGTCTAGGACATTTGGTTGTAATTATAGATCCTTAGAATGATCTTAACCATTGACTAATGGGATTGTTTCGAAGTTGATTTGCATTTGGATTTCACTTTTTATATATGTCATCATTCCACACATCCATGAGTTTATATGAATGTTTAACTTCTCATGCGTATTTGAGTTTGGTGAGACGCTCTCCTCTCAATTTTTTCATCTATGCGTAATAAAACTTAGAAGGAGGTATGCATGTAAGAACCGTTTGCCCTGAGGATTTATATTGCTTAAATCAAAAATATGATGAGTGTTCATGGGAAAGGGACGCGAGAGAATAATAATCTCATCGTGAAAGCCACCGTTCAAAAGATCCCAAGAAAAAATTAAGGCAATAAAAAGAATCATATGCCAAGAATTGGGTCTATAGGATTTCTCTGGGGTGAGAAAAAATAGAAACCTCAAAAGGGCTAGAAAAATAAAATATGAATATATGAGAGTGTTTGGATGGAAAATAACAACGGTTTTGCACCAGGGATCCTAATGTTGAAAATTTGTGTCATGACGCTATTTTTTGTTGAATCGTCAAAATTTCATATTTGTGTGCATGTTGTTCATTTAGTTCATTAAGCTCAATATATTAATTATCACATATGGCTAAAACTAAGTTTGATGACATTTAGCTATCAATTAGAGCTTCTTGATTGTTTCGATGTGTTAAAGTTATGATTCATTTATTATAGTTCACGCCCATTCATTCCATATCCACGTTTGAGCAGATTGATACTATGTTAGCATGAAACTCATACTTGTTTTTACTTGTTTTAATGCTTTGAGTCTGTTTTGCTACTATTTCGTATTTCCAATACTGTTTTGAGCTAAAAAAAACTCATTGTGCAAAACTTTGCCATTTTTAGAGCTGAAATACAGAATTTTTTAAAGTCGTTCAAATGATGTCCAGAAGTGCACGTCGTTCGAATGAGATGTGCAAGTCGTTCAAAGTCTGTTTCTAAAGATAGATTTTCGAGGCAATAATTGATTCAAATATGGTCGTTAGATAGGTGTTTCGAATGAGACCTTACTCTTTTGGGTCATTTTTAGCCTCGTTCAAATGACATGGCATAGTTCTTCCAACGACCCTGTCTGGATTTTTTATCCCTGTTCTATTTCAGTACCTGCTTTGTATAGGTGATGATTTCCTTCTGTTTTGGTACTTTTGGGTTCATTTGGACAGTCTATCTGCAGTTAATAGTGCTTATTCATTCTTTGATTCTTATATTACATTGATTTTTTTAGTCACATCTTTTCTTAGGTTGATGATTCATTATTTATGACTATTTGCTAGCTACATGTTGGTATCTTTTGATTATTTTAGCTGGATATATACTCATGTTTATCTATATATGATTCATGTGATTATTTCATTCTAATATGATGACGTGTGTATTTTTTTCACTTATTGTTTAGTCGAGACAAAAAGGGGGAGAGATGGTATGTGATGAGCACATATGTCTTTTTTGGATTGCCAATTGGCATCATGTTTTTTTTATCATATGTATGTTTATATTTTTTTATCATATTGTCTTGCACAAATTGGTTTCATGATTTGCTCACATGTTTAACAAATGATTTTTTTACATATTGGTATTTTTTTATATCATTTGTTCCTCCATACTTCACTACGTATTTGTACGTTTCATGTATGTGGGTATTCTTCGGCAATTACGAAATTCAAGACTACATCACATTCATGTAGCTCATGCTTGCCGAACCTGCATATACTAGTCCTTGTCCTGTATTTTTTCTTATTTTTGGTTTGATGGGATGGGATTTAGGTGTCATACGGCTTGACACCTTGGCATAGGCATTTCACTATTTAGGTTGTCTCGAAACTGTCAAAGGGGGAGATTTATAAGTGCAAAATTTTCAATTGAGTTAATTTGTGTATAATTGACTTATTTTCGGAACGAAACCTATTTGAGTCATAGATAGATTTTTATCATCTCACGATACCCACATAGTTTATGACGTGTGTGATTGAAGATGTAGCAACTAAGCTTCAAAGATAGATCATGTCGTATTTTGTATTGGTGTAAGTTTCATGTCTTCATATCACATTGCATTATGAGATACTCTCAGGTATGAACGCATAATGTTTATGGGACTAGAAATTTTTTTTAAGGATGATATTTTGTTTAAAAATGTTTTTAAAAGGTTTTAACTTCGTTTATTCTGACATAAACACTATTTAGAGTCGTGTGAATTCTCACCTTAGTTTTTGAGACTTCAAATGACATGTGATGTCGTTCGAATGATATCTCACAGTCGTTAGAACAAAATGTGCATCTCGTTAGAACGACCTGTTGATGTACCTTTTTTATTTAAGACATTTTTCTCTTGGAATTTTGAAGTGTGCAGAACCAAAATACAATTTAGAACAGTTTCGTTTTTCTGCATAAGTTTTCTAAGGATTTCAAAGCTAAAACCATCCTTATAGTTTTCAAGATTCGAGCTTTCATACTCTATGTTATAGAGATGTTGTTTGCACCATTGGTTGTTCATCCATATTGAAAAAAAAAGGTTTGGATGGAGTTTTGTGATGAAGAAACGGTAAAGGTCGTGTTCCGAATCATAGACGATTGCCAAATATGCATTGATGGACACCGAGGCACTCATGGACGCGTGTACTGTGGACCAGTATCGTGGAAGGATTTTTGTGTGAGCACTGTGGAGGAGCGGTTAAAGAGAAGAATAGCGTTAAGGCATGTGGGGATCGATTCGTTAAGTAATTATGTATTTCTTCCTTTGTAAAACCGTATCATAGTGATTGTCTGGCTTGGTCCGTCCGAGATTTTTTCCCTTAGTGGTTTCCTCGTACATCTGGCATTGTGGACTTTACTTTAGTTTTATTGCTTTAATAACCTAGATGTATGTTTAGGATTAAACAAGATAAAATTGGGCTTAAGTAAAACCGGTTCACAAACTTAGTGCGTAATTAAAATTTGGAAAAAGGTTTTTTGAAAGAAAAATAGTTTTCACCTAAATCACACTTTGAAAACGGGGCCTACACATGAACTCAATGAATTGTAGTAGATGGATATTATTGTTGTGTCCTTGTTAAAAGTGCATGGATTATATGAACAAGGTCATGTGTTCGATAGTAGTTTTGGTGTTTAGTATTAATTATAAAGAGAGAGAAGAGGGTCTAAGAAGGGATATTTTTTTATCTTTGAGGGTGTACCTGCATTTTGGATTTATTATGGATGGGTGATATCAGTGAAAAGGGATCAGTGTATGCGAGAGGTTGATCTGAGATATCATTGGTATTTCGATTAAGATGATAGGTAAGGGGTTACATGTGACATTTAGTTTAAGTGGGATTAGGCTTTGGGTGTCAATGAGGTCTTGTGTGGCATATTAAAGTCCCCAATAATTGTTCCTCATATTCCTCGTCCTAGGTAGAACTTGCAATTTGATTCTGGATGCCAATATATGTTCAGTTTCATCATTAAGGGGTTTTAAGTTGAGGTGCTTGAGATGCCAATCCAGATTCATTGCTATGGAAGACCCACCCAAGAGGGGATCACAAATATATGATGTGTCTCTGAAGGGTCCAATTTTGTTCAGGGGATGGACTACTTAGCTGGTTTTTAGGGTGGCCCCATGTTGGTAAGGGTTAGTGGAAATGACCATGGATGGATAAGAGTTCTTCCTAGAAAAGGGTGTTCCTTAAAGGATAATATTTGGCGGACAAGATCTCTTTAATTCGGCATCCTATCTGGTTCAATGACTTGAGGTTAGGTATCTTCGAGATTTCCAGATCTTTATATACATCTATGTGGAGGTTCTTGATTATAATATTGATATGATCATTCTCCATAGGACAATAGGCCATCTGAGAGGACTTTTCTCTTCAACCGGTGACAAATGTCCCCATTATCTCGTCGTTAATCTATTTCAACAGTTTAAGATTTTTACGGGTGATAACTAGTTCTTTATTATATTCATACTACTTGAGTAAGTATCTATATATATTGTACTGGGTCTATTTTGTGCCTTCTCACTTTAGTCTAATTTAAAAAATGAGGGATCTTCCACCATGGGTGGATAAGAACAGTATTTCCAAGTCACCTAAGTTGGCAACCTTGACTTACATCTCTAACTTTGTATGTTTTAAAGACCAACATCCTAAACCTTTTTGGAAAGAAGGAAGTGGGATAAAAGGACATACTTTTATGTTGTTGATCTTTTCATAGGTTTGCACTTTATTGATGGATTCGTGGAGGAGTTGCAGTTTAGTTTGAACTTGGGTTAGATCGAGATTTTAAGGAGGTGAAGGTATGACCTCATCTTCTGTATGGTGGATATCGACTCAACCCTGGGTGGTATTAGGTAATAAAGATGGTTATATTCATGGTACTACTAATATGGTTTAAAGTATTCATGCGAAAAAGATGGGACATGGATATGGAGGGACCTCAGCTTGTATGGGAGGAGGAGTTTGGACCCGAGGAGGTGGAACCTATGGGATTAAGCGTATTGTCAACCACTACAAGAAAAATGGTAATATTAGTAGAGGGAGTCCCCAATTCTCCAATTTAAGAGTAGAAACTTCATTTCTCTAGCAAGTATGCTCTTGGTTTAGTTCTAAGATCTCGCATTGCATAGTGCTTTATGACGTAATGATGTTTCATAGTTTTTCTATCACCTTCTCCATGATGGAATGAGAATGGCCTTCATTGGTAGACATAACATGAATCATAAAATAAAATTGGTAGTCGTGAGTAGAGAGATCGCTGGGGAAACCAAAATGGCCACACAGAGCTCAGACGTATAGTTACAGGGTACGTGATTACAGAAGAATTCATGAGGAAAAAGTAACCTATCCCTTAAAGTAACAAGACGCCCTTGTTTTAGGATTTTTTATAGCATTAATAACGGAAGGACATGAGACAAGAGGAGAATTAATGGATGTATGCTCTCTTTTTATACAAGTCTTAATCGCATGTAGGCAGTATTTTTTTGTTTATTTGTACATTCTTGGGACATAACTTTTAGATAGAGTCCCACTGGATTCAGATGAACTAGATGAGCCAACGAATTGCATGTTAAGCATTAGGGATTCCACATGAAGACCTAATTTTCCTCAAAAATAAACATGGATAGAGAATCCACCGTAAGGGATATATATTGTTTGTTAGACCTTTGGATTCATACTAATGTATCGCTCGATAAAAGGAGAGGGATGGTGAGCCTGGAATCTCAAGGTCTTGGTCCAAACTCCGATTATGGGATAATTTTTTAAAATCTTGTCGTAGTTTGTGGCCCATAGGTGTCAGTTATTTTCTGTAAAAAAGGTTGCGTACTTAGAAGTTTTTCTGTATGCAAAAATGATGTGACTCGATTAAGGTTTCATCACACTTTATGTTTGGAGATCATGATATACAAGGAGTACTCAAATAAAGTTTTTTATAAAGAACATGTGATACCATTTTACCCTAGTACTTAATAGCTATGAAAACATACTTGATATGCCTTATGAAAGGATAAAATTTCCAATTGAGTCCATTGCTTGTATTTGACTTATTCTCGGAACAGAACATATTTTTGAGTCATAGATAGATTTTTACTGTCACGATCCCATACAGTCTATGACATAAAGTTTATTGAAGACGTTGCAGCCAAGATTCAAAGAATTATCATGCCGAGATTCATTTGGTTGATGTTTCACATCTTCATTGCATTTCGAGATCGCTCAGGAATGAATGCGTAATGTTTATGGGACTCAAAAAATGTTTTTAGGATGTTATTTTCATTAAAAATGTTTTTCAAAGAGTTTAGTTTTGTTTATTCTAAGATAATGATTGTTGAGAGTCGTATAGAACCTTCCCTTTTGTTTAGATGGTTCAAACGACATCCACAGTCATTCAAATTGTGTAAAAAAGGTTTCTATATCATTCGAACGACAGCCTCCGACTCAATTTTCTTATTTAAGGTGTGTTTCTCTCAGAATTTCATAAGTTACAGAACCAGAAAATCACTATACATACAGTACAATTTCTACACAATTTTTCTAAGGTTTTTAAAGTCAAAAAACATCCTTAGAGTTTCAAGATTTGATATTTCATACTCTTATGATATAGAGACCTTGGTTTGCACCATTAGAGTTTGTTCATCACTTTGAACGTTGAGTTTTTCGATGAAGAAGTGAAGGAGTTCGTGTTTAATATCTTAGATGTTTCCAAGATGTATCGGTGGACACCGAGACATACATGGATGCGTGTGTTATAGACGAGCATCGTAGAAGGACTTCTTGTGACACCCCGACTAATTAAACACCGGGTAGCTACTCCTTTATAAAATTAATTCAAAATGCCAAGTTGGCTCAGTTAATAGCATCACTGTCGAAAACATTTTAAAGATTTCTAACCACCTAGTATTTAAAAAGTAAGTGCCAAATTTTATTAAATCTGATTAACATGCAACAAGAGTAATGAATAACTAAATAACACCATTCACCATACTGAAATGAAACGAATAACCATCACGAAATGTAAATAAAACCTGGAGGAAAAACTCCTCAATACAAATCCCACAACTGATAAGTAAACTGAAATAAATAGCTAAAACTGAATACTGAGTAATACATACTAGAGTCTGAAAACTGAAATGTAAAAATGCTCTAATAGAAATGGGCAACATGCCCTACAACTGATAGATAGATCGTGACTCTGGAATCCAAAAGATAGAAGCGTCTATGAGCAAATCCCTGTAGCTTCCACAAACAGCTACAACTCGTCACCTGAATGAGTACCTATGCTTGGTGTCCTTGTGGCTGGGCACCTAAAAATGGTTTTACAAGAAAATATATTTGAAAGCAAATGGGTCAGAGCCCGAAAGTGGAAATCATTTTAAAAACCTGCAAGTGCTTTAAAAACATTTAAAACATTAAATGCAAAGTACATGTTAGGACGTACACTCGCATGATATTCTCACCTCTCGTCTAACTGTGCACTCCTAACGTAAGTACCCATCTATAACTACCCTTTCCACTAGCTAAGTGACCACGTAAACTAGCTAGACAACCAAAGGTTCTACCCATTTTACTCGGTTAATTTAACATAACAACGCTCGTAATTTATTAGAGGTTTCACGTAAACTCAGTTATTAAGTATGCCATTGATATAACCATCAGCTAACTCATTATATGCCTCGAAATAATACCGTAATATTTTTACAACCTTAATATGAGGATTTCCATAAATTTAATGTATATTATTCACATCATAAATATACGATACAAGCACCCCGCAATCTAAGCTATGGTGCACACATACTCTGCTATCCATCCCGGTACATCACGTACATAAGGATCACATATTCCGAATCTCTCAGGAATAGTTCAGATAACACAAATCACAAATAGTGGAGGCGAACACAGTCACCATCACATGGGTCACGCACATACCTACGCTCCCATGGTCAGCGGACTTATTAATATCACAATAAGTCTTTCTATGACCTATGTTCATCAAGGTACCAGTCTATATCCCACCCGTAGGCACACAAGGATTAGAGGGTCCTAAGCGAACGCGAACCTCCCGTGATAGCAAGTATGGTAGGTATGTCATACACACAATCCATATAACAATACTAAGTAATCACACATCTTAGTAATACCGTATTATATTCGTAGTACATATTGCACCTTGTACTAGTTATAATTATCACAACTTATTTTCTTCCGGTTCATAATTATACGTGCCATATTTTATCCTCACATCGTAGTAAACACTCACGTCTCATCCCAAACGGTTCATTGAATATAACTCTAGTATATGATTTACTCAACTCAATACCCAAAAGTCCCAAATCAATCCCTATATCATCAAAGGAATGCTAACTCTACCCTTGAACCAGTTCCCGGAACTCCAAAAGTCAAAACAGTCCAAAAAGGGTCAAACTGTCAACTCGTTAGAAGTCTCATTCGAACGAGGCTTCGAACGAGTTTGGACTGTCAGGTCGTTAGAAGTCTCGTTCGAACGAGGCTGTTCGAACGAGATCCCAGTTCGTTCGAACGAACTGTCACTTCTAACGATATCTCGTTCGAACGAGATATCGAACGAAATACCTTCTCGTTAGTAACGACTGGTCAACTCGTTAGAAGCTCGTTCGAACGAGTTCGTTCGAACGACCTGGGGTCTGCTTCTAACGAACAACCAGTTCAAGCCCAGATTTTTCCCTAAAATCGTTTTTCACCATTTTTACTCCTCAAGTCTTCTCCAAAGTCCGTTCTAACAGCGATTTAAGTCCTCTAATCATACTAAATCATGTTAAGGTCATAAACTAACATCTTTTAAGGTATCAATGCAACCTAAACATCATTAAATCACAAGATTTTATACCATTTCCGAATTTTCTTCAAGAACATAAACCCTAACTCTTTCTCATCATAAATTCCCAGATTTTAATTCGTTTATGCATCACCTAGATATGAAATCTCCGAAATTAAATCTCCCAACAATATTTCTACATGCAAACCTATCCCAACATTCAATAATAACTTCAAATTTCATGGGTTTTCTTTTAATCTTCCAAGAACAATTTGTAAAACATCAATTTTCTAACATGGAAAGAACATCCTTTGAAATTAAACATAGTTAAACCACTTGCCTTGTTTGTCTCTGAATTTGGTGTGGATTTGGTGTAGAATTTCTGCAGAATTCCTCTCTCTCTCTCCTTCTCCAAGCTTTCTTCTCCAAAAGGCTATGGTGGCTAGGGTTTGCTTTGAGGGAACTTATGAAAACCTAATTTAATAAACCTCCGTAGCTTGTTGGGTTAATAAGGGTTGGTTGGGGTCAATCCTTATCAGATTACAACTCTCAATTTTCGTCACTTTTAATTACCCAAAAATACCAAATTACTAAAATACCCTTTATAGTGCCGGGATGGCCTAAAAATACCCCGGGACCCAAACTATACCCCCGGCTAGTGTTTTCTGACTATCTCGACCCTTCCGGACGCGTTGGCGCACTCAAAACGACTATACGGATTATATATTTTAAATTCACTTTTATTAACAAAATAATATACCGTGACGCGGCGGTCCCACGCGTCTCAATAAAATTTCCAAATTGCCGTATATAAATCTCACGACAAATTTTATAATACCAAGTTCATATATAATCATATATGCACATAATCAAATACCAATTCGCATCTCATTAGTATTTATAACCCGGATTAATTTCCAATTAATACGCAATTTAATTAATTAATCCCAAAATAAATATAGTCAAAAATACGGGGTATTACACTTCTATGTGGGAACTATGGAGGAGTGGTTGAAGGATTATAGGAGTGTCAAGACTTGTGGGGGATTAAGTCATTGAGTAAGTTTATCGTTTGTACTTTGTAATACCATATCATATGTAAGGACACTAATTTCCAATTGAGTCCATGTATTGTGTTGGCTCAATTCCAGACAAAAACATTTATTCATAGGATAGAATGTAATTGTAATACTCTCAAGCCTATGAAGTATTTGTTGAAGACGTAGCAGCAAAGAGTATAAAGCTTCATCAAATGTGTCGGTTTGTGTGCCTCATTTCTACGTCCTCAACTATGGTTCCATGTTCCCAAGGTATGAATGCAATTATATCTATATAGGAGCTTGGAACCAGTTTATTGGGTGTTAGGTTTTATAAAAACTGCGTTTTGTTTTAAGAAAGAATTAATTAAAACATTAAATAAATGTTTATAAAGTTTTCTGGGCTTAAACAAGAATATTCAAACTTTCTGGTTTTTCATTCGATAGAGTCGTTCGAACGAGATTGTCGTTCGAACGAAAATGTCGTTCGAACGAACCTGCCAACGAGGTTCCAGTATAGGCCTGTGAAATATCGTTCGATATGTCATTCGAACGAACTTTATGTTCGAACGAGATATCCAACGAGATTATAACGAGTTCAATCTAGAACGTCGTTAGAAGTCTCGTTCGAACGAGAATTTCGTTCGAACAAAATGTCGTTCGAACGAGATGTCAGGCGGGAACAGTTTTTGGCAGTTTTGCACCCACTTCCCCACTAAGTTTTTAACCAACTTTTTCAGATTTTAATGTGTGCGAGAAGAACATTTTCCACTTTAACTTTTCCATAACTTTTCATCTCTTAGAGAGTGTTTGAGAGCAAAATTGGTTTTAGGAAAATGTTCATGTTTTGAGTGCTATTTTTCAAGAGAAAATATTTTGTCACTCTAGTTTTACACCCATATTGTTTATCCAAGTTCACATATATACATATCAATTGCTTGGAGTTTGGCACCGGTTTATCTCTTTCGTTTCAAAGAGAAGTTTTGGTTTGCTTCTACATCCATCAAAGAAGAAGACGTTTTGTTGCGATTCTACCCACTTGGAGAAAGGCTCCTTGCTCGGGTGACGGTGACCATATAAAGTTCTATCGGTGGATTCCGAGACCGCGGTGGTGTTCCAAGGTTATCCGCTAGGAAGAGGTGTCTACAAGAAGAAGCGTCGAGGCTTGAGAGGGATCGAGTCGTGCGTTGTAAGTCTATCTGTCTTGTACGTGTAATTCCGTATCTAGTGGATTTGTGGCTAGGGTCGTCCGAGGTTGTTTCCCGTCTTGGGTTTTTCCTCGTACATCGCGGCGTAGTGTGATTGATTTATTTTATCTTGCATAAATAATTTAGAACGCATGCTTAGTATAATTCAAGATAAAATTTGGTTTAAATTATCACACTCACTTTAATTTGGGACTAAATTAAATATTGGGTAATTGTGTAGTTAATTCAAGTCATTTGCTAAAATTGGTTTGGCCTAACATTCGGAATATTGATAATATTTACTTAGGCAAATTCTAGGGCTTGGATTAATAAATTGGTTTAAGTGAATATATTAATTGTTTAATTTTACTTCACTTGGTGTAATTTTAATTTGTTTAAGAAAATTAAAATTTGGCATTTGTTTATTTTTTGAACAACCACTTTTACGCTTCCGCTTATATTTACAAATTGGTATTAGAGCATTGATTCAGAAAAGCCCGGGGCTTAAAAATTGGTATCAGAGCCAAAAACAATAAATTATTTCGTTAAGATCCTTTAAATTTTTGGCTAAAATGGAATTTTCCCCATTTTCAAAATTTCCTATTTTTGATGGTTCAAACTACGCGTATTGGAAAGCGCGAATGAAATCGGCACTAAAATCTATCGACGAAAGAGTTTGGATGTCTGTTGTTAACGGGTGGTCCCCACCAACTTATTTAGTTGAAAATGAACGTGTTATCAAACCCGCCGATAGATGGACTGAAAATGAGTTTAAACTTGCTAATTTCAATTCCCGTGGTTTAAATGCCTTGTTTAGCGCTGTCACACCGAATGAATTCCGACGTATTATGACGTGTGAGACCGCTAAAGAAGCTTGGGATATTTTACAATTAACTCATGAAGGAACTAGTGTCGTTAAAGCTTCAAAACTCCAAAACTTCACCACTCAATTTGAAACTATCAAAATGAATGAAAAAGAAACTTTTGATGAATTTTATGCTAGACTTTCTGATATTGTTAATTCATCTTTTAACTTGGGAGAAAAAATACCTGACGACCGTGTTGTAAAGAAAATTTTAAGGTCCCTACCCGATAGATTTATTCCAAAGGTGACCGTTTTAAATTCTTTACCCACTTTAGCCTCTACGAAATTAGAAGAGCTTGTAGGTGATTTACAAACCTATGAACTAGATATGTTTCCCTCTAAAACTGAAAAGAAAATTGAAAAGGGCGTTTCTTTAAAAGCCCGAAAAGAGGTCAAACAAGTAGTAGAGAGCGAGAGTGATAGTGACTCAAAAGACATGGCTTTGTTTGCACGTAAATTTAGAAAATTTCTTAAAATTAACAAAGATAAATTTAAAATTGATTTTAAGAAATTTGAATCTTCTAAGCATGACAAGAACGAGAAGATTTCTAAAGCGGAGAAGATTCCTAAAGCTGAAAAGATCCCTAAATCTAGTCATGAACATATAGATAGGGACGAGTCTAATAAGTGTTTTGGTTGTGAAGGTTATGGCCATAGGGCTTATGAGTGCCCCACTAAACTAAGGAAAGAGGGTAAGCAACCCATTTCATATAATGCGACCCTTAGTGATAGTGATAAGGAAGAGAAGCCCGATTCCCCCACTAAGAGAAATTTTGTGGCTTTTATGGCTAGTCATGTGAGTGATAGTGAGAACTCATCGATTGATGAAACTTTAACACATGACACTTCCAAGGTCAAAGTTTATGATTCACTTGTTTTTTATGATAGTGAGAGTGGAGAATAAAGAGAGAGTGAAAATGAAGAAGAGGTTAATGTGAGTAAACTTCAAAATGCTTTTCAAGAGCTTTATAAAGAATATATTAAATTGAAAAGAGCTAATTTGAAGTTAGAAGCTAGTTTAAGAGAGAGTGTCAAGGTCGTTGATGAAAATGCTTTAATAGAAGACCTTAGGACACGTGAGAGGACTCTTCGAGAGAAGCTAGAATATGTAGAAGGCGAAAGAGATAGCCTTAAGGGTTTAATGGAATCCTTGAAAAAGGAGCTTCTTGCTTTTGAAGAGCGAAATGTTTTATTAGAGTCTAACATTTTAGAATTGCAAAATAAATTAAAAGACTCTAGTAATGTCAAATTTGATTTGGAGTGTCGTTCGAAAAAATTAGATAAAATATTAGGAATGGTCCAAATTAAAAATGACACGTATGGTTTAGGCTTCAATACTTGTAATGAATTTTCTAATAATGCCAAAACCAATGTTTTAGGAGAATCGTCTAGGAAAGACTTTAGAGATCACTCCATAGGTAAATCTTTCGACATGCTTTTACTTGTACACATTGTAGTCGAAAAGGTCATCTTAGGAAATTTTGTTTTGATCTTAAACGCATTCCTAGAAAATCGCAATGCAATGCATCAAATGTTTTTAAAATTCCTATACCCCAAGATAATCATTCTTCATTAATTTGGGTTAGGAAATCCGACTTGGTTGCCTTGCAAAATAGGGTTTTTGATTCTCATTTACTATCACATGAAACCTCCCTTGCTAAATTTAAAGGTTGAATGTGTTAGTGTTTTATGCATACTTTATCGTTTGTACTTCATGCTATATTCACATGCTAAATGTATGCTTGTTTAGTCATTTTCTAGTCATTGCCTTATTTCATATCACATGCTAGAAATTATGACTTGTTTATCTTTTTGTATTATATTTTGTGTTTGAATTAATTGAAAAATATAAAAAGATTTTTGTTTATCATTTGTGTTTTATTTATTTCATTTAAGCTTAATGAAAAATACAAATGATTTTTGTTTATTCTTTTGAGTATATATCTTTATTTTTGGTTAAAAATGTCAAAAACTCAAAAAGATTTTATTTTGTGTGTATTTTAGTTTGACACACTTTATGTGGAATATATTCGTGTTTGAATCCCATCTTTTACGCTCCCACGTGGCTAGAACTTTTGGTTTAGATTTTCAATCCTTAAAATGTTCTTTACCATGTTTTATATGGAGCAGTTGGAATTTGTATTGTTTAAATGGATTCTATTTTTATATGCCTCTTTTCACACATGCACGAGCTCTTTTGAAATCTTAATGTCAAATGTTATATTTGAGCTTTTTGAGGTGTTCTCCTACCAATCTAGTCATCTACATATCTATGACCTAGGAGGACTAGTGCATGTCAAAATCCGTTGCACGTGAGATTTGGGTGAAAAATGAAAAACATGATAAATATAAATGTGCACGGGGAAGGGCTCCGAAAGGACTAAGTGATCCTTTGCGATTGTAAGCCACCGTTTTGAATGGACCTAAAAGAAATACGTGGTCCAAAGGCCTAAAAACAGAATATTTGGCATTAAAAGAGAAAACAATTGCCAAGGCCTATGTTTGTTTGATATATTCATTCAAAAGCTAAAGAATATATATGCTTATTGAGGGAGAATTGGATGGTATATCAACGGTTTGCACAATGTCCGTTTATCCTAGTTGTCTTTCATGTCACGACTCTATTGGTTTGTAGAATCATCAATATGCTAGGCTTGTATGCATTGTGTATGTTTGTTCATTGAGTTCAATCTTCATATTGTCACATGAGGTTATATTTAAATGTGATAAAGTTTGCAATCAAATGAGAACTCCGTGAATGTTTATTAAGTGTTTGGGTCTAAATTTAATTATTGCTAGTTCACACCCTAACACTTACGTTTCCATATGACACGTTTTTGCCATACGAGTGTGCAAACTTATTGTATTTTGTGTTATATGTGTGTTTATATCTATATATATATGCAAGTACTCTATTGGTATATTTCTCGTATATATATATATGATATTTGTTTGTCTTTGCCTTGATTTCTAGTCCATCCATGCTTATACTTCATTATTGGTATCTATCTTGGATTAGTTATGCTTTTGTTGCCCATATGCTTTAATGTCTTAACACTTTAAGCTTCAACGTGTTTATTATTTCTTTATCCTTTGCCTATTCCTGAACAAAAAGGGGAAGAAATGATAGGGGGAGAAATGGTATCTAATCCTATTATTATCGTATCTTAGTTTGGGGGAGATTTATCTTAATTGTCATTTGTTTGATAAAGGGGAGAATTAATTGTGGGGGAGTATTTATTTTAATTGCATTTAATACTTTGATATTCCCTATGCGTTTGATAGTTTGCTTAAGTGTGCAGGAATTCTTCTAAAGCGGCATCTTTCAATGGCAAAGCGTTTGATCCTTGGGTTGAGTTAAGTTTGGGTGGGTTATGTTTTGAGTCTAGTGAGCTTGACGGCCCTTTAGGATTTTTGTTTGGTTTTTGTCCCAGAATAGCCAAAGGGGGAGATTTGTAAGGACACAAATTTCCAATTGAGTCCATGTATTGTGTTGGCTCAATTCCGAACAAAAACCTTTATTCATAGGATAGAATGTAATTGTAATACTCTCAAGCCTATGAAGTGTTTGTTGAAGACGTAGCAGCAAAGAATATAAAGCTTCATCAAATGTGCCGGTTTGTCTGCCTCGTTTCTACGTCCTTAACTATGGTTCCATGCTCCCAAGGTATGAATGCAATTATATATATATAGGATCTTGGAACAAGTTTATTGGGTGTTAGGTTTTATAAAAACTGCGTTTTGTTTTAAGAAAGAATTAATTAAAACTTTAAATAAATGTGTATAAAGTTTTCTGGGATTAAACAAGAATATTCAAACTTTCTGGTTTTTCGTTCGATAGAGTCGTTCGAACGAGATTGTCGTTCGAACGAAAATGTCGTTCGAACGAACCTGCCAATGAGGTTCCAGTATAGGCCTGTGAAATGTCGTCCGATATGTCGTTCGAACGAACTTTATGTTCGAACGAGATATCCAACGAGATTCTAACGAGTTCAATCTGGAACGTCGTTAGAAGTCTCGTTCGAACGAGAATTTCGTTCGAACGAAATGTCGTTCGAACGAGATGCCAGGCGGGAACAGTTTTTGGCAGTTTTGCACCCACTTCCCCACTAAGTTTTTAACCAAGTTTTTCAGATTTTAATATGTGCGGGAAGAACATTTTCCACTTTAACTTTTCCATAACTTTTCATCTCTTAGAGAGTGTTTGAGAGAAAAATTGGTTTTAGGAAAATGTTCATGTTTTGAGTGCTATTTTTCAAGAGAAAATATTTTATCACTCTAGTTTTACACCCATATTGTTTATCAAAGTTCACATATATACATATCAATTGCTTGGAGTTTGGCACCGGTTTATCTTTTTCGTTTCAAAGAGAAGTTTTGGTTTGCTTCTACATCCATCAAAGAAGAAGACGTTTTGTTGCGATTCTACCCACTTGGAGAAAGGCTCCTTGCTCGGGTGACGGTGACCATATAAAGTCCTATCGGTGGATTCCGAGACCGCGATGGTGTTTCAAGGTTATCCGCTAGGAAGAGGTGTCTACAAGAAGAAGCGTCGAGGCTTGAGAGGGATCGAGTCGTGCGTTGTAAGTCTATCTGTCTTGTACGTGTAATTCCGTATCTAGTGGATTTGTGGTTAGGGTCGTCCGAGGTTGTTTCCCGTCTTGGGTTTTTCCTCGTACATCGTGGCGTAGTGTGATTGATTTATTTTATCTTGAATAAATAATTTAGAACGCATCCTTAGGATAATTCAAGATCAAATTTGGTTTAAATTATCACACTCACTTTAATTTGGGACTAAATTAAATATTGGGTAATTGTGTAGTTAATTCAAGTCATTTGCTAAAATTGGTTTGGCCTAACATTCGAAATATTGATAATATTTACTTAGGCAAATTCTAGGGCTTGGATTAATAAATTGGTTTAAGTGAATATATTAATTGTTTAATTTTACTTCACTTGGTGTAATTTTAATTTGTTTAAGAAAATTAAAATTTGGCATTTGTTTATTTTGTGAACAACCACTTTTACGCTTCCGCTTATATTTACAAATTGGTATCAGAGCATTGATTCAGAAAACCCTGGGCTTACATCATAGTGATTATCTGGCTTGGGACGTTCGAGGTTTTTCCCTTAGTGGTTTCCTCGTACATCTGACGTCGCCTTTGTGAACTTATTTATTTTACTTACTTTAATCACCTAGATGTCTATTTAGGATTAAACAAGATAAAATTGAGATTAACTAAAATTAGTTCCCATACTTGGTGCGGTTTAAAATTTTGAAAAAGGTTTGTCAAAAAGAAAGTTGGTTTTCACATCCTTTAAACACATTCGAAAGAAAAAGGGGCCTATAAATTGGTATCAAAGCTAGAAACATATTTTTTTATTGTGTTTCTTAAGGATGAATTTCAAAAACTATGAAAGTTGTAGAGCTCCTATTTTTTATGGCACAAACTATGGATATTGAAAAATGCGAATGAGAAATGATTTAAAATCAATTGATGAGTGTGTGTGATTAGCGGTATAAAAGGGTTAGACTCCACCGGTTAAATGAGAGGGTGAGTCCACTACTTTAAAACTTGTTGAGTCATGGACCGAAGCCGAAAATAGACTTACACTTTACAACTCTAAAGGTCTTCACGTTATTTCCTCACATGTCACATTGGAAGAGTATAATAGTTACATACCGTGTGAAACTTCGAAAGAAACTTGGGATATAATTACACTTACTCACGAGGTCACTAGCACGGTTAGGGCGTCTAAACTTCAAATCTTACTACAGAGTTTGAGACAATTAAGATACTAGAGAGTAAGTCATTTGATGAGTTTTACGCTAGATTGTCAAATATGATCAGCTCGTTGTTTAACTTAGGAGAGAAAATACCCGAAAACCGATTCATAAAGAAAATATTAAGGTCGTTGCCGAGTAGATATGATGAAAAAGTGATCATTTTGAACTCCTTGGGTATGCCTGAATTGACGAAACTTGAAGATATTGTAAGTGGATTATAAACCTATGAACTCGGTATGTTTACATCCAAGAAGTGCCAAAGAAAGAAAACGGCATTGCTTTGAAAGCCCTAAAGGAGGAGACTAAAGTTTTGGATGATGATTCTAATTCAACTTTTGATATGTAGCCTTGTTGGAAAAAAAATTCAAAACGTTTCTTAAGTTCAAAAAGAAATCGAAAGATGCCAAAAGACTTATGAAATTCAAGAGCAACAAGGTGGAATCCCGCCCCTAAAGATAAGAGTGAGAAAGTTAAAAGGGATGAGTCGAATGGGTGTTTTGGGTGTGAAGGTTATGGTAACAAGATTATCGAGTGTCCCACTAGACCTAAGAAGGAGGGCATGAAATCTATAGCATACAATACCACCTTGAGTGATAGTGAACCGGAAGAGGGAGAGAGCTCCCCTATGTCATGTGAATGACGAAGATAAATCTTCCCATGAATATTCTCATGTGCATGACACTTCTGATGCCCTTGAGTGTGAATCCCAAGTGAGTGAGGGTGAATCTAGTGAGGATGAGGAGAATGATGTAGGAGAGTTACAAATTGCCTTTGGTGAATTGCGTGTGGAAGAGGTAAAGGTGAAAAAGGTCAACTTGAAATTGCAAGCTAAGTTGAATGGGCATGCCGTAAAAAATAATGATGCTTTGATAGAGGATATTAGGGCAGGGGAGAAGACTCTTAGGGAGAAGCTAGAATATGTTGAGAAATAGAGAGATAGTCTTCGTGGTTTGATGGATGCTTTAAAGAAGGATATTCTAGAGTTTGAGGAATCTAGACATTTTCTCGAGTCTAGGATTAGTGGGTTAGAGGAGAGACTGAAAGACTTGGGTAAGATGAAGTTTGATTTGGAGGACAGATTGAAGAAGTTGGATAGGATGTTAGGCAATGTCCAAATGAAGGGAGATAGGTTTGGTATAGGCTACGACGATAGTGTTGTTCCCATTCCCAAAGCCAATACCAATCGTGTGAGAGATCCCATTAGGAATGTGAGGAGAGGTCGATATTTCGGTAATCATTTTAGTCGTGTTTACACTTGCACTCACTGCGATAGGAAAGGTCACCTTAGACCTTTTTTTCTATGACCTTAGGAATGCTCCTAGGAAGCTAAGGAATAAAGTCGTTTCAGTTCCCAAAACCACCGTTCGTAACTTCACACCTACTTCGGTTAGGAAATCAGACTTAGCGATTTTGGAATTAAACATCATGGTTCTTGTTTGGTTGCACATGATTCTTCTCATGCTAAATCTAAAGGATGATTATGATGCCATGTTTGTCATATGATAGTCTTTGAATCATGATTTATATCTTGATAGTGTTATGACATGTGTATCTTTTGTATTATTTTTTTCATTTATTGAGTCTTATTTGAAAAATACAAAAATATTTTGCAAAAAATACAAAAAAGATTTTATTTTTGGGTCAAAAATATTTTTAAAAAACACAAAAAAAAATCGATTTATTTTTGTTTCATGTTTAATGTGGCATATTAGTGCGCTTGGACCCCCATCGATTCCTTATCCATGTGGCTAGGACATTTGGTCATAATTGTTGATACGATTAATGATCTTAACCATTGTCTTAATGGGGTTGTTTCGAAGTTGATATGCATTTGAATTCGACTTTGTATATATGTCGTTCTTGCACACATGCACGAGTTTATATGAATGTTTGACATCTCATGTATATTTGAGTTCGATGAGACGTTTATCTATGCGCAAGTAGACTTAGGAGGAAGTGTGCATGTAAGAATCGTTTACCATGAGGATTGATAATGCATAAATTAAAAAAAATAATGCGTGTTCACGGGAAAGGTCTGCGAGTGAATAATAATTACGTCGTGAAAGCCACCGTTTAAAAGAGCCCAAGAAAAAATTAAGGAAATAAAAAGAAATACATGTCAAATTAGGGCCAATAGGATTTATCTAAGTTGAGAAACATAGAAACCTCAAAAAGAGCTTGAAAAAAGAATATATATATATATATATATATATATAAGGGAGTTTGGATGGGAAACTTCAAACGGGTTTGCACCACGAATCCTTATGTTGAAAAATTGTATCATGGCGCTATTGCTTATAGAATCGTCAAAACTCTGGATTTGTGTGTATGTTAATTGTTTAGTTCATTTAGCTCATTATATTAATTGTCACAAATGGCTAAAACTAAGTTTGATGACATTTATCTATCAATTGGAGCTTTTTGACCGTTTTCAATGTGTTGGAGTTGTGATTCATTTGTTCTAGTTCACGCCCATTCACTCCATATACATGTTTGAGCACATTGATACTATGTTGGCATGAAACTCACATTGTTTTACTTGTTCTATTTTTTTTTTGTTTTGAGCCTATTTTATTGTTGTTTTCCCTTTCCAGTTAACTTTTTCAGGATATTTCTTCGTTGGACGAAACTTCATCATTTTTAGAACTAGATATTTCTTTGCGATGTTTTGTTCATGCGAGGTTTGTGCGACAGAAAGAAAAGTGTTAGGTATGGGTCGCGAGAAGCGTCGCACGAAGGTCGCGAGAAGGGTTTGACCGCACGAGAGCACACTATTTTGCATATGTTTAAGTTGCTTGATGCATGGTTTGAGCGGCATGCATTATCGTTTGAACGAGAGTGGATAGTCATTCGAGTGACCTTTGGGAGAAATTTTTGGATTCTCCTATTTCATACCTCCTACCGTTATATGATGATTGACTTCTGTTTTGGTACTTCTGGGCAGTTTAATGCAGTATAGGATGATTATGCATGATGGTTTTTTCTGCATTATTCGTTTAGTCACATCATTACTGCTTTTATGATTTCTTTCATGTGACTACTGCTTGCTAGCTACGACTTGGTACATGGTGAATATTTTTAGATGGAGGTTTATGTTTATCTAGATATTCTTCATTGATTATCACTTTTTAGATATGATGATTTGTTTATCATTTTCACTTATTATCTATTAGAGACAAAAAGGGGAGAGATGTATGTGATGTACGGGGGAGTTTGTTTGATGAGCACATAGTTGCACATAGTTTGCACAATTTGATACCCTGATTTTTTTATGTTTATTTCACATTTGGTATCAAAATAATTTGCTCACATGTTTGAAAAATGTTTTTTTACATATTGGTATTGATATTTAATATTGTTATCATAATGGTTATATCATTTGCTCCTCCGTACTTCACTAGGTATTTGTTTGTTTCATGTGTGTAGGTATGCTTTGAGAGATTCAAGATTTTAAGTCTACATCACATTCTTACAATTCATGCTTGTCGGGCCATCATTACTAGTCTTGTCCGGTAATTTTTGATTTGGGGTTTTATACGATGGAATTTAGGCATGATATGGCTTGACGACTCGACTTAGGCATTTCATTATTGGGTTTTGTCCTGGAATAGCCATCAAACAAACTTTAGCTCCCCACATGGGATTGTTAGTAAGGTAATCAAAAATGGCCCTTCCCTTTATGGATTTCCTCGTGACATACATAATGCCTAATTTTGTTAGTAACATCAACCATTAATCCCAGGATTCTCTAATAAGTATTTCATCGAATCCATTCGAAATACCAATTTTATAGGGAATGCAAGCATGCATCGTCAGAGCTTCTGCGTGACCCAGACTGAGGTGACAGATAACTTCTCCAATTCATTGTAGTTCTCCTCATACCCAGCTATCTTTTGACTGGTGTATTAGATAGATCTCTCATTGAGTGTTTTTTTATGTATTGGACAAGCGTAGCCCCTACTGTGGCACCAGTGGTGATGAGGTGTAGGAGGAGAAGAGACCTTAGTGTGGAGGCATGAGACGATGTCGTCGACATAGACTTCAACCTCCTTATGGATAAGATCGTGCAGAATAGTTGTGGTGCCCCTTTCCTAAGTAGCCCCGACATTCTTGAGACCAAATGTCATGAATGTGTAGTAAAAGCTTTCCCACGGGATGATGAAGGCAGTCTTTTTATGATGGTTAAGGTGCAAGTTAATATGATTTACCCAGTGAAATTGTCAACAAATGACTTGAGGGCATGACTGTAAGTATTATCAATGATCATGTCCATGTTAAGTAGAGGGTAATCATCCTTTGGGGATGCTTTGTTCAAATCTCAATAGTCAAGGCACATGCATACTTTTACTGCTGATTTTGGCAAACGGACGATGTTTGCAAGCCATGTTGGATATTCAACCACGTGAATAAATCCTACATTCAATTATTTCACCACTTCATCTTTGACTTTAAGAGACCACTTTATCTGGATCTTTCTCAACTTTTTCATGACATGTTTGCCTTTTGGGAAGGTATGAATCTTATGTTGTGTCATTTTTGGGTCAATACCGGGCATTTCATTATAGGACCATGAAAAGACGTCCACAATCTTCAACGATTCTTTAAATTATGACCATTCATGCTCATTAAAGGTGGACCTTATCCTAATCTCGCGTAGATTGCTACTAGAACTAAGATTGATAATAATAGTATCATCATCATTAGTTTAATCGCAATCATGTTGTTTAGTTTTTCCCTTAATGAGATCAGTTAAGGATGATTCATTTATTAAATCATCTTCATTAATCGTTTAATTAGAATCAAGGCAATTAATGTAAGGAATTGCAAGATACTCAAAATCATCATTTATTTCATTGAAAACCTTTTCAGTAAATACATCAGTGAGAATCTCATCAAAGGATGCATCATTCATAATTAATTAGAAATAGAAGAAAAAGCACTAGATTTAGGCATTTTTAGGAGGGGATGAACACCAGGGTTTAGATTTACTTGGGCAGGCATGACAGGGAAAGCGTATCAGTTGAGGAGTGGTTTACTAGCAATGGTGATCTTTTTGGATGGGTTATATGGCTCGGCTTCCAAGTGAATCATGTAGATATCTAGCCCAAGTGTATGCAAATATAACGATTCATCAGTATCACTAGTGTCAAAATTCTCGGTGCTTTCAATAACTTTAATTATTAAAGGATACACCTCACGCTTGTGGTCTTCATCCCAAGCGATTTGGTCTCTAAAGAAGATGTCTGGTACCAGTTTCATATTTTTCTCTATAGGATCATACAACAATTTGAGAAATCTACAAAAAGGGAAGTCCTCACCCTCTAGTTCATCGCTTGAGCTGTTAAATTTGTCACCCCATTCGGTGGCAATAATGTCATATTTCTACAGGGAGTCGATACACTCCACAACCTTTATGGACTCGTCATACAAGTATTTTCATTCATCAAGGAAGTGTTGGAAAGAAGGAACCAAGCACCTTGTAGTTTTAAAATAGTGAGCAATTAATTAACAGACATACTTCTCGTTTCTTGATGAACCCATCGGACATAACCTGCATAATGTCGTCCAGACCGAATTCTTTTACGAGTATGAATCATTCATCGGATTGTCAAACTCGATTTTAGGCTTTCATGAACATGGAACTGATCTTGTCATAGTTAAAGGTCATCTCTTAGGGAAATTTTAAACTAAATTCCTAAAGCTAATTTAAAACCACGGGCAATTCCATGCCTCACCATTCAAAATGGGTACGAACAGTGATGCAGGCCTTCGTGAGGAGGGATAGAGCTTGGTTGGTAGGATTCTCAGGATGTAGGAGGAAGGAAGGACATACTTTAAGGGGTCTAGGTGAACTGGTGGGTGGACTGGGTGTTTCGATGCTCTAGTGGAAGGGTAGAATTTTAGGTTTTCTTCTGAAACGGTGGCATTCACCCTAGTGCAGTGTGTGGGAGGGTTTTTTGAGTGGTATTGGGTTTTAAATTAGCTAGTGGGGCAATGATCCTCTTGTCTGTGAGGCTTTGGATAAAATTATTAAGGTGGAAACACATCAATGGTGTACCTGGTGATTTGGTGGAAGTCACAATAGGCATCATGCTTGAAATTTCGAGGATGGGGATCTGGCAACTGTTGGGTTTCTAGAGGTTTGATGAGGCTTTAGGATTGATAAACTTTTGAAAAAGGGGAATGAAGTTCGGTATAGTCCTTTCTGACTAGATTGTGACGACTTTTGGGTGTTCATGAGGTATTAGGATAGAAGAAATTATTAATGGTTAAGACTGAGGTGTTGGCTGACTTATCATACTTTCGAGGAGTGAACTGCCTGACCAACCTCTTCGATTCAGATTCAGTTTTTTGACCAGTGATGTCTTCTACAATTTCTACCCCTTGCCTACCAGAGGGCTCCTAAATGGGGGTAGTACAGGCCTCCCATTAAAGTTCTGATATGGGGCGGTAAATTCTTCTTCGCAATGTTTACTTTCTCGTTCTTTGATGATGGGTTTGTCATAGTGTCATCATTCTCTCTCCATCTTCTGTTAAAACTATAAACTTACTCACCCGAGTTCTATGGATTCTAGATTCTTTAAGGAATAGGAACCATTGGAGGGCACCTTATTTGAGATTATAATGGAACATCTGAGCCATTATCTCTTCTACCACTCCTAAGAGAGTCATGGCGTGATGGTAGCTACGCAGGTTCACAATTGGAGGTCTTCTGTCAGGCATTTTTAACTTCTGAGGTAGTCGAGCTTTAGGATAAGGATATATAGTTCCGTAATATTTTAAATTGATAGAACCTTTTAGACAATAACCCATAGTCTTCTTTGACCGTATTCAACTCTTCTTCTTGGGGATTAAAAGTCACTGGTAGATTACCCCTAGGTTAGGCAAGATTCAGTATCGATAACTTTGATGGTGGTGGACTATTGGGAGGTGGGGCACATAGGACATGCTGGTACTCTTTGGAAACCCACACTGGTTTTGGAGCTTTCAGACCCATAGAATGGGGAAAGAAGATTTCGGGCACAGGAACCTTGGGAGTCAGAATCCGGCGTCAATGCATTTCTTGGACTTCTGCCTGAAGATTGTCGATCTTAGCACTGATCTAATCGAGGACTACGATCATATTTGGCTAGATATTTTCATTATGGTCAATGTTCACTATGAATAGTTTTCAAAGGGATTATTCAAATTATATTGAAGCTGCAAAGGATGCAATAAAGCTCTGGGGTGGCCTGATGGAAAATCTGAGCTAGTAAGGAGCTGGATCAAAACTGTCTTATGCGATCGAACATGTGGGTAAAAGATTTTTGTGTTTATATTAATGAAAAATGGAATATTTTATTATATATGTTTTTCTTTTTTTTTTTGAAAAATGGAGAAAATACTTTTGGTTGGTTTGAAAAGGGGAAATAAGAAAGTCATCAACATAGTTATTATTATTACGTTCCACTTGTATTATGTTTTGCCTAGGGTGCAAGTGAAATATCGGATAGGACACGAGTCTAGGGAAAAAATAGGATACACGATGCATGAAACGGTTTGACTAGTTTCACACTCACGGACAGGGTCTTGTTTTAAAAATGGGGGAATAGTGTGAAAATTCGGGTGGTAAGGTGATCCAAAATTTGACAAAGTTTCGCATTGAAACCGACAGTCTAGGTGTGAGTGTCCAATGAGAGACACTTATATGAGGTTAATGCACTATTGGTTTAGTGTAAAGGTTCCCTCTTTGGCATGACTTCCACGATATACCTCTTTCCTATAAGGGCAATCATTCATCGGTAGTGTGGAAAATCCATTCGTTGAGATGGTTCGTGTGAGAGAGAATTTGACATACTCGACATACGTGAACGAGATCCCTACTATTTACCTTCCTTTGTGAGTTTGGTCAATAGGTACAATGCGGATGGAATCGTTTGATATACATCAAAGTCACTAGGTTAATGGAAGGTGGGAATCATATTTCTAAGAGCATATTTTTAGTCATTGCTCAAATAGCTTAGGCTTACATAGATTTTGGCATATCTCGTTATACTTCAAATCGAGCCGTCATGAAGATCCGAATATCCAATATCTCCAACTTTCAAGGATCTCCACACTATGAAGGTATAATGCTATTAAGTGTTTAAATTTATTCCTTGAATTTATTTTGGGATGGTTATTTTTATTAAAACAGAAACATGATTTTTTATTTCAAAAATCGAGGCATTTTTCATTGTCTAAAAAAATTTCAAATTTCACACATCTTGTTCAAACAATATGGGAATCTCTTTCTAACGAGATCCTCTTTCCATTCAAAGTCTCGTTTGAAGTTTACATCGAATGTGTATCGAACGAGGGCATATTGTTTTAGGTTGTTTGAAGGTCATTTGAACTTCGTTCAAACGAGATGGCTTCTTCGCTCTAACGAGACTTTGTTTCATTCTAATGAGATGTTGTTATCATTCGAACGAGACTTATTTTCATTCAAACGAGCCACTGCCTAAAAATTTGTGAACGTCTTATAAATACCTATTTTGTGTTTGCTTTTGTTAAGAGTTTTGAAAAAACTGTTTCTGCACATATTTTGCAAAAGTTTTCAACCTTTTGAGTTTAGAAATCCTTTTTGATTCATAAATAACATCCCTAGAATATATTTAAGTGAATTAAGTTTAAACCCTATAGTTTGTATTTTTGTATGCACCTTTGGTGAGCGGTATCATCACGACTGAACTTGTTATTCTCAAGGGAACTCACTATTGATGACAAAGGCTGATCGGTGGGTCCTGAGCATGGAAGGCCGCGTGTGGAAGAATCTGGACAGAGTCATATTTTCTTAGAGATTTATTAAGGCACTGCACATTATACTTGTGGCGGTTATCAAGTAGTCTGTAAGTTGATAGTCTTGTAAACTCTCTAAAGTGCAGAATAAAAAAAAGGTTTTACCCGCAAGGGATTTTTTTCGTAATTTGCCTTTATCGAATGCATGATTTAATTTACATGTTTTCTCACCTTGATGCTTGTTTAGGTTAAAAGGATATTTTTTGGATATTGTGTGTGTTAGACATTTTATTATATAAATAATCCACTAAGATAGCAAGCACACTTCAAATTGGTATCAGAGCCCGATACACAAAAATACTATATGATCCTTTTTCACAAAATTATTTTCTTTGATATCAATTTCTTTTTTGAAATTTTTTTTATCTTTGAAAAGTTAGGTTTTAATGGAGAATTTGTATAATCGAGTGCCCATCTTTGATGGTACCAATTATGCTTACTGGAAGTCTAGGATGAGGTCTATTTTGAAAGCCATATATGAGAGAGTCTGGTTAGTTTGTGAAAGAGGGTGGACTCTTCCCACGATCACTGTTGATAATGTTGTTAGGACTAAACTTGTTTCTTCTTGGACTGATGAGGAATTTAAGTGGAATAATTTTAATTCTTGTGAACTTAGTGTTATTTCTAGCGATGTCACCCCTGACGAGTTTCGTCGCATCATGATATGCACTACATCTAAGGAAGCATAGGATACCCTCCAGCTCACGAACAAAGGTACCGGCGCTGTAAAAGCGTCAAAGCTTCAAAATTTGACCAACCAATTTAAGACCTTCACTATGTTAGAGTCCGAGTCATTCGATGAGTTTTATGCACGTTTATCGAAATTTTTTAATTTAAGTTATAATTTGGGTGAGAAAATTCTAAAAACAAGAGTAGTAAAAAAGATTTTGAGGTCACTTCCCGCCGTTTTATTCCTAAGGTTACCGTGCTTAATTCTTTAGGGATCCTAGACACTCTTAGGTTAGAAGAACTTTTAGGAGATCTTTAAACGTATGAGATCAATATGTTACCTAAAACCATTAAACCTAAGGATATAGGGGTTGCTTTAAAGACCCAAACTAAGAAAAGGAAGAAAAGGAAAGTTTGTGAGTCTAAATCTATGAGTGAGGGTGATTTCAATGACTTGGCCGTGTTTGCGGAAAATTTTAAAAAGTTTCTCAAATTTTTCAAAAATAATTCTTCCAATAAAAAAAATTGAAAAAAAAAAGGATGAGGTCAAGAGTAGCGGTGTGAAAGAGGAAGATATATGGTTTTATGAATATGATGGTAAAGGTCACAAGGCACATGAGTGTCCCACTAGGCAAAAGAGAAGCCACAATGTTGATTAAATCACTCTTTTCACGTCCTAAAACGATCAACTGCTCACATAAAGAAATCTTCACCTTCTCGAGTTGACTCGCCGACACTCACACACCCTCAAAACTTACACCTCTCTCTCTCTCTAAATCTAACACCCTAAGAGACAAATCCTTATTAATATTTTCCGTCTTCAACATCTCGGTGTAAAGATTACTAAAAGATTTATGGAGATCACCTCCTCCCTCACTCAAAATACCATCCTCACTCTCACTATCTACCCAATGAGTCGAAACATCATCAAGGCTCTCACGTTTAGATATCTCCTTATCGACGTGGGACAAATTAGAAGTGATCATGTGACTAGCCACGAACTCAACGCACGGTTCATGTTGTGATTCTCCCCCTGAATCAGCTGACTCGATGTAACTATCACTAAGAGTGGCTTTATTCGCAACCTTTTTGCCTTCCTTTTTCCATAATGACTTGTGATTCGGCAAACACTCATACTATATTTTGAATTTTTATTTTTGGCAACACTCCTATGGATGAATTCACTTCTTCCTTTTCCATGACCCGAGTTGAACAATTCCATTATTTATTTATATTATTCACATAAGCACACACTTCACGGAGTCTAATAGGATAAGATTAACACATTCTCATGAGAGATCGAAAGGGCGATATAGGTGCCTAACACCTTCCTATTTCGTAACTTAGTCCTCGAACCTTTAAACTATTTGGTTTTGCAAGCATCGGTATTGTTCTACATGCCATTCTCTCAAGGAGGTAACAATTCTTTTGTGTGTATTGTGCAAAATAAGTTGGCGACTCTATCTCTACATATTATCCCATATTAACGACAATTGAGTGCCTTGAAAAAGGGTGCAATCCTAAGCGCACGACAAAATGAGCCCCCGGAAATAAAGAAAAAAGGAGGGGGAATCCCCTCGGGTGTAACACCCCGAAATTTTATGCATTTAATAGTTAATTAATTCAGGGAAAAATTTAAATTACTAGTGTGTCTTAATTTAATGTAATTAATTATGGAATCGTTATATAAATATTAATCGGCAAAATAATTGGTTAATATTTATGGGAAATAAATTTACTAGGTAAATAGTAATATTTAATTACGTCTTAAGAGTATTAATGACGTGGGGTTTACTTATCTCAACCGGGAGTCAGTTCCAGGCTAAGTTAGGTGGGAGATAAGAAATTTTATAAACTTATCCGGATGAAAATTCTGAGTGCACGGTTGAGTCCGAAAGGGCCAATATAGTCGAAATAGAGTACCCGGGGTAGTAAATAGGCCTCGGGACGTTTTTAGGCATAGCCGGGCCCACACAGGAGTATTTGGGTCACTTGGACTTGGCCCATTAGGCTAAAAACGATATTAAGACTAATTACTTAATTAAATGAATAAGGGGAATGGCGGATTACACTGTGGAAAACCTAAAGTTGGAGAGAGTACCCTAGGAAGAAGTTAAAGACACTGGGAACCAATTTGGGAGGCAAAGTCAAGAACCAAAGGGGAGTTCATCATCAACCTTGAGAATCACAACTCCGAATCAGACCCTACGAAACCATAACGCAAGTGGTTAACTTGCTGTAACATTTAATTGTATTACAATTCATATTGGTGTGAAGTGGGAACCAAAATTCGTTTTGGGGTAAAGAGGGTACAAAAATGGGTTTTTTGTAAATAAATCTTCTTATTAGAAATTGTTGTAAAGACTCAGGATGTAATGTGAGATTGATATGTACTCGTTAGATGTGAAAACCCAGATGAATTATGGATGAATTTGAGATGGTGATTTGGTGTTGAGACTAATTAACAAATAACACGGGTTTTTTCCCCAATTCAGAAAATAAGAGAGAACGAAAATTAAATGGGGTTTGGGGACTTTATGGGGCTTCCTTATAATGTTCTTGGTGTATTATATTGATGAGAGGACTTGGGCTAAAATGTAGAAGGAATTGTACATTTAAGGCTTTCGTCCATGGAAGAAATAGGCTTTCAGAGAATACAAATTATTGTTCAATCGATCGATCGATGGCTGGGATCGATCGATCGATCGATGGTCGATGATTTTTGACAGGTCGGCCAGTTTTAGTTTATCAAGGAAATTTACTTAAAATTCTTTTCCCACACCTTATTTAGTGAGAAATAAATATAGGACATAAATTCTTAACAATTATAAGGGAAACTAATTGGGATTTGGGGGGGATTTATGGGTGACACATTGTGGTTATTTTTTGAGAAATATATTCCAAAATATTAAAATTCGGATCAAGTGGGCGAGTCTGGGTATAGTGGTTGAGCGATACCAAAATAATTAAATTAATTAATGTAAAAATTAATTAATAATCTGAGTTGGACCATAAACTCAAGTTATGACGTATAGGCTAGTGTCACAGGTTTAGTACACGGTAAAGCCGGGATGGTTATATATATATATATATGGTGTGTACATTAATATCAGTGGATAGATATTATTATAATATATACTCTAGTGCTATCAGGGGAGTTTGGGCGTAGAGGGTGAATCCCATAGCTTGAGGAGTAGGGAGAGTATATCCCTGAGTCATAGCGTCCATTATATGGGTGAGGGGAATCTCACTTTCAGGGAAGGAATATGACCGCCTCCGATATGTATGTTATTAACCAAGTTAGTGAGTGATCTTGACTTGGATAACTAGGTTATGTGAATACACCTAGTGGGATAGCACTTTAGAGAATATACATTCGATGAGTTATTACTCGGGAGGATGTTCATTATTATTTATTATTTCAACATATGTGAGAATGTTGTAATATGACTATACGTATATACTAAGATAAATAATTACATACGGGTAATTTAATACAGGCCGTGAATTTTATTATATGTATAACGGGTGTGATAGTTATGAATCTAAAAGGGAGAATGATTAATTAAGTTAATGTTGATAATAACTTAGAAATCATAATTATTACATGCTCGGTTAGAGTAGGTTGTTGGCAAGGGGTTACATCGGTTATCTAGTTATGGGATAAATAACTAAGTGAATTAAATTAAGGCGTTAGTTGTGCACATTAGAGGAGGGGTGAGGATGTCCTCAAGGGAGTGCAACACTAACTAAAATATGAAGAGAATGCATACATTTTTAATACTGCAAGTTAATCATTTGCTAAATATTTTCCAAATATTTTGGGTTCTAACCCTTGCTATAAATATTTTTTTTAAAACGTTTTAGGTGTCCAGCCACAGGGACGCTAGACTTGACTCATTCCAGGGATCCATTGCTGCCGCATATGTGGATGTTGTGGGAGTTTAATAGACGCCTCGTTCTTTTCATTTCTAGTGTAGGAATTTCCTATCAGTTACTCGATCATGTCAGTCACAACTTTATTTAGTATTTATGTCGGACTTATTGAGATTTATTATTATGTGTCTTTATTTTTGTTGGATTTGAGTCGATAGTTTATTCGGTCAGTTTATTTAGATGTGAATGGTTGATTTCAGTTAATTGTGATTGTTTAAATTATTTTTGTTTCCGCATGAGTATTTCATTAAATTAATGAAAGATAAAACTTGGCATCAGTCTATTTTCTCACTTAAGTGGTTAGTAATTAAAAAGGCGACAGTGATGCTAAGAATGAACCTACTGAGAAACCTGTTCTAATTTAATTTAGGACTGATCACCCGAGGTTAATTAGGCGGGGTGTCATAGATGGTATCAGAGCATCAGGCTCAAGTGTCCTTAGGATCTGTGCAGCTTACTACGTTTCAGCATAGCGTTCGGTTATTATAGAGCCCTATTATTAGGACTGTTGATTCATTTTCTGCTTTTGAGATATTGTTTTTCTGCTATTAGATTTTTGTATTCGATCTATTTTCAGATGCCACCAAAGAGACAGAGAGAGGAGAGGGTTGAGGCTAGGGATCAGTTAAGGGAGGCTCATCAGGAGCCACAGGTACCGCCACCCCCACCCCCACCCGAGTTGATCTTCACTACTCAGGTGGCAGTGATAGTGGCCCAGGCAGTAGAGACAGCGATGCGAGCTATGGAAGCCCATTTTCCACAGCCCCAGGCACCGCCTCCAGTGGAACAAGCAGTTTAGGCTCCAGTGGGACCACCTTCTTGGCAGAAAGTTAATGAGACCTTTCAGAAGGGTCACCCACCAGAGTTTCGGGGTAGAACCGATGTAATAGAGGCCTATGATTGGAAGAAAAATATTCAGCGACACCTGTGCATGCTGGAGTGTACCGATGTGCAGAAATAGAGTCTTGCTACCTTTCGTCTGTTGGGGGCAGCCTTACAGTGGTGGGAGTCAGTTACCACCGCTAAGGAGAGAGATTTGATGACGATATCCGAGTTCTGGGTACGGTTTGACCGCAAATACTTCCCACCGGCGGTAGAAGCAGAAATGAGGAAGAAGTTCAGTGAGTTAGTTCAGGGTGGCCGTTCAGTGGCAGATTATGAGGAGGAGTTCACCCGTTTGTTAAACTTTATGGAAAATAAGGTGAGCGACGAGGAGAGAAATAAGTCAAGGTGCATGGATGGCCTAGCCTGGAGGATCAGGCAGCATTTGATTGGTAATCCGGCATTAATGACGAATACAGATGTCGTCAATGCCGCTCTTATACAATGCCAAGATCATCGCTTCCATACGAAGGGGAGCATGAGGGTAGGGGAGCCGAGCCAACAGGTCAAGACCGTTGTTGGTGATGACACAACTGGTACTCAGTAGCAAACTAGCAGTCAGCAAGGGAATCAGGCTAAGAAATTTAATCCTGGTGGGTTCCGACCGGGAGGACATGGATTTAGGCAGGCCAGCCGGGCCTAAATCAGCAGCAGCAGGTTCCTTAGGGCCGTCAGGACCAAGGGAACAATGGGGGAGGCCAGTAGGGCAAGCCGCGTCAGGGCAAACGATAGGGAGACGATTAGAGATGCTGTTTTATTTGCGGCCAGACAGGACACTTTAAGAGGGAGTGCCCGCAGAGAAGCAGAGTCCAGCAGCAGGGTGCCCAATAAGGGTAGCAGGGACAGATGTCGCCAGCAGCATCGGCTCCATCGGCCCCACAACAGCAAGGGAAATGCACTACGGGCGTGTGTATATGTAATACCCCGTATTTTTATGCTATAATTAATTTGGGGATTTATTTAATAAAAATTCGGAAATTAATTATGTTATAATTATTAACGTGACGTGAGTTAGTAATAATATGAAATTGTTTAATATTACTTAGGAGCATAGTAATATATGGTAAATGTCACGAGTGAATGAAAATGACAATTTTGGTAATTTTAGTCGGGACGCGCCCGTGTCGCGTCGGGACTAATTATTGAGATATAAAAGTAAATATTTTATGAGTTGTCCGTATGGTCGTTTTGAGTGCGCCAACGCGTCCGGAAGGGTCGAGATAGTCAGAAAAGTGTACCCGGGGGTTTAGTTTGGGTCTCGGGATGTTTTTAGGCTTAATTAGTGACCCGGGAGGGCGTTTTGGTCATTTTACATATTAGGGTAATCAAACCCACGAATTTCAGCCATCCTTAGCAGCCATTTAAGTCAGCCTTTTAGGGTTAGATCATTCAGAACCCTAAGACGGCTAGTGGAGAAGAGAGGAGAGACCTTGCTAGGTGATTCAAGGCCAAAAACACCACCTTTTGCACCACCGTCACCACCAACGCGTAGATCGCGAGGAGGAGAACGCAGCCACACCAATATCAGCAGGAAACCAGACCTCTGAAATCCCAGGCAAGTGTTTAACTTGCGTATTTTCGTTGGTGCAATAATCATGTTAGTGTAGGAATGATTAGGAGTATAATTTATGGAAGAAAACCCCACTTTGTGATAGGAATTTGCATGTAGACAAGATTAAAATTATATTCTGGAAGTCTTATGTAATGTAGATGATAAACCTACGAATTTTTGATGTTATTGTAGAAGAAAATTCTGGAGAAAACTGATTAGAACAAAAGATTAAGAAAACTTAGGGTTCTTGATGATTAAATGAGATTTTAGGTTGTTTAATCATGTTTAATGATGGTTATATGCATGCTTAACGTTAGAAACATCTGGAAATATATTACTATGATTGTAGTATAAGTTTTGGGACGATTAGTGTTGGAAATCATGGATTTTAATGAAGAATATTAGTTAAACCCGTAACTGCACTTCTGCAGAAATCGAAACACCTGTTTGATCGATCGATCGACCCTATAGCATCGATCGATCGAAGGTTCGATCGGTCGACCCCCAGACGTCGATCGATCGACCCTTCCTGGCAGCCTATTATTTTCCCTTGTTTAATTAGTTGAATTAATTTATCATGAAAGAATTCTTGGGTATTTCAAATAAAATGTTTTGGGATATAAGACAGACCAGTAGGACATATGATTAAGTGTTGAGAACTTTATTATGAAATGATAATTGGGTTTAAGGAATAGTTAATTAAGGAACGACGAACTACGTATTTCACATGAGAGAATTCAACGAATACCTACGTTAGTGAATAGACGTCTACCTACTGAATATATTACTTGGATGGATAGAACCCACGAGTGCCCCATAACTAGTGAGAAAACCCCTTCGAATTAAGGTTAGAGGCGAAACCTTATACGTAATCATAATGATGGGAAATTAAAGATAAATGTTATGACTATGGGTTACGAGAGAAACCTATATTAATATAATGGAATTGGTATATTTATATGAATGTGTGTACATATATTATATACATGTGAAAAACGTACCCGCGCTACTTGCTATCCCTGAGGTTACCGCGCTGGGACGATCGTATCCTGTGTTGCTTTATGGGGATATTGAATTGTACCCTAGAAGTTAGATATCCTAGGTACGGGCTATTAAATTGATAGTCGGACAGTCCTAAGAGACGTGTGGGTATGTACTGACCTCTTGGACTTGGAATCTATGCTTCGCCTCAACGTTGTTTTGTTTATGTTTATACAGTTCGAGAGCGATTCCGAACTTGTATTCCCTTTGTGTGAACGATACAGGGACTGGATAGCAGAGTATGCCCGCACCATAAATTAGTTGGGGTGCTGTTGTATATATATTATTCGAGTAGTTAATATATATATATGGTGATAAACTTTAATATGCCTACTATAATGTGTTAAGTGGGACTTGGTTGTTGACGCAATTATAAATATTTATTTTGTGAAAATATGAGAAGACACTGAGAAACCTTATAATTTAATGAAGCTAAAACGAGAGGAGTACTTCAGATTGAAAGTTATATTTTTTATAAAACATTGTCATCGTCCGGTTTTGTATACGTATGAATAAGTTAAGATAAACGAAACATTGGGAAGGTTAGTACGATAGGAGTGCACATTAGAAGAGAGGTGAGTATTTCTCAAGAGAGAGACGAACTAATATGATGTTGCATTGGCCTGTATCAATTTAAATACTTGCTTAACGTATTTTAAAATCAAACACACTTTCGGGCCCTGACCCGTTTCCTTTTCTCTCTCTCTCTCTTGTGTATATATATGTATATTTTCAGGTGCCCAGCCACAGGGGCGTCTTGCTTAGGATTCTTTGAGAAGAACGAGCTGCAGCTTAGGTGGGAGTTGCAGGTCCCTTGAGTAGACGGCTTCCGACATTGACTCCACTCTTATTACTCTCATTTATGGGGCACGTGTCGCCCTTTTCATCATTTCATTTATTGTTGGGGATTTTTATATTTCAGTTATTCCGGTATTGTTTATGGGATTTGTTTCAGGATGGTTTATGATTTTAGTTTTATATTATTGTCATTCGTTTGGTGAATGTATGGTTTTATTTAAATTTCGTGGTGTGATTCTCTATTGTAGAAATGTTGTTTCGAATTAATAAAAATCTTTTCTTTAATTAAAATTTGGAAGTTCGTATGAAAAATGTTTTTGACACTTAGCTTAATTATTTAGGGTGTTAAATTGGAAAAATTATTTTTATCGACAGTGATGCTGAGAATGAACCAACTGTTTACCTTGATTTAACTTAATAAAGGAGTGATCGCTCGGTATTTAATTAGGCGGGGTGTCACAGTATAATGTCCGAGAAGTTCCTAATCCTCCAGTACATCAGGTGCCGCTTACGGTTGAAGTTATGTTTCTTATCCATGGTTATGAGGGTAGGAGACTTTTTAATACAGGAGCATCTCATTCATTCATTAAATATAAATTTTCTAAATTGATCGGGTTACTAAAGATCGCGGGTAGTCTCCGTATGTGTGTAGAGTCGCTAGTAGGTAGTGGGACAATGATTCACTCAGTGTGTCAAGGGGTGGACATTTTGATTAGGAGACTTAGTTTAGCGGCTGACCTCTTAGTGTTAGATATGAAGGGGTACGATGTCATTCTAGGTATGGATTGGTTGGCAGGATATCGGGCGACAGTAGATTATTACGAAAGGACAATCGTGTTCTCTATTTTAGGACAGAAGATGTTCCCAATAGTGATGCATCTACCTGAGGGAGGGTCATTCACACACTTGTATTATATTGAGGAGGAGACCTTACAAGAGGTGGTAGTTCCGCTGGATTCAATTCCGGTAGTAAGGGACTTCGAGGATGTGTTCCAAGAAATATCAGGGTTGCCACCCAGTAGGTAAATCGAGTTTAAAATTGATTTAGTACCGAGTATGAGGCCTATTGCTTGAGCACCTTATCATATGGCCCCTTCATAGATGCGTGAGTTGAGAGAGCAGATTCAGCAGCTCCTGGGTCAGGGTTTCATTCGGCAGAGTACATCACCGTGGGGTGTACCCGTGTTGTCTGTAAAGAAGCGGGATGGTTCACTTCGGTTGTTCGTGGACTAAAAGCAGCTGAATAAGGTGACGATATAAAATAAGTATCCGTTGCCTAGGATTGATGATTTATTTGACCAATTGAGAGGGGCGCCTTACTTCTCCAAGATCGATTTCGGGTCAGGGTATCATCAGCTGTGTATCCGAGAGGAGGATGTTCCTAAGACCGCTTTCCTATCATAGTATGGATCTTACGAGTTCAGGGTAATGCCATTCGAGATCACCAATGTGCCAACAGTGTTCATGGATCTCATGAATAGGGTTTCGAGAGAGTATCTCGACCAGTTTGTCATCGTGTTCATTGATGACATTCTGATTTACTCGTGTACTGAGGAGGAGCACGCAAAGCATATGCATATGGTTCTTTAGACGCTACGGGATCACCAGCTTTATGCCAAGTTCGGGGAGTGCGAATTGTGGCTGCGGGAGGTATAATTTCTTGATCATGTGGTATCAGATCGGGGTATTTCTGTGGTTCTGAGTAAAGTGTCGGCAGTGAGGGAGTGGGTTTAGCCCATGACACCAACCGAGGTACGTTGCTTTCTGGGATTAGCAGGTTATTACAGGCGTTTCATTAAGGGATTCTAAAAAATTACGGGCCCTCTGACGAATTTGACTCGGAAAGGGTTACCTTGTAATTGGAGTGATCATTATGAATTATCTTTCGATGAGCTAAAGTACAAGTTAACATTTTCACCCATACTTGCCTTGTCGAAGGGAGGACTAGAGTATCGAGTTTACACTGACGCATCCTTACAGGGACTCGGGGTATGCTTCAGCATGAGGAGAGGGTTATAGCTTACGCATCCAGAAAGCCAAATCCCCACGAGAGGAATTACCCCACTCACGACCTAGAGCTAGCAACGATCATTTTTTCTTTGAGTATATGGAGACATTATCTACTGGGAGAGCAGTTTATCTTATTCACGGATCATAAGTCACGTTAGTATCTCTTCACATAAAAGGATCTGAATATGAGGCAGAGCCGGTGGCTAGAATTCATGAAATACTACCAGTTTGATATTCAGTATCATCCTGGTAAGGCTAATGTGGTGGCAGACGTATTGAGTCGGAGACTGACTAGGGAAATATCAGATATCTAGAAAGCGAAGTGGAGAGATCTTAGATATGAGTATGATGTAGCTAGGGCCAGCATGTCAGCATTATTCATCACACCTGAGATCATTATGCGAGTTATGAGGGCTCATAAGGAGGACTAGATCTGTCGAGATAGGGTACGTCAATTATTAGATGAGGGATCAGAGGGTTACTCGATCAGCTCAGAGGGAGGCCTACGCCTAAATAGGAGGTTAATTGTGCTAAAGGATGAGGAGTTGAGGCACATTGTTATGACAAAGTCCCATGGTTCGTACATCACGACGGGGATAAAATGTACCAGGTTATGAGGAGGCAGTATTGGTGGGCAGGAATGAAACGGGACATAGCAGAGTTTGTCTCGAAATGTACCACATGTCAGCTCATGAAAGTTGACCATCAGAGACCTCCGGGATTGCTACAGCCACTAGAGATTCCCTTATGGAAGTGGGAGAGCATATCCATGGACTTCATTACAGGGTTACCTACATCGCAGAGGGGTCACGACTCCATATGGGTCATTTTGGATCGGTTGAGCAAGGTGGCCCACTTCCTACTGGTTCGCACAGACTTTGAGATGATGCGTTATGCGCAGCTATTCATAGCAGATAATTTTAAGCTTCACGGGGTGCCGATAAATATTGTGTCTGACAGAGACAAAATTTTTGTAGTCCATTTTTGGTAGAGCTTTCAGGAGGCTATGGACATAGAGCTACGTTTGAGTACAACCTATCATCCACAGACTGACGGGCAGATTGAGAGGGTCAATCAGATGCTAGAACACATGCTCAGGATGTGCATTTTGAACTTTAGAGGAGGATGGGAGAGATATCTTCCTTTGGTAGAGTTCTCATATAAAAACTCTTACCAATTCACGATTGGCATGGCACCGTTCGAGGCGCTGTACGGGAGACCTTGTCGTTCACCCGCCTATTGGTTAGAGGTGTGGGATAACAAGTTGTTGGGGCCGAAGATTGTCCAGGAGACGTCTGCTAAGATATATCTAATTCGAGGGGGGATTCGAATATCTCAGGATATGTAGAAGAGTTATGTTGATGCTTCGCGAAGACGTGTGGAGTTAGATGTTGGGGATCAGGTATTAGTCCGGGTGTCCCCTATGAAAGGGGTGTTAAGGTTCGGAAAGAAAGGTAAATTAGCACTGAGGTACGTGGGACCCTTCCCTATTATTGATAGGGTAGGACTGGTAGCATATAGACTGGGATTTCCAGAGCATCTTCACCGAATACACGACGTGTTCCATGTGGCATCGCTGAAGAAATATTGAAGGAGTGAGAGGGCCTTCTGGCACATTCCACTCGAGGAAACTGATTTACAGCCAGACATCTCGTATGAGGAGAGACCGGTGGCTATTCTGGACCATAGTGAGCTCAAACTACGATCCAAGGTTGTTCCACTAGTTAGAGTACAATGGGGCCATCACAACGTTGACGAGTCTACCTGGGAGAGGGAGGAGGATATGCGGGAATAATATCCAGAGCTATTCGCCACAGGTACGACCTAATTTCGGGGATGAAATTCCTTTGTAATGAGGAGAGTATGTAACACCCCGTAATTTTATACATTTAATAGTTAATTAATTTGGGGAAAATTTAAATTACTAGTGTGTCGTACTTTAATGGAATTATTTATGGAATCTTTATATAAATATTAATCGGGAAAATAATTGGTTAATATTTATGGCTAATAAATTTACTAAGTAAATAGTAATATTTAATGTCTTAAGCGTATTAATGATGTGGGGTTTACTTATCTTAACCGGGAGTCGGTTCCAGACTAAGTTAGGTGGGAGATAAGAAATTTTATAAACTTATCCGGATACAAATTCTGAGTGCACGGTTATGTCCGAAAGGGACAAGAGAGTCGGAATAGAGTACCCGGGAGTAGTAAATAGGTCTCGAGATGTTTTTAGGCATAGCCGCCCACAAGGGGGTATTTGGGTCACTTGGGTTTGGCCCATTAGGCTAAAACGGGATTAAGCCTAATTACTTAATTAAATGAATAAGGGGAACGACAGATTACACTATGGAAAACCTAAAGTTGGAGAGAGTACCCTAGGGAGCAGTTAAAGGCACTGGGAACCAATTTGGGAGGCAAAGGCAAGAACCAAAGGGGAGTTCATCATCAACCTTGAGAATCACAACTCCGAATCAGACCCTACGAAACCATAACGCAAGTGGTTAACTTGCTGTAGCATTTAATTGTATTACAATTCATATTTGTGTGAAGTGGGAAACAAAATTCATTTTGGGGTAAAGAGGGTACAAAAATGCGGTTTTTGTAAATAAATCTTCTGATTAGAAATTGTGGCAGAGATTCAGGATGTAATCTGAGATTGATATGAACTGGTTAGATGTGAAAACCTAGATGAATTATGGACGAATTTGAGATGGTAATTTGGTGTTGAGACTAATTAACGAATAACACGGGTTTTTTCCCCAATTCAGAAAATAAGAAAGAACGGAAATTAAACGGGGTTTGGGGACTTTATGGGGGTTCCTTATGATGTTCTTGGTGTATTATATTGATGAGAGGAGTTGGGTTAAACTGTAGAAGGAATTGGACATTTAAGGTTTTTGTCCATGGCAGAAATAGGCTTTCGTAGAAGACGAAGACCTGTTCGAACGATCGATCGATGGCTGGGATCGAACGATCGATGGTCGAGGATTTTTGGCAGGTCAACTAGTTTTAGTTTATAAGGGAAATTTACTTAAAATTATTTTCCCACACCCTTTTTAGTGAGAAATAAATATAGGACATAAATTCTTAACAATTATGAGGGAAATTAATTGGGATTTGGGGGTGGATTTATGGGTGACACATTGTGGTTATTTTTTTGTGAAATATATTCCAAAATATTAAAATTCGGATCAATTGGGCGAGTCCGGGTATAGTGGTTGAGCGATACCAAAGTAATTAAATTAATTAATGTGCAAATTAATTAATAATTTGAGTTGGACCATAAACACAAGTTATGACGTATAGGCTAGTGTCACAGGTTTAGTACACGGTAAAGCTGGGATGGTTTCTATTTTATATATATATATATATATACGGTGTGCGATAGTATATATATAGTGTGTACAATAATATCAGTGGCTAGATATTATTATAATATATACTCTAGTTCTATCAGGGAAGGTTGCGCGTAGAGGGTGAATCTTCTAGCTTGAGGAGTAGGGCGAGTATATCCCCAGGTCATAGCGTCCATTATATGGGTGAGGGGCATCTCACTTTCAGGGAAGGAATATGACTGCCTCCGATATGTATGTTATTAACCAAGTTAGTGAACGATCTTGATTTGGGAAACTAGGTTATGTGAATACACCTAATGGGATAGCACTTTAGAGAATACACATCCGGTGAGTTATTACTCGGGAGGATGTTCATTGTTATTTATTATTTCAATATATGTGCGAATGTTGTAATATGACTATACGTATATAATAAGATAAATAATTATATACGGGTAATTTAATACAGGCCGTGAATCGTATTATACGTATAACGGGTGTTACAGTTATATGAATTTAAAAGGGAGATGATTAATTAATTTAGTGTTGATAATAACTTAGAAATCATAATTATTAAGTACTCGGTTAGAGTAGGTTATTGGCAAGGGGTTACATCGGTTATCTAGTTATGGGATAAATAACTAAGGGAATTAAATTAAGGCATTAGTCGTGCACATTAGAGGAAGGGTGAGGATGTCCTCAAGGGAGTGCGACACTAACTAAAATATGAAGAGCATGCATACATATTTATTACTGCAAGTTAATGATTTGCTAAATATTTTCCAAAAGTTTTGGGTTCTAAACCTTGCTATAAATATTTTTTTTAAAACCTTTTAGGTGTCGAGCCACAGGGATGACAGACTTGACTCATTCCAGGGATCCGTTGTTGCAGTATATGTGGATGTTTCGGGATTTTGATAGGCGCCTCGTTCTTTTCATTTCTAGTGTAGGAATTTCCTATCAGTTACTCGAGCATGTCGCTCACAGCTTTATTTAGTATTTATGTCAGACCTGTTGAGATTTGTTATTATTTTTCTTTACTTTTATTGGATTTGAGCCGATGGTTTATTCGGTCAGTTTATTTAGATGTGAATGGTTGATTTCAGTTAATTGTGATTGTTTAAATTATTTTTGTTTCCGCATGAATATTTCATTAAATTAATGAAAGATAAAACTTGGCACTAGTCTAATTTTCTCACTTAGGTGGTTAGTAATTAAAAAGGCGACAGTGATGCTAAGAATGAACCAATTGAGAAACCTGTTCTAATTTAATTTAGGACTGATCACCCAGGGTTAATTAGGCGGGTCTGTCACACCGGGATGGCCACAGTGGCAACTCTGATGGGGACATATTTTATGAGGACTAAACTTTATTTTCTACATGGGTGTTATTCTTGTCTGCATGTATGTTCCTTTTACTCTTTAATTTACTTTTTGTGTATATCTACCGCATGCTTATATCTATCATGATCCCTCTCTATGTATATATCACTTTTCACTCACTTATACACTTCACACACTTATATATACTCTCCCTGTTCACTTTATAGACTTACACCTAGCTTCACTTTTACTCATATGCTCCATACACCACTTAGACTATCCATGCTTAGGCTTCACTAGCACACACAAAAACTTCTCACGCTTGTATATATCCATGCTCACTTATACATATCACACACCACTTGTAGTCGATCCATGTATAGGCTCACTACCACTCACACTCACTTATAAATATTCACATATCACACACTCACATGTATATGTCCCCATCACCATGCGTAGTATAGTCTCCCTTCTTCATGCTATATTTAATTTTCATAATACTCGTATATACTCCCTCATTAGTGTATTATTCCCTTTACTCATCAGGCAAAAAATATGCTCTCTCTCTCCGTAATATACTAATTAAGACTCATGTATGTTTGCACACTACATCACCAAGAGCATGGAAATATTGACCAAATTTTTGTCTCGTATAAGGGGGTCACTTAGTGATGGGCGTTGGTTCTATGGGGCGCAGTTAGCTTAAACGATATGACTTTCAACTTCCCTTGGCCTCGTACCTTCGACATATATCGAACAGTTCCCCCGTATCGTACTGCTTGGCTGAACTCGTGATAGGTGGTATATAGTAGAGAAGTCGTTCATGTATGTCGAGTATATTGAATTCGCTCTCACACATACCCTCCTCACAAGTTATATCATGAGGTAACTCACATACACTCAGGTATATCAAATGGCTGTCCACACGTGCCGATGAATGATTACTTTTATAGGCAAGATGTATATTGTGGAAGTCATGACAAAGGGAGGAACCCTTCCACTAACCCAACAAGTTCATAAGCCTCATATAGGAATCAAACCTTGGTCACTCATATTTAGTTTACCAGTTACCATGTAAAACTCTATCGAAATTTCAGGTCGGCATACCGCCCGAATTTTTGCACTATTTCGCATTTTTCCAAAACAGGGCCCTGTCCATGAGCCTGAAAACAAGTCAACCATTGTCTTACATATTTCCACACCTTATTTCCCAAAGCTAGGGTCCTATCTGGAATTTTTCTTGCATTTAGGCAAACCTAATACAAGTGAAAACCTAATAGTAACACTAATAATAATGATCATGCTGGGACTTGGGTCGTGACCCACTTGGCGTGACCATTCGCAGGATTTGGTGTAGTGAATGTCATTATTGAAGCTTTCTTCACATAGTACTCCTTATTTAAACAACTTCTTGCCCTGTTCCCTTTATCGTTAGGTTATCTCTAACGCAGCTGAAGTATACCGTTGGTTGGTTGTCAATTATGTTTTCTTTGGAGCTAAGCTCTCTTCCAATGAAGTTTGCTCGGTAGGCAAACTGGGATTATTGACTGATTCTCGATATGTGAATTTGGCAATAAAGTTAGCTATAGTCTACCCCTTTAATTTTGTTCTTGGCTCATACACAATTTTGTATTCTCCCAACTCAACTACCCAGGACATCAACTTCTCTGATTTCTCCGATTTGTGAAGTGCCTAGCGCAAAAGTAAATCTTTGTAAATCACGATGGTAATGCCTGGAATTAGGGTTTCATTCTTCTTAAAGCTTCAATAAGGGAAAGAGATAGCTTTTCCAGGCGGGGATACCTGACTTAGGCTCCTCTGAATGCTTTGCTTGTGTAGTACACTGGTTTCTAAACTCCATCTTTTAACCTAACTAAAGCTAAGCTAACTACGGACTGTGAAACTACTAAATAAAGATATAACTTTTCTCCCAAGACTAGTCGGGAGAGAGATGGTGGAATCCTAAGTACCTCTTCAAATCCTAGAAGGCATTCTCACATTCTTCATTCCAGTCAAAAGTTTTTTGAAGTACTTTGAACAATGGTAGGCACTGATCAGTTTCCATGGACACAAATCGATTAAGGGAGGCCACACTCCATGTAAACTTTTGCACACCTTTCTTGCATATGGGATATTACATCTCAATGAGTGCCTTTATTTTATCCGTGTTAGCTTCGATTCCCATTTGATTTAAAATAAAGCCAAGGAACACTCCTTCATGTATGTCGAACACGCATTTGGTCGGATTTAATTTCATCTGATGTTTTTCCAGTTGATCAAATGTCTGACTCAGGGATTTTATGTGGTAGATAGTTACTTTGCTCTTAGTAAGCATGTCATCCACATAGACCTCCATTTTCTTCCTAATTTTTTCTTCAATAACCTTATTCAGCAACCTCGGGTATATTGCTCCAGTGTTTTTAAGCCCAAAAGGCATAACATTGAAGTAGTAGGTACCTCGGTTGCTAATGAAAGATGTGTTTTCTTTATCCTCAGGTTTTATTTTAATATGGTTGTAATCAGAGTATGCATCCATGAAGCTCAACAAATCATTACTTGTTGTTACATCTACCACTTAATCAATCCTTGGTAAAGAAAAATGATCTTTTGGGCATTCTTTATTGAGGTCAATAAATCCACACATATTTTCCATTTATCATTATTCTTTTTTACCATCACTATGTTAGACAACCAACTGGGATACTTGACATCTTCAATAAAATGGGATTTTTGCAATTTTTCAACTTCCTTTTAGATAGCTATATTCTTCTCAGGACTGAACACCCTGCGTTTCTTCTTAGTCGGCTTAGCATCTTTATTAAAGTCAAGATCATGACATATGAAATTAGGATCAATTATTTATTAATGTTGAGCTCATGACATATAAAATTAAGGAATGTAATTAATTTCTATTTGAGGGAAAGTATTAGGTTTGAGCCAATCTGGGTGGTTATTTATGTCTTTTCATCATCTAGCACAATGGTTTCTGCAGCCTCCATAACCTACCCCTTGACTAGATCAGTTTCCTCGCATCGATCTAGAGTGTTAATTTGGTATGTGGTGGTGCTTTTTTGGGCTTCCTTCTCTAATTGCCTTTTATCATGCCGACCCCATAATGAGTGGGAAACTTCATACACTGATGAACGATGGAGGCCACGGCTTCAATTTTTTAACCCAACTCTGTCGAGGATCATATTATACATTGAGGGAACCTTCTTATCCAGAACAAAGAAATAAATATTCTCTATTCTTCTTGCTGGCCAAGTGTCGATCAATAATTCTAGGTTGACTTCCTCGAAAGGATATAGCTTTTCTCCAGAGAAGCCAATTAAAGGTCGATGGTAAGGTTCTATCTTGTTGTCTCTTAACCCCTGGCTATGAAAACAGTTATAAAACATGGCATCAGAAGAGCTACCATTATCTATGAGAATTTTTGCCACTCTAGTATGATATACTCGGCATATGACAACTATAGAATCATCATGGGGGTACAAAACTAACGATAAATCATTCTTTGAAAAACCAATGACTAGCTTATCTTTGTTCACTTTTTCTGGGTCGACCATCTACTTCATCTGTCAGATTAAATTACCTAAGGGAAGATCAAGCTTTGGCCTTATTGAAGTAGGATTTTCTTTTGTCTACTCCATCTCCGCCTTCAGTGTCCCCTCCTGTAATGAAATGATAACCAAAAGATACCAGACCTACATCAAGTCCAGGTTCTAGGGGTTACTTCGACAGATCGGGTTCATTTTTAAAATCATCATCTCATCCCCTTTTCCTATCGCCTTTGTTCTTGCAGGGGGATTCTTACCTTCTTCACATGTCCCAACCTTCAGTTCTATCAATAAACTTGGTCAACTTTCCTCGGTGAATGAGGGATTCAATCTTATTCTTTAAGGTAATACAGCTATCAGTGGTATGACCATAGTCTTTATGAAAGTCGCAATACTTAGACTTATCCCTACAATTGAGAGGTGATTTTAGCTTTCCAAGCCATTTTAAATCTTTATTGCCCCTAATTTTCTCCAGAATTTTGTGCACACCTATAATGAGGGGAGTATATTCCTCGTACTTTTTAAGCTTGTCAACTTTCTTATCTTTCTATTCCTTCTTCTTAAAATTCTTCTGGCCCTAAGATTTTGTCCTATGGGTTTGCCTAACTGCCATAGCCTCTTTATCATTCATGATCTTCCATTCCTTTTCCATTAATTCAATCATAGTTTTCGGAGGTTCCTTTACCAAAGCATAATACAGCTTCTTAGGGAGCAGCCCGCTCATCAAAGCTGTGATAGCCATTTTCTCCTCATAATCAATAACTTTCAGTTTCTCATTATTAAAACGAGTGATATACTCCTGAGTAGTTTCTCCGGGTAACTGACGAACACTGAGTAAATGGGATCCTCTTTTGACTAGCTTGGCCCCAAAGTAGAAATTACTGATGAATAATTCGGCGAGCTGATGAAAATTAGCAATCTATCCTCGAGATAAGTTATTATACCAGATTTGAGCTAGACCAGGGATAGTACTTGAAAAGGCTTTGCATCTCATCTCGTCGGGGACAGAATAGATATCAGTGGCAGCTTGGTATTATTTAACATGAAGGACGGGATCAGTTTTATCATAATATTTGGGCGTGACCACAGGCAGTTTGAATTTAGAAGGTGTAGGATAATCCACAATTGTCACGACCCCATCCCAAAATTGTAATGGGGAACGAGTGTGTTAACATGCCACCAAGGCAACAAATATTTTGACTCTAATTATTTCCTTAATTAAATGCAACGGAAATACAATTACATGGTTATGAATCATAAAATACTTAAATTAAAGGAATTACGTCAATAGAGTTTTCTAAAAGGAAACTTCATTTATATTACAAGTAACAACGAGTTACAACTTAAGACGAAATTTAAAACTTATTACAAGAGAGCCAAGCATGCTCTATATGATATAACAAACTTTTTACTTAAAATAACAAAAAGAGCTCTAAAAGCTGAATCTTACAAATAGTCCTTTTATGTTCCCTCCAAGCTCGAGTGAGGTTCAATCTCCAGACATTCCAAGGTTTTGCTTAGAAAATTGATACCTATTCAAATCCAAAGAGTAGACATATACATATATGGATGGGAATTTGTTGTATAAAATTTGAGATGACAGTATATAGAAATGAATAGCACAAAATAGAACAGATACGACAAATCACTTGCAATATCTTTTTCTTTTAATCATATCATTTTAATGGCCAAGTACACTCTTATACCCTATTCTTCTACCGTATTATTCCCCGGTAGTTGAGGGTCAATCAAACTTGTTCGTCACAATGCCTTATTTAGGGCACACCAGCAATAACCCAGCCGGGAAGGTCAGTCAATAAAAGAGTTCCCTTAGGCCGAATCTTATTTCCAAATATTCAATATCATTTTCAAAACTCTTTTTAATCGGTATGTCTCTATGGACGAATATAAACATATCACAAGGAATCAATCATCGGTATCATATGTATTTTGAGAATAAAAGCATTTCACAAAATATATATAGTTTGCATAATATTATATAATTACATGAACAAGGAATGTTAGAGTACTCACCTAAAATAGAAGTACGAAGTTATAAATATCGAGTCTTGGATCACTAAGATGAAACTTCTTCTTAAATTTTCCCGTACTTTCTCTCGCTATTTCTCTATGATATTTGGAATGATTTTCATGTAAGAAAGAACTGATCCTAAGGCCTCTATTTATAATTTTCTAAAGTTATTAGGGTGTTGACACATGTCCCAGTGACTAAGCGTCCAATTTGGTGAGTTAACGTTATCGTGTCGCGTAACGGAGCTATCTTGCAGTCTCAATTCACCAAACGACGACACGTGTATTGGCTTTATATAATTACGTGGCATGTGTTTTGTTCTTTCCTTTAAAGGCGACACGTGTACGGTGGAGGTGTCCAAAACCAAGAACGAGGTGGAAAGTTATTAAGGGTATAAGGGTCATTTTACACATGAAGGGTATTTTAGTAATTTTACACCATACATTTTCAATATTTCTTAGAGCTCCTTAAAAATATTTTATTTGCAAAATGGTCCTTTATATATTTTCATTTTAGCCCATGAAACTTTATTTATTTAAAATCAAGTCCCTAAAGTCTCATAAAATTACGTTTTCTTCCCCGAAACTTATCATTTAGCTTAGGATATGCTATTAGACTTTGATTTGATCCATTTTGCTAAAGAAAAAGGTCAAATCAAGGTGTTTAAGTCTGCTTAACTAGTTTTCCCTTCCAATCGATCAAAACATAACACATGGTGTGGTAATAGGACAAAATACAACTAAAAGGATGAACAGATTTTCCCTTATTTCGTAATTTCGGTATAACTTCTTGCTCGGACCTCTGTTTAACACACCGTTTATTGTGTTAGAAAACTAATTCATATATATATATATAATTTTTTAGGTTTTACCTCAAGTCAATTGTTATATTATAATGGTCAAAACCAGTCTCAAATATGAACATTCTTACCGAAAACTTTAAAATTTTATGTTTGTAACTAATTTGATATTTCATGATTAATGAAGGGAGGATTAGACTAAAAATAATAAATTAACATTATCCATAATAACACATTGTCCATATCTCATATGTAATAATAAAAGATTTAAAACAAACTATATATGAACATATAAAACTGGGGTAATTACATACTACCCTCCTGATAAAAAGTTTGGTCCCCAAACTTGACTTACATTAATTTCCAAATAAGTAGGGATATTTCTCCTTTATTTCGTCTTCCCACTCCCATGTTGCTTCTTCAATGGAATGGTTACGCCATAACACTTTGACCAGCAGAATTACCTTGGTTCGTAATGTTTGATCTTTATGATTCAAAATTTCTACTGGATGCTCAGTGTAGGTTAAATCTTCTCTAATTTGAAGAGGTTCATGACTTAAGATATGTGTTGGATATGAGACAAATTTCTTCATCATTGACACGTGGAACACATTATGCACATTAGAGAGTTCAGGGGGTAAGGTTATTTTATACGCAACAGCTCCTATCCTTTCAAGGATTTCAAAAGGTCCTATGTATCTTGGACTCAATTTCCTTTTCTTTCCAAATCGGATTACTCCCTTTGCTGGTGATACTCGCAAGAATACATGATCTCCTCTTTGGAATTATAGTTGGTGGTGTCGATTGTCAACGTAACTCTTTTGACGGCTTTGAGCGATTCGAAGACGGTCTTGTATCAATTTTACCTTCTCTATTGTGATCTGGATCAATTCTGGTCCTAACAATTTTCTTTCTCCAACTTCTACCCAACATGCAGGGGAATGACACCTTCTACCATAAAGTGCCTCATACGGAGCCATTTGAATACTTGCTTGATAACTATTATTATACGCAAATTCCACTAATGGTAAATGATCATCCAAATTCCCTTTCAAATCAAGTACACATGCCCTAAGCATATCCTCTAAGGTTTGAATGGTTCTCTCAAATTATCCATCCATTTGAGGGTGAAAAGCTGTGCTGAAATTCAATTTTTTTCCCATGGATGCTTATAGGATTTTCCAGAAGCGAGACATGAATCTAGGGTCACGATCAGAAACAATTGAAACTGGGGCTCCATGAAGCCTAATAATTTCCCGCACGTACAACTTAGCTAACCTTTCTAAACAATGTGTAATCTTAATGGTGAGAAAATGAGCAGATTTATTTAACCTATCAATAATTACCCGAATAGAATCATTACCATTTGAACTCCTTGGTAAACCTGTCACTAAATCCATAGTAATATGTTCCCATTTCCACTCAGGGATAGGTAGGCGATGCAGTAATCCTAATGGTTTTTTATGTTCAGCCTTTATTTGTTGACAAACCAAACACTGAGATATAAATTCTGCTATCTCCCTTTTCATATTATTCCACCAAAACACTTCTCGATGATCTTTATACATCTTGGTATTTCCGGGATGAAACGTAAATCTTGAGTAATGACTTTCCTCCAAACTTTGTCTCTTTAGTTGGGCATCACATGGAAAGCCTCAATATATTATCCCGTATCGCAAATTCAGTTCTCTTCCCTTCGATAACTTCTTCTCTAATCTTCTTCAGTTGTGGGTCATTTACTTGTGCAATTTTGATCCTTTCCATCAACATGGGTTGGACTTGTAATTTTGCGATTATTCCTCCTTTGCTATAAATACCTACATTTATTTCCATACTTCTCAAATCCCTTAACAAAGGTTCCTGATTTGTAATGAGACATGATAAATTTGTTATAGACTTCCTACTTAAAGTCGGCCACTACATTAGCTTTCCCTGGGTGATAATGAATATTTAAATCATAATCCTTCATTAATTCCAACCACCTCCTTTATCTCATATTCAATTATTTTTGGGTAAAGATATATTTCAAACTCCTATGATCGGTATAAATCTCACAAGTCTCACGATACAAATAATGTCTCCAAATCTTAAGAGCAAAAATTACAGCTGCTAATTCAAGGTCATGGGTTGGATAATTCTGCTCATGTGTTTTTAACTGTATTGAGGCATAAGCTACTACTTTTCCATTTTTCATAAGTACACATCCTAAACCATTTTTCAAAGCATCACTATAAATCATAAATCTCCCTGTCCCGGAAGGAATAATCAAAATTGGGGCAGTTACTAATCGATTCTTAAGTTCTTCAAAACTATTCTCAACTTCCTCAGACCATTCATATTTTACCTTCTTTTGTGTTAACCTATATAGAGGTTTGGCAATAATGGAAAATCCTTCAACAAATCTTCTATAATAACCGGCTAATCCAAGCAAACTACGAATCTCTGTCACATTAGTTGGTCTAGGCCAATCTAGTATAGCCTTGATCTTTTGAGGGTCAACCGACACTCCCTCTTTGTAAATGACATGTCCTAGAAAAGAGACACTAGGCAACCAAAACTCACACTTCTTTTATTTGGCATATAATTTCTCCTTCCTAAGGATTTGCAACACTATCTCTAAATGCTTTTCATGTTCTTCAATACTCTTGGAATAAATAAGGATGTCATCAATGAAAAAAACCTCACATTGATCCAAATATTTCCTAAACACTTTATTCATCATATCCATAAAAGCAGTTAGTGCATTAGTTAGTCCAAATGGCATCACAAGAAATTCATAGTGACCATATCTAGTATGAAAAGCTGATTTCGAAATATCAGCCTCCTTAATCTTTAATTGGTGATAGCCTAACCTAAGGTCAATCTTAGAAAATACTTTTGCTCCTTGTAGTTGGTCAAACAAATCATCTATACGAGGTAGGTGATATTTATTCTTAATGGTCACCTAATTTAGTTTGCGATAATCTATACATAACCTCATCGTCCCATCCTTCTTTTTAACAAATAACACTGGAGCACCCCAAGGGGATACACTTGGTCTAATAAAACCCTTATCTAACATATCTTGTAATTGAACTTTTAATTCCCTTAATTCTAAAGGTACCATACGATAAGGTGGTTTTGAGATTGGTATAGTTCCAGGAATAAGGTCAATCGTAAACTTTATTTCTCTACTAGGAAGAAGACTGGTAAATCATCTGGAAATTTTTTAGCTAGGGGAATATCTTCAAAACTAAGATCTTTTGTTTTCAAATCAATAACACTTGCAAGGAATACTTGACTTCCCTTCTTAAGAAAACTACAAGCTTTCATTGCAGAGATAATATGTATGGGAGATAGGATGCACATTCCTTCAAAACTAAATTCTGTATGGTTAAGAATTTGGAAAGTAACTCTCTTCTCAAAATAATCTACCTTAGCATGGTATGATGCTAACCAGTCCATCCCCAAAATGACTTCAAAATCTCTTATGTCTAAAATTATCAAATCGGCGAATAGTTTATGACTACCAACCTCTATAGGGCAAGACTTATATACTAATGCTCTCGTCAATAACTCACCCGAGGGAGTAGAAACGTGTATGCTATGATTCAAGGATTCAGGAATATTAGGAAATCAATTAACAAATCGTACAGACACAAATGAATGGGTAGAATCAGGATCAATTAAAACTTGGAAAGGTTGTGCACATATAGAAAGTGTACCTGACACTAATACATTAGAAGCTTTTGCATCAGAAAGATTAAAAACTCTACCTTATCTGCCATGATCCTTGTTGTCATTAGAGGTCTTTATTGGCATATTCCCTTTGTTAGGGCAATCTTTCATTTTATGTCCCTTTTGGCCACACCCAAAGTAACTTCCCATCTCCAAGTAACATGGTTGCCCTCTATGAATATTACCACATCGTTGGCATCTATCAACATTAAAGGGTTTGTATAATAAAGGTTGTCCTATATTAGGTATAGTCCTAAAGGGTTTGTTATTGGGGTTCCTTCCTCTTTGTTCTCCAAACTTCCTTTTCACCTCTCTAACCTGATTATATTCTTCACTATCCTTCTCAGCTATTGTTTCCCTAGCCACCAAGTCATTATATGATGTCAACTTCAAGATGGAAATTCGACTACGAATATTCAACCCCAACCCACGTTCAAACTTCTTATCTTTTAAAACATCGGTTATCATAACATGAGGTACAAAATGAGATAACTCAGTAAACTTTGCCTCATATTGACTAACCGTCATATTTACTTGAACCAAACTCATGAAGTCAACTGCTTTTTGGTCTTGCACCGTTTCAGGAAAGCAGTGATTCCAACCTATGGGATTATTATTTTCCCCGTGTACTCTCTTAGTCATTCTCCACCAATGTTCGGCTTCACCTTCTAACATGAATGTTCCAAATGAAACCCGTTGTTCATCTGTACACTTAAGAACATCGAACATCTTTTTTATTTGCATCACCCAATTTTATGCTTCAATGGGGTTAGGATTACCTTTAAAAGATGGCGGGTTCAATTTCTTTAACTGTTTAATAGTACAACTACTTGGTTCAAGATTCCTTGGTGCTTCATTATTCACCTGATGCTCCACAATTCTTGCTAGACTTTCAATTGCTTTGTATGCACCTTTCGGTCCTTCCATATTTGAACCACTAGTTCCCACAGTTGATCTCATCTTGGTCATTTTCTATAGTCATGGCCAAACATAAGACATATTACACTATCTTAAGATTGCAAATTAGAAGAAAAATTATATATAAACAATTATACGTAGACTGTAAGACATATGGAGGGTTATCACATAAGTCAGATATTTAAGCATATATCCTATGTATGAAAACTTAAAATCGATAGCGTTCAAAACTTATGTCCAGAAGTCTACGGGTTCATAACCTATGCTCTGATACCATCTCTGTCACGACCCCATCCCAAAATAGTAGTGAGGAATGAGTGTCTTGACATGCCACCAAGGCAACAAATATTCTTACTTAAACTGTTTCCTTAATTAAATGCAACGGAAATATAATTACATGGTTATGAATCGTAAAATACTGAAATTAAAGGAATTACGTCATCAGATCTTTATAAAAGGAAACTTCATTTATATTACAAGTAACAACAAGTTACAACTTAAGACAAAATTTAAAACTTATTACAAGAGATCCAAGCATGCTCTATATGATATAACAAACTTTTTACTTAAAATAACAAAAAGAGATCTAAAAGCTAAATATTCCATATAGTCCTTTTATGTTCCCTCCAAGCCTACTTATTTCCTGAAAAAAAATGGTTAGTTATACAACATCAGCTAAAAGGCGAGTGAGGTTCAATCTCCAGACATTCCAAGATTTTGTTTAGAAAATTGATACCTATTCAAATCCAAAGAGTAGACATATACATATATGGATAGGAATTTTATTTATAAAATTTGAGATGATAGTATATAGAAATATATAGCACAGAATAGAACATATACGACAAATCAATTGCAATATCTTTTTCTTTCAATCATATCATTTTAATGGCCAAGTACACTCTAATACCCTATTCTTCTACCGTATTATTCCCCGGTAGTTGAGGGCTAATCGAACTTGTTCGTCAAAATGCCTTATTTAGGGAACACCAGCGAAAACCCAACTGGGACGGTCAGTCAGTAAAAGAGGTCCCTTAGGCCTAATCTTATTTCCAAATATTCAATATCATTTTCAAAACTCTTTTTAATCGGTATGTCTATATGGACGAATATAAACATATCACAAAGAATCAATCATCGGTATCAGATGTAATTTGAGAATAAAAACATTTCACAAAATACATATAGTTTGCGCAATATCATATAATTAAATGAACAAGGAATGTTAGATTACTCACCTAAAACAGAAGTACGAAGTTACAAATATCGAGTCTTGGATCACTAAGACGAAACTTCTTCTTAAATTTTCCCGTACTCTCTCTCACTATTTCTCTCTGATATTTGGAATGAAATTAGTTTAAGAACTGATCCTAAGGCCTCTATTTATAATTTCCCAAATTTATTAGGGTGTTGACACGTGTCCCGATGACTAAGCGTCCAATTTTGTGAGTCAGCGTTAGCGTGTCGCGTAACGGAGCTATCTTGGAGTCTCAATTCACCGAACGACGACACGTGTATTGGATTTATCTAATTACATGACATGTGTTTTGTCCTTTACTTTAAAGGCGACACATGTACGGTGGAGGTGTCCAAAACCAAGCAGGAGGTGGAAAGCAAGAGGTGGAAAGTTATTAAGGGTATAAGGGTCATTTTACACATAAAGGGTATTTTAGTAATTTTACACCATACATTTTCAATATTTCTTAGAGGTCCTTGAAAATATTTTATTTAAAAAATGGTCCTTTTTATATTTTTATTTTAGCCCCTGAAACTTTCTTTATTTAAAAGCAAGTCCCTAAAGTCTCTTAAAATTACTTTTTCCACCTCGAAACTTATCATTTAGCTTAGGATATGCTATTAGACTTTGATTTGATCCATTTTACTGAAGAAAAAGGTCATTTGTGTTTAAGCCGTCCTAACTAGTTTCCCCTTCCAACCAATCAAAACATAACACATGGTGTGGTAATAGGACAAAATACAACTTAAAGGATGGACAGATTTGCCCTTATTTCGTAATTTCAGTATAACTTCTTGCTCGAACCTCTATTTAACACACCGTTTATTGTGTTAGAAACCTAATTCATATATATACAACTTTTTAGTTTTTACCTCAAGTCAATTATTATATTATAATGGTCAAAACCAGTCTCTAATATGAACATTCCTACCGAAAACTTTAAAATTTTATGTTTGTAACTAATTTGATATTTCTTGATTTATGAAGGGAGGATTAGACTAAAAATAATAAATTAGCATTATCCATAATAACACATTGTCCATATCTCATATGTAATAATAAAATATTTAAAACAAACTATATATGTACATATAAAGCTGGGGTCATTATAACAATAGCCTGGATAAAAGAAGATCCTTTCATAAAACTCCTTTGAAAAGGATTCTTAGTCTTGGCCATTTCTCCAAAATGATCTTCCAATCTATATATGGACCTCTTCCAAGAGTTCTCCTCTGGCTTGGATTTGGCTGAGGCGTATTTGGTGGCCTTTTTGTGCAAATATGCTGAGCTCTCTTCCTGAGAAGGCTGCTCTGCATGCACAGATCCTCTGATGGTGGCCCTAGACCTACCTAATCCTTCCCTATGCTCGCAGGATCAAACTAGCATTCTATGATAACCTCTAGTTGCTCGGGGACCTATGTTATCAAAAGTAGATGCCTTACTCAAGAGTTCTAATATGCTCAGGCATTCAGAGGTGAAAGATCGACCATCATAGTAATTAGTTGATCGAACTGGTGATGTTTCCCCAGGACGGTAGGATATGTCACGGGTGGATCTAAAGTAACTAATTACTTTATTTCTGATGGAAGGAGGTGAAAATTCCCTCCTGGATGCTATTATGGTAGATTTATCTTACAACGTTCATGCTAATTATCTAACTGACTCTTGCATGGCCTCCTGCCCTTTGGCAAGATTGTGTAAAATTCCTTAAAAGTCGGTCACACTAGGGGGAGAAGATGGATCTAGAACGTTGCCTAAAGATACAAGGCTGGTCTCAGTAATAGTTGTCATCCCTTAGAGAACTTCTAAGGTGAACAAGTGAATAAAATGGGTAGAGAACGATGACCAACAGTCATTACCACATACAACGCCAATCTGTTGATTTCCAAAATTGGTAGTTATTTTATCACAGATAAAATGTAAATGAAAATAATAAGGAACAACGAAGATTTTTAAAGTGGTTCAGCTTAGGAAAAGTCTACGTCCACTGTTATGGTATTACTATTGAAGATGGTTACATAGAATTTAGGGTAGTTTTGCGTATGTGAGCTAGACTTATCCCTTGAGCTAAGGGAAAGGTTATTTTTATACTAGTCCAAAAATCAAGGGGAGAAATGCCTTTATATATCTAGGCATTTAGACGAGTACATAATAAATAAGACTATTGGACTTCTAAGTCACGTGTGGCATATCTCTTGATAATTCTCATGTTAATAACTCTTCTTCTTCCTGATGGTTCATCTTCTTAAGTTGGTGAACCGGTACGCTGACCAAATTTTTTTGGAGCCGACCAAGTATAACTAAAGCCTTGATGTATATATTTATGGGGATAAGTGTCACAATGTAATATTTTCACGTGGACTGAATCATTTAGCCCACAACACCGTCCATTAAGTGCCTTAAATGGTGTCATGCCGATGGTGAACTGGTGGGAGTTGTTATAAGTGAAATCTACTAGTGGAAGGTATTGCACCCAACCTCCCCCAAAATTGAGTATACACATCCTAAGTATGTCCTCTAATATCTAATTAACTCGCTCAGTCCGTCCATCTATTTGTGGATAATACGTTATACTCAACCATAAATTAGTACATATCGCCTCTTGAAAGCTTTGGCAAAAGTGGAACACAAAATCTTATCCCTGTTTGAAATAATATTAATCGGTGTCCGATATAACCTCACTATCTTAGTAATAAACAGATGGGCATACTGTCTCATCTTCAAATCTGTACAAACTGGCAGAAATTGGGCCACCTTAGTCAGGCGATCCACGATAACTCAGATGGAATCATGGCCCCTCTGTGACGTTGGTAACCCATTGATGAAATCCATCGAGATGCTCTCCCATTTTCAGACTAGAACCTCTGACGAGTACAACATCTCGATCATTCTCTGGTGGTCTATCTTCACTAACTGGCATGTAGTGCACTTCAAGACAAACTCTGATATGTCCCATTTCATCCCCTACCATTAGTCTTATCTACGCATAACCTGGTACATCTTATCCCCATTGGGATGTATCGTAAACCTCGACTCGTGAGGCTTGATCATCACTATATATCTCAACTCCTCATCCTCCAGAACTAGGAGTCTCCCGTTGAAGAATAAACCTCCCTCAGAACTGATCGAGTAGGATTCTACCCCATCTTCCAACAACTGGCGCACCCTATCCTAATAGAACTGATCCCCGACATGTGCTTTCACTAACCGCATAATGATCTTGAGAGTGATAGCCCATACTTCCATACATGCTCTGGCGACCTCGTCATCATTTCAAAGCTCATCCTACTTTGCCTTCCAAACCTTCGCTATCTCCCCCATAGGTCGTCAGCTCAATGCGGCTGCCACCACATTAGCCTTCCCAGGATGATACTGAATATCAAATTGATGATGCATCATGAACTCAAACCATCTCTGCTACCTCATCTTAATATACTTCTAAATGAACAAATATTTTAGCAACTTATGGTCCGTAAATAGACTGACCACTCTTTCAAAAGTAGTGCCTTTATATCCTTAAGGTAAACACAACCGCTGCCAACTCCAGGTCATGTGTAGGGTAATTCCTCTCATAGGGATTAAGATTATGATAAGCATAAGCTATATCCCTATCCTACTACTTCAATACACCCCCAAATCCCTGTAAGGATGCATCGGAGAAAACAATGTACTCCACTCCTCCCGTAGACAGTGCGATCACGGGCTCTGAAGTCAATTTATCTTTTAACTCGTCAAAAGCTAACTAACAATAGTCATCCTAAATGAATGGTACTCCCTTACGAGTCAGATTAGTTAATAGACCCTTAATCTTCGAGAATCCCTTTATGAAGCGGCGATAATACCCGGCCAATCCTAAAAATCTCTAAACCTCCGTCGGTGTCGTGGGATATCCCCACTCCCTCACCGTTGATACCTTACTCAAATCCATTTATTTGATACAATGCGGCCCAAAAATTTTACTTCCCTCAGTCAGAAACTGCACTTCTCAAACTTGGCGTAAAGCTCATGGTCCCGTAATGTCTACAAAACCATACGCATGTGCTCTGTGTGCTCGCCCCTGATCGATAATACACCAGGATATTGTCTATGAACACTATCACAAACTGGTTCAAAAAGTCTTTGAACACCCTATTCATGAGATCCATGAACACCGTTGGCACATTAGTCAGTCCAAATGGCATCACCCTGAACTCATACAATCCCTACTTCATCAGGAATGCGATTTTAGGAACGTCCTCCTCCCTAATGCGCAACTAATGATACACCGATCTCAGGTCTATCTTAGAGAAGTACGATGTTCCTCTCAACTGATCGAACATATCATTAATTTGAGATGACGAATACTTATTCCTTATCGTGACCTTGTTCAGCTCCTTGTAGCCTACACACAGACGAAGAAACCCATATATTTCTTCACAAATAATACCGATGCACCCCACGGCGATGTATTCCGCCTAATAAAGCCCTATCCCAAGAGTTTTTGAATCTGATCCCTTAACTCCTGCATCTCTAGCAGTGCCATGTGATACGGTGCACGTGCAATTGGCCTATTCCCAGACACTAAGTCGATAACAAACTCTATCTCCCGACTGAATTGTAACCGGGGTATCTCCTGAAAAACATCTGTGAACTCCCTCACTACCGAAATCGAATCTAAGGGAATAACCACCTCCTGTAAGATCTCCTCCTCAATATAGTAAATATGAGTGGTCGACCCTCCCTCGGGAAGAGACATCGCCACAAGGAAGATCTTTTATCCTGGAATAGAGAATATAATGGTCTTATAGAAGCAATCCACTATTGCCAGGTACCCTGCCAACAAATCCATACCTAAAATGACATCGTACCCCACCATATCCACAACAAGCAAATCGACTGCGAATGAAGTGTATCAAATCGACTGCGAAACATAATCTCCCAACATCTATATCTACTCCCCTACAAATGAAGTGTATAAGGGCTCCACTACCCAACGGTGAGTCTACACACATAACAAAACTGTCGGTTGTCTTTAGTAAGACAGCATGCAAGCAAATATGGTAGCTATGACTGAGTGGGAGGCTCCTGTATCAAATAAGACCCTACCCATATGCCCATGAATATAAAACATACCCTCAACTACTGGCGGCACCTACGGTGCTTGTGGTATGATTTCATCCCGAACGTTGTAAACACATTCGTACCGTAGCTTCCCCTGTGGCTGTATGGCTACTGCTGCCAGTGGTAACTGTGCCTGCTGTCCCTGTTGGTCACCCTGTTGAGGCCCTCTGCCTGGCTGTGGGAAATCCCTCTGCTTATGACCCATCTCACCCACCACCGATTGCCTCACACCTACCACTGATTGACCATCGCCCACCACCCACCTCCTTTTACCTCATAGATGTATATATGCAGAGAGAGGCAGAGAGAGAGAGAGAGAGAGAGAGAAGAGAGAGAAAGATATCCATTGTTAATAGAAAGTGCGAGAGCTGGTGGTGGATGGGGGGCAGATGACTAAGGGGCGGGGATGGTGGCATTGGTGGAAGGGAAGGGGGAGATGTTGGGAGGGCAGGAGCAAGTGGGGAGGTGAGGGAGGTGAATGTTTGAGTTCTTTTTTCGTTCTATTTTTTATTTATGTTATTTTATTTTTAGTTTATTTCTTTTATTCTTAAAAGGTATTATTTAAGATGTGCTATGTGTCAAACTCTTATTGGACCACATAACGTTTTTGCCATATAAAACATTGAGTTAGCATGTCCGTTATTATTCTTAACGACCACATAACATTTTTGCCACATAAGACATTCGATTATCACGTCTGTTACAATTCAAGGCTTACAATCATACTTTTGTAACATCGAGTCCAAAATCGAAAATCATCCCAAACTTCAAAGTTAAATTTTCATTTTTTTCCAAAAAAAAGGTATTTTTTTAAGTAAAAAGTTTAATTGAGGACAAATAAATAAGGACTATATGACACCCAGCCTAATTTAATCACGGGTGATCAGTCCTTTATCAAAATAAGCAGGAATTGCATATGGTTCATTCTTAGTATCACTGTCAAAAACTATTTAAGTTACTAACCACCTATGTTAAATTAAGCCGATGTCAAATTTTATCTTGTTATTAACTTAACCAAATGCGGAAATAAAGCTAAAATAAATTAACCAAACCATCCGCACACAATAATAGTCTGAACAATCCAAGACAGATATATAAGTAACTAAGACCGAATAAACCATCGGTTCCCAACAATAAAAATCAACTACAAGTCTGAAATAATGGACTTAATCCATAATGTCTAGTAAATAAACTGAAATACTGAATCATCTGAAAGGGTAACAAGCCCAAATAAAATACTGAATCAACAACCTAGCCTAGGAATGAATAATTGAAGTGTCTACATAAAGTCATGCAAGCCTCCATAATACTGCAGCTACGCATCCCTGGAATGAGTCATCAAGCTTGGTGTTTGATAAGAAGCTTTTTTGGGTATGGTCATTTGTAACACCCCGTATTTTTGGTACTTTTAAAATTTAATTAATTCGAAAATTCTAAATTACTAGGGTGTTGTAATTTAATGAATTAATTATGATAGAATAATATATAAATATTAATCTGGGATTGAATGGTTAATATTTAGGGAAAATTATTTACTGAGCGTATAGTAATAATGTAATTTCGTCGTTTCGAGTATTAATGACGAGATATGTACTTATCACATCCGGAAGTCGGTATAGACTATATTGGGTGGGGGATAAGTATTTTTATAAATTAATTCGGATGCAAATTCTGAGTGTACAGTTGAGTCCGGATGGACCGAGATAGTCGGAAAAGTGTACCCAGAGGTAGTAAACAGGTCACGGGACGTTTTTAGACATAGTCGGGCCCACTCGGGGGCATTTTGGTCACTTGGGCTTGGCCCATTAGTCAAAAAACGGGAATGGATTAATTAACTTAATAAAAAGAAAATAAGGGCTGGCTAAGCTTAAGCAGAGAAAGGAATTAAAGGGTTAGGAAACCCTAGCAGCAGCCAAAGCCAATTTGGGGATCTCAAAGAACCAACTAGGTCATCTTCAACCTTGGAATCCATTGAAGATTCAGACACTACGAAACTTAAGGCAAGTGAATAACTTGCAATAGTATTAAATCTGTATTTCAATTCATATTTATGTGATGTGATGAGTTAAAATTCGTTTTGGGGTTTCATGGCATAAATATGGGGTTTTGAGAAAACAATAATCTGAGTTACGAAATTATTGAGGATTCGTGTAAAAAAATCTGACTGTGGAAGTTGATGTAAAATTGTTGAATGATATCTGGATGATTTAGAACGAATCTGGTGAAGAGATTTGGAGTATAAATGTATTTAGGGTCAAAGATAGATTTTCCTCAGATTTATGAATTAATAGTTAATGGACGAATTAATGATTGTTGTGGACATTCTGGGAGGCTCCTAATAAGATTTCTAACATATATTAGTGATATAAAGGCTTGAGGTTGGTGTGGGAAGAAATTTGGTTTTGGAAAAACTCGTCCATGGCTGTCTATCTTCGTGAAGAAGACGAGTACCTGATCGATTGATCGATCGACACCATGAGGTCGATCGATCGATGGTCGGCAGAAACTGACAATTCGCCCAGTTTTGTTTATATAGAAAGAGATTTATATAAAAGTTGTTATGTGATTAATTATTGAGAAAAATTAATGCATGATTTAAATCTGATTAATTGTGGGGAAATTAATTAGGAGATGGGAGTAGAAATTTGGGTGACATGTCAAAATTGGTTGAGCGACAACGAGGTAAATTATTTTATTTAGTAATGGACTAAGTAATTTAGAGTCGGGATTTAGACTCGGGTGAGGTTAATTCGGGCTATGAGATTGAGTCCAATTAAATGGTGAGGGCAACATCAAAAGTAACTGAATTTTATTAATGTGCAAATTAATTAATAATTCGAGTTGGGTAACAAACTCATAATAAAAATGGAATAGGCTTGTGTCACGGGTTTAGTACACGGTGTAGCTGGAACATTTTTATATATGTATATATATATATATATATATACGGTGTGGGATAGTATTTATATATATAGTGTATGCCTTAATATCAGTGGTTAGATATTATTATACTCTAGTGCTATAGGGGGAGGTTACGCGCAGTGGATGAATCCCCTAGCTTGAGGAGTAGGGCGAGTAGATTCCCAGGTCATAGCGTCCGTTACAGGGGGTGAGGGGCATCTCACTTTCCGGGAAGGAATATGACCGCCTCCAATCGTATACCAAACCAAGTTAGTGAGCAATTCTAACTTGGATAACTAGGGTATGTGAATATACCTAGTGTACTAGCACTTTAGAGAAATTATGTCCGGTGAGTATTTTTACTCGGGTGGATGTTAGTGTTTTATGTATTTCAGTATGTGTGTGAATGCTGCAATATTTCTAAGTATATAATTAGGTGATTATTATATACGGGCTAAATAAATACAAGCATGAGTTGTTGTATATGTATAACGAGTGGAGAAGTTATATGAATCAAAAAGGGAAATGATTAATTAAGTTGATGTTACTAATAACTTAAAAATCATAATCACGTTATACTCAAATTAGAGTAGGGGGGGTACAAGGAGACTTTAATAATTATCTAGTCATGAGATAGATAACTAGGTGATAATTAAAGCGTTAGTGGTGCACATTAGAGGAGGGGCAAGGAAGTTCTCAAGAGAGTGCGACACTAACTAAAATATGAAGAGCATGCATATTTATTATTACTGCAAGTTAATCATTTGTTAAAAGTTTTTTTTTTAAAATGTTTTGGGTACTAACCCTTGCTATAAAAACTTTTAAAAACCCTTTTAGGTGTCCAGCCACAGGGACGCCAGCCTTGACTCAATTCCAGGGATTCGTTGCTGCAGCATATGTGGATGTTGCGGGGTTTTGATAGACGCCTCATTTTTCATTCTTAATGTAGAAATTCATTATTAGTTATTCGAGCATGTCGCTCACATTCCACTTATTTGTATTAGAATTGTTGGGAGTTCATTCTTGTCTTTACGGGATTTATTTTGGACCGATGGTTTATTCGGTTAATTATTTCTATTTGTGGATGATTATTCAGTTATCTGTGATTGTTGTATTGTTTTATTTTTCCGCATGGGTTTTTGTTTAATTAATGAAAGATAAAAATTGGCACCAGTCTATTTTTTCTCACTTAGGTGGTTAGTAATTTAATAAAACGACAGTGATGCTAAGAATGGACCAAATGAAAAACCTGTTCTAACTTGATTTAGGACTGATCACCCGGGATTAATTAGGCGGGGTGTCACATCATTGTCTTCAAAAGCCACTCTCAAAATTCCCTTGAGTACCTACAAAACTTGTAATGTGAAAACGTGCAATTCCAATTTTTTTATGAAAATATTTTTTTTTATTTTTAAAACAATTTCAAGGGGTAAATTAACTAACAACTGCTAAAAATTATAAAATGACTAAATAATGAAAAAGAATGTGCAACCGAGTGTGAAATAATATGAGAAGGTCAAGAGATGGGATTACACTGCATTTTCAATTATTTTAATTTCTCAATTTATTAATTTGAAATATTTCGAGATAATATTAAATCGATAATCTAACTCTCGTTATAATTATAAATTTAATAATATCTTTTTCAGAAAAATAATTTTAAAATGTCACACAATAAAAAATTAGGACTTATACTATTTTCAAAAAATTACCCGCTAGGGTCAATTTAACGAAAAAATATAGCCATCATTAAATTTCGATACCGAATTAATATTCAAATTTCGGAAAAACCTATCTCTAGTTCGATTCCTAAATTCAAACATTAATTTGTTCAATGAATTTACTAACTCTCGTTACATAAATTAATTGGTGACAGTTAAAATTAATTTACCTAGAAATATAAAATTAATAAAACCAATTAATTAAATTAATATCATTCGCAGTGCATCCCACCCCTTGAACGGGGTGTTTAGCCAAACATTCTCATGTGTGCATAAACAAAAATAAATAATATATCAAAAGATGACATAAATTTGAATAGAGAAATAGAATACAATACGCAAGTCTCCTTGTCGAACCGCGTTCATGAAATGCGTCTCAATCTTCTCACTAATCCAGCACTTGATTACACCAAAAAGATTAAAAAACAAACCTAAAAATTTATTCTAAAACTAAACTAATTTTTTTGGAATTTTTTATGACCCTAAACTGTACATAATATACACACTTTCTTTTTCTATGCGTCTCCCTTCCTTTCTGTATCTGAGAGTCCTCCTTTATATGAGATGTCTTTCCCTTCTTTTCATTAGCCACGACTTTGGTCGGAAGATGAGATATTCTTTGGATTTTGTTTTAGCTTGGAGAAGATTGATTTAGTTCCTATTTTAATGGAGGAGTTGGGTTTAATGCAAATGGGTCTCCGAATTTTGGATGAGATGTAGAGGTCGGGTTTGGCAGCTGGTGGGTCGGGTTGGCGGAGATGGTCGTGGGTTTGAATCCGGCTGAGAGGGGCACCGAAAAGCAGCGTCGGCGGTTGGTTTCAACTCCGGCGGGATTCCGATTTCGGGTTTTTTATTTGTGGGTATGTTGGTTTTGAATAGGGTTGGGGTTAGCCGAAAATGGGTATGGCTACGGGTGGACACGGGTTGAGGGGTTTAAGGTATCGGAGGTCTGGCAGGGGGGGGGTTCCGACCGGAGGGAGGCGGTTTTGGAGTGTGCCCATCAGCGCCGGAATGAGGGTAGGAGTCGACGCTGGCGGTAGGTGGACGAGTGATGGTAAGGGGTTTAGATGGGCGGCTTCGCCGGAGGTGAAGGAGAGGGTTGGGTTTGGACAGGGGTAAGCTCTTATGGGCTATTTGGTAGTTGATTTGGTAATGGAGGAAGAGAGAGGATAGAGAGTGAGATGGTTTGTGTGGTGGGGAAGATGAAGATGAACGGGGGTTTGGGTCTGTGAGAGTGTAGGAATTTAGGTGAGGGTGTATGAAGTGTAGGATGTTTGTGTGTGTGTTTTATTTGTGCACCTAAAAAATGACACCACCTAAAAAAAAACTAAAACTAAATAAAATAAAAACTTAAAATCTAATAAAACTAAAAAAAAACTAACATCTCAAACTAAAAAAATGTAAATAAAAAGAGATAAAATAAAACTCTATTAACACTAAAAATATATAATCCTAATAAAATAAAACTAAAATAAATAAAAGAAAATATATAAAATGAAATCTAATACTAAAAAAATTAATTCGTAAAAATTAATCCTAATAAAATAAAGATTCAAAATTAAAAAATAATAAAAATCAAAATAAAGAAATAGAAAGATAAAAAAATAAATCCTAAAAAATTCTAAATAAATCCTAAAAATAAAACGACTCAAAACAAAAATCTAGAAAAATAATAAGGGTACAAACTCAACACACACCGGGCTTGGGGAATGGTCAGGGCTCGGTGTAGGCTCAGGTTAGGGTTACGGGAGTGGTTCGGAACATCGAAACTCTTCTGGGCAAGCTTAATGTGGACTTCAGACTTCACGGTCTCCTTTGATTTCTTCGATGCACGCTTTTGACCGCTATTGAGTTGTAATTGTACTGATTTAAAATTATTTGTACCGCAACTGCTTATTGACCTGAGAAATAAATAAATACGAACATAAGGCCATTTTTATTAAAAACGAGCGACTAAAATGCATCTATTCGAGATATAAAATAGACGCTTTTGGGTGCTTATCACACCACCCCCAAACAAAACATTGCTAGTCCTCGAGAAAAAATTAGAGAGAAAACGGAGATAAGTAACCAAAAGTGTGCCACTTTCGCAGGCTCTGGCGATTGCACTTAGCATGTGCAACAAGCCGTTAAACCTATAGGTTGCCCTACAGGACGAGTGATGTCTCGTGAGGGTTTGCAGTGAATGTACCCACAAAATTCGAAACTTATTTAAATGCAGTTTCTGATTTGACAATGAAACGCTATACAACCCAACTTTAAAAGGACATCAAGGAACATCGTATTCAACTATCAAAATAAGATATGAAATTACTTAATACCAAAAGCGTAATCTTTCCTAAAATTCAGCGTGTGTAGTGTGAAACAATCTTAATTATCATTAGAGTAATTCCTAGATTGCCTTTATAGAATCGACGTTTTGACTTCAATTCTCACTCGATATATCTCTCTTAATCGAACTCTCTGAGAATTGGGTAAGTATATCTCTCTAGTGTGTGAGGATGTAAGTAAATGTAAATGAATTCAAACGTCTCACACACTTTATAAAAAGGACGGATACATGAAAAAATAATTTGATCTCATAAAGGAATGTTAACCACTATGTCGAGAATGTCGAATTATTCACCACATAATCTTTTCGTTTGCCCGAACCCTTTACCAAAAGTGAAAATGGGGTTCATGAATGGTATGAGGGGATAATGAATTGAAGAAAATGAATGATGGGTTGTTTTAAGAAGAGTTAAACACACTTTGACTGACTATTGTCTTCATCATTTGAACTTCTGATCGCATGATTTTCTTTTTCTTCTTTTCTATTTTTATTTTCTTTCTTTGCTTTTTTTATATATATTGCGATACATTTTTCTTTTCATAGCACAAATGAAGACAATTTACATGGAAAATTTCAGACACTCTTTTTCTCAAAAACGATGGCAATGATGGATGGTATTTGAGACATATGGATAAGGGTAATATGGAAAATGATAATGGGAATGATAATGTGATAGGGAAAATGGTAAGTGTATGGCAAAATCGGTTTAGTGCTCGGGACAAAATACAAGATACATGTTTCTTACAACTCGAAAGTAATGTCATTCTCGGTGATTAAACCGAATTTGAAAAAAAAAATGATGAGATCATGCAACGACTAAATGCGGTATCCAAAGAAAGTTGAGTCATCTTGTGACTCGGAGATACGTAAAAACCCTCAAAAAGGTGAAAAGCTCAAATCTCACGGGTTAAGTCACCACTAGTGATCTTTTAAGGCTCTCTTGAGAATATAGTTACTCTTCAACTTTTGATTATAGACGTGATAGTGCAAATTGCTGAGTTTAAGAATTCATAGTGCAAGTACGCTTTAAGAGGTATTAATTAATTTAAGGTTAAAAGCGTAATTTTTGGGTTCGAACACGGGTATTCCGAGATTTCTAAAATAGGGATGATAGACAAATCATATCATAAAAATTTATTTTTAACTGCACAAAAAATTTTAAATCACTTGTTTCTGAAAATTTTCAAAAGAGGTACAATTTTGATAAATTTCCCACCCCCAAACAAAAGAGAACATCGTCCTCGATGTTTAAAACCATATATAAAAATTAAAAGCACAAGGGAGGAAAGATAGTACCATAATGAACCACTAGTGAAATGTACCGTACTCTGGGGAATAGATGAAACCTGAAGAACAGATGTGATATAAAAAGACGTACAAGTCTATAAAGCATGTGAAAAGCATTAGGTGGTGTGAACACTACCCCCAAACAGGATAAGACTCGTACTCAGAAACAATGAACGACGGGTTGCCTCCCGTTAGCGCTAAGTTTAACGTCTCCAGCCAGACCGAACCAATCTCACCCTAAGGATAGGGACTATGAAAAGCACATGGCGGCAGAAAAATGGGGTGTGAAGTATCACCCCCAAACAAGACTGAACAGTCAGTCCTCATAAATGGGGTCAACAAGGTCAATTTCTTCAATGGGAGAGGGTCTGAGCTCTAAGAAAGGCTTCAATCGTTGACCATTGACCTGAAATAGGCTACCATCTTTAGTATTTTAAACTGTGATGGAACCATAGGGAGTAACAGATTCAACAACAAAGGGTCCAGACCAACAGGTTTTTAACTTCCCGGGAAAGAGATGAAGATGGGAGTTATATAACAGCACTTTCTGACCAGGGTGGAATTCTTTGCGGAGGATACTTTGGTCATGGATCCACTTCATTTTGTCCTTGTACTTCTTGGACAAATCATAGGCATCATTCCGTACCTCCTCTAATTCATTAAGTTGGAGCTTTCGATGAATTCCAGCCTCGTCGATATCAAAATTAAGGGCTTTGACAGCCCAATAAGCATGATGTTCAAGCTCGACAGGTAAGTGGCATGGTTTACCAAAGACCAAGCGATAAGGAGACATGCCAATCGGAGTCTTAAAAGCAGTACGGTATGCCCACAAAGCATCATTCAAGCGTAAGGACCAGTCTTTCCTATTAGGATTAACTATTTTTTCTAAGATTTGCTTGATTTCTCGGTTGGAAACTTCAACTTGACCACTAGTCTGAGGGTGGTAAGAGAGATCGACTTTGTGGGTAACACCATACTTTTTGACGAGATGTTCAAAGACTCGATTACAGAAATATTTTCCCCCATCACTAATGATAGTTTTAGGAGTTCCAAAACGTGTGAAGACAGACTCCTTAAGTAACGTGACCACAATGCGATGGTCATTGGTGCGGCAAGCTATGGCCTCAATCCATTTGGAGACATAATCAACTGCAACTAGTATATATTGGAAGCCATGAGATGAGGGAAAAGGACCCATGAAATTAATCCCCCATACATCGAAGATTTCGACGATGAGAATGGGTGTGAGGGGCCTCATGTGATGATGAGAGATACGCCCAGATTGTTGGCATTTGGCACAAGCTTGGCAGTAGTTGTGGGCATATTGAAAAAGAGTAGGCCAGTAGAAACCACTTTGCAAAATTTTGATGGCGGTTTTCTTGGAGCTAAAATGGCCACCACAGGCACCATCGTGATAAAAGGAGAGTATACTTGATTGTTCATGGTCAGGAACACATCGGAGAATGACTTGATCAGAGAAATACTTAAAAAGGAAGGGGTCATCCAAAGAGTAAGATTTCACCTGGGCCATGAACTTAGAACGCTCTTATTTTGACCAATGATTGGGCAGTTGGTCAGTAAGAAGGAAATTAACAATATCGGCATACCAAGGAGCAGTGGAAAGAGCAAAAAGTTGCTCATCAGGAAATGTTTCCAAAATAGGGACGGGATCAGATATAGATGTAACAGTGAGGCGAGAGAGATGATCGACAACCAAATTTTTACACCTTTTCTTATCGCGAATATCTAGGTTAAACTCTTGAAGCAAGAGAATCCACCGTATCAAACGTGGTTAAGAATCCTTCTTCTGAAGAAGGTACCGCAGGGCAGCGCGGTCAGTGTAAACGATGATAGGGGAACCGATGAAATAAGATCGAAACTTATCGAGTGCGAATACGACAGCTAGCAACTCCTTTTCGGTGGTCGTGTAATGAAGTTGAGCATCATGGAGGGTTCTGCTAGCATAATAAATAACATGTTGGCGCTTGTCAACCCACTGACCAAGTACAACACCTAGAGAAAAACCAGATGCATCACACATGAGCTCAAATGGTAAAGACCAATTAGGAGGCAGGATGATAGGAGCAGAAGTGAGCTCGGCTTTAAGGCGCTCAAAAGAAGCAACACATGCGGCATCAACGACAAAGGGAACATCTTTGGATAAAAGGGTTGTTAAAGGTCGAGCAATTTTAGAAAAGTCCTTGATGAAACAAAGGTAGAATCCCGCATGTCCTAAGAACCAGTGAATGTCCTTAACAGATTTAGGAATGGGAAGCGAGGAGATTATGTCAACTTTATCTTTATCGACTTTAATACCGTCGCGAGAGACTATGTGACCTAAAACAATCCCCTTTTTAACCATGAAATGACATTTTTCCCAATTGAGGACCAATTTATTTTCTTGACAACGTTTGAGGACCATAGTGAGGTGAGAAAGGCATTGCTCGAAGGAAGAACCAAACACAGAAAAATCATCCATAAAGATTTTGAGAAAATGTTCTACCATATCGCTAAAAATTCTAATCATACACCGTTGAAAATTCGCAGGTGCATTGCAAAGGCCAAAGGGCATGCGAGAATAGGCAAAAGTGCCAAAGGGACAGGTGAAGGTAGATTTCTCTTGGTCTTCAGGGGTAATTGGAATTTGGTTGTATCCTGAATAGCCATCAAGGAAGCATTAATACGCATGACCAGCTAAACGTTCGAGCATTTGGTCGATATAAGGAAGAGGAAAATGGTCCTTACGAGTGACAGCATTTAGCTTTCGATAGTCAATGAAAATACGCCAGCCCATTTGCATACGGGTGAGAACAAGCTCATTGTCACTATTTTTTATGACAGTGACACCAGAATTTTTCGGTACCACATGAATGGGACTGACCCACTGACTGTCTGAGATAGGGTAGATGATACCAGCATCGAGCAATTTTAAAATCTCAGTGCGCATGACTTCTTTCATAGCAGGGTTAAGTCGGCGTTGGGGTTCACGAGAAGTCTTGGCGTTCTCCTCCAAATGAATACGATGACTACAAACATTGGGGTTCACACCGTGAATGTCAGAAATGGTCCAACCAATAGCAGTGTTATGCTGAGTAAGAGTGTGTACTAATTGCTCTTCTTGTGCAGGGGTCAAATCAGAAGCAATGATGACAGGGTGATGGTTGTTGGGGCCTAAGAAAGTATATTTCGACTCGAGAGGTAAGGTCTTAAGCTCCAATTTAGTAGGTGGCGCAGGAGTGACATCGGACTCAGACGCAGAAAAAGAGTCTGGAGAATTCTCGGTGCATAAAGTGGAGGAATTTGATGTGGCAGGGAGTGCAGAAGGTGGAACGGATTGATCCACAAAGTGAAGAGTATCATCATAGAGGGGCTCGAAGGGAGGATCCCAAGAGGAAGTGTCCATCAGTGGAGTGGAATCTAGCAGGGCATTGAGTTCAGAGATGGAGGCATCAATGTCAAAGTCGGATCCAAAATGAGCCAAACATTGGTGGAGAGGATCGGCAGGGTAAGAGTGGTCCAACATTTCATGAACTAAGGAGTCAAACACACACACCTCATCAATAGAATCGACATCAGCCGATTTGTGCATAAGGTGGAATATATTGACTTCTACAGTCATGTTGCCAAAAGAGAGATTCATGGACCCGTCACGACAATTGATGATGGCATTGGCAGTGGCCAAAAATGGGTGACCCAATATGATAGGAGTATTGGTTGGGTCGGGCGCAGGAGTGTCTAAGATAATGAAATCCACAGGATAGTAAAAGTCTGAAACTTTTACCAAAACATCTTCAACGATACCTTTAGGTACTTTGACGGAACGATCAGCAAGTTAAAGAGTAACTCTTGTACGTTTCATGTTTTGTAAACCTAACTCAAGGTAGAGGGAGTAAGGTAACAAATTAACACTAGCCCCAAGATCAAGTAAAGGACTAGTAGTGAACTTGTCGCCTAACATGCAAGAGACAATTGGACGACTAGGGTCTTTATACTTCACAACACCGTTATTATGGAGAAGGGACGTAGCTTGCTCAGTGAGGAAAGCATCTCGCGGAACATTTGTCCTACGCTTAACAGTGCGCAAGTCCTTCAAAATTTTGGCATACGAGGGGACTTGTTGAATCGCGGTGAGGAAGGGAATGTTAATGTGAAAATTATGAAAGACTTTCTTGATCTCATCAAATTGTTGGGCTTTCTTAGTAGGAGCCAACTGATGAGGGAATGGTGCCTTGGGCACATAAGCAGAGGTGGGCTCAGGAGGATTGGTCTCAGTGTGAGCTGGGGATTTAGATGGTGGGGTAACCTTAGGGATCGGCTCTAACGGTGGGATGGTCGGGTGGGGTACATCAGTGGGAGTATGAACACCATTATCAGCTTGTTTTCCCGAGCGAAGAGTAGACACCGCTTTCATATCCGCTTGGTAATTGGGTGAATTGGAAGTGGAACCAACCTCGTAGGCCGAGTTTTTGCCATTCCCCTTAGGGTTAGCAAAGGGTTGACTGGGAAAATGACCTTTCTCTCGCTCAGACTCGAATTGGTTGAAACGTTGCTCAAGCCGTTGGAGGGCTTGAGTCTGAGTGGTCATAAACTGAGTGAGGAGATTCTCGAGATAAGAGGTGGAGGAATTTGGCGGAGGGGAATAAGATGTTTGGGGAACCAAATCGCGTTGAGAATTAAGCGATTGTGAATATTCAAAGGAAGGAGGGGGGATAGGAACAAGCTGATTATTGTTTGAATGTCCGTCGTGGGGGACAAAGGAAGGTGGAAAGTGCGATTGATGGTAAGGAGCAGACTAATGCAGGACAGGAGGGCGAGGTTGCCTTTGTGGGTTGTGTGGAAACCCAGGGGGACCACCAACATGTTGTTGTGGTTGGGCAGGAGCGGAGTTGTTGTCGTACTTATAAGAGAAATAGGGGTGATTCCTATTGTTAGGATTGTAAGTAAACGACGGTGGAACGGGTTTCCTAGTGGTATCAAAGGCACATGCTTGGGCCATGGTTGGTTTGGGATCATCTTGCAGGAGGGGGCACAAATGAGCTAAATGATCTTGACCTAAGAAGACACCGCAAGATGAAGGACTAGAATCGTTGACAGTCATTGCTTGTTTAGAAAGTGTAACATTTTGTTGCATAGTACAACTGAGAGAGTCAACGATTTTAGTCAAAGAGTGTAAGTTGTGTAGCAAAGTTTTAAAATCAGGATCATTTTTTACCTCTGAAGTGTTCCCTACACGTGGAGGATCGGATCTCGAAAACGCATTGGTACCCTCCCAATCTTAGGATTCATCACCTAATTCAAGGAGAAAATTATAGGCGGCAGTGGAAGTCAAATGCATGAACTTCCCTTTATGCATGGATTCAATCATGGTACGAGAAGAAGGGATAAGACCATTGTAAAAAACTATGGACTAAGCGACTTTTCTCGAGACCGTGATGTGGACAACTATTAATATAGTCTTGAAAACAACCCCATGCTTCACAAAACTGTTTAGTAGGCTTTTGTCTAAAATCCTGAATTGCTTGGCGCATTTCATTTGTTTTACTCATGGGATAGAATTTAGACATGAACTTCCTAACAAGTTGTTCCCAAGTGAGGATAGAATCCGGGTCAAGGAATGGAGCCACATAGATGCATTATCGTGAAGAGAAAAGGGAAACAACCGAAGACGAACATTCTCTCCGTCTAAGTTTTGATTTTTGAAAGTAGCGCACACAGTGAGAAATTTCCGCAAGTGAGTATAAGGAGATTCGCGTTCAAGGCCATGAAAACTGGGCAATATAAAAATAGTCGCGAGGCGAATTTCAAATTGCACGGCCGGAGTGGGCGGAAGAACGATACAGGAAGGCTGAGTGGACGTAATAGGGGCAAAGTAGTCCCTTAAAGCGCGTCCGTCGGCCATAATGGGTGGGGGAACAGAACCAGGGGAAGTGGGAAACTAGGCGTCTCCGAAGAAGAATACGGATCAGAAAAATGAGGAGCAACGATAGGAACACGATCACCTAAGAGGGAATTTAGAGATGGAGCACTAGGGGAACGTGTTAATCGATGATCAATGCGTGGCATAAAAGCAAGGAAAAAATATTTTTGGGATTTTTGGTTGTTTGAAAAAGAAGAAAATCTTTTTGGATTTTTTGGAAAATAAGGAAAGAAAAATTAAAAATATTTTTGGATTTTTTTGTGAGAAAAAATGAGGCGGAAAAAAGGAAAATATTTTTGGAGTTTTGGGTTTATTTAAAAAATGCAGAAAAAACGGGAAAAGGGGCGATGGACTAACGGTGGAAAAATGGACAGTTGGAGCAAAAATTGGACTACCTAAGGGAACAATGTGGATACGTACACAAAGGAAACAAGTCCGAACGAGTACATAGCCACATTATTATCTTCAAGTTAAGTGATTGGGTAGTCAATTTTAATTAGTCCGCGGGCGAGAAAATTACGGAATCTTAGGCCTCGCCGGTAAAAGTGTGTTTCGACTTTCTTCCCGAGAGACAAGAGGCTTACTAGTTAAGGCTCACCATAATAGCTACTATAACAAACAACTATCCGGTACCACGCTGGGGAAAGCACAACCCGTTTTACTGGGCGACCTCACTTAAAACCCAGTTTCCCTAGACAAAAGTCTTAAGATAGGCTAATGAAGATTTGCAAATGTGGAAAGGACTCACTAGAGTATCATACGAGGGTCTCGTTCCGAAAGGGTCCTAATAAACACCGATCCTACTTGGCTTGCTAGTTGATTAATTTTAATTTAAGTGAGAGCACGGGTAACAAGCAAATGGAGAAGTGATTGAGTGGGTGATGAAATCCCAACTCGTTGCAATGACCAGGTATAGGTCTTAGGTAAATTTATTCATCAAACGATCCAATTTAAGTGTGATACACAAATAAAAAGCAGATAGGAGCAAGTAGCACACAAAAATTGACTCACTTGCAGGAGACTCGCGAGTGATAAAGAGTTTACCTCCCACGGTTTTTACACGCGTAGGGTGAAGACCGAGTTGAGTCGACCGGGGGGAAGTACGCCTACTTCAGTCGTCCTTGGGAGTCCTACCGACCCAAAGTATAGAGGCTTCTAAATCCTCGCCTTTGGACGCCCTCTCTCTACCTTGTCCGGTTTCCCTTTTCGCTTTTTTTTTTGTGTGTGTGTGTGTGTGTGTTTTGGAATAAATATTACAAAAATAAATCGGTGTTGAAATGCACCTAAATTAATTTCAAGGCGTCAATAATCCTAAACAACCAGTCTAAGGAGGGAGAGGAAGGAATAACTACACTAAAAAAATTGAAAATTACAAATCTTCACGGCTTTCAATCTTCAAGAAATCGGCAACGGCGCCATTTGATAAGAAGCTTTTTGGGGTATGGTCGTTGTCTTCAAAAGCCACTCTCAAAATTCCCTTGAGTACCTACAAAACTTGTCTAAAAACAACTCATATTGCGGTAAGTACGGGTATCAATCCTACTTTCAAGGTGAAACAATAAATGTGAAAACGTGCAATTCCAATTTGTTCAATTAATTTACTAACTCTCGTTACATAAATTAATTGGTGACAGTTAAAATTAATTTACCTAGAAATATAAAATTAATGAAACCAATTAATTAAATTAACATCATCGCAGTGCATCTCACCCCTTGAACGGAGTGTTTAGCTAAACATTCTCATGTGTGCATAAACAACAATAAATAATATATCAAAAGATGACATAAATTTGAATAGAGAAATAGAATACAATACGCAAGTCTCCTTGTCGAATCGCGTTCATGAAATGCGTCTCAATCTTCTCACTAATCCAGCACTTGATTACACCAAAAAGAATAAAAAACAAATCTAAAAATTTATTCTAAAACTAAACTAATTTATTGGAATTTTTTTATAACCCTACATAATATACACACTTTGTTTCTATGCGTCTCCCTTCCTTTCTGTATATGAGAGTCCTTTATATGAGATGTCTTTCCCTTCTTTTCATTAGCTACGACTTTGGTTGGAAGATGAGATATTCTTGGGATTTTGTTTTAGCTTGGATAAGATTGATTTAGTTCCTATTTTAATGGAGGAGTTGGGTTTAATGCAAATGGGTCTTCGGATTTTGGATGAGATGTAGAGGTCGGGTTTGGCAGCTGGTGGGTCGGGTTGGCGGAGATGGGCGTGGGTTTGAATCCGGCTGAGAGGGGCGTTGAAAAGCAGCATCGGCGGTTGGTTTCAACTCCGGCGGGATTCCGATTTTGGGTTTTTGATTTGTGGGTATGTTGGTTTTGAACAGGGTTGGGGTTAGCCGAAAATGGGTATGGCTACGGGTGGACACGAGTTGAGGGGTTTAAGGGATCGGAGGTCTGGCAGGGGGGGTTTTCGGCCGGAGGGAGGCGGTTTTGGAGTGCGCCGATCGGCGCCGGAATGAGGGCAGGAGTCGATGCCGGCGGTAGGTGGACGAGTGATGGTAAGGAGTTTAGATGGGCCGCTTCGCCGGAGGTGAAGGAGAGGGTCGGGTTTGGACAGGGGTAAGCTGTTATGGGTTATTTGGTGGTTGATTTGGTAATGGAGGAAGAGAGAGGAGAGAGAGTGAGATGGTTTGTGTGGTGGGGAAGATGAAGATGAATGGGGGTTTGGGGGTGTGAGGGTGTAGGAATTTTGGTGAGGGTGAGGGTGTATGAAGTGTAGGATGTTTGTGTGTGTGTGTGTGTTTTATTTGTTCACCTAAAAAATGACACCACCTAAAAAAAATTAAAACTAAATAAAATAAAAACTTAAAATTTAATAAAATTAAAAAAAAAGTAATATCTCAAACTAAAAAAAATGTAAATAAAAAGAGATAAAATAAAATTCTATTAAAACTAAAAATATATAATCCTAATAAAATAAAACTAAAATAAATTAAAAAATATATATATAATGAAATCTAATACTAAAAAAATAAATTCCTAAAAATTAATCCTAATAAAATAAAGATTCAAAATTAAAAATAATAAAAATCAAAATAAAGAAATAGAAAGATCGAAAATAAATCCTAGAAAATTTTAAATAAATTTAAAATAAATTCTAAAAATAACCGGCTTGGGGAATGGTCAAGGCTCAGTGTAGGCTCAGGTTAGGGTTACGGGAGTGGTTCGAAACATCGGAACTCTTCTGGGAAGCTTAATGTGGATTTCAGACTTCACGGTCTCCTTTGATTTCTTCGATGCATGCTTTTGACCGCAATTGAGTTGCAATTGTACTGATTTAGCATTATTTGTACCGCAACTGCGTATTGACCTGAGAAATAAATAAATACGAACATAAGGCCATTTTTATTAAAAACGAGCGACTAAAATGTATCTATTCGGAGTATAAAATAGACACTTTTGGGTACTTATCAGTGTCCCTGTGGCTGGATACCTAAAATATTTTTGGAGAAAAAGATATTTTGACATGGGTTAGAGCCCAAAACCTTTTGAAAAATATTTAGCAAGCAATTAAGAGGCAACAATTAAATATGCATTAACACTTGTCATATTTAAGCAAGTGTCACACTCTCTTGAGATATTACTCACCCATCAACTATTGTGCACACCTAACGATGACCTTCTAACCCAACTAGTTATGCTACCCCCACCTAACTACCCTTGTTACACTTCATTCTATCACGCTACTTTAACCCGATTATTCTCTACCTTGATTTATAAGTTGTTCTACTCATTAACTTATTTAATAATTTTAACTTTAATTACTCATATAATGTCCGCACTGGTTATATTTGGAATACCACTTAATCATATACCGTTCACACTAGTTATATTTGGAAGACCACTTAATCATATATCATTCACACTAGTTATATTTGAAATAGTAATGAATCATATAAACGTTCACACTAGTTATTTCTGAACTACATGCATGCTTTATGTATTTATCCCGTATATAATTATTTACTCATATTTTATACGTACTAGTATACTACAATATTCGCACACATGTCGCGTATAGTAACCATCCTTTCGAGTAATAACTCACCGGATGTTTGTCTCTACAATGCTATCATATCTCAGGTATGCTCACTCTAACCCGGTTACCACAAGTCGGACTAGCTCACACAGACATGTGGTAAAAATATTACAAACGTAGTGGAGGCGGTCATATTTCTCCGAGAGTGAGACCGAATCATACCCAAAATGTCCCACCTCGAAAATAAATCACACAATAAAAATATCAGACGATATGACCTGAGGACTATACTCTCTTTACATTCACTAGCCAGGAGATTTACGCACATCACACAACCTCCGATTATAGCACTAGAGGGGTATGCTTCCAAAGTACACAAGTATATATATATATATATATATATTGAATTGAATCCGACTATCCCGTGCCTAACACCCGTAACACTAGCCCATAATCCCCAAGTCCATTTTTCGACTCTAAATTTATTTAATTTCACGTCCATTAAATAATATACTTAGCTTCACTTGCTAAAATACCCAGTCTCACTCAATCGGCCTATATTTAAACATTTATGAATTTATTTCACCCAATTCTTTATTTAGGTTTCTTACATTTTTTTCACCTTTTTAATCCCAATTATATTCATCCATAATCACTAGGTAATAGGCCCCCTCTTTATTTTTCACTAAATAAATAAGCCTCGAATAAACCCCAACTAAATTAGACCTTTAAATTTAAATAAGCAGAATTGCCCACGATCAGGGGTCATCGATCGATTGATGAATCCAATCAATCGATCGATCGATCGACTCATGCCCAACCCTCTTCCCCAATCTGATTTCCGCCATTGTTAAACCTCAAAGGTCCAAGTATCCAATCCAGACCCCAAATAAATAATATTAGCTACTGGATTTCGACTCTAAATCAAATCCTAACATCATATGATAGTATCACATCATCAATTCAGCATTAATTTCATATATAATGCCTAAAGTCCCCAAAACCCATTTTAACATGTGACAACCCTCCCCAAAACGCGTTTGTCTACTCCTACCATGATATGAACATGAGTTTTTTGCAAATAAAAATCAGAAGCAAGTTAATTACTTGCCTTTCCATGTTTGTAGAGTCTGATTCCACGTAGAAGACGACGAATCTGACAAGGCACACCCAATTCCTCCTTGAATTTGGTCTCTAAAGCCCCCCTCTATTCTTTCTTTTTTCTTCTCTCCAATTCTAGGGTTTAGATTAATCACAATGGCTTCCCCAAACTCTCTAACTTAGGTTAAATATCTCTAATCCCTAAATTAAGCTAACGGGCCATGCCCCAATGATCTGAACACCCCCGTGTGGGTCCGATTATGTCTAAAAGTGCCCCGGGACCCGATTACTATCCTAGGTACACTATTTTGACTATCTCGGTCCTTTCGGAACTAACCATAACCTCAAAATCACCATTCGAGTCACCCTACAATAATTTTCTATCTCGTCCCCATATAGTTTACACTCGGGTTCCAAGTGAGATATAATATTGTCACAACAGTATCACTCGCTATGACGTAAAATAATCATTTACTATTCACTTAGTAATTATATTGCATAAATATTAATCATTATCTCTCCCGATTAATATTTTAAACAACCACATAATAATTAGTTTACTCATAATAATTAATTCAATTAAATTACGGCACACGTATAATTTAAAAATACCCGAATTAATGCAATTATAAATACTCAAAAATACGAGGTGTTACATACTTAAGTTAAATAGTTTTCAACAGTAATGCTAAGAATGAACCATATGCGATCATGTTTTTTTATAAAGGACTGATCACGTGTGATTAAAGTAGGCGGGGTGTCACAGACTACTTTTGTATTAAAAAAATTCTTGTTACAAAATTATTGTAATTTAATATGGTGAAATGGTATTTTTTGTATTGAATAATTTTAGGGATTAAATTTATAACAAAATTATTGTGCTTTGTAAAGATATAATGAAAACGTTAACAAGTTTCTCCCTTAAAGACATAAACAACTGTAATTAAGGACAATTAAAATATGGACTATCTTAATAAAAGAAAGAGTAAGATACATTACTAGTCCCTAAATTATGACTCGGGTTTTAAAATAGTCCACAAATTAAAAATCATATCAATTTAATCCCTAAACTACTGTTTCAATCCATTAACTATACTTATTTCAACTGAGTCCCTAAATAATAATAAGTTATTCAACTCAAACACTCGCAAAAATTTTAAAAATTTCATTACTTGGTCACATTATATTAGCATAATTTACGATTTTTTTAAAACTTGTGCGAGGGACTGAGTTCAAACACTTATTATAATTTAGGGACTGAGTTGAAACAAATATAATTAAGGGGACTAAAATAGTTGTTTAGGGATTAAATTGATACGATTTCTAGTTTATGGACTATTTTAAACCCCAAATGATAGTTTAGGGAATATTAGTGTATTTTACTCTAAAAAAAAATTTGATTGTCCTAAAAATGAAGGTGATAAAAAAAATAATAGATCAATTACCGAATTATCCCCAACAGAAATACATATTTTGTAAGAAAGACACATATTTTTAGTTTAATCAATTTAGTCCCTCAAACATCCATTTACCTAATATTCTCTTATTTTTAAAGATTCACGCTAGTGCATCCTCCCTTCCCCCTCCTGTCGGAACTCCGACAGCACTCATCGGAGTGTCAACGATCCCCACCGAAGCTTCGGTGGGGATCATCGGAGCTCCGATGAGGGTGTCAGAGTTCCGACAGTGAAGAGTTGGGGGGTGTAGGAGGTTGGTAATGAATTTGTGTGTGTCCTTATTTTGAACGTTTTTATGTGGTGAAGGATTTTTCAAAACAAAACAAAAACGATTTGACTAAACGTGTATTAAAAAATATTTAAAAAATTATTCGATATGTACCCCAAAAATAATTGTATTTTAGGACGGTAAAGAGACTTTTTTGGTATTAAATAATTTTAAGAACCGGCATCCTCTTAACATAATGAAAATATTAACAAGTCACTTTTTTTATTTTCGTCATCAAAAAAATTAATTTATGAACTTTTCATTAACTGCCCATTTAACTTCCCAACGCACTATATAAAACTAAGTCAATATAGTCATTCCAAGTCAATTACTAAATTCCACGGCCATATGCCAGCTCATTTCACTAAACAGCCAAATTCATTCACCTAAACCCATAATTGTAAATCCCATTCCATTGTTGTCCCTCCCACTCTCTATCTTCTATATATGTACAAGGCAACACTCATCTTCCCCTTACAAGAAAACCCAAAAAAACTCTCAAAATGGCTTCTAAAAACATCACCACAGAAAAACCAAACGGCCACCCCTCACAAGAAAGCCAGTGCCCCATAGAAGAAGTTGCACTAATTGTCCCAGAAACAGATGACCCATCAATCCCAGTTATGACATTTCGTGCTTGGTTTCTTGGTTTAACCTCATGCACAGTCCTCATATTTCTCAACACTTTTTTCATATACAGAACACAACCTTTATCCATATCAGCAATTCTCATGCAAATAGCTGTTTTGCCAATTGGGAAGTTTATGGCAGCCACTTTGCCTAAGAGGGAGTTTAAAGTGTTGGGTAGGGGGTTTACTTTGAATCCTGGGCCTTTTAACATGAAGGAGCATGTTATTATTACTGTGTTTGCTAATTGTGGGGTGTCTTCTGGTGGTGGGGATGCTTATTCTATTGGGGCTATCACTGTTATGAAGGCTTATTATAAACAAAGCTTGTCTTTTTTGTGTGGCCTCTTCATTGTTTTGACTACTCAGGTTTTCTCTCTTCTCTAGCACTTGTGTTTATTATTTGGATTATATATATGTGGTTTTGGTCCCTATTGATTCTTGATAGTTCTTGAGTTGATGCAAAAAGTGTCACAAAAAACTTGGTAAAAAGGATATTTTTTAAGTGGGTAAAAGTTATTTTGGAGGTTAAACCCAAGAAATGAAAATTAAGGGAGTTAAAATCAATTACAAAAGTTTATAGGAGCCAAACTTCAAATAACTGTTTTTCCTTGTAGTTGTCCATAGTTATTAACTTCTGGATTTGTTTGTTTTTCAATGTCATTTTGGGGTCAGACTCCAATAATGAAACTTTTGGGGGTTAAACTCCAAATAACATTTTATTCTTCTAGTTTTTCTTATTTATGTAGTTATGGGTTTGTTTGTGTTTTGATTTTATATGAATCTAAAGTGATGTTGGGGTCAAACCCCAATAATGAAAATTTGGGGAACCAGAGTCAATATCAAATAATTATAAGGGACCAAATGCTAAATAACCCAAAACTGTACGAAAGAGTGGGGGTTAAACTCAAAATAACTTTTTTTTAATAATTTTGATGTAAAACCCATAACCAAATATAATAAATAATATTTAACAACATTAGAGCCAAAAACAACACCTAAGGGCATCTTGTGCATGGTTTCTTGGGTTAACCTTATGTATAATCCTCATATTTCTCAACAAATTTTTCATATACAGAACCCAACATTTAACCATATCAGCAATTCTCATGCAAATAGCTGTTTTGCTAATTGGGAAGTTTATGGCAGCTACTTTGCCTAAGAGGGAGTTTAAAGTGTTGGGTAGGGGGTTTACTTTGAATCCTGGACCTTTTAACATGAAGGAGCATGTCATTATTACTGGGTTTGCTAACTGTGGGGTGTCTTCTGGGGGGGGGGGGATGGGGGATGCTTAATCTATTGGGGCTATCACTGTTATGAAGGCCTATTATAAGCAAAGCTTGACTTTTTTGTGTGGACTGTTCATTGTGTTAACTACGCAAGTACTCGTTTATGATTTTCTCTCTTCTCTAGCACTTGTGTTTATTTACATGTGATTTTGGAACCTATTAATTCTTGATGGTTCTTGAGTTTGATACAAAAAGTGTCACAAAAAACTTGGTAAAATGAGGTAAAAGTCATTCTCGAGGTTAAACCCAAGAAATGAAAATGAAGGGGGTGTTAAAATCAATTACAAAAATTTATAGGGGCCAAACTTCATATAAGCCTTTTCCTCGTGGTTTTCCATATTTATTAACTCCTGGATTTGTTTTTTTTCTCAATGTCATTTTGGGGTGAAACTCCAATAATGAAACTTTTGGGTGTTAAACTCCAAATAATCTTTTCTTCTTCTGGTTTTTCTTATTTATCTAGTTTTGGGTTTTTTAATTTTTGATTTTATATGAATCTGAAGTGATGTTGGGGTCAAACCCCAATAATGAAAATTTGGGGAACCAGAGTCAATATCAAATAATTATAAGGGATCAAATGCTAAATAACCCAAAACTGTACGAAAGTGCGGGGGTTAAACTCAAAATAACTTTTTTTAATAATATAGATGTAATACCCATAATCAAATATAATAAATAATATTTAACAATATTAGAGCCGGAAAGAACACCCAAGGCCATCTTGTGCATGGTTTCTTGCGTTAACCTTATGTATAATCCTCATATTTCTCAACACTTTTTTCATATACAAAACCCAACCTTTAACCGTATCAGCAATTCTCATGCAAATAGCTGTTTTGCCAAGTGGGAAGTTTATGGCAGCCACTTTGCCTAAGAGGGAGTTTAAAGTGTTGGGTTGGGCGTTTAGTTTGAATCATGGGCCTAAGAGGGAGCATGTTATTATTACTGTGTTTGCTAATTGTGGGGTGTCTTTTGGTGGGGGGGATGCTTATTCTATTGGGGCTATCACTGTTATGAAGGCTTATTATAAACAAAGCTTGACTTTTTTGTGTGGCCGCTTCATTGTTTTGACTACCCAGGTATTGGTTTATGATTTTCTCTCTTCTCTAGCACTTGTGTTTATTTATATGTGATTTTGGTACCTATTGATTCTTGATAGTTCTTTTGTTGATACAAAAAGTGTCAAAAACTTGGTAAAAAGGATATTTTATAAGTGGGTAAAAGTCATTTTGGATGTTAAACCCAAGAAATGAAAATTAAGGGGGTTAAAATCAATTACAATAATTTATAGGGACCAAACTTCAAATAACTCTTTTTCCTTGTGGTTTTCCATTTTTATTAACTTCTGGATTTGGTTGTTTTTTCAATGTCATTTTGGGGTCAAAACTCCAATAATGAAACTTTTGGGGGTCAAACTCCAAATAACATTTTCTTCTTCTGGTTTTTCATATTTAGCTAGTTTTGGGTTTTTTGTTTTTTCATTTTATATGAATTTAAAGTGATGTTGGGGAGAAACCCCAATGATGAAAATTTGGGGGACTAGAGTCAATATCAAATAATTAAAAGGGACCAAATGCTAAATAACCCAAAACTGTACAAAAGAGTGGGGGTTAAACTCAAAATATCTCTTTTTAATAATTTAGATGTAAATACCCATGATCAAATATAATAAATAATTTTGACGTAAATACCCATGATTAAAAAAAATATATATTTTATAGGCTTTCTTAATTTAGTCATTAAACGTTTGTTTAAACACTGTTGTGCTTTTTTTTTTTTACATTTTATTTTAGTTGAAGCGATGCTTTTAGTGACACTTAGTATCGGAATTTTTAGCCACCTTTTTGGACCATAATGAAAAAGGTTTTAAAAGTTTGTGATTTTTATGGAATAAGAATAGTGATTAAAATAAAACTGTGTGTACAGATCGTTGTACTTTTTAGTTATAATCCTTAAAGAATGAAGCATCTAAATATATGTTTTTGGAGTACAATTAGCACTGAATTTTTCCAGAGCCAATGTGACATTTTAGGGCTCGTTTGTTTTTACCTCTGAACCATTCAGACTTAAGAGGTATTAAAAAGTGTTTGTTTTTTTAAATGATTAAGAGGTTAACGGTCATATTTACCTCTTAATGATTAAGAGGTAGAGTTAGGTCTGAAATCTGAATTTGAAGCCTGAATGTGTCTAAATACATATATTCAGAAGTATATTCAGACGTAAAAACAAACATATTTTTCAGATTCAGATTTCAGACTTCAGATTCATCAGATTCAGTCTTCAGATTTCAGATTCAGACTTCAGATTCAGATAAAAAAACAAACGCAACCTTAGTCTCTTATTTATTTTTATTTTTATAAAACAATATTTAAAAGCTATAACTGAAAATTATTTAATAAATGTGAAATACAAATAGCAGCTAAATCTCAATAATTGTGTGAATTTCTCTCTTTCCCTATCTTATTTTTAAATTTATTATGTATGGCCAAATTTGAATACAAATGTTTGTTATTTGGTTTTATTCCTGTTTAACTTTTAAGTTAATAGTAAAAACAGAGCTGAATGGGGAAGAATGAGGGATGGATTTTCATTTCTGTTTTTGATTGCTAAAATTTGTCAAATAAAATATGGAATATATTTTCATTTCTTGTTATTTCGATTTTCTTTTTGCCATTTTGGATAATTTAATTTATATATATATATATATTATATATATTTAAATGTGAAATTGATTTAACAATTTTTGTTACATGATATGCAGTTAGTGGGATATGGATGGGCTGGGATGTTGAGGAAATATCTGGTTGATCCTGTTGAGATGTGGTGGCCTCAAAACCTTGCTCAGGTTTCTCTATTTAGGTCCGTCTCTATTCTTACTTAATTTTCCTTCAAAATTTTGTAGTTATTATGTGTTTTTGTTTAATATTTTCTGCTTGTGCTTCGAACTGAATCTCTGTCATTTTTTTAATCTCTTTGAAACAATAGTTGAAAAAGAAGTAAAGCAGACATGTCGATGGGAACTATGTCAATTAAATTTTACTCAATCTTATTAGTTTTAAAATTCATCAATTCTTTGTATAGGATTGTATTATACTTCTTATTTTCTGACCTGGCAAAATTGGTATTGGGTCGGGTCGGGTGGGGTCGAGTTCGTTTTGGGTCTTCTATGTTCTTGTCAAAATCATTTTTTGGGGGTTATTTGGTGTTTTGCCTCCCATTAATTCTTTGATATTTACTTCTACCCCAGCATGTGCAATTCTTGGGGTTCGACCTCAAAGATGTCTTTTAGCGACGGCAAAGGATACTTGGTAAAACTTTTTGCGACCCTATTTGCATCGCTAATAATCATTTTGGGGGCCAAAACCCAATAAATGAAAATTATAGCGGTGAAACTCAATTGAAAGAATTAGCCCTTTCTTTTTTATCAGGTTCGGAATATAAGCCCGTACACAATTAGTTCCCTTAGCAGGTTACACAACCACGACCTGTTACGTAAACGAGTCGCTTTGGCTCGTTTCGGTTTGACACGCTTATCGTGTTTTTTCTAGTTTTGGGTCTTATCATGTCCTTGCTCGGTTTCACTGAAATTGATGGTCTTATTGGGTGGACCGGTTGACAAACCGAACACAATTCGTGTCTCATTTTGCTAAGTCTATTTTTCTAAAGCAAAGTTTTTTGAGTATCTGTTTATTTAAGTTGAAAACAAGAGACATTTTTTTCCAAAGTGCATCTACCATATATAGCTTTACAATCACCCTTGAAAACTTTTTCCATATATGACTGAATAAGAATAAGCCTCATGGGCTGTCTATCTTGTTGGGTGGATGAAGATAATAATATTCTCTTTCAGGGCCCCAAAGCATATGGTTATAGGAACAAGGTAAAAGAGTGGGTACCAAATCACAATTTCAATGTGTGTGATTTTAATGGAGAATTTTTTGAGCTGCTATATTCGAGAAAATCGCATTTAAAGTGGTGTCTCTATATAGGGATGCCTCGGTTTTAATTGGATTTGCTAAAATTTTCTCGTTATTATATGTTTTTCTATAAGATTTTCTGTTTTATATGTAGTTTTCAACTTTTATTTCTCGACCTTCCCCCTGCAGGTAAGCGTTCAAAGTGGAATTTATAAACAACCCCGTTTTCCATCTAATGATCTAGACAACATTTTTTTCATCATTATGATCAAACACTCGAAAGAAGAAAATTTAGCTTTACAAGTTTTTTAGTTAAATCATTTGCGTTCCCATATAAATAAATGTCGTATAGCAGAAAAATGAATCTATGTCAACTAATCTTGATTAAATATCACTATATTTTTAAATGTCCTAGTAATGCGTAATGCTCCTTCCGTCCCAAATTAAGAGTCTTTATCCATTTTTCGTACAGATTATGGATATACCAAATCAATGATCATAATCAACACTTGTTCGCTATCTTGGAATATGGTTCGTTGATTATGTCCAAAAAAGGAAAGTAGACTATTAATTTAGAATAACCAAAAAAGGCATAGTGGACTCTTAATTTGGGTTAGTTACTTTTTGTAGAGTTGTATTGTGCTTCTAGTTTTCGAAGGACTTTTTTTCCTCATAAATTTTGGTTTCTTTTGTGTCTTTGTTTTCATTTGGCAAGGGTTGGTTCGGGTGTTCGTCTCGGCTATTGTTGTGTTCATGACAAAACCGTCACTTTTTATTGGGTCAGACTATAAACCAATAAAAAATTCATTTTCTATCTTCACCATTTCGTTATATAAACGAGTGGTTCGGGTCATTTCGTTTTAGGTCTATCCACTAGCTGATAATTTTGTCTTGATCTTTTTTATGTCTCTTTTTGTCAGATCTAATTTTTGTATAGTCTTTGAAGCTTCTTTTATTTTGAAAACAGAAAGTCCTTAGAAAGTGCATCTAGCGTAGCTTTATAGGAAAAGTTGATGATCAATCACCCCAAAACTTTTGCCATAATGACTGAATAAGAATAAGCCTCATGGGCTGTCAATCTTGCTCAGTGGGTGTAAGTAATAATATTCTCTTTCAATGCCCCAAAGCATAAGGTAATAGGACTAAGGTAAAAGAGAGGGGACCCAACTACTTTCTAAGTTTGTTTATGATTCTAATGGAGAATTTTCGTTCTGCTATATTCGAGAAAAACATGTACAAAGTAAAAGACTAAAGTTTCCTATGCCCCACTAATCTAAACTTGACAAAATGATATACAGTTCAATAGCTCGACGATTTAACTCATTAGAGATTCTAGTATATGACACGGGCCTAGCATATCCAGCGAAGAAGAAGACTAAAGTTGCCCATGCCCCACTAATCTAAACTCGACAAAATGAGACACAGTCGAATAGCCCGATGGGTTAAGTCGTTAGAGACACACAACACGGGCCTAGTATCCAGCGAATACGCAGTTTAAACACGAAACGAACCCAATACAACTCAATAAGAATTACGTCAGGCTCTTAATGAACGAATTGATTATGGATGAAGAAATTTCTGACGTGAACGCTCTATGAAACCGTGCAAATCCGATAAAACAGGACCCGAGAAAATTATCAGTTAATGGGTTTCAAATCACAACGGTTTGACCCATTAGACGTGCTAATACAAGACACAGACCTTGTACACGATTTAAACTCAATACGACACGACAAGAATTATGCAGACCTCTAAACTTATGGGTATGGTGAAGGCAATTTCTGACATGAACCTGATATGACACCACAATAACACGATACAATACGATCTATTGCTAGTCTACTTTGGTCAATAATATGAAAAATATTCCATACCTAATTTTATATCATTTTATTTTTGTTTTGTTTCAATATGAACTTTGATCATGTTGGTAATTGTGCAATTACAGGGCACTACATGAGAAGGAATCGAAGGCAGGAGGCATGACGCGAATTCGATTCTTTCTAATTTTCATGGGAGCAAGTTTTGCGTATTATGCATTTCCGGGATATATATTCCCAATATTGACATTCTTTTCATGGGTTTGTTGGGTATGGCCTCACAGTATCACAGCCCAGCAAATCGGTTCGGGTCAGAAAGGGCTCGGAATCGGGGCCTTTACCCTCGATTGGGCCGGGATTAATGCCTATCACGGAAGCCCATTAGTAACACCGTGGACTTCAATTGTCAATGTTGGAGTTGGTTTTATTATGTTTGTATATATAATTGTTCCTTTGTGTTATTGGAAGTTCAACACTTTTGATGGCCGGAAATTCCCAATATTTTCGAGAGATCTCTTCAAATCTAATGGGCACAAATATAATATTACTGAGGTCTTGACCCCACAATTAGACCTAAACATTGGTGCTTATGATGGTTATGGAAAGCTCTATCTTAGCCCTCTGTTTGCACTTTCAATTGGATCAGGATTTGCGAGATTTACGTCAACCATCGTGCATGTCGCCCTCTTCAATGGAAGGTATGTCAATTTTATATGTCTTCATTTTAATATATACGATAGCTATATAGGCTAATGTGCTACAAAAAAAAAGGGGACTTTAAATATTTTTGTTGAAAATAACGATGTTTTTTTTGGCAACATAAGAGGGTCTTTGTAACAAAAGGCATAGCATAGTTCAGGTTGGGTTCTTCTGAAAGATTGAAAGTTCAGGGTTGGTAATATGCATTTTAGTCATTGAAAAGTAAAAAAGAAACTGAACTCACAATTTTTTGCAAATAGCGCCCTTAGATGTGCATTTTGTTGCAAATAACCGTGATTTTTGGCGACATATAGAAGGGTCGTCGTAATAAAATGCATAGTAGTATTAGTATTTCATGATTTATTTTAGTGTTGGAAAAGATATGACGTTTTTATATTTATTTTTTTTGTCTAGCGATATATGGAAGCAGAGCAAATCCGCAGTACAGAATGCAAAATTGGACATCCATGCAAAATTAATGAGAACTTACAAACAAGTCCCTCAATGGTGGTTCCTCATCTTATTATTTGGTAGCATGGCCCTATCCATTTTAATGTCTTTTGTGTGGAAAAAAGATGTTCAATTGCCTTGGTGGGGGTTGCTCTTTGCTTTTTTCTTGGCTTGGATTGTTACCCTCCCTATTGGAGTCATTCAAGCAACCACCAACCAGGTAAAAATAGAACCCAAGCTTTTAACCCCGCGGAAATTGGATATTTATAGATACCCCCTACATGATCTTTAATTAGAGTTACCCCCCACATGTACATCAACCCACTTGTACCTTATGCATTATATGTTGCATGCCTCGGGAGGGGTATAAGATGTAGGGGGGGTATTGCTAAATACTGAATTATCTCAGGGTAATGCTCTTTTTGTTTGTGAATTATATGTGTTATTTGAATGAAAGGGCCCGTGTTAGCATTTTTTAGGCCAAAATTTAATATTTAAAATTCTCGATCTTCATTTTTTTGAGTATCCTTCTCATGGAAAATAGCACCTATAGAATTAGAAAGGGAAAAAATAGATTTAAAACTGAAGGGTCCTATTTAATGATTTGTAGACCTTCATTGCTCAGCCATCATACAAGAAGAAATTTTTTGGGTGTACTGGGGTGTTAGATGTACGCAGCCTTGTACTGGGGTGTTAGATGTACACAGCCTACGCAGCCTTGTACTGGGGTGTTAGATGTACGCAGCCTTACCCCTGCATATGCAGAGAGGTTGTTTTCGTGACTCGAACCTGTGACCTCTAGGTCACAATGGGGTAACCTTACCGTTGCTCCTGGTTCACCCCTTTTGAGGTCAAAATCTAATGTTTGAAATTTGCAATCCTCATTTTCTCGAGTATCCTTCTCATACTTAGAAAATAGCACGTAAAGAATTAGAGGGGAAGATAGATCTCAAACAATGAATATTGTATAACTCAAATTCCTATTGCATCATTTATTTTTATTTTTGGAAAAACCAATACGGCTATAGTAATATGTATAAAGGGCCCTATTTCAATATATTACATGGGACCCTATAATTTGAGAACCAACCCGTCTTGCATTTAACGAGTTATGTTGTATAATATATCCTAATGCGCGTGATGTTTTTTGTGACTATTGTGCAGCAACCTGGATATGACATTATTGCCCAGTTCATAATTGGATATATCCTACCAGGAAAACCCATTGCAAACTTGCTTTTCAAGATTTACGGACGAATCAGCACCATTCATGCTCTCTCTTTCTTATCCGATCTTAAGTTAGGGCATTACATGAAAATCCCGCCACGCTGCATGTTCACAGCTCAGGTTCGTCGTCCTAATACATTCCCGTTAAATTATGGGGCATACTGGTTTCCGTCCACACTGTGAATATATTTTAGTGAAAACCCAATATTTTTCACCTATAATGTGTTCGATTTGTGAGGATATTTAATAGAGATCCCATGCTAAAATTTTACTAAGGCAAGGATAGCACACTTAAGTTTAAAATGATGGGGTTTTCTTACTAAGTTGACCAAGTCCTGGGCCTAAGGCTAAAAATCTGGTCCCGGTCCCAATGTGAAGATATTTGAGTGAAAACGCCATTTTTTTTCACTTTAGTGTGTGGTCCTTAATATCTTACCGTGTGCAAAGATAATTTATCATCCTCGCTGTTATTTTGGAGTTCCCGCTGACATTTTATGCCACAATGATGTATTTCAATAGGTACTGCACGCGAACTCTTTTACAAAAGTAGGGTGCTGTACATCAAAGTTATAAAAAATACTCATCGTTTACTAAGTTGGCAAATGTCAATAATATTAGTTTAGTAATATCATTTATTTTCCCGAATTTTTCAGCTAGTGGGGACTCTTGTTACTGGAATTGTCAACCTGGCAGTTTCATGGTGGATGTTGGAGAACATCGAGAATATTTGTGATATCGAAGCTCTTCATCCCGAGAGCCCATGGACTTGCCCGAAATTCCAAGTCACCTTTGATGCTTCGGTTATATGGGGCCTCATTGGGCCCCGCCGGCTATTCGGACCCGGAGGGTTGTACCGGAACTTGGTTTGGTTATTCCTTGTTGGGGCGCTCTTGCCTGTGCCCGTTTGGATATTGAGCAAAATCTATCCCGAGAAGAAGTGGATTCCGTTGGTTAACATACCGGTTATATCGTACGGCTTTGCCGGAATGCCACCCGCGACACCCACGAATATCGCGAGTTGGCTCGTCACGGGATTCATCTTCAACTATTTCGTGTTTAAATACCGCAAAGGGTGGTGGCAAAAGTATAATTACGTACTTTCCGCGGCACTAGATTCAGGGACGGCTTTCATGGGCGTTTTGTTGTTTTTCGCCCTACAAAACGAGGGCGTAAATTTGAAGTGGTGGGGAACACAGCCCGACCATTGTCCGTTAGCGACTTGCCCCACGGCACCTGGTATTTCGGTTAAGGGTTGCCCCGTTTTCACCTAGCGAGACATGGCTATATAAAAATGTGCCATGCCGAGTCGAGTTTTTAAATTGGGTTGTCCATGTTGGGACAATAAGCGGGTCGGGTATGACCGGCCCGGATTAGAGATGCAATATTGAAAGTGGAAGGATGGGTTCTAGGGGCATAGAAATTTGAATAACCAATTGCTTTGCACTATTGTAAATGCTAAGTTGCTCATTGAAAGTAAAGATGAGGGTTTTCTTTTTGCTAGTGGGATAGTTTTTTTGCTAGTGTTAATGTATGACTGTTGCTAATAAAAAGTTTTTGGATGCTAAAAACTGTGTATATCATATTGTTTGTACAAGTTAATGTATCCTTATTGTGGGTTTATACTACAAGGCTGCTTTGTTTTTACAATTAGTCTTTGCTCCCATAATTATTCTATCAAGTAATAGCTTTTATAATATGGTACATAATAAATATTATTATCTTCAAAAGATTCCTCTTAGGGGTTCTTTGTTTTAATGTTTTAAGTAGAATCCAACATTCAAACTTTATAATTCTCAATTAGTGTTTGTTTTCTAATTTAAAAATGATCATTTTGTCAAAATTCCAATTTGATAATATATTAGATTTAACCCTGTTTTTACCAATAATTAGACATAACATCAACTTATTTCAAAAACTGCATTCAATGTGTCGATTTGAATGAAATTGGTGTTATGTCTAATTTTTTGTATAAATTTGAGTTAAATCAAATATCGTATTATAAAAATGGAATTTTGTCAATATACCCCCCCCCCCCCCCCCTCCCCCCCAAAAAAAAAATCAAAGTTGTCGGCATTTCCCCCCAAAGTTGTTTGTTTTTAAACTCTCTTAAGTATCAATGGTGAATGGTTTAGACATAAGACGTACTAAATAGTATTTGATTTTTACGAAGTTGAAAAACGTAAATGGCTCTATTTGCATTGTATTTGAATCTTAATAAATATATCCTTTTAGATTTCAAACTTTAAACTCTGACTTGAGATTCAAATATAAAAATGCAATATTAGACTACATATATTCCTACGGATGTTTTATATATAACCAACATTTTTCATATGCAAATTTAAGACTACAAATCAAGATTAGAAAGAGAGAAAAATGCACCCTTGGCATTAATGACATGTATCTGTATATATTTTCAGAACCATTATATGGTGTTAATTTTTTGGATTTTTTTAACTTTAATACATTACCAATCTTCGGTTTTAAACGTTAATACGATATTATTAGTTTATTAGAATTTAAAATATTTTTCCTCGCAAAAAATCACCAAATATCACTTTTAGGGTCCGTTTTGTTCAGGATGAAATACTTTTAACCGCGGTACAAAGTAAAATGGTGAAATATTTTCACATATTTAAAATTAATTTTTTGGGGGGTAGGCATTGTGAATAAGTGCACATACTGTAATTATGAAACTTTGAACAAGAATAGAGAAGAATATTTAACTCTAAATAAGTGAAAACGTATTTTACCATATTACTTTTCATCGCGTTGAAACATATTTTATCCCTAACCAAATGGACCTGGGCAAAATTTTCACATTTAACAACGAAAAATGTATTGAAGTCTAATAAATTGATAATATTATATTAAAATTTAAAATCGATGATTAGTAATGTATTAAAGTTAGAAAAAAAAACTTATTACGAGTTTCAAATACATATGTAATTGATATTTAAGAAAAATAAAATAAAAATTCTCTGGTGGAAACAATAGCATTCCTTGTCAATGTTTTCATGCATTGAATATTGACTCCACAATTCTATGTAAGGTCCTTATCAATAAAATTGATAATAAATTGAACAACGAAAAATGTATTGAAGTCTAATAAATTGATAATATTATATTAAAATTTAAAATCGATGATTAGTAATGTATTAAAGTTAGAAAAAAAAACTTATTACCAGTTTCAAATACATATGTAATTGATATTTAAAAAAAGAATAATGTTTGGCTACCCGGGTGTTAACCCCGGGCTAGCACAGGGAGCCCTTTTGTTTTCTTTTTTCTTTTTTTTTTTTTGATTTTTCATGTAAAATGAGTTAAAAACAATTATAAAAAATAATTTTTTATTAGAATAGTTTATTTGTTTTTTTCAATTATTTTTTTTAAAACTCATTTTATCCCTCAGACACTCATTTACTCAATATTTTTTTATTTTTAAAGGTCTGCGCTAGCGGCACCCGTTATTTTTAAACTTTTTTTTTTATTTTACAACATTTGAAATAATTTTTGTATTTCTGCATTAAAAAACTAATCTAATAATATTTTTTAACTCATTTAGTCCCTCAAACACCCATTTACCCAATATTCTTTTATTTTTAAAGGTCCGCGCCAGCGGCACTCGTTATTTTTAAACTTTTTTTTTAATTTTATAACATTTAAAATAATAGTTGTACTTTTGCATTAAAAAACTAATCTAATAAAAAATTATGTTTTAATTATTTTCAACCTATTTAGTCCCTCAAACACCCATTTACCCAATATTCTCTTATTTTTAAAGGTCCGCGCCAGCGGCACTCGTTATTTTTAACCCTTTTTTTTTTAAATTTTACAACATTTAAAATAATTGTTGTATTTTTGCATTAAAAAACTAATCTAATAAAAAATTATGTTTTTAATTATTTTCAACCTATTTAGTCCCTCAAATACCCATTTACCCAATATTCTCTTATTTTTAAAGGTCCGCGCCAGCGGCACTCGTTATTTTTAACTTTTTTTTTTAAATTTTACAACATTTAAAATAATTGTTGTATTTTTGCATTAAAAAACTAATCTAATAAAAAATTATGTTTTTAATTATTTTCAACCTATTTAGTCCCGCAAATACCCATTTACCCAATATTCTCTTATTTTTAAAGGTCCGCGCCAGCGGCACTCATTATTTTTAAAATTAATTTTTGAAATTTAAAACAATTTAAAATTGTAAAGAAAAAGTTTTTTTTTATATTAAACTAACTTTTATTTTTTTCGAACAGTTTTTTTCAAAAAAAAATATTAAAATAGTGTTTTTTAACAATACAATTTTTCTAATTTATAAAAGAAAAAAAAATTAATTTTTTTTTTTTCTAAATAAAAAAAAAAGTTAAGTAACCTTATTAAAAACTATACCATACTTTTTATAAAAAAAAAGAAAAAAAAAAAAGAAAAAAAAAACAGCAAATAAAAGAATGACAACAAGGCACCTGGTACTAGCTTGGTGCTAGTACCCGGTAAGCCTATCACTACTCTTAAAAAAAATAAAATAAAAATTCTCTGGTGGAAACAATAGCATTCCTTGTCAATGTTTTCATGCATTGAATATTGACTCCACAATTCTACGTAAGGTCCTTATCAATAAAATATTGAGTAATGATATACTACCCGGGTGTTAACCCCGGGTTAGTACATGGAGAGAATTTTTTTTTTGTTTTTTGTTTTTTTTGGTTTTTTATGTGAGTTATTAGTATTATTTGATTTTTTTTTATTTAAAAAAAACTGTTTTATTAAAAAATAATATTTTTTATAAACTAAAAAAAAATGTATTGTTTAAAAACACTATTTTAATATAAAAAGATTTTTTTTTTTCTGAAAAAAACTGTTTCCAAAAAGAAAAGTGGTTTAATATAAATATTTTTTTTTTACATTTTGAAACAGTTTTATGAAATACAAAACTTATTTTAAATGTTGTAAAATTAAAAAAAAAGGTTCAAAAATAACGAGTGTCGCTGGCGCAGACTTTTAAAAATAAGGGAATATTGGGTAAATGGGTGTTTGAGGGACTAAATAAGTTGAATAATAAAAAATATAATTTTTTATTAGATTAGTTTTTTAATGCAAAAATACAAAAATTATTTTAAATGTTGTAAAATTAAAAAAAAGGTTAAAAATAACAAGTGCCGCTGGCGCGGACCTTTAAAAATAAGAAAATATTGGGTAAATGGGTGTTTGAGGGACTAAATAGGTTGAAAATAATTAAAAACATAATTTTTTATTAGATTAGTTTTTTAATGCAAAGATACAACAATTATTTTAAATGTTGTAAAATTAAAAAAAAAAAAGGTTAAAAATAACGAGTGCCGTTGGCGCGGACCTTTAAAAATAAGAGAATATTGGGTAAATGGGTGTTTGAGGGACTAAATATGTTGAAAATAATTAAAAACACAATTTTTTATTAGATTAGTTTTTTAATGCAAAAATACAACAATTATTTTAAATGTGGTAAAATTTAAAAAAAAAAGGTTAAAAATAAGGAGTGCCGCTGGCGCGGACCTTTAAAAATAAGAGAATATTGGGTAAATGGGTGTTTGAGGGACGAAATAGGTTGAAAATAATTAAAAACATATTTTTTTATTAGATTAGTTTTTTAATGCAAAAATACAACAATTATTTTAAATGTTGTAAAATTAAAAAAAAATGGTTAAAAATAACGAGTGTCGCTGGCGCGGACCTTTAAAAATAAGAGAATATTGGGTAAATGAGTGTTTGAAGGACTAAATAGATTGAAAAGAATTAAAACATAATTTTTTATTAGATTAGTTTTTTAATGCAAAAGTACAACAATTATTTTAAATGTTGTAAAATTAAAAAAAAAAGTTTAAAAATAACGAGTGCCGCTGGCGCGGACCTTTAAAAATAAAAGAATATTGGGTAAATGGGTGTTTGAGGGACTAAATGAGTTAAAAAAAATTATTAGATTAGTTTTTTAATGCAGAAATACAAAAAATATTTCAAATGTTGTAAAATAAAAAAAAAGTTTAAAAATAACGGGTGCCGCTAGCGCAGACCTTTAAAAATAAAAAAATATTGAGTAAATGGGTGTCTGAGGGATAAAATGAGTTTTAAAAAAAATAATTGAAAAAAACAAATAAACTATTCTAATAAAAAACTATTTTTTATAATTGTTTTTAACTCATTTTACATGAAAAATCCAAAAAAAAAAAAAAAACAAAAAAACAAAAGGGCATCCCTGTGCTAGCCCGGGGTTAACACCCGGGTAGCCAAACATTATTCTAAAATATTTAGTCAAGAAAGCTGGAGGGATATCAGACTCATACTCTACCACAGTTTGTTTGTGCATTATATGAGCGATAAAGATAGAGAGATCCACATTTGGATTCAATTTTAAAATTTATTATATTAAAAGCTTATACTTTAGTGTTGTGGGTTCCGTCAGGACATTAAAATGTTCATTAAAAGTTTGTATCCATTTTTGTCTTATGGGTAAATTTTAAAATTGGGTCTCAAAAGTGGGTCTCCCTATCACCACTCTTATATGAGAGCACCACACACACACACAAATATATATATATATATAGTAAGATTCTTTTAACATATCTATTTTTATTAATTTTAAATAGTAAAAGATGTATTTTTCATCCAAACTCGTTATATATGATTTACATAGTAAATAAATCATCTAAAAAAAATCAACAAAAAATTCAATCCCAAAGTGAGTGAGATGAAGGTAAAATTTTTAACGATCAAAAATGCTTATATATAAATTACAGAATATATAATAGACAAATTCAATAATGGATTATATAAGTTAAATAGTTTTTGCTGGTTGCCAGACCTTGAATGCATTGATTTTACAATTATCCTGTTCTTTTCATATACAGCATAAAAAGAACTCTTTTGTAGTTTGAACTGTACTCGTACTATCAAAACTGATGGACCAGACCGGATCAAACCTAGACGGATCGGTTAACTCATGGAGTTGGTTCGGTCCGGTTCAGATTTTTCAAAAAACTGACTTCGTCAAGCTGGTCCAAAAATTAACGCAACACCGGATCAACAAGACTTGCCCCTGCACACCTCTACTAGGGGTGGCTGATACAGAATTATAGTTTATGGGGAGCAGAAATTTATAGGGTATTGATTTTTTTCCAGAATTTTAATTTATGGGGAAATGAAATTTATAGAGTATTTATTTTTTACATGGCACGGCGGTATCGTGAAAATAATAGGTTTCATTAATATACCATCATTTTTTGTAAACACGGATGATTAAAATATATAGAACAATAAAATTAAGAATAAGTTTACGAACTATAAATAATTAGTAAAGCACTGAATATTGTTACATTTTAATGCAAGTTTTTTTGCATATTACATCTTTTAATCTTTTTACTTTAGAAATACACAAATAGTACCCTTTAAAAACTATAGAGTCCTACCTCGACACATTTGTAGGATATTAGCACATATCACTTAACGATGTGTGAAAATCGATAGAGTCCTGACTCGCAACATCTCTTAACATATATAAGAGACTTAACATATACTCGATCCCAAATTAATAGTCATGCTTATCTTTTGGTCCTTCACAAATTAATAGTCGATTTCCGTTTTTGGACGTAATAAATTAATCAAATTCCATTATAGCTAACTAATCTTGATCTTGGTCATTGTTTGAGTAAATCCTAAAGACCTTCATTTTCAAATGGCGACTATTAATTTGGTACAGATGTATAACAATATATTGAAAATTTTCCACAAATTCAGGTGTATAAAATGATTCTCCATAATCTACGAGAAGGTTGACAGCCATTGTCTACGAAGCAAACTATAGTTCAATTTTATATTACAAAAATTAAGTGAGAAGATGGGCTACACGGAAAAAAAAAAGGCATTAACAATTGGAAGGACAATAATCATGAAGCACTTGTATCATCTCAAATAATAGAAAGTCCCAACTACACTGCAATGACTATTTGTCAAAAGTTCATTTAACCATTGGCATGACATTTATTTGTTCATAATCATATCAATTACATCAAAGGGATTACAAATAAAAAGGAAAAGAAAAAGAAAAAACTAGTGCCCATACCAAGCAAGATGACCCGCATACTTTTTTATGACGTGACTATTCTTTTATCTTTGTATGGACTTGTAGAGCACCACCGTCACGTACTTGGCTCGGTATCTGTGCGTAGAACCGAGCGCGACCACATTTGGGCTACCGCTCCCTTTCTGCATGTACAGATGGTTAAGCACAACATGTTGGGGTCGTGAAGGAGGTGGAATTTCCGTATGGGACGACTGGACGTTGAGCAAAGTCATTTGTAGATGTGGAGGAACGATTGGAGGCTCTTTTGAGTAGTCCTCGGCTCCAAGTTGCAAGTTGTTATAACTCGAGTCCCGGGAGGGAGGAGGTTCAAAACCCGAAATGCTCTCAATATCTTCAGGAACATAATCCTGCACCACATAAAGCACGCTTTCCTCTAATTAGAGATCATCCCGGCATTTAAGTGGCCATTTGTTAAGATTGCCAAACTCTCCAATGTATCAATGATTGTAGGACAATAGCAAATTGAACTCAAAATTCTCAATTGATATGTGATGAACGAGAATAGAAGTTAGTAACGAGCAACTAGGACAAATGTATGTATCCACAATAATTAGCATTCAGTTGGAGTTGAACTCAGTCTTGAAGTACAGAAACCAAATGCCTATTTGTATTCTTTTTCTGCTGTCCTAAATTAAGGGTCATTTTCCTAGTAGTACTCCCTTCGTCCCAAATTTATACTCACTACTTAACAACAAAAGTTTTTTAAGGATACACTCAATAAAAAAGGTCAAAACCAAGACTTGTTCACTATCGCATAATTTGGTTCGTTGATTTAAATATGTTGGTCTAATACTCGCTCTTAATTTGGGACGGACCAAAAAGGAATATAGAACCCTAAATTTGAGACTGGGGGAGTTTATAAACAACGTGAAATTCTAATCCTATCCTTACGCTATTGCATATATATATATATATATATATATATATATATATATATAGAGAGAGAGAGAGAGAGAGAGGATCTCATGAGGTCCCAGTTTGAGAACCCTGAATGCGGACCATTTTTTTAAAATAGTAAAAAAAAAAAAAATTGGCTATGCTTTTTAAACATTTCAGTAGGACCATAAAAAAAATTCGCTCAAAATGAATTTTTTCGATATTTTAAAAAAATCGGTCAAACTTTATCAGTTTTTAAATGTTTAAAAGCCGTAAGAAAAAAATTAGTCCAAAAATATTTTTTTTTACGATTTTATCAAAATTGGTCCGCGCCAACGGTTCTCAAACTGAGGTCCTCTATCTCTCTCTCTCTCTCTATATATATATATATATATATATGAACTTTGTGTATAGTTTGGTATTAATCAAACATCACCTTCAAGCTAGATTTGGAAAAAAATAAATATTTCCTTAAAAGTTTTTTATTTAACCATGGACAATAATTTGGGACGGGGTGAGTATTAGGCCATCTCCAAAGGAACATGCATAATGCTAAAATGGCATTATGAATGTTAAAAGTGTAAAAAGGAGGACTCGAACCACGAATGCAAAATACCAAAATGACTTTCAAAATGGCATATGGAGAGTCAAAATGGATGCCCATTTGCATGTTGGCATCAGGCAAATCTGTGGTATGCGCGGCACTTGGGGATTCTCTCTTTTTCTTTGTTATTTCACCGTTGGTGCTGTGCGCGACCTCCCGTTGAATCTTTAGTACTACGCGGCCGTGCAACTGCCGACTTTGTAAGACCATGTGGAACATCAACCCTATTTGCATGTTGGCAAAATATACCAACATGCATTTTTGCCCTATGTAGCAAGGCAAGAAGAAACATCAGAGATGATCTCACGGTAAACTTTACCAACTTTCTTCTTGCCAGTACGGAAATTTTTCAGAAGGAGATAGATTATGCATTACCAAGAGAAAAAGTGATGGGCGCTTCTTTTTTTCTTATAATTGTCATTTTTCTATATTTATATTTGCAAGAGCCATTCACCGGTACGATGCCAACTTGTTATGGCAATGATGTTCTCCTCATTAGAAGGGTATATAATGACTGTGGTATAGCTCCAATCTATGACTGTCTCGCGTATCACAATAAATTCACATAAATTGTGACATCAAATTGTTGCAATATAAAGCACCCCAGGAGGCCTGTTGTTAAAGAGGCATTTTCAAAACATGCTACAAGGCAAGGCGATCACACAACAAGTCTTGGGGACTATTTCCAACAATTCTCACCATAACAATTCCAATGGACCTGTTTTACAGGTCTCGCTTGATACTCCTTTAGACTCACGACCAATGCTATCTGGTACGCGGTACGGGAACGAGTAGGGGGTATATTGCTTTAGCCGGTATGCTGACGGTGAGGGTAGGCTTAGTTGTTTCACTAGACATAATTCTAGTGCTAAAAGAACACCAACAAGAGTTTACTAAGAATGTATGTAGTGTATAATCTCTACATTTTACAGTATATTTAAAATAAATACGAACTATTCACATATTGTATTAGTCACAAGTCATTTTTCTTCTCATTTATTCTGTTATTGGAGTCAAAAGTTCCATTACTATCAATAATAGCTAAAATCATCATTGTTAAAATTGGGAACGCCGCATCCCAGAGATTCGGATCGTGAATCCGCCATGTTTCGGATCGTACGACCCCGGATCACGATACGTAGGGGAATATAGTCATCCCCGTAATTATGCTCGCGACATCGCATCATAAGTATAGATCTCTTAATAGCACGGCCCTGGGTTGGGACATATCCCAAGAAGATCCATAAGCTGTGTCATGGATGTGGACTGTTTCTGGACCATAAGGTTATCTTGTACAGTGATTGGAGCTAAAGGAACTTTACTAAGGTACCATCTCCTATGGTCCTTAGCAACCGTAAATCGGAGCCATTATGTTTCTCGTCAAGTAGTAATAGTAGCTATGTCATACCAACTGGAAATGCAGGCATAGACTCGCTACATGAGCACATTTGCGCAAGGGGAGAAATGTTGTATTGTACAAAGTACAAACCTATATCTTCTGCACAAATGCTAAATTTACACATTGTTTAGTCAGACCCCTCGCAACATTAACCACCCCCGCAACAAAGTGATATATTGTCTTGTGGTCATCATCGCATGCCAAAAAAACTTTCATAAAGTGCATGTTCAGTATCCTAATCTCTGTCCACTCATCATAAATTAGTGATGGAATAACTTCTTCTTTTTTTTAATGAATGTGATAGCTCCTAAATTAGCTTTAGCCAAATGTTGGCCAACCCACATTTTGCATTCTATCTTAGATTCAAGGTATGATGAAATCAGTTCAAGGACTAATACGAACAACACTTGAGACTAGAGTTAACATTAGGTGTGACAACTCGAATAAAACTATGATAAATTATATTTGAATCATGCTTACCTTATGTGATATGTGTAATGTTTATTTATATATATAATATTAGGTTATTATATTTTAATCTAATTATAACTTCAAAAATCATGAAATATCAAATTAGTTATAAATAACAAAAATTTTAAGATTTTCGGTAGGGACGTTCATGTTAGAGACTAGTTTCCTTATAATATGACAATTTGGTCAAGGTAAAAACTACATAGTTGCAGATATCTGAGTTGGGTTTGTAATGCAACAAACGGTGCGTCAAACGGATGTCCGAGTAAGAAGTTATACCAAATTTACCAACCGAGGGCAAAGCTGTCCATCCTTTTAAGTGGTATTTCGTCTTTTAGTACACCAAATGTTTTAATGTGATTGGTTGGAGAGGGAGGCTGGTTTGGCCGACTTTAACCTCTTAATATCAACTCTTTCTTCATCAATTTTAACCCTTGGTTCAGCTTGAAGAATATTTGGCTTGATGAGAGAGAAAGGAGAAGCTTAAGGAAGAAAGGGTTATAAAAACAAAAAGCTAGGAAAATTTCAACAAAATTATAAAAGTGTTTCCAAGGTATAATTATGTGTTAATCTTGTTTTATTCTTGGATTATACTTATTGAAAGTATAAAAATCATCAATTATTAATTAAAATTTAATCCTCCTTTGTATTTGTATGTATATGTTCATACGTAATATAAGTGGTATGTGCAAGCCGTATTGCTTCGTATAGAACTCCCTTGTATTCAAACTTGCATATATTTTTGTATACTTACTGGAATTTGGAGGTGAAAATATACTAATATATGCAAAGCATGGCCGAAAATTAGAATTTAACTCCTTGTGGTTAGACATTGGTGATGGTTGTAAGTTGATACATAGTTGCTGTTTGCATAATGCGTCTAGATATACCCTGAGTTTGATAAAGCTTTTGACATAGCAAATGAACTCTAAAAATTATGAAACTTTAATTTTGTATTATTCAGTGTGTATATGGAAAATGGGTGGAAAATCATAGAAATTTATCGTGTAGAAAAATTATGAAAATTCTTGAGAAGTTTACTGAACAATAGAGGAGCATGTAGAACAGATTTAATATGTTGTAAAGAAGTGGTTATATCTTGCCCTAGGAAGCTTGAAAAATTACGTCATCACTTGTAATAGAAAGTATATTCATACAAGTTTTCAAATTGATAAGGTTGGGCACCTGTATATGTACAATTTATGAATGTAGAATGGTTAAGAATAGAGGACAACAATTTGATGTCATACTCCCCCATGAAAGAATATTCTTATCTCCTCCTTCCAAAGGGTCTTTTGAGTAAATGTTCCATGAGTATATATATTGATAAGTATACTTTTATGTTTATTTGGTTTTATTTATAAATTCCCTATAAAGTAGTTTCTAGGGTTGAATGTTTATAATTTTATCAATATAAATACCTTCGCATCATCGTTACTCAAGTTTCATGGAATTCTACTTAAGTGAGGTTATTTTGTAGTTGTATAATAATTGAAAGTTATATAAATATATTAATAGGATACTTATGATTTGAATTCAATACTGATTTAGTTGGATTGATAAGTTTAAGGTTAGGTTCAGTTCGACTCGAGGGAAACGTAAACATATAGTTGAGAACCCAAGGTGAGTGTACTCACTAGAAAGATGTAAATGTACATTGTGATTGATATGATCAGGAAATTATGAATGTGAATTTGTTCATTTCGGTTTACCGAAATGGGAGGTTACTCCCCGATTCGGAATGGGAGAGGTTACAGACAAGGGGTTTTCCCGACCAAGAATGGGGGAGAATTGTCTATTGTAGACAGGATATGTGAATCATGATTCGGAAAGTTAGGTCATTCTTTATGAATGGGCCGGATAAATTATACATTATTATATGGATATGATTTATTGCATTGAATTTTATGCAATAGTGCAGTAGTGATGCATTCACTGAGCTATTTTGCTCACAGTTCCTATGTTTATGTTTTTCAGGTATCGAAATTTCACTGCCAATTCTAGGAGGTTGGATTGGGTTAGCAACGAACAAGTAAAACAATGAGTTTTTTTTAAATGTAAATGTTGTAATTAAGTCAACTTATCCTTCCAGTAAGTTTGTATAAGCATAAATATTTTAATGTTCTAAAAAGTTTTTTGTTTTATGGATTTCCATTGATGACTCTAAAATTAAGACTCGTGTTTATGGTTTGGTTAATTGAATTATGGTTTGACTCACTTTGACTTTCAAACTTAATTACAAGCAATGTTTTAAATCGCGGTCGCGCGGGGTGTCGCGTTCTAGCTCCGAAGTCGCATCGTGCATCGCGCATCGCACAAGCAATTCATGCATTCTCGCTTTTTAATTAAAAAACTTATAATTAAAATATAAACAAAAAAATAAATAACATTTTTAAATGAAATTTGTAAGAAAGTAACATTTTAAACTGATATTGGTAAAAAAAGTTATATTTGAAAATGATTTTTTTTTATTTTTTTCTAAAGTTACTTTTTAAATTGACAATTAAAAAAATAATAATAATAACAACATTTTATACAGAATTCTGAAAATAAGTAACATTCAAAGCTAAAAATAATAAAATAAATAAAATTTTGATATGAAATTTGTAAAATAAGTAAAAACTTAAAATTATAATAGAATAACATTTTAAACAGAAATTTATATAACAAGTAGTATTTTAAATTGACAAATATAAAAAATAATAATAATAATAATAATAACAACAACATTTTAAGCAGAAATCTGAAAAATAAGTAACATTTAAAGCTGAAAATTATAAAATAAATAACAATTTAAATAGATATTTACGACACATGTAGCATTTTAAACTGACAATTATTAAAAAAAAACATTTTGAACTGAGATTTGAAAAATTAGTAACATTTAAAACTGGAAATTATAAAATAAAAAACTTTATTTTCTAAAAAATATAAAATAAGTAGACGTTTGAGTAAACTAAGAGTTTGGAATATAAAATATTAAATAAAAGTAACCTTTTAAGCTAAACTTTTTAAAATAAGCAAATAACATCATTGAGACCTTCGTAAATAAGTAAATTGAGGGTTTGGAACAAAGAACACCTCACCCAAACAAAGTCCGCACGTGAAATAAGGTAACACTTTTTCCCCCTCCTTAACTAAACTGAGATTTCTAAAAAAAACATGGATAGCGTTGTTGTTGCGCCAAATAGCGTACAATAGCGCAAAATAGTGCACGCTTTTTGAGCATCCCGTAATACATTGATCGCAACATTGCGTTTTTGGCCCGCAAAACGCAATAGCGCACTTTTTAAAACATTGATTACAAGTAACTGGGTTGGGGTGTTTCATTAGGTTTTCTCTATCCTCAATCACGGGACTCAAGGTTCCTCAAGTTTACACGAACTAAAGTGGTGGCGTAATAAAGTGTTGTATGCTGTCATGGAGTGAGTAACGTGTTGCACTGCCACATTGTGACTTTTGTGTAATTTCCTTATGCATGTATCATTACTCCTAATATTTATATTCCACATAATGCAGACATATTCCTAATATCAGCACTCAGAGATCCCAACATGTTATATGTGTTACATATATATAGATCTGGCAAAATGGGGCACGAAACGATAACACGAGACGAATCGACATGAAGTTATAAGTTAATGGGTGGAACCTTAATGGTTTTGGGTCATAGCAGTGTTAACCTGATAAGACACGATAGTTAACCGGTCGGATAGTATTGACCCCCTTAACCCATTAAGACCGACTAATTTTTAGTAAATAAGATACATTGTTGGGAATTATAAAGAGTATGTTGCTTAATGTTAAATTAATCATAACGTCTACAAAATGAGAGAATTAGTAATGTCAATGAATTCAAGGGTCTAATTGCGTTTAAAAATGAGCTAGACATAAAATATTAAAAGAAAGAGGAGTTATTTAGATAGAGAAACTTTGAGGTAAAAATTTGAGCAAAAAACTATAAGCTGGGGGGAAGCTATTGAAATGAAAAGTTGAATTAAATATAACCACGATGTATGGAAAGACAATAACCTTCTTTTTTTAACTCGATATACTTATCATAGCTACATGATATGTGCATATGCATATACGTGTGTGTGTGTGTGTGTGGATGTGGGCCCGCTTGTGCGTGTGTGTGTTAAATACTATCTTGTGGGGAGTATAGTACTGTAAGAGTATATGTATATTCAAAGCGCCCCATAGGATTAGATTGTCTAAATTCCTTTGTCAAAACATATTTTGAGTCTTTGTCCAAGAGGTCCCCGAAAAGCTTCATCAACTTCAACCTATATCAGACATGTCAAACCTCCAAGTACACCATGAACGGTATTTGACTTAGCGGACTTAAATTCACCCCCATGGTTAAACTTAACCTTGTTGGTTTTTTGGATATGTCAAATACACTATGCAAATATTGGATCTTTTTGTGTGTATTTTAAGCATGGGTGTTCTAGGTTGAGAACAAACATACTTAGATTTTTTGCCAAAATAATTTTTAAAATTTGAAAAGCAAAAACTGGACAACAGCACGACCTGCTCGTCGCACTATCGCCACAACAAAGTAGTCTTCGCTGTAGCGAACAGGTCTTCGCTGTAGCGAACAAGTCTTCGCTAGTATAAGTCCCTTGTGCAAAAATCCTTGCTTTTTACGCGATCTGGTTCGCTTCAGGTTCGCAGTAGCGAATGTTTTCTTCGCTGCAACGAAGCTGCTATAAAGTGCGCAGAAAATACTTTTTTGAGCATATTTTCTCAAAGATCTCACTGGGAAGCATTTCAAGGACAGTTTTCAGTTTTATCAGACTTGACTTGAATACTTGTGTGTGATGCCCAACCTACATGCCTCCTAAATGTTCCCTCACTTATGGCTATATAGTTATGTGCCAAACACTATTCTAAACCAAGAGAGAGTTGAGAAAAATCGTTTTGCAAGTCAAACCCGATGTGAATTTGAGAGCATATTTTTCCCTCTTCTTTATTCTTCAAGCTATAGTTTTAAACTTTCTCTTTGAGAAAAACTTAAGAGAAAATTTGTATACTCATCCTTTTTGTTCAAATCTTTGTAACTAAAAACTTTTGTTCACGAGTATGTGTTTTCTCTACTAAGGCTTGAAAAACATTTTGTGAGATTTAAAGCACCATTACACTTCCACACACCAATCCAACCAAATAGGATTCCCTCACACATCCTAGATGTAGCTTTTGTGGATGATTGAAGGTTCCAACCTTGGAACAAAAAAGTTGCTTCAACTTTAAAAGAAGACTTTTTCCGGCCAAGAGGATTTGAAGACATTGATCGCGGACCAAAACCAGTGGCGGTTGTGTAGCGCGCTTTAACTGTCGGCACTTTCTTTGAAAAGTATGGTGTGAAAGAATGTCTAGTGAAAGTTGTGTAAGTGTCTCATGTTTTCCTTTAAAAAAACGCTACCATAGTGCATTTGATGTTCCCGTTGGTAGGTTTTTCCCGTTGGTGGGTTTTTTTCCCGTACATCCGGTCTTGTGATATTGCTTTATTTTTTTGCATTTTTAGAGTCATTTTCTTATGTTAAAGAAGATAAAATTTGGTTTCTAAACTTAGTAAAATATTTTTGTCACAGAGTTTAGGGCTTTTTACCCTTTTGCAATTAAAAAATTCATCTTTCTTTTTCAAAAATTAGGTTAATTAATTTCTATTTCGGTAGTTACCATCGAGAGGTCTTTGTTTGCGTTGAATACTTGTCGAACTCAGAATTATATGTCTATATATGATTTCTTGGAAAAATGTTGAATTTAATGCGCACCTCTTCCTAATCAAAAAATAGGAGAGAGCGCCGGGAAGGTATCAAACTCTATACATCATTTTTGTTAATTCACTAGATTGGTGTTGTCTTTGTAAGAAGAGTGAAGAAATTTTGAACCACATTCTTCATTCTCATTTTTTTGTGGAGGAAGGTCTTGAAGAGTTCAATATTGTGGGGCCTTTACCTTTTAAACCTTCAAAATTCCTCCCTTGAGAGTTAAAAGGTTTAGGGGAAGATGCGAAGGTATTATGCCTAGGGAGATGTGTGATAGCAAATTGTTTGGAACATCTGTCTGCAATATCAAAATTTTTGTGGGAGAACGGAAAAAAGAGAAATCGATTTGGGAGAGAACAAAATTTATAGCATTTCTTTGGGCTTCGCAGTTTCAACCATTTGAAGATACTCCTCTGTTTACGAGTGATTTGAGTTGGAGAGGCTGTCCTGGGCAAAAAAAAAAAAAAATAGGGTCGATTGAGTAACTGGGCGATTGATTAAGGTGACCGGTTCTTTTTGCTATAAGGATAGATATGACTTGTTATGATGCTACTTTTTATCTTCTTATGTATTCTGGTGCTGTGTTTTCTTAATCCTTTACTCTTTGTATTGTATATATTTTGAGGACAGCTGGTCCTCCCTTTCTTGTGCTTAATTCTCATAAATAAATTGATATATATATATATATATATATAGAGAGAGAGAGAGAGAGAGAGAGAGGCCCCCTCCTATAAGGACTCCTTATGGTGCAGACCCCGGTACATACCATTTTTTTAAAATAGTAAAAAATGAATTTTTTCATGAAACTTCATGGATATGATCTCCACGGTGAGAAGATCATCTCCAATTTTTTTCATCAAAAAATTTAATTAAAAAACCATTGAGATTAGGTGATATGTAAAAAAAGGGTATAAATATGCATTTTCGACCGTTGAAATGTTGGCGATCATCTCACGCACTTTTTGATTGAATTTTTTTATGAAACTTCATGAATATGATCTCGACAGTGAGTAGATCATATCCATGAAGTTTCATCAAAAAATTCATTTTTTTACTATTTTAAAAAAATGGTATGTACCGAGGTCTGCACCATAAGGAGTTCTTACAGGAGACTTTCTGTATATATATATATATTCTTCCCCCTTAGGCTAGCAGTTAATGCCCTGGAGTAAAAGTGACATGGAAATGAAGAAGGTAAGCTAGGTCTTACAACGATTAAAAAGAATTTTTTCCCCCCTCTTATCTCTTGATTTTTGAACCCTTTAGAAAAATGATCACTTGATTTGAAGATGCATATCTGCTGTTCAAATCTGTGAAATCTGGAGAGTAGTAACTGGTAGGAGACTGCACTGCACTAAAAGGTTGACTGCAATGTTACCATCTTGGGAGATCGAGCACTCTGTTCCGTTTGAGTTCTCAGTTCTTTTGTACTACTAGTGACGTTGATGATGCATGGAGTATGCCATGCTTTCAAATATTAATATGTAATTGTGGTTTCTTTGTGCTTTCAACATGATGATTCATATTACTGACTCCGTCCAATTTAATAGTCCTACGTATCTTTTTGGGACATCCCAAATTTAGAGTCACTTTTTTTAGATGTAGTAGTACTACTTGTGCTTTGAGGCCTAACTTTTGTGAAGAGAAAAAAGCCGCATAAAATTAAAATGGATCCCAAGTGAAAATATTGTAACAAAGACAATTACTAGACCACGTAGCACAAATAACTAGAAATTAAAGTGGCAAAGGCAATTGATTAAAAGTTGAAAATAGACTATGTACTTGGTGGGAAACACGCAAAAATGTGTAAACATCCATAATTCTAGAAAGAGAGTAGAACTTACTTTCAAGTCTAAAACGTTGTAAGCATTGCCTGCTTCATCCTGGGTCCATGGCAAGTCGGGGGCATACCTCCATTGTCCGTCGACAATAAACCTATACTGGTAAACCCCCGATGGGAGCACTTTCATAATGGCAAAATCTTTCCCAGATCTAAGCAACGGCTTCCTGATCAAGACGGTAAAAAAATTCTACATGAGGGTGCAATTCATAATGCAAAAGTTTCTTCTTTCTTCAAAAAACATAGTTGGGAAATAATCCTCAACTGGAGCTACTGTTTTATTAAAGAAAGAAGACAAACTACACAACCAAGGCAACCCTCAAGGGTCTGCCTTTTTTCCTCCTAACTTTCAGTTTCTCCAGAATCTGATCTTGTTTTAGATTTTTAAATAATATTAGCAATTGCAAAATTCCGATTTTTCCGAACATAATCGAGACTGATTCTGATTTTCTGAATTTTTAATTTCTCTTGTGCCGATCACCCCTCCCCCCCCAACCAACGATATATACATTTAGTCAGGCGCTCCAACATACCTCACTTAACATACCTATGAACATACTCATTTTTTAAAATAGTAAAAAAATGTATTTTTTGACCAAACTCAATATATATGATCTACATAGTAAGGATATCATCTACAAAAAAAATCATCAAAAAATTCAATCCGGAAGTGGATGAGATGATAGCAAAAATTTGAACGGCCGAAATGTTCATATATACCCACTTTTCATTTCACCCATTTCCGGGTTGAATTTTTTTATGATTATTTTTGTAGATGATCTCTTCATTATGAAGATTGTGTATACAAAATTCGGTGAAAAAATACATTTTTTTTACTATTTTAATAAAATAAGTATGTTCAAAACTCTGTTGTCAGTATCGGCCGATTCGGTTCGATACTGCCCTATATAGATACGTATCGGGACTGTGAATCGAAAATGTCAATGTATCGTGAGTATTGGGGCTGAATTGCGATTCGATATATGAATCGGGCGATTCGCGATTCAGTTCTCAAGGTCGGGTTGGGTTATTTCGGCCCCAGAGCTTAAAAAACCGGAAAAAAACGTTTTTTTTTTTTTTTTTTACCGAAAATGATTGTAATAATGTTTAAAGACTTTTAAAACCATAAAAGGAACAAAATTTTAGGTATAAAAGGTCCCTTTCTCATTTTTCTTGTGCTCCGTACCATTAATATTTTGTCCACCTCTTTCTTTTCTTGTCTTTTTCTTCAAGTTTTTGCAAAGAGAAGCTTCCACCCTATTTAATATCCTTTGTTTTGGTACTTTGGTAAGTAACCTAGTTTATTTATTTATTGTTTCTCACTTTCTCAACCTATTTGATGTCTCCCTACTTATTTATTAAGTTGTCTTTATTTATTTATTATTTTGGTAGCTTTGATCTTGATATTTCTTCTTTATCTAATTAGGAAATGACTAAAAAAAGATAAACGCTGTGGTTGACCCCACATGGGATTATTGTGAAAAGGTGAATGATAATAGATTGCATTTAAGATGTAATTTTTGTAAGGATGCAAAATGGGGTGTTATTTTTAGAATGAAGAATCATCTTGTCGGTACGGAGAAGATGCAAAAAAGTGTATGCAATGCCCTTAAGATGTTAGAAAAAAGTTTGCAAACATTTTAGGAGTAAATGAGGATGATTATAATGAAGAAGGTGGGCAACAAAATGAAGGTGAAGAGGAGTTTGACGTTTAGCAAAATTTCGAAAATCCAAAGGGAACTATGATGCATATGTCACTAGGAGGAAAGGAAAATCGGTTCGTGTTGATGAAGATAATATTGAAGTTATTGATGATGACGAGGAGGAGGAGGAGGAGGAGGAGGAGGGCAAAAGAAAAGAGGAGAGAATCGTTATAGAAGATGATGATGAAGACGATGACGATAATGAACTAAAAATTGATGATTAGGATATAGGAATTATTAGAGGAGTGATGAAGATGATGACTTTATTGGATATATTTTGGCTTTTGGTTATTATTTTTTGGATACTATTAAGGCATCATCATCACAGTTGAAGATGACACCATGATGATACCTTAATAGTTATTTAGTATATCTAAATATGCTTTGTGGATTCTCTTTTTGATATGACTTGTGGAAAAATTAGAAGTTTGAATCATATTATGTTATATAATTGATTGTAAAGTATTCTCTATATTTTTATTTAATTTTTACAATTTTATTTATTTTTTGTGCCGTATCATATGATACATATCGCGATACGATTCACGATTCACAGGGTTTTTGATACACGATAACAACTATGGTTCAGAGGTATGTTGCTAGGAGGTATGTTGGAGAGCCTGACGGTATATATATATATTCTGAAACTATTATGATATTTTGCGATTTTTCCCGCAATTTTTAAGATTTTTTACCACAATTTCTGATTTCAACAAAAGAAGAATCGAAACTCTTTTCTGATCTGATCTGGCCAAAGCACTGCCCTACTCTCATTTTAAATCATCCCAAAAGGGGTGAGAAACTGCCCTTAACGAGATTTGAACTCAGTCCACCTCTATGAAAGGTGTGCAGTCATGCCCCGTGAGCTACAACTCATTGATTAACGTAACACACAAGTTAAACTGGAAAAGAAAATGAGAAGAAAAAAATGGATTTTACCTAGTTTTCCAATTATCCCATGATCCTTCTACGGCAACTTCCTTGCCATCAAAGCTCCATGTAATGATCGTTGGAATTCCTTGTTCATCACTCATGTCTTCATATCCTGAGGTAGTTTGCATCCATGAGGGGCTTGGGATGTGTATTTCATCGGGTCTTTGCAAAGGAAGCACCGGGACCTGAAAACGCATAACAAAACAACAAATGAAAAAATCACATTTTTCCATGGCTCCAAGAGAAAGCACATTACTGGTGTGTTTGATTCGCATATATCCATGCAAAATATGAAAGATTCCAACGTTGTCACTTTTGGTGATTGCCTAAATTTTCCGTCGAATTTTCTTCGTAAAGTACAACCTGATAGTGCAAATTTCCGATATTTCCCATAAATAATTTTTCTTTGTGGGAAAGAAAGACAATTTTTCCGTGAAAATATTTTGCTAATCAATTTTTTTTTCAACCCATTCCAATCAAACACACCTTACAAGTAACCAAAGATAAGTGCATGAGCTTCATAAGAGCATATCGAGCACGAAGCAGACACACTACAAACCAGCGATTTAACATATATGGATTAGATGCTCAGGTTGGAATTATACGCTGATTAGCATAAGTGCATCAATAAGTTTTACTCAAGACTGGAAAATTTCTTTTATTAATCACATGAGTATCAATGTTTAGCATTCAGAGTCGTATTGTTTTCACACGAAAGACAATACATCTCCATTGGGTTACCACAATAAACTTTTAGAGGCAAATGTGTTTGTTTTATACCTCAACTCAACAAAGCCTTTTTCAAATAATTTGGGGTCGGCTTGTTTGTTTTATACCTGAATAATTATTTTTAGAGCTAGAGGTTGTTTATTTTTGCCTCTTAAGTTTGAACTTAAGAGGTACCAAATTAGTGTTTTGGCTTTAATTTTCAGAGATTAATGGTATTCTCTTAATGGTTAAGAGGTGAAGGAGCATTTGAATCTAAATTTGAATTAGACTCAATAGATCCATTAAGAGGTTTTATTCCGATATTGTTTATTTTTGCCTCTTAAGTGAACCATTAAGACTTAAAGGCTCATTTGGTTCGAGGTTTGGAAAGGAGAATTTAAGAATCCTGCAATTTAGAACTCCCCTCATCTAGAATGATAATGTTTGGTTGGAAATTTGGGGGAACTTAGAACTTCTAGAATTTAGAATTCCCACAAAATTGGAATTCTCCTTTTCCCTCTAAATCGGGGGGGAATTCTATATTCCCGGGAATTCTAGCGTACTTTTGTGGTGAGAAAAAAATACCCTCTCATATAAACTCTCACATACCATCTCTCTTACACACACATACACTCTATCTCACACACACACATACAGTCCCTCCCACACACACACTCTCTCGCTCTCTCACACACACACAAGATCGCTCTATCTCACACACGCACTCTCACACCACACGCACTCTTGCTATCACACACGCACATACTCACGCCCACATACACACACTCACACACACTAGTACACTCTCTCTCACACACATACACTCAAACACACTTTCACACACACTCGCGCACACACTCAAATCAAGTAGAAGGGTATTTTAGTTAAATGATAATATGGGGAAGTAATTTTTAGATGTCAGGGAGAATTCCTGTTTGAACTAAACAATGGAAAGGAATTCAAGATTCCAATCAAGGATTCCCATTCCCTTTCCAAACCTCGAACCAAACGAACCTTAAAAAGTACAAAATAGTGTTTGTTCTTTCAAAAAAAATTATGAGGCTAACGGCTATATTTGCAGGTATAAGTGCCTCTAAAAACTGAATTAAGGTTCATTCGTTCATAACCTCAGACTTTCGATTCATATAAAAGAATAAACCAACTCTCAAGATATAAAAAGCAAACATATTTTTCAGGTTAAGATTTAAGACTTCAAAATAAGATTTTTAACTTCAAATTCAGATTTAGACAAGAAAACAAAAGCACCCTTAATATTTCGGAGGCAATATTACCTCTTAATGATTCAAAGGCAATATGAACTTTAACCTATAATATTTTTTATATATAAAAAATAATAGCACCTTTAAACTCTCAGATTTAGACATAAGATGTAAAAACAAACATCATCTTAGTCAGCTTTCACGTTAAAAAAAGCCCTCAGAGAAAACAAAAATACATTTGGAGCATCGACCAAAACAGCTAGTACGCGTTTAATGAAAAACAAATCAAAATAATGAAAGATTCTATACATAGTGGTGCCATAGCCAAAAAAATTTCCAACCTATAGGCTTTCTTCACAATACGAATCCGATAATCAAAGTTGAAACAAATTCCCAGATCTACACCTATACCCAAAATCGGTGTAAACAAATGGAATCTATATTCGCATTAACAACAACATATACATGTACATGTTCATACACACAAAAACAAAACACTATAAAGGGGTCAATAATAAAAGAATTGACCTGAGGAGTGAACGTTAACGGTAAACTAGCAAGCAAGTGTAATGAATATAAATCGGTGTAAGCATATTGAATCTTATTCCAATTTTCTCATTAACAACAAAATATACATATATATACACACACAAAAACAAAAATCTATCATTAAAAATTGACAAGAGGAGTGAACGTCAATGGTAAATCAGCAAGCAAGTGTACTGAAAAACCCCAATTACATTAATTGGTGGCATAACCAAAACAATCTCCAACATGTAGGCATTCTTCACCACACAAATCCCGTAATCAAAGTTGAACATTAAATGTAACCCAGCAGCCCTGGGGCTAAGAGCAGGAGATTGACCCATTCACACACAAACACGCACACACATATACAACCTATAAATTTCAAAGTTGCAACATTTTCTGAGATTCGTAAATTGACGAATTACCCATATCAAGTATCGGTGTAAAAACACTAAATTTCATTCCAATCCCCTCACTAACACCAAATTACACATGTATAAAACTATGAACTGGTCAATTGCAAAATAAACTAACCTGGGAAGTAAACATCGAAGGGAACCCAGCAGCCCTAGAGCTAAATGGAGGAGATTGACCCATAAACACACCAACACTCACACACACACACAAACATATATACAACCTATAGGTTTTGAAAGTTGCAATCTTTTCTGTGATCCATAAACTCACAAATTACCCATATCTTAAATTGTTGTGAAAAATCTAACTTTCATTTCAATTTTCACATCAACACCAAACTACACATGTATAAAACTATGAAGGGGGAAAAAAGAAAAAAAAAATTGACATGGGGAGTGAACATTAAAGGTAACCCAGAAGCCCTAGGACTAGGAGGAGGAGATTGATCCATTATATAATATATCAGGAGGGACTTTTGGTCTCCACTATCCAATGGTTGAGTTTGAATGTTGGGGTTTATATCTGATGGTGGAATATGATGCCCCGTGGCATCATATTAAAATGGCACCCAGGCTTCAATGTACCCACGCTTAAAGAAGTCTGCACAAGCATGGGTAGAGCATGGGTTCAATTAAAGAAATTTGCAAAAACAGGTTCACTTTTACTCCTCAGCTCCATCTCTACTCCTCAGTCCACTTCTCACCCAAGCTCCACCAAAACTGGATTCACTCTCTCATAACTGGGTTCACTCTTTCATTAGGTGCATAATCATCATCTCTGTTATTATCTGTGTTCATATTACCTATGTGTTCATATTTTTATGAATGTTCATAATATCAACTGAGTTAAACAATGGTTCTTGGAAAAAAAATAGAATAAGATACCTCTGAGTTTGTTTGTTTCTCAAACCGAGTTTCTCATACTCTTATGTTTAAAAAATCTCAGGTGGTTGAAATCTGTCATTTGAAAAAGGATTGTAAGAACAGCCCCTGTGACAGAAAAAAAAACATTTTCATACTATGCGTACATAATACCTTTGAGTTTGTTTGTTTCTCAAACTGGGTTTCTCATACTCTGTTCAAAAAATCTCCTGTGGTTTATATCTGTCATTTGAAATGGATCGTAAAAACAGCCCCCGTGACAATCACAAGGAAGCTCAGCAGCCCCCGTTTTAATAAATGGTTCCTTTAAGAGATGAAATCACGTAAAAGATGAATTTCCTTTATGAAAACTCAGTTATCTCCGGCGATGAAATCTCCGGCCCCCATGACAATCACATTCAATGAATAGCAATATTCACTTAATCTTATTCGATGTTTTTTAAATATGGTTCCTTTAATAGATGAAATCACATATAAAATGAATTTACTTTGTGGAAACTCAGTTATCTCCGGCGATGAAATCTCCGGCCAGTAGAGATGAAATCTTTGGCCAATATTCACTGATCTTATTCAATGCTTTTGAAATATGGTTCCTTTAAGAGATGAAATCACGTAAAAAATGAATTCACTTTGTGGAAACTCAGTTATCTCCGGCTATGAAATCTCCGGCCAGTAAAGATGAAATCTTCTTCCATCGGCCAAATCATAAAATCTGCACAAAATCATTTCGATGAGAAGTTGGAAAATGAGTGGGAAAAAATATGAATTTTTGCTCTTACTTTTTCTATTTTCCATGGAAAGCAATGCTTTGGTTGGCGAATAAGAAATATTTTCCACTAAAAATGAGGTTTTTGATAAAGCAATTGGTATGTGCATAAATGTTATTCCTATATAACTTGTTTGCAATAAAGGTATTACAAAGGCAAAACATGAATCAAACAACTATTTTCTATGGAAAAAAATTTCATGTCAATCAAATACACCCTAAGATATTGTGACGTGTCACTTTTATTTGGGTGTTGTTCGTATTAGATAAAGATGTGTCCGTGTTAAGATTTTAAGTCGTGTTATGTTATAATCGGGTCGTGTTCATATTAATATAAACATAAATATCTAAAAAGCCCCCAAATACTCTCTCTTCTCTTATCATAATCAGTACACACTCAACCAAAAACCTTAACCCTAAAAGTAAAACCTTTACCTTTAAATTAAAAAATAAAAATAAAAACAAATAGCAAACAATTTGAATTCAACTATGTATTGTTTTAATTGTATTGTCAATAAGAAACCTTAAATAAGTGGTGTGGCCACTAACTTTGCCTCTATTAATAACTTTCATTTTATATTTTGGTTTGTTTACATCGTGGTAATTTTGTGTTCATTTTGTTTTAAATGCTAATTGATATTGGAACATTAATTTATTTGCAGAAACATCATACATTATGAAAAATAGACTAAACCTAGTATATATACCTATCCATAGAAATAAGCTTTAGGAAATCAACAGGTTTTGGTGGAGCTCGAGTAAGACGTAAACTGAGGAGTAGAACTGAACCTGTTTTTGCAGACTTCTTTAATTGCACCCATGTTGGAGCTCTGCCCATGCTTGTGCAGACTTTTTTAAGCATAGGTACATTGAAGCGTGGGTGCCATTTTAATATGATGCCACGTGGCATCATACTTCACCATCACATATAAACCCCCAACATTCAACTAATATATATATATATAATATCCAACCCATAGATTTCAAAGTTCCAATGTTTTTCTCAAATCCATAAATTCACAAATTTATGAATTATAATACTGTTTTCTGTTTTTAAATACAATTCTGGCAAGAATTTGTGTTTGGCAGACCTGTTTTAAAGTATTAAATTATAATATTTCTGTGTTATAATCCTATTTTCTAAATTTTATTTTCAGCTTTTCAAATTAGAATCGTCCATCCTCTATATTTTTATGCATTTATACCTTAATATATAATATACATATACATATACATTACATTAATATATATGTAATTATAATAAATAAAAAATATGTACATGTACACAAAATTACGTATATGTATGTATTATGAAATTATATAATATACCAAGATCTATATGTTAAATAATATAGAAATGCAATATCATAATATAGACATATATACATATATATATATATATATATATATATATGTATACATATACATATATATATATATATATAATATACACATGTTTACCAATTTTGTGTGTTAGTTTTTAATTTTTGAGAAAACTGAATTTAAAAACAAGTTTACCAAACGCACGCTGATATTTATAAACAAAGAAAACTAAATCTAAAAATTGTATTTAAAAACAGTTTTTAAATTGAGTTTTCTGAATACATAACCAAACAGGCCTTAAATTTCCAATAGTCTCGTCAACACCAAATTACACATATATAAAACTATGAGGGGGCAAATTCCAAAAAAAAATGTAACCTGAGGAGTGAACATTAAATGTAAGCTAAGAGGAGGATATTAACCCATTAACATATTGATGTGTAGTTGGAGAGCGGAAGCGGTTTAATTTAGGAAACCACACAACAACAACATTTATAGAACAAATGCCCAATTTATCCATCTAATTTATCCTTCAAAATATATTAGCGAGTACAAAAGGAGGTCAATGGCCTTGTTTAGAGAGGAAAGAGAAGGAAGAAAGGGCCCATTACTTGCCTACTAAGAAATGCTTAGGTCACATGTGATGTCATGGGTGAGATCACGTAGACTAGATATTCCCGTTTTAAAATACCTATTCTAGTCCTTCCTAAACCTAACAAATACAACTAAAACATAAAAATAAAAAAGCAAAAAATAAAACTAAAAATAAAAATGATTTCCATGGGGCCCAGCATACATCATTCTCACCCACTTGGAGAAAGCTCGTACGGAGCGTCGGAGGTTGGCGATAAGGGAGCAAAACAATCAATAGGAGACTCCCCAACTTGAAAGGGAAGGAGTCCTTGGAAATGGCTGACGTATCAGCTAACAAAAGGGACTGAGTGGGTGATCAAAATCCCATCCATGGTTGACATATAGGATCATGGCCCCGAAGCTTTTAATAAGAATAACCAAAACCCACCGTCTTGGGGATGGCCAACGATGCCAAATGCAGTCCGACTTCCCCATCATAAGCACCCATGAGGCTAGGCGTTTCAACTTGACCACCAAACGTGCCTCAAATGCCTCCCAAATTGGATCCACATATCCCAAACCAACTACATTAACCTGAAACAACGAATCGATCACACCCGAAGAAACAACCTCAACTGTATCATAATCATTCCCAAATAGTGGGAATAAATCGTTGATATAATGCAGATCCACCTACCTAAAGTGAGTGCGAATCACCCATCTGTCTTCAACAAATACATCGAAGAAATCTCTTATGCACAACCTAGCGTCTTCTTCCCCGAAGATGAGAAAGAAATCCCCAAACTCGAAAACCTCCAAATCGCGAAACCGGATGCAGGTAATCCAGCCATCCTCCTCAAAAATAGGAATAAAATCACAAAGAAAGAACTTAGGATCCATACCATCCGATGACGGGTCCTCGGCATACGCGAAGAAGCCATCACCATGCGTGATTGGGTAGTTGGCAACATCGTCGACGTCGGCCGTATGAGATGTCGCACCGGCGCACAAATAGTCAAAATACAGTGTCAAACGTCTTGCCCTCTCACGTACACAATGATCACGCGCCTATTATACCTCAAGGTACTTCGTGAACCATTGACTTAGGCCCCAATGGATATGGCACAAAATTGAAAGCTCTCTTTATGTAACGTATTGCTTGCTCGGTCCAAGTTGTCGATGCGGGCATAGAGTTCCTCCATGACGGTACAGCTCAATCACTAAACTTCAACACAAACCTCCATGTCAACCTCATAATCAACATCAACACCTTCGTTCCACAATATATCGAAACGGAAATATGTATTGTGGAATGAAGTTGGGCTTGAATCGGGGATTTGGGAAAATGTGGCGGTGAATCATGATTTTCAGACAAGTGGGGGCTGAAATATAATTACCAAGAGTTTCTGGGACAGATTTGGATATTCAAAAAGAGGGGGCTGAAATATCAATTTTAAAAGTTAGGAGGGGCTCCATATTTGGCTTCAACAAGAGAAACCCTAGCTAGGGTTTGTGTGTTACCACAAAAGGTTGTCTCCTTGACATTCCCTTGGTCAGCCGGAGATCCAGTGAGGTACACCCGAACTTAACGATGGTCGTCGACCTCCGACGACATCGGTAGGAAGCCAAAATGTCAGAACGACTATAAGAGGCGGCGGTACTTAAAAATTAGGGCTTCTTCCCTCTTTTGTGTGGTTGTGGCTTGAAAGTTGAAAGAGGTCAGGTGACAGAGGGTCCAATAGTGGACGTCAAAGCCTCGATTGACGTCGCCCGAGGTCGGCTAGGCTGGTTAGAGGACGACAAGGTCGAAAACTTGTCATGAGCCACAGATCGTCAGAGCCTTTCGGATTTGCGGCTTTTGGGATTGAGTCTGGGTTTGCCGTGCCCGATCTAACAAGAAGTGGCCCCTGGGGTCTGTCGTGCGATGATCACTCGTAAAGCGTCGGAGAGGCTCGCGAGAGCTAGGGGTATAGTGGGATTAGGTCGGAGGCACCAAAACCTTACCAGATCTAAGGTTTCGACCTTATCGGCTGTTGCGAGACCTAGTCAGGAGCTCGATAACCTTGGGCGAGTAGTGGCGAAAGTCCGCCAACTTCAAGAATGCATCGAATCTGGAGTTATTGGAGGGAAGCAGCTCAGATCTAGTAATATGGGGTATTTTTGGTTTGTTTTGGGTTGGTGCCGCTTGACCGCGGGTGGCGGAGGTCCATTCTGGAGGAGTGATTGATCGGTTCCTCCGAACCATACCCACAGATCTACGACGACCACATCAGGAGCAAATGAAGATCTAACTAATACCAACCAATTTGATGTGTTAGGGGAAAGAAAAGGATCTAAATGGGCCAATTACTTGTGTGCTATGGGATGCTTAGCTCACATGTGATATCATGGGTAACATCACTAATGACATCATATGGACTAGAACATTCTCGTTACAAAATACGTAACATTCTCGTTACAAAATACATGTTTTAGCCCTTACTAAACCTAACAACTACAACTACAACTACAACATAAAAATAATAAAAGGAAAAATACAAATGATTCCCGTAGGGGCCCGCGTACATCATATATATATAAACACACACACACATGCATATATACACAGCCAAAAGACTTCGAGGTTGCTATCTTTTTTCAGATTTATAAATTCACAATTACCCATATCTTAAATTAGTGTAGAAATTTACCCTGGAGGTGGGCTCGTTAGGCCAAAGATCTAGAGTTCGAAACCCTCCTGCGGATATCATTTAAGCGGAGCGTGTGCTAGGGTTAGACCTGACAAAATTAGGCACGACACGATGAGACGATACGAACCGACATGAAATTATAAGTTAGTGGGTGGACTCTTAATGGTTTCGAGTGATATCAGGTTAACACGATAAGACACGATAGTTAACGAGTCGGGTTACTGTTGCCCCCCATCACCTAGTAATACCCGATAAGACCCATTAAGATCCATTAGTTTAAGTAAATAAGATATATTTTTAGGATTTATAAAGAGTTTATGTAGCTTAATGTTAATTTAGTCATAAGAAATTTACTAACTGAGAGAGTTAGTAGTGACAATGAATTAATGAGTCTAATTTCATTTAAAAATGAGCTAATATGTCTATTTGTATACAATCCAAAATAATTCATTATCTTGATGGGTAACAAGGAATGTACACGACACAACACGTTAAGATAACAGGTAAGGCTTGAATATGATTTTTTCACACGATAAAAAGGACACCATTTTAGACATGAACATGATAAAAATCGACGGGAACACGACTCGACACTGTTTCGCTCACATGGAGGATCCAAAAGGGCTCGTTCATGTCAAGGTTTAGGGTTATCAAAAAAAATGATGTAAAAATTCTAACTTCCAGTCCAATTTTCTCATCAACACTAAATTACAAATGTATAAATCTATGAAGGGGGCAATTGACACAACATTAAAAAATAAAAAATAAAGTGAATACTAAAAGTAACCCAGCAACCCTGGGACTAGGAGGGTGAAATTGCTAACATCTATATCTATATATATATATATATACAAACACACACACACACACATATATATATACAACCTACAGATTTCAAAATTGTGATCTAATTTCAGTTCCATAAATTCACAAAGAATCCATATCAAGTTACGGTATACAAACACTAACTTTCATTCCAATCATTTCATCAACACCAAACTACACATGTACAAAACTATGAACGGGTAAATAGTAGAAAAAAATGAGTAAACATTAAACGTAACCCAAAAGCCCCAAGGCAAAGAGGAGGAGATTGACCCATTAACACACACACACACACACACACACACACACATAAATATATATATATAGTCAAACTCTCTAACATACCTCACTGAACATACCTATGAACATACCCATTTTTAAAAAATAAAAAATATATATATTTTCCAACCAAATTTTGTATACATGATCCACATAGTAAGGAGATCATCTATAAAAAAAAATCAACTCGGAAGTGGGAAAGGTGATGGAAAAAATTTAAACAGTCAAAAATGCACATATAACCCACTTTTCATTTCACCCACTTTCTGTAACACCCCGCCCAATTTAATATCGGGTGATCAGTCCTTTATAAAATTTTAAAACAGAATGTTCGGTTGGTTCATTCTTAGCATCACTGTCAAAAACATTAACTTTATTAATCACCTAATATAAATTAAGCTAGTGTCAAAATATTTTTCCTTTTTAAAATTATAACCAAAAGTCATATTTATAAAATCCAAGAATTTAAAGATAATCCATTCACCATTCAACTGAATAAAATAAATAATAAATCTGAATCACGTATTGAAATAAATACGACTGCATAAAACATTCCAGTTCAAAACTCTAAACCACATATCCATAGAAAAACTAAATCCAACTAAAATGAATAGAAACTAAACTAAATACAATCTCTGATAAAATGTCTAAGGAATGGGCGACACATGTCCTAAATGAGAAGTCTATATAAACTGAGAGAAATGATAGGAGCGTCTAATGCAAAGACCTACAGCTTCCACATCAACCGTAGCACGCCAAGCAATCCAAGTCTCTAAATCTAGTGTCCCTGTGTGGCTGAGCACCTGATATAATACATATATATATAGCAAGAGAGAAAAGAGATGCAAGAGACGGGCAGAGCCCGATGTGTAAAAATATGTTTTAGCAAGTATTTAAAACTGCCTTGAAGCAAGTATTATGTGCATGTTAGATTCGTGCTCTGACATGAAGTTCTCACCTCTCTCCTATTGTGCACTCGTATCGCATCTTCTGCTTAGTACTAGTAATTCTACCCAAGTTAACTAAGTTCAAAGTCACGTAACACTATCTACATTCAACCGTAGTATTTTCGTATCGCCCATACCATACCTCATAAGTAGTCTATCACATTTTACTACCTTCCATGTTCACTCTTAGAGTATATAAATCTTTATCTCATTAAGATTGTTTCATATGTCATTATTGCCATAACTACTAGTTTCTCTTAGTAGAATTTCTCATAAATACACACACACATATATATATATATATATATATATATATATATATATATATACATAGTCACAACATCCCTATACATATATATTCCAGTCCTGCACCCCCGGTTTGAATTCCCATTAGTGCTATAAATAAAATGACCCTGCACCCCCGGGTTATCACCCATTAGTGCACTTATACAATATCCTTGCACCCCGGGTTATCACCCATTAGTGCACTAAATAAAAACCTTACACCCCCGGGTTATCACCCTTTAGTGTATTAAACAACATAACCTTGCACCTCCGGGTTCTCACCCATTAGTGCACTTTAACAAAAATATCAAATAATAGGCATACACACATCCTATTAAAATTTATAGGTATTCTCCCAACCTAGTTGCATACTCACCATACGTATTTTATTCTCATTGTCACGTATTATATAATAATATTAGATTACCACAACTCTCTCGTAATCTTCAATGTAAGTCTTCTTCCCAAAATATTTAAAGTATAAATCTCACACACTTTCTCGTAAACCTGTCTCGTTTTAAATTTATTAACTGGCAGTTCCTCTCACTCCAATAAACTGAAAATTCCAAAACTGGATTCTAAGATAATTCCCCGAATTTACCTCGTCGCTCGAACCAGATGGCAACGTCGTTTGAACGACTGCCATGTGTCGCTCGAGCGACTTCGCGCGACATCCCTATCTCGCTCAAACGACTACACGCGACATCGTGTGAGATGCACTGTTTCGTCTTCTTCCCCAGATTTCAGCGTTTTTCCACCATTAACACCTCTAAGACCTCTATTGTTCATTCCCAAACACCCAAACAGCAGACCCAATTGATGTTCTAACATATTTAGATGATTTCTAACAACCTAGAATCACTAATTCTTCACAATACATCAATTAAATACTAAATCCCCAAATTAAATCATTAGAACCCTAGTTCTTCCAATTTCAATTTAAGAACTACTATAACTCAGATTTATTCATGGGAATTATTATAAATTCGTGGATGATATCCTATCTACATGAAGGAATTTAATCTCTCAGACCCAATATGAATCAAATCATCAAGTTCTCATCAAAATTAAATCTAATAAATTGGTGGGTTATTACCTATTCTAATCATGAACATAATTACTAGTAAATCACGCAACTAATAAACACTTGCCTCGAATATGACGGTCTGATCCGTTGGTGATGTTGGTATAGATGTGTTCCTCTCTTCGCGATCTACGCGTTGATGGAATTTCCGGTGTAAAAGCTTGAGCCTTTCTCCAAGAACAGCTATGGAGTCCTTCCTCTCCCTCATAGGTTTTCCCTCTTTCTCACTTAGGTTTAGAATCTGATAGGTAATGTCTTACCCACGTACCTTTCTTATTTAATTACTGATTTTCGTCATTAATTAAACCCCCAAAAATCCAAATTACAAAACTACTCTTACAGGGTGACGGTTTGGCCTAAAATATTCTGGAGTCCAAATGAAATACCCGGGTAGTGTTTTCTGACTATCTCAACCCTCCCGGACTCAACGGCGCACTCAAAATGACCATACGAGTTAATAAAAATAAATTCTCTTTTTATCCCCATCAATCAGTCCCGACACGACTCACACGCGCGTTAGTCTTAAATTACCAAACTGTCGTATTTCTCACTTTCGACAATTTATCAAATTTCATAATTCCATATTACATATCACACAGTAATATTCAATAATTCTCATAAATAAGTATTAACTCTTGTCACGCTAGTTAATAATTAGTTTATTTTTTTTCAAATCCGGATTAATTACCAATTAATTCTCGCATATTAATTTAATTAATCCCACAATAATAATTAATCACATAATTATTTAGGTTCTCAAAAATACGGGGTGTTACATACTTCCCTCCTAATAACGAAATTTCGTCCCGAAATTCAGAAATTAAGGCATACCTGATACAAATAAATCTGGATACTTCTCACGCATATCCGCCTCTCGCTCCCAAGTGGACTCCTCCACATTGTGATGCTGCCACTGAACCCGCACAAGTGGAACTACCTTTGACCTCAGTCTCCTCTCACTGTGATCTAGGATAGCCACTGGCCTCTCCTCATAAGAACTGTCGGGCTGCAAATCGATCTCCTCTATCGCGATGTGAGTGTGGGTCAATTCATCCCGAAGATACCGCCTCAGTGACGATATGTGAAACACATCATGGATGTGGTGTAAGTGCTCCGGCAACCCTAGTCTATAAGCCACTGGTCCGATCCTCTCGGTAATTGGAAATGGTCCTACGTATCTTGGAGCCAATTTCCCCTTCTTCCCGAACCTCATCACCCCCTTCATAGGAGATACTCTCAACAAAACTTGATCCCCCACTGTGAACTCTCTAAAGGACCTCTTAGCATCGGCATAGCTTTTCTGCATGTCCTGGCCTACCCGTATACGACTTCGAATCATCTCGATCCTGCTCAATGTATCCTAAATTACCTCAGGCCCAAGTAACTTGTTGTCTCCCACCTCTAGCCAACAGACTGGAGAACGACAAGGTCTCCCATATAATGCCTCGAATGGGGCCATGCCAATCGTGAACTGATAGGAGTTGTTGTAAGCAAACTCTACCAGTGGAAGATACTGCTCCCAGCTTTCCCCAAAGTCAAGGATACACATGCGCAACATGTCCTTAAGCATCTGATTAGTACGTTCAATCTGCCCATCGGTCTGCGGATGATACGCCATACTCAATCGCAACTTAATACCCATAGCCCCCTGGAAACTCCCCCAAAAACGAGACACAATGGTCGTATCTCTATCTGACACGATATTAAGAGGCACCATACAATCTTACTATCTCTGCAATAAATATCTGAGCATACTGTCCCGCTGTATAGTCTGTCCTGACTGGCAGAAAATGGGCTACTTTTGTCAACCGGTCCACAATAACCCATATAGAATCGTGGCCCATCTGCGAAGTAGGCAACCCAGTAATAAAATTCATGGAAATGCCCTCCCATTTCCACGTAAGGATCTAACGGCTGAAATAAACCTGGTGGTCTCTGATGGTCCACCTTTACTAGCTGACAAGTGGTACACTTGGATACGAACTCTGCGATATCCCTCTTCATCCCACTCCACCAGTACTGCCGCCTCATATCCTGGTACATCTTATCCTCGTCGGGATGTACCGCAAATCTGGACCCATGCGACTCCGTTATCACTGCATGTCTACGGTCCTCCCCCTCTGGAACCACGAGTCTCCCGTTGAAACGCAAGCCTCCCTCGGAACTTACCGAATAAGACTCGGCTCCACCAGCTAAGAGCTGTCTAATCCTCTCCTGGCAAAAAGGGTCTACCGCCTGTGCCTATACTACCCTCGTCACTCTCTGCGGTGTGACGGTCATAACTGACATGAATGATCTGGCCACAGCATCCTGGTGCCCTAGCTCCTTCCATTTCGCCTTCCACACCTCGGCCGTCTCATCTACGGGCCTACGGCTCCACGCATCTGCAACTACGTTAGCCTTTCCCGGGTGATAGTGAATCTCAAACTGATAATCTTTTACAAACTCTAGCCATCTGCGTTGACGCATATTCAGCTCCTTCTACGTGAACAAGTACTGCAGTGACTTGTGGTCTGTAAATAGGTAAAACTGCTCTCCCAAAAGGTAATGCCTCCAAATGCTGAGTGCAAACATGACTGCAGCCAGCTCTAATTCGTGTGTTGGGAAGTTCTTCTCATGAGGCTTAAGCTTTCGGGAAGCATAAGCTATAGCCTGATCCTCCTGTTGAAGTACACCCCCCAAGTCCTAGTAAGGACGCATCAGTGTAGACTAGATACTCCACTCCCGGCCTGGGCAGTGCTAACACCGGTGCTGAAGTCAGCTTGTCCTTCAGCTCATCAAAAGCCAACTGACAGGCATCAATCCAGATAAATGGCAGTCCTTTGCGAGTCAAATGAGTCAATGGCCCGCTATCTTCGAGAATCCCCGTATAAACCTCATGTAGTATCCTGCTAGGCCCAAGAAACTACGTATCTCCGTCGGCGTCGTGGGCTGTCCCCACTCCCTCGCCGCTGACACTTCCCCGGATCTACGGATATCCCTCTATCCGAAATAATGTGCCCCAAAAATTGAACTTCCTTCAGCTAAAATCCACATTTCTTATATTTTGCATACAACTCGTGCTGACGCAGTGTCTGCAAAACCTGCCTCAAATGTTCGGCATGCTCCTCTTCCGTCTGAGAGTCAATCAGGATGTCATCTATGAAGACAATGACAAACTGATCCAGGAACTCTCTGAACACCCTGTTCATCAAGTCCATAAACACGGCTGGGGCGTTGGTTAGGCCAAAAGGCATAACCCTAAACTCGTAGGAACCATATCTCGTCAAGAAGGCAGTCTTCGACACATCCTGCTCCCTGATCCGTAACTGATGGTATCCCGACCTCAAGTCAATCTTCGAGAAGAAAGCAGTTACTCTCAACTGGTCGAATAAGTCATCGATTCGGGGCAACGGATACTTATTCCGTATCGTGACCTTATTCAACTCACGATAATCGACACACAACCGTAACGATCCATCTCTCTTTTTAACGAACAGCACTGGGGCACCCCAAGGTGAAGTACTCCTACGAATAAACCCCTGACCCAACAGCTGTTCTATCTGATCCCGTAACTCCCTCATCTCCGCTGGGGCCATACGATAAGGTGCGCGGGCTATCGGCCGAGTGCCCGGCGTCAAATCTATAACAAAATCTATCTCTCTGCTAGGTGGTAATCCCGGAATATCCTGGAACACATCAACGAACTCCCGAACCACCGGTATCGAATCAAGAGGTATCACCACCCCCTTAGAGGTCTCCTCCTCTAAATAATACAAATGCGTGGAAGATCCTCCCTCAGAATGAGGCATCGCCACCAGGAACATCTCCTGACCCGGTATAGCAAAAATGATACTCCTATTAAAACAATCGATCAGGGTCCTATATGCAATTAGCCAATCCATACCGATAATCGCATCATACTCGGACATCTCTAATACAAGCATGTCGGTCGGTAAGGTAAGTCTCCCAATCTCTATACCCACCCCTAGACATATAAAGAAAATTGGCGAGCCAATACCCAAAGGCGAATCTACACATGTAACAGTACTCTCTGTTGTATCTAATAATCCCATAATACGTGTAAACCTCGTGGCAATAAAACAATGTGTGGCCCCCGTATCAAATAAAAAACGTCCCATAGTCCCCTGACTAGAAAACATACCCTCAATCGCGGGTGGAGCCTGTGGGACCGCGACCTGATGGAGGTTGTAGACCCGTCCATACTGAAGTTGACCCTGCTGCATTTTTTAGAACCTAAATAATTATGTGATTAATTATTATTGTGGGATTAATTAAATTAATATGCGAGAATTAATTGGTAATTAATCCGAATTTGAAAAAAAAAAAAATTATTAACTAGCGTGACAAGAGTTAATACTTATTTATGAGAATTATTGAATATTACTGTGTGATATGTAATATGGAATTATGAAATTTAATAAATTGTCGAAAGTGAGAAATACGAAAGTTTGGTAATTTAAGTCTGACGTGCGTGTGAGTCGTGTCGGGACTGATTGATGGGGATAAAAACAGAATTTATTTTTATTAACTCATGGTCATTTCGAGTGCGTCGTTGAGTCCGGGAGGGTTGAGATAGTCAGAAAACGCTACCCGGGTATTTTATTTGGACTCCGGAGTATTTTAGGCCAAACCAGCACCCCGTAGGGGTGGTTTTGTAATTTGGATTTTTGGGGGTTTAATTAATGACGAAAATCAGTAATTAAATAAGAAAGGTACATGGGTAAGACATTACCTATCAGATTCTAAACCTAAGTGAGAAAGAGGGAAAACCTAAGAGGGAAAGGAAAGGCTCCATAGGTGTTCTTGGAGAAAGGCTCAAGCTTTTACACCGAAAATTCCACCAACGCGTAGATCGCGAAGAGAGGAACACATCTATACCAACATCACTAAAGGATCAGACCGTCATATTAGAGGCAAGTGTTTATTACTTGCGTGATTTAGTAATAATTATGTTCATGATTAGAATAGGTAATAACCCACCAATTTATGAGATTTAATTTTGATGAGAACTTAATGATTTGATTCATATTAGGTCTGAGATTATAAGAGATTAAATTCCTTCATGTAGATAGGATATCATCCACGAATTTATAATAATTCCCATGAATAAATCTGAGTTATACTAGTTCTTAAATTGAAATTGGAAGAACTAGGTATCTAATGGTTTAATTTGGGGATTTAGTATTTAATTGATGTATTGTGAAGAATTAGTGATTCTAGGTTGTTAGAAATCATCTAAAAATGTTAAAACATCAATTGGATTTGCTGTTTGGGTGTTTGAGAATGAGCAATAGAGGTTTTAGAGGTGTTAATAGTGGAAAAACGCTGAAATCTGGGCAAGAAGACGAAACAGTGCATCTCGAGCGATGTCGCGCGTAGTCGTTCGAGCGAGATAGGGATGTCGCGTAAAGTCGCTCGAGCGACACGTGGCGGTCGTTCAAACGACGTTGCCATCTAGTTCGAGCGACGAGGTAAATTTTGGGAATTTTCTTAGAATCCAGTTTTGGAATTTTCAGTTTATTGGAGTGCGAGGAACTGCCAGTTAATAAATTTAAAACGAGACAGGTTTACGAGAAAGTGTGTGAGATTTATACTTTAAATATTTCAAGAAGAAGACTTACCTTGAAGATTACGAGAGAGTTATGGTAATCTAATATTATTATACAATACGTGGCAATGAGAATAAAATACGTATGGTAAGTATGCAACTAGGTTGGGAGAATACCTATAAATTTTAATAGGATGTGTGTATCCCTATTATTTGATATTTTTGTTAAAGTGCACTAATGGGTGATAACCCAGGGGTGCAAGGTTATGTTGTTTAATACACTAAAGGGTAAGGTTTTTATTTAATGCACTAATGGGTGATAACCCGGGGTGCAAGGATATTGTATTAAGTGCACTAATGGGTGATAACTCGGGGGTGCAGGGTCATTTTATTTATAGCACTAATGGGAATTCAAATCGGGGGTGCAGGACTAGAATATATATGTATAGGGATGTTGTGACTATGTATATATATGTGTGTATATTTATGAGAAATTCTACTAAGAGAAACTAGTAGTTATGGCAATAATGACATATGAAACAATCTTAATGAGATAAAGATTTATATACACTAAGAGTGAACATGAAAGGTAGTAAAATGTGATAGACTACTTATGAGGTATGGTATGGGCGATACGGAAATACTACGGTTGAATGTAGATAGTGTTACGTGACTTTGAACTAGTTAACTTGGGTAGAATTACTAGTACTAAGTAGAAGATGCGATAGGAGTGCACAATAGGAGAGAGGTGAGAACTTCATGTGAGAGCACGAATCTAACATGCACATAATACTTGCTTCAAGGCAGTTTTAAATACTTGCTAAAACATATTTTTACACATCGGGCTCTAACCCGTCTCTTGCATCTCTTTTCTCTCTTGCTATATATATATGTATTATATCAGGTGCTCAGCCACAGGGACACCTGATTTAGAGACTTGGATTGCTTGGCGTGCTAAGGCTGATGTGGAAGCTGTAGGTCTTTGCATTAGACGCTCCTATCATTTCTCTCAGTTTATCTAGACTTTTCATTTAGGGCATGTGTCGCCCATTCCTCAGACATTTTATCAGAGATTGTATTTAGTTTACTTTCTATTCATTTTAGTTGGATTTAGTTTTACTATGGATCTGTGGTTTAGAGTTTTGAACTGGAATGTTTTATCCAGTCGTATTTATTTCAGTACGTGATTCAGATTTATTATTTATTTTATTCAGTTGAATGGTGAATGGATTATCTTTAAATTCTTGGATTTTATAAATATGATATTTGGTTATAATTTTAAAAAGGAAAAATATTTTGACACTAGCTTAATTTATATTAGGTGATTAATAAAGTTAATGTTTTTGACAGTGATGCTAAGAATGAACAAACCGAACATTCTATTTTAAAATTTTATAAAGGACTGATCACCTGATATTAAATTGGGTGAGGTGTTACAGAAAGTGGGTGAAATGAAAAGTGGGTTATATGTGCAATTTTTACTGTTTAAATTTTTCCATCACCTTTTCCCCTTCCGAGTTGAATTTTTTTTATAGATGATCTCCTCATTATGTACATCATGTATACCAAATTTGGTTGAAAAATATAATTTTTTACTATTTTTCAAAAATGAGTATGTTCATAGGTATGTTGCTAAGAGGTATGTTGAAAAGCCTGACTATATATATATATATATATATATATATATATATATATATAACCCATATATTATAAATTTGCAATATTTTTCTCAGATACATAAATTTACAAATAACCCATATCAAGAAACAAAATAAAAAAACTTACTTTCATTCCAATCATCTCATCAACATCATATTACACACGTACAAATAATATGAAAAGGCAAATTGCAAAGAGAAACTAGCCTAAGAGTAAACATCAAAGGTAACCCAATAGCCCTAGGGCAAGGAGGAGGAAACTGAACCATTAATATATATATACACAACCTATAGATTTCAAAGTTGCAATCTTTTCTCAGATCCCTAAATTCACAGATAACCTATAACATTAAATGGTATAAAAACACTAAATTTCATTCCAATCATCTCATCAACACCAAATTACACATATATAAAATAAAACTATAAGGGAGTCAATTACAAAAAAAATGCCCTGGGGAGTAAACATGAAAGGCAACCCAGCAGCCCTAGGGCTAAGAGAAGAAGATTGACCCATTAACGTATGCGCGCGCGCGCGCGCACACATATATATATTCAACCCATAGATTTCAAAGTTGCAATATTTTTCTCAGATCCAAAAATTCATAAATAACCCATATCAAAAAATGGCGTAAAAACACTAAACTTCATTCTAATTTTCACATCAACACCAAATTATACATGCTTAAAACTATAAAGGAGTCAATTGCAAAAATAACTAACCTGAGGTGTAAACATTAAAGGTAACCCAACAACCCTAAGGCTAAGGGGAGGAGATTGACCCATTAACACACACGAACACGCATATATATATATATATAACACGCATATATATATATATATATATCCAATCCGTAGATTTCAAAGTTGCAATATTTTTCTCAGATCCATAAATTCACAAATGACCAATATCAAGAAACAGTATGACAACACTATCATTCCAATCATCTCATTAACACCAAGTTACACATATAAAACCATGAAGGAGCAGATTGCAAATAAAAACTAACCTGGGTAGTAAACATTAAAGATAACCCAGCAGCCCTAGTGCAAGGGGGAGCAGATTGAAAAATTAACACACACACACACATATATACAACCTTTAGATCAGTGGAGGAGCCAGGAATTTTAGGTGGCCTGGGCACGAAAGGGAAATTCCTGGGTTCAGGGGCGGGAGCCCCCGAAATTTTTTTTTGAGGAGTAAATTTAAAATTAACATTAATTTCAACAACTTCATGCCCAAAAAATAAATACTACAAACAAATAACAACATTTATACTAATATTAAAAGAGGTAAAACAACATTTATACTAATGTTAGACGCGTTGTATACTCCCTGTATATGGGTTCACATCCTTTGCGAGGTTTCTTAATGGCATTTAATTATCTAAAAAAAAAAAGAGGTAAAACAACACTGTGATATTAAAAGGGGTAAAACAACTGTGCCATTTATACTAATAATTACTACAAACCAATATGCACATTAATACTAATATTAAAAGGGGTAAAACGACGCTGATATTTTCAGAATTTCATAATCTCAGCAATATTTTTAGAATCTAAGCAATCTCAGAATCTCAGCAATGTGTACATATATATATATATTTATAAAAAAAAAATGGAAGGATTTACCTGGGCTGGCCTGGGCCTGTGCCCAGGTCATGTACAATGTGGCTCCGCCAATGCTATAGATTTCCAAGTTGCAATCTTTTCTCAAATCCTTAAATTCACAAATTACCCATATCTTAATTAATGCAAAAATTCTAACTTTCATTCCAATCTTCTCATCAACACCAAATTACATATGTATAAAACTATGAAAGTCAATTGCACAAAAAAAAATGAAGTGGGGACTAAACATTAAAGGTAACCCATCAACCCTAGGGCTAAGAGGAGGAAATTGACCCATTAACACGCACACACGCCCCCACACATATATATACATACATACACAAATTATATATATATATATATACACATAAAATGCGGACTGCTCTTGTGCGGACTAGACACGTGTCACCTGGCAGTGAGCCCATAGAAGAGAGAGAGAGAGAGAGAGAGAGACTATAATTTAACCGATAATTTCACCGTTAGGTGGCACGTGTCCAGTCCACACTATTAAAATGTGGACTGATCAGCACAAGAGCAGTACTGTATATATATATATGTATATATAAGTCAAACCATAGATTTCTCAAATCCATAAATTAACAAATAACCCATTTCAAGAAATGGTATAAAAACACAAAATTTCATTCTAATCATCTCATCACCACCATATTACACATGCACGGAATTATGAAGGGGTCAATTGCAAAAAAAATGATTTGAGGAATAAACATTAAAGGTAACCCTGCAGCCCTAGGGCTAAGAGGAGATTGACCCATCATATCTATATATATACATATATATAAACACACACATTTATATATACAACCCATAGATTTCAAAGTTGCAAGCTTTTCTCAGATCTATAAATTCACAAATTACCCATATCAAGAATTTGTGTAAAAACACTAAATTTCACTTCAATCATCTTATCAACACCAAATTACACATGCATAAAACAATCAAGCAGTCAATTGCGAAAAATAAAATAAAAAATAAATAAAATAAAAAAATAAACTGATGAGTACACACACACACACACATGTATATACATACAACCTATAGATTTCAAAGTTGCAATCGTTTCTCAGATCCATAAATTCACAAATTACCCATATATTAATTTGGTATAAAAACACTAAATTTCATTCCAATTTTCACATCACCACCAAATTAGACAAGTACAAAACTATGAAGGGGCAAATTGCAAAAAAAAAATAACCTACGGAGTAAACATTAAAGGCAACCCAGCAACCCTAAAACTAAGAGGAGAATGACCCATTAACATATATATATAAATACACGCACACATGTATATACACATACAATCTATAGATTTCAAAGTTGCAATGTTTTCTCAGATCCATAAATTCAGAAATTTAAATTGGTATAAAAACACTAAATTCCATTCCAATTTTCACATCCCCACCAAATTATACATGTACAAAACTAGGAAGGGGCAACCTGCAAAAATAAAAATAAAAATAACCTGAGGAGAGGAGATTGACCCATTATACACACACACACACATATGTATATACATACAACCTATAGATTTTAAAGTTGCAATTTTTTATCAGATCCATAAATTCACAAATTACCCATATATTAAATTGTTATAAAACACTAAATTTCATTCCAATGTTCACATCACCACCAAATTACACAAGTATAAAACTAAGAAGGGGCAAATTGCCCAAAAAAAACTTAGTAAACGTTAAAGGCAACCCAGTAGCCCTAGGACTAAGAGGAGATTGGCCCATTAACATTTATATATATATACACACACACACACACATATACATACAACTTATAGATTTCAAAGTTGCAATCTTTTCTCATATCAATAAATTCAGAAATTACCCATATATTAAATTGGTATAAAAACACTAAATTTCATTCCAATTTTCACATCACCACAAAATTACACATATACAAAACTAAAAAGTGGCAAATTGAAAAAAAAACTAACCTGAGTTAACATTAAAGGCAACCCAACAGCCCTAGGGCTAAGAGGAGATTGACCCATTAACATATATATATATATATATATAGGGAGAGAGAGAGCGCCAGGTTCCTGTGCACATTAAGTTTGCACAGTGCTGGCGCACACCAATTTTTTTAAAGCATTAAAAAAAATATTTTTGAGTTGATTTCTTTTATCTGATATTTAAACATTTCAACGGACCCATGTAAAACAAATCCGCTCAAAAAAACGTTTTTTGCTATTTTTAAAAAATCGGTCAAACTTTCACAGCTTTTAAAGTGCTTAAAAGCGGCGAAAGTTTGACCGATTTTTTAAAAATAGCAAAAAAAGTTTTTTTGAGCTGATTTTTTTACATGGTCCGTTGAAATGTTCAAATATCACACAAAAAAATCAATTGAAAAATATTTTTTTTACTATTTTAAAAAAATGATGTGCAAACTTAGTGAGCACATGAGCCTGTCTCTCTCTATATATATATATTATACATACAACCTATAGATTTCAAAGTTGCAATCTTTTCTCAGATCCATAAATTCACAAATTACCCATATACAAAATTGGTATAAAAACACTAAATTTCATTCCAATCATCTTATCAACACCAAATTACACATGCATATAACAATAAAGGAGCAATTGCGCAAAATAAAATAAAAAATAAACTGATGAGTATATAAATACGCACACACACATACATACATATACACACTCACTCGTATATATACAGACAACCTATAGATTTCAAAGTTGCAATCTTTTCTCAGATCCATAAATTCACAAATTATCCATATATTAAATTGGTATAAAAACACTAAATTCCATTCCAATTTTCACATCACCACCAAATTACACATGTACAAAACTATAAAGGGGCAAATTGCAAAAAAAAAAAACCTGAGGAGTAAACATTAAAGGCAACCCAGCTGCCCTAGGACTAATTAGAGGAGATTGACCCATTAACATGTACACACACACACACACACATGTATATATACATACAACCTAAAGACTTCAAAGTTGCAATCTTTTCGCAGATCCATAAATTCACATATTACCCATATATTAAATAGATTATGTACTTTTAGGTCTTAAAATAATATTGATTATGGATATAGGACAACAAACATTCGGTTTCCGTTTTTAGTCCCTATTTTCAAATTAAAGGGACACGTGTCATGCTGTGATTGGTTGACGTTTTATGAATATGGGTCCGTGCCAGCGGCCTTATTCAAAAATAGGGACTAAAATTATAAATAAAATGTTTGTTGTCCTATTTCCAAAATACATATTACAATAGGTCCTAAATTTACAAAGTCCCTATATTAAATTGGTATAAAAACACTAAATCTCATTCCAATTTTCACATCACCACCAAATTACACATAAACAAAACTATGAAGGGGCAAATTGCAAAAAAAAAACTAACCTGAGGAGTAAACATTAAAGGCAACCCAGCAGCCCTAGGACTAAGAGGAGATTGACCCATTAATATATATATATATATATATATATATATATATATATACATACAACCTATAGATTTCAAAGTTGCAATCTTTTCTCAGGTCCATAAATTCACGCATTACCCATATATTAAATTGGCATAAAAATCATTCCAATTTTCACATCACCACCAAACTACTATGAAGGGGCAAATTGCAAAAAAAAAAAAAAACTAACCTGAGGAGTAAACATTAAAGGCAACCCAGCAGCCCTACCCATTAACATATATATATATATATATATATATATATATATATATATATATACACACACACACACACACATGTATATATATGTACATATACACACTCACATGTATATACATACAACCTATAGATTTCAAAGTTGCAATCTTTTCTCAGATCCATAGATTTACAAATTACCCATATATTAAATGGGTATAAAAACACTAAATCTCATTCCAATTTTCACATCACCTCCAAATTACACGTGTACAAAACTATAAAGGGGCAAATTGCAAAAAAAAATAAAAAACTAACCTGAGGAGTAAACATTAAAGGCAACCCAGCAGCCCTAGGGCTAGGAGGAGGAGATTGACCCATTAATTCCCCATCACCAATTTGATTATATCCAACCTGAGATTCATCTTCAGCTGCCATATCACCACCACCCCCCTCAATAGGGCTGCCATTTTCCCCATCATTATCTTCTCTACCATTTACATTTCCCATTTTGTTTATAAAAAAGATTTCCAAAAGAAGGGTAGCAGAATCTGTGTGTGTAAGATTTTGGACAGATTGGATTGTTATTTAATGTGGGTAATGAATTATGGTCCGGTGAGTTTGGAACAATGTTGAGAATATGGTGGCCCAATCCCTTGGGGGATTAATGGGGTTGATGATTATGAGAGTCGCATCACACGGGTCAGACCATCATCATTTGACTAAATTAATGTTTGTTTCACTAATGACTAATTATAAATCAACTCGGGATTCCGATTATTTTGTCCCGTATGTAAACGAATCTAGGAAGATTAAGATCAATTTAGTTTGCACTTAATTAGATTCGGATTCGGATTAAGATTGGATTTTAATCGGATCTATAATAAATGATCCAAAGCTATATTGGATCGAATCAGATTCGGGTTCGGCTCTGGCGCGATATATATATTTATTTTTACTTTATCCCAATTTTTACTTTTGATCTTAGATAGAAATATTTTGTAATGTATTATAGTATGTGATTAGTATAAATAAAATATATATTACTTATATTTATTATATGCAATAATATATAATTTTATATATAATACTCACATGTTATATTGATAAAGATATATTTATAAATATTAATAAATTTATAGTATATATTATATTTAATTGGATTGTGCCTTTAACATATCGGATTAGATCATATCCACATCCGATTCATTTATTAATCAAGTAAACGAATTATTGGGTTATCGGATAATCGAATTTTAAAATATGATCTGGATAAACAGATTGGGTCCGGCTCCAGACTCGGCCCATTGACGGTCCTACTCAGTAGATCCAGGACACAAATTTAATGTAGACATTACACGTCAGTGTTTCGTGTAGAATTGGGAGCCCACCAACAAAGGTATGCTCACGAGAGAATGTACACGAATGGACTAATTTTTTTTATACGAAGCGCTGAGTTAATGTCATTAAAACAATTAAAACGATTTCCATCATCCTTGTGCACCAGAAGTCTGAAGATTTTGATTACTTCAAAGTGTAGCGAGATTCCTCATTCCAAAACCAACTCACTAACTTACCCTGCAAACATCAGTTGAGTGTGCTCAGGAAAGAACGACCCGAATGGATCAAAATTTTATTATACGAAAAGTTGTGTTGGTATTGTTGCCACCAAGAAAAGATTATGGTGACATTTATGGCATGAGTAAAACTGTCCATTCGCAATTGTACAATTAACTTTATTACCACCAACATAGATAAAAACAACTGGTGGCTACAGTACAATTGGAACAGTTTTACTATTGGTGTTGCCACCAAACAGTAAAATCATTGCCACCAACAAAAGATTATGGTGACATGTTCGGCATAAGTAAAACTGTCAACTGATAATAGTGCAGTTAGCTATATTACACCCCAACACTTATAGGAATAATTAGTGGCAACAATACAATTAAAATTGTTACCACCAGAATTATTCACCACGAGTCTAAAGACTTTGATTAGTTCAAAGTGTAGCGAGATTACCCTGCAAACATTGGTCGCTACGCTCACGAGAGGTGTACCCGAATGGATAAAAAAATTATTTATACGAAGATTTGTATTGGTCCAACAAAAGATTATGGTGACATTTCTGATACAGGTAAAACTATCCATTAACAACAATAGAATTAACTTTATTACACCAACACGGATACGGAAAATTGGTGGCAACAGTTGCAATAATAGTTTCTTGTGTTTGTGGCAATAATTTTAATGGAAGTTCACGAACCCAATAGATCGGAATCTCGGTCTCGAAATACCACAGTGGAAATCTCATTATCGAAATACTATTAATTGTGGTTGTGGGTATAATAACGGCCTTACTTGGACATTGTGTTGTATGAACTTATCCAGGTACAAAGGGCAACCAAGGGTAGAGTAGAAATATTCGCAATTTCACACTCCCTAACAGGTACTATTGGCCCCAACAAAAGATTATGGTGACATTTTCGACACAGGTACAACTTTCCATTGAAACTATACATTGACAGTAATATAATTAGTTACGTTACCACCATCACATATAGGACAAATTGATGGCAACAATACAATTAAGAAAGTTACCACTACTCGTATGCACCAGAAGTTTGAAGATTTTGATTAGTTCAAAGTGAAGAGAGATTCCTTATCCCTTCTCATTTTCACTCTCGCAAGGTTTTAGTCATTCTTTGGAGGAAGAAACTAACTTCTTAGAGAAGGCAACGTAATGTTGAAGATGAAAATGGCCAAGTGTTAAGTGAAATTACAACTAGTATTTGTGATTTTAACAGTGATTATTTCAATAAAGAAATTCAAACGTGCATTGCCAATATGTCCAGTCAGATATAGCTTATGTCTAGTTGGATATAGTATATGTCCAATTGGATATTCAACATGTCAAGTCGGACATAAAAAAATCATAAAATAAATCTCACCTAATATATTTTAATGCTTAAATGTCCATTTTGATTTTTAATACATCAAGCGGTATATAAAAATATTCCAATTGGACATAATACGTGGGTAGACAAGAAATAATAAAATAAAGGATTAGATTTAATCAACTTCTTCCTTCTTGATGCCATCAACATCAACTCACTAGCATCCTCATCAATGCTAAAATATATGAATGCGGTTGTCGAACGTTCGGGGCTCATAAAATGTATTTCATATGAAAAGAATTTATTCATTCATTTGTTATGTGATTTATTATTTGTTCACATCATGTCATTATTGATGTGAATAATTGCTTAATTGATTTTATTAGAATTTGAATTAATATGGTTGATTTGTTAATGTTTTTGCGGATTTGTATTTTATCCATGTCATTAATCGTAATTGAAAGAAAATTTATGCAAAGAAAGAATTTTATCATTAATAGCCTAATCATGATCACTTTGCATGTTTTTGTGTTTAGGTGTACATATGTGTTTCTTTGATTATTTGGAATAAAAAATAGTTTTTTAAGCATGCTTTTTCATCTTGCATTGCATATATTGAGAAAGTTTGGACTTTGGGGGTCATACCAAGTCTTTTTTGGAGTTATTTCCTTAACTTGCGTATTCTATGCAAAATCATGCACAATGTGGACTTTTGGTCTATTCCTACGACAATTCAAAAAATAGGCTTTTAAAGCTTTAACTTTTCAGGGAGTTTTTCGTTTGCACAACATGATGTTCTTGATAATTTTATGAAGTCCATTCACATAATTCATATTTGCCCCGTGCACATAGATATGGGCAGTTTTTGTTCAACAGTCTTATTAGACCTAAGAGGATTTCTAATCAATTTTGATTCATTTATATCCTCTTACTCTCTCTCTCTCTCTAGAGAGAGATTACTGTAAGTGTGATTTTACTCTTAAATAGTGATTATGTTGCTATTATGAGGATTCAAACACGTTATGAGTCATTACTCCAAAACGCACATTTAGTAACAGATTATTTTTGGTATTACTAATAGTCTCGGGCCATTAATGATTCTCATAATACATTACCCCTAGTAATCTCAGATAAGTGTAAGTAATATTATCAATATTTTAAAAGTATTTTTCTTAAAAAAATAATTTTCTCTAAACCCAAAGAATTGCCCTAACTATACACAAACTCGCTCCAAAAAGGCTGAAATGTCCAAATTGTGACCTTCTCCGTAACGAGACCTTTTCCTTTTCTTAAAACCCAACATTGCGACCTTTTCCTCTCCAAACCCAAAACGCGACCCCTTCCTCTTATCCAAATTGTGACTTGTTAAATTATCACCTAGGGTTTGGAAGAATTGTTCTCTCTCTCTCTCTCTCTCTCTCTCTCCATATATATATATATATATATATATATGTGTGTGTGTGTGTGTGTGTGTGTGTGTGTGTGTGTGTGTGTGTGTGAGTACTTGTTTTGGATTTGGTAAGTTAGGTATTTTATAACTGTTTGATTTTATTTTATTTTTTCTTAGATAAGATGTTTATGAGTGTATATGTATGTATTGATTGTGGCAGATTGCAGGATTTTAGTGGGGTGAAATGTGGAATTAATTTTGTTGTTTGAAAATAATTTGAGCTTTTGCTAGTTTAGTACGTGTTAAAAAGTTTTTTTCCCCAATAGATATACAATGTTGTTGAAGTTGCTAGATTACTAAACGCAACTCTTGTTCTTATAGTTTTCTTATACAATAGCGTTTGGAGAGATATAAGGTGATATTTTTCTTTCCTAGTTTGGTTTTAGTTTTATTTTATTATCCTATGTTATTTTCTGCTCAATTATTATCCAGTACCAATTGAACTCAATTTATTGATTTTTTTTTTTGTATTTCATGGGTTAGAGCTATGCTGTGATAAAAATTGCATTTTCTAGTTGTGATTTTATTTATGTGTGTGTGTCAATAGTTTTGTTTTTGTATATTATTATAGAACTTGTGTGTAAACCATGATTTTTTTGGTATTGCAAAATGTCATAAATATTGAACAAAGGGTAAATGAATGAGAGGAATAAAATAAGTGAGGTGTACATAAATGGAATTACACCTTTTCGTAATTTTTCAATTACAAAGAATGCCCATCAGTTCTCGACCGTTCCTTGTCCATGTGTTAAGTGTCAAAATAAGAAATGTTTAAATGTTATAGATATCAAGGGTCATTTGATAATGCATGGTATATAAAGGATATATACTACGAGGGTTTTGTATGGTGAAACACTATCCTCGAAAATAACATATCTCGTAGTACGATCTATTGAATGTGAATGACATGATGAAAACGATAACATTGAGAATGAAAGGATTCGAAATTGTACCCTTCATGTGAGGGTCCAGAGACTACTCTCTGCAATTGTGGAATTGTACAGTTTGAAGAAATAGTCCATTTGGTCAAGAAATAACGTGACCGCTCTCTTGTCAGTCTTAAAGAGGTCAATTCCAAAGAAAGCACATTACCATAAAAGTATCTGCACATGAAGAGAATGATGAAAGATCTAGGGATAAAAGTGAATTAAATTCATGCTTGCGTCAGCAATTGCATTTTATATTGGAAAGCGAATGAAGATTTGGAGGAATGTCCTTAGTGTGAAGAACCGAGATATGTAGTGGCTTCGAGGAAAGTGAGAAGTTTATGTAACGAACTGATGAAAGTATTGAAACATTTCCCTTTAATTCCAAGTCTAGTGAGATTGTATATTATAGCTTGGATACTGCATGAAATGACATGGCACCATCAGGTAACAAGTTTATAGGATTATCAACAACATCCTTATGATTCATCCCAATAGGGGATGCTAAAATGTAAATGGACCGATTCCTCCGAAGAAAGTGCAATATTTGGCTTACAATAGCAACATATGGGTTCAATCCCCATGGTATTCAATATAGTAGTTATAGTTGTTGGTTTGTCATGATTGCACCTTATAATATGGGCCCTTCTTTGTACTTAAAGCGTGAATTTTGAATCTTTTCCTATTGATTCCTCGGCCAAAGTCATCGGGTCAAGACATTGATGTTTTCCTTAAACCATTATTAGATGACTTTGTGGGTACCCCGATTTTATCACCATAAGGCCTGGACGAGTAGCCCATCCTCAGCGGCCCAAAACCCAGGCCCATCACTTCTGGTATTCATCCATTTACTCCACGATGCCATGAAGAGGAGTTGTGGGGGTACACGATCCCATAAAGAGGAACCTATCACCCCCACTACTCTAAGACATACATGTATAAATTAAACCCCAAGTCCGGGGCAAAGGACAAGTTGTATTCTCTGTACTTACTCTTCAGAATATAGAGGAATAACACTGACTGAACCACCGTGGACGTAGGCACTTCCTTGCTGAACCACGTATCCCCGTTGTTGTGATTGGTCTTTTATCGGCTTTTTCTTGGTTTTTACCTCTTTCATATTTTATTTGTGTTGCATAATAATTGCCTCCACAATTGGCGCCGTCTGTGGGAAACGTTTATCTTTCCTTAAGAAAAGCCCACACCAAGAAAAAATCTAAGATGTCTGATCACAGCAGCAATGCTCCTCAAGCAGGAGACATTCAGGAGCCACCCGCTCCTCGCAGGATTAGGTCTGAAGTCCGACGTTCCGATCAAGGGGCTCGCTTAGAAAGGCCAGCCTCAGAAGAAAGTCAAGGACCAGCAAGGTCCACTCAGATATCCAGATTGATCGATGCGTACGAAGCAAGGCTCCACGAGCAGAGGGAGTCTTCTCGCAAGTATGAGGCTGAGAATGCTCGTCTGAAAAGAAGACTGGAAAAACTGGAAAAAGAACTACGTCCTGATACCAGGAGGCGCCCCTATCGCACTCCTAGCCCTCAGGCGAGCAAATCTCGCAGCCGAGGAAGGAGCCCTAGGCGGCAACATCAAGGGTTCGAAGGTGGCGACTCAGACGACGACCTCCGCGAGCAGCTGAGAAAAGCTCGCCACTATCATAGCCCTGCTCGCAGCGAGGACAATATACGGAACCTAGTCCGCAGAGAAATGGACCAACATCCGGCTCACCGCGGCACCAGGTCGACCAGAGAACTCGCCAGGAGAGCCCTCAAGACCCAGATGAAATCGCCCTTCACAAGGGAAATTGAAGAAGAAGAAGAAGCTCCCAAAAAGTTTGCTATTCCAAGGTTCAAGATTTATGACGGGAAGACTGATCCCATTGATCATGTCAGGCAGTACCGGCAGGCTATGACCCTCTGGAATCACCGATATGCGTTGATGTGCCGTATTTTCCCCTCGAGCCTTCATGACGTGGCCCAAAAATGGTTCGAGAAACTCCCTCACCGATCCATCAGAAATTTCAAATCCCTGGCCGAGCTCTTTACGGCCAGGTTCATCACCAGCAGCTCCCATCCCAAAAGGATGGATGCTCTATTGACGATGAAGAAAACTCCTCAGGAAACACTCCGAGACTACGCGAAAAGGTACTGGGAGTTATTCAACGAAGTCGAGGACTGCGCAGAAGAGGTGGCAGTGGCTTCATTCAAAATCGGGCTACCCAGCTCTTCCCTCCTCTACCAGTCCTTGACAAAGAAGGAAGCAACCACCATTGATGACCTGATGGCCCGGATTGAGAAATACGCAAAGGTGGAAGATGTCACCCGCCTTAACGTAGGTGAAAACGGTCGAGCCAAGCTCGCCACGAAGGGAAGTGAGAAAGTTGATAACCAGAAAAAAGGAGGAAGGAATGGGAGCAAGAATGGCCCCAAGAACGGAGGAAGTCCTGACATTGCAAAGTCGTTCTAGGCAGTCAACACCGTCTTCAAAGAACCAATTTACAAAATTCTCGCTAAGATCAAGGATGAGTCGTTCGTCAAATGGCCCCGAAAAATGGGAGGAGACCCATCGAAAAGAAACAACGCGCTGAGATGCACCTTCCACAAAGAGGGAGGACATAAGACCGAGCACTGCAAGGCTCTTAAGTCCCACCTCGAGGAGTTGGCCCAATCCGGACATTTGAATGACTTTGTGGAAAGGAAGGTAGAGAGAGTGACTGTCCACAAGGAGGCAAAACCCGACAACGTATTAGAAGACGACACCGGACACGAATTCGCAGTAATCCATGGAGTATCCGATGTTAAGAAAATCCAGGGCAACTCAGCTCGGATGGAGGTAAAGAAGCTGACAGCAGTAATGCAACCTTTTCAAATTGATCCAGCGAAATCACAGGCAGGAAAACACCGCCGAGCAGAGGACATCAACTACAACAAGCACATCGTCTTCACAGATGAAGATCTTGTGGGAGTGAGGACCCCACATCACGATGCCTTAGTCATTACACTCAGGATATCCAACTTTGATATCGACAGGCTGCTCGTAGATCAAGGAAGCTCATCCGAAGTAATGTACATCGACCTGTTCAGAAAGTTGAAGCTGGACATCGCCGACCTGAAGGGAACCACTGTCCCTCTGGTCGGCTTCGCTGGAAAAATGACCATGCCTTTGGGCAAGATAGTACTACCAGTGCTCGCTGGGAGTGTTTCGAAAATGATCGAATTCTTGGTGGTCGACATCGATTCGCCGTATCAAGCCATCCTCGGCAGGGGATGGCTTCATGCAATGAAGGCAGTCTCCTCGACCTACCACCAGAAACTCAAATATATCACCGAGCGGGGAGTGATGGAGATACATGGCGACCAAGCGATGGCGAGAAAGTGCTTCATAGCGGCCATCCGACCGAAGCCAGATAAAAAAGACGTTCGAACCAGCGAGAAAATGGAGGAAGGTGCAATCCCCTCCAAATAGCAATTAAAATATGGAAGGCCCGGAGTGGAAGAGACCAGGCTCCTCCCCTCCGAACGAGTTGTAGAAGACCTGGTAGAAGTAATTGCCAGGGAAGGCGACAACAGCAGAGTCTTCCTGATCGGGACCTCACTCACTAACGAAGAGCAAAAGGATTTGTTAACCTTACTCAGGAGCAATATAGATGTTTTCGCTTGGGAATCCTACGAGCTGCCAGGAATCGATCCCAATATGGTCTGCCATCAGTTGCACGTCAATCCCACATTCAAGCCGATAGCACAGAAGGCAAGACGAACTGCTCCCGAGAAAGCCAAAGCAATAGAACAGGAGGTCGAAAAACTGCTGGATGCAGGATCCATACGGGAGGTGCAGTTCCCCAAATGGTTATCCAACCCAGTGGTAGTTCCAAAAAGCAACGGTAAATGGAGAGTTTGCATAGACTTCACTGACCTCAACAAAGCCTGCCCAAAGGATAGCTTCCCTCTTCCAAAAATAGACCAACTAGTAGACGCCACCGCAGCTCACGAGCGAATGAGTTTCCTGGACGCATACTCAGGCTATCACCAGATTCCCTTATATGCCCCAGATCAGGATAAAACGGCGTTTATCACGATGGTTGGTCTATACTGTTACAAGGTCATGCCTTTTGGGCTTAAAAATGCAGGGGCAACTTATCAGCGGCTGGTTACTAAAATGTTCAAACAACAGATGGGAAACACAATGGAGGTCTACATCGACGACATGCTCGTCAAAAGCAAGGAGAAAGAAAACCACCTTTTCGACCTGGCAAGTACCTTCGAAATCCTCAGGAAATACCGAATGAAACTCAACGCGAGCAAGTGTTCCTTCGGTGCCCAGTCAGGAAAGTTCCTTGGGTATTTGGTCAGCAAGCGTGGCATAGAAGCAAATCCGGACTAGATTGAGGCAATTAAACGGGTGCAACCTCCCCGCACAATCCGCGATGTACAGAAGCTCACTGGAATGCTCGCTGCTCTGAATCGTTTCATCTCTAAATCCTCCGAGAGATGCAAGCCCTTCTTCCAACTCTTAAAAGGCAGCAAAACGATAGAATGGACCCCAGATTGCTCGCAAGCATTAGGCGAGCTCAAATCCTACCTAAGCTCCCCACCACTGCTTGTCATACCATAGCAAACGGACCCCTTGTACCTCTACCTCTCTGTATCCAGCCACACTATCAGCTCAGCGCTAATGTGTGAAGTCGCAGGGATCCAGCACCCAGTCTATTACGCGAGCAAAACCTTACTAGACGCCGAGCAGCGCTACCTGCCATTGGAAAAGCTCGCATTCGCCCTAGTAATGTCTTCGAGGAAACTGAAGCATTACTTCGAAGCTCATACGATCGTTGTCCTTACATCACACCCCCTCAAGGCTGTCCTAAGGAAGGCGGATTTGTCAGGCAGGCTGTCTAAATGGTCAGTCGAGCTCGGTCGGTTTGACATCCGATTTCAACCAAGGACAGCTATCAAGGGTCAAGTCCTCGCTGACTTCATAGCTGAATTCACGGGCGAAGAACCTCTCGACCAGCCTAACCCAACAGAACAAAACAGCCAGGCTGCAGGGGAAAACTGGAAGCTATTCGTTGATGGAGCCTCCAACTCAAAGGGGGCAGGAGTAGGAATTGTTCTCATCACTCCCGAAAATGCAGTCCTCGAGCAAGGAATTAGGCTGGGATTTGCAGCCTCCAACAACGAAGCAGAATACGAAGCCTTAATTGCAGGTCTCCAAAGGGTGCAAACTCTAGGAGCAAAGTATTTACAGGTATTCGGAGACTCGCAACTAGTTTCCAATCAGATAAGTGGAGACTACAACGCGAAGGACGAGAGGATGGCAGCCTACCTCTCGTTGGTAAGAAACTTGATGACAAACTTTGAAGAAATCAACATCCAGCAGTTTCCCAGGGGGCAGAACAGCCACGCTGACGCCTTGGCAGCCCTGAGCTCGGCAGTTGATTCCAGCCTTAAAAGGGTCATCCCTATCGATTTCCTTAGCTACCCGAGCATTCGCCCCAACTGCGAGCTAACAAGAGCGAAACAAATACTCCAATTGGAACCAGCCCCTAGCTGGATGGATCCCTTAAGAGGCTATTTGAAGAACGGAACGCTCCCAGATGATAAAAGGACCGCCCACCAGATAAGAGTCAAAGCTGCTCGCTTTCACTTATCTACGGGGGGCGTCTTATATAAAAGATCTTTCTCCGACCCCTACCTTGGATGCGTCCACCCAAGCGAGGTCGAGACAGTGCTTCACGAGCTTCACGAAGGAATCTGCGGAAGCCACATCGGAGGAAGATCTCTAGCCTTCCGAGCAATGAAAGAAGGTTACTGGTGGCCGTATATGCAAAGGGACTCCGCAGTATATGTCCGCAGATGCCTAAAATGCCAGCTTCACGCCCCCATGGTCCACCAGCCTGCCAGCGAATTGAAATCCCTGACCAGCACCTGGCCTTTTGCCCAGTGGGGAATGGACATCGTGGGACCGCTACCCACCGCTGCCGGCAACCGCAAATACTTATTGGTCGCCACCGATTACTTTACCAAGTGGATCGAGGCAGAACCTCTGGCGAACATCCGAGATGCTGACATGATGAAATTCATATGGAAAAATATAATCACTCGATTCGGGATCCCCAGAACCATCATCACTGACAATGGGACACAGTTCGAAAGTGGCCCCTTTCAGGACTTCTGCGACCAACACAGAATCAGGCACCACTTCAGCTCGGTAGCTTATCCTCAGAGCAACGGACAAGCTGAGGCTTCCAACAAAACAGTGATCGCTGGATTAAAAAAGCGGTTAGAACGAGCAAAAGGTGCATGGACTACCGAGCTACCACATGTCCTATGGGCATACAGGACGACTCCCAGACGAGCCACAGGTCAGACGCCATTCTCACTAGCATATGGTATGGAAACGGTCATCCCATTAGAAGCAGGATTGCCTACAATGAGATCCGACCTTGTCGAGCAGAACCAGAGCGATCAGGCTTTGCTCGCTGAACTCGACTTGGCCGACGAGCGCAGGGAACTTGCCCTAGTAAAACTAGCGAATTATCAGCAACAGCTCGCGAAGCACTACAGCAAAAAGGTCAATCCGAGGAAGTTCGAAATTGGAGACTATGTCCTAAGAAAGGTCCTGGGCAACACAGTGAAGCCATCAGATGGTAAACTGGGCCCAAACTGGGAAGGACCTTATGAAATAATTAGAGACGACCTGGAAGGTGCCTATCATTTGAAAACGATGGAGGGCAGAAAGATCCCACGAGCATGGAACGCAGCTAATCTCAAGAAATTCTACTTTTAGGAGTTCTATTGTTAGATCTTTTATTGTACTCATTTTGGGAAAAGACAGTTTATTTCTTGACTCACCAATAAAAATCTCTCAGTTGATTACTCTCTAAAAGCATAACAATTATATCTTATTGCACATCCTTTTCAAATCACAGGTATAATAGTTGACATAGCAGGGGAACACCCCTCCTCGGGTCATCGTCACGAAAGCACGACAGACCTCTTAGCATTGCCCATGGCAATATATGAAGCCCTACAGAGCATTCTTAGGCATCAAACCTACTTTGGTTAAAATCCTGACCGGATGAAGACATCCAAAAACAGGTGTGTCCTCGCCAATTGCCCCTCTTAGACCTAAGGAAGTGTGACGACACGGCCTAAAAGGTAAAGAGAGAGCACAATGGTATTCTTAATACTGGACTGGGCGGACACTATAAAGATTGTAAAGCTGGAAAAATATAACAGAGATTGGATAAACACGTTTAGTCGGCAAAACGCCCAAAACTCAAATATATCCATTAATCTTTTATATTTACAAACAATAATGGTACATGTTTAGTCGGCAAAGACTCGCCCAAAGCATTTACAATTATTAAAAAACAAAAATCAAGAAGGGGCTAGCCTCCGAGCAAGGTAGTCAGCAACTTTAGCTCTCCTCCCATCATCAGGGGCAGGATCGAATTCCTCAACAACTTCACTTGTGTCCAACTCCAGTAGCCGCCGAGGAATAGCATCGATAGGAATCCATCGGTCATCTCGCCTAAATGGATTGGGCCCTTCTTAAATAAATGCCGCAGTCGGGTGACGTCCCTCTGAAGCCCAGCAGCAGTTACGTAAGCTCGCTGAACATCGTCGTGCAGCTCCTCCATCTCCCTCTCACGCTGCTCCTCAGCTCCCCTACTCCTACCCCGCGTACTCCTACCAGCTCGCGGGAGGGATGGCCGAGCAACTCGCGATGAGGAAGAACCTTGCAGGATTGCCGACGCGGTGCTCGGAGAATGCTCCTTAAGCTGCAAGACCTCACGCCTCAGGTCGTCATTCTCCCGCTGAAGAAACTCCACGACCTAATTAATCTCGGTGGCCTCCAGTAACTTTACTCTCAGCTCGCTGATTTCTTCTTGCACTGAAGCTCCGATCTCCCCCATTTCCTGGAGCCTGTCCTTCAATTTAGCCACCAGCTCGGACTGATCCTTATACTTCTGGTTCATTGATTTAGCAAACCTACAAAGCCTAGCAAAAGCCTGGCGAACTGCAGGGCTTACATTAGGACCCAAAGTTCTACCCAATTGAGAGGTAACAGGAATATAATCATCCACATCAACCAACTACAGAGAAAAGAAGAGAAAAGAATGAAATCAGCACAAGTAAAAACGAAGCCTTTTTATTTATACCAAGCGAGGTTACATCAGAACAAGAAAGAAAAAATTATAAAGAAACCCTATCACTTAGCAACCTCGGTGGATGGATCCTTGTCTTTATTAGCATCAGCAGGGGCATTACCCTCCGCAGGAGTATCCACTGCCTCCTCGACCAAGGGAGCATCAGAAGAGGTCGCCCGAGAAACAGGACAGGTGCCTTCAGCAGTTGGGGCTGGGTCCTCATCCACTACCGGCTTTGGCCCTGGATCATGCTCATCAAAGAGTGGAGATGCAACATCCACCCCTGCAGCCACAAGGGCCTTGTTCCACCCCTTCTTGAAGTTCAGACGGCTAATATAGCCTATCTGAACCTCGGCGTCTTCATACGCAGCAGCCCAGCCAGAATTGTATGAATCTTCTTTAACAGTGGCTGCCTGGGCTTTCTCCATCTCCAGCTGCTCAGCAAGAACCCTGTTCTTCTCAACAAAATCCAGTTTGCTCGAGCAGACCTGTTCATACGACTCCCTCAGCTCGCCAAGCTCCTTGACAGCATTATCTCTCTCGCGAGCAGAATTAGCGAGGGCCAAGGCAGAAGAAGCTCGAGCCGCGTCAGCAGCCTTCAGATCGGCCTCCAGCTGAGAACCCCTGGCCATCAGAGTAGAATTCTGCTGCTCCAGCTCGCTGTTACTTCTCAACAGCTCGTCGCGAGAGCGATAGAGCACAGCGAAGTCAGTCCCAAACTGCAGAAAACAAGGGAAAGATCAGAAAGAGGAAACCATCAAAATAGACGAAAAGAAGTTGAGAAATAGAAGAGAAACCTTACCAAGGCAAGCCTCTGGCTAGCTTGCAAGGCCAGTTGATCAGACCCTAACGCCCTCTCGCGATCTGCAGGGAGAACTGCCCTCTCAAGCAGCGCAGGGGCGAGTTGAGGAGAGGTGGCCACCGAAGCCCCCTCAGGCAAAGCAGATACTGGGACCAAGGCTTGAACGGTCTTAGTCCTCAGCTCCATCTTCCTCCTCTCCTCCTCTTTCTCTTTCTCCCTCCTCTTCCTCTCTTCCACCTTCTTCCTCTCCTCCTCCTTTTTCTTCTCCCTCTCCCTCGCCTGCTCCTCCTCTCTCTTCTTCTTCTCTTGCTCTTGAGAGGAAGGCCGAGAACCAGTAGCTATGGCCCCGGAGACAGTCTTCGACTTCTAGGACCTCTGTGCAAGAAGCACATCATCATCATCATCATCATCCCGGATCAGATTCTTCCTGGGAGGCATTTCTTCACCTGGACTGCTGGTAGTACTCGATGAACTACTACTATCAGCACTGCCTCCACCCAAGTTACTCACAACACCTGCAGGCTCGCTCTCCGAGCTGCTCTCCTCCTCGTCCACTTGGATGGGCTCAGCTAAAATCTCTTCGGAAGAATCAAAATCCGGAACAGATTCCACAGGTCGGGCTATGAAGCTGGAGCCTGTGTTCTTGTATTCAAGCAAAAAAGCAGCAGACCTAGGGTGCTCGCCGTCACCCAAAGGTTCCCTGATGTTCCAAGCTTTCACCAATTCCGAGATACGAACCTCGCTGAGAGCTGGCTCCAAGTTCTTTATCTTCGCTGAAAAGGAAAGAGCAAGGAGGAGTTAGAAAAATCACAAAGTTAGCAAAGGTTGAAACAACAATACAACATCTACCTATATATTCTTCCCCATAAAAGGGGATAGTGAACCTCTCGGACCTCGACCCTTCAAATTGAGGGGAGTATTGCCAGTTCCTAGCGAGAAAACCTTCTTGCCAGTAGTCCTTATGGGAATCAGGTAAATTTACTACCAATACCCTATCAGGGCTCCTGGCCTTAAGGTACAAGACCCCTGAACTTGTTCGAGAAAAAGAATAACAAAAACAGACCTCGGCAAGCCCTAACCTCGTGCCGTACAACTGATTTATCCTGTGCACGCCATTCACTATTTTCCACACGTTGGGCGAACATTGTGCAGGCACAATACCAAAATAACTAAAAAAGTGCAGAAACAAACCATTAGGGGGAAAGGTGAGACCCCCCTGAGAAAGCAACAGGACGTGAATCCAATGTGCATCCTCTATGTCCCTAACGTTCCTAGGCGGCGAGACACAACACTCAATCTCTACCCATTCAGGAATACCATAGAATTTTCTAAACTCAGCTACCGACCTATTTCCAATCTTTGCCATTGGAAAAATGCAAGAAAAACTATAAACCCAAGAAAAAGGGCACGAAAGACTTACAGGACAGAAGATCAGATCAAAAGGCGAAGAAGCGACGAGAGTGGAGACCGAAAACAGAAGGTACAAAACTCAAAAGTTCTCAAAAGATAGAAGATTGCTGGAAGAACTGGAACGACGAAGAAAAAATGTGTTTTATTCCAACAAGCCTTCAAAACTAATCATAACGCACGGATAGCGAAGCGGGTGCCGCCAAAGCAACTTCACAGTTTTCAAAGAAATCAACCATCATTGCTGATCATCTAAATTCATCGGACCCATAAAGAACGGCTCGACAAATTTAGGGGCAATTGTGGGTACCCCGATTTTATCACCATAAGGCCTGGACGAGTAGCCCATCCTCAGCGGCCCAAAACCCAGGCCCATCACTTCTGGTATTCATCCATTTACTCCACGATGCCATGAAGAAGAGTTGTGGGGGTACACGATCCCATGAAAGGGAGATGGCTAATAAAGAGGAACCTATCACCCCCACTACTCTAAGACATACATGTATAAATTAAACCCCAAGTCCGGGGCAAAGGACAAGTTGTATTCTCTGTACTTACTCTTCAGAATATAGAGGAATAACACTGACTGAACCACCGTGGACGTAGGCACTTCCTTGCTGAACCACGTATCCCCGTTGTTGTGATTGGTCTTTTATCGGCTTTTTCTTGGTTGTTACCTCTTTCATATTTTATTTGTGTTGCATAATAATTGCCTCCACAGACTTGAAGCAATTATGGAAAGGAGTTCCATCTATTAACATGCACAAAATGCAGCCTTTTACGCTGAGAGTTATGTTGATATGGGGGATTCATAATTTTTCCGCGTATGGGAACTTATTTAGGTGTGTAACACAATATTACAAAGCATGTCCTAATCATCCATTTGTCTAAAACACATCATGAAGATAGTTTCCACAAACTATCGTATGTTTCTTAAAAGCGATCATCCCTTTAGGAGTGGTAGAGTTTTGGGACTTAGGACACTAGAAGTTGGATATCCCCGTTTTGATTAAATGGAGAAGCACTTGTGGAAAAGTTAAGAAACATAAATAATTTATCTAGCAAAGTCTCAAAAGTTCCTGGTAAGAAGAAAAAGTCTAATAATGTGAATGAGAGTGACAATGTCTAAGTTAAAGAAGCTTGGTATAAAAATCTATTTTCTTTGACTTGGAATACTCGCGATATCATCAAGTTTAATATGTCCTTGATGTGATTCACACCAAGAAGAATGTTGCATAAGATTTAATAAACATAATTCTTTATGCTAATAAAACAAAGGATATTGAAAAGGGGCGGTCATGGATTCAAGTTGATGGACGCAATGGAAAAAAGATAAAACCAGCGACACCATTTATCGTGGATAAAGAAGAAAAAAGGCAATTCTGCCAAATTTTGAAGGACTTAAAGATTCCTATTAGTTTTTCCTCTAACTTGAGCAATATAGTAAGTCTTAGTCCCCCACATTTTCACTCTTTAAAGTTGCATGATTATCATGTCATAATTGAACGTTTTCTACCCGTGTTGCTCCAACACGCCTTCTAAAACATCGAGATTTGAGAAGAGTAATCCAAAAATTAAGTTTGATCTTTAACATATTATGCTCTAAGGTCTTGATTCGATAAGATATCCAAGTAGCCAAATGCACGGTGTTTGAAGCATTGTGTATGTATGAAAAATGTTTCCCCCTACATTTTTTTATATTAGCAGATGAAGTCTTAGTTTGTGGACCAACGAACGTTGATTAATTGTATATGTTCGAAAGGTGATTTTTCTAGATTTTAATATAATAAAATATACACCATTTAAGTTAATATTGCTTATTATTAATTTTTACTATCTTATACAAATAGAACGATAAAAGATTTCAAAGATATACCCATCAATAAGCCACTACACCACAAACTGGAAATGGTCACAGATATTGGTCTTTACCAGGCCTTCGGGTCATGGATGAGATTAGTGACCATTTATGGTGTGACTAAAATGCGTGGTCAGATACTTTGTCCCTGACCAAAAGTTAGGGTCATGGACCTGAGTCATGACCAGTTGAGGATAAGGGATCACAAACCAAGGTCGTGACTAGTTGAGGATAAGGGATCATGGCCTTGGTAGTGGACCAGGGGTGATGGACCAAAGCCTATGACCACATGGGGGACTTGTGAACAGTGGTCATGGACCAAAGTCGTGACCCCTATTTTTTTAAAATAAAAATATAAAACTAATCACGACTTTGGGTCGTGACCAATTTTTATTTTTTTCTAAATTGGGGTCACGACTTTAGGCTGCAACCATATCCTTTTGAAAAAAAAATATATTTAGGCCGCCCTGAAGAAAAAACAAGTGTGAGGTGTTCGTTCCCCTGTCAGGAGTCCCGTGACTACATGGTCAGTTCATACAAGTTACATTGGTCCCGCGCGAGGTGTCCATTCCCCTCACAGGGCCATTAGGTGGTTGTTTTGGGTTCCTCCCCCCATAGGGATAGGGGTGTTCAAAAAATCGACTGAAGTGACGAACCGAACCGAGCCGAACCGCCTTATTTTTGTCGAGTTTTTTTTTAATCAGTTCGTTCCCATTTTTTTTTAAAACGACTGAGTCGGTCCGATCCTTGGGTTTTTAGTTGATAGGGTCGGTCTGGACAGACCCGGACCAGCAATAATTAAATATATATTTTTTATATTTTATTTAGTGTTTTATGTGTGTTATGTTACTAGTGTCAAATAAAAAAAAAGATGGAGGCTAAAATAGTCCCGTGTTAAAGTCTCTAACTAAACTAAACCCTACGTTTTCCCATCAGTCGTTCTTATTTCTCACAAGCCAAGACCAAATCAAAAATAAAAATACCCTCTCCCTCTCTCACCCAACCAAGATCAGCCCAACCCCCTTCTGTCTTACCGACGGCCGAACACCCTCTTCTTCCTTGTCGTTCTTACGATTGTCGAACACCCCCTTATGTCTTGTTGTTCTTACGATCGCGGGTATTTTTGCCTTGCTATTGTTGGTATGTTTTGAACTTTTGATCTATTTTTTATTTATCATATATTTGTCTTTATTTGATTTTACCTTGATTATCTGTTTTTTTTAATCATCTGTTATGAACGAGCATATTCGTTTTTTTTAATACCTGCTACTTTCAAACCCAAATGTTTTGAAATGGAAGGAGCTATTTTTTGTATACCCGCTATTTGTTTTTTTTATTTTTCTTTATCATCTATTTAGAATTTTTAACTCCATTCTCATCAACGATAGATGTATAATTTTTTTGGATCTGCTATATGTATACTCGATTTGTACCCTTAAAACTGAACATAATTGGACATAATTGGATCTGCTATATAATTTTTAATGAGATCTGGTGCTTTGATGTTTATTGGACATAATTGAAAAACACTTTAAATAATATAATTAATTAATTAATTTTAGAACCGACGTACTAAATCAAACCGACCCTATAAAAAACCGAACCGAATAGGGTCGGTTAATCGACATTATCGGTTCGGTCTTGGTCCATTTTTTTAGAGGACCGACATAGTCGGCCCGATCCAAAAAAAACTTCAAAATAGAATCGGATCAGATTACGAACACCCCTATAAGGGGGCATGTTTCCCACCCTAAGTCTGCTTACAAGAAAATTTTAGAATTATTCCCAAATCAAGAGTTCTGTGACTACGCAGTGAGTTCCTATGAGTTATATTAGTCGCGTGCGAGGTGTTTGTGCCCCTCTCGGGGCTATTTAGGGATTGTTTTTAAGTTTTCCTATTTAGGGGCATGTTTTCAAGCCTAAGTATGCTTATTTGTAAATTTTAGTCATATTCCCAAACCAGGAGTCTCACAACTATGCAGTCAGTTCCTATGAGTTACATTGGTCCCGTGTGAGGTGTCTGTGCCCCTCACGGGGTCTTTTGGGGGTTATTTTGGGTTTCACCTAGGGGCATGTTTCTAATCCTAAGTTTGCTTATTTGAAAATTTTAGTATTATTACAAAATCGGGAGTCTCGTAACTACACGGTCAGTTTCTACGAGTTACATTGGTCCCATACGAGGTGTTTGTTCCACCCACGAGACCGTTTGGGGGATGTTTTTTTTTCGAGGGGCATGTTTCCAAGCCTAAGTCTGCATATTTGTAAATTTTAGTCCTATTCTCAAATCGAGAGTCCTGTGATTGTGGGTCAGTTCCTAAGAGTTATATTGTCCAATGTGAGGTGTCCGTGCCCCTTATGGGACCGTTTGGGGGTTGTTTTGGGTTTCCCCTAGGGGAATATTTCCAAGACTAAGTCTGCTTATCTGCAAATTTTAGTCCTATTCCCAAACCAAGAGTCTCGTGACTAAGCGATCAATTCTTACGAGTTATATTGATCCTGTGTGAGGTGTCCGTGCCCCTCACGGACTGTTCTAGGATTGTTTTGGGTTTTCCCCTTAAAGACATGTTTCCAAGTCTAAGTCTTCTTATTTATAAATTTTAGTCTTATTCCAAAATCGGGAGTCCCATGACTAAGCGGTGAGTTTTTACGAGTTACATTGGTCCCATGCGAGATGTTCGTACCCCTTACAGGGCCATTCTGGAGTTATTTTGGGTTTTGCTCTTGGGGTAGGTTTCCAAGCCTAAGTCTTCTTATTTGCAAATTTTAGTCCTACTCCAAAATTAGGAGTTTCATGACTACGTGGTCAATTCCTACGAGTTATATTGGTCCCGTGCGAGGTTTTTGTGCCCCTCACGGGGTTGTTCGGGGCTATTTTGAGTTTTTTCTAGGGGCGTGTTTTCAATCCCAAGTCTGTTTATTTACAAATTTTAGTCATATCCCAAAACCAAGAGTCCCGTGACTACACGATCAGTTCTTACGAGTTACATTGGTCCCGCGTGAGGTGTTCGTGCCCCTCACGGGGTCGTTCAAGGGTTGTTTTGGATTTTCTTCTAGGGGCATATTTTCAAGTCTAAGTCTGCTTATTGTAAATTTTAGCCATATTTCCAAACTGGGAGTCTCTGCGTCAGTTCCCACGAGTAATATTGGTTCGGTGAGAGGTGATTGTACCCCTTACGGGGTCGTTCGGGGGTTATTTTGAGTTCCCCCCTAGGGCATGTTTCCAAGCTTAAGTTTGTTTATTTGTGAATTTTAATCATATCCTCACCATGACTATGCAGTCAGTTCTTACAAATTACATCAGTCCATACGAGGTGTCCGTAACCCTCATGGGGTTGTTCGGAGGTTGTATTGAATTTTCCCTTTAGGGGCATGTTTCCAAGCCCAAGTGTGCTTATTTGTAAATTTTAGTCTAATTCCCAAACTGGGAGTCTTGTCACTACGTGGTTAGTTCCTACGAGTCACATTGGTCCCCTGTGAGGTGTTTGTGTCCCTCATGGGGGCATTCAGGTGTTTTAGTTTTTTCCCTATGGTCATGTTTCTAAGACTAATTCTACTTATTTGCAAATATTAATCCTATTTCCAAACCATGAGTTCCGTCACTACGCGGTCAGTTCCTACGAGTTACATTGGTCCCGCGCGAGTTGTGTGTACTCTTGATGGGTTGTTTTGGTTTTTCCCTTACAAGCATGTTTCCAAGCCTAAGTTTACTTATTTGCATATTTTTGTCTTATTGCTAAATCGAGAGTTTCGTTATTACGTGGTCAACTCGTTTGAGTTACATTGGTCCCGTGCGAGATGTCCATGCCCCTTACGGGGTCGTTCGAGGGTTATTTTGGGTTCCCCCTAGGGGCATGTTTCCAAGCCTAATTTTGGTTATTTATAAATTTTAGTCTTATTCCCAAACTAGGAGTCCCGTGACTATGCGATTAGTTTCAACGAGTTGGATTGGTCCCGTGCGAGGTGTTCGTGTCCCTCACGGAGCCGTTCGAGGACTGTTTTGATTTTTCCCCTAGGAATTGTTTTATGATTGTAGGTTATATTATAGAAAATGATATCAAATGAGTCAAAGCAACTCGAAGGAAATGAAATTGTGTCTCCCGACTGTCGATTATATTATAAAAAATGTGCACTTAATTAACTATTATATAGGAATAAAACATTTAAAAATTATGCATATCAAGTATATAAAAACGTGAGTTAAAGTAAACAATACCTGGTTCGTGCAATCCATTAAGGCAATTAAACATAGCCTCATGAGTTTGTGGTTAGACCAAATCGGCCCTGACAATCCCCGCATTTACCTTCTTTGACTCTGCACTGGTCAATGTATCCACGTCTCGTTCCAAGCATAAAACATGTGGCACCAGCTCTTTAAATTTGTTCTTCCAGTCTTCAGCCTCATCCTTCGCTCTAGTTTTGGCATACTTCAATGACACAATATTATCTTTCTCTATTCACCTATTGTATTTATCTTGAGACCTATTTTCTTGTACGAGGTACAACTTGTTGTTCTTGTTAATGCGGACGAGTTTCTCTCTCTAGTGTTTAACCTATAACTTTCACCTTTTTAAATAAGCTTCCACCTCAAGCTTTTCAGGCGCAATTTACGCATGTTCCTTTTCCATGGTATCATATTTTTCATGATTGATTCTCAATTCATCTGTATTTTTTCAAGATGGTCAAACTCAGACATGCAAAAGGTTAATTGGATCGAAGAAATGAGTCCCGAGATAGTGCTCATTGAGGTGGTTATTCGATCAGCCTTTCTCATGTCCGAGTTAAAAAATATTGAACAAAATTTGATGAATCAAGAATCAATTTTGAAAACTAAATATGGCGCCATGAAAAAGGAAAATGGGGAAATTATGGTAAAAAAACTTGGGATGAAAGTTGATTTGAAAAGGTACAAATTAGAGGTCGAACAACTGAGAGAGAAACTCACCCACGTTAATGAAGACAACCAAATGTACCTCATATGAAAAAATAAGACTCAAGAGAAATACAATAGGATACTGCAGAAAGATAATGTTGTGCAGTTTAAGTACGCCAAAATTAGAGCTGAGGATGAGGCTGAAGCTTGGACGAACAAATTTGAAGAGTTGGCACCTCGTGTTTTATGCTTGGAACGAGACATTGATATATTAACGTGGGCATAGTCAAAGACGTTAAATGTGGGGGGTGCCAGGGCCAATTTGGTCCAACCACAAACTCAAGAGACTCTATTCTCAAACCAGGCTTCCCGTGCGAGGTGTTCGTGTCCCTAAACATTCATAATTCAAATTAAACTTTCATAAATCAAACTAAACATCCGTAAATCAAATTAAATATTCATAAATCATACCTAAGTGCCAATATAGTGTCAGTATCATAATATGATACAATTTGGATACAAATCGGATTGTCAAGGGCCGATATAATAATAAGATACAAATAGGATTGCCAAGGGTAAAATAATATTTTGATACTCAATCTTCCTCTAAATCAACTAAAGATTCTTCAAGTTAGGGTCGTGATCAAGTGCATGAACTTTTTACGAGCCTTTAATATGCCTGCTTAAGTAGTTACACCTTTGGTGCATGCATAACAATAAACCAATTGATATCGTTTATGCACTTCGAGTAGAATACTTTCTTTACGTTATGAAAGATACAAATAAAAGTCTCATTGACTATGAAATATTTACTCTTCATCTTTGATAAATCTTCCATGATAAGTTTAGAGTCAGGATCAACTTTTCCAGCATTCGTAGTATCTTCTACCTTTACCAATAACAATAGAATATGATTTCTGTGAAATCTAAATAATCGACTTTCAAGATTTGTTGGACAATCCCATAATAGGTTAGCACCGTATCTTTTGGATTTTTATCGCTTTTGCTAGCAACACGGGTAGTCAAGGCAGAAATTAAAATATTTATATTTTGCATCAAAATATTTTCCTCAAATGTATATGAAACAAAATCAAAAGGCAAAATTTTTTAAACTCTTTCGCACGAAATTTGGGACCTTTTGCTAGGTGTGCGAGCCTTGAAGAGATATATCACCTCTTTTTAGAAGCTACATTTATTAATGAATTTCTATTAGGGCATGTTTTTACCACTCATGAATAAATAACCACACACATAATAGGTGGAAATAACCTCTTTTGATATCCTTGCTATAAAATAATTCATCTTGCAATTTATCCTCTGATTTTGGGAAATCTTGTTCTCATACATCCCATAGGTAAATTGTTGGTTTTAGATCATAATATATAAAATACATATAATTAAATAAGAATAGTTAAATATTTGGGAGAATAAGTATATAGACACGAAGTTAATGGAGAATGAGCGATACCTAACGGTGCCACACAACAAAGCCCTATCACATAAATGCACAAGCACGTGGATGCTGATATGAAGAACAACTAAGGAAAATATTTATCTAATACACTAATTGCCTCGGCTAAAGTTAATTTTGCAGTTTTGATGTACTTTTTATTTACCACTTTTGTACAAAGAAGGGTAAAGCACAAACTGATTTACATAACTGTCCGACAAAGATATTTGTGTTCAAATAAGCAATGCCTAAATAACAGAGGGATTAGTTGAATAAAGACATGACAGTTTTGAGACTTACATGTTTTCAGGTCATTTTTTTGGTAGCTTACTACCCTGCACAAATTACCGTAATAAGTAGTTGGATTCTTCAAGTTGAACAACATGTCTAGGAGGATATTTTTCTCACTAGTAGTTAAAGTGAAAGCAGTCGGGAGGATAGAAATTCTTCGAGTTGTAGGATCATTTTTTAACCATAATTTCTTCTTTATTTTCATCTCCTATAGATCCTCGCGCACCCGCTATCCATATTTTGAATGAAATACACCCATATATATTCCAATAAGATGTTCCACAACATTCTTCTATGTATGTATCATATCAATTACATGCCTTACACGATGATCTTTCTAATATGGCAAGCCAAAAAAATTGATCGTCTTGACCATGCCTTCGTTTTACTAGGGTCGTTGGTATCCTCCCTAGCTTTACACTTCAGGTTCATAAAGTGGGGATATTTACCTATATACATATTCCCTGCATCGCAGCCTTTGCCTTCTACTCAATCTGCCGACCCGAAAGCTGAGCAAGTTATGTCCTACGCTCATAATCGACAAGTAAGAAGTTAGATTTATCTTTCCTAAAAGGGAGACTGATCGACAGAATTCTACGATGACCCGTATATCTCATCTTACCACTATGATGTAGCTAAGAGGCTTCAGTTTCTTCCCCATTTATGGGACATCCATAAAAATCATGACCATTACAACCAGACAAGGTCCCGTAAATAGGAAGGCTATGGAACACCCACATCACCATTGTTTTAAGTGTGAAATCTCCTCTCTTATGAGAGTCAAACGACATCACGCCCTTATCCCATAACTCTTTAAGTTCTTTGATTAACGGGGTTAATAATATATCAATATTATTATCGGCAGCCTTCGACCCGAGTATCAATAAAGGCAATAATGTGAAATCTTTTCTCATACATAGTGTTGGAGTGAGACTTAAAGGCACCATGAGAACTCGCTAATAACTCTGATTAGTACATAAATTACCAAAAAGGTTAAACCCGTCGTTTGATAATACAAGACGAACATTGAATGATTCCTTTGCAAATTCATGGTGTTATGCATTTAAAATTGACAAATGAGCTAATCAACGGATGACGCATGAGATTCCCACCCACCTCGCATCGAGTGTGCTATGTCATGGCATTTGTTATCCACAGTATAGTGAAAATCATTTATAACCATGGGCCAAGTGGAAAATACTTCAAAACATTTTTGTGAAAGTTGTGAGCACTTACGATATTTTGCAGTTTTGTCCTTTCCATTCTCACAACCATATATATTGGCTCACTGCGTACATGACACTCATCCTTCTCTTCTTGCAATATGCATTCATTATTGTACGCATGAATATATTTGTACTTCAAACCCAAAACCTTCAAGATCTTATTTATGCTAGGATAATTATCTGGTTATGTGTTCTCTTTTGGGAGAATGTCTTGAATCCACTGAAGAATTTCGATTACGCTATTGCCCGACAAACCAAATTGGCTCTTTAAATTATGCAAATCAATCATTGCATATAATACCGAGTGATCTTAATTATAACATTTATACAAAGGTCTAGCCTTATCGACTTTTAGTTGGATATATTCCTGATCTTTTGGTAATTCAGGATCAACTTGTTCATTAACTTGGTCATAATGCACATTTTCTTGTTTCATAAGTTGGTGGTTTTAACAGTGGTGGACTGCGTAAGCATCATCAATTAGATCAGTTAAAGGATGATTTGTTGGCAAATCATGCATCACTTTTACTCAGTGAGGTTCCATTACGCGGTCGGGTATCGATAATTCTTTTGGAACATAACGTACATTTTTTCACCATGGTATGTCCATATCTTATAGTTGTGACACCCCGCCTATTCTAACCATGGGTGATCAGACATTTATTAAAACAAAAGTAATCTCACTTCATTCATTCTTAGCATCACTGTCAAAAACTTTTTTAAATTACCAACACCTATGTTATATTAAGCCGGTGCCAAATTTTATCTTCCATTAATCCCACAATAATAAGCAAAATAAAATAATCTAAACCATCCACACAAAAATAGAGTTTAAAACATCACATGGTAATTAATTGAATAAATTAATACAATAAACCATAGGTTCCCAAATAAAATCCAACTACAAATCTAAAGCAAATAAAACCAAGTTTGATAAATACTTAAATGAAATACTGAATAGTCTGAAAGGGAAACACGCCCAAAAGAAATACTGAAAGAACTCCTAACTAGGGATGAATAAATCGAAGCGTCTAAAGCAACTCCTGCAAGCCTCCATAAGTGATAAAGCTACGCATGCTTGGGATGAGTCATCAAACTTGACCTCCTTGTTGCTGGACACCTAAAAGGTTTGAGAAAAATGATTCGATACGGGCCAGAGCCCAATAAAACCGTTTGAAAATATTTTTAGCAAGTATTTTAATCACAGTTTAAATCAGTTATTAGATACACACGTTAGTTCAACGTACACTCCCTTGAGTTCCTCACCTCTCAACTAATGTGCACACCTAACATCTCCCACCTAGTTATGTTACCCAGCCTAACTAGACATACGTATCCAACTATCACACATAAAACACTGATCCTGATAATGGAGTAGGGCGGCATTAACAACCTTTGTGTATGTCTCCAACGCGGAATTACCCAACAAGTGTTGTCAGATTCTCCAGTTAGGGCCATGCATGAATTTACGCATCCTCTTCTCTTCAGTGTTTACCTCATCCTTCACAAAATTTGCTAAACGAGTGAAACCTTCCTCGTATTTCGCTATAGTACGGCCTCCCTGAGTGATATTGAGAAACTTCCTCTGCATCTTTGTCTGAGTGGAGAATGGAAAATACGTATGATCAAACCGCACCCAACACTCCCCAATGATCATAACGTCTCTCTCCTCTGTTGTGGTCACAGACTCCCACTACTGCAAAGCTGTACCCACTAACTTGAATATTGCCATAACTATTTGTGAGTGTCACTACAGTCAAGCATACGAAGGTGGAGTTATATGAATTTCTTCCACTGACTGGCCACGACTACATCTGAGATACCCTGAAACTCCGATGTGTGGCCCTTCTGAAATGCTTATCTCACTTTTTGCCAATTGAATGGCCCCAGGTGGGCCTGAACAACCAGTCCTACCAGGGGCAGTGGATGAATCTATGAAAAGTGTTGTGCCATTGCGATCATTTCCGCGTTAAATGCCTGTGGAATGATTTCGGCTCCTTCTGCTGCTGAAATGTTTCCCCGTGGGGCTCCCTCCCCGGAATTCGCTCTCGTTCGACGAGTCCCCTTTGGCGGCATTTGAAACGAGATTAAAGTTTGTATAAGTCCATAATCAAATACAATGTAATCATCAAAAGAACATAAGTGCACATACGTAGAGGAATACAATAATCCTATAATTAGGCTCTATATCAAAGAACGCTACGTTGAAATCGTAATAAGCCGTATAGATTCCAAGGACACTAGAACCTGATTCTCTGATACCATCTGTAACACTCCGCCTATTCTAACCACGGGTGATCAGTCCTTTATTAAAATAAACAGGAATATCATTTCGTTCATTCTTAGCATCATTATCAAAAACTTTTTAAATTACTAACCACCTATGTTAAATTAAGCCAGTGCCAAATTTTATCTTGTACTAATCCCACAACAACAAGAGAAATAAAATAATATAAACCATCCACACAAAAATAGAGTCTAAAACATCACATGGTAATTAAATGAATAAAATAATACCGAATAAACCATCGGTTTCCAAATAAAATCAAACTACAAATCTAAATAAAATAAAACCAAGTCTGATAAATACTGAAATGAAATACTGAATAGTTTGAAGGGGAAACACACCCAAATGAAATACTGAAAGAACTCTTAAGTGGGAATGAATAAATTGAAGCGTATAAAGCAACTCCCGCAAGCCTCCATATGTGTTGCAGCTACGCATCCCTAGAATGAGTCATCAAGCTTGGAGTCCCTGTGGCTAGACACCTAAAAGGTTTTGGAGAAAAAAATTTATACGGGTTAGAACCCAATAAAACCGTTTGAAATTTTTTTTAGCAAGTATTTAAATCACAGCTTAAATCAGTTATTAGATACACGTGTTAGTTCAACGTACGCTCCCTTTAGTTCATCACCTCTTAACTAATGTGCACACCTAACGTCTCCTACCTAGCTATGCTATCCAGCCTAACTAGACATCCATATCTAACTAACCACAAAGGTTCATCTCCCCCTTACTACCCATACAATACGCCACCACTACTTCGAATAACTAATATCACCCGCATATTATTATTGAATCATTTAAATTAAGTTCCCCATACTTAAGTCACTTTTAGATATGCACTATATATCTTCCTACTATCACACAAGTAGAATAATTACACGTTATTATAACACCATTTATTAAGGTTTATCACACTTAAGTTGCTTTTAGATATACACTATCTATCTTTCTTACTATCACACATAAGTACAATAATCACAATTATGTATATTTATCACACTATAATACATATGACTATAGCATCTTCCGGAATAACCACCGTGATGCATGCGCACTCCGCTATCAAGTTCATGTACCTCTCGTAACAATCAAGGACTACCGGCTCTGAATGTCTCCTCGAATCCTGAATCAAACAATACACAATGGAGGCAAATATAGTTGTAAGCCTTCGGGATACGCACATGCCTAACGTACCCAAATGACACGCCAGTCCCACTAATACACAACACATAGTGAGTCGCCCTAAGTTCTATGTTCTGGGGCACAAATCCTGACCTCGCTGGAATCGCCAAGGTGGGATCGCCCTCTGCACGGAACCTCTCGTGATAGCAGGCAACGTAGATATGTTCACACACATAACAAATCACAATATTGGTATTCACATAACCTATATATTCCCAGTATAGGTACACACACAACCTATAAATATGTCCAGCATAGGCATACACACAACCTGTCAACCTATAATATATCACATACTTAGTATTTATATCTCTTGAATACTCAACGTACTATCAATTTACAATTATAACCTCTTATTATATATTCCCGAATATCGCTCACAACCTAAAGGGTCCTAGTTACCCCTTAATTAATATTAGTAGTTAATACACTCATACACTACTGGTTGGAATCACAGGTTCACTCATCTCTCCGTAATCCGTTCCAAGTCTCGAGAATTCATTAAACATAAAATCATGCCCGATAATTTATAACCTTAATTCTTCTCACTTGGGTAACCCTCGACCCTACCATAGGCCCAATGGAATTTACTATATCCCTCATTATAGTTTAAAAATATCCCAAAAATCTACCCATAAGTTATTTATGAAAACAGGGCATGAGCTAAACAAATTGGTGAAATCTGGGAAAACTGAATCGATTCGGACTTGGTCCAAATTGATTCTCCATTTAAATTGATTCGGCCAAGGAGTTGAATCGATTCGCTCGTAGCAGGTCTTCTTCTCCATTCACTGTTACGAGTTTTCTATGTATTCAAATCCTGGAACCTTAATACAACAACCCCAAACTCCCAACTAACATAACTAAACATCAAATATGTGTGTAGGGATGATTTACAACGTAAATCCCACATTAAATCCATACGAATTCTATCAAACAACATATGAAAACTCTGTTATTCTAAAAACCCTAATTATGGTGTTCTTCATGTATAATCAATAAGATACCCAAATTTCTATCATGTTATTCATAAAAAAGCATCTGATTTCGTACCCTCTACATAAAGGAATATATTCTACATGCATTTCTATATGAAATCATGGATTACACCCATTAAATCCCCAAGAATTCATCAATTATCATCAAATTGAAAACCCTACTGCACATATTATAACCCATTAAAACATGCAAGATAAACACTTGTCTTATCAATTACAGGTCTGATTTCGTGTTATGAGTGATGATGATGACTTATTTTCTTCCTGATTGCACTCTGGTGGTAAAGATGATGCAATAAAGGTGTTGGATCTTCCAAGAAATCTCTCTTCGTCCTCTCTAATGGCCTCTCCTCTCTCCTCTCTCCTCTTTTGATTTATTAAGGTTAAAAAGTGTATTACTGATGCCCCAACTAGTTAGCCTTAGGTTTATAATCCCAATTCCAAAAATTAGGCTAACGGGCCAAGCCCAAATTACCCGAACACCCCCGTGTAAGCTCGATTATGACTAAAAAGGCCCCGAGACCCAATTACTACCCCTGGATACATTATTCTGACTATTTTGACCATTTCAAAATCAACTGCGGCCTCAAAATCGTCATACGAGTCGCTCTGTAATAATTTTCTATCTCGACCTCGTATAGTCTATACTCAACTCTCGGTTGAGGTATAACATTATCACGTCAATATCACTCGTTATGACATAAAATAATTATTTACTATTCACTTAGTAATTTATTCCATAAACATTAATCTTTATTTGTCCCGGTTAATATTTTAATCAACACATAATAATTAATTTAACTAAGTTTTGGCACACGTGACATTCTAAAAATCACTGAGTTAATCAAATTTTAAATACTCATAAATACGGGGTGTTACAATTATCGTGCCAAATTCCCCACTTTAGAAATGCAATTCAACATCATCTAAAGACTTATATTTTCCGCTCATACAACGGATGTACGGATATGAAATCTTGTCACTTTTAATATTTCTTTAAGCGTATTTAATAAATTCTTTAACGCCCTTTACACGATTATCTGATATTCGATTACTTTCCCCCATCCACTCTTTGTATTTTGGGAAATCCATTAATCAATCTTCAAAATTCAATTATCATGTATTAATAGATTAAAACAAAGGTCATGTTGCATACAAAAATGCACAATTCATAATCCAATCAAATTATTCAACACAACTTAAACTCAAATTAAACAAATTAAAATAACTTAAACAAAATATTATTACAACTTGTTCTCAAACATTACAAATTGCCAAACATTATGCATGGACTAGAATTGACCAACAAATAATTTGGCCAAGTGATAAAACAATTTACATAGTATTTCAGTTCTTTCCTTTCTTTGTTGTCAATGCGCACATGCATATTCGCAACTGTTGTATATTATGTTAACCACAATCTGAGCCTCACTCGTCTGTAAATGTCGATTATATACTTGAGTTTTGATAGTTACAAAGATGAGTGTGCACAAGACAATAACCCTACTGGTCATGTCCTTGAAATAGTATTGCTCGCCATAGTCACCGTGACTAGATGACTATGATCCACAGTCTGTAGTGGGCGGTGGAACTGGGAAGGGGAATGTTGCAGGAAGTGAAATTATGATGAAAATATTGAAGGAGGTGGATTTTTTTAGGGGAAACCTATAGAGGGAGGAAAAGAGATACTTTAAAATTGAGGGTAGGGAAAACCTTAAGGAGGCATCGGGGATCGAAAACCTTGAGTAAATAATGACACAAGGCTCCTGATTTCACTCGTTAAGATTCCTAGGTTACTTTTAATCTCTTGGACATCCCCATTTGTCTTAGACTAACTTCACTCTTAGATCGAGATACAAATTTTCATCGAAGAAAGTTTATCCATGAGAGGTGCAGTGTGTTTTAATTTGGTTTTCAACATATTTTATCTGACACCTCTCGTCCTTCCTCTTTTATTGTTTCCAAAGGCCTGGATCAGGTAATCATTTTCAATGTCATCGTAATGGTTCAATACAGACTGACTACTAATGGTCTCGATCGATTCCAGAGTCTGAGCCAAGTGTGGTGAAAATTTATTATCTTTGTCCCATCGGGCATGCATGTACAAGTTGAAGTGATTAGGTTTTTAATCGGCATTTGGACCGTACTTTGTCCTATCTGACCATTTACTCTTCAAATCTTCATATGATTTGGAGCTCAACCTGTGGATATTAATTTTTTTCCTTATTTTTTTTATTCTTCTCCCTTTGGACCAACTTATTGTCCACCGCCTCATTTTTCAAAAACTTGTTCCATTGATCAATTGAAATTTCAACATTCGGAGGCACTCTATCTCTTAGAGAAAATGTCGGAGCTCAATGCCCCCTTCAAGATATTTTTCTGTCGAAGGTTTCTCCGGTATGTTCTTAGTTGTTCACTAACTCAGGAAAGAACCTTTTTCTATGTACAGTCGAGGAATGAAAAATGTCTATAGAGTTGGTCATAAATGTCATCCGTAATGGATTGATCAATTTAGTTCCAGTTATCTACTCTCCCGACTCCCACATTCATTTTCCCAAGCAACAGATATTGGGATTTAAATCTATGAATGTCATTTTTATCACTGATGGGATTATTCCCAATAAGGGTGAATCCAATGGGCTTCTTCTCATTTGATCGGGAGGTATTAGAAGCATTGGATGGGGGCGCTGGAGTTAGTGGGGTTTGTTGCCTACTCATAGTTGGAGTAGTGGACTGAACCAATAATATAGTAGAGAATTTCTTACCATGTGGCGATATGAATTTCTGTTGGGGTATAGGAGATGAGAATCCTGGTTGGGGTGTTACCTCATCACTTGGTACATTCTGTTCATTATCGCTCGACATTCTTTGTGAAAAACAAATAAGTGATGAAATTATTATAATAATATGAAATTATAACAAACTAAAAGAGTTTATGATTATATACATGTATCCCATTCTCATAATAAGACTTTAAAATTTGTCCAATGTGTCCGATATCCATCCATTCGTTATTAGTTTTTAAAAACCTATATATTTTTACATGTGTCCATATAGGAGGAAGAATATCTATGATTGATGTATATATGTCCTTGATATGAACTCAAAGTCCCATCTTCTTCAACTTATTGGCAAGATTCAATTTAACATGCATATGTTGTGAGACATCACAGTCTTGGTCAATGCTCTTTGTACGTAGTTATAACCATAATAGGTGAATTTTCTTGCCTTATCTAATAGTGTAAGAAAGGTCAGGGTTATGTCGAGATTATGTACGCATAATATATTCTCTATAGTCTCATCCCAGCTTTCTAGTAGGAAAAATAGAATACAATCGAACATGTACTCTTTATGGGGATGAACTCCACGATTTATAAGGTAATTATACTGTTTAATCTTCTTATTCCCATACTTGTAAATATGAGTATCCTCTAAATGGTGTGCAATAATAAAAGTGGTATAATTGCGGTCCAATTGAAACCTCTCGTACTCTTATTGTCAGTGATTATCACCGTGCCTCATTTTTCCTAAGAAAAATATACGAGGGTGTGAATATGAGTCCTACAATTAGTAATGGTTCTAATTAATCATTAACTAGTTATTATTTTTCAACCGATGCAATTTAAGTTTATCTTATTTTAACATATGAGTCATATGCGAACCCCGTGTGTGGGACATCTCAACGAAGTGTAACCCAAATAAGGACCCCCGATACACTTAAATTTAGATAGGGTAATTGTTAAAATACATTTTATTAGGCTTTATTATGAGAGACTATGGTAAGATTTTGAAAGTCTATGTGTGATATCAATCCAAGCAATCCAACATCACTATCCAACAATCAAACCAACAAATAACAACCAACAATTATCCCATACTCCTATTGTCTACATGACAAAACACATACCAATAATAACAATATCTCAAGTAAGGGCTTATATATATTCTTTTATAAAAAAGACATGTAATTAACTGAAATGTGTTACATCACAAGGGCTTATATACGTTCTTGCATAAAGAGACATGTAATTAACTTAAGTGTGTTACATCATAAGGACTCATAGGTACAATACTACTAAGCATGCGTAATTTTTGAATTCACTAACTCTAAATTTAAGTCCATATATCAATCGTCAATTCTACAAAAGGGGTCCCAATCTTAAATATCAATTTTTCCATGTTTTGGGTTTTAGCATTTAGGCTTTAGGGCTCATAGTTTTTATTTTACAATTTAGGGTTTATGATTTAGGATTTATGGTAAACATTTTAGCTGGTCTCCCACCACACATAAAATAAACCCTCAAAACTCCTTGAGCTTACCTGTGGGTCAAGCATATAAACACCCCTGATGTTTGTAAAAACCCTAACCTCTATAGGTCTCAGCACCTTAGGCATGTTTTCAACATAATATCTCTAAAGAAAGAACTTTGTAATGCTTCACCGTGGACTTAACCAACTTTACAATATACCCTACATATTCCAACACATTTATTAAAACTCCTTATCCCAGTTGGTGCCTCACTTCAAGCGTCAAAGCTAGAGGTAATTTCGATTAACATAATTTACAATAAATATAACTTTATAGACATTTTGGACCTACCAAACTTCAAAAATTGGTAAATTAAACATAAAAATTGTGCACATTGAAAATACCATTCCAACGGTGAAAGTCATACGTTAATCGAAGCTTGCATCGAAGCCATAGGGTCTCTTTATTCAAACAGTTCACACTACATTCCATTTTGTGCATATTTTGGACCTACCAAACATCATTATTTACTAAATACATAGTTATAAAGAGGTAAATATTTGAATTATCTTTCCAACAGTGAACGTGCGTGTTAATGGGAAGTTATGGAGAAAATAAGAAATTATGACAAAAATTGAGTCTAGTTTAATTAACCGCGCGATTAATCAACCCTTTGACTGCGTGGTTAATCAATTAGCCACGTAACTAACTCATTTTTCTACCTTTTCCCCATAAAAATCATTTAAATTGGCCAATCAACTGCGTGAACGATCAATTAACCATATAGTTGATCAATTAACTGCTCGGTTAAAACTTTGACACAAAATCTAAGCAAATCTCAACCGTTTGTCACCAAATCTATACAATATGGCTAATCACTTAACTGCACGGTGAATCAGTTGTCCGTGAGATTAAAATATTGATGGTACATGGCACCAAATCAAAATAAATATTTCCTAAACGGTTAACCATTTAACTGTGCGGTTAAATGGCACAATCACTGGTGTGGTTGAAAGTCTCAAATCCCTCCCTATAAAAGGGGACCCCTCCCATTAGGAAAAGGGTTCGAAAACCCAATATTAATTCAGTTTCTAAATACTTCTTCCTTGATCCTGGGCTCAAGAATATTGAGCGAAGTTCTAACTTTAGAAGGTGGCTTTTAGAGCCCAAAAAAGCATCGTTACCCCTATGGGAATTTAATAATTTGAGGTTCCTCGACCGAACCTCTGCCCAACAGTACGACCAATTCTTCATGAATCTATTTCCACAATGAAGCCTTGATCACGACCAGAGGGTGAACATCTCAATCTTTCATCTTAATATGTAGAAAATATTAGGATAAAAGAATATTATAAACCGGTACAAGATTATAACCCTACCCCCATCTAGGGACTGGGTGTATACTTTGTAGTATATATATTTTAAATCCTAGTCCTCCATCATTTCTCATCATTGACATTATCATTACATTCTCACCTTAAAAGAACTAATCAAAATAGGTAAAAGTAAATACTACATGAAAATACGCTTTCCTACATTTTAACTCATTTTTATGAAAGTGTCAGTGACCGTGGTTACTCTGAACTATTTATAAAAGCCAAAGTCGAAAGTCAGAATAATGCTCACCACTTTTTTGAGAAAATATTCCCATATAAATGACGACACCTGCAAAGATGTGTTTTCTTGAAATACTTCTCAAACATCTTTCTTGATTTTTTACTTTTATACATGCGAATATAATGTTCCAATTCATAATGGAAATGCTATACAAAGGATTATGGTACTTAAGTACTATAACGATCAGCTATTTATACCTAGTATCTTGAAGCCCATTCACATAAATACAAATCCTTTTTATAACTACATAGTCTTTGATCCTAGGTTTCCTTGGGTACATAGGTGCAATACCGAGCCCCACTCGTGAGCCCAAGCCTTACAATACGTCTCTTGGCGTATTGTATTTAGGGAAGACTCCTTCTATAGTCCAATCTGCCTATATAATATATTCTTCTTAACCATCTTTGTAAGGACATAAATTTCCAATTGAGTCACTGTATTATTTTGACTTAATTCCGTGAACAAAACTGTGTTTGTAATATGTCACGGGGAGATTTTATTTTGACACAATTCCACTTGGTCTATGATGTATTGAAGAAATTGAAGACGTTGCGGTAAAGCTTCAAAGAATTAATCATGTCGAAGTTTAATTGGTGCAAGTTTATTCGTCTTCAAGTTAATTGCATAACGAGATCACATAGGTATAAATGCGTACTATTAATGGAGCTCGGAATAATTTTTATAAAAGGATAAGGATGAATTTTTATAAGGAAGATGTTTTAATTTTTTTTTAAAAGTGTTTTAAACTACGTTTTATTATGATAAGCTCGAAAAAGAGTTTGAATTAAATGGATCTCTTTTGGAAGAAACGTTTTAAAGAAAAATTCAAACTGACACGAGCGTCATTCAAACGACATCTCTGCTCGCTCGAGCGAGATATTCATGTCGCGCGAACGACTGGTCAATCTCATTCGAGAGACACGTTTTTTGAGGCGGTTAATTTTTCCTATTTAAAGTGTGATTTCATCAAAATTAAATGTGTGTGCATTCCGAAAAAACAGTTTACGATTTAGAAACCTATTTGCATATGTTTTTCTAAGGCTTCAAAGCTTAAACGCATCCTTAGAGTTTGCAAAGATGTGAGTTATCATTACTATATGTTTATGTGATCTTGCTGAACTAAGAAGGTTTGTTCTATACTTGAACATCTAGGTTTTGTGGTGAAGAAAAGAGAAGGACTTCTTGTTCGACATCGTAGACGTATCAAAGCCATTCGGTGGACACCAAGACATACATGGACGCGTGTGTTATGGACAGGTATCGTGGAAGAAGGACTTTCTATGTGGGTATTGTGAGAGGAGTGGTTGAAGATCAGAAGAGCATCAAGACCCATGGGGATCGAGTCGTTGAGTGAGTCTTTTGTCTGCTCGTTGTAATTCCACATTCATAGTGATTGTCTGGCTTGGGTCGTCCGAGGTTTTTTCCCATGTTGGGATTTTCCTCGTATATTCGACGTTGTGAGTATTCTTTACTTCACTTTACTTGCTTTAATCACTAGATGCATGCTTAGGATTAATCAAGATAAAATTGGTTTAAAGTAAAAATTATATTTTCACAACTTGGTTTGGTGCTAATTAAAAGTTGGATAATCTTTGGTGAATATTGGTTTGATTTGAAACACAAGCATAAGGGCCACTCTTCAAATTGGTATCAAATCTAGAAAACATAATTTATTTGCTTTGTGATCCGGTATTTTTTCAAAGATGAATTTTGGAAATAACGAAATTTTTCGAACTCCTATTTTTTATGGAACTAATTACACCTATTGGAAGATGAGAGTGAAAAGTGAATTAAAATATATTGATGAGCGTGTGCGGCTAGCAGTTGAGAAAAGTTGGACACCCCCATCACTATTTTAGCTGAGGTTACTACTTTAAAACCTGTCGAGTCATGGACCCAAACTGAACATATACTTTCATGATATAATGCTAAGGGTTTGCACGTTGTTTCTTCACATGTCACACCGGAAGGATATAATAGAATTATGACTTGTGAAACATCAAAAGAGGCTTGGGATATTTTGGCACTCACTCATAAGGGCACTAGCACGGTTAGGGAGTCAAAATTTTAAAATCCTACTACACAGTTTGAGACAATTAGGATGTTAGAGAATGAGACTTTTGATAAGTTTTATGCTAGGTTGTCCAATATTATCAACTTGTCGTTTAACCTAGGTGAGAAAATTCCTGATAACCGTGTCATTAAGAAAATCCTTAAGTCGCTGCTTGGTAGGTTTGATGCGAAAGTGACTATTTTAAACTCCTTGGGTAAGTTAGAGTTGACTAAACTAGAAGAGATTGTAGGTGACTTACAAACCTATAAAATTGACATGATTACCTCCAAGCAAGTGCCTAAGAAAGAAAAGGGTATTGCTTCGAAAACCCGGAAAGGAGGAAATTAAAGTTTCAGATTTCGATTTCGATTTTGAGGATGTTGCTTTATTGGCAAAGAAATTTAAAAAATTTATTAAGTTTCAAAAGCAATCGAAAGATGCCAAAAAAATTGAAAAATTCAAGAACAACAAAGTTGACCCCACCTCTAAGGATAAGTTTGATAAGACTAAGAGAGATGAGTCGGATAAGTATTTTGGGCGTGAGGGGTACAGTCACAAAGTTAAGGAGTGTCCCACTAGACGTAAGAAAGAGGGAAAGTAACCCATTGTATATAATGCCACCTTAAGTGATAGTAATCCGGAAGAGGGAGAGAGTTCCCCCATTGATCGTAACTTTGTTGCGTTTATGGCATGTCATGTGAGCGATGACGATTCTCATGTGAATGACACTTCTAAGGAGGTTTTGAGTAAATCTCATGTTAGTGAGGGAGAAGAGAGTGACGAAGAGTAGATAGATGTGAAAGAATTGAAAAATGCATGTAATGAGTTGTATGCTGAAACGGTGAAGGTGAAAAAGGCTAACTCTAAATTGCAATATAAGTTGAATGAGCGTGCCATAAAAATAATGACAGTTTGATTGAGGATCTTAGGGCATAAGCGAAGACTCTTAGGGAGAAATTAGATTATGTCGAGGGTGAGAGAGATAATCTCCGTGGTTTGATGGAGTATTTGAAAAAGGAAATTCCAGAGTTTGAGGAGTCTAGGCATTGGCTCGAGTATAGGATTCATGAGTTGGAGGAGAGATTGAGAGACTCGTATAGAGTTAATTTTGATTTAGAGGCTAGGTCATAGAAGTTAGATAAGATCTTAGGCACCGTCCAAGTTAAGGGAGATAGGGGAGGTATAGGTTTTGATGAGAAAATTATTCCCATTCCCCCTGCACATGTGAGAAACACTAGGAAGGTTAGAAAAGGTCCACATATAGGTAATCATTCCCACCATCACTACACCTGCACATTTTTTAGTAGGAAAGGTCACCTTAGGTGTTATTGTTACGACCTTAGATAAGCGCCTAGGAAGTTTAGGAATAAAGTTGTCCCGGTTTCCCAAACCCCCATGCGTCGTTTTACACCTACTTGGGTTAGGAAATCGAATTTAGTGGCTTTAGGAATAAAACTTCATGATTCTCGTTTGGGTACACTTGATTCTTCCCATGCTAAATCTAAAGGATGATAGTGTTGTCATGTTTGTCATATGCTAGTTTTCTTCATGATATATTCATTGCTAGTATAGTGACATGTGTATCAGTTTGTATTATAGTTTTTCATTTGTTTGAGTCCTATTGAAAAAAATACAATTTTTTTTTATTTTTTGAGAAAACTTTTGAAAAACCAAAAATATTTTGCTTTTATTTGAGTCAAAATATGTTTGAAAAGTCAAAAAGATTTTTGGTTTTGTTTTTGAGTTTACATGTTTGATGTGGCATATTGGTGTGCTTGACCCCCATCATTCCATTATCCATATGGCTAGGACATTTGGTCATTATTATCGATGCTTAGAATGATCTTAATCATTGTTCAAATGGGGTTGTTTTGAAGTTGATATGCATTTTGATTCGACTTTGTATATATGCCAACATTACATACATACACGAGTTTCTATGGATGTTTGACTTCTCTTGCATATCCGAATTTAGTGAGGCGTTCTTATCTCAATCTTGTCATCTATGCGTAAGTAGACTTTAGGAGAAGTGTGCATGTAAGAATCGTTTACCGTGAGGACTAGAATTGGTACCTAATTGAAAAAATGATGAGTGATTCACGGACAAGGGCTGCGAGAGTTTAAAATTAACTCGTCGTGAAAATCACCATTTAAAAGAGCCCAAAAGAAAAAGGTAAAATGCTAAGAAAAGGGCCAATAAGATTTTCTCTAAGTTGAGAATGCTAGAAACCTCAAAAGAACTTGAAAAATATATATTTATGAGGGAGTTTGGTTGGAGAAAATCTAAACGGGTTTGAACAACTAATCCTAATGTTGAAACATTGCAATTTGAAGCTATTGTTTGTAGAATCGTCAAAAATCTGGATTTGGGTGCATGTAGTATGTTTAGTTCATTATGCTCACACTTTAATTGTCATATGGCTATGATAAAATTTGATGATTTATCGCTTTAAAGTAGAGCTTCTTGATCATTTTGATGTGTTGAAATTGTGACTCATTTATTTTAGTTTCATGCTGATACATTCCATGTCCATGTCGGAGCATATCGGCACTATGTTTGCATGTAACTCGCATTGTTAGTTTTTATACGTTTTTGGTTTTGGGTAAAAAGCTTACTGTTTTAGCACTGTTATGCTGCTGTTAACACCTTCCTGACAATGTTTTTTGGAAATTTTTTCACTGGGCAAAAATATATGATAGTTCTGGAAATCTGGGAAAGTTTGGCTGTCGCGAGAAGTCTTTCAAACGACATCTCCCTATCGTGAGAAGACTCGTTCGAGCAACATCCTCATCTCGTTTGAGAGACATCCCTGGCTCGTTTGAACGACAGTCTGGGAATATTTTTGCTTTTTGTTTGCAGTCCACTGGTTTATTTTGTGATATTTTTGTTACTACTATAAGCTTTCTCGATCGACTGGTTTATATGCAGGTTTTACTGTCTCATATTGGAATTTTGCATATAATCCGTTTATCACACCTGATTAGTTTGCTATATTCTTTATGTGATTCTTTTGTTTACTAGCTACTGATTTGTTATTACTTGATCATATTTAGCTGGTTGTTTCATGATTATCTAGCGATTTTTATTTGGTATATCTTCATGCTAGATGCTTCTTGATTGGCTTATTTTTTCACCTGATTGTCTATTCGAGACAAAAAGGGGGAGATATGTATGTGATGTACGGGAAGATTTGTTGAGCATGTTTATTGATATCTGGATTTAAATGCTGTTTGATTACATATTTTACAAATTGGTATCATATTATTGCTCAAATTGTTTAACAAATGGTTTTTCATAGTTTATACATATTGGAATTTATTGTAAAATTGGTTTCATTTGGATATATATAATGGTTTCATTTGTCCCTCCATACTTCAGTGGGTATTTGTTTGTCTGTTTCATGTGTGTAGGTATGCTTCAGTGATTCAAAATTTCAAGTTTACATCACATTCAGACAGTTCATGCTTGTTGGTGCTACATATATTAGTCTGTATCCTGTAATTTTTGACTTTGGGTTTATGGTGTGGGATTTAGGTGTCATATGGCTTGACGGCCCGACTTAGGCATTTCACTGGTTTAGTTTTGTCCCGGAATAGTCAAAGGGGGAGATATATAAGGACATAAATTTCCAATTGAGTCCCTGTATTATTTTGACTTAATTCCGTGAACAAAACTGTGTTTGTAATATGTCATAGGGAGATTTTATTTTGTCATGAACCCACTTGGTCTATGACGTATTGAAGAAATTGAAGACATCGCGGAAAAGCTTCAAAGAATTAATCATGCCGAAGTTTAATTGGTGCAAGTTTATTCGTCTTCAGGTTAATTGCATTCCAAGATCACACAGGTATGAATGCGCATAATTAATGGAGCTCGAAATAATTTTTATAAATGGATAAGGATGAAGTTTTATAAGGAAAATGTTTTAAAATATTTTTAAAAGTGTTTTAAACTACATTTTATTCTGATAAGCTCAAAAAAGAGTTTGACTTAAATGGATCTCTTTTGCAAGAAACTTTTTAAAGAAAAATTCAAACTGACACGCGTGTCGTTCAAACGACATCTCTGCTCGTTCGAGCGAGATAGCCATATCGCATGAACGATTGGTCAATCTCGTTCGAGCAACACGTTTTCTGAGGTAGTTAATTTTTCCTATTTAAAGCGTGGTTTCGTCAGAATTAAATGTGTGTGCATTCTGGAAAAACAGTTTACGATCCAGAAATCTATTTACACATGTTTTTCTAAGGTTTCAAAGCTTAAACACATCCTTAGATATTGCAAAGATTCGAGTTATCATTACTAAATGTTTATGTGATCTTGCTGCACCAAGAAGGTTTATTTTATACTTGAACATCTGAGTTTTACGGTGAACAAAAGAGAAGGACTTCTTATTCGACATCGTAGATGTATCAAAGCCATTCGATGTACACCGAGACATACGTTGACGCATGTGTTGTGGACAGGTATCGTGGAAGAAAGACTTTCTACTGGGCACTGTGAGAGGAGTGGTTGAAGATCATAAGAGCATCTAGACCCGATGGTATCGAGTCGTCGACTGAGTCTTTTGTCTGTTCATTGTAATTCCACATTCATAGTGATTTTCTGGCTTGGGTCGTCCGAGGTTTTTTCCTGTCTTAGGGTTTTCCTCGTACATCCGGCGTTGTGAGTATTCTTTACTTTACTTTATTTGCTTTAATCACTAGATGCATGTTTAGTATTAATCAAGATAAAATTGGTTTAAAGTAAAAATTGTTTTTTCACAACTTGGCTTGGTGCTAATTAAAAGTTGGATAATTTTTGGTTAATATTGGTTTGATTTGAAACACACGCATAAGGGCCACTCTTCATTCTTAGACTAACCCGAGGACCATGAAAACTCAGGGGATATAAGTTGTCTGATTAATGATGGAAAGATCCATGTATACAACTTCTAATCCACTCCATTTAAGTCCAATATGACTTAGCCCGCCCGACTCTCGGTTATGGGAGATTTTAAGACCAATATGACTTGGTCCGCCTCACCCTCGGTTATGGGAGATTTTAAGACCAATATGACTTAACCCTCCTGACCCTCGGTTATGGTATATTTTTAGACCTATATGACTTGGACTGCCTGATCCTCGATTATGGGAGATTTTTAAGTCCAATATGACTTGGCTCGCTTCCTCCCTCGATTATGGGAGATGTAAGTCCAATATGACTTGGCCCGCCTCCACCCTCGGTTTTGGGAGATTTAAGTCCAATATAACTTGGTGTGCCCTACCCTCGCTCACGGGAGATTCAAAGTCCTATATTACTAGGCACCAAATCCCAATATTACTTGGCACGCATGACCCTCTTAAGTGAGATTTAGAAGCCCTACATTACTAGGCATAAGCCTGATTTACAGGAGACTAAAGTCCTATATTACTAGGCACGCTTAAAGACCCCGATTTTTGGGCATGCTTAAATTCTTAAAAAGGACCTTTATGTTTTTTCGACCCAATAAAAGTCAGGGACACTTACAAAATATGTTGGTTTAAAACCCCCAGTTCACTCGAAGCACTAATGGTTGCTCGACCGAGTACTCTCGACAGGTTTTGATCTTACGATTGCAAAAGATCCACTATACTTAAATAAACAACAACCGGTTGGTCGGGCCAGTACATCTCTCAAGTTTGTTATTGAAAATGATTAAAACCACAATAAAATTGTGGAAACATGCTCGTTCAAGAGGAATGGGGCCAGCCCCCAAAATACTCCTCCAAAATGAAAAGCAGAGGCATCACCGATAGCCCTCAAAACTATACGCGAATGACATAGGCATATACATGCATGATAAACAGACCAAACATGGTTATGTGATGATTTTCTAGTCGAAACAGGCTAGACGATTTATTTCACACACATAGTTGATATGTCTCAGTCGAGGCATCAATACACCAACTATGTCTACGAGGGGGAAAATGTAGAGTGGGGTTAAATGAATTAACCACCAACACTCTAGTAAATTAACCTGCAGATTTGATCAACTATTAATCTATGATTTATCAAGTTTTTCTACAATCGAGACCCTACATGGGCTAAGATATTATTATGTGCAATTTAATATATTGATTATACTCCGCATTTGGTAAATTACACTAGACAATACTCTAGTAGTAATTTAATTTATTCATTTAATATGCCACCATATATATTGTGACAAGTGGCACCATAAATATTGGACACTTGGTTCCATAGAGAACATGACACGTGTTAAGCCCACTTGAGGCACTTTTGCTATAAAAGGAGGGTTCCCCCCTCCCCATTTGATGGATGATGGTCTTGGGGGCAAAGGAAGGCGAAGAAATCTAACTCTCCTCCCCCATGAACCTCTTGAGCTCCGTCACGGGTTCAATAGTGACGAGCGGATTTTCATAGTTTATTACGGTATATGGGCGTTTGAGAGGCTGTTAGCCAAATTTGGCACCCCTACGCATCAAAACTACCAAAACTGTACATTTGATAGGTGGCTCATCGTATTTGGCACCCCACACACACCAAAACCATAAAAATCCGAGCTCTCTACGGTATATCGTACGGATACACGAACTACGTAGACTTTGATTCCATAAATACAGATACATATGCGCACCCACGTTGCTCAAGTCTAAAGCACGCTCAACACGGCACCTCCTCAAATCTGCACACACATCTTACACTTCTTAACCATCTTAGACCCACCCGAGGACCATAAAACCTCAGGGATATAAGTTGTCTGATAAGGGATACAAAGATCCATGTCTGCGACTTCTAGTCCACTCCATTTATGACACACCATATTAGAGTCGGCCTCTCGTCCCTATAATATGAAATCCTTTACATAACTCTCCAATCCTGTATCCTATAGGATCTTTACATTGTGACAAACTCTCATCATGAACTACATAGGCTTTGATCTCATGGCTATATGACTACATAAGTGCAATATTGAGGATCCTCTCACGAGAACAAGCCTCAACACACTAACAACATTTTTTTACACCTAAAAAAATTAATGATCTTTCGTTACACCTCAACATATTAATGGCCCTCCATTGCACCAATATACACTAACACTCTTATGTTACACCTACTACACTAATGACCTTCTATTATTCATATATATATATATATATATATATATATATATTCGTACACACACTCTTGTGTACCCGTATACCTATCTAGTAATGTCCCTACACCTTTCACTAATTGAACTTAAGTATATGTACACATTTAAGGTCACCTATTAAACTAAGGCCACTTAACATGTTCTAAAAGAAAACTAAAAATAATTATGGAGTAAAATGCAAAAATAAGTACATTGATATGGAAACATATGTAACAAGTTGTTTACCTAATAACTTCCCCACTCATAACCTGGTATCCAAACCCACATCAATAATCTCTAGAAAATTAGTAGGCTGCTATAGACCTTCGGGTAATCTCGAAAGGGCTAACTCGACCAATTTTTTTTATTTCCATATAAAAGAAAATGGCGATTCTTAACAACTAAAAAACTCCTCATTGGTAGATAGGGGAACAAATAAAACTAAATATGGTGTCTAACAACTTCCATGAGCATAACAAATCGACCTCAAGTAGGAACAAAGATTTAGAGATAAGAACTCTCTCCTCTCAGAGGAAATATGCATCCGTCATTTTCCCTCTGCATCAAATGGGCCCTCAACACCATATTTATTAAGTTTGATGTCCACATCCCTAGTATGTAGTTAGTCCTCAAGGGGAAAACATTAAGTGTAGAGCCATTCTCAATCAGGATCTTTTATAGGCACTTTTCTTAGGCGTTTATCGAGATGTATAGGGCCAAATTATGCTATTTCTCATATCTAAAAATGTATTAATATGTGAAAACAAGTGCATTTGGTAGTTCTAACAAGTCGTTGGTGTTTGTCAATTGTTCTGGTGTTAGATGCTCGGGACTTAAGATCCAGTTGAGCATTTTGATCAAAGTTGTATGGTGCGGGTATGATGCCACAATCAATCCTTGTAGTGATGTTGTTATGCGTCTTTTTTTAACTTTTCTAAGACTATGCTGTAACAACACCCTATTTTCTATTAAGGGTGATCAGGCCACGATGCCAATATATGCAGGATGCTATAATTAAAATATCATTTTTAGCATGTGACTGAAACATGAGACATTTAAAACTTTTTCCACAAGATAAAATTTTGAAATTATCCAACATTATATAGACTATCCACAACAATAAGACCCATCACCATACTAAACTCCAATATTGAAAAAACTTGAATGTGATAAATGTCATCAACATAATCTTTCCATACAAATCCATAAACCAATTGTATTATCGAATGATTCACTAAATCCAAATACAATTATTTTCTAAATAAAACGACTTGAATGCAATATAATAAATCTCCAACTACAAGTCTCGCTAATATCCAACTATACAGCCACCCAACAACCTATCTTGTAAGGTTAGTTAACAACAATGGGTGGGGGTCCATCATAAGAATGCTAGCCACTCTTCCCAATTAGGGTCCATAAACCCAGTCATAATCATTATAAGAGATAAATATCATAATATAATATTTTAATTAATGATAAGCAATAAATAATGGCGCGAGTAAAGTAAAGCAAGCCAATTACACATATATCTAATTATGTTTCTTTCAACATAACATCTTGCCAATATATTTCTATATATTAATTATGATCAAGGGCAACACCACTGTAGCTAGTTTGTTTTTCCTACAACCCTACACATACTATGGTGTAACAATCGTCTCATCACATCAAATTCACATATATCACTATGGCCCAATGACCCATAGTGTTAGCCTGCACATACTATGATGTAACCCATATGATAACCTTCATAATAGTCGAATTGTCCTAGGTCCAACACTTACTTCTATAGTAGCCAACCAACACTAAACACCATACATACCTTAACCCACACATTAAACCATTATTATATCTAGTTTGCCTAGGTCTTACACTCGTCGTAATGACCAACCAACACTATACCTTACACATGGTGTAAAAAAACCTCATTTTTCTTCATAAATATGACAACAACTTGTATAACCTCCCAAAGGCCCAAAAAAGGCCCAAACCTAAAGGTAATCTAAAAATACATCATAAATGCCTAAAATCCTTAAGAAGCCTAAAGATAAACACCCAAACAACTCAAAATCATCCCAAAAGAAGCCTAAAATGAAGGGAAACACGCACTTGGATGATATGTCCTTGTGCATAATGCAATTGACCGATTAATCTTGTTAGAGGACTAATTGATCTTGCTTCGAGGAAGTTTACCTATGAAAATTTTAATGACCTAGGGTTTGTGTGAAAACACTAACAATTTTAATTTTCATAATATTTATAGACTTTACACCAGTTTAGAAACCACAAGTGCTGTGTTAAAACAGTTTGTCAATTTTATTCTTGACGTAAGCATGCATCTAGGTGAGTGTAAGCAAGGGTAAATTAAATAACAAACCAAAACATAACAATTTACGAGAAAAACCCACAACGAGAAAAACCTCAGGTAGCCCCACCACACAATTCCACTACAATATATTCCTATATACATGGACAAATTAGACTTACTCATAGACTCAATGCCTTTAAGCCTTGAAGCGCTCCTTCATCCATTGTTACCTTTTTCGCAGCCACGGTTGGATGCCTTATAATAATCATATAATGCATACACTTACCACATCTCAGTATCCCACCGATATTACTTGTCTCGTGACTAGTCTAGCCACTACAGAACACAAACATGATGCCCACCACTAGAAATGATCTTCAAAGATAGAGCAAACCACTTAGTTGCAGCAAAAATGAAATATATGTAGGAGGGTAGCTATATTGGGGTCTATGAATAACTAGAAAGGGTGAGGCGTGACCCACTCCAATGGACCCCGCCTTCAAGGTCCTTCAAGAACTTCTAGAGCAGCATCTCGTAAAACCTTATACTTTTGGTGGAAATGGAACCAAAGTAAGAACTATTTCCTGCAAGAAGATGAACTTCACAATAATAATAGTAACTTTTTATCAAGAGAAACTCCTGAGAATGATGGTTGTCAGTGTGGAGTAAAAGAACAAGACACTCAACACTTAGGGAGAGTAGGGAGATAACACTAAGTATCAGGAGTAATTTTGACAGAGTAACAGTATGGCTTGTCCTTGTCCAGAGGTCCTATTTATACTTGGGCACTGGGGCTGAGTTAGCATTTTTTGGACTCCAAAAATGAGGGGTTTTATGAGGGACAAGGTATGTAATGTACCTTTTGTCCCTATTTGTGTGAAGCTGCTTGTCCCCTTTAACAAGTGCCACCTGGTGTAAACCAAAGTCAAAAAGCAAATATGTCTGCTTGAAGACAAAATATCTGATATGGTAAATATCTTTTAAAATGTAATTTGTTCTACAAACTTTGTAAACTTGAGAAGGGGCTCAAGGACCACCTCCTCTAAAATTATTTTATAAATTTTTCATTTCTTATAAGCAACCCCTTGGTTGCTTACTTCAATTATGATTGGGTGTGAAGTGTGTGAGGACTGGGTGACCCCATGGGGTCTATCTACTAGTGTTCTCTCAATCTTAAAGTGTTAAGTGGTTGAGCTTTCTCAACAAACCTTGTTATTTAGCCACCAAGCCAAAACTTCTAAGAGATCCCACCTTGCCTTTTTGAGCCATGCTTGCTCAACTAGGATACTTGTACAAGAAAGTAACATTTAGTGCTTTAACATACACGTGAGTAAGAAATCTTGGGGCAAAGGTCACTCTAGGTGGACCTCCTCGCCCACTAGTTCTATTCTGTAGGGAATTTAGATTTTTAGGGACGAGGAGTTCCTCGTGGTGTTCGTGTGAATTTTAAACATTTGGGGGTGAGGAGACACTTGTGATGGGCCTCCTCGTCCAAACTTCATTTCTATGTTTTCTGAGTTGCTTGGGATAAGGACCTCTTTCTGATGAGCCTTCTCACCCAAATTCTAAGTTGTGAGTTCTGGGCATTTTGGGGGGAGGAGCCCTTCCCGGTGGATCTCCTAGCCCAAGTTTAATATCTATAAACTTTGACTAAATTGGGACGAGGAGCCCTTCTTGGCGGGCCTCCTCGCCCAAGTTCTGACTTTATGAGCTTTGGACCAATTGGGGCGAGGAGCCCCCCTTCCTGTAGCCTCCTTGATCAAGTTTTAATTCTGTGAACTTTAGATAAATTGAGGCGAGGATCCCTTTCTGGGGGCCCTCCTCGCCTAAATTCTAATTCTATGAACTTTGGACAAATTGGAGTGACGAGCCCTTCATGGGGACCTCCTTGCCCAACTTTTAATTATGTGAACTTTGTAAAAATTGGGGCGAGGAGCCCTCCTCACCCAAGTTCTAATTTTATGAGCTTGTCCAAATCAACTTCTTTGGGGGGTGTTCATGGTGATCCCCTTCGCCAATTGGGCCTGCTTACCCAATTGTTTGGGCTATTAAGTGTGTACCCCTCTACATTAGTCCCCTCATACAAAAATCTGTGTGTTGGGCATACCAAAGGTTTTTGTACCTAATGATTAATTATATCTTGGAGTATGAATCGTCTAACTCAGTCTCATGATGAAACTGTTGCATTAATTAGGCCGGTCACTTGAGCCCACTTTAATGGTCTAGAGGTCGAACGTGCCAAACGGGGGAACACACATCTCATCATTGGAAATTATTCAGTCCCCTTTTCGATTGGCAGTCCGCGTGTATCTTAATAGAGGTATAAAAACCCCTTTTAACTTTCTCTTTCTTTTTACCTTGGCATTTTTGAGCTCAATTTGTGAAATTTCTAGAGAGAGAGAGAGTAGTAACCCAAAGCTTCCATAGCCACCGTCCTATTTTTTCTTCTCTTCTTCATCGTGAATGGCGTCTTTAACCTCCCAAAACCCTTCTTCTAATGTCACCACTGCGATTAGGGAGGTGCTAGTAGGCTTAGTACTAATTTCTGTCACTTTATCAACTGTCTTGTACACCGGATCCACCACCATTACGTCCACGATTTAAGAGGGAATTTCTGAGGGTTTTGAAGAATCAACTATTGGTATGCCCATGAGGAGGGCTCCCTCGTCTGCTGGGATGTCTGTGAGGGGGGATCCTCACCTGCAGCCATGTTTGCAACGGGGGACTCCTCGTCTAAAGGACCCCTCGCTATAGGGGTCTCCTTGTCTGGTGGGGTGCTCTCTCTAAGGCCCTCCTCACCTGTGGTTTATTCAAAATCTCAAAGGGAATACTTAACTGCTCGCCAATAGAGGGATTTTGTCCTTTATTGTCTAGCACCTTACTTTGGCAAGGAGGATACTTTCATGACTTCTTTTGAAAATTTCGAGCAGGAGTTTGTGGCCAAGATCAACGAGCGACCCCAAGTGGGTCTAGGTGAGTCTTCTGACTTTCCCATTGTTTTACCTAGTTCGAGTAGACATGGGCGACTTTCCCCATTCTAATATTAAAGTCAAGGCATGTGGTGGTGCCACAGAGGAATGTGGTCTCTGGGTGGACCATGTCTTGTCCACCCCTTCACACAGAGCTGTTATTAGGGAACTAAGTCTTCTGACCACTATTAGTAGTCCCGAGGCTTGTTCTATTGCTGAGAACGCGAGAATTACGTGTGATAATTGATTAACTTCGCAACTTTCTAATATAGCACACTTATTTAATTTCAGCCCCTAATCATTCATCTAAGGTGCGTGTGTCAACCGATAAATAAATAAAGCATGTGACACAAAAAATATGCTGAGACACAGAATTCAGGAAAAAACCCCTTTCGGGTAAAACCTTTATTTCACTATGAATATACAAGCCGCAACTTACAATTACATAGAGAAATCTGCAATGGATCAACGCGCAGCCAACCCACAAAGACACGCAGTCATGAACTCAGCAAGAGAATACACGCAACACCCTCCAAGGACTCGCAGGCCAAACAACGAAGGAAAAACCGCAGCTCTCCTCAATGACACGCAACCATGAAACTTTGTAGAGACTCCCTCAGCAATGACACGCAGCCCTCGGTTGCAAAGATCTCTCCACAAAGATGAACAACAACAAAGTTTGTGTTCTAGGGTTCCAAAAGATTCACAAAAGTAATTGGGATTTTTGTGTGAATCAAAAAGATGTTTTGCACATAAAAAAGGTGAAGACTTAGAGTATTTAGGACTCTGAAAATCGTCTTGAAAAGTCTTAAAAAATAACTCCCCGAAGATGGCTTTAAATAGGAAAACTTTGAGCCTAAAAAATCTCCAGCGAATCTGGCCGAATTTATCCCAGACGGACCGGTCCGGTTCTGAGGCGGATCGGTTCTTTTATTTTGGCCTTCATCGGTTCGCTTGCGGTCCGGGGTATACTGGATCTGCAGTAAGCGGATCGGTCTGGTTGAGGGATGGATCGGTCAGATTGCAGATCGGTCCGGTATGGAGCCGGATCGGTCCGGTTTTCCCAGAAAAATAAAATCCTTTTAAAAGCCTCATTTTGCTTGAAAAAACTTACTTCTTATATTTATAAAAAACATTTTATAAAAATTTCCCAATACTAAATATGAACTTTAAGGAACGTAAAAATTTTTTTTTACCAAGTTCATCAGGGAGTGCAACATATTGATCTTCAATCTTCATACCTATACACATGAGAGAAAGAAAATACCACGTGACATATCGAGTTTGAAATGAGAAAACATGGATATCAATATATGATAAAAACATAAGCAACATCTCAAAAACTTCCACAAAATTCAAAATCCCCCATAATATGATAATTCTTTCTCCCCCTTTTTATGATGTCCCCAAATAGACAAATGAGAAGAATGAATCAAATAAGCAAAATCGGGGTGTCACGGTACAAAACAGGGCATCAAATAATATGGTAAACGTGCTCTTGCAAGGAGATGCTCAAACAAATCTTCACAAACTATTTTTGAATTTTTCAAATTTTTCTTACAAAAATAAGATACCAATGTGAACAAATATGATACAAAAATCACACCATGGATTTAGACTCAAACAACCAATTCATGGAAATGGAATGAATGGGTGTGAACACATTCGATAGGTAAATCAACTCAATCAATCATATGTGCACGATGCATATGTGTTGCCCTAACGAATGAACATCAAAAGGATCCTTAGGTGTAAAAAACATTTGTTGAATTTAAATGACATCGTCTTATGCAAATCAACAAATCAAAGTCAAAATGATTTCCACATCAATAACGTCCAAAACTATGTAGTGCATTTTCAAGCATTTCATGGACGTGCAAACCCGTTTTAAATTCTCCAACCAAACTCCCTCATATATATTTTCTTTTAGAGGTGATCTAAATTCTCAAACTTTGGAGAATTGGTGCGAAAACCTAAATGGCCCCTTTTTGGCACGAAGATCTTTTTATCGCCTTTCAATTTTTTCGGGCTCTTTTAACCTCTTGGGACCTCGGATAATAAAATTTCTCAATTTTTTAGGTCCTTTTTAACTGTGGCTTTTGCGCAAAGGATAGATAATTACCTTTCGCAGCCCCTCCCCGTTTTACAAATAAAGCACACAAACTCACAAAAGGTTTTTATATGCACAATTTCCTTATAAAAATTATCGCGCTTGGTTCGTTTTAAAGACAGGATTGGAGTGAAAACACCCAACCAACATGTGATAAGACAATCACAATAATCGAACAAATCCGTGCATGTGTGCAATAAAGGAAATATGAGTCAAACATGTAGGAAGTAACACTTAATTACATCTTAATGACTCCAAACATTATAAAGCACATGGATGAATTGACCTATTGTCTCAAAACACTATCGAATAGTCACATGAAAATAATGGAATGATGTTGTGACTCGGTCATCCTAAGTGTTCATCCATAAACGGTGCAACAAAAAAAATCTTTTTGTATTTTTCAAAAATTTTCAAAAAAAAATATATTCAAAAAGTACATGTCACAACGCTAGCAAAAATATATCAAAAAGCATAACTAGCGTATGACAAACATGCAAACACAATCATCTATATGATATGGCAAGAGAAGAATCATGTGCAAGTAAACGGAAATCAACTTGTCTAAAATCTAGTTCCTCCAAAAGTGATTTCCTAACCCAAATGGATGAAACACGTCGACAAGGGGTTTTGGGAACCAACAAAATACTAGACTTCGAATTCCTAGGACCTCTTCCAAGATCAAAACAAAATCGCCTAAGGTGACCATTCCTACCACAATATGAGCATGTGTAAACGGGTGGGATGACACCGAAAGTGTGATCTTTTCTAGCGTCCTTGGAATTAGTTGACCCTCTAAAACAAATAATGGTTTTGGCTTTAGCATTAGAAGTATGAGCTATTACCATTACTATCAAACCTACTTGAGTCTGTCAAATCATTTTTTAACTTCAAAATTTTTGACTCAAGCAAAGAATTAGACTCTTCCAAATTAAGGGACGCCTTCTTCAAATTATCAATTAAACTTAACAGTTTATCACGCTCCCCCTCAATTAAAACAAACTTATTCCTAAGAGTCTTTTCGCGTGCCGTAAAATCATCGATTAATTTTTTATCCTCGACGGCACAAACGGGAACCCTAGAATTTTTTAAGTCCTCCAAATCCTTCTCTAAAACTAGGACTCTCTCATCACTCTTCTTTTTGGCAATTTTTAAAGGATCAAAATCAGTACACAAATTACCAAAGAGCTCACGATAAATATCACTTTGAGTTTGAAACTCTTGCAAATATTCAATCTTACTTTTAAAGAGAGAATTTTCTTTTTCCAAAACTTTAATTCTTTTGCAAAGTTTCAAATTCAAACTTTTTAATTTTTCAGCATGGTCGTGAATTTTTTCAAAAATAGGCTCCTCATTAAATGGGCGTTCCATTGAAAAATTGCGATTTTTCACAAAACTGAATTTAAAAAAAAAAATCAATATCACACGATTTTGCGGAAAATAGGAATACGCAATAAATTAGCGCAACCCGCTCTGATACCAATTTGAGAACGCGAGAATTACGTGTGATAATTGATTAACTTCGCAACTTTCTAATATAGCACACTTATTTAATTTCAGCCCCCAATCATTCATCTAAGGTGCGTGTGTCAACCGATAAATAAATAAAGCATGTGACACAAAAAATATGCTGAGACACAAAATTCAGGTAAAAACCCCTTTCGGGTAAAACCTTTATTTCACTATGAATATACAAGCCGCAACTTACAATTACATAGAGAAATCTGCAATGGATCAACGCGCAACCAACCCACAAAGACACGCAGTCTTGAACTCAGCAAGAGAATACACGCAGCACCCTCCAAGGACTCGCAACCCAAACAACGAAGGAAGAACCGCAGCTCTCCTCAATGACACGCAACCATGAAACTTTGTAGAGACTCCCTCAGCAATGACATGCAGCCCTCGGTTGCAAAGATCTCTCCACAAAGATGAACAACAACAAAGTTTGTGTTCTAGGGTTCCAAAAGATTCACAAAAGTAATTGGGATTTTTGTGTGAATCAAAAAGATGTTTTGCACATCAAAAAGGTGAAGACTTAGAGTATTTAGGACTCTGAAAATCGTCTTGAAAAGTCTTAAAAAATAACTCCCCGAAGATGGCTTTAAATAGGAAAACTTTGAGCCTAAAAAATCTGCAGCGAATCTGGCCGAATTTATCCCAGACGGACCGGTCCGGTTCTGAGGCAGATCGGTCCGGTCAAGCGTATCGGTTCTTTTATTTTGGACTTCATCGGTTCGCTTGCGGTCCGGGGTATACTGGATCTGCAGCAAGCGGATCAGTCTGGTTGAGGGACGGATCGGTCCGATTGCAGATCGATCCGGTATGGAGCCGGATCGGTCCGATTTTCCCAGAAAAATAAAATCCTTTTAAAAGCCTCATTTTGCTTGAAAAAACTTACTTCTTATTTTTATAAAAAACATTTTATAAAAATTTCCCAATACTAAATATGAACTTTAAGGAACGTAAAATCAAAATTTTACCAAGTTCATTCTCGCAGAGGCTATGATGTTGAAGAAGCTTTGATATTCGGATCCGTTGATGTAGATGTGATATTGAATTTCTTCAACGGTTTAACGGCGTATGACATACATATTGATAATGGACAAAAATGTCCTTACAATTGCCAAGCAGGAACGTGCTTTTACTTTATCGACTTTTCGCTGGAGTAGGGATTCCCATACTTTTATTACTGGTTGGGGGGAGTTTACTATCACTTTGAAGGACAACTGTGAGTTGCTCACTCTGCCTTACTTGGGTAACCATATTCTTACTAATGGTTTTGATGACGAGGTTTAGGAGTAAATGGCGGGGGAGATCCACTCTGCTTTGGATGAGTGCTCGAAATACGTATCTATCAATTTGACTGGGACCACCTAACACTCTTTACCAAATGGTGTAGATACTGGTTTAAGGATTTCGAGCAGTTGCCCAAGGGGGAGAGCTCAAGCTGGGCCTTAAGGAGTCAGGATAGCCCAAAAATTAACTCCCCCTCACACTTGGAAACATTTTTTTTATCAATTTTATGAGCAAATTTCTTCTTCTTTGGAGGCCACATAACTCTCCTCGTGAACTTTTGTTCAATCTTTCTATGAGGCTTGCTCGAGGGAGGGCAGTCCCCCTCGCAGCTTTGACTTTGGGGTCTTTATACACTTGGATAGATAGGGATTATGCGGATGTTGAGCACTCTTATGGTTGTTATGACACTATCAATTTTGCCAACACTTTTATCATCATGTAATTCTTATCTGAGATATTTCCCAACTTTGCCTCAGAGGCTAGGTCTTGCCACAATAGAGTTGCTCGTGTCGCAAGATGGCACAAGAAAACTCCTGAGACTCCCATAGGGTCTTTAATAGACAACATCAATGAGTTTTCCTTCAGACCCTACTGCAAGACTGTGGGAGGTATTTTTTCTTAGCATTTTTTCCTTTACTACTGGGGGCACCTTTTACTGTCCTGTCACTGCTGACTCTGTTTCTGCCTGCCCCATATTTCAGTGATCGTTATGATTCTTTCTTACACTTTACCTTATCTGACTGACTTGGGTCAAGGTGTGGAGTTCTAACACTCTAAGATAATGAGGAGGCAGTTTGGTTATGATCAGGGGGTTCATACTCCTATTTATCCTTCGAGCGCCTTCCCCTCTGAGCTATACCTTAAGGCTTTTGGCAACTTCACATTTGAGGGGGTGGTTGATAGAGTGGGTCATCTAGGTAACTTGATTGTACCCTCTCGATATTACCCACCCTCTTTTAGTCACTCATGGTTTACCCTTTGGCAGAAGCAGGTCCTCTTGATTCAGAACTGTATGAAGGATATCCCTTATGAAACTATTTACATAAAATTTCCTAATAATGATAGGTACTTGGGTAAGAGGACCCAAAGGTCAGTGTGGCACCGGAGTACCATCCCCAAGGCTCCTCTTGAGCAGCTGACTCCCATCTTGATGAGGCCTTTGCTCTACGAGTCTATCTATTCCAAGCAACCCGAGCCTCAACCTATTAGGCCCAAGTCGTGAGGCAAGTCTAAAGCTTCTATTGCTTCAAAGGGGAAGCATCTCGATGTGGATGTTTATAGATTCATACCAGCTACCATTGCCCCTAATACCACTATTACTTCCATTGTTTCCACTGCTACCCCTACTCCCCCCTCGCCAGTAAGAACTAAGGCAAGTAGGAAGAAGAAGACTATTACTAGGACCTCTGCTCCCTCTTCTGCACCAGACTAGGGGTCAGACACTGATGACCTTAGGGTATAGGAGACGTATAGGACTATGCGAGAGCCGGGCTATGAGGCCCTTGGGTTATCTACTGAAGAGCCTGTTATTACTTCCATTCCCATAGGTGAAGGTACTACACCTCATTCCTTTTTACTTACTGAAATTGACTTTTACAGGATTTCACTTGTTGGTTCCCCTTATCTATCATTTGAAGAGGAACTAGTCGATTATAAAAGCACTCACTCTTATAACGATGACGGTTCTTCTTCGAATGAGATGAGAGTCACTTATCCTTATAATGTTTAACACCCTGATACTTCATCTTTGTTACCAGTTTTGGGGGAGTCTTTTAGCGAAGGTGCCCTGATAGGCTCTCTATCTGCCAGCAGTCGTACTATCAAAAATCTGTCATATGGGCAGACTGCCCACTCTACCACTATAAGTCTTCTCTCTAAACTTCTTTAGTGTTATTTTACTATCTATTTTCGTATACATAATTTAGATATGAATTGTCTTTATCTTTTTAACATTTTTGGGGTGTCTCTGTTACGGCGAGTGATCCGTCGCCTTCGCCTCCTTCTCGAAGGCCTTTTCTTAAGGCTCTGAGTTCTATGTTAGTCTCGTATTTGGGCCTATCTAAGGAGGTTAATTATTTTTCTCCACTCATTAGTTATTCTCTTTTCTTTTCTGTTTTACTAATACATTTTTTTCCCTTGTCTCTTTTTTATAGTTATCTACTATATTCTCGACGATAACGAGGACTTCTTCTGTGTCCTCCTCTTCAGTCCAGGTAAACATTAGCTTCTCCTAATTTTCTTACATTTACTTGTCACATTTGAGGTATATCTTTTGAAGTCTTCTGCCTTTGTATACATAGGTGATTCTTTCTCTCGGTCGTCTTTCTTCACCTCCCCCTCTTCGGTGGTGAGAGGTTCCTCCATAGGACTGTCTGAGGTACTTTGAGATTATTTCCTTTATTATCTTTCTCTATTCGATTATACTTTCTACATCTATAACTGTATTATCTTTATTTGTTTTTATTATAGGGACCTTCTTCTAGTGTCCCTTCCTCTACTAGAGAAATAACATCGCCCATGAGAGGTACTTCACCAGGTCTATCACCTTCAAGGAGGATTCTCATCTCCCGGGTCTTCGTGCCCATGGACAATAGGCCTCATATTCAACCTATATCTTCCAGGTCAGTTTTCACTATTACATCTAGCGTCCTATTACACAGGTTAGCTCCACCTCTCAGGTATTACTTATTTTCATTAGGCTTTATCTCTTTCTTTATTTATGTTTGGCTTTTTGACAACTCTGCCATAACTAGACTGTTATATCTGTTGCTACTATCCCATCGATCATCTTACCTCATTCTTCTTTAGAGGGGATTCAGATATGCATGCATTTAATCTTTTATCTTTTGACTCATTTCTCTATTCCATTGGGGTTCTATTATCATACTCTGTTTCTGTCTGTTTATACGCCTATTAGTTGGCACTACCGCTTCTCTATCTTCTTCTTCGATTCCCCCTTTAGTAGTCCCTACTACCTCTAGGGAAGCTCCTGCATCCATCATATCCGTGGGAGGCATTATTATAGCACCTTTCCCGGTGACTATTTCGACTTGTCTTTACTTATCTTTTATGCCTCTTTTTTTTCATTACTATGAAAGATTTATAAATTTTCTTATCTTTCTTCTCTTACAGGGTAGTGTTAGTGGTACCTCCTCCTCTACAATGCATGTGCTGGGGGTCTTAGAGACAGTTCTTGAGGTAGCACCTATAAGTCTCCCCCTATATTCTGTAAGGGAAGCTGCTTCAGCCAGCCTGACCGAAGTTCCCTTGTTCGAGGGGCTTATTCTTAGCTCCGCAGGACCAACTCCAACGGTACGTTCAGTCTTTGCACATCCATTTTCTAGATTAGTTACATATCTGCATACTCTATTATTTCTTCTAACATATATGTTTTCATGGTCTCTTTATTTGTGGGATCTATATTTGAACCCTCAGGTGAGTAGTCCACCTGTTTCTGTGCTTGAAGAGACTTTGGTCTCCCCTACGATTAGTACTACTCTTTCTTTTGCTACTGAGGAGTGTCAGGAAGGTATCTTAGTGGGGAGATCCAAGGTAAATACTTAATCTACCTAAATCTTTGAGCTTACATCTTTTCTGTGTAAATATTTACTAGCACTTACCTGCTTCCTTATTTTTAGGTTAGCATAGTGATTGTTCTTTTGACTGTGGAACAACCAGGGGGAGCTACTGCGAGCCAGGTATTAAACTGTCATATTCGGGCTATTTCTGTGTGTTAAAGTTAGCACATTTATCTTTTTCCTTAGCGAGAGACAATACTAACTTGTTCCCAATTTCTGTTAGGCTGGTGCTCAAGGTTATATGGTGCCCTCTTTCTTTGGTGACAACATATTGACTCCCCTGGGCATTGGGGTAAAATTTCCCTGATCTTGTTTCAATTTGAGTATGGGTAACCTACCTCCTACTACTTCTTTTCTTCCTGAATTATCTCTTTTTTACTTTTCATTCTGCAGGATCCAGTTGATGAGCATGCTGAGGCCACAGGTGAGGCCGACTAGAGTTTGAGGCCATCGATGGTACCAGTTCTGGCGAGGATTCTTCTATCCCTCTTTCAGAGCTTAAGTCTCATAACACAGGCTATGATGATATAGATGTGGAGGCTCCTGGGGCTTTCATGAGCGCGCTTTGGCGTTCAGAGTTTCCCTCTAGATTTCGTTCTCATGAGCGAGAGGTGTTAGAGATGCTTTTGGAGTACCACCTTGAGACTTTCACTTTCGAAAGCTTCCTCAACATTGATAGCCTTACGATCTTCAATTTGAAGGCCCTAGCCAGCCATCTTCATGACTTTCTATCTACCCCTCCCGCTGACATGACTACTGACAACTGTCATTTGTGTCTTCCTTGGATATGGATTTGGAATGTCGCTGCGATCAAACTTCGAGTATCAAAATTCCTGGAATCACCTACAAAACTAATTAAAAATTTAGTATCCTGGAAAATTCGGGTATCAATCCAATTTCTAGCGTTGAAACGGTTATCGTGAAAACTTGCAATTCCAATTTTTATTAAAAATCTTTTTGTGTTTTTAAATTTTTTAAATGTTTTTTTTATTTTTATATCTAAAAATAATTTTCAAGGGAGGAAACGAAAATTTAGGCAACTAAAATGATTACAAAAATGTAAAAAGTAATATAGTTTAGAATTTATGAGAAGAAACAAGAGGTGGGATTACACCGCATAGTCAATTTAATTAAATGCCCTAATTATTCAATTGAATTTTTCGAAATAGTATTGAATTTAAAATTTAACTCTCGTTACAATCCTAAATTCAATTTTATCTTTTTCAGCAATTAAATCGGGAATAGTCACAACATAAAAAAAATAAGATTCACACTCATTTCAACGAAATATCCGCTAAGATTGATTTATTAAAATTTGTACGAATCTTTGAATTGCGTACACAGAATTAGTATTTAAATTTAAGAATAATACTTATCTCTAAGTCAAATCCAAAAATCAATTATTAATTTTCAACATTAATTTATTAACTCTCGTTATATAAATTAATGTGTGAGTTTTCCCAATTTAATTTACCTAGAACACATCCGTGAACAATTATTCAAATAAAACAACTCAACATACGTGTTTCATCCCACCCCTTGAATGGGGTGTTTAGCCAGACATAATCAAAGATTTAGCACAAACACAATTAAAGAACAAGAAATTAAAGAATAAGAGAAAGAAATACAGTACACAATAATTCCTTGTGTCAACTGTGCATGAACACGCATCCTAAACTTGTCATAGGAATTCGATTGGATTACAAAACTAACAGCAAAAACTGAACCTACAAAATTTTCTAAACCTAAAACTATATTTTTTTTCTGACTATTTTTCTACCCTCTTTTTTCTTTTCTTCTGTCTCTCCCGTTCTCTCTCTGTGTGTTCGTAGATATGAGAGTTCTTCTCTTTTAAAGTGGTTTGACATCTTCTTTTCTTGACTCCCACGATTTTGTGGGATTTTTATTTTTGGCTTGGGATTATGTCCGATTTTGTTGGGATTTTGGTTGACGGTGGAAAGGTTGGATCGAGATGGAATGGGATAAGGTTGGGGTTTCAGGTTTTTTTGGAGGTAGAAGGTATCGGGTTTGGGATGGAGGTGCAAGGGTCGAAAATGGGTGCTCGGACAGGGGGGAATCGCGATCGGAGCTCGGGTTACAAGTGGAATTTTATTGGGTTGAAGGTATATGGTTGGACTGCTGAGTCGCGGGTCATAAATTATTATGGTGTTTGGTTTGCTGGTGTGGGATAGAAGATGAAATCGGGTTGGAATGGGCGAAATGGGTTCGCGGGTTAGGTTGATGGGTTTCCGGTTTCGAGTCAAGAGGGATGCCCGGGGTTTGGGACGTTAAGGGCTGTTGTGTAGTCGATTTGGTTTAGGATGGTTTTAATGGTTTAGTTTATTTGGTTATGGAGGTTGAGGTGGGTTTGTTGGTGTAGGAGAGAGTGTGTGTGAGGAAAGGGAAGATGAATAGTAAGTGGGGTTGTCTGGTGTGAGGGTGAGGTGTAAGAGAATATGGCGTGGGTGAGTGAGGGTGTTAGGGTGTAAATGGGTGTATGGGATGTGTGTTTGTGTGTTTTGTGTGTTTAATTCGTACCCCTAAAAATTAACACAACCTAAAAAAATAAAACTAGAACTAAAATAAAAAAAAACTTAAAATCTAATAAACCCTAAAAAAAAACTAACATCTCAAAATAAAAATTAAAAGACACTAAATAAAAAAAATGAAAATGAAAATTAAAAAATAAAATAAATATAAAATTCCTATTAAAACTAAAAAAAGAATATAATCCTAATAAAACTTAAATAAATGAAATTAAAATCCAATAAAACTTGAAATAAATTTCTAAAAACTAATCCTAATAAAAATAAAATAAAGATTAAAAACTAATAAAAATCAAAATCAAAATAAAGAAATAGAAAAAATAGAAAATAAATCCTATAAAATTATAAAATAATTCCTAAAAATAAAAATGACACAAATAAAAAAATCTAAAACGAAATAAAGGTACAAACTCAACACACAACGGGCTCGAGGTATGGACTGAGTTTGGTCTGGGTTAACTTAAGGTTACGGACTGGTTCGGGGCTTCGGAACACATCTTGGCATGCTCAAATAGGACTCCAGACTTTGCGATATCCTTTGATTTCTTTGATGCACGCTTTTGACCGCTATTGAGTCGCAATTGGCTTGATTTGGCATTATTTGATACTGCGACCGCTCATTGACCTGCAAAATGATAAAATACGAACATAAGGCCAATTTTAATTAAAACGAGTGACTAAAATGCACATATTTGGGGCATAAATTATACACTTTTGGGTGCTTATCACACCACCCCAAACAGAACATTGCTAGTCCTCGAGCAAAAATTAGAGAGAAAACGGAGATAAGTAACCAAAAGGTGTTCCACTTTTACAGGCACTGGCGATTGCACTTAGCATGTGCAATAAGCCGTTAAACCTGTAGGTTGCCCTACAGGACGAGTGGTGTTTCGTGAGGGTTTGCAGTGAATATACCCACAAAATTAAAAACTTATTTAAAATGCAGTTTCTTAATTGACAATGAAAATCTATACAACCCAACTAAAAAGGCATCAAGGAGCACCATATTCAACTATAAAAATAAGATATGAAATTACTTAATACCAAAAAACATAATCCTTCCTAAAACTCAGCATGTGTTTGTGTGAATTAATCTTAAGTGTCATTAGAGTAATTTCTAGACTGCCTTTATAGAGTAAAATGTTAGACTTCAATTCTCACTGGATATATCTCTCTGAATCGAACTCTCTGAGAATTGGGTAAGTGTATCTCTCTAGTGTGTGAGGAGGTTAGTAAATGTAATCAAATTCAAACGTCTCACGCACTTTATAGAAGATGACGGATACATGAAAAAAATATGATCTCATGAAGGAATGCTAACCACTATGTTGATAATGTCAAGTTATTCACCATATAATCATCTCGTTTGCCCGAACACTTTAGTGAGGGTGAAAAATGTCATTTATGAAAGGTATAAGGGGCTAATGAAATGAAGAAGATGAATGATAGGTTTTTTGAGAAGAGTGTGACACACTATGAATAACTATTGTCTTCATCTTTTGAACTTATGCTCGCATCTTTCTTTTTCTTCTTTTCTATATTTTTTTCTATCTTTGCTTTTTTTTATTGCGATGCATCTTTTCTTTTCATAACACAAGTGAAGACAATTTACATGGAAAATTTCAAACACTCTTTTTCTCAAAAATGATGGCAATGATGGATGGTATTTGGGACATATGGACAAGGGTAATATGGAAAATGATAATGGGTGAATGATAATGTGATAGGAAAAGAGATGAGTGTATAGAAAAATCGGTTTAGTGCTCAGGACAAACTATAAGACACATGTTTCTTACAACTCGAACGTAATGTCATTCTCAGTGATTAAGCCAAATTTAAAAAAAGTAATGAGATCATGCAACACTAAGTGCGGTATCTAAAGAAAGTTGAGTCAACTTGTGACTCGGAGATACGTAAAAACCCTCAAAAAGGTGAAAAGCTAAAATCTCACGGGTTTAAGTCGCCACGAGTGATCTTTTAAGGCTCTCTTGAGAATATCGTTACTCTTAAACTTTTGATTGTAAACATGATAGTGCAAAATTGCCAAGTTTAGGAATTCATGGTGCAAGTACACTTAAATAGGTATTAATTAATTTATTGTAAAAAGCACAAATTTAAGTCGAACACGGGTATTCTAAGATTTCGAAAAGCGGACTGATATACAATTCATGTCATAAAAAAATATTTTTAACTGCACAAAAAGTTTAAAATTACTTGTTTCTAAAAAAAAAATTCAAAACTGTTACGCTTTTGATAAATTTCCCACCCCCTAACAAAACAGAACATCATCCTCGATGTTTAAAACCATATACAAAAATAAAAGCACAAGGGAGGAAAGATATTACCATAATGAACCGTAAATGAAAATGTACCGCATGGTGGAGTAGAGATAGAACCTTAAGAACAAATGCAATACAAAAATGTGTACAAGTCTATAAAGCATGTGAAAAACATTGGATGGTGTGAAACACCACCCTCAAACAGGATAAGACTCATACTCAGAAACAAGGAACAACGGGATGCCTTTTGATAGCGCTAAGTTTAATGTCTTCAACCAGACCGAACGGATCTCACTCTAAGGATAAGATCGATGAAAGTACGATGCGACAAAAAAATTGGGTGATGAAAATCACCCCCAAATAAAACTGAACATTCAGTCTTCATAAATGGGGTCAATAAGGTCAATTTCTTATATGTGAGAGGGTTCAAGCTCTAAGAAAGGCTTCAATCGTTGACCGTTGACCGTTGACCTGAAATAGGCTACCATCCTTAGGATTTTGAACTGTGATGGCACCATAAGGAGTAACAGATTCAACAAAGGGTCCTGACCACCTGGTTTTTAACTTCTCGAGAAAGAGATGAAGACGGGAGTTATATAGCAAAACTTTCTGACCAGGGTGGAATTCTTTACGGAGGATGCTTTGGTCATGGATCCATTTGATTTTGTCCTTGCACTTCTTGGACAAATCGTAGGCATCATTTTGTAGATCCTCTAATTCATTAAGTTGGAGCTTTTGATGGATGCCAGCCTCGTCCATACCAAAATTAAGGGCTTTGACAGTCTAATACGCAGGATGTTCAAGCTCGACAGGTAAGTGGTATGGTTTATCAAAGACCAAGCGATAGGGAGACTTGCCAATCGGAGTCTTAAAAGCAGTACGATATGCCCACAAAGCATCGTTCAACCATAAGAACCAGTCTTTCTTATTAGGATTAACCGTTTTTTAAGGATTTACTTGATTTCACAGTTGGAAACTTCAACTTGACCACTAGTCTGAGGGTGGTAAGAGAGACCAACTTTGTGGGTAACACCATACTTTTTCACGAGATGTTCAAAGACTCGATTACAAAAATGTTTACCCCCATCATTAATGATAGCTTCGGAAGTACCAAAACGTGTGAAGACATACTCCTTAAGAAAACTGACCACAATGCAATGGTCATTGATGCGACAAGCGATGGATTTTATCTGTTTGGAAACATAATCAACGATAACGAGAATATATTGGAAACCATGAGATGAGGGAAAAGGACCTACGAAATCAATTCCCCATACATCGAAGATTTCGATGATGAGAATGGGTGTGAGGGGCATCATGTGACGACGATAGATACGCCCAGATTGTTGGTATTTGGCACAAGCCTGGCTGTAGTGGTGGGCATATCGAAAAAGAGTGGACCAGTATAAACCACTTGAAAAAATTTTGGTGGCGATTTTCCTGGAGCTAAAGTAGCCACCACAGGCACCATCATGACAAAATGAGAGAATAATGGACTGTTCATGGTCAGGAACACAACGGTGAATGACTTGATCAGGGCAATACTTAAAAAGGAATGGATCATCACAAGAGTAAAATTTCACCTGTGACATGAACTTAGAACGCTCTTGTTTTGACCAATGATTGGGTAGTTGGTCGGTAACAAGGAAATTAACGATATCAGCATACCAAGATGTGGGGGAGATAGTAAAAAGTTGCTCATCGGGAAATGTTTCAGAAATAGGGACAGGATCAGATTCATACGTAATTGTAAGGAGGGAGAGATGATTTGCAACTAAATTTTTGCACCCTTTCTTATCGCAAATTTCGAGGTCAAACTCTTGAAGAAAGAGAATCTACCATATCAATCATGACTTAGAATCCTTCTTCTGAAGCGAGAACTCCTTTTCGATGGTCGTGTAATGAAGTTGAGCGTCATGGAGGGTTCTGTTAGCATAATAAATGACGTGATGGCGCTTGTCAACCCTCTGACCAAGTACAACACCTAGAGAAAAATTAGAGGCATCACATGAGCTCAAAAGGTAAAGACCAATTAGGAGGCTGAATGATAGGAGCAAAAGTAAGCTCGATTTTAAGGCGCTCAAAAGAAGCGACACTTGCGTCATCAAGGATAAAGGTAACATCTTTAAAATAAAAGGGTTGTTAAAGGTCGAGCGATTTTAGGAAAGTCCTTGATGAAACGATGGTAGAAGCCCGCATGCCCTAAGAAGGAGCGAATGTCCTTAACAGAATTAGGAATGGGAAACGAGGAAATTATGTTGACTTTTGCTTTATCTACTTCAATACCGCCGTGAGAGACTACATGACCTAAAACAATCCCCTTTTTGACCATGAAGTGACATTTTTCCTAATTGAGGACCAATTTCTTTTCTTGACAACGTTTGAGGACCATAGTGAGGTGAGAAGGGCATTGCTCGTAGGGAGAACCAAACACAGAAAAATCATCCATAAAGATTTCAAGAAAACGTTATACCATGTCACTAAAAAAACTAATCATACACCATTGCAAAGTCGCGGGTGCATTGCAAAGGACAAAGGGCATGCGAGAGTAGGCAACCGCGCCGAAGGGACATGTGAAGGTAGTTTTCTCTTGGTCTTTAGGGGTAATAGGAATTTGGTTGTATCCTGAATAGCCGTCAAGGAAGCAATAATATGCGTGGCCAGCTAAACGTTCGAGCATTTGGTCAATATAGGGAATAGGAAAATAGTCCTTGCGAGTGACAGCATTTAGTATACAAATACGCCAACCCATTTGCATATGGGTGGGAATGAGCTCATTGTCACTATTTTTGACGACGATGACACCAAATTTTTTTGGTACGACATGAATGGGACTGACCCACTGACTATCTGATATAGGGTAGATAATACTCGCATCAAGTAATTATAAAATCTCCGCACGCACGACTTCTTTCATAGCAGGGTTGAGTCGACGTTGGGGTTCACGAGAAGTCTTGGAGTTTTCCTCCAAATGAATACGATGACTACAAACATTGGGGTTCACACCGTGAATGTCTGAAATGGTCCATCTGTAATACCCCGTACTTTTGACTATATTTATTTTGGGGATTAATTAATTAAATGCGTATTAATTGGAAATTAATCCGGGTTATAAATACTAATGTGATGCGAATTGGTATTTGATTATGTGCATATATGATTATATATGTATTTGGTATTATAAATTTGTCGTGAGATTTATATACGGCATTTTAGAAATTTTGTTGAGACGCGTGGGACCGCCGCGCCACGGTGTAATATTTTGATAATAAAAGTGAATTTAAAATCTATAATCCGTATGGTCGTTTTGAGTGCGCCAACGCGTCCGAAAGGGTCGAGATAGTCAGAAATCACTAGCCGGGGGTATAGTTTGGGTCCCGGGGTAGTTTTAGGCCATACCGGTAACTTAAAGGGGTATTTTGGTAATTTTACATTTTGAGGAATTAAAAGTGACGAAAATTGGTTAATTAAATCTGATGTGGATATTGACCCACTAAGCCCATAACCAACCCATATCAACCCTTTAAGCTACGGAGGCTAACATTAGGTTTACAATCTTCCCCAAATCAAACCCTAGCCACCTTAAGCCACCATTGGAGAAGGAGCTTGGAGAGAGAGGAAACTCTACAAAAACTACATCAAACCGACATCAAAATCAGAAATCAAACCAAGGCAAGTGACTTTATTCCATTTAATTTCAGAGAATGTTCCCTCCATGTTAGAAAATTCGGATTTATGGTTTGTTCTTGATTAAATATGAAAACCCATGTAGTTTGAAGTTTAGAACTTGAAAATTGTGAAGGGAATTGCATGTAGTATGATAGGTAGATGATTTCCCTTATATTAATTGTAATTTGAAGGAATTAAAACGAAAAAAATTCTGGGATTTGATGATGTTATAAACCTAGGGTTCATGTTCTAGAGAAATTGGGAAAAGTGTAGAGATTTATAAATTTAGTTGATGTTATGATGATTCAATCCTTGAAAACATGTTAGGAGATGATGTAAATATGTTTAGGATGAATTAGAGACCCTAAAACGTTATTGGGATGAACCTTGGAAGAGATTAGAAGTGATAAAAATGGTGAAAAAACGAATTGGGGAAAATATGGGCCGAATCTGGTAGCTCGTTAGAAGCAGCCCCCAGGTCGTTCGAACGAACTCGTTCGAACGAGCTTCTAACGATTTGACCAGTCGTTGCTAACGAGTAGGAATTTCGTTCGATATCTCGTTCGAACGAGATATCGTTAGAAGGGACAGTTCGTTCGAACGAACTGGATCTCGTTCGAACAGTCTCGTTCGAACGAGACTTCTAACGAGATAACAGTCCAAACTCGTTCGAACACTCGTTCGAACGAGACTTCTAACGAGTTGACAGTTTGGTCCTTTTTGGACTGTTTCGATTTTTGGAGACCCGTAAACTTGTTCGAGGATATAGATAGCATTCCTTTGATGATATAGTGATAGAATTGGGACATTTGGGTATTTATGAGGAGGAATTTACATACGAGAGTTGTATTACATGGACGGTTTGGGTTGAAACGTGAGTGTTTACCACGACGTGAGAAACTATAGCGCGTATGATTATAGATCGGATGAGTATAAATTGTGATAATGATAGTTAGTGCGAGAATGCGATAAGTACTACGATTAAAATACGGTATTACTAATATGTGTGTTTACTTAGTATTAGTATATGGATTGTGTGTATGACATACCTACCATACTTGATATCACGGGAGGTTGCGTTCGCTTAGGACCCTCTAATCCTTGTGTACCTACGGGGGGGATATAGACTGGTACCTCGATGAACATAGGTCATAGAAGGACTTATTGTGATATTAATAAGTCTGCTGATCATGGGAGCGTAGGTATGTGCGTGACCCATGTGATGGTGACTGTGTTCGCCTCCACTATTTGTGATTTGTGTTATCTGAACTATTCCTGAGAGATTCGGAATATGTGATCCTTATGTACGTGATGTACCGGGATGGATAGCAGAGTATGTGTGCACCGCAGCTTAGTTCTCGGGGTGCTTATATTGTATATTTACGATGTGATTAATATACATTTAATTAATAAGAATCCTCATGTTAATGTTGTAAATATATTACGGTATTGTTTCGAGAATTATAACGAGTTGACTGATAGTTTTATATATTGCATATTGAGCATCTGAGTTTACATTAAATCCCTATCTAATTACAAGCGTTATATGTTAATAGAATCGGGTAATAAGGGTAGAAACTATTACAGTCTAGCTAGTTATGATGTCACTTAGCTAGTGGTTTATATCGTAGTAGATGGGTACTTACGTTAGGAGTGCACAGTTAAACGAGAGGTGAGAATATAATGTGAGTGCACGTCCTAACATGTACTTTGCATTTAATGTTTTAAATGTTTTTAAAGCACTTGCAGGTTTTTAAAAAATAACTACACATTCGGGCTCTGACCCGTTTGCTTTTCAAATCTTTTTCTTGTAAAACCATTTTAGGTGCCCAGCCACAGGGACACCAAGCATAGGATTCTCATTCAGGTGACGAGCTGTAGCTGTTTGTGGAAGCTACAGGGATTTGCATGTAGACGCTTCTATCTTTTGGATTCCAGAGTCACCATCTATCAGTTGTAGGGCATGTTGCCCATTCCTTTAGAGACATCTTTTACATTTCAGTTTTCAGACTTTAGCATGTTTTATTTCAGTTTCGGTTATTTATTTCAGTATGGGATTGTAGTGAGGAGTTTTCCTCCAGACTTTATTACTCTATTGTTGTGGTTATTCGTTTTACTTCAGTATGGTGAATGGTGTTGTTTATTTCTTCATTACATTTTTTGCATGTTAATCAGACTTAAATTAAAATTTGGCAACTTGCTTTTTAAATACTAGGTGGTTAGTAATATTAAAATGTTTTCGACAGTGATGATATTAACTGAGCCAACTTGGAATTTTGAATTAATTTAATAAAGGAGTAGCTAACTGGTGTTTAATTAGTCGGGGTGTCACAGGTGGTATCAGAGCATCAGGTTCTAGTGTCCTTTAGGATCTGTACGGCTATTATGTTTCCGCTACGTTTCTTTGATATAGAGCCCTATATTTTAGGACTGTTGTACTCTTTTTGTGTATGCTTCGTTCTTCAGCTATATTAAGTTTATAACCGTGAACTTATAAACTTTGTTCTTATTTCAGATGCCTCCACGACGTGCACGACGAGTTCCCAGGAATGCAATGCCCGAACCCCAACCCGCTCCAGTTCAGGGCATGATGAACGCCGCTGAGGTTGCAGCTATAGTAGCCCAAGCGGTAAATGCCGCGATTGCCGTGATTCAGCAGGCACCGCCTCAGGCGCCGGTTGCCGCGCCAGCACAGGTTAATGCATTCCCATCTGCTTGGGAGCGTGTACGAGACACCTTTCAGAAAGCGCATCCGCCAGAGTTTGCAGGTAGCTCAGATGTGGTAGTCTCGAGCCAATGGAGGAAGGACATACAGAGGCATTTGAGGATGCATGAGTGCACTGATGTTCAGAAACAGGTGCTAGCTACTTTCAAGCTAGTGGGATCTGCACTACAGTGGTGAGAGTCTATTACCACCGCAGAGGAGAGGGATACTCTCACGATTCAGGAGTTCTGGGTGCGTTTTGACCTCAAGTACTTCCCGTCCGCAGTTCATACAGAGATGAGGAGGAAGCTGATGAGTTTGAAGCAGGAGGGCAAGACAGTCGCCGAGTATGAGGCCGAGTTTACTAATCTGTTGAATATCATTCCAGACGAGATACCAACAGAGAAGAAGAAGATAGAGAAGTTCACCGATGGGTTGAATTGGAGGATCCGTCAGCATCTGCTAGGGAACCAATCGTTGGCCACGTATTCTGATGTGGTTAACGCTGCATTGTTGCACTGCCAGGACCACCGTTTTCATATGGCCGAGGGCAAGAGGTCGGGGGAGTCTAGCCATCACGGCAGGACTGGAGGACATGGTGCCAGTGGGGCACAATCGGGTCAGGGGCAGAGGCAGAATGAACAGGGCTCCCAGCAGGGGGATAATAAGAGGTTCCGATCAGGGAACTACAGGCAGGGACAGGGAGGTTTTCGCCAGGGCCATCAGGGTCCAAACGGCCATCAGGGCCAACAGGGACAGAATGGGCAGCAGTTTCATCAGGGCCAGCAGGGCCAAAGGAGGAATGGTAACGGCCACCAGGGCCGGGGACAGCAGGGGCAGAGGGGAGGGAACTTCCCAGGGAAGTGTTTCACTTGTGGCAATACTGGCCATAAGAAACAGGATTGTCCTGATAGGGGCAGGACCCCGCAGCAGCAGCAGGGTGCTCTCCAGGAGCCACAGAGGCCCATGTTTCCCGCCGCTCTTCCTGCACCGCCACAGATGGCAGCTTTACCACCCATTCCAGCAGTCCCAGCTCAGCAGGGGCAGCTACAGTATGGACGTGTCTACAACGTTCACCAGGCTGCAGTTCCACAGGCACCGCCCTCGATCGAGGGTACGTTTCCTATCCATGGCACTATGGGTCGGGTGTTATTTGATACGGGTGCTACACACTGTTTTATAGCTACACACTTCGCGAAAGCTTTAGGATTGTTAGCTACGGCAGAGAGCACAGTGACGTGTGTCGACTCACCATTAGGGAGTGGGTCACTTATTTTCTTTATATGCCGGGGAGTGGGGGTAGAGATTGGTGGTTTGGTATTACCTGCAGACATGTTAGTGTTAGACATGCATGTTCATGATGTGATCATCGGTATGGATTGGCTCGTAGCATATAGGGCCATGATCGATTGCTTCAGCGGGAGCATTATTTTTGCCATTCCGGGGCAAGAGATATTTATAGTGGCGATGCCTCGCCCAGAGGGAGGATCGACCGCTCATCTATATTACATAGAGGAGGATACCTCTAAGGAGGTTGTGATTCCTTTGGATTCGATCCCGGTTGTCAGGGAGTATTCAGATGTATTTCAGGAGATACCAGGCTTACCACCAAGTTGAGAGATAGACTTCGTTATAGATTTGCTACCGGGTATGAGACCTATAGCACGTGCACCGTACCGTATGGCTCCACCTGAGATGCGAGAGCTACGGGATCAGATAGAGCAGCTGTTAGGGCAAGGCTTTATTCGCAGGAGTACCTCACCTTGGGGCGCTCCAGTTTTGTTTGTGAAGAAGAAGGACGGTTCACTGAGATTGTGTCTGGACTACCGAGAGTTGAATAAGGTCACGATACGGAATAAGTATCCGTTGCCTCGAATCGATGACTTATTCGACCAGTTGAGAGGAGCTTCTTTCTTCTCGAAGATTGACTTGAGGTCAGGATACCATCAGTTGCGTATCAGGGAGGAGGATGTCTCGAAGATCGCATTTTTGTCGAGATATGGCTCTTACGAGTTTCGAGTTATGCCTTTCGGCTTGACCAACGCTCCAGCAGTGTTTATGGACTTGATGAACAAGGTGTTCAGGGATTTCCTAGACCAGTTTGTCATTGTCTTCATCGATGATATTCTGGTTTACTCTCAGACAGAGGAGGAGCACGTCGAGCATTTGAGGCAGGTTTTGCAGACACTCCGTCAGAACGAGTTGTATGCAAAATATGAGAAGTGCGGGTTTTGGCTGAAGGAAGTCCAGTTTTTGGGGCATATCATTTCCGACCAGGGAATATCTGTTGATTCGGGGAAGGTGTCAGCGGTGAGGGAGTGGGGACAGCCCACGACACCGACTGAGATTCGTAGTTTCTTGGGTCTAGCAGGATACTACAGGAGGTTTATTCGGGGTTTCTCGGAGATAGCAGGTCCTTTGACACATCTTACTCGTAAGGGTGTGCCATATATCTGGAGTGATGCCTGTCAGTTGGCATTCGATGAGTTGAAGGACAAATTGACCTCAGCACCTGTGTTAGCATTGCCGAGATTGGGAGTTGAGTATTTGGTTTACACCGATGCGTCTTTGCAAGGACTTGGAGGTGTATTGCAGCAGGAGAGACATGCCATAGCTTATGCTTCCCGTAAGCTTAAGCCTCATGAGAAGAATTACCCCACGCATGATTTGGAGTTGGCAGCAGTGGTATTTGCCTTACGGATTTGGAGGCACTATCTTTTGGGGGAGAAGTTTCAGTTGTTCACGGACCACAAGTCACTACAATATCTGTTCACGCAGAAGGAATTGAATATGCGACAGCGTAGGTGGCTTGAATTTGTGAAGGACTACCAGTTCGACATCCAGTACCACCCGGGTAAGGCTAACGTGGTAGCAGACGCGTTGAGCCGCAAGCCAGCAGATGAGGTGGCAGAGGTGTGGAAAGCAAAGTGGAAGGAATTGGGACACCAGGATGCAGTGGCCCGATCTTTCATGTCTGTGATGACCGTTACACCGCAGATAGTCACGAAAATAGTACGGGCACAGGCTAATGACTCATTCTGTCAGGAGCAGATAGTTCGATTACTTGCAGAGGGAGCCGAGTCCTATACCGTTAGCTCAGACGGGGGATTGCGCTTCAATGGGAGATTGGTAGTTCCGGAAGGGGAAGAATTGCGGCACGATGTGATGGCAGAGTCGCACGGCTCACGGTTCGCGGTACATCCCGGAGGGGACAAAATGTACCAAGACATGAGACGACAGTATTGGTAGAGCGGTATGAAGAGAGATATCGCTGAGTTTGTTTCGAAATGCGCCACTTGTCAGCTTGTAAAAGTGGATCATCAGAGACCGACAGGATTACTACAGCCATTGGAGGTCCCGGTGTGGATGTGGGAGAGCATATCCATGGACTTTATCATGGGGTTGCCTACGTCGCAGAGGGGTCACGACTCCGTTTGGGTAATTGTGGACAGGTTGTCCAAGGTCGCTCACTTCTTACCCGTAAGGACTGACTACACTATGGGACAGTATGCCCAGCTCTTCATTTTAGAGATTGTGAGACTTCACGGTGTGCCCCTAAATATCGTGTCTGACAGAGACAAGATATTTGTTTCGAGGTTTTGGGAGAGTTTCCAGGAGGCAATGGGCACGGAATTGCGGTTGAGTACAGCTTATCATCCGCAGACCGATGGGCAGACAGAGCGCACCAATCAGATGTCGGAGGACATGCTACGCATGTGCATTATTGACTTCGGGGGTGGATGGGAGCAGTACCTTCCACTAGTGGAGTTTGCTTACAACAACTCCTATCAGTTCACGATTGGCATGGCTCCGTTTGAGGCATTATACGGTAGTCCTTATCGTTCCCCAACATGTTGGTTAGATGTGGGGGACAAAAAACTACTTGGGCCGGAAGTGATTCAGGATACCTCGACAAGGATTGAGTTGATTCGGAGTCGCATTCGGGTAGCTCAAGACAGGCAGAAGAGTTATGCTGATGCGAAGAGGTTTTTCAGGGAGTTCCAAGTGGGGGACCAGGTTTTGCTCAGGGTTTCTCCGATGAAGGGGATTATGCGATTCGGGAAGAAGGGGAAGTTGGCACCGAGGTATGTGGGGCCGTTTCCTATTATTGAGCGGATCGGACCGGTTGCGTATAGACTTGGACTACCGGAACACTTGCATCGGATCCACGACGTGTTCCATATTTCCTCGCTGAGGAAATACCTTAGAGATAATTTGGCTCATTCTCACATTACTGTGGAGGGCATCGATCTCCAGCCGGATAGCTCCTACGAGGAGGGGCCAATTGCTATTTTGGACCGAAGCGAGAGGAAACTGCGGTCAAAGATAGTCCCGTTAGTGCGTGTTCAGTGGCAACATCACAATGTCGAGGAGTTCACATGGGAGCGCGAGGATGAGATGCGCGAGCGTTATCCAGAGCTGTTTTTAGCAGGTACTTTCTAGTTTCGAATTTCAGGACGAAATTCAGTTATTAGGGGGGAAGTATGTAATACCCCGTACTTTTGACTATATTTATTTTGGGGATTAATTAATTAAATGCGTATTAATTGGAAATTAATCCGGGTTATAAATACTAATGTGATGCGAATTGGTATTTGATTATGTGCATATATGATTATATATGTATTTGGTATTATAAATTTGTCGTGATATTTATATACGGCATTTTAGAAATTTTGTTGAGACGCGTGGGACCGCCGCGTCACGGTGTAATATTTTGATAATAAAAATGAATTTAAAATCTATAATCCGTATGGTCGTTTTGAGTGCGCCAACGCGTCTAGAAGGGTCGAGATAGTCAGAAATCACTAGCCGGGGGTATAGTTTGGGTCCCGGGGTAGTTTTAGGCCATACTGGTAACTTAAAGGGGTATTTTGGTAATTTTACATTTTGAGGAATTAAAAGTGACGAAAATTGGTTAATTAAATCTGATGTGGATATTGACCCACTAAGCCCATGACCAACCCATATCAACCCTTTAAGCTACGGAGGCTAACATTAGGTTTACAATCTTCCCCAAATCAAACCCTAGCCACCTTAAGCCACCATTGGAGAAGGAGCTTGGAGAGAGAGGAAACTCTGCAGAAACTACATCAAACCGACATCAAAATCAGAAATCAAACCAAGGCAAGTGACTTTATTCCATTTAATTTCAGAGAATGTTCCCTCCATGTTAGAAAATTCGGATTTATGGTTTGTTCTTGATTAAATATGAAAACCCATGTAGTTTGAAGTTTAGAACTTGAAAATTGTGAAGGGAATTGCATGTAGTATGATAGGTAGATGATTTCCCTTATATTAATTGTAATTTGAAGGAATTAAAACGAAAAAAATTCTGGGATTTGATGATGTTATAAACCTAGGGTTCATGTTCTAGAGAAATTGGGAAAAGTGTAGAGATTTATAAATTTAGTTGATGTTATGATGATTCAATCCTTGAAAACATGTTAGGAGATGATGTAAATATGTTTAGGATGAATTAGAGACCCTAAAATGTTATTGGGATGAACCTTGGAAGAGATTAGAAGTGATAAAAATGGTGAAAAAACGAATTGGGGAAAATCTGGGCCGAATCTGGTAGCTCGTTAGAAGCAGCCCCCAGGTCGTTCGAACGAACTCGTTCGAACGAGCTTCTAACGAGTTGACCAGTCGTTGCTAACGAGTAGGAATTTCGTTCGATATCTCATTCGAACGAGATATCGTTAGAAGGGACAGTTCGTTCGAAAGAACTGGATCTCGTTCGAACAGTCTCGTTCGAACGAGACTTCTAACGAGATAATAGTCCAAACTCGTTCGAACACTCGTTCGAACGAGACTTCTAACGAGTTGACAGTTTGGTCCTTTTTGGACTGTTTCGATTTTTGGAGACCCGTAAACTTGTTCGAGGATATAGATAGCATTCCTTTGATGATATAGTGATAGAATTGGGACATTTGGGTATTTATGAGGAGGAATTTACATACGAGAGTTGTATTACATGGACGGTTTGGGTTGAAACGTGAGTGTTTACCACGACGTGAGAAACTATAGCGCGTATGATTATAGATCGGATGAGTATAAATTGTGATAATGATAGTTAGTGCGAGAATGCGATACGTACTACGATTAAAATACGGTATTACTAATATGTGTGTTTACTTAGTATTAGTATATGGATTGTGTGTATGACATACCTACCATACTTGCTATCACGGGAGGTTGCGTTCGCTTAGGACCCTCTAATCCTTGTGTGCCTACGGGGGGGATATAGACTGGTACCTCGATGAACATAGGTCATAGAAGGACTTATTGTGATATTAATAAGTCTGCTGATCATGGGAGCGTAGGTATGTGCGTGACCCATGTGATGGTGACTGTGTTCGCCTCCACTATTTGTGATTTGTGTTATCTGAACTATTCCTGAGAGATTCGGAATATGTGATCCTTATGTACGTGATGTACCGGGATGGATAGCAGAGTATGTGTGCACCGCAGCTTAGTTCTCGGGGTGCTTATATTGTATATTTACGATGTGATTAATATACATTTAATTAATAAGAATCCTCATGTTAATGTTGTAAATATATTACGGTATTGTTTCGAGAATTATAACGAGTTGACTGATAGTTTTATATATTGCATATTGAGCATCTGAGTTTACATTAAATCCCTATCTAATTACAAGCGTTATATGTTAATAGAATCGGGTAATAAGGGTAGAAACTATTACAGTCTAGCTAGTTATGATGTCACTTAGCTAGTGGTTTATATCGTAGTAGATGGGTACTTACGTTAGGAGTGCACAGTTAAACGAGAGGTGAGAATATAATGTGAGTGCACGTCCTAACATGTACTTTGCATTTAATGTTTTAAATGTTTTTAAAGCACTTGCAGGTTTTTAAAAAATAACTACACATTCGGGCTCTGACCCGTTTGCTTTTCAAATCTTTTTCTTGTAAAACCATTTTAGGTGCCCAGCCACAGGGACACCAAGCATAGGATTCTCATTCAGGTGACGAGCTGTAGCTGTTTGTGGAAGCTACAGGGATTTGCATGTAGACGCTTCTATCTTTTGGATTCCAGAGTCACCATCTATCAGTTGTAGGGCATGTTGCCCATTCCTTTAGAGACATCTTTTACATTTCAGTTTTCAGACTTTAGCATGTTTTATTTCAGTTTCGGTTATTTATTTCAGTATGGGATTGTAGTGAGGAGTTTTCCTCCAGACTTTATTACTCTATTGTTGTGGTTATTCGTTTTACTTCAGTATGGTGAATGGTGTTGTTTATTTCTTCATTACATTTTTTGCATGTTAATCAGACTTAAATTAAAATTTGGCAACTTGCTTTTTAAATACTAGGTGGTTAGTAATATTAAAATGTTTTCGACAGTGATGCTATTAACTGAGCCAACTTGGCATTTTGAATTAATTTAATAAAGGAGTAGCTAACCGGTGTTTAATTAGTCGGGGTGTCACACCATCCTATAGCAGTTCTATGCTGAGTAAGGATGTGGACTAATTTCTCTTCTTGATCAGGGTCAAGTCGGATGTAATGATGACAGGGTGATGGTTGTTGGGGCCTAAGAAAGTATATTTCAACTCGGAAGGTAAGAGCTTAAGATCCAAACTAGTAGGTGGTGTAGGAGTGACATCGTACTCAGACCCAGAAACAGAGTCTGGAGAGTTCTCGGTGCATATAGTGGAGGAATCTGATGTGGGAGGGAGTTCAGAAGGTGGAACAGGGTGATCAACAGAGTGAAGAGTATCAACATAGAGGGGCTCGAATGGAGGATCCCAAGAGGAAGTGTCCAGCAGTGGAGTGGAATCTAACATGGCATTGAGTTTAGGGATGGAGGAATCAATGCTAAAGCCGGATGCAAAATGAGCCAAACATTATTGGAGAGGATAGGAAGGGTAAGTTTGCTCCAACATTTTCTTTATTAAGGAGTCAATCACACACACCTCATCAATAGAAATGACATAAGTCGGTTGTTGCATAAGGTGAAAGTTATTGACTTCTACACTCATGTTGACAAAAGAGAGATTCATGGACCCATCACGACAATTGATGATGGCATTGGCAGTTGCCAAAAAGGGGTGACTCAACATGACAGGAGTATTGGTTGGGTCAGGTGCAGGAGTGTCTAAGATGATGAAATCCACAGAATAGTAAAAGTCTGAAACTTTCACCAAAACGTCTTCAACGATTCCTTTAGGTACTTTCACGAAATGATCGGCAAGTTGAAGAGCAACTCGTGTAGGTTTCATGATTTGTAAACCTAACTCAAGGTAGAGGGAGTAAGCTAACAAATTAACACTAGCCCCAAGATCAAGTAAAGCACTAGTAGTGAACTTATCGCCTAACATACATGAGACAGTTGGATGACCAGGGTCTTTATACTTCACAACACCGTTATTATGGAGAAGGGACGTAGCTTGCTCAGTGAGGAAAGCATCACGAGTAACATTGGTCCTACGCTTAACAGTGCATAAGTCCTTCAAAAATTTAGCATACGAAGGAACTTGTTGAATCGCGGTGAGGAAGGGAATTTTAATATGAACATTCTGAAAGACTTTTTTGATCTCATCAAATTGCTGGGCTTTTTTAGTGGGAGCCAACCAATAAGGGAAGGGTTATTTGGGCACATAAACAGAGCTGGGCTCAGGAGGATTGGACTCAGTGTGAGATGGGGATTTAGATGGTTTGGGTAACCGTAGGGAGAGGCTCTACATATGGAATGGGTGGGTGTGGGACATCACTAGGAGCAGGAACACCGTTATCAACTTATTTTTTCGAGTGAAGAGTAGACACCGCTTTCATATCCGCTTGGTAATTGGGTGGATTAGAAGTGGAACCAACCTCGTAGGCCGAGTCTTTGCTATTCCCCTTAGGGTTAGCTATGGGTTGACTGGGAAAATGACCTTTCTCTCACTCATAGTCGAATTGGTTGAAACGTTGCTCAAGACGTTGGAGGGCTTGGATCTGAGTGGTCATAAACTGAGTGAGGATATTCTCGAGAGAAGAGGTGGAGGAATTGGGCGGAGGGGCATAAGATGGTTGGGGAACCAACTCGCGCTGAGAATTAAGCGATTGTGAATACTCATATGAAAGAGGGGGAACATGAACAAGCTAATTATTAGTGTTTGAATGTCCGCCGTGGGGGACAAAGGAAGATGGAAAGTGCAATTGATGGTAAGAAGCAGATTGATGTTGGATAGGAGGGCGAGGTTGCCTTTGTGGGTTGTGTGGAAACCCATGGGGACCACCAACATATTATTGTGGTTGGGAAGGAGCGGAGTTGTGGTCGTACTTATAAGAGAAATAAGGGTGATTCCTAATGTTAGGACTACAGGTAAACGACAGGGGGACGAGTTTCCTAGTGGTATTAAAGGCACATGCTTGGGCCATGGTGGGTTCGGGATCATCTTGCTGGAGGGGGCGCAAATGAGCTAAATGATCTTGACTTAAGCAGACACTACAAGAAGAAGGACTAGAATTGTTGACAGTCATTGCTTATTTAGAAAGTGAAACATTTTATTGCATAGTACAAATGAGAGCGTCAGCGATTTTAGTCAATGAGTGTAAGATGTATAGCAAAGTTTTAAAATCAGGATCATTTTTTACCTCAAAAGTGTTCCCTACACGTGGAGGGTCGAATCTCAAAAACGCATTGGTACCCTCCCAATCTTGGGAGTCATCGCCTAATTTGAGGAGAAAATTATAGGCGGCAATGGGAGTTAAATGCATGAACTTTCCTTTATGCATGGATTCAATCATGGAGCGAGAAGAAGGGATAAGACCATTGTAAAAACTATGGACTAAGTGAATTTTCTCGAGACCGTGATGTGGGAAACTATTAATATTGTCTTGAAAATTACCCCATGCTTCACAAAACTATTCGGTAGGCTTTTGTCTAAAATCCTGAATTGCTTGGCGCATTTCATTTGTTTTGCTTATGGGATAGAATTTAGACATGAACTTCTCGACAAGTTATTCCCAAGTTTGGATAGAATCCGGGGGCAAGGAATGGAGCCACATGGATGCATTATCGTGAAGAGAAAAGGGAAACAACCAAAGACGAACATTCTCTTTGTCTAAGTTTTGATTTCTAAAAGTAGCGCACACAGTGAGGAATTTCCGCAAGTGAGTATAAGGAGACTTGCGTTCAAGGCCATGAAAACTGGGCAACATAGAAATAGTCGTGGGGTGAATTTTAAATTGCATGATCGGAGTGGGTGGAAGAATGATGCATGAAGGCGGAGTGGCCGTAATCGGGGCAAAATAGTCCCTTAAAGCGCGTTCATCGGCCATGATGGGTGGGATAACAGACTAGGGGAAGCGGGAGAATTAGGCGTCTCCGATGAAGATGAACACGGATCGGGGAGATAAGGAAGAAAATAAATGAGAAGATCACGATCACCTAAGGGGGAATTTAGAGATGGGGCACTAGGAGAACGTGTTAAACGATGATAAATTAGGTGCCAATTTGGCATAAAAACAAAGAAAAATATTTTTGGGTTTTTGTGAAAGAAAAATGAAAAATATTTTTGGATTTTTGTAAATCTAGGAAGGAAAAATGAAAAATAGTTGTGGTGGTTGGAGAGAAGAATGAGGCAAAAAATGAAAAATATTTTTGTATGTTTGATTGTTGGAAAATAATGCAGAAAAAACGAGAAAAAGGGGCGATGGACTTATGTGGTAAAAACTGACAGATGGAGCGAAAATTGGACTACCTAAAGGAACAATTTAGAGACGTACACAAAGGGAACAAGTCCGGACGATCACATAGCCAAATTATTATCTTCAAGTTAAGTGAGTGGGTAGTTAATTTTAATTAGTCCGCGAGCGAGAAAAACATGGAATCTTAGGCCTCGCCGGTAAAAGTGTGCTCCTACTCTTTCCCGAGAGACAAGAGGCTTACTAGTTAAGGCTCACCACACTAGGTACTACAATAAACAACTATCCAGTACCACACTGGGGAAAGCACAAACCCGTTTTACTGGGTGGCCTCACTTAAAACCCAGTTTTCCTAGACAAAAGTCTTAAGATAGGTGAATGAAGATTTTCAGGGGTGGAAAGGACTCACTAGAGTATCCTACGAGGGTCTCGTTCCGAAAGGGTCCTAATGAATACCGTTCCTACTTGGCTTGCTAGTTGATTGATTTTAATTTAAGTGATAACACAGGTAACAAGCAAATGGAGATGTGATTGAGTGGGTGATGAAATCCCAACTCATTGCAATGACTGGGTATAGGTCTTAGGTAAATTTATTCATCAACCCATCCAATTAAAGTCAAGTAATGAAATGAAAAACAAATAGGAGCAAGTGGCACACAAGAATTGACTCGCTTGCAGGAGTTTTGCGAGTGATAAAGAGTATACCTCCCACGGTTGTTACACGCATGGGGTGAAGACCGAGTTGAGTTGACCGGGGGGAAGTCCGCCTACTTCAGTCATCCCCGAGAGTCCTACCAACCCAAAGTAGAGAGGCTTCTAAATCCTCGCCTTTGGACGCCCTCTCTCTACCTTATCCGATTTCCTTTTTGCCTTTTTGTTTTGTATGAATAAATATGACAAAAATAAAAACGGTGTCAAAATGCACCCCAAATGAATTACAAGGCGTCAATAAACCTAAACAATCAGTCTAAGGAGGGAGGAGAAGGAATAACTACACTAAAAAAAATAAAAAATAAAAAGAGAAATAAAAATTACAGATCTTCACGGGATTCAATCTTCAAGAAATCGACAACGGCGCCATTTGATTACTCTTCATTTGTGTCTTCCTTGGATATGGATTTGAAATGTCATTGTGGTCAAACTTCGAGTATCAAAATATCTGGAATCACCTAGAAAACTTGTTAAAAATTTATTATCGTGGCAAATTCGGGTATTAATCCAAATTCTAGCGTTGAAACGGTTATCATGAAAACTTGCAATTCCAATTTTTATTAAAAATCTTTTTGCGTTGTTAAATTTTTTATATGTTTTTTTTTTATTTTTATATTTAAAAACAATTTTCAAGGGAGGAAACAAAAATTTATGCAACTAAAATGACTACGAAAATTTAAAAAGTAATCTAGTTTAAAATTTATGAGAAGAAACAAGAGGTGGGATTACACCGCATTGTCAATTTAATTTAATGCCCTAATTATTCAATTGAATAGTTCGAAATAATATTGAATTTAAAATTTAACTCTCGTTACAATCCTAAATTCAATTTTATCTTTTTCAGCAATTAAATCGGGAATAGTCACAACATAAAAAAAATTAAGATTCACACTCATTTCAACGAAATATCCGCTAAGATTGATTTATTAAAATTTGTACGAATCTCTGAATTGCATCCATAGAATTAATATTTAAATTTAAGAATAATAGTTATCTCTATGTCAAATTCAAAAATTAAATATTAATTTTCAACATTAATTTATTAACTCTCGTTATATAAATCAATGTGTGAGTTTCCCAATTTAATTAGCCTAGATCACATCCGTGAACAATTATTCAAATAAAACAACTCAACATATGCGTTTCATCCCACCCCTTGAATGGGGTGTTTAGCCAGACATAATCAAAGTTTTAGCACAAACACAATTAATGAACAAGAAATTAAAGAATAAGAGAAAGAAATACAGTGCGCAATAGATCCTTGTGTCAACTGTCGATGAACACGCATCCTAAACTTGTCATAAAAATTCGACTGGATTACAAAACTAACAACAAAAACTGAACCTACAAAATTTTCTAAACCTAAAACTATATTTTTTCTTTTCTGACTATTTTTCTACCCTCTTTTTTTCTTTTCTTCCGTCTCTCCCGTTCTCTCTCTGTGTGTTCGCAGATATGAGAGTTATTCTCTTTTAAAGTGGCTTGACATCTTCTTTTCTTGAGTCCCATGATTTTATTTTGGTTGAAGATTTTGTGGGATTTTTATTTTTGGCTTGGGATTATGTCCGATTTTGTTGGGATTTTGGTTGACGCTGGAAATGTTGGATCGAGATGGCAGGGGATAAGGTTGGGGTTTCAGGGTTTTTTGGATGTAGAAGGTCTTGGGTTAGGGATGGAGGTGCAAGGGTCGGAAATTGGTGCTCAGACAGGGGGGAATCGCGATCGGAGCTCGGGTTACAGGTGGATTTTTATTGGGTTGAAGGTATAAGGTTGGACTGCTGAGTCGCGGGTCAGAAATGGTTATGGTGTTTGGTTTACTGGTGTGGGACAAAAGATGAAATCGGGTTAGAATGGGCGAGATGGGTTTGTGGATCAGCTTGATGGGTTTTCGATTTCGGGTCAAGAGGGTTGCCTGGGGTTTGGGACGTTGAGGGTTATTGTGTAGTCGATTTGGTTTAGGATGGTTTTAATGGTTTAGTTTGTTTGGTTATGGAGGTTGAGGTGGGTTTGTTAGAGTAGGAGAGAGAATGTATGAGGTAAGGGAAGATGAATAGTAGGTGGGGTTGTTTGGTGTAGGAGAATATGGTGTGGGTGAGTGAGGGTGTTAGGGTGTAAATGGGTGTATGGTATGTGTGTTTAATTTGTACCCCTAAAAATTTACACAACCTAAAAAAATAAAACTGGAACTAAAACAAAAAAAACTTAAAATCTAACACACCCTAAAAAAAAACTAACATCTCAAAATAAAAATTAAAGGACACTAAATAAAAAAAATGAAAATGAAAGAAATAAAATAAAATAAAAATAGAACTCTATTAAAACTAGAAAAAGAATATAATCCTAATAAAACTAAAATAAAAGAAATTAAAATCTAATAGAACTAAAAAATAAATTTCTAAAAACTAATCCTAATAAAAATAAAATAAAGATTAAAAATTAAAAACTAATAAAAATTAAAATCAAAATAACGAAATAGAAAAAATAAAAAATAAATCCTAGAAAATTCTAAAATAATTCCTAAAAATAAAAACGACACAAATAAAAAAATCTAAAAAATAATAAAGGTACAAACTCAACACACAATGAGCTCGGGGTATGGATTGGGCTCGATCTGGGCTAGGTTAAGGTTACGAGATTGGTTCGGCGCATCGAAACACATCTCAACACGCTCAAATAGGATTCTGGACTTCGCGGTCTCCTTTGATTTCTTCGATGCACACTTTTGACCTATATTGAGTCGCAATTGACTTGATTTAGAATTATTTGATACTGCGACTGCTGATTGACCTGCAAAATGATAAAATATGAACATAAGGCCAATTTTAATTAAAACGAGTGACTAAAATGCACATATTCGGGGCATAAATTATACACTTTATTTTGGGTGCTTATTAACTACTCAGAGGGCTGTATTGTTTCTCCAGGCTCTTCGTGATCTTCAACGCTTCTACAACTTTCAACTGGATTGGCATGAAGCTTTAGTTCGTCATTTTCTTGGTGCCAACTTTAGGAGGAGGATGAAGCCTCATATTTCCAGGAAAACTAGGGAGCAGCAGCGTCAGGCTGAGGCCGCTCGGATTCAAACTCAGATTTAGTCCCTTTAGGCCAAGCTGGCCAGGCTAGAGGTTGGTGTTACTGAGGATGCGGCTCAGATGGCTAGATTAAAGGAACAACTTGTTGAGGAGGCTGTCCTTTTTATACAGACCTGCGCTCCCGCCAGGGTTTATTTTTCATGTCGTCTAGTGGGTAGATAGCTTTGTTATAGAGACTTCCTTTCGTACATTTTTCATATGTAAAGAACTTTGTCATTATTAAGGAAAAATTATTTTGTTAGTTTCTTTTATCTTGCTCATTTGCTTCTATCTGGACTTTGATATCTGCTTACTATGGTCTGCTCTAATTTTTTGTGGCCACTTCATCTATTTGAATTATCCCTTTTAATTGTGGGATGCTTGTATATTTTACAAGCATGTTAACATTTTCGGACCTGTCCGCTCTAACTGTGGGGTACTCGTATATTGTCTGAGCAAGTTAACATTTTTTTTTAGATCTGTCCCCTGTAATTGTGGGGTACTTGCGTATTATTTGAGCAAGTTATCATTTTTAGAATTGTCCCCTCTAACTGTGGGGTACTTGCATATTATCTTAGCAAGTTACATTTTTAGAACTGTCCCCTCTAACTGTCGAGTACTTGCATATTATCTGAGAAAGTTACATTTTTAGAACTATCACCTCTTACTGTGGGTACTTGCATATTATTTGAGCAAGTTACATTTTTAGAATTGTCCCCTCTAACTGTGGGGTACTTGCATATTATCTGAGCAAGTTATATTTTTAGAACTGTCCCCTCTAACTGTGGGGTATTTTATTATGGTTATCATTTCTTAGGGAATAACTGGGAGATAAAGGGTTAGCTCTTCTCCTTCCCTCAAACTTTTTTTTAAGAAGACAACCATTTTCTATAGAAATAATGCCCTTGGTTTATTGGGTATTTTTATAAAGAAATTAGAGCAGGGGGTGTAAGTCCCCTTTTCTCTACATTTTCTATGGACTGGTCAAGTAAGGCTTTTTCTTTGAGAACGAAAGTTAAAACCTGTTCTCTAAGAAAATAAAAAAATATTTGCTACATTTTTTTTATTATGACTTGGAGGATTCCTCTTACTGGTCTGGTGACAAGATTAAAACCATTTGTCTAACATGCCTGGAGAGACTTTGCTCAATATACTTTTCTCTCGGGATGGATGTATCCCCCAGTGTAATGAGCAAAGTTCTCTTTATCCTGGATCCTCTTCTAGTATAGTAGAGAGTATATAAACAAAAATATATTCTGATCGATCTACCTTATGCCATAGGTAAGCAAGCAAAATAAGAATCATCATGTAATGCTAAAAAAGAGTTGCTATTCATTTCTTTTCATTTTCTGTATCATTTACAAAATTGTACTGCTTTATCACTTTTACAAAAAAAAGAACTTTTCTGATGCTAGGGCAAGCCACTCAAATTCTTTTATAGAAATGAATTTTTTCAAAAATATTAAGCATAATACCTCTTCAGCCACTTGTAGTTGATGGACTAGAAGCAGTCACTCTTTAGTTCTGAAATCTAGCAATAATCCAAATTGCCTACCCCTCTGATGACAAAGGGGCCTTCCCAGTTGGGTTTAAACTTTGATGCCGACATGTTGCGGAGATGGTGAGTGGATTCTCTTAGAACTAAATCTCCCACCTGGAACTCCCTAGGTTTGATCAAATTTTCTTAGGATCTGGACAATTATTGGGTGTAAACTTTAAAGTTCTCTTTTGCCTTATCTCTATGCTTATCCAGTGTTTCTAGCTGTACATATCATAGGTTAGGGATGAGTTTATTTCTTAAAGCAATTCTGGTTGAGGGTACCATCAACTCCACTAGTAATACAACTTCATTCCCATATACCAACGAGAATGGGGTGAACCCGATTGGTTTTCTCTCTGAGGTATGATAAGCCCATATCACCATGGGCTGCTTCTCATCCCATGCTCCTGGTATGTCCTCCAGCATCTTCTTCAAGATATTGATCAGGGTCTTATTGGTGGCTTTCGCTTGACCATTACCCTTAGGGTAGGAGATGGTTGAGTTGTTGTGCACAATTTTGTACTTGTCTCTGAGAAGGGTAATCTCCTTGCATACGAACTGCTGGCCATTATTCGTTAAAATTACTTTAGGTATACAAAATCTACATACCACTTGGTCAGTCAGTCTCCCTAGAGGGATGGCTTCTTCCCATTCGCTGTATAATTCTGTAGCCATAATGATAAAAGCTTTGTCATGGGAAGCTGGGTTAATATTTTCAACTAGGTCAAATGCCCATATGTGGAAGAGATAGGGAGCTACTTGGCTTTCTAAGTTGAATAAAGGGGCATGCACCATGTTGCCATGTGCTTGGAAGGATTTGCACTTCTTCACATAACCAATGGAGTCAACCTCCATGGTTGGCCAATAGCACCCCAATGTCATCAGTTGATCATATAATTTGGCACCCCCATGTGGGAGGGCTCATGATCTTCTTTCAGCACTCTCCCTGTGTTTTCCTTAGTTATGCACCTCTGTGCCTTCTCATTGTACCCTTTCATGTAAATCTCTCCTTCCACCAAGTAAAAATGGGCTATCCTCTTTCACAGATAAATTTCATCCGCTCTCTCTGTGGGTAACTCACCGTCTTTTAGATATGCTATGTATGGCTGCCTCCAATCTTTGAAGGCTTTCATGAAGTTAGATTCTGCTGGCGGGTCAAAATGGGCTTGGCACTTTAAACAACCTTATTGTAGACGAGCAACCTCTGCGCTCATGGTGGACCAATAGTATCCCCCCGCTGCAACCGACGATTAGGAGGGATATCAGTGTACCCATAATTCTTTTTGTGCATCTCTGCCAACTTTTCTTTATCTTCTTGTTCTCCCACACATCTTACTAGGAACCCTCCAGGGCTCTTGAAGTAAAGTGTTCCCTGCAGCAGGTGGTAGTTAGCTTGCTCTAACATCTTCATTGTAACCTCTCTGGTCTCTAGCTTCTTCACGATTAGGTGCCTCCAATCTTCTGGCTTGTTACTTGGGAACAAGGATTTTATTGTAGTAGGCACTATTCTCCGCCATACTGTGATTTTTGATTCTGGTTCATCCGTATCTAACTTCTGTGCTATCGTGGCTAGTGCATCGAGATGCCTATTCATTATTTTTGCACATCTCTCCACAATTACTTCCAAGAACTATCCCAGCGAACTCTGAATGATGTATCTATAGGGTGCCAAGTTGGCATGTTTGAGAGTGAACTCCCCATTAACCTGTTTTACTACGAGGTTGGAGTCCCCTCGTATGCACAACACTCTAACCCCTCTTCTTAGTGCTTCTAACATCCTTAAAATTAGGGCCTCATACTCAGCGTCATTGTTCAAGCATTTAAAATCTAACTTGAAGGAAAGGGTGATCTTCTCTTTACTGATTGGAAATATAATACCACCACCCTCTGTTGCTTGAGCATTGGAGCCATCAAACTCCATTGCCCACTTTTCCATTTCTTCCACCATGCATGCTTGAAAGTTATCCCTAGGTAATTCCTCACCGGGGGGCTCAAAATTCCCACTTGGAAAATGGGCGAGTAGATCTACTACTACTTGACTTTTAATAGCTTTGGGCACTATGAATTTTAAATCATATTATGACAAAATCAAAAACCATCTCTCAGCCTGTCCCACAAGCACCGTCCGTGCAATGAGGTACTGGATGGGGTCACACTTAGTGACTATATGAACAGTGAAAGCTAGTAGATAATGTATCAACTTCTGAGCAACAAAGACCAGGGCAAGACAATGCATCTCTACGCTGGTGTATCTAGATTCTATACATGAGATTACTCTTGATAGGTAGTACGTTGGCTTTTTTAGTCCTTCCTTTTCTTGGGCCAGCACTGTTTCTATGGATCTTTTCATTGAAGTAAGGTAAAGCAGTATTGGCGCCCCAACTTCTGGCGGAATCGTTGTGGATGGGGAGGCTAAAATTTCTTTGATCTTTTCAAAGGCCTTCTTCTCCTCATCTCCCCAAATTCAATTGGCTTTTTCTTTTAAAAGGGGTGTGAATGGGCGGGTCACCTCCGCTAGCGCAGGTATGAACCTTCTTAGGTAGGACACTTTCCCTAAGAAGGTCTTGAGCTACCTTTGACTGTTTGGATGTGGCATCATCATGATGGCCTTCTTCTTCTCTGCATCTACTTGTACCCCCTGTTTATTCGCAACAAATCCCCAAAACTTTCCCTCAGTGACCCCGAACGCACACTTCGAGGGGTTCATCCTCATCTTGTACCTGCGACATGTAATACCCGCACTTTTTATTACGTACTTGTATTTCGTCTTATTTATCTATAAAATGATCATTTATGAAAATTCTATGTTGCATGTCTCACATGGAAATTTATTTATACTAGTATGATTTATTTAAGCACTTTGGTAAAGTTTTATGCAATTCAGACAAAAAACGAACGATGCACGAACACGAGTAGTAGAATAATCACTTTTTGACGGTATGCGACACTGCGAAAACATAACTTTATACTAATTATTTAAGAGAATTGGTAAGTCAAAAAAATAATTTGAGCATATATTTAAAATCATAAAATTACCATGGGGTCAAAGAAAAAAAATAATAAAATAAATAAATAAATCATTTTTCGTCAAAAAATGAAATACTCAGAAAAATTTGAAACTTTGCATTCAGATGTAAAATTTAATTTTGAACAACTTTGACTTCTTCGACATTCTAAAAAAAATGGTTAGTCCCTGTTTTGGACAAATTTTATGTCGAAATTATAGTAAAAATTGGTTTTGTATTTTCCAAACATGGGTAAAACGTATTTCACTTATATTTTCAATCCTAGGAAACTCAAATGAGTCAAAGCATTGAAAAAAAAGTTTAAAAATTGATATAAATAAGTGTGGGGAGATTCAATGAACCTACTAAACCAAATAAACATAAAATCCTCATCTTCCTCTCCTCTCTTATATCCTCAAGAGTAAAAATACTTCTAAATTTCGTAGCTCACACTTATGCCCATATTCTCTCTCCTCAAACTCCATTAAATAAGCTCAAAACTCTATTAAAACATCACACAAGTGGTGGGGCAACTTGGTGTGGCTTAAAAGCTTGATTTTGGGAGCATAGGAGTGGAGTTTAGGAGCAATCTAGGAGGACTTGATGTTTTCTTCTCCAAAGTTATCTTTTCTTCATAAATCAAGTAGGGTTTTCCTCTTCCTAAATTTATGTTTCCAAAAGTTTAAAACACTCATGTTAATGAAAGGTGATTTCTTGTTAAAAATTGCTAGTTATTGTATTTTCTATTATGCAAACCCATGCTTTTTATGTGTTAAAATGAACTATCTTTGTTGATTAAATTTCATAATATCATGCTTGTATAAATGAATGATTAGAACATGAAAATTATTTAAAAAAAAGTTATAATCATATACTACTTGAATATGAATGTGTAGGATGCATATACATGGATTTCTTAGGTAGAAATCCTCATTTCTTGTGAATATACTTAAATAATTTTTAGACATAATAGATGATATGTTTTGAAATGTAATAGATAGATTTCATCATGTTTTGAAATAATGATAAATTTCAACCCCTACTTCGATGTTGTTAAAAAGTAAAGACAGTGACTTAAAATGGTGTAGAAAACCCACTTAAAACCTTATATTTGAACTCTACATTAAAATGGTAATTTTAATGATTAAGTTTACGATTAAATGAGTAAAATAGTATAGAAAAATAGTAACATCTTATAAATATATGTTTTTCTCTTGAAAACCCATTTAAAAGATGCATTTTGGTGTAAAAATGGCATAATGACAGTTTTGGTAATTATGTGAAAAACTAATGGAAGATAATGTTTCTTTACGTTAAAATGCTAGTAAAATCATTTTGAAGGTACTAAAATGTGTTAATGCATCAATAAATAAATAGAGTAAATGAGAATTGGATGTTAGTGTTCAAAGTACGATGTTATTATTAGTTAGCCTCCTCGGCTATTTTTAAAGTAAGGCAAAAATGAAGTAAAGAAGTAACACCGAAAGACTAATGCGAGTACTTGGAATAATGAGAATAATTGTAAGAATGTGAATATATGGAAGAATGTGAATATATGAAAAAATAATGATATTCGAATATTGCCGAAACGAATAATTAAGGAGGGCATGACGTCCCTAGAGGTGAAAGACCCCAAACAACCTGGCCAGTGTAGCATATGTGTGCTCGATACCGACGGTGAAAGTCCGTGAAATCGTGGATATTGGCAAATCCCAAAGTAATAAAAGTAATATTCATGAAAGATTGGGAAAATGATTGGATTAATGTATTTGAATAAATGGAATTTATTAATATTATGATGACAACCTTGTTGGATTACTAAGTTAAGTCTCTAGCACGAGACATGAACATGCTTAAGTGTGAGTTTGGAACATAGCCCGAGTGCATTGCATGTAGTTGCATTAACATTTAATGAAATGGAAGTTTTTTTTACAAAATACCGAAAGACATTATATGTGTATAGTATTTTGTTTATCATATTATTGCTTAGTATTTCCCACCGTACTGGGCATTTCTCATCCCCTTACTTTTTCCACCCCAGGAACTTCAATTGGTGACACTGGAAAGGATCTCGGTAAGGATGCTGAGGGTGTGACTCGACGTTAAACGCTCTGTTGATCATTGCATAATATGTTTAAGATTTATATTTGTAGTACTCTAATTAATATGTTGGAACTCTATTATCAAATTTGGACTATTATGTTGTTTTACTCATTGAACTTCATTTCGATAGATTAATTGTGGTATTAAATGTTTTTTTTTCATGGACAAATTAATAAGTTGGTTTTATTATGCATGTTAAACGTCTATTCTTTTTAAATTGAAATTTGACAAATGAATATTATATCCTTAAATCAATTAAAAAAATGTTTTTCTTAAATGATAAAGTAAACTTTCCCCCCTCTCCCTTTAACACCCCGATTCAAATTTGGGTTATTCCAACGGTAATCTAAATCCGAGTCGGGGAGTTATAACACCTCTCGAACACTCTCCGGGGGTTCTGTACGTGCTTTCCCTCTTTTTTGGATTTCACCACTAGACCGTCCACATAAAATTCTAGTATCATGAAATTAATCATGAAAAATTGCAATCACGATCCTTTGGTACATGGCCCCATCATTCTTCAATCCGAATGGCATGACTGTGTTGTGGAAGTTTCCCAATGGCGTGCGAATGACAGTCTTCTTCGCGTCCGCTGGGTCCATCTTGATCTGATTGTAGCCGACGTACACATCCATTAAATTATACATCTCATGGCCTGTAGTGGTGTCAACTAAGCTGTCTATCCTTGGTAGAGGGATCTCGTCTTTGGGAGATGCTCGATTCAAGTCTCGAAAATCAACACAAATTTGAATATAGCGCTTGTCCTTCTTTGCCACCGACACTATGCTGGAGACCCATACAGGATAGTCTTGATGAACCGTGCTTGTAACAACTTCTCTACCTCTGCTTTTATCTTTAGGTCGAGGTCAGATTTGAACGTCCATGTTTCTTGCCTGACTAAAAGAGCGTTGGGAAGAAAATTCAATCCGTGAGAGCTCACCTCTGGGTCTATCCCTGCCATCTTCGTGTATTTCCAGACAAGCATGTCAGTGAACTCTTTAAGTAGGCCCACAATCTCTTCCTTCTATTTTGGGCTCAGACTCTTGGAGATTAGAATGGGTTTACTTTTACCCCCTTCTACCCCAGGTTGATCTCCTATAGTTCTTGTAGTTCCTCCATAGGTCCATCATGCATGCATTCTAGAGCTTCTTATGGTTCATCAATATGATCAATAACATGGGATTTATTCATAATAAAATATTTTAGCACCGGGTTGGTGCTCTCTTTCTAGCACACCGCCGGAGCAGACCATTATAGACGGTAAATAACTCTCCCAACAGGTTGGACCACTTTTTGAAAGTTCGAGGAGGTTTAACTAACTCCTCCACCTTCCTCTTGTATTTTTCTATGTGGGGGATCACCCTCCCCACCCAAATGATCATGTATAGATTTCCTTGGTCGGGAAACTCCTCCAACCACTTGCTTTTCTTCTAGCTTTCTCCTAAAATTCTTTCTTTTCTCATCCAGTACTGTATAGAATGCTGCGTGCACCAGATGGGCCTCCTCTAAGGAAAAAGAGTTTTATGTGACATTGATTATGATATATATTCCTCTGATATTGGCCTTTGCACACTGGTGGTAGGTTGAGGGCATTATGCCATGCGTATACATCCATACCCCCCGATGAGCAGTTGGTAGCTGGTATTAGCATTGATGATATGGAATTTGATGTGGGAAGTGAAATTCCCCATCTTAATTCCTACATTCACATATTCGAGGGATTGTATTCCTGCTCTGTCAAATCCCGATATCACTAGTGGTACAAGCATTATCTTCTCTTGATTAATCCCCATCTCGTCTAACGTGTCGATTGGCATAATGTTAATAGATGCTCCTTCATCCATTAATGCTCTGGGGGAATGAAAATCCATTGATCATAGCTATGACATTTAATGGGCAGTTGTGGAAGTAAGGCACCTGCCTGTCTGCCTAAAAAAATACCACTTCAGAAGTATGTCTTTTTATTATCTTGCTAATTAGTCCTTGCCAATTCAATGAGGAATCACCTCCTGCTATACCGCCTCTAAAAATTTTCTTGTTATGACTATCATGGTGTCACACTTCACTCCTATTTGGTTGAATAACCACTTGAACTTAGGGCTCATCGCTATGGCTTCACATTCAGAGTCTAGGTCTAAAATTTATATGTCTGGGCATTGCAATCGTATTCTGCCTCAGATGTCCCTTCCTCATCCAGAGCAAGAAATACATCCACCTTGACCTGTAGGAGGTTCACCTTCTAGATTTATTCTTCTCCATCCTCTTCTTGGTCTGGAGTGAAGAGCCATTCCTTGCGATTTCTTTCTAGCTGAGTTCTCTACTTGTTGCTCTGTGATAGCCTTTCCAACACTTCACATATTGTCTCACCACTTTCCCACTCCATCAGATCTTGGGATTCTTCTTCATCATACGCTACTACCATATTGGCAGTGGCATAATGATGAGATGTAAGTGGGTTTTCATTAGCATCCACCGGAGGTATCTGCAAAGTACCACTGGCCACCTATTCACCAATAATCCTCCTCAAATAGTAATTGCCCTTGGTAGAGTTTTGCACCCACTGGTGTAACTCGCAATACTTAGGGTTGGCTTTGTCAACTGCTATTGGGGTTTTCCCATTCAGGTGAGGGGGACCTTATACCCCCTCTCGTACCAATGTACGATAACAATCCATAGCTTCTGCTACGCTACAAGATAGCAGTGGTGGAACATATTCTCCAAACTTTATCTTATTACCCGGGCTATTATTTTTAGATTCAGAACCTCCCTTCTTACTTTTGGGATTTCCATCCACATAGTTAACTACTTGTCTCCTCGTGACTTGAAACCTTTCGAAAGTCAGTGGCACTTGTGTCCTCCAACCTGAGGTCCTTGGCTTGATTATCATAGCTATGTTGCTTGGAGCCCTGGTGAACTCTCTAAGGGTTTCCTCTCTAGTCTCATTAACCATATGGAACTTGTATACCTATAAGAGCCCCTCGACATAGATTTGAAGCAACCTTGTCTCTGCTACCTCCTCATGAACATCAAGTGCTCTCTATCAAAAGCGCTTGATAGATTGCATTAACTCCTCCCCAGGCTTTTGCACCTCTTGTGCCAGGTGTCTCAATGTGAACTTATCTTCTGTCACAAAGAACTTTTGGAGGAATTTTTTGTGCATTTATTCACATGAGGGAATGCTGTTGGGTGCCAGATGGGAATACCATGTGTAGGCCTTTCCCGTGAGGTCCTTGGAGAACTCCCTCAACCTCAAGTTCTTGTCAGTTCCATGCACCCACAGGTACTTAACAAACCTTTTCACGTGCTCACTTGGGTTTTCTCCTTTTCCATTAAACTTAATGAACTTTGGTGGAATATACCCTTATGAGTATGGTTTCTCATTCACAGCCCGAGTATAAGGATCTTGCATCTCATCATACAAATGAGGTGCTTCCTTTTGATTTGAGGAGAGTAAATTTATCACCTCCTCCATAGTAACTACTTTGGAAGGGGATTCTTCTAAACTTATACCCTTTGCTACTGGTGAGATGGGTGGTGCCCCAACCTGCTCTGGCATCACCTTTCATGGAAGAATCATCTCTGTTAGAATCGCTGCTGAAGTGGCTGCCCCTCTAGAGGGAGTAGTCGCTGGTGTTACACAACATCAACCCAAACTTGATAAGTTTACATTATTTTGCTTCAAAAATTCAAAAAACATGCCCATAAGGCTGATACCTGTCATTGGAGCTGCTGTTGGTGAGCTGATCGGCCCTTCTTGAGGAGAAGGTGTCTTTACTCCAATTACCACCACATCCTCCTGAGTGGTCCGGTCACTTTGGGATCCGTTTTTAGGTGAAATGTCTTAAAAAATAAGATGCTTAGAAACGTTAAAACCTTCTTTGTCCATGTAAATAAGGATACCTCCCCAGTGGTGTCGCCAAATTTAGGTGGGTGGCTGTACTGGGGTCTATGAATAACTGGAAAGGGTGAAGCGTGACCCACTCCAATAGACCTTGCCTTCAAGGTCCTTCAAGAACTTCTAGAGAAACACCTGGTAAAACCTTCTCCTTTCGGTGAAAGTGGAACCAAAGTAAGAACTATTCCTTGTAAGAAGATGAACTTCACAACAATAATAGTAACTTTTTCTCAAGAGGAATTTCTGAGAATGATGGTTATCTGTGTGGAGTGAAAGAACAAGGCACTCAACACTTAGAGAGATAGTAGGGAGAGAACACTAGGTATCTGGGGTAGTTTGATAGGGTAACGGTATGACTTGAGTCGTGATTATGACTTTAACTTACCCATGGGTCATATTTATACTTGGGCACTAGGGTTGAGTTGGCACTTTTTGGGTGCCAAAATTGAGGGGGTTGGTGAGGGACAAGGTCTGCAATCTACCTTTTGTCCCTATTTATGTACAACCGCCTGCCCCCTCTGACCGGTGCCATTTGGTGTAAACCAAATTTAAAAAGAAAATATGTCTGTGCTTGAAGATAACATATTTGATCTGGTAAATATCTTTTAAAATGGTAACTTGCTATACAAACTTTGTAAACTTGAGGAGGGGCTCAAGGACCACCTCCTCTAAAATCTTTTATAAAATTGAGGAGGATCCTTAAGGACCACCTCCTATAAAATCATTTACAAACTTGAGGAGAGGTCTCAAGGACCACCTCCTATAAAATTATTTTATAATGTGTTCATTTCTTATGAGCAACCCCTTGGTTGACTACTTCAATTATAACTGGGTGTGAACTGTGTAAGGACTTGGTAACCCCTAGGGTCTATCTATTAGTGTTATCTAAATCTTAAAGTGCTAAGTGGTTGAGCTTACTCAACAAACCTTGTTCTTTAACCACCAAGCCAAAACTCCTAAGAGATTCCAACTTGCCTTTTTGAGCCCTGCTTTCTCAACCAGGCTACTTGTACAAGAAAGTAACATTATACTGCTTTAATATACATGTGAGTAACAAATATTGGGGAGAAGGTCACTCTAGGTGGACCTCCTCGCCCACTGGTTTTATTCTGTAGGGAATTTGGTTTTCTGGGGACGAGGAGCTCCTCGTGGTGGGCCTCCTCGATCAGACTTTATTCCCGTGACTTTTGAACAATTGGGGGTGGGGAGACACTTGTGATGGGCCTCCTAGTTCAAAATTCATTTATGTGTTTTCTGAGTTGCTTGGGATGAGAGCCCAAATTCTAAGTTGTGAGTTCTGGGCTTTTTGGGGTTAGGAGCCCTTCCTGGTGGGCCTCCTAGCCCAAGTTCGATATCTATAAACTTTGACTAAATTGGGACGAGGAGCACTTTTTGGCGGTCCTCCTCGCCCAAGTTTTGACTTTATGAGCTTTGGACCAATTGGGGCGAGGAGCCTTTCCTATGGCCTCCTCGACCAAGTTCTAATTCTGTGAACTTTGGACAAATTGAGGCGAGGAGCCCTTCCTGGGGACCTCCTCACCCAAGTTCTAATTATGTGAACTTTGGACAAATTGGGGCGAGGAGCCTTTCCTGGGGCCCTCCTCGCCCAAGTTCTAATTTTGTGAACTTTGTACAAATTGGGTCGAGGAGTTCTTCCTGGGACCCCCTCGCCCAAGTTCTAATTCTGTGAGAGTGGACAAAGTATTTCCTTGGGGGGGGGGGGGGGGGGCTCGTGGTGAGCCCCCTCGCCAATTGGGCCTCCTCGCCCAATTGTTTGGGCTATTAAGTGTGTACCCCTCTACAATATCAAATAAACATATGTATGTATTATTCTTGGATCTCAAACTTAGGTGTGAACAGGGTATGGAAAAACTTGATCCTAAAAAATACACAAGCATGGGGAGATTTTTAAAAGAATTTGGGAGCTCGAAATGCATGAAAAAGTGTTAAAAAAAACTCCTAATCTGCACTCCTATTTATATGAGGTTTTAAAAATGAGATAAGGATGAAAAATATTAACAAAAATGTCAACTTTGAAAATCATTCTACCTCATTCGAACGAATTCATAAGGTTCGTTCAAACGAAGTGCCTAATCCCATTCAAACCAACATCTAACGATGTATAATGGTTGTTTGAAATTTTCCTGGATCTTTGATTCTAACGAGGTTAAACATCTCATTCGAATGACCGGCCTAATGTCATTAGAACGACTTGGATTTTTTTTAATTTTAAAACAACAAATTTTTTTGAGGAAAACAACACCCAAAATTAAATCCATGGATCAATCATAAATACTCATTCATACCTCATTAAGATCCCTAGTATGTTGAAAATGAAACTCGGCTCAAAACTCGATATGTGCACGATGCATCTTTATCTTGTCAGTGATGGTCTTTAATAACACATAATAGTCTTGAAGAATAAGCAAAACAAATCCTAACCTATGACTCAAATAAGTTTTGTCTAAAAATGGAATAAGGCTAATACAAACAAATTGAATCGAGGAAAGTTTGTCCTTACAACCTATAAAAAAGGTGACTCACCTACCATTTTAGCATGCATTAACTTCACTTGTAAATGCTATATTTCTTCCCAAAGGTGTTATCTCTAAAAAAAACCACAACTCTCTCTTTTTACCTTCAAAACCCCTTCCAAGATTAGATCTAGAGTCATAACACCAAGTCATAACTTCTTCCTACTCATTCAAACCCAAAAGAATTGAAAAACTTCTTTTGTCTATTTTTTCTTTTACTTTTATTTTATAGGTACTTTATCTTATATTAATCTTAGATCCACTCCTAAAAGGGTTGATTCCAAGCTGAAACGCTGCCGAAACGAAAAAGAGAACATGTGACATTTTAAGTACGCTTCTTCTCACTTTTTTATTTTGAGGTCTTGATATAAAAAGGTGTTGTTGTATTACAACAACACCACGAAGTTCTTCCTTTTTCATCTCTTTCACCTTTTAGGCTTGACTTTTATCAAAAGACCATGTCTAAACTACGTTGAATTTGACTCCGCCTACTGTGGATACGTAGACTTATTAGAGAAGCTCGATCAATAAAACTCAAGTTAGATCTTGTGCATATTAATTTATTTTAACCTTCATTCTCATAAAACACCCAAAAAATAAACAAAAATATTCAAACCATGATATATTCTCATATAGGTTAGAGAATCACTAGATACGGGGATATTACCTACTATTTTGTTCATTCTGTTGGAAGTTTAGTCATTTTTCATCACTAAAGTGACTTTATGAGTGAATCAATCTTATTTGAGTTCTTTCATGAACATAAATCATTTATATTTTCAAATTCGGTCTGGTTTCACTCTAAAACATCTTAAAAGATCAAAGAAAGTCTAGATCTCTTATATCGAGCCTCTATAAGAGGTTAAATCCCTCTAGGTTCTACATGAACCATGTGGACTTTGAATTGCTCAAAGGCGAGTACGTAGGCTCAACCAGAATATCTTCTGAGTGAATAATTCTAACATTGTATATATTTATCCTTTGTCTATATTTCCAACACACACATCCCACATTGCATTATACAGTTAACAAACTAATTATTTTATTTTATTATGTAAGAGAAAGTTTTATGATTGCTAATCATTTTGTTTATTTTGGCGTATTTTGTTGCAACTGTGTCATCATGTACTTCTCAAGAACCTCAAAGTGAAGACAAGTTAGTGACCAAGAAAAAAAATTAAAGATCTAATGCATTGAAATCATCGCTACATTGATCGAGGAGGTATATGGTATATGGTTTTGATTTATATTTAAACATTTCATCCAGGGATGTTTTTATAAATTATTCAAGGCAAGTTTTTAAAAATATTTTTTATTTTTGTTCGTTTGAACGAGAATAGGCTTTTATTGGAATGAGAATGAGTTCGTTAGAACAAACTTCAAATGAAAATTTAGTGGGGTTTCTCTGCTTGACAAAAGTCTACCCATTAGAAGCTCATTTGAAGTCTATTCGAACAAGAACACGTGTTTGTTCGAACGACACTAGAGTTCATTTAAACAAAATAAGACTTTTATTCGAACGTACCCATAGTTTCCATTCGAACGAGTTGCGCCGACTCAAAATTCACGATTTTTATAAAATAGGGCTTTGAGAACATGTTTCATCAAAATTTTTTGTGTGAATTGAATTACTATACCTGTCCCAAAAGTTTCATAACCCTAGCTTGTGAAATCACTTTTCTTTTCCAAATTAAGTCCCCTGAATGATTTGTTGAGATTTTTCAAACCCTAGAAGAACACCATTTATAATAAAACCCTTGTTGAGTGGACTCTCTACTGCTGACATTGTGGAGATTAGTCTTTACTTCTGAATAAGAAAGGAACAATGATTTCTAAGGCTGATCGGTGGACACCGATGGAAAAACTGCTTGTTGTGGAATGTTGCTGGATTGCGTTATTTATTATGGAAAACCGAAAAACCTTACTACATAAGCTTTGTGAATCTTTAAGTTGGTTTGTAAGTCTATATTTGTCCTTCTTGTTTAAAACACAGTGCTAAAATATAGGTTTTGTTCGAAATGGATCTTTCCTTATCTTTTTCATGTTCTTGTTTTGGTAATTGGATGCGTTTTTGGCTTTAAAATTTTCTTTCAAGCTCACGTAAAATTAATCAAGATAAAATTTGGTCAAAAGGGAATTTTTTCTTTATGTGTGTGACTTATTATTAGAAGTATTCATATAACCTAGACCTACTCGATTTTTTCAAACTGGTATCAGAGCAGGACCACTAAGTTATCATTTAGATCATTGTTTCATGCTATTTTAGGGTGGTATATTTATCCCTCTCTCGATCTCTCATGTTTGTTTATTTATTTTCTCTCTATGAATCATCATTGTGATAAGTTGTCCAATGCATTAAGAGATGATCACGAATTTGATATTCGAGATGAGTTTAAACTTCATAGTCGTGTGAAGCAATATCTCTTGTTAATTTGAAGTTTCCAGAAAGAATTAAATTTCTCAAAAAATAATTTTTTGTTTTAAAGCAAAAATTATTTTTTTCAAAATTATTCATACTCAAAGAGATATCCTTTGCGAGAATCTTATGGACATGAACCGTGATTATATAACTTTAGAATTTTCTAATAAAGAGAGTGAGAATATAGTTCGGTTTTTAGAGAAAGAATTAGAAGACTTTAAAATTTCTAGGGTTAATGATCGTGCCATTAAGGATAATGTTTTATTGATTAAAGATTTGAGGGAATGTGAGAGAACTCTTAGGGATATGTTCTCTTGCATTGAGGGAGGGAGAGATAACCTTCAAGGAATTATTGAAAAGTTTAAGAAGGAGTCCCTATCGCTTGAGGAGTTAAATTTTTTACTTGAGTATAGGGTTTTGAAGTTAAAAGACAATCTAAGAGCTTCAATTAGTATTTGTAGTGACGGTACTCGCTTTGAAAATTAGAATTATTCTGGTGTTAAAGACAAGATAATCATTTATTTTAGATGGTCAATCACACCCAAGGGTATTATAAAAAGTCAACCCAAAGGTCCCATTCCTCGTTACGTCTACACGTGCACACATTGCGGTAGGAAAGGTTACCTTAAGAATTTTAGTTATTATTTTAGAAAAGGCCCTAGGAAGTTAAAGTCTAGTGTTGGAACAATACACCCCCAATTTTAAACTCTTAAATAAAATTCTTTTATACTTCACAAAAAGTAATAATTTCCTTTTTAGATGCGGAAGTGTAAGATGATGGTTCAATTAATTTTTTTTTAATTTCTTTTCAAATTAAAATTAAACCAAGTGAAATAAGATGAAAACACACACACAATTTAAATTTCACTTAAACCAATTAATTTAACCCAAGTCCTAGAAATTTGCCCAAGTCACATTTTTCATTTTAAACAAATTAGGCCAAACCAATTTTATCAAATTAAATAAAATGACTTGAATTAAATTACCTAAACATTACCTAATATTTAATTTAGCACCAAATTAAACATGTAGTGATTAAAACCAAATTTTATATTGAATTACCTAAGCATGCGTTCTAGCTGAGTATAGCAAGATAAAATAAATAATAAATCACTACGCCACGATGTACGAGGAAAAACCCATAACGAAAAACAACCTCGGACGACCCTAGCCTTAAGTCCACTAAGTATGGATTTACAAAGTATAAGACAGAAAGACTTACAACACTCGACTCTATCCCTCTCAAGCCTCGACGCTTCTTCTTGTAAACACCTCCGCCTAGTAGACAATCCCGGAGCTCGACTGGAATCTTGGTCTTCACCAATGAGACATAGGTACACCGTCAACCACACATGGTGCCTTTCACCACATGAGAATGCCGCAGCAAAACAAGCTCTTCTTCTTTATGGGATTTAGAAGCAAACCCAAACTTCTCTTGAAATGGTAGAGATCAAACATGTGCCAAACTCCAAGAAAAGTATATATATATATATATATATATATATATATATATATATGGAAGCTTGGAAAAATAGAAACTATGGGTGTAAAACTAAATTGTATTATCAATTTTTCTTGAAAATATAGACACTTTAAAACATGAATTTTTTCCTTAATCAATTTTTCTCTCAAACTCTCTCTTGCAGATAGTTGTGTATGAAAAAGTTAACTTTCAAAACATGGTTCCCGCACATAGATATTTAGTTAAAAGTTAGTGGGGAAAGATAATGGGAAAGTGGGTGAAAACTGTCAAAAACACCCATTTAACTGTTCCCCCCAAATCTCGTTCGAACGAGTCGTCTAACGAAGTTCCAGTGTGAACTCGTTAGAAATCTCGTTCAAAATATCATTCTCGTTCGAACGACATTTCGAACGAAGTTCTAGTGGAAAATATGGGAACTCGTTGGCAAACTCGTTCGAACGAAATTGTGGTTCGAATGACAAACTAGTTCGAACGACACTTCGAACGAACTTCCAGAAAGTTTAAAAAATTCTATTTTTTGCCCCAAAACTTTATAAACTTTATTTAAAGTTTTAATTAAATCTTTCTGAAAATAAACAACAGTTTTAATTAAACCTACGCCCATTATAAACAGTTCCAAGCTCCTATATATATATATGTATTGCATTTATACCTTGGGAGCAATGGAACCATGTTGATGACGTAGAAACGAGGCACTTTAAAAACGACAATTTGATGAAGTTTTATACTCTTGGCCGCTACGTTTTCAACAAACACGTCATAGGCTTTGAGGATGATCAATATACTCAATCCTATGACTCAAACGTTTTTGTCCGAAATTGAACCAAAACTACAAAGGACTCAATTGAAAATTTGTGTCCTTACAAATCTCCCCCTTTGGCTATTCCGGGACAAAAACCAAACAAAAATCCTAAAGGTCCGTCAAGCTCTAATAGACTGACAAAGTCCCACCCAAAATAAAATTACAATGCTTGACTCAAACAACCCAAGGATTAAAATCTTTGCCGGTGAAAATTGTCACTTAGAATATAATTCCTTCAAAATTAAGAAAACACATTGCACGCATAGGGAATATCAAAATATTTAATGCAGGTAAAGTAAGTACTCCCCCTAAAGTAATTCTCTCCCTTTATCAACTATGATCAACTTAGAAAGACGTCTCCCCCTAAGATAAATCTTCACCAAACTAAGATACGATTATAATAGGATTAGAATCCATTAGAATCCATTTCTCCCCATATCATTCTCCCCCTTTTTGTTCAGGAATAGACAAAGGCTAAATAATTAAAAACATTAACTTTTCTCCCCCAAATAAAGCATATATACCCAAATAACTTATCTAAAATAAGCATGGGATAGGTAGAATAGGATAACAAGCTAAAACATGTAATTGTGCATAAAGTGATGAGAACGTTAAAGCACATGGGCAACAAAATCATAACTAATCCAACAAATACAAACGTATACTAACTAAGATGCAAGAAACAGATACCAATATGATATATATGTAGTAAGCATGTGATATCAACAAAGAATGCAACAAGATGGATACCAATTATGAATTTAGGCATAGATGGACTAGAAAGCAAGGCAAAGACTAAACAAAAATATCATATATATACATACTCTAGATATACCAAGGATGCACACGCACATATATATATATATATATAAACACAAATGACACAAAATAAGATAAGCTTTTCACACTCGTATGGTAAAAATGTGTCATATGGAAACGGAAGTGTAGGGCTATGAACTAGTAACAATTAAATTTAGACCCAAACACTTAAAACACGTTCATGAAGTTCTTAATTGATTGAAAACTTCATCACATTTGAATATAACCTCATATGACATTATAGATTGAACTCAATGAACAAACATACACAATGCATACAAGGCTAACATGTTAATGATTCTACAAACCAATAGAGTCATGACATTGATAGCGCAACTAGGATAAACAGACATTGTGCAAACCATTGATATACCATCCAATCTCCCTCAATCAGCATATATATTTTCGAATGAATATATCAATCAAACATAGGCCTTGGCAATTATTTTTCTTTTTAATGCCATATTATCTGTTTTTAGGCCTTTGGACCATGTATTTCTTTTAGGTCCATTTCAAATGGTGGCTTACAATCGCAAAGGATAATAAATCCTTTCGGATCCCTTCCCCGTGCACATTTATTTATCATTTTTTATATCTCACAAATCTCACGTGCAACGGATTTTGACATGCACTAGTCCTCCTAGGTCACAAATATGTAGATGACTAGATTGGTAGGAGAACACCTCAAAAAGCTCAAATATATATATGAAGTTAAATTTCAAAAGAGCTCGTGCATGTGTGAATAGAGGCATATGAAAATAGAATCCATTTAAACAACACAAAATCGAACTACTCCATGTAAGCATGGTAAAGAACATAATAAGGATTGACAATCTAAATCAAAAGTTCTAACCACATGGGAGCGTAAAAGATGGGATTGAAACACAAGTATATGCCATATAAAGTGTGTCAAACTAAAATACACACAAAGAAAAATCTTTTTGAGTTTTTGACATTTTTAACCAAAAAAATAAATATATACTCAAAAGACAAACAAAAATAATTTGTATTTTTCATTAAGCCTAAATTGCTAAACAAATAAAACACAAATGATAAACAAAAATTACAATTCTAGCACGTGATTAAGCATGGAGCATAGACTAGAAAATGACTAAACATGCATACACCTAGCAATGATATAACATATGAAGCACAAAAAGCTAGAGTATGAAAATAACTAACACATTCAACCTTTAGATTTAGCAAGAGAGGAAGCATGTGAAAGTAAATGAGAATCAAATACCCTATTTTGTAAAGCTACCAAGTCGGATCTCCTAACCCAAGCTAATGATGAGTGACTATCTTGAGGTGTAGAAATCTTGACTACCTTGGTTTCTTTACGGTTGGATTTTCTAGGAACTCTTTTAAGATCATTTTTTTTTCCCTAAGATGGCCTTTTTGATCACAATAAGCGCAAGTAAAAATAGGTCGAAAATTGGGACCTAAGGATTGATCCCGAAAAGTTTTCCTAGGTGATTCTCTTAAAACATTGGTTTTGGCTTTATGAGTTGATCCATTATAAGTATTGAAACCTAAACCACAAGTATCATTTTTTATTTGGACCGTGCCTAAGATTTTATCAAGTTTTTTGGACCTACATTCCAAATCAAATTTGACATTACTAGAGTCCTTTAATTGTTCTTCTAATTATAAAATTCTAGACTCTAACAAACCATTTCTCTCTTCAAATTTGAGAAGCTCCCTTTTTAAGGATTCCATTAAACCCCTAAGGCTATCTCTCTCGCATTCTATATATTTTATCTTCTCTCGAAGAGATCTCTCTCGTGTCCTAAGGTCTTCCACTAACGTACTATCATCAACGACTTTGACACTCTCTTTTAAACTTGCTTCTAACTTCAAATTAGCCTTTTTTTAATTAAATTGATTCTTCATATAATTCTTGAAAAGCGTTTTGAAGTTCACTCACATCAACCTCTTCTTCATTTTCACTCTCTCTTTCTTCTTCACTCTCACTACCATAAAAAACAAGGGAGTCATAAACTATGACCTTGGAAGTGTCATGTGTTAAAATTTCATCAATAGATGAGTTCTCACTATCACTCACATGACTAGCCATAAAAGCCACAAAGTTGGGTTTAGTGGGGGAATCGACTCCCTCTTCATTATCACTATCACTAAGGGTTGCATTAAACGCAATTGGTTTCTTACCCTCTCTCCTTAGTTTAGTGGGGCACTCAGAAGCCCTATGGCCATAACCATCACAACCAAAACACTTATTTGACTCGTCCCTATATAAATTTTCATTAATAGTTTTAGGGATCTTCTCGGCTTTGTCATGCCTAGATTTATCAAATTTATTAAAATCATTTTTAAATTTATCTTTGTTCAATTTAAGAAATTTTCAAAATTTTCTAGCAAACATAGCCATGTCTTCCGAGTCACTATCAATCTCGCTCTCTACTACTTGTTTTTCCTCTTTCCGGGCTTTTAAAGTAATGCCCTTTTCAATTTTCTTTTTAGTTTTAGAGGGAAACATGTCTAGTTCATAGGTTTGTAAATCATCTATGAGCTCTTCTAATTTCATAGAGGCTAAAGTTGGTAAAGAATTTAAAACGATCACTTTTGGAATAAATCTATCGGGAAGGGACCTTAAAATTTTCGTTACAACTCGATTGTCGGGTATTTTCTCTCCCAAGTTAAAAGATTAATTAACAATATCTGAAAGTCTAGCATAAAATTCATCAAAAGTTTCTTTATCGTTCATTTTGATGGTTTCAAATTGAGTGGTGAGGTTTTGGAGTTTTGGGAACACGTTCATTTTCTACTAAATGAGTTGGTGGAGACCACCCGTTAACTACTGACATCCAAACTCTCTCGTCGATAGATTTAAGTGCCGATTTCATACGCGCTTTCCAGTACGGGTAATTAGAACCATCAAAAATAGGAAATTTTGAGAATGGGAAAAATTCTATTTTAGCAAAAAATTATTTAAAGGATCTTAACGAAATAAATTATCGCTTTGGCTCTGATACAAAATTGTTGGAACAATAGACCCCCAATTTTAAACTCTTAAATAAAATTCTTTTATACTTCACAAAAAGTAATAATTTTCTTTTTAGATGCGGAAGCGTAAGATGATGGTTCCATTATTTTTTTTTAATTTCTTTTCAAATTAAAATTAAAGCAAGTGAAATAAGATGAAAACACACACACAATTTAAATTTCACTTAAACCAATTAATTTAACCCAAGTCCTAGAAATTTGACTAAGTCACATTTTTCATTTTTAACAAATTAGGCCAAACCAATTTTATCATATTAAATAAAATGACTTGAATTAAATTACCTAAACATTACCCAATATTTAATTTAGCACCAAATTAAACATGTAGTGATTAAAACTACATTTTATCTTGAATTACCTAAGCATGCTTTCTAGGTGAGTATAGCAAGATAAAATAAACAATAAATCACTACGCCGCGATGTACAAGGAAAAATCCACAACGAGAAATAACCTCGGACGACCCTAACCTTAAGTCCACTAAGTATGGATTTACAAATTACAAGGCAGAAAGACTTACAAAACTCGACTCGATCCCTTTAAAGCCTCGATGCTTCTTCTTGTAAACACCTTCGCCTAGTAGACAACCCCGGAGCTCCATCGGAATCTTGGCCTTCACCAATGAGACATAGGTACACCGTCAACCACACATGGTGCCGTTCACCACATGAGAATGCCATAGCAAAACAAGATCGTCTTCTTTATGGGATTTAGAAGCAAATCCAAACTTCTTTTGAAATGGTAGAGATCAAACAGGTGCCAAACTCCAAGAAAAGTATATATATATGGAAGCTTAGAAAAACAGAAACTATGGGTGTAAAATTAAAGTGTATTATCAATTTTTCTTGAAAACTTAGACACTTTAAAACATGAACTTTTTCCTTAATCAATTTCGATCTCAAACTCTCTCTTGGAGATAGTTGTGTATGAAAAAGTTAACTTTCCAAACATGGTTCCCGCACATAGATATTCAGTCAAAAGTTAGTGGGGGAAAGATAATGGGAAAGTGGGTGAAAACTGTCAAAAACTCCCATTTAACTGTTCCCGCCAAATCTCATTCGAACGAGATTTTCGTTCAAACGAGCCTTCTAACGAAGTTCCAGTGTGAACTCGTTAGAAATCTCGTTCGAACTATTATTCTCATTAGAACGAGATTTCGAACGAAGTTCCAGTGGCCAATATGGGAACTCGTTGGCAAACTCGTTCGAACGACATTGTGGTTCGAACGAAAAACTTGTTCGAACGACACTTCGAACGAGCTTCCAGAAAGTTTGAAAAATTCTATTTTTAGCCCAGAAACTTTATAAACTTTATTTAAAGTTTTAATTAAATCTTTCTGAAAATAAACAACAGTTTTAATTAAACCTACACCTATTATAAACAGTTCCAAGCTCATATATATATATATATATATATATATATATATATATATATATATATATATATATATATATATATATATATATATGTATGTATTGCATTCATACCTTGGGAGCAATGGAACCATGTTGATGACGTAGAAACGAGGCACTTTAAACACGGTAATTTGATGAAGCTTTATACTCTTGGCCGCTACGTCTTATACAAACACGTCATAGGCTTGGAGGATGATCAAAATACTCAATCCTATGACTCAAACGTTTTTGTCCGGAATTGAGCCAAAACTACAAAGGACTCAATTGGAAATTTGTGTCCTTACATCTAGTATCCCCATGGTTCCTAAAATCGACGAGTAAAGTATTAATATATTTTTATTAAGAAATCAGTTTTGGAGACCCTAAATGTTTGACAGGTAGATTCTCGCATGCTTGCTCATGACTCTTCATATGCTACATCTGTAGACACCCCATTCTGTTACCCCCTAAACTCTCCTTAGGTCCCTAGCACCTCCCTTCATCACTACAAACCCAAGTCATACCCTGAGTACTGACCTAGAGGCCATCGGGCACTTGCAGACTTCGTTTGACCAAAGTCAAAGTCTTGATCTCGATCAAGACTGAATGAATCTTTGAAGGACACTAAAACCCCTTTCCAACGGTCCATACCGTGTGCGATTCTGACTTACCATGCGGACGAACGACTTATTTTCCCCCGAAACTCAATTAGGAGGCCGCCAAGCGCTCCCGGGCTCTGTTTGACCTAAGTCAACTCTTCAACTCGACCGAGACTGAATGAATCTTCGAAGTGAACTAAAACCCCTTTCCAACGGTCCATCCCGTGTGCGATTCTGACTTGTGGTACGGACGAACAATCCGTTTTACTCCGGAAGGTCACCTAATGCTTTCAGGTCCCAGTTGACCAAAGTCAACTCCCCAAACCGGATCAAACTCTTTAGAATGTCAAAGTACATCTCCTAACCTTTACAACGGCCCACCCCATGCGCGATTCGGAAGAACGATCCGTTTGTACTCGACGATTCCCCGTCCAATGGACTGACGAATGCTTCCGAGGTCAACTCTTGAAGCCGGGAGCGGTCCAAGGACTTTCGAAGGTCTCTGAATTGCCTTTCCAATGGTCCACCTCATGCACGATTCTGATCAACTATTTGCGTTATGCGGCTAATTTTCCAAAAAGGCCTGAAAGACACTACCAAACGACAAGTCCCAGACCCTATCTATCGGCAATGTGCCTAAACGCACCTACCGATTGGCAGGAATAGGGCTATGCCGATCGACAATTCCCTGAGCCTATAAAAAGGAGGCCTGACCTCACCTGCAAGGAGAACCCAGATCTGATAGATATCACTCTCAGCAGATCCAGAAAACATCTCTTGAAGTCAGCGTGATTTCCACACCCAAATCCCTTTCCAACCTTCACTTTTCATCATCCTTTTCATCAAACTTGGTGAATTCACTACCCTCCATTATCATCCAAGTCTAAGGGCTGCTCTCCACCATTCAAGATCAAGGTCAAGATCTTCAAGAAGGTCCAATTTTCTCTACTCTCTCCTTAAATTCTCATAAATTCACAATAACTTGTTTTATTACTTAGCACTTTTATTATCTCATCTCACACATCCTAATATACTTTTTATTTAGTATTATTGCACATCTCTTATTTTCATATAAATAAAAACCCAAAAAATAAGAAAAAGAGGGTTTGCTCATAAATTCCAAACGGAAATTCTCACACTTTTCTTACACTTTTCTCAAAACTAAAATACTTTTTCTACACACTCACACACACACAAATAAGAGAATCACCCGATTGGATTTATGGGATAAACCCCACCCCTCATTTTGCATGAGAACTACGTGGACTTTGATGCCTCTATAGGCTACGTAGGCGTCTCGGGGTAAAATCCGAGACTCGAGTCCTATTTTTACTTTTCTCTCATTTTCTATTTTCTCTAAACTCTACTCTCTTATATTACATATATAGGCATATATTTGTCCTTAGTGGCGTATTATTCCACATGCGTTATCGTTCCATCATAACGGTCAACGCAAGGATAATCGTTTAAATCCTATTTTCTAATATTATTTTTATACCTTCCTACAGATGACTTACTTTACCTCTTCCATGGTACAAGTCGATGATTCCTATCTTCACTATATATACACATGCACACATATCACGAGGAAAATAAAAGGAAAATAGCAAAAACCCATGAGAGAATGAAAGGGCGGAATGGGTGCCTAACACCTTTCCATTTCGTAACTTAGCCTCCGGACCCTTCTCGAATCATTTTGGTATCGTATGCATCAGTATGTCTTTGGATGCTGTCCTTCGGAATAGCTGCCCCTTTTCTTTTGTCTGTTTTGAGTAAAATAGACTAGCGACTCTAATCTCTCTACATATTTCACCTCACCCAAATGACGCCTGCCGAAGCGCTCCCGAGAAGGACTCGCGGGACCTAGGATCCTCCCTCACGCGCCCTCCCGCCGCGAGGATCGAGGGATGGCCACAGTGGCGACTCTGCTGGGGACTATTCTTTTGAGGGCTAGACTCTATTTACATGGGTGTTATGTTTGTTTATATTTTCCCCCCATTTTGCATGTTCCCCTTTTTCATGTATATCCCATACTTATGCTTCTATTCACACACTTGTAGAAAATTCTCCATGTACACTTCGCACCACGTGTACCTAGGATCACATATATCCATATATTTCACGCATCCTTACGTGGTGAACCATTGGTACTTGTACTTTGCTCCCTATTTGGCATAATAAAAAAAGACATTCTCATAAGATACTAATAAGAGAATCATGCATGATTCACAGGACATCACCAAAGAGCATTGGAGGGTCATTTCGTGATGGGCGCTGGTCCGACAAGGCGCTGTTAGCCTAAGAGATATGACTCTCACCTTCCATTGGCCAAGTACCTTCGACTTATATCAAACGGTTCCCCCCTCATCGTACCGCTTGACCGAAGTCATGATGGGAGGTATATCACAGGGAACTCATTCACGTGCGCCGAGTATATCGAATTCTCTATCACACGTACCGTCCCCACGAGGTATATGGTGAGGCAATTCACGTGCACTCAGGTATATCAAATGGCTTGTCCACACGTACCGATTGCCCACAAGAGCAAGACGTATATTGTGGAAGTCATGCCAAAGGGGGGAACCCTTTCCGATTCACCCAACCAACTGCATACCCGCATATATGTGTCAAGCATAGGACACACATATTAGATTGCTGATTTCTACCCAAAACTCTGTCGAAATTTCGGGTCGGCCTACCGCCCGAAATTTTCACGCATTTTTAAAACGGGACCCTGTCCATAAGCCTGGTCTCAAGTCCAGCCATAGCTTTGCATATATTACAAACCCAATTTTTCCAGGCTCGGGTCCCTTCCGACATTTCATTTTGCATTTAGGAGAATTAATACATGTGAAAACATAATATTTATAATAATCATGCTGAGACCGTCTCTAAAAAGAAAAGTCTTTTTTTTCCAAAATCTAAAAACATTTTTTCCTTTCCTTATCAAAAATCCAAAAACATTTATCCCCTCTTTATCAAAAATCCAAAAATATTTTGTCTTTCAATCTCAAATAAATAAATATATATATATATATAGGAGAAGACTCACCTACATCATGCTCTATACATCATCCATGCATCACGCTTAATTATAGGCCCTAAAAAACTTTTTTTTTCAAATTTTATATTTTCCCTTAAATTAACCTTCTAATCAACCCATAGGCAAAAAATTAGGTCAAAATACATTTTGTAACTAATTTTGAAAAATCCACAAAAATTGCTAAAAATACCTTATTTATAAGGGTCCGCACCAACAGTTTTTTGTGGATTTTTTAAAAATAGCTACAAAATGTATTTTGACCTAATTTTTTGCATATGGGTTGATTGGAAGGTTAATTTTAAGGGAAAAATATAAAATTTGAAAAAAAAATTTCTATGGCCTAGAATTAGGTGTGATGTACGGTGTGATGTATAGTGCATGATATAGGTGAGCCTTCCTCTCTCTCTCTCTCTCTCTCTCTCTATATATATATATATATATATATATATATATATATATTCATCCTTTTTTTCTTAAAAATAAATCCCAGGTTGATCGCAAGCCCTTGGCCTGGCTCCTTATTGGCTTCGGTTTTCAGTCAAGTCACCCTGGAGTTCCGTCCGTTCCCCTATTACTCCTTCCGAGTTCGGAATCCATCCGCTTTCCATGGAGAACACATATCAAGTACCCTTTGAGCAGCCGAATCTGACGACAGTCCTAGCTCAGCTTGTGTTCAAGATTAACAACCTCCAGATCGAGGTCCGAGAGATGCAACGAAACCAGGTTCCCATTCCTCAAGAGCTCGAGGCCCTATTCCCTCGTGCTATGGATTCATTCGAGACCATCTGGGTTCTCGAAGAGTATCATCACGCTCCACGTGCCCCTCCTGTTAATGGGCCACCGCCTGCCCAGCTTCCAATGCCGAACCTTGCCCAGCCTGGGGCTAACTTGCCTATAATCATTGATCTGAAGGAAGAAGAGCTGAACAAAGTCAAAGAGGACCTCAAGATGCTCACTAAGAAGTTTGACCAAGTCAGAATCTTAGGAAATTACATGGACTACACCCACATGTCTCCTTATCCTAAAGTGAGGTTACCCGAGAAGTTTAAGATGCCGAATTTCGAGAAATTCGAAGGAGGTGGACCCCCAATTATTCATCTCTGAAGTTATCACCGTTCCATGACTCTACTAGGGGCTTCTGAAGAAGTGATGGCCCAATTGTTTCAGAAAACTTTTAAGGATAGCGCCCTCCGATGGTTTTTGTCTCTCGAAGAGTCCAGAATTCGTAGCTGGGATGATGTAGCCCGGGTATTCATGTCACAGTACAAATACAATGAAGAGCTTGAGGTCACCTGCCGTGATTTAGAGCTGCTCAAACAGAACCCTGGAGAATTAGTCAATAACTTCATCGCCCGATGGAGGGAAAAAGCAGCTACCATGACCAATCGGCCGTTCGAGGAAGAATAAGTCGGCATAGTGAAGAAGAACTTCTTACCCCATGTCCGAGAAATGATGGGAGGACAATACTGTCCCCACTTCTGAGCTCTCAGAGAAGCAGGAGTAGAAATCGAGGAAGGTTTTGCCAAAACATAAGTTGACCCAAAGAAGGTGTCCGGACAGTTCACTCCCAGAAAATATGATAAACCTGCCAGTGCTGCAGTCTTAACAATCAACAACATCTCTGAACCAACCACATCATGGGCGCCAGAAAGCGCCATGTCCCAGTTCGAAAGGAATACATCGAGCTCTATGCTCCCCTCTCCAAAGTTTATCAAGCCTTGTTAAGCTTTCGAGATTCGAATGAAGAATAAGCTTTCGAGAAAATTGGCCTGGTAGCTGACGTATATGGAATGATATCATTTGAAGATCTCCTCAGAGAAATAAATAAGGTGGAAAAACAACCCGAGATCTACGAGGAAATGGGATTCATGTTTTTCCCTTCTTCAGTAAATCACATAACCAGATCAGGGAGGCAGTACTAGATCCCAAACTCACTACCAGCCAATGACAAAGGGAAGGGCACTGAAAACCTTCTTATGCCGGAAATGACCCTCGAGGAGAGTAAGATCCCCGATCAACTGAAGAAAACTCAAGCTAACATCACTCTATGTGGGCTTTTCATGTCTTCTCAGCTGCACAAAAATGCTTTGATCAAGTTGCTCACTGAACCCACTGTTCCTCCTTCTACCACACCAGAAGAAGCGGTAAATTTGGTCGGATCCTTGACCTCCACCCGAATGCTATCCTTTTTCGAAGAAGAAATCCGCAAGATTGGGCCAAACCACAATTATGCACTCAACATCTCCGTCGAATCTATGGGGAAGGTTGTACCACTCTCTCTTATCGATAATGGATCCGCCTTAAATGTCTGCCCACTAAGAACCTTCAAATGTTTAGGCCTGAAAGCAAGCGACCTCACTCCAACCTCTGCTGCTCTGCGTGCCAACGATAATACCCGTCGGGAGGTGATAGGATCCATAAAGCTTGTAATAGGGGTTGGCCCTATAAACCCTGTCGTTGAATCCCATGTTATTGACATCCCAGCCTGTTTTAACCTATTACTAGGATGACTTTAGCTCTACAGTATCAAGGGCGTGTCTTCCTCACTCCATCAGAAATTAAAGTTCTTCGCCGACGGACGGGTCATTACCATCTTGGGCGACGATTACAATGTCGATGGTGCAAGTACCAGCTGTCCAATCCTTGAGATATAGCACGGGTTAAATGATATGCTCCTATCATGATTTCTAGTTGATCCACTTCCATTCTCGACAGGGGACAACTTCAGAGAAAGGATTTGTCCAGAATACGACCCTCATGGCAACGTCAATGTGATTCAGATGTTCAGAAACATGTACTTCATGCCCGAAATTGGTCTAGGACAAAGACATCAAAGGATACTTGAGCCGATTGAACTGAAGAAGGCTTTCCCTCCTTGTGGTTTGGGGTATCAATCCTCAGAACAAGTGCTCAAAATAATCTGCCAGTATCGGCCAAAGAGGAGACTAGATCGCGTCCAGACTATCCCAGGTGACTCCTTGAATGGAAGATTCATCAAAGAGGGTGAGGACTTCCCCTTTTGTGGCTTTTCAGAACCATGGTATGACCATACAGACAAGAAGGTGAAGCCTGAAATGGAGATCTTTTTCCAAGACATCTACCCATGGGCCGAAGGTTCCTAACACCAAGTACAATCGCTCATCAAAGATACCGAAGAAACTGAGGAAAGTGACTCCGAAGATTCCTTAGCTTACAGACACTGGGGCTGACACTCTGCATGGTTCACTCAGGCACTACATCACCGGATCCATCCCAACTGATTAAAGCTGCTGATACACCTCTTCTCAACTGGCATGCTGTGCCAATTCTACCTACTAAAATCTCCCCTAATCCTAATGTTTACCCCATTTCTTCGTCTATTGTCTATCCTTGTTCAAATGTAATCGAGTCCTCTTTTGACGAGGTTCTCAATGTTGTTTTTCCTATCAATGAAATAAACAAAGATTTTGAGTATCTTGCTGTGCCTTACATTAACTGTTTGGATTTTAATCAAACTTTTGATGATGATGATTTTGCAAATGAAGAATTCTTAACTGATCTAAATAAGGTTAATAATAAATAACATAACCGCGTTCAAGTTAATGAAGAAGAGACTGTTATTGTTAACCTCGCTTCTGGTAGCCAACTGCGCGAGATTAGGGTAGGGGCTACCCTCGAGGAGCATGAGCGTGCAAAAATCGAAGAATTATTAAAAGAATTCGTGGATGTCTTCGCATGGTCCTTCGATGATAAGCCTGGCATTGATCCTGAAATAGCTTAGCACGAGATTCCCACTCTCCCAGATTACAAGCCGGTCAAACAAAAGTTGAGAAGGCTCCGCACCGAATGGTCGCTCAAAGTCAAAGAAGAGATGGTCAAATAGTTGAACATATGATTCATTCGTGTGATCGAATATCCCACGTGGCTAGCCAACATAGTGACCGTGTCGAAATTAGGAGGAAAAGTTTGGATGTGTGTAGACTATCAGGATTTGAACAAAGCCTCTCCCAAGGATGATTATCCGCTACCCAATATCGACATGATCGTGGACAACATAGCCAGTCATGCTCTCAAGTCATTCGTCAACGAGTTTGTCGGATACAACCAAACCAAAATGCACCCATACCACCAAGAAAAAACCGCATTCATCACCCCATGGGGAATCTTTTGCTACACCGTTATGCCATTTGGTCTCAAGAATGCTGGGGCTACCTACCAGAGGGCTGTCACAACCCTCCTGCACGATCTGATTCATAAAGAAGTTGAGGTATATGTGGATGATATGATTATCAAGTGCAAAACTAGAGAAGGTCATGTTCCTGCTCTTCTAAAGTTATTCTAACGACTACGACAGTATCAGATGAGACTCAATCCGCAGAAATATGTCTTCGGCATTACAAAGGGAAAACTCTTGGGATTCATAGTCAGTAGAAGGGGATAGAAGCAGATCCTGCCAAATTGAAAGCCATACTTGAGATGACACCTCCCCAAACAGAGAAAGAAGTTCGAGGTTTCCTCGGGAAATTATAATACATCAGCCGGTTCATCATCCAGTTAACCTCCATCTGCGAACCTATCTTCAAGCTCCTCCGAAAGGATTTAACTAAAGTTTGGAACGAGGCCTGCCAAGAAGCTTTTGATCGAATCAAATAATATCTGACCCAACCCTCGGTACTCATACCATCATATCATGGTCTCCCCTTGCTCCTATACCTAACCATAACCGACACTGTAGTTGGGGCTTTGCTAGCCCAATACCTTGAAGATTCCCGCAAAGAAAGGGCCATCTATTATGCCAGTCGTAAATTGGTCGGGTACGAGGTTAACTACTCTTATTTGGAAAAGGCGTGTGTCGCATTTGTCTGGGTCACCCAAAAGTTACGGCACTACATGCTCACCTTTCCCATCAAACTTGTATCCTGAATAGACCCCATCAAATACCTTATTGAGAAACCCTCCTTGTCCAGCCGAATGGCCCGATAATTGATGCTCCTAGCCAAGTTTGATATCGTGTACGTCACGTAAAAAGCCATGAAAGGAAGAGCCATCTCTGACTACCTCATTGATTACCCCATGGATGAATCCGATGTCTTTGTCTCCAAATTACTAGATGAAAACATTCTCTGTGCTGCTCAAGACTGCCTTCGATGGCAAATGTTCTTTGATGGCACTACCAACAAAAAGGGATATGGCATTGGGATATTTATGATCACCCCAGATGACTCCCACACTCCCATCGCCCTCAAATTAGATTTCTCGTGCACCAATAACATGACTGAGTATGAGGCATGCACGGTAGGCCTCAAAGTTTCTCTCAAGAAAGGTATTCAATGTTTAGACGTCTACGGGGATTTTACCCTCATTATCGGTCAAGTTATCAAAAAGTGGAGAGTCAAGGATGAGAAACTCCAACCCTTCCATGCCCACTTAGAAGAATTAACCTCCCAATTCCAAGATATCACCTTCCATTACCTACCTCGAGCAAAGAATAACCTAGCCGATGCTATTGCTACCCTGAACTCCATGGTCGAGATGCCTGAAGGAATCATAATTACCCCCTTCCTTGTTCAAAAGCAAGACAAACCAACCCACTACTAATACATTGAGCTCATCACCACAGAAGGTCCTGATCTAGCCAATTATTGTACTATGATATTTGGCACCTCCTCAAGCATGGAAGGTATCCCGAGGGTTCCAACAAGAAAGATCGATTAACCCTTCGAAGACTCGCCGCCCTGTACATCATTTGTCACAAAGCACTGCTCAAAAGGAACTTTGATGGAACTTATTTGCACTGCATCGCAGGGGCTGACATTGAAAAGATAATGCAGAAGATCCACAACGGGGAATGCGGACCCCACATGAACGATCACATGCTTGCCAAAAAGATCATCCGATAAGGCTACTACTGGACCACCATGACCCATGATTGCATCGCTTATGTCCGGAGATGCCTCAAATGCCAATAATTCTCCAACCTTCAGCATCTGCCTCAACGTGAATTATACAACATGACGTATCCCTGGCCTTTCTCCACCTGGGGCATCGACATTATAGGGAAGGTTACACCGAAGGCTTACAATGGGCATGAGTTCATCCTATTTACCATTGATTACTTCACCAAATGGGTCGAAGAGGAGTCATACGCAGTGCTGAACGCTAAGAAAAACATCATCTATAGATATTGGGTCCCACACGAGCTAGTATCAGATAACGAGTTGCATTTTGAGGGAGAAGTCACAGAGGTGGTCAACGAGTATGGGATTCAGAGACACAAATCTTCTCCCTACCGACCTCAGACCAACGGTGCAGTTGAAACTGCCAACAAGAACCTCAAAGCCATCATCAGCAAGATGATTGAAAGTTATCGGGATTCGGCCGACCGAATCCCATATGCCCTCTAGGCATATCGAACCTCAATTCGAACCTCTACTGGGGCTACCCCTTACTCTCTAGTTTACGGTATGGAAGCAGTCCTACCCGTGGAGCTGGAAATACCCTTATTGCGCATCATGCTTGAAAGCAAGGTCAGCGAAGAAGACTGGTGCCAAAGCCGTCTTGACGAGCTAACCCTCCTAGACGAAAGGATATTAAAATAACTATACCACATATAAGGGTACCATCGCCGAATAGCGCGTTCATTCAACAAGAGAGTCAAGGACCGCGGTGTTCGAGAAGGGGACCTAGCCCTCAAAGAAATCATAGAACCCATCTGGGACCCTATAGGGAAATTCAAGCCCAATTGGAGCGACCCCTACATTGTCAAGAAGATCTTGTCCGGTGGTGCCGCCATGCTTACCGACATTGATGGGGAAGAGATGGCTCGTCCAGTCAACCTGTACTATCTCAAGAAATTTTGCCCTTAGTCCGAAATCTCGGAGCGCTACGACTCTTCTCGTCTCCCTTCTATTCTAAAAAAAAAATCTCTTAATTTCCTTCCGCCCAGAACTACATGGGCCTAATCCTCTACAAAAACCATTTTCGAACAAAATTAAAAATTTTCAAAATCCCCAGAGGTACATAGGTAGCTCAAACACCTTACATGAACACGACCCTTTTTTCACAAAATACTATTCTTTTCTTATCTCCGAGAATGAAAGTTCATTCTAACATATACATGAACAAAAGGATTATGTATTCCTTAGCGATCGGTATGGATAATTCAAACAACTCAAAGCTCATCAAAAGGCACAGCTGGATGATCAGAAACTTGTTTATTTCACTAATAAGAAATTTCGGTACAGATTACATAAGAAAAGGAATGGATAACTCCCTCCCCCCTACCCTCCTAAAAAAGGTAAATAAAATCTCCACATTTATCCCCCATTACACAATAAACTCTCAAGGAGTCCTATCCACAGCTACCAGAGGAGCCTGCTCCGTTATCATCATCTGCATCCTGGGGTCCCCATGTTTCCCCTACCTGAATAGAGTGTCTCAGACACTCCATGGGCCGATAAGCTCGAACCAGCTTCGAAAAAACCACAACACCTCCTTCCATGGTGTTAAAAGAGACAATCCACTTTCATCCAGTCTCCACTGCCAACATCTTGCTAACTACTCTCCTCCACAACCACTTCATATAATCCCCAGGGATATGCCAAATTCTCCCAACAGACTGAGAGGGACGGGTCGACGGACGTCGACTCTCCCACAGAGAGCCAAGCCGCAGGCGCAAATCCTCTACCGAAAAGAAATTTAGTGTCCGAGGTGGCACGATCTGTGCCCAACCAAATTGGCACAGAAGCCACCAAGGGAAATAAAAAGAGGTCTGTCTGAGACCAACCATCCGCACATACGGGTATTTTCCTAGCTCCAGAACAGGCAGCAACTATCCCCACCAAGGCACTGACTAATACAGATTCCGAGCCCCACGCTCCACAAGCCAATTCTATCAGTTCTCAATATCCAGGCCAACGCTGAAGTAGTGACGCGAAAAGAAGTTGGGTACAACCGACAAAGGATATTCTGGAAGAGTCACTAGGCGGAGTCTTTCAGATAACCACATGAACAACATCACAGGGCTACCCCATAGGAAGTCAGAACGACCTTCTCGCAAAGCATCCAGACCGTTCAGGGTCTTCGCCAGTATCATCACCGCGAGATTGCAACGGTATGACATCCATGAAGTAATGGCTACAAGTTACGGATCCACTAGCAGTTCCCCCGTCACCAGCAATAATTTTAAAACCAGGCCTAGTGCAACGGCTACAGCATAGCCAACATCACCTACTTCCCGCAAATGCACGGACTACAACACCATCGGGAGGGAGATCATTTCCAAGGTTTTCATGGCTTCGAGGTAGTTAGAAAACTCAATGCTACCAGGGAGAGCCATCTTGCAGGACTAAGAGATAGTAGGCAAGTAAGTAAGAATGTGAAGGTGTGATGAAAACACTCCACCCTTACCCTTTTTTATACTTGAGAACCCTCACAAAAGACATGAACCCTGCAGAAATCGAAGGGAATCCTGTAATACCCCGTATTTTTGGCGATATTTATTTTTGGGATTAATTATTTAAATGAGAATTAATTGGAAATTAATCCGGGTAAAATACTAGTGAGATGTGAGTTGGTATTTGACTATACTGAGCATATATGATGTTATATGAATATTGAATTATGAAATTTGTCGTGAGATTGATATACGGCAATTTGGTCATTTTATTAGGACGCGTGTGACAGTCGCGTCAGGATATAATTATTTTTAATTATAAAAGTGAATTTAAATTCTACTAACCGTATGGTCGTTTTGAGTGCACCAACGCGTCCGGAAGGGTCGAGATAGTCAGAAAACACTAGCCGAGGGTGTAGTTTGGGTCCCGGGGTATTTTTAGGCCATACCGGCATTATAAAGGGTATTTTGGTAATTTTGTATTTTGAGGAATTAAAAATGACGAAAATTAGTAAAGTAAATCTGATGTGGGTTTGACCCACTAAGCCACTAACCAACCCATATTAACCCAATAGGTTACGTAGGTTATTAGAATTAGGTTTCTAATTACTTTCCCAAAGAAAACCCTAGCCACCATAGCCATTGGGGAAGAAGCTTGGAGAAAGAGAGAGAGAGGGAATTCTGCAGAAAGAGAGAGGAAATCGTCATCAAAATCAGAGATCGAATCAAGGCAAGTGATTTAATTTACATTCTTTATGAAGTAAATGTTTCTTCCATGTTAGAAATCTTAATAATCATTCTTGTTTGAGAGATAAAGGAAAACCCATGAAAGTGGAAGTTGTTAGTTTAATTTTGGGTATAGGTTTGCATGTAGAAACGTTATTGGAAGATTGAATTCAGTAATTACAAATTTATGTGATGTAAAAACGGATTAAATTCTGGGAATTGATGATGATAAAAATCTAGGGTTTATGTTCTTGAAAAATTGGGGGAAAAGTGTAGAGACTTGTGATTTAATGATGTTTAGGACGAATTAATTCCTTAAAACAGGTTAGGAGGTGACTTTAATATGTTTAGGATGAATTAGAGACCCTAAAACGTTGTTGGGATGAACTTTGGAAGAGGTTTGAGGTGTTAAAATGGATGAAAAACGAAAGTAGGAAATCTGGGCTCGAAACTGGTCGTTCGTTAGAAGACCTTCCCAGGTCGTTCGAACGAGCTTCTAACGAGTTGACCAGTCGCTTCTAACGAGGTGATATTTCGTCCGATACCTTCGTTCGAACGAGATTTCGTTAGAAGGTACAGTTCGTTCGAACGAACTGAAATCTCGTTCGAACAGCCTCGTTCGAACGAGACTTCTAACGAGCTGGCAGTTTAGGCCTTTTTGGCCTGTTTTGATTTTGGGAGTCCCGTAAACTTGTTTGAGGATATAGATAACATTCCTTTGATGGTGTATTAGTATACTTGGGACATTTGGGTTATACTGAGGAGTAAAGTATATAAGTGTGGATCAAATCAAATAGACAGTTGAGTCGAGACGTGAGTGACTACTACGACGTGAGAATAAATTATGGTGCGTATAAATATGGACCGAGATTATATAAGTTGTATATATATTAGATTGGTACGAGAATGCGATATGTACTACAATTAAACTACGGGATTACTAAGATGTGTGCTTACTTAGTATTGGTATATGAACTGTGTGTATGACATACCTACCATACTTGCTATCACGGGAGGTTTGCGTTCGCTTAGGGCCCTCTAATCCTTGTGTTGCCCGGATTTAGACTGGTTACCTTGATGAACATAGGTCAGAGAAAGACTTATTGGGATGTTAATAAGTCCGCTGATCGTGGGAACGTAGGTATGTGCGTGACCCATGTGATGTGACTGTGTTCGCCCCCATTATTTGTGATGTTGTTATCTGTGAACTATTCCTGAGAGATTCGGAATATGTGATCCTTATATACGTGATGTACCGGGATGGATAGCAGAGTATGTGTGCACCGCAGCTTAGTCTCGGGGTGCTTATATTGTATATTTATGTTGTGGAAAATATACGTTTAATAAACTGGGAACTTTCATATGGTATTGTGTGTAACTATGGAATAACATAGAGGGATAATTCTATAACGAGTTGTATTACTTTTGTATGAGAACCTGAAGTTACGTTAAGTCCTATTTAATTGAGATCGTTATAATGTTAATGGGAACCGAGTAATAAGGGTAGAACCTATGGAAGTCTAGCTAGATATGATGTCACTTAGCTAGTGGTTTGTGTCATTTTAGATGGGTACTTACGTTAGGAGTGCACAGTTAGAAGAGAGGTGAGAATTTCATGTGAGTGCACGTCCTAACATGTACTTTGCATTTAATGTTTTAAATGTTTTTAAAGCACTTGCAGGTTTTTAAAATATCTCCACATTCGGGCTCTGACCCGTTTGCTTTCAAATCTATTTGTTTTGTAAAACCATTTTAGGTGCCCAGCTACAAGGACACCATGCATAGGATACTCATTCAGGTGACGAGCTGTAGCTGTTTGTGGAAGTTACAGGGATTTGCTTTTAGACGCTTCTATCATTTGGATTCCATCTTCAGTATTCCTCAGTTTTAGGGCATGTTGCCCAGTTCCATTAGAGTTACATTTCCATTACAGTTTTCAGACTTTGGCATGTATTAATTCAGTATTCAGTATTTCGTTACTTATTTCAGTTGTGGGATTTGTAGTGAGGAGTTTTCCTCCAGACTTTATTTACATTATGTGATGGTTATTCTATTTACTTCAGTATGGTGAATGGTGTTATTATTCTTCATTACACTTGTTGCATGTTAATCAGACTTTAATTAAAATTTGGCAACTTACTTTTTAAATACTAGGTGGTTAGTAATAATAAAATATTTTCGACAGTGATGCTATTAACTGGACCAACTTGGCATTTTGAATTAATTTAATAAAGGAGTAGCTACCCGGTATTTAATTAGTCGGGGTGTCACAGGTGGTATCAGAGCATCAGGTTCTAGTGTCCTTTAGGATCTGTACGGCTATTATGTTTCCGCTAAGTTTTCTTTGATATAGAGCCCTATATTTTAGGACTGTTGTACTCTTTTTGTGTATGCTACGTTCTTCAGATATTTTAAGTTTATAACTGCGAACTTATAAACTTCATTCTTATTTCAGATGCCTCCACGACGTGCACGACGAGTTCCCAGGGATGCAACGCCCAAACCCCAGCCCGCTCCAGTTCAGGGCATGATGAACGCCGCTGAGGTTGCAGCCATTGTAGCCCAAGCGATTAATGCCGCAATTACCGTAGTTCAGCAGGCACCACCTCAGGCGCCGATTGCCGCGCCAGTACAGGCAAATGCATTCCCGTCTACTTGGGAACGTGTACGTGACGCTTTTCAGAAAGCGCATCCGCCAGAGTTTGCAGGTAGCTCAGATGTGGTAGTCTCGAGCCAGTGGAGGAAGGATATGCAGAGGCACTTGAGGATGCATGAGTGCACGGATGTTCAGAAGCAGGTGCTAGCTACTTTCAAGCTAGTTGGATCTGCACTGCAGTGGTGGGAGTCTATTACCACCGTGGAGGAGAGGGATACTCTCACTATTCAGGACTTCTGGGTGCGGTTTGACCGCAAGTACTTTTCGTCAGCTGTTCACATGGAAATGAGGAGGAAATTGATGAGTCTGAAGCAGGAGGGTAAGACCGTGGCCGAGTATGAGGCCGAGTTCACAAATCTGTTGAATATCGTTTCGGATGAGATACCAACAGAGAAGAAGAAGATTGAGAAATTCACCGACGGGTTGACATGGAGGATCCGCCAGCATCTGTTAGGGAACCTTTTGTTGACCACGTATTCTGATGTGGTTAACGCTGCTTTGTTACACTGCCAGGACCACCGCTTTCATATGGCTGAGGGAAAGAGGTCGGGAGAGTCTAGCCATCAGGGCAGGACAGGAGGACATGGTGCCGGTGGGGAACAATCTGTTCAGGGGCAGAGACAGGGTGAGCAGGGTTCCCAGCAGGGGGATCAGAAGAGGTTCCGATCAGGGAACTACAGACAGGGACAGGGAGGTTTCCGTCAGGGCCATCAGGGTCCACACGGCCATCAGGGCCAACAGGGGCAGAATGGGCAGCAGTTTCAGCAGGGCCAGCAGGGCCAAGGGAGGAACGGTAACGGCCACCAGGGCCGGGGACCGCAGGGGCAGAGAGGAGGGAACTTCCCAGGGAAGTGTTTTTTTTGTGGCAAGACTGGCCATAAATGACAGGATTGTCCTGATAGGGGCAGGGCCCCATAACAGCAGCAGCAGGGTGCTCGCCAGGAGCCGCAGAGGCCTATGTTTCCCGCCGCTCTCCCCGCACCGCCACAGATGGCAGCATTGCCACCCATTCTAGCAGTCCCAGTTCAGCAGGGGCAGCTACAGTATGGACGTGTCTACCACGTCCACCAGGCAGCAGTTCCACAGGCACCGCCCGCGATTGAGGGTACGTTTCCTATCCATGGCACTATGGGTCGGGTATTGTTTGATACGGGGGCTATACATTATTTTATAGCTACACATTTCGCGAAGGCTTTAGGGTTGTTAGCCACAGCGGAGAGCACAGTGACGTGTGTCGACTCACCATTGGGGAGTGGGTCACTTATATTCTTTATATGCCGGGGAGTGGGGGTAGAGATTGGTGGTTTGGTATTACCTGCAGACATGTTGGTATTAGATATGCATGTTCATGATGTGATTATCGGTATGGATTGGCTCGTAGCTTATAGGGCCATGATTGATTGCTTCAGCGGAAACATTGTTTTTTCCATTCCGGGGCAAGAGATGTTTGTAGTGGCGATGCCTCGCCCAGAGGGAGGGTCGACCGCTCATCTGTATTATATAGAGGAGGATACCTCTAAGGAGGTTGTGATTCCTTTAGATTCTATCCCAGTTGTCAGGGAGTATTCGTATGTGTTTCAGGAGATACCAGGCCTACCCCCCAGTCGAGAGATAGACTTTGTTATAGATTTACTACCAGGTACGAGACTTATAGCACGTGCACCGTACCGTATGGCTCCAGCTGAGATGAGGGAGTTACGGGATCAGATTGAACAATTGTTGGGTCAGGGGTTTATACGGAGGAGTACTTCACCGTGGGGTGCCCCTGTGTTGTTCGCAAAGAAGAGAGATGGTTCGCTGAGATTGTGTGTGGACTACCGAGAGTTGAATAAGGTCACGATACGGAATAAGTATCCGTTGCCTCGAATCGATGACCTATTTGACCAGTTGAGAGGAGCTTCTTTCTTCTCAAAGATTGATTTGAGATCGGGATACCATCAGTTGCGTATCCGGGAGGAGAATGTCTCGAAGACTGCATTCTTGTCGAGATATGGTTCTTACGAGTTTCGGGTTATGCCTTTTGGTTTGACCAACGCTCCAGCAGTGTTTATGGACTTGATGAATAGGGTGTTCAGGGATTTTCTAGATCAGTTTGTCATTGTCTTCATCGATGATATTCTGGTTTATTCCCAGACAGAGGAGGAACACGCCGAGCATTTGAGTCAAGTTTTGCAGACACTTCGTCAGAATGAGTTGTATGCAAAATATGAGAAATGCGGGTTTTGGCTGAAGGAGGTCCAATTTTTGGGACATATTATTTACGACCGGGGAATATTTGTTGATCCGGGGAAGGTATCCGCGGTGAGGGAGTGGGGACAGCCCACGACAGCGACTGAGATTCGTAGTTTCTTGGGCCTAGCAGGATACTACAGGAGGTTCATTCGGGGATTTTCGAAGATAGCGGGTCCTTTGACACATCTTACTCGGAAAGGTGTGCCGTTCATTTGGAGTGATGCTTGTCAGTTGGCGTTTGAGGAGTTAAAGGATAAGTTAACCTCAGCACCTGTGTTAGCATTGCCGAGACCGGGAGTTGAGTATTTGGATTACACCGATGCGTCTTTACAAGGACTTGGAGGTGTATTACAGCAGGAGAGACAGGCCATAGCTTATGCTTCCCGTAAGCTTAAGCCTCATGAGAAGAATTACCCCACGCATGATTTGGAGTTGGCAGCAGTGGTATTTGCCCTACGGATTTGGAGGCACTATCTTTTGGGGGAGAAGTTCCAACTGTTCACGGACCACAAGTCCCTACAATACCTGTTCACGCAGAAAGAGTTGAATATGCGGCAGCGTAGGTGGCTTGAGTTTGTGAAAGACTACCAGTTCGATATCCAGTATCACCCGGGTAAGGCTAACGTGGTAGTAGACGCGTTGAGCCGTAGGCCAGCAGATGAGGTGGCAGAGGTGTGGAAGGCAAAGTGGAAGGAATTGGGACACCAGGATGCAGTGGCCCGATCTTTCATGTCTGTGATGACCGTTACACCGCAGATTGTCACGTAGGTAGAACGGGCACAGGCTAATGACTCGTTCTGTCAGGAGCAGATAGTTCGATTACTAGCAGAGGGAGCCGAGTCCTATACCGTCAGCTCGAACGGGGGATTACGCTTCAATGGGAGATTGGTAGTCCCGGAAGGGGAGAAATTGCGACACGAGGTGATGGCAGAGTCGCACGGCTCACGGTTCGCGGTACATCCCGGAGGAGACAAAATGTACCAAGACATGAGACGACAGTATTGGTGGAGCAGTATGAAAAGAGATATTGCTGAGTTTGTTTCGAAATGCGCCACTTGTCAGCTTGTAAAAGTGGATCATCAGAGACCGGCAGGACTACTACAGCCGTTGGAGGTCCCGGTGTGGATGTGGGAGAGCATATCCATGGACTTTATCACGGGGTTGCCTACGTCGCAGAGGGGTTACGACTCCGTTTGGGTAATTGTGGACAGGTTGTCCAAAGTCGCTCACTTTTTACCCGTAAGGACTGACTACACTACGGGACAGTATGCCCAGATCTTCATTTCAGAGGTTGTAAGACTTCACGGTGTGCCCCTAAATATCGTGTCTGACAGAGACAAGATATTTGTTTCGAGGTTTTGGGAGAATTTCCAGGAGGCCATGGGCACGGAATTGCGGTTGAGTACGGCTTATCATCCGCATACCGATGGGCAGACAGAGCGCACAAATCAGATGTTTGAGGACATGCTACGCATGTGCATTATTGACTTTGGGGTGGATGGGAGCAGTACCTACCACTGGTGGAGTTTGCTTATAACAACTCCTATCAGTTAACTATTGGCATGGATCCGTTTGAGGCATTGTACGGTAGGCCTTGTCGTTCCCCAGCATGTTGGTTAGAGGTGGGGGACAACAAACTACTTGGGCCGGAAGTGATTCAGGATACTTCGGAAAGGATTGAGTTGATTCGGAGTCGCATTCGGGTAGCTCAAGACAGGCAGAAGAGTTATGCTGATGCAAAGAGATTTTTCAGAGAGTTCCAAGTGGGGGACCAGGTTTTGCTCAGAGTATCTCCTATGAAGGGGATTATGCGTTTCGGGAAGAAGGGGAAGTTGGCACCAAGGTATGTGGGGCCGTTTCCTATTATTGAGCGGATCGGACCAGTTGCGTATAGACTTGGATTACCGGAGCATTTGCATTGGATTCACGATGTGTTTCATATTTCCTCGCTAAGGAAATACCTTAGAGATAATTTGGCTCATTCTCACATTGCTGTGGAGGACATCGATCTCCAGCCGGATAACTCCTACGAGGAGGGGCCGATTGCTATTTTGGACGGAAGTGAGAGGAAGCTGCGGTCAAAGATAGTTCCGTTAGTGCGTGTTCAGTGGAGACATCATAATGTCGAGGAGTCCACATGGGAGCGCGAGGATGAGATGCGCGAACGTTATCCAGAGTTGTTCATACCAGGTACTTTCTAGTTCCGAATTTCGGGACGAAATTCAGTTATTAGGGGGGAAATATGTAATACCCCGTATTTTTGGCTATATTTATTTTTGGGATTAATTATTTAAATGAGAATTAATTGGAAATTAATCCGGGTAAAATACTAGCGAGATGTGAGTTGGTATTTGACTATACTGAGCATATATGATGTTATATGAATATTGAATTATGAAATTTGTCGTGAGATTGATATACGACAATTTGGTCATTTTATTGGGACGCGTGTGACAGTCGCATCAGGATATAATTATTTTTAATTATAAAAGTGAATTTAAATTCTATTAATCGTATGGTCGTTTTGAGTGCGCCAATGCGTCCGGAAGGGTCGAAATAGTCAGAAAACACTAGCCGGGGGTGTAGTTTGGGTCCCGGGGTATTTTTAGGCCATACCGGCATTATAAAGGGTATTTTGGTAATTTTGTATTTTGAGGAATTAAAAATGACGAAAATTAGTAAAGTAAATCTGATGTGGGTTTGACCCACTAAGCCACTAACCAACCCATATTAACCCAATAGGTTACGTAGGTTATTAGAATTAGGTTTCTAATTACTTTCCCAAAGAAAACCCTAGCCATCATAGCCATTGGGGAAGAAGCTTGGAGAAAGAGAGAGAGAGGGAATTCTGCAGAAAGAGAGAGGAAATTGTCATCAAAATCAGAGATCGAATCAAGGCAAGTGATTTAATTTACATTCTTTATGCAGTAAATGTTTCTTCCATGTTAGAAATCTTAATAATCATTCTTGTTTGAGAGATAAAGGAAAACCCATGAAATTTGAAGTTGTTAGTTTAATTTTGGGTATAGGTTTGCATGTAGAAACGTTATTGGAAGATTGAATTCAGAAATTACAAATTTATGTGATGTAAAAACGGATTAAATTCTGGTAATTGATGATGATAAAAATCTAGGGTTTATGTTCTTGAAAAATTGGGGGAAAAGTGTAGAGACTTGTGATTTAATGATGTTTAGGACGAATTAATTCCTTAAAACAGGTTAGGAGGTGACTTTAATATGTTTAGGATGAATTAGAGACCCTAAAACGTTGTTGGGATGAACTTTGGAAGAGGTTTGAGGTGTTAAAATGGATGAAAAACGAAAGTAGGAAATCTGGGATCGAAACTGGTCGTTCGAACGAGCTCGTTTGAACGAGCTTCTAACGAGTTGACCAGTCGCTTCTAACGAGGGGATATTTCGTTCGATACCTTCATTCGAACGAGATTTCGTTAGAAGGTACAGTTCATTCGGACGAACTGAAATCTCGTTCGAACAGCCTCGTTCGAACAAGACTTCTAACGAGCTGGCAGTTTAGGCCTTTTTGGCCTGTTTTGATTTTGGGAGTCCCGTAAACTTGTTTGAGGATATAGATAACATTCCTTTGATGGTGTATTAGTATACTTGGGACATTTGGGTTATACTGAGGAGTAAAGTATATAAGTGTGGATCAAATCAAATAGACAGTTGAGTCGAGACGTGAGTGACTACTACGGCGTGAGAATAAATTATGGCGCGTATAAATATGGACCGGGATTATATAAGTTGTATATATATTAGATTGGTACGAGAATGCGATATGTACTACAATTAAGCTACGGGATTAATAAGATGTGTGCTTACTTAGTATTGGTATATGAACTGTGTGTATGACATACCTACCATACTTGCTATCGCGGGAGGTTTGCGTTCGCTTAGGGCCCTCTAATCCTTGTGTTGCCCGGATTTAGACTGGTTACCTTGATGAACATAGGTCAGAGAAAGACTTATTGGGATGTTAATAAGTCCGCTGATCGTGGGAACGTAGGTATGTGCGTGACCCATGTGATGTGACTGTGTTCGCCCCCATTATTTGTGATGTTGTTATCTGTGAACTATTCCTGAGAGATTCGGAATATGTGATCCTTATATACGTGATGTACCGGGATGGATAACAGAGTATGTGTGCACCGCAGCTTAGTCTCGGGGTGCTTATATTGTATATTTATGTTGTGGAAAATATACGTTTAATAAACTGGGAACTTTCATATGGTATTGTGTGTAACTATGGAATAACATAGAGGGATAATTCTATAACGAGTTGTATTACTTTTGTATGAGAACCTGAAGTTACGTTAAGTCCTATTTAATTGAGATCGTTATAATTTTAATGGGAACCGAGTAATAAGGGTAGAACCTATGGAAGTCTAGCTAGATATGATGTCACTTAGCTAGTGGTTTGTGTCATTTTAGATGGGTACTTACGTTAGGAGTGCACAGTTAGAAGAGAGGTGAGAATTTCATGTGAGTGCACGTCCTAACATGTACTTTGCATTTAATGTTTTAAATGTTTTTAAAGCACTTGCAGGTTTTTAAAATATCTCCAAATTCGGGCTCTGACCCGTTTGCTTTCAAATCTATTTTTTTTGTAAAACCATTTTAGGTGCCCAGCCACAAGGACACCATGCATAGGATACTCATTCAGGTGACGAGCTGTAGCTGTTTGTGGAAGTTACATGGATTTGCTTTTAGACGCTTCTATCATTTGGATTCCATCTTCAGTATTCCTCAGTTTTAGGGCATGTTGCCCAGTTCCATTAGAGTTACATTTCCATTACAGTTTTTCAGACTTTGGCATGTATTAATTCAGTATTCAGTATTTCGTTACTTATTTCAGTTGTGGGATTTGTAGTGAGGAGTTTTCCTCCAGACTTTATTTACATTATGTGATGGTTATTCTATTTACTTCAGTATGGTGAATGGTGTTATTATTCTTCATTACACTTGTTGCATGTTAATCAGACTTTAATTAAAATTTGGCAACTTACTTTTTAAATGCTAGGTGGTTAGTAATAATAAAATGTTTTCGACAGTGATGCTATTAACTGGACCAACTTGGCATTTTGAATTAATTTAATAAAGGAGTAGCTACCCGGTATTTAATTAGTCGGGGTGTCACAAATCCTACACCACAAGGTACAAAAGCTGAAGAGGGAACTAATCAAAAGCTTTGAATTGATGGGACCGGATTTGACTGCCGATAGGCAGGGCGAGGGGCTTGCCGATCGGCAACCCCCCATTTTTGAAAATTTTTCTTTTTCCTTTTTTATCAAAATCAGAAAAACCCAATAAAAATAAAATTGATATTCTCAACATAATTTAAAAAAAAAAATCCTCTTCCACCCCTATATAATTTCCCATTTTTAAAACTTTCCTTCAAAAAATCCTAAAAATTTCCCTTTTTACGGTCTTAGCAGCAAAGTAAAAAGCGCATGTGCATGCATTCACTCACCATTAACAAAAGATAATAAAAAATTCCCAATGCATTGCATATATATATTCTTTTGTGTTACATTAAATTTTACAGGAATTAAAAGAAAAGCAAAAAAAACAACGGGACTCAGCCCGAACTCGCATTTTCTCTCTCTATCTCTCACCTACCCTTCACCCCTATGAGCTTCCACCCCTGCGAAGCGCTCTCTTTCCCCTACGACGAGATGACGCACCACCGCTACCTGAGCCAGAGTCCTCCTCGGACGAAACAGACGACACCAAATAAGAAGGAACTGGGACCGCATCCCGAATATGGGCGATCGTCGAAGATATCCAATCTCTGATGTCCCTCAGCCAAGTGGTCGACACCCGGACTTACTGCAAAGAAAAGGAAAAAATCAGTATCAAGTAGAATGGGTCAAAACAAAAAAAGAACCAAAAAGAGGAGGAAGGTATATCGCGGGATGAAGGACCTCCTCTGTCAAACCCAACTCCTACGGATCCATCGTATGAGGACGGTGCAACATAGGCACCATCCCTCCATTAACCTGCCGAATGTTGTACGAAGGGGTATGCAACCGAACGAAAGGAACCTCTGAGGTCGCTGTAGATGTCACTAGACCGCCGCCGCTGTGGCAGGACCCCACTACCCGACTTGAACTCGCAGGATGAAAATGCATGGCATCATATATGCTGGGTGCCATCAACCAACTCGTCACAAAATCCATGTAGTCATACGGTGCAGCCATATCAGTATACAACAAGTAGGACTCGCCGATTATCGCTGCGATCCTCGCATCCTACGACAGCCGCCGATCCCGCCTCATGGACGTAGGAAGCTACGCAGGTGGCACCACCACCTCCTCCTCGGAAATCTGTCGAACCACTCGCTCCTCGAGGTACCAATAATGGCCAAACTCATGCGCCAGCAAATGCCTCATCTTTGCATTCACCCCGGTCTCCCTCGTATCCTGAATGATTACCCCCTAAGGGTAAAAAGTCACCTGAAAATCCCTAATAATCTCGTCCGTCAAGGCAATCAGCTGGGTATTGCACCCAATCACCTCATAGAACCACGTCTGCCAAAGATAGGAATTCACAATAAAAAAGTGACGCATAAGGAAAATGCTAATGCATGAAAGAAAAATGCATAAAATTTAGGGATACCTCGAGGAGATACGTGGCTCCAGTAAAAGTTTGATGGAAGCACTGGCTGAATGCATCCAAAGAAAATAGAGGGTCGCCAAAGTCAGGCTCCCCCAATCATAGAGAGGGATGTTCGAAAGCATCCTCAAATACGAAAAGAACCACAAATGGACGACGTTGCCACTCGACGCCACCATGAAACCTCCCAACACCAGCAAGATGAACAACCAGGCCATCTGCCTCGCCTGCAGCCCGTCCTCCACATCAACCACCCTACTCAGCAAGACATCCTTCGGCAAGGACAACCAGATAGAATCCCTAGAAACTATCCTCCCTACGTCACCAAGCGCCACCCTCACCGCCTACGGCCTCACCCTCAGAGAGCAATCCACCTCTATCTGCTCCCCATCGCAATCCAGCCCCAGCAACTGCTGCACGTCTATGGGAGTCACAGTCATCTCCCTAAAACCGAAATGGAAGGTGTGGGTAGTATCCCACCATCTCTCCCCCAAAGTGCATAAGACTGCTGTCGATCGAGGCATCTCATACAGCGTAGATGCCAACCTCCCCAAACCCATTGATGATACCACCCAATGCACCACGGGTGGAAGATGCTCCCAAACGTCCTTAAGCCCCATCGTCCCATGAGCACGCATGTTCTTCAAAGAGATATCAGACTGTCAAAAGAAGAAACCTTGTCAAAATTTAAGAAGGAAGGAAAAATCACCAAAAAGAGAAGAATGCCAAAAGTCAGGTTGCTTACATAACCGCTGGGGCTCACCACCTTAGAAGACCGATGACGCGACGGCTCTCGTAGCAAAGTCCGCTCATCCACAACCGGATCGAATGCGTCAAAGGAGTTCTCACTCCCCAAAGCAAGAGGTGCCTTTGCCCTCCACTCCACGTTCGCCCAGTAATCAACAATCAACCATTCCCTATGCGCTGTAGTGCTCTTAAAGGCGACCATTTCTTAGAGATCGGACTGCTAAAATAATTTGCAGAGGAAAATCGTAGAAAGAAAGAAGGCAAGAAGCTGTGAAAAATGAGGGGAATTCGCCCCCTTTATATAGGATGCCAAGGGTCATGCCGATCGGCATTGACCCCCACCCACCGATCGACACTGACCCCTTACCTTCCCGAGGCAGTCTAAAAGTCCGTGCCATAGCCGAATGGAACCCTCTGAACCATGTCGATTGGAGCCCCCTTAAAATTTCGTACAAAAATTCCCAGAAAATACCAGACAGCCTTGAAAAATTCTTAGAAAATTCCTAAAAATCCAGGAAGGATTTAGAACATTTTCACCAAGAAAATTTTGCACTCCCTCAAGTAGAATCCCTATTTCCTCAGCAAAACTCTCAAAAACCAAGTAACACTCCTCCCGACAACATTCCCAGAGGATGTCTAAAGATCACCCCCTATGCCCCAAAGGCCTCAATTTTCCCCAAGCAATACATCCAAACCCTGGGCCACCTAAATCTCCCTAGTGGAATTTTGGCTATTCCTTCAGAGGATGTAAAAGATTTCTCTAGCAGTCAGCTCCCCAGACCAAAACAAAACCACAAGATAAATCTCCCCGACAGGGTTCCCCAAGAACATCTTTACTTAAGCCCGCAGAATTGGCTTCGACCCACAGAATTGGTCATCGCTACATAAGCCCGCAGAATTGGCTTCGACCCGCAGAATTTGTCACCTCCACCTTAAGCTCGCATAATTGGCTTCGACCCGTAGAATTGGTTATCTCAACTTAGGCCCGCATAATTGGCTTTAACCCGCAGAATTGGTCATCTCTACATAAGCCCGCAGAATTGGCTTCGACCCGCATAATTGGTCATCCCTACTTAAGCCCTCAGAATTGGCTTCGACGCTCAGAATTGGTCATCTCAACTTAAGCCCGTAGAATTGGCTTCGACCCATAGAATTGGTCATCTGTATATAAGCCCGCAGAATTGGCTTCAACCCACAGAATTGGTTATCTCTACATAAGCCCGCAGAATTGGATTCAACCCGCAGAATTGGTCACCTTCACTTTAAGCCCGCAGAATTGGCTTCGACCAGTAGAATTGGTCACCTCATCTTCAAGCCTTAGAATTGGCTTCGACTCGTAGAATTGGTGATCCCACCTTAAGCACTCAGAATTGGCTTCGACCCGCATAATTGTTCATCTCTACTTAAGCCCGCAGAATTGGCTTGGACCCACAGAATTGGTCATCTCAACTTAAGCTCGCAGAATAGGCTTCTACCCACATAATTGGTTATCCCCAGCACACTCCGTAGGTCCTCAGAATCGGCATCGACCCTCTGAATTGGTCATCCTCCCTCAAAAGCATCATGCGGTGTCTATTCGACGACTATCCTTTATTCCAAACTCACCCGTAAAGGGGCTCTGTAGACACCCCATTCTGTTACACCCTAAACTCTCCATAGGTCCCTGGCACCTCCCTTCATCATTATAAACCCCGGTCATACCCCGAGTATTGACATAGAGGCCATCGAACACTCCCAGGCTCCGTTTGATAAAAAGTCAAAGTCTTTAGCTCGATTGAGACTAAATGAGTCTTTAAAGGGAACTAAAATCCCTTTCGAACGGTCCATCCCGTACGCGATTCTGACTTACCATGCGGATGAACGACCTGTTTTCCCTCGAAACTCAATTAAGAGGCCACCGGGCGCTCCCAGGCTCTGTTTGACCCAAATCAACTCTTCAACTTGATCGAAACTAAATGAATCTTCGAAGGGAACTGAAACCCCTTTCCAACGGTCCATCCCGTGCGCGATTCCGACTTATGGTACGGACGAACGATCTGTTTTACTCCGAAAAGTCACCGAATGCTTCCAGGTCCCAGTTGACCAAAGTCAACTCCCCGAACCGGATCAAATTTGTAATATCGAATTACATATCCTAACCTTTCCAACGGTCCACCTCGTGCGCGATTCGAACTTACCATGCAGACGAACGATCCGTTTGTGTCCGACGATTCCCCGTCCAATGGACTGACGAATGCTTTCGAGCCATATTTGACCCAAAGTCAACTCTTGAACCCGGGAGCAGTCCAAAGGACTTTCTAAGGTATCTGAATTACCTTTCCAATGGTCCACCCTGTGCACAATTCTGATCAACATGTTGCGTTCTGCGGCGAATTTTCCGAAAAGGCCTGAAAGACATTGCCAAATGACAGGTCCAAGACCCTGTCTATCAGTAGTGTGCCTAAATGCACCTGCCAATTGGAAGGAATAGGGCTATGCCGATCGGCAATGCCTCGGGCCTATAAAAAGGAGGCCGGACCTCACTTGCAAGGAGACCCCAGATCTGATAGATATCACTCTCAATAAATCCAGAAAACCTCTCTCGAAGTCAGCGTGATTTTCACACCCAAATCCCTTTCCAACCTTCACTTTTCATCATCCTTTTCATCAAAATTGGTGAATTCACTACCCCCATCATCATCCAAGTCTATAGGCTGCACTCCAACATTCAAGATCAAGCTCAAGATCTTCAAGAAGGTCAAATTTTCTCAACTCTCTCCTTAAATTCTCATAAATTCGCAATAATTTGTTTTATTACTTAGCACTTTTATTATCTCATCTCACACATCCTAATATACTTTTTATTTAGTATTATTGCACATCTCTTATTTCATATAAATAAAAACCCCAAAAACAAGAAAAAGAGGGTTTGCTCATAAATTCCAAACGGGAATTCTCACACTTTTCTCAAAACTAAAACACTTTTTCTACACACTCACACACACAGAAATAAGAGAATCCCCTGATTGGATTTATGGGATAAACCCCACCCCTCGTTGTTTCATGCGAACTACGTGGACTTTGATGCCTCTATAGGCTACGTAGGCGTCTCGGGGTAAAACCCGAGACTCGAGTCTTTTTTTTACTTTTTCTCTTATTTTCTATTTTCCCTAAACTCCACTCTCTTATATTACATATATAGGCATATATTTGTCCTTAGTGGCATATTATTTCACATGCGTTATCGTTCCATCATAACGGTCAACGCAAGGACAATCGCGTAAATCCTATTTTCTAATATTATTTTTATACCTTCCTACGGATGACTCACTTTACCTCTTCCATGGTACAAGTCGATGATTCCTATCTCCACTATATATACACATGCATACATATCACGGGGAAAATAAAAGTAAAATAGCAAAAACCCATGAGAGATCGAAAGGGCAGAATGGGTGCCTAACACCTTCCCATTTTGTAACTTAGCCTCTGGACCCTTGTTGAATCATTTTGGTTTCGTATGCACCAGTATGTCTTTGGATGCTGTGCTTCGGGATGGTTTCCCCTTTTTTTTTGTCTGTTTTGAGTAAAATAGACTGGCGACTCTAATCTCTCTACATTTTTCACCTCACCCAAATGACGCCGGCCGAAGCGCTCCCGAGAGGGACGCACGGGACCTAGGATCCTCCCTCACGCGCCCGCCCGTCGCGAGGATCAAGGGATGGCCACAATACCTTATGGGTGATTCCTTAAATGTTTGCATACACAAGCATTTGTACTTCATAATATATATGTTTGTTTTTTATATGTTGTTGAGTCTTTTATATTTTGATTTTTCATCGATTGGTTTTATTGGAAAAAATATAAAAAGACGTTGTTTGTCATTTGAACTATTTTTTAAGATTGTGTTTTTTTGAAAAATGTTTATAAACTCCAACACATTTTTTTTGTTTTATTTCACACCATATATGATTGTGCATTTAAGATGTTCAAATTACAATATCATTCCATTCATTCATGTGACTTATTCATGGTGTTATGATAAATGACTTCGTTTCTTTTATGTGCTTAATAATGCATTGTTAGCATTTTTGTTCTTTGATGATTACTTTCTTCATGCTAGACTTTTTATCACCTTTATTGCACATATGCATGGGCTTTTTGAAAATTTTACTTGCCTGTCATATGTCAAATACGATATTCTCATCTCAATAGTGTTTAATAACAAACTAAATGTACTAGGAACAAACTGTGCTTGTAAGAACTATTGCCTGAATTCTTTTTCCAGAAAATTTGATTTTGTTTCAAGTAACGGAAAGGGAATACGAAAGAAGAAATCTTTTTTGCATTAAAGGCCACCATTGGTAAGATCCTAAAAGATCATTTCATCACACAAAAATAGAAGTGCCAAGGCCAATTTTTATCTCATTGATGCATCAATATCACGACCATTATGTATTCTGTAAAAAATTGAGAGTGTATGCTTAAAAATGTGAAATTTTGAGGGTGTTATAAGTTGAAGATCAATGGGTTTGCACGTTGACCTTCATTCAAAAACATTAAATAGTTTGGCGTTATTGATTTGAGAAGCATTCAAATTTATGGAATTGTGCATAAATCGAGTCAATTTCACTTTGCTCAAAATACTTACACCTAAGGTAGAAATTGAGTTATTTCTTTAGAAGTATCTCTTTGACTTTATTCATCTTTGTTTCGTATGCCTATGTTGATTTTTTCATGGTTTAAGTTCACACAATTTCATTCCACTTCCATGATTTGGATATTTTTATGCTACTCCATAACGTGCCTTGTTTGTACTTGTACTTATATGTACTTTTTATAGTCATGTACGTTTTTATAGATTTGTTTTTTATTTACTCAAAAATTTAATTTTTTTTCAAAAGTAGTTGGTTGCTTTTTTGGAATTTGATCACATTTACTTAATTATTTACTCTTTTTGATCATATTTGGTTTTTTTATGATGCTAACATTTCAGGATTACTTTCTAACCCTTTGTCTATTACAGACAAAATGGGGAGAACAAATTGAGGGGGAGTCATAATATTTTTTTAAATTCCTATACATCATGGTATTTCTTTTGCTTCATGTGTATAGATCATTTTTACCTTGATGATTTCATAGACTACACGTGAAGACTTTTAGTTGAAGATAATGTGTCACAAGTGTCTTTATTTTCAGGTTTGGGAGGGCATTAGTTGTAGTTATTTAAGGGGTTTTGCTTTTAGCTTATGTTTTGTACCGAAATCACCAAAAATGGGAGATTAATTAGAGCAAGTTTAATGATTGCTCATCATTTTTATTTATTTTGTTGAATTCCATCACAACTGCATCATCACGTACTTCCCAGGAACCTCAAAGTGAAAAAAAACGTTAGTGATTGAGCAACAATCGAAGGTCAAATGCATCAAAATTGTCGGTACATTGGTCGAGGAGGTATATGTTATATGGTTTTGATTTATACTTAAACATTTTATTTTGTGACATCTCTATGAATCGTTCGAGGCAAGTTTTTAAAAATGTTTTTCATAATACAAATATTTTTTTATTTTTTTTCATTCGAATGAGAAGCTGATTTCGTTATAACGAACTTTAGACAGACATCCAACGGGGTTAAGTCTACCCGTTAGAAGCTAGTTTGAAGTCCGTTAGAATGAGATCACTTGTTCATTTGAACAAGACTAGAGTTCGTTTGAATAAAATAAGGTTATCATTTGAACAAACCTATAGTTTTCATTTTAACTAGTTGCGCCACCTCGAAATTCTTTATTTCTATAAAATGGGTCTTTGAGAACTGGTTTCCTCAGAATGTTTGGTGAGAATTGAAATCCATACCTATCCTAAAAGTCTCATAACCTTAGTTTGTGAAAATAACTTTTCTTTTCCATATCAAGTCCCCTGAATGATTTGTTGAGTTTTTTCAAACCTTTGAAGAACACCATCCATATTAAAACCCATCTATAGTGACTGTCTACTATTGATTTTGTGGAGATTAGTCTCTACTGCTGATGAAGAAAGGAACTATGATTAGTGAGGATGATCGGTGGATACCGAGGTAAGAGATGATTGCTATGGCATAGTGTTGGACTGTGTCATTTGCCGTGGAAGATTGAAAGACCTTATTGCACAAGCTTAGTGAATCTCTAAGTTGGTTTGTACGTCTTTGTTTGTCCTTCTTATTCAAAACACGATGTTGAAATATAGGTTTTACCCGGAATGAATTTTTCATTATCTTTTGTACTGTTTTGGTTTTGGTGAATGGATGTGTTTTTGGCTTTGAAATTATCTTGCACGCTCACGTAAAATTAATCAATATAAAATTTGGTCAAAAAGGAATTTTGTGTTTGTGTGTGTAACCTATTATACGAAGTATTCATATAACCTTAACCTACTCGCACTTTTCATATTATTTATTTTTATACCATAACATGCTAATTTAAATATTTTTTTGTCTTTACATTTGAGACCGAAAGGGTGAAGAGGGTGCCTAACACCTTCCCAGTCTGTAACCCACTTCCCCAACCTTTGACTCTCTGGTTAAGCAAGTAGATCACTTACCACCATTAGATATCTATGGAGGACTACCCCCTTCTATATGTTTTATTTAAAATAGAATGATGACTCCTTTCCTTTTTCAAAAAAGAGAACGAGGCGACGACCAGGTTGGCGCGCCACATCAGATCTATGTTCTCATAGTGACGACTATGTAGATAACTTCTTTATTAAGAGGACTGGACTCAATTTAGTGTTAATCTAATTTATTTTATCACGTTATTCCTACATATTCCTATATATTATGTTCATTGCTATTTATTCTTGTTCTTTTTAGATACCAAACTAGGTAAAAAAAAAACACTTGTATTGCATGCTCTTGTAGGGATAAGGTTACACCCTAGGCATCCCTTGAACCTTATTTGTGACATGTATGCCAAGATACGTAATAATCACAAGAAAAAATGTCTCTTCACGATAAATAAAAGACTTTCCAAAATATGCACACTACTTCACCGCATAAAATTTGCATATCACTACATACCCCATTACATTGGAAAGCCTAGCTTCAGGATTTGGGTCTAACCAACGTGGGTTACTAATAACACTTTTCACTCTTTTTGGACTCTTACGCTCAACGTATATAGAGTGGTATGTTCTCGGTGAATGCCAATCGCGTACCTAGAGTATAATGAGTCAACTATCCATGTACTGTCCCAACGAGGTATATCGGGAGTCTCTATTCATGTATATTCAGGAATATCAAATGACCCTCTCATACGTACCCGTGAGGTATATCGTGATGGGACATATCCAAATAAGTGAGCCTTTAGCCTCAGGAAAATCCTTGAATAAAATCATGTAATAGAACTTTAGGACACAAGCAAGAATAAAATAAGACAATAGATTCTCTGAATGGTGACATCACCCAAGAGGGTTTTGTATCCTCCAACAAAGTTTCATAAAATAGGACGGGACTCGAGGATTTAAAAAATCCACTCACCTTTTATAACTTCTGAGTATGGGTTGCGAGCTAAGTGAGGGTACCGTAGGAAATGGATCATCACCTGAGCTCACCCAAACAATATATACATGCTTTTTAAAATTCTTTCTTGTTCTTCTTAGGATAGCGCTTAGGAAAAAATCTTAATTCATCAGTTTTTGTAAACATTAAATTTACCGTCTTGAAAAAGTGATCTAAGTAGCATATCTAAAACTCCCACATCACATAGTATTGACAACATGCAAAATGATGAAAGAGTGTGATTAGGCAATATTCCGTCTAATCTAACCACCTTGAGGAGTAAAATGTCAACTTTGGGACAAGAACTTATCTTTCTCTCTGAAACTGATTGGAGACTACCGAGGGATAGGGAGAAAACCCACACCATACCAATATCATACCCCCACCAACAATGGTCCAAAGTACCCATAACCCTCTGCCGCAACTACCAAAAGCACAATTGTAGCCTGCAATTGAGGCTCTAAACACCCCAATAAAATTTCTGATAGTTTGACATACCGATGAACTTACAGACACCTAACGCATATCCCTTTACCTCAATTTTAGGTTGATCAAAAAATTTGAGATGCCAGATATTGAGAAATTCATAGGAATGGTACAACAAGTGATCTACCTCAAACTATACGTTCGAGCCATATAAGTTATAAGGGCTTCGAAAGAAGTTATGGCAAAAATGTTTGGACATACCTTGTCTTAAGGAACATTCAAATGCTTCTTATCCATTGATAATGGAGGGACCATAAAATAGAGTGACATTTATAGGGAGTTTGTAAAGAAGTATAAGTACAATAACAAATTAGAAATTACTTGTTAGGATCGATAGATGATAAAGTAGGAAATCAATGATCACTTGGGCACTTTCATTATTTTTTATAAAAATGAATCAGCTCAGATGGAAAACTGACCTTAGTAGGAGGAGTAAGTGCATATTTTAAAGAAGAATCTAATTAAGACATATCGAGAATAACTAAATATGTAGTATTTACCCAACTTTAATACTCTGATGGACATGGGATCGTAAATAGAGGACGACCTCATGAACCGACCTCTTAAGGGTGAGACAGATAAGAAGGGATGTTCTTACTCACACGAAGAGAATTACTAAAAAGCCAAATACAATCATTGTCAATTCTATTTAGGTAGAAATTCCCACACTCACACCCTAAAATACTGAAAGGGTTTAGTGGACATTCCACCCCACGTATGCTCATATAGGTACAATATATCAAACTCTCAAGAAGAAGGGGCTTTTAAAGCCTCGAGATCCCAAGTCACTACCTAATATCTTACCAAAAGGCTTCAGGAAAGATCTTTACTTCGAGTTTCATCAGATGACGGGGTATAACTTGGAAAGGCATCGAACTTTAAGATATATTATCCAGGTACTGGTTGATCAAGGGAAGATTATTTTGCCTACCAGTCCAAAGCCTAATATTAGAAGTAATCCTTTATCCGACCACATCTCAGGGGTAAATTCCTTTAATATAGAAGGTGAGTCTGAAGATCCATCCCGTATAATCAATCCCGTCAACTCAATAGAAGAAGTAGAAAGGACAAGACTTAGAAGTTTTATCAATAGAAATCTAGATTATGTGGTGCCAACATAACCCCACATGGATCTAATAGTTCAAATCCTTATAGGTTTAAAGGATACTAGTTGATATCCTCTAGAGGTAATCATGTACCAATTAGTGTAACTAGTGTTTCAAGTGAATTCAGATCTCGAATGAGGCACAACAAGCGGCAAGCTACGTAAGAGTTTCAAAGAGTTGAGAAATCATCTCTACTGGAAGGAGAGAAGAATTTAAAATAGAAGATAATTAAATCTCATCGTCATGGTCATCACTAAATGATTTAAAAGTCAAATTATCTATAAAAAGACCTGATATTCCACTTTGATTATCTAATTATCTCTCCTCCTCGTGAATATGATGGATTATATTTGCATTGTGAACTTATATAAAATATTAGCCGAATTTCTCACCTCTGATTGGGAGTCTAAAGAAGTCAACCATATTACTCGGTCCAGAAGATTTAAGAAAAAAATGGTACTTAACCCCATTACTTTTAAGGAAAGGATACATGCAAAGGAGACGAAGCTCTTGAAGAAGACCTATCTAGAGAAAACAATGAAAAATGAGTTTAGATCTGCTAAAGAAGACATGTGCCAATATCTCTAAATGGGGACTCCTCATGTCTTCCTTTTCATATGGAGATTTTGTTATGAAATAGTTCTTAGAAGGTGATGTCCATTTCCTTTGGCCCTGAAGAGCTCATAAAGATGGCCAGAAACCTAAACTTTTTACGAAGCATATCATTTACCAATATTGATGTCCAAGATAGGAACATGTCATAATATGGCCCTAAACATTGTAGTGAATGTCCAAGGAGAAAAGATTCACATGGTGCTCATTGATAATGGATCTGCACTAAATGTCTACCCACTAAGAATGGAAAAATGTTGTGGTATTAAGCATGAGGAACTAACACCTACCACTCAGACTGTGAGGGCCTATGTCAACAATCGAAGAGAAATAGTGGGTTCCATAAACCTCAGTCTTGGGATCGCCCTACTAGATAGCCTCATTGAATTTTAAGTAGTTGACATGCTTGTTTCTTTCAATCTGAATCTAATATGATGATGGATCCATGATATCAAAGGTGTTGCTTCATTGTTACATCAAAAACAGATTTTTTTGTGGGAAAAACTGATCACTATATCTGAAGCTGCTAATTTACTCAAAGTGGAAGAACCCGGTCTTGGAAATCCAACACGAAAGTACAGATAATTACATTAATGGTTTTCAGCTAGACCCACACGTATAATTCTGCTAGAGAACATTTTTGATCGAATCAATTTGTATGTATTTTGGAATTATTTTATTTGAACATAATTATTTGAGTCGTAGGTTAGGATTAGAGTTGTTTGTCCTTCAAGACTATGATGTGTGAATGAAAATCGTAGTGGCGAAGTTAAAGCGACATCGCGTACGTGCCGAGTTTTTCCCTCAACATTCGATGTATCTCAAGAGATATGAGTGCGTATTATGTTTGATCCCTGGATACAAGTTTTGGGTATTTGTTTTTAAAATGTTTTTGTGGATTTTTTTTGAAAAATAATTTTTCAAGAAAAAAATATTTTTATTAAAAGTCATTCGAACAAGTTCTTCGTTCAAATGGGCTTATTCCATTCATTCAAACGAGTTCAAGACTGGTTCAAAGGAGATGTGGGTTTTCATTTAAACGACCAATAAACGAACTTCAAATGAGTTTGTTATGTTGAGCAAATAATTTTTCTTCAATGCTCGTTCGAATGATGTTCAAAAGTGTTTAGAAGATTCGTTTGAACGATATTTATTTCTTTCAAATGAGAATGCCAACTTCATTTGAATGAACCCATGTGTTTTGTTTGAATGAGTTGCCTTGATTTTTGTGCCACCTCTAATTTTCATTTTTTTCTATAAATCGGAGGACTGGCATCAGTTGTTATCGAGAGGTCTTTGCGAAAATGTTTTTCGTAGAAAAATATTAAGCCTCTCAAACCCTAGTTTACACCGAGAGGTTGAGATCCAATTTTCACGTAAACGAGTTTGTTCGATATATCTTGTGTGTTTTACCATTGTTATTTTCTCTTTATATTGAGAATGTTTCGTGCGATAGATTCTGTTGTTTTCTAAATGTGATGGTTTGTGCGTGTTTGCGTGAGATATGGAACTAGTTATGCAATAATAAGATCGGTGTGATACCGAGATGTGGGGAGTGACTGCATTGTGACACTGTTGGAAGGCGTCCAACAAAATTTTAAGGATAAAAGAGACCACCAAGGCTTGAAGGCGTCGATTCGCTTAGATTTTTCTTTGTAGCGACACTTTTATCATTGTGTGGCTGGGTCCTCCATGTTTTTTCCTGTTGTGGGTTTTCCTTGTACATTGTTATGTTTGATGAGGTTTATTTTATGCTTGCTTATATCACCTAGATTCATGTTTCAGGGCAAGATAAAATTGGCTAAGTATTTCACAAGAATTGATTTAACTGGTGCATATTTAAAATTAGTTTAGTTAATTTGAGAAAATTAAAATTGGTGTGTTCCGTATAATGCTAGGGTATTAGAGAACTTTCAAATTGGTATAAGAGAGGGTTGCACTAGTTTATTGTGTTATATCTTTGTTTAGTGGACATATGGGGTTTTTGCGATGGAGTTTAACCGTGAGGGTAGTTCCATATCCCGACCTCCCATTTTTTACTGCTCAAAGTATAATTATTGGTAGGTTTGGATGTCATTTTTCTTAAAATTTATTGATGAGAACGTATTAAACTCGATTAATAAAATGTGGTATCCACCATCGAAGGTGATTTTCTTAAACATTTCTCCACTTGGACAACGACGAAAAATAATGTCTCGTCATTTTTACAAAGGAGCGAATGTTATTTTCTTTATGGTCATGCTCAAAGAGTTTTGAAGAATTATGACCCACGAGAGCGTGAAGGATGCTTAGGATATTTTAAGATCCATACATGATGGTAATGATACCGTTAGGGTTTCCAAGTTAAAAGCTTTGAAGACTAAGTTTGAATCAATTAAGATATTAGAAAATGAGTCTTTTGATGAGTTCTATGCCAAGTTGTTGGATATGGGAGATTACTCATTTAACTTAGTTGATACTATCCCCAAGTCGAGAGTGGTGCAAAAATATTAAGGTTGTAGCCTCAAAGATGTAACGCCAAGGTCATGGTGCTGGATTCTTTAGGTGGTTTTGAAGCTATATGGGTCCAAGAACTTATAGGTAATCTATAGACCTATGAGATTAACATGTGTCCTCTTAGGAAGAATGAAAATAAAGATAAGATTTTAATGTTGAAATCTAGGAAGGAGGATGTGTCAGATTTCGATAAGGAGGGAGATTTTAATCCTTAAGAATTAGCTAGGAAGAAGAGGGATAAACCTAATGATGTAAATGATCAGGATAAGTGTTTTAAATGCTAAGGTATTGAGCATCCTGCGTATGAGAATTAAACTAGACTAAGGAGATAGGGTAAGAAGCCTAGGGCATACAATGTTGCCTTTAGTGATAGTGACTCAAAAAAGTAACCTGAATACCCTATAGATCATCACTACACAGCTTTCATGATTAGATATGTGAGCCTTAATGAAAATTCTTCCAATGAGAATAATTAGATACATGATGATTTCGATTTCTAGTCTTGTTATTCCTAAAAATAAAAAGAAGAAGAAGAAGATGATGATGATGATGATGAGGAGGAGGAGGAGAAGGAGAAGAGTGGGCTTCAAATGGACTTCTGTGAGTTATAGACCCAGTCACTAAATTTGAAAAATGACAACTTGAAGTAAAAATCTAAGTTGAAGGAATGTTCCATAAGTAATGATGATGCTAAAATGATTTAGGATATCAGGGCATGTGATGAAAATCTCAAGGAGAAGCTCGATTACGTGGAGCGAAAAAGAGATAACCTTCGTGGATTGATGGAAAATATGAAGAATGAGTTTTAGTGTGTGAAGATTTTATGCTTTTGCTAGAATCTAGGATTGAGGAGTTAGAAGAGAAATTAAGTGACTCAAGTTGTGTCAAATTTTATTTAAAATCTAGGTCAGAAAAGTTGGATTAGATTTTAGACACCGTCCAAATACAAAATGACAATTATGGAATTGGCTTCGATATTCCCGATGCTTTTGCTTCTAAAGACAAGATCAAAATTTTGGGAGATTCGACTGTAGACAAGGATATTTGAAAAGGTCAACCCAAAGATAACGTTCCTATTCATATCCACACTTGCACACATTGTGGTAGGAAAGGTCATCTTAGGCATTTTTATTATGGTCTTAGAAATGGTCTTAGGAAGTCTAATTCTAGTGTCACTAAGGTTCCCAAAATACTAGATCATCACACTAAACCTATGTGGGTTAGGAAAAAGGATTTGGAGGCACTAAATGTAGACTTGTTGACATTTGTATGCATTCACTTGATTCTTCTCATGCTAGATGTGATGGTTGATAGTGCTTGCATTTTTTAATACACTAGTTTTTTTGCTTCATGATATACATTATTGGTAATTATATGATCTTTGTGTCTTTTATATTTTGATTTCCATTTTGTTGAGTCTTACTGAGGAAAATACAAAAGTATTTTGTTTGTCTTTCGAGTCATTTTGATAAATATTTGAAGAACTAAAAAATATTCATGGTTTATTTACGTAGTTTAGTTTTACACATTTTATGTGGAATATTGGTTTGTTTGAATCCCATTCATTCCATGTTTTCCATGTGTCTAGGTCAAAAGAGTATGGTTTACAATATTTTGGATTGTTTCTTAATCATGCTTGAATGGAGTTGTTCAATTTTGATTTACTTAGTGGATTCACTTTGTACATGCCTTCGCACACACTTTGCACGACCTCTTGGGATTATAACTACGTAGGTTGCATGAGCTAAGTAAGGTTTTCTTCTATTTATCTCGTCATATACATATCTATTTTGATTGGAGGATTTGTACAATTAAGAACCATTGCCCGAGATTTTATTTAGTATGAAAACCATAAGTGTGCAATGAAAAAGGGTTATGAAGGAAGTAAATCTCCTTTGCATGAAATGCAATCATTGGAAAGAGCCTAAAAAAAGAGATGCAAAAGAAAATTAATATTTCCAAGGTCAATGGTATAAAATGTTTTAATATTGATCCTTCAAAAATCGTGATATCTTCGAAATGAGAGAGAAAAAATTGAATATCTATAATTTTTTAGGGTGTTTAGTTGAAGATCGATGGGTTTGCACAATTAATCCTAGTTAAGCTTAAATGTTTGACGCTATTTGAGAATCATCAAGATTTCTATGCTAGTGTGCATGGTGTATGATCGTCCATTACGAGTTCACATTATTTTTCACTTGAGTTTAAATAGAAGTTTGATACATTGTTGTGATTAAATAGAACAACTTGGACTTTCTTGATTGATTGGGACATATTTCTTTTATTTTCTATTTTTTTCCCTTTAACTTCTGATTATTTATCCCCTTAATTTACAGGCTTTTATCACCTTGTAACATGTAAAATGCATTGATTTATTTCATATCCTTGCTACTGACATTTCTTATAGCGTGCATCGAGTTTCATGCATTCTTCATGCTTTTTACAAGTATTTTATACAAGTGAAGAGAAGAGGAAACTCAAAGCCAAGAAACCAAGGAAGAAAGAAAGGAAAGAAAGTCATAGTGCAAAAGAGTAACTTTATATCTGGAGTTCGAAAGAGGAACCAACATGAAAGTTGAATACCTCGACTCTACACACACGTAAGAAGAAACGGCGTCTCAATTCGAGTCCCAAATCAGTAGTTATGAAACCTCAAAGATGAGAAAACGTCACCACCAGAGCAGAGAGAAAAGGACCTTCGGACCAATCCGGTTATTCCCAAAAAATGATCCGGTCCGGAGGAGGTTGAGTACTGAATAAAATAAACAATTGTACCGATCCGATTATCCCCAAAAATGGTCTGGTCCAAAATCTTAAAAGTTCTTGCATAGATTGAAAGGTCGGACCGATCCAATTTCAAGAAAAAATGAACTGATTCGATAGACACAAGACCGAACCAATTGACCAGGCCGGACCGATCCGGGTGGCGAATTTCTAATTTTTTTCTTTTTCAAAATTAGAGTTTTATCTAGTTCAAACTCTTGTAATTTCGTAGAGTATTTATTCTAACTAATTCCCAGACATTAGGAGGTGGAGATATTATTAGTTTTAGAGGGCTCTTGCATTCAAGAACCGTAGTTTTTTAAGTTTTGCTACAGTAATTCAAGATTCAAGCTTTAATTCCAGATACCTTCATTGTAAGTATTATATAATTTCTTTTTTTAATTGTTTTCATAGTTTAGCTTAATTAGTCATTAAATTTAGGTTGCAATCCTTATTTCCAAACTTCTTCTCAATTTCTTACATAAGCCATGAATTTCTGCAACTTTGATTTTGTGTTCACACTTAGTTTATATATGTCCGGCAAAGTTTTTAAGGGTTGGGATGCATGAACCCAATCCGATGTAATTTATATCTGCATACAATAGGTTTTGAATTGAAAATTGAATGAATCGTGCTGTGTAGTACGCACAACCATTATAGACCTTTTAACCTCATTTGCCCTAGGTAATCGGGGTGTTTAAGGTTGCGATGCGCGTGTTAGCTATTTGGCACCGCTTTATTCTTACCTTTGATCATGTATGATGCGGTTTAGTACCCTAATATATGTAATTATTAGGATTAATAAAGACTGGGTTCAATAAACTTTCTAATTCAAAAGCTAGTATTATATCCGGTAAATGTACTAGGGTTTGGGGGATTGTATCCTAATCTATCTTTCCCTGATTCATTTTCACTTCACTACAGTAGTTTATTTCTGTTCACTTAGAGTAGTTAGTAGTTTAAATCTCATCCACAATTAGTTAATAGTCATTCAGTTCATAATAATCACCGTTTTCATTTCTTTTCGAGTATCAGTTTAGGATTAGTCTTCTATGTCTACGTCGTTACGATCTTTCCCCCTAGTTCCCTATGGAGACGATTCCGACTTATCGGATTATTACTTGAGCGACAGGCTTACACTTGAGCCTAGATTACACGCACACTAGATACACATTTGTGGTCGTGTCAACTTCGTACCAAATTTGGTTTAGACATATTTATCACATGCGAGTGTGGGAAGATTATTTATTTTTTGGATTTTGTGTGGTTTATACATATATATATGATTGTGAGTTATTTGGTATATTTATATATATGTGTATGGTATGTTTGTTTTATGCCTTTACATTTGTATTTAATCAATGTTTATCATATGCTTTATAGTTGTATCACGTTGACAGCATATATGATCAAATTGGTATCTTTTGTTTCTTTGTTTACATCAGTATCATTTGTTCATTATGTCAATTATTTGTGCTTATGTTGTGGAGTTTGTTTGTCGTTGTCGTTTCACTTCACATATTTGAATGATTAGTGTTTTCTATTATATTCACATTTGTTACATTTAGGGAGCGAAGTTTTTTATTATATGCACTTTACCTTTGTCTATTTCCAAATAAAAGGGGAAGGGATCAAACCAAAGGGGGATGCTTAATTTAAGGAGTAGATATCTTACAAAAGCGGAACTTGTTTTTCATTTGTGGTTTATATATTGTTATAATCTCTTTTCATTTGAAAGGTATGTTTAAATATACTGGTTTGCAATGATGCGACAAAGCTTCACAAGAGAAAAGCTACTAAAGTGTCAGGCTATTTTTCATAAAACGAATTTTTTAAGAAAAAAATATTTTTGTTTAAGTCGTTCGAATGAGTTCTTCAGTTCATTTAAATTAGTTTATACTATTCTTATGAATGAGTTTAACTGGTTCAAACGAGATGTGGGTTTTCTTTCAAATGACCATCAAATGAGCTTCAAACGAGTTTGTTCTGTTCAGTAGAGAAAGCTCATTCGAATGGTGTTCAAACGAGTTTGGGAATTTTATTCGAACGAGATTTATTTCTTTCAAACAAGAATGCCAACTTCGTTCGATTGACCTTATGTATTTTATTCAGACAAGTTACTTCGATTTTTCTTATGACTCAAATTTTGTGTTTTTTTTATAAATAGGAGGACTGACATCCGTTTTTTATTGAAAGGTTTTTGTGAAAACATTTTTCATAAATGAATTTTGAGCTTCTCAAATCCTGGTTATATCCAAAGTTTAAGATCCAAGCTTCACATAAATAAGTTTGTTTGACATCTCTTGTGTACTGAACTAAATTGATTTTCTCTTCATATTGAGAGTGTTTCATGTGCTTCCGTTATTCACTATGTATAGTGGTCTGTGCGTGTTTGCATGAGTGGATGGAATTGGTAAGATCGATGTAATATTAAGGCGTGGGGAGCACTTGCGCTGTGACACAGTTGGAAGTGTACAGTAGAGACTGTGAAGAAGGTTCACAGAAAAAGAGAGCCTCAAGTCTTGAAGGCGTCGAGTTGGTTGAGAAAGTCTAATTTGACCTTGTAGCGATACATATATCATAGGGATTTCCATGACTGGGTCATTCGAGGTTTTTCTCGTTATGGGTTTTCCTCATACATCACTGTGTTGTGGTGTGATTTATTTTATGCTTACTTATATCACCTAGATGCATGTTTTAAGGCAAGATAAATTGGCTACGTTTTTCTCAACACTTGGTTTAACTAATTTGAGAAAATTAAAAATTTGTGTGTTCCGTATAACCCTAGGCCACTAGAGAACTTTTAAATTGGTATCAAAGAGGGTTACTATTTTTTTGTGTTATATCCTAGTTTAGTGCATGTTTAGGATTTTTGCAATGGAGTTCAACCGTGAAGGTAGTTCCATAATCTGACCTACCATATTTAACGACTCAAAGTATCCTTATTTGATGGCACAAAAGCGATTTTTAACGCAGACTACCATGTTCGCTGGCTCAAACTATCCTTATTGGAAGGCGAAGGAGTGATTTTTTCTTTAAAATCAATCGATGAGAACGTTTGCAACTTGAGCAATGGTGATCTCCTCCCATCGAAAGTGGTTTGACAAAATCTTTATAAAGTTAGACAACGGCGGAAAGAAATGCCTCGATATTAATTTCCAAGGGACTGTATGTTATTTTTTGTGTGGTCACGCTTGAAGAGTTCAAAAGAATTATGATCCACGAGAGCATGAAGGATACTTGGGATATTTTAAGATCTGCACTTGAAGGTAACAATATTGTTAGGGTTTCTAGGTTGAAAAATTTGACGACTAAGTTTGAAACGATTAAGATGTTAGAAAAGGAGTCTTTTGATGAGTTATGTGTCTATTTGTCAGATACTGATAATTCCTTATTTAGCGTAGTTGAGCCTATCCCTGAGTCGAGAGTGGTGCAAATTTTTTTAAGCTTGTTGCCTGAAACATTTAATGCCAAGGTCACGATCCTAGATTATCTAGGTGGAGTCGATGCTATGTGAGTCTAAGAAATTTGAGATGATCTCCCAAACCTATGAGATGAACATGTGTCCTCCTAGAAAGAATAAAAAAAGAAATAGAAAAGTTTAGCATTGAAATTTAGGAAGGATAATGTGTCAAATTCTGATAGCGAGGGCGGTTTAGATCCCACAAAAATATCTAGATTTACTAGGAATTTCATGAAGTATCTTAAGCTTTGAGAATATAAGAAGTTTAAGAAGAAACCTAAGAACTTCAATGACCATGATAGGAAGAAGATGGATAACCATAAGGATGCAGATGATCGGGATAGGTGTCTTGAATGCCAAGGTGTAAGGATCATGCCTATGAGTGTCCCGCTATACTAAGAAGAAAAGTCAAGATGCGTAGGGCATATAATGATATCCTTAGTGATAATAACTCAAAAAAGGAATCTAATTACCCCATAGAGCGTCATTACATAGCTTTCATGGCCAGATATATAAGCCTTAATGAAAAGTCTTCCAATGAGGATAATTCAATACTTGATGGTTCAGAGGTCCGATCTTGTCATTCCCAAGAAGAAGAAGAAAAGAAGAAGATGATGATGATGATGATGATGAAGAAGAAGAAGAAGAAGAAGAAGAAGAAGAACTAGAATAAGAAGAAGAGAGCGAGCTTCAAGTGGAATTCTATGAGTATACACCGAGTTGTTAAGTTTGAAAAAGGCGAACTTGAAGTTTGATGCTAAGTTGCAGGAATATGCCATAAGTCACGACGATGCTAAAATGATTTAGGATATTAGGGCACATGAGAAGAATCTTAGGGAGAAGCTTGATTATGTGGAGGGAAAATAGAGATAACCTTATTGGATTGATGGAATATATGAAGAAGAAGTCCTTAATTTCTAAGAGTCCATGCTTTATCTCAAGTATAGGATTGAGGAGTTAGAAGAAAAATTGAGAGACTCAATTTGTATCAAATTTGATTTGGAATCTAGGTCAGAGAAGTTGGATTAGATTTTAGGCACCGTCTAAATAAAAAATTACAATTTTGGAATTGGTTTCGATATTACCGATGCTTTCGCTTCTAAAGCCAAGAAAGAAGTTTTGGGAGAGTAGACTATGGACAAGTACATTAGAATAGGTAAATGCAAAGGTAAGGTTCCTCTTCGTATCTACACTTGCGCACATTGTGGTAGGTAAGGTCACCTTAAGAGTTTTTATTATAATCTTAGAAAAGGTCTTAGGAAGTCTAATTCTATTGTCACAAAGGTTCATAAAACCCTAGATCATCATGTTACACTTATATGGGTTAGGAAATCAAATTTAGAGGGACTAAATGTTAGACTTGTTGACTCTTGCATGCATTCACATGATTCTTCTCATGCTATATCTAATGGTTGATTGTGCTTGAATTTTTTTTACACACTAGTACCCCGCAGTGACGGGAGCCTCGTGCACTGGGTTTGCCCTTTTTTAGATTGTATGCTTCATGATATATGTTATTTCTAGTTATATGATGTGTGTGTATTTTGTATTTTGATTTTCCTTTTGTTGAGTTTTAGTGAGGAAAATGCAAACATATTTTGTTTGTCCTTTGAGTCGTTTTTATAAATATTTAAAAAATCAAAAAGACTTATGGTTTGTTTATATAGTTTAGTTTTACACATTTTACGTGGTATATCGGTATCTTTAAATCCCATTCATTCCATGTTTTCCATGTGTAAAGGATGGTTTAAGTACTTTGGATTGTATCTTTTTACTTGCTTGGAGTTGTTCGATTTTGATTTGCTTAATGGTTTCACTTTGTATATGCCTCAACACACGTTTTACAACCTCTTTGGATTATAACTACGTATGTTTCATGAGCTAAGTGAGGTGTTCTCCTATTTATCTTATCATATATATATCTATTTTGATTGGGGTATTGATGCATATAAGAACCATTGCCCAAGATTTTGTTTAGTATAAAAAATACGAGTGTGCAATGGGAAAGGTTTACGAAAGGAGTAAATCTCCTTTGGATGAAAGGCCACCATTGATAAGAGCCTAAAAGAAAAGAGAGGTAAAAGAAAAGTAAAATTTACAAGGCTAATGTTTTCAAATTGATGCTTCAAAAACTGTGATATCTTCAAAATTTGAAAGAAAAAATTGAATATTTATAACTTTGTAGGGTGTTTGGTTATAGATCAATGGATTTTCACAATGAGTCCTAGTTATGCTTAAATATTTGTTTCTATTGATTTGAGAATCACCAAGATTTCTAGGCTAGTGTGGATTGTGTATGTTTGTCCATTAGTAATTCACATTATTTGTCATTTGAGGCAAAAGTAAGTTTGATAAATTATTGTGGTCAAATAGAACTCCTTGGACTTTCTTGAGCAATTAGGATATATTTTTTTTTTCTTGTTCACTTCCCTTAACTTCGTACCATATTTTTTAAGACATATTTATGCCATACTAGTGTGGAAAGCTTATTTATTTTTGTGCCTTTTGTGGTGTTTATACATATAAATAATTACGAGTTATTGGTATTTTTGCATATATTTGTATATGATATGTTTGTTTTGATCCTTTGCATTTAACTTTAATCCATGTTTGTCATATGCTTCGTAGTTGTATCACATTGACATTATATATAGTCATATTGGTATTTTTGTTCATTGTTTGGATTATTTGTGTTGTTTTCCATTATGTTCACATGTGTTACATTTAGGGGGATAAGTTATATATTTAATGTGCTTTACATTTGTCTAATCCTGAATAAAGGGGGGGGGGGGGGGGGGGGGGAGAGATAATCCTCAGGGGATGCCTACTCTAAGGAGTAAATGTTTATCAAAGGGGGAGTTTATTTTTCATTTTAGTTTATACATTTATATATTATCTTTGCATTTGAAAGGTGTGTTTAGTTGGCACGTTTACAACGATGTGGCAAAGATTCATAAGAGCAAAGGTACTCAAGTTTATATTGGTATAGTGTTTGTAATTTTTCCTTATAAGATTGGGATTGAGTTTTTAGAGAGATTCACAGCCAAATAGTTTTTTGTTTTGAGTTTTGTCTAAGAATATCCAAAGGTGAAGATTTATAGGGGAAAATTTTCGATTGAGTCAATTTATATGTGTACTGGATTTATTTCCTTTGAAACAAACTTATTTTGGTCATAGGTTAGGATTCGAGCAGTTTGGCCTTCAATTCTCTGACATGTGATTGAAACCCATAGCGTACAACATAAATTGATATAAAGTACATAAAGAGTTTCATCTTCAACATCCGAGGGATCTAAAGAGGTATGGTTGCATATTATGTTTGATCCCTTGATACATGCTTTCAGTGTTTGTTTTTAAAATTCTTTTAGGCTATTTTTCATAGAACGGATTTTTAAGAAATATTATTTTTGTTTAAAGTCGTTTGAATGAGTTCTTCCGTTCGTTTAAACAACTTTATACTTTTTGTTCGAACGAGTTCAAGACAAGTTGAAATGAGATGGGAGTTTTCATTCAAACGACCATAAAACAAGCTTCAAACGAGTTTGTTTTGTTAAGTATAGAAATCTCATTCCAATGATATTTAAATGAGTTTAGCAGTTTTGTTCGAACGAGATTTATTTCATTCAAACGATAATTCTAACTACGTTCGAACGACCCTATGTGTTTTATTCGAACGAGTTGCTCAATTTTTGAGTTTTTTATAAATGGGAGGACTAACATCCGTTTTTTTTATTGAGAGGTATTTGTGAAAACGTTTTTCCTAGATAAATATTGAGCTTCCCAAACCCTAGTTATATCCAAAGTTTGATATCCAAGTTTCACATACATAAGTTTGTTTGAGATCTCTTGTGTGCTACACCAAAGTTTTTCTCTTCAATATTTAGAGTGTTTCTTGGGGTGGATTATGTTGTTTTCTCTGAGCAGTGATCTGTGCATGTTTGCATGAGTGGATGGAACTAGTTATGCAATGGTAGAACAGTGTGATACTGAGACGTGAGGAGAGTCTGCATTATGACACTGTCAGAAGGTGTCCAATAGAGACTATGGATAAGGTTCACGGAGAAAGGAGATCATTATGTATTTAACGCGTCGAGTCGGTTGAGTAAGTCTAATTTGTACTTATAACGGTACCTATATCATAGGGATTTATGTGACTAGGACGTCCGAGGTCTTTCCCCTCGTGGGGTTTTCTCATACATCACCGTGTTGTGGTGTTTTTTTTATGCTTGCTTATATAACCTAGATACATGTTTTAGGGCAAGATAAAATTGGCTAAGTTTTTCACAAAATTTAGTTTAATTGGTGCATATTTATAATTGATTTAATTAATTTGAGAAAATTAAAAATTGGTGTGTTCCGTATAAACCTAGGGCATTAAATCACTTTCAAATTGGTATAAAAGTGGCTTACATAATTTTATTGTGTTATATCCTAGTTTAATGGATGTTTAGCACTTTTTGAAATGGAGTTCAACTGTGAAATAAGTTCCATAACCCGACCTACCATGTTTGATGGCTCAAACTATCCTTATTGGAAGGTGCGGAAGAGCTTTTCCTTAAAATCGATCGATGAGAATGTTTGGAAGTCGATTGAGAAAGTGTGGTTGGTTTGCCTTAATATTAATCCACTTAGACAATGGATGAAAAGATTCCCTCGACATTTAATGCCAAGGGACTGAGTGTTATTTTTTGTGTGGTCACGCTTAAAGAGTTTAAAAAAATTATGACCTGCAAGAGCGTGAAGGATACTTGGGATATTTTAAGATCCAAACATAAAGGTACCAATATTTTTAAGGTTCCAAGTTGTTAAATGTGAAGACTAAGTTTAAAACGATTAAGATGTTAGAGAATGAGTATTTGATGAGTTTTATGCTAAGTTGCGAGATATTTCTAATTCCTCATTTAGCGTAGTTGAGCCTATCCCAGAGTCGAGATTGGTGCAAAAAATCTTATGGTCGTCGCCAGAAAGATTTAAGGCCAAGGTCACGGTCATAGATTATCTAGGTGGTGTGGATGTTATGTGGGTCCAAGAACTTGTAGGTGATCTCCAAACCTATAAGATGAACATGTGTCCTCCTAAAAAGAATGAAAGTAATTTAAGAGTTTAGCGTTGAAATTTAGGAAGGAGGATGTGTCAAATTCTGATAGCGGGGGTGATTTAGATCCCAAAGAAATTGCTATGTTTTCATGAAAGTTCACAAAATTTCTTAAGCTTAGAAAAGATAAGAAGTTTAAGAGGAAATCTAAGAACTTCATTGACCGTGATTGGAAGAACAGGGATAAACCTAAGGATGTGGATGATCAAGATAAGTGTATTGAATGCCAAGGTATTGGGGTTTGTGCTTATGAATGTACCACTAAACCAAGGACGTAAGGAAAGAAGCATAAGTCATACAATGAAATCCTAAGTTATAGTGAGTAGAAAAAGAACATGATTCCCCCATAAAGCGTAACTACACCACTTTCACGGCTAGTTACGTGAGCCTTAAAGTCTTCCAATAAAGATAATTCGATACATGATGGTTCTGAGGTCTGGTGATTACCAAGCTATTTAGGAACAAAAATATGAAAGAGAATTATATAAAGAGGAGGAGAGTGATCTTCAAGTGGCCTTCCATGATTTATACACCGAGTCCCTATAGTTGAAAAAGGCCATCTTAAAGTTAGAAGATTAGTTGAAGAAAATATGCCATAAGTAATGCCGATGGTAAAATAATTTAGGATCTTAGGGAACAAAAGAAGACTCAAGGGAAAAGATCGAGTATGTGGAGGGAGAGAGATATAACCTTCGTGGATTAAAAGAAAATATGAGAAAGGAGTCCCTGATATTTCAACAGTCTAAGATTTTTCTTAAGTCTAGGATTGAGGAGATAGATAAAAATTGAGAGACTCGAGTCTGTCAAATTTGGTTTGGAGTCTAGGTCAAAGAAGTTGGATAAGATTTTAGGCATTATCTAAACCAAAGATTTGGAATTGTCTTCGATATTACCCATTATTTTTCTTCTAAATCCAATACCAAAGTTTTGATAGAGTCGATTCTTGACAAGGACATTAGAACCTCAAAGGTAATGTTTATTTATTAAATCTACACTTAAACAAATTGTGGTAAGAAAGGTCACCTTAGGTGTTTTTGTTATGATATTAAAAAATATCATAAGAAGTCTAATTTTAGTGTCTCCAAGGTTCCCAAAACACTAGATCACCACGTTCCACCTATGTGGGATAGTAAATCGTATTTGGAGGAACTAAATATTAGACTTGTTGACTCTTGCATGCATTCGCATGATTCTTCTCATGCTATATCTAATGGTTGATTTTTCTTGTATTTTTTTCATACACTAGCTTTTGTGCTTCATGATATATGTTATTTCTAGTTGTATGAAGTTTGTGTCTTTTCTATCTTTAATTTTCCTTTCGTTGAGTCTTATTGACGAAAATAAAAAAGATTTTGTTTGTCTTTTGAGTCATTGTGAAAAATGTTTTAAAAAACTCAAAAATATCTTTGATTTATTTTTGCAGTTATGTTTTACACATTTTATGTGGCATATCGGTAAGTCTTAAAATGCATCCATTCCATGTTTTCCATGTGTACAGGACATTAGTGTACGGTTTACAATGCTTTGGATTGTTTCTTAATCATGATTGTTTGGAGTTGTTCAATTTTGATTTGCTTAATGGTTTAACTTTGTAAATGCCTTTGCATATACTTTGCACGAGCTCTTTTGAATTATAAATATGTATGTTTTATGACCTAAGTGAAGTGTTCTCTTATTAATTAATATGGTCATATACATATCTATTTTTATTGGGAGATTTTTCCATGTAAGAACCATTGCCCGAGATTTTATTTTGTATGGAAAATATGTGTATTCAATGGGAAAGGGATACGAAGGGATCATATCTTTTGCGTGAAAGGCCACCATTGGCAAGAGCCTAAAAGGAAAGTGAGGCAAAAGAAGAGTAAAATAGCCAAGGCCAATGTTTTAAAATGTTTTCAAATTGATACATTAAAAAGTGTGATATCTTCAAAATAGAGAAAGAAATTGAATATTTATAATTTTTAGGTTGTTTAATTAAACACCAACGGGTTTGCACAATGTGTCCTAGTTAAGATTATATATTTGACACTATATTTGAGAATCATCAAGATTTATGGGTTAGTGTGCAATATGTATGTTTGTACACTACAAGTTCACATTATTTATCACTTGAGGCTAAATCAAAGTTTGATAAATTATTCAAGTCAATTATAACTACTTAGACCTTCTTGAGTCAATAGGACATATTTCTTTTGTTTTCTATTTTATGCACCTTCACTTCGTACCACATAAGGATTAGACATTTGTACACCATACGAGTGGAAAGCTTATTTATTTTGTGTCTTTTTCGGTGCTTATACCTTTATATGATAATGCGTTATTGGTATCTTTGAACACACACACACACACACACACACACATATATATATATATATAAAACACCCCGTATTTTTGACTAATTAATTTCATCATTTTAATTACACACGATAACAAAATGCTATGAAGTTTGGCTATCTCTCGAACATATAACTTTGCCAACTTAGCCACGCTGTCCATGAATTTAATCGACAAAAAGTGTGCAAACATCATGAGCCAATACACTATGACCCATACTGCATAGTGACCATGCTCAAACCGTGGTAAGGATGAAATAAAGTCCATCATGATATTCTCCCAATTCCAATAAACTATGAGTCATGATTGTAATAGCCCTGTCGGCCTTCTATGCTCAGCCTTCACCTGTTGGAAAGTGTAGCACTTGCCTACACACATCGCCACATCCCTCTTCATACCAGAAAACCTAAAATCTCTGTATACCTCCTTATACATCTTCCAAGCACTGAAATGTATGCTAAAGTGAAAATGAAAGGCCTCCTCCATCACCTCATCCTAAAGCTCATCATTCATCGAAATAATCAACATGCACTAGTGCTGCACACCACTATCCTTATCCACGGTAAGAGTTTTGAACACTTCATCATTAAGAATTCGGTCATGATAATGTGAAAACTCAGGATCACATGATGAGGCATATCTAGGACTTTCTACTGAATTAGTGGCCTAGTCACCACACCCCAAAGGTCCACCCTATCATAACCTCGCTGAACATGTAGGTCAAACTTCAACAGTTTGCTAAACATCTTTTCTCTATAACACTTCATTGCTTCTAGAGTAAGGCTAGACTCTTGACTAAGAGCATCAGACACCACATTGGCCTTGTCAGGATGATAATCTCTAGAAAAGTCATAGTCTTTCATCAATTCCATACATATTATTTGAATAATATTAAGGTCACAATGCGTTAAAATATACCGAAGGCTCTTATCAGAAAACACCTTAAACTATTCCCCATATAGGTAGTACCTTCCGCTTTTAAGTGAAAATGCCACAGGCGCTAACTTTAAGTCATGATTGGGTTAATTCCTCTCATGCACCTTTAGATTCAAGGATGTATAAGATACGACCTGACCCTTCTGCATCAATACCTCACCAAACCCAGACCTGGAAGCATCACCATACACGGTATAACCCTTGCCATGCTCAGAAAGGATAAGAACTGGTGCTGAAGTTAACTTAACCTTCAACTCTGAAAATGTCGACTCATAATTATCGAACCACTCAAAGTGAACATCTTTTCGAGTCAATAGGGTAAAGGGCAATGAAACTCTCGAGAAGTCTTGCATGAACCTACGATATTAATCGACCAAACCCAGAAAACTGACCACCTCTATGATTTTCCTTATCCTATCCTAACCTAAAACGGCCTTGACCTTCGAGTCGTCCCCGGAAATGCCCTCGTCGAAAACCACATGGACAACGAACTCAACCTCATCCATCCAAGATTCACATTTTCTTAATTTAGCATATAACTTGTTCTCCCTGAGCAATTGCAATGTCGCGCAAAATTTCTCCTCGTGGTCCACATCCGATGCCTTGTAGACCAGTATATCATCCACAAAGACCACTATGAATTAGTCCAAGTAAGGGCGATAGATATGGTTCATCAAATCCATGAACATCATCAGGGTATTTTTCTAGCTGAATAGCATCACTAAGAACTCATCGTGCCTATACCTAGCCCAAAACACTGTCTTAGGAATGTCCTCCTCTCAGATCCATAATTTATGGTACCCAGATAAGAGTTTAATCTTCAAAAACTTGCCCACCCCATGAAACTGGTCGAACAAATCATTGATATGGGGTATCAGGTACTTATTCTTCACCGTCACTCGATTCAACTATTTATAATCGATACAAAGCTGCAAGGAGTTGTCCTTTTTCTTGGCAAAAAGGAGTGGAGCTCCCCAGGGGAACACACTAGGGCAGATGAAGCCCTTGTTGGTCAGTTCCTCCAACTAAACCCTCAACTCTTGTAATTTTGTTGGAGTCATCCTATGAGGTGGTATAGAGATAGGTGAGACATCCTAATGTACCTCCATAGCCAAATATACCTCTCGGTATGGGGGTAAACCCGAAAGATCATCTAGGAACACGTCGGGAAACTCCTGCACTACTAGGTAGTCTAACAAAATACCACCTATTTTGTTCTAAGCTACCACACTACTCAATTAACCAAAGTACCATTTTGACTCATGCATGGTACAAAGCCTGCAAGGATAATCAATACCTTTCTTGCTACTGAAATAATGGCAAGACCCGTCTGGAAGAGATATCGAGACACAGTGTCATTGGCCTTCGATAGTAGCATCAAAACATGACAGCCAATCCATTTTGAGGAACACCGTGAACCCTTCCATGTCCATGAGAATTAAATAGTACTCCAGAACATAATATCTAGCTCTAACCACGCAATTACGACAAACCCTATCAAGAACTATGTCATCGATCAGAATTCCTATAAAGATAGGAGGGTAAAATTGATCTACCTCTAATCCCAAACTGAAGGCTAAATAACTCGAGATAAAGAATGTGATGAGCCTGAATTAAACAATTCTTTTCAAGTGCTAAACCGTATAATCATACCTTCCGTGATGGATAGATCCTAGGAAGGGGCTACAAATTGTGACATTATATAGGTGCGCTCAGGGTTAAAACTGAGCCTGCAACTATTCTGACCCTTAATAAGATGTGAACCATCTACGTTATGCCTCACTGGTTGATGATACCCCTAGGAAAACTATTGTTGCAGATGGGTGGAGCCCGTATAGCTAGAACTTTTGCTCGATACATAATTAACAATTTGCTAACTCTCTTACTGATTACCTGAAGCTCTCTACGATAAATCTGTCTTAGAGTGACCCGAGGACCCACACACAAAGCAAGTCCTCTCATTAGGGTCTATGGGGATCTGGTAACTGGTACACTGGGCGGATGATGGGGGATAACCCCATAACGGCCTTTATCTTCGTAAAGAAGCCTTGAGCCTTGCTCTTGGACCTTTTTATATCATAGCCCTAGGACCCACTAGGTTCCATCTTCTTTTTCTTAATAGCCTTTCCATCCTCAGCCTATAGCTCTATCCGGATGGCCCTATTCGCCATAGTTTTAAAGTTTAGTAGATTCTAACCAGTCATGATCCAACGAATATCGAGGGTTAAGGCACATAATAAATAATCTTATCTTTTTAGCCTCATCCTTTTGTGTTGCATTCATGAACTTACATAAGCTCTCAACACTAACTTGGTACTCATTCACTGACATCTTCCCTTTAATCAGGTGAAGGAACTCATCCTTCTTGAAATTTTTAAATGGTCGGGGAAAGTATCGGTCTAGAAATGCGGTCCTGAAGCTGTTCTAGTATATAGTCTCTTCCATACTGGCGGAATAAGGGTTCATTGTGCCTGCTTTCTGAGCCGGAAGGTCACTATCTTGAATTTGTGCCCAACTGGCATGGTAAAAATATCCATAACATAAATGACCTAATCTAGACATTCCTCAGCTACATCGAGGCCAGTTGGCCTGTTAAAAGTGGGTGGGTGTAGCCTGTTAAACTCCTTCAGAATGGAGGCCAATGTGGTGCTCTCAGTCGTGCCATTATCATTGTCTCTCTCTTGATGCGAGAAGGAGTTGACAAGTTGACGCACGGCCTGCTCCATGCGTGTATGCTTATTGTTCCCTATTCCGCTAGGCCCACCATGACTTTTACTAATCTACACAAGAAAGGAGAGTTCAATACACAATAATACGAATGAAAGTGATAGCATAAATGATTAACTTAAAGTAATAACTAAAGTGGTAACTACAATGAAAATGTATAAAGGAAGCGTACTAAGAAAGCATAAACACTCCGTCACACATGAGGATCCTAATCATCTGATACCATTTGTATCGTCCTGACCCGGGTTTGGGTCATCTTTGTCTTAACTCGCACCGATTCAAGGAGTTAAGGGGGAGGGGGAATTCAGATATTAATATCTAAGAAAAGCCCTTTAATTTCGCCCTTTAATAACGATCAAATTGCCGATTTTAATTTGAGAAATAAATTATCACTTTATGTAGTTAGGTTGATTACCAAGGTTTATTTAAAATATACGATGTCAACCCTAACTCTACAAGACTAAGGTCTTATGTCCCCTAAATCGAGCTGCAAGAACTTCATCCTTGGATCAAAACTAAAACCAAGGTCTAAGGACCCAAAATAAATAGTTGCAAGAATTTTAGCCTTTACTATAGGTTTAAGCTAAGGTCTCAGGACCTAAAATTCAAGTTGCAATGATTTTTTCCTCGGCTTAAGACTAACTCTAACTCCCCGACCCAGGTTGGGGTCATCGTCGGGTTAATCCACACCGAGTCAAGGAGTTAAGGGGGCGGGGGAAACTCACATTTTAGTATTCAACAAAATCCCTTTAATCGCACTATTTTATAATGATCAAATTACCGATTTTAATTTGTGAAATAAATGATCACTTTAAGTAGTTAGGTTGATTAGAAAGGTTTATTTATGAAACTTCGTTGAGTCCAATAATGCTAGATAAATAAGACAATAAACCAAGATTGTCCCTGAATTATTACAACACTTGGCCCAAGGCCCGAATAAAATGGTTTAAAAATATCCCAAATCAATGTCATTAAAACCACAAGTTTTAAATATGTTGGACGAGTATCTAATGATGACTATTTCCCTCAGGGGCCTTGCTGGCGTCTGTAATACCCCGTATTTTTATGGCCTTTAATTATGGATTAATTCAATTAAATTGGGATAAATTAATTTAATATTAATCCGAATTTTAAAATAAATATTTACTAGCGTGACGAGAGTTAGTAATTAATGGTAAGAATTATGTTCAATATTACTGAATGATTAAAGTAATATATGAAATTGAATTTATTAAAACAATTGCGAGTGAGTAATACGACAGTTATAAAAATTAATTCGGGACACGCGTGTCAGTCGTGTTGGGACTAATTTAAGGAAATAAAAATTAAATTAATTCGAAGTTGCCTATATGGTCATTTCAAGTGTGCTAATGTGTCCAAAGGTTCGAGATAGTTAAAAAAGTGTACCCGACGATTTTGTTTGGGTCTCGGGACGATTTTAGGCCTAACCGACACCCGGGTGGTCATTTTGGTAATTTTCATTTTTAGGACCTTAATTGATGACGAAATTATTAAAGGTATATCAGACGGATCATTCCTATACCACTCAAATTTGTCGGATCAGACCTTCGATTTCCAGGCAAGTATCTATATTGTTGTTCTTGAGTTGATATTTCATCCATGTTAGAGTAGGAATTATAAGCATTTATGGAGATTTGATGCAATTGGGAGACTATAATTCATATGTTTGAATGGGAATCATGTTAGGCTGATGTCATTATCATATGCAGAGTATTTATCACGAATTTGAATGATGTTTAGAGGAGGAAATCTGGAAATATCATGTGGATTCTTGAATTAATATGGTAAACTAGGGTTAGAGAGCAAATCATGAATTGTACCCATTTAATGATGGTTCTTGGAGAATTAATGAATGTTTTCCATACATGTTTATATAATGTTTGTGATGTTTAGTTGGGAGTTTGGGACATTTTAATTGAGATTTTGATGATTAAAAATGGAAGAAACCAATAGGCATTTTGTGCAGAATTTCTAGTCCAATAACTGTTCGATCGATCGCTTGACTCAAGAATGTCGATCGATTGACTGGATCAATCGATCGACCATTTCCATCGATCGTTCGACCCCTCCTGAAATTTGAAACTTATTTCCTTTTTAATGATTCACCCAATGCCGCTTCATGCGAACCCTTATACACAATTTATTTACAATAATGGGACTTGGGAATGAACAGTAGGGTGGTAAGCAAGGTTCATGTAGTACGATTCTTATATGAGATTTAATCATGGGATCACGAGGGCATACAATGGAGTGAAGATCGTGTGTATGTTAAATTAGGTTTTGTGAGAATTAAGAATGACTTAGACTAGTAGGGTAGAGAGTGCATACCTACTGATTTGATATTTATCGGAATGATATACTTCGAGGGTCAAGAAATACTTGAGAACTTGCAATAATTGAGAAAATAAAAGAAAGAATTAATTACGCGTAGGACTCGGGCGCTACGTGCCACATATGGTTAGAATATGTTATGGGTCGTGGGTGTACCTATCTGAATAGTGTAAATACATATATATGAGTGTGTGCGTGTGTGTGTGTGTGTGAGTATATATATATATATATATATATATATATATATTATGGGAACATCTGTGTATAATAATACCCGCGCTACTTGCTATCATGGAGGTTTTCGCGTCGGGACAGTCTTATTCTGATGTGACCTTTATGGGGAATATTGACTGGTATCCTAGAACATAGGATCCTTGGCACATGCTATCTGAGAATGATAGTCAGACGATCCTAAGAGACGTGAGGGTATGTGCTTACCTCTTAGTGACTTGGAACTATGCTTCGCCTCCAATATGTGTATTTTGTGTTAATACAGTTCGAGAGTGGATCCGAACTAGTATTTCCCTCATTTGTACAAGAGGTAAAGGGATTTGATAGCAGAGTATGCCAGCACCATAGATTTTATGTGGAGTGCCCTATTAGTATATATTATGAGTGATAAATATATGCACCTGTGATTCATCTACTGTGCTTATAATTAGATAAAATTGAATAATTAATATTAAATAAATTAAGTGGTTGAGAACTTAAGGCTGTATTGAGATGTACATAGTTGGCTTGGTAAATTCATAAGAAAAGGTTATCTAGTATAATTTATAGTCATGCGATCACGTGAATCAGGATTGATGAGGGGAGATTGGGCTAGACTAGTTAACTAGGTTAGCTTTATCTAGATTAATTCAGTAGTATGTTAGGTGTGCACACTAGTTGAGAGGTGAGAATTCCCAAGTGAGTGTCAAGGCACTAACATGTATGTTATAACAACTGGTAAGCATTTTAAATACTTACCAAACTATTTTAAAGCTATTTTACACTCGGGCTCTGACCCGTTTCTTATCATCTCCTCTTTCTCTTATATATATATATATATATATATATATATATATATATATATATATATATATATATATATATGTATGTATTATAGGTGCCCAGTCACAGGGGCCTCAGACTTAGATCTTCGAACTGTAGGCGTGCTAGTGTGGGAGTTGCAGGTCTTGGCATTTAGACGACTTCATCCTTGTCATCTCATCTATTCACTTAGTCCTTTTAGATAGGGCATGTGTCACCCATTTCCAGTTTTTATTTAGTTCAGAGAGGCTTTGTAATCTTTATTTATTTCAATATTCAGTTTTAGTTGGGATTGTTTTAATTATTACATTGTCCTTCGATTTGGGATATTTTATTTGGAATGATTAATCTAGTCTGTTTATTCCACTTGGATGGTTTGGTATTCAATATTATTATCTGTATTCATAAAATGGTTTATGTATATAAACTTATAAATAAGGAACTTGATCTATAAAATTAAATGTTTTGACACTTAGCTTAATTATTCATTAGGTGATTAATAAAGAAAAAATATTTTTCGACAGTGATGCTAATAATGAACCAACTGAACACTTTTATTTAATTTAATAAAGGACTGATCACCCGATATTTAATTAGGCGGGGTGTCACAGCGTCCTTGCCAATGTCCCTACTTGATGTATCTGGGGTGGTGGTGTGGGTTTAACATAAAAGGCAAGGGTGAGTGAATGCTCAGCGGCGTGGGAAATACTAAGCTATACGTTTTATATTAAAATAATATACATATAACATGTATTTTAGCAATTTCAAATATGTATATCATTTAGCCAATATTTATACAACTACTATGCAATGCACCTGAGCGATATGCTCATACTCACACTTAATCATTTATGCCACCCTTTACCGGGTCTAAAGACTATTGAATCATTTTTTACTCCTTAGTCTCCATTTTTATCCTCTTTCATCCGGTTGTCATATTTATATTCCTTAAGCACAACCAATTTCATATCATTTCCACTATCTTTAAATGAATCCTCCAAATATCCTGATATTTTAACGGGCTCCACACCACCAGCTATGTTACCATATACCAAGGTTCTAAAAAACGCGGGGCGTGATTGAGGCGTGGAGGCCAAGCCTTAGAAGCCTAGGCGTAAAAAGGCGTTTAGGCCTTCTTAATATATTTTAATATTTTTTAACCATAACAAGGCTATTAAAATACAAAAATTGAAGATATCATAAAAATATGTCTGAATATATGCAAATTAAAATACTATCTGATTATTTTGGATAAGATAATGGTCCGGTTTGTAAATAAATTCTTTAAAAGCCGACATCATTTCACTAAGGCATTGTTGTTTTTAGAAAAAAGTGCGCCATAAGGGTTTTACCAAGAATAAGGCGTGAAAAGCGTAAGGCGAGGCATTTCTCCTAAGCCTTAAGCCTAGGCGTCCGGGTTTTTTAGAACAGTGCCATATACTGTAGCTAATGATTATGGGTCTTTCACCTAAGGGCTCTAAGCCCTTCTTAATTATTTACTGATCTCATCCGAGTCCATATTAATGGGTTTTAACATTTTACCAATGACCATATTGTTCCGTTACTTCATCATTTTCATGCCATTTTATCCATATATCTGGTTTTCACAAAATCGACAACAAGGTGAAATGAGGAAGTCCAACCGCCAGGACTCTTTAATTTTACAAATTTCCCCTTTTCCCCTTTGTAAAAAATGTATTTTTTTTCATCATTGCATTATAAATTGTCATTTTATGTTCAAAACCATGTTTCATGAGTTTATGTCCAAAAATCATACGTTATCCTTTTTCTCTAAGAAAATCCCATTCCTTTATATTTATTTTCTAGAAATATACTTAATATTAAAAAAAAGCATTTTTACCCAATGTCTACTTTGGCCTTATACACATATGTTGTATTCAATATCATTTCTATTTCATTTCACTATGATTTTACAACATATTTAGGCCTAATATTTTCAGCTTTGTTATTTCATCAAGAAAACTTTTTTGAATTCCATATATCACGTATATAATCCTTTTTTCAACATACTACAACATTTTTCACCTCTTTGGGTGATTTCAATCCTAGAAATCCTTAATATGCACTTCACATGACTTTAACATGGGAATATATTTTTATACTCATTTATTCATATTTCAAGATCAAACAAAATAACATTTGTTCATCAAAAGCCATTTAAACTTAGTTTTCTCAAAATTATCATTTTTTGTAAGAAAGCATTAAATAAATATAATAGAAAATATTTTACAAAACAAACTATTCTAGCGTTAATCCTAATAGCTTTTAATCTTAAAAATACTCGGAGGAAAACCCTACCACAGATTTGAAGAGGAGAAACTATAGGGAATGACTTGAAAGTTTTTAAAAATTCCAAAGCTCTAAGGAATCTCTAACTTCTTTAAGAGCTCTAACAATGGCTTCTTTAACCCGACTTCTTCCTCAAACTAGGCTTGAAATGGGTGTATTTATCCTTGGAATAGGCTTGGGATGGATGGGGAATCCTTTTAGATGATGGAAATATGTTGGAAATGGGAGAGTGTAGCTTAGAGAGAGATAGAGCTCCAAAAATCTGACGAGAAATGGCCTCTCTCTCCCCTCTAACCCCAATTTAAACCCACAAATACTTAACCCATTAACCAATAGTTAAATCCCCTATTCACCCACATTTTTATCTAAACTGTTGAGAACTCGACAACTCAACAAATCCAATGATCCACGTCATGGAAACACATTAAAATGTGTAGATATTTCAAAATCTGTTTCGTTCGTTCGAACACGATCCCTGCTTCATGTCAAATATTTCATTTATTCCCCTTTTTATACACACTAAAGCAATCCCATGCTCATTAAAACCACATTTTATACTCATTCACCGTATAACCTTAATTAGTCATTATTTATCGCTTGTACAAGGTTTATTTTAGTATTTACATGGTCTATAATGCAAAGGATGCAAGTTGGAATGCAAATGGGGTAAATAACAGTCACATATGGACTTTTAAGTGTAAAATGGTAAATTCAGATGACCATATTCGAATTCGAACAAAACATGGAAATTATAGGTTTTGAATCAAGGGGCACCTAGGCTTAAATGGCGAGTCAATCGAACTCCAAATGAAAGAGTTATGACGGTAAAAAGTTCATAACCGAAAGAATGTGAAAGTCAAAGCCTCGGGTGATACTTGAAGTCAACACTCATAGCCCAAACATTGTGGAAATAATATCTGCATCAAAAGCATGGTCACGTGGGTTTTTGCATCGTGTTGATCCGAGTTCATATGAAGAAGTTATGAAGCTTGGGGTACATTTGGTAGTTATAGGACTATGGATTTATAATATGATAATATATTATTAGTATAGTTTATATTACAAGAACCATCTTTGGCTCAGTGGTTGGTTCATTGGTTGATTTAGTTGTGGTCATAGGTTCATTTCTGCGGATGAGCAGAACATTCTTTTAAAATCCTGGTCGTGGCGCCCAAATGAAGACCCCTAAGCTCGTGGTCCACCCCTGCGCGAGGTCCACTCATGCGCATCAGCTCTCATGCGTATGCTCCTAATCAATCAGATCTAAGATTCCACTATTATACTTTACATCACATATGTTTTTATTCTTTAATAAAAACTCATTAATTCATCTTTTTCCCCCATTTATTTTCTAAAAGCAACCAATTTTAATAAACCAACCTGTAAGGACACAAATTCCAATTGAGTCCATATATAGTTTTGGCTCAATTCCGGACAAAAACATTTATTCATAGGATTGTATTTAATTGTAATATTCTTAAGCCTATGAAGAGTTTGTTGAAGAGGTAGCGGCAAAGAGTATAAAGCTTCATTAATATGTCGGTTTGCATGCCTCGTTTCTACGTCATCAACTATAGTTCCATGCTCCCAAGGTATGAATGCAATATTATATATATAGGAGCTTGGAAGAAGTTTAATTGGGTGTTAGGTTTAATTAAAAATGTGTTTTAATTTCAGATAGAATTAATTAAAACTTTAAAATAAGTTTATAAAGTTTTCTGGGCTAAAGTCGAATTTTTCAAATTTCTGGAAGTTCGTTCGAACGAGATTGTCGTTCGAACCAGATGTCGTTCGAACCAGATTGCCAATGACTTCCCATTATGGCATATTGGAACTTCGTTCGAAATGTCGTTCGAACGAGATTGTCTTTCTAACGAGATTCTAACGAGCTCATACTGGAACTTCGTTAGAAGACTCATTCGAACGAGAATGTCGTTCGAACGAAACGCCAGGCGGGAACAGTTTTTGGTAGTTTTAAGCAATTTTTCTCCCACTTCCCCACTTGTTTCTCAACTGATTTTTCTCAGACCTTATTATGTGCGGGAAACCATTTTTATAATCTATCTTTTTCATATCCTTCTAACTCTTAGAGAATGTTTTGAGAACAAAATCATAAAGGGAAAAAGATCATGTTTTGAGTGATAATTTTCAAAGCAAAATTTATCTACCACTCTTGTTTACATCCAATTGTTTGTTTATCCAAGTTTCAATATATATACATCTTGCTTGGAGTTTTGGCACCGGGTTCATCTCTTCCGTTCAAAGAGAAGTTTTGGGTTTGCTTCTACATCCATCAAAGAAAGAAGAAGCTATTGTTGCAGCATTACCCACTTGGAGAAAGGCTCCTTGTTCGGGTGACGGTGACCATACAAAGTCTGATCGGTGGACTCCGAGACCGCGGTGGAGCTCCGTGGTTATCCTCTAGGAAGAGGTATCTACAAGAAGAAGCGTCGGGGCTTGAGAGGTATCGAGTCGTGTGTTGTAAGCCTTTCTGTCTTGTATTTGTAAATTCCGTACTTAGTGGATTTGAGGCTAGGTCCGTCCGAGGTTGTTTCCCGTCTTGGGTTTTTCCTCGTACATCGCGGCGTAGTGGATTAATTGTTTATTTTATCTTTTGCAAAATCACCTAGAATGCATGCTTAGGTAAAAAGATAAAATTGGTTTAACTTAATCTCTACGTGTTTAATTTTGTGATAATTAAATTTGGGTAATGTGTAGTTAATTAATTCAAGTCATTTAATTTAATTGTTAAAATTGGTTTGGCCTAATTTGATAAAATTGCAAAATATGACTTAGGCAAATTCTAGGACTTGGATGAATTAACTTGGTTTAAGTGAAAATGATTTTAATGGATTAATTTAATTTCACTCGATTTATTTTTAATTTGAAAAAGAAATTAAAATTTGGTAATTCGTTTGTTTTGTGAACCATCACACATCTCAACGCTTCCGCATCTTGATATATATAAAAGGAAATAATATTTTTATTTAAAAAAATTAAAATCGGGGACCTCGCATTCCAACACAACCCACGCTGCTATTATTCAACAACCACTCCCTTTTTCATATAAAATTACTTACCCATAATTCGCTTTTAATTATTTTATTAATAAAATATCTTTTCTACAACATACCGAAAATAACCCTAAGTTCTAATTTTCCATAATTCACACTTCTTATTTTACATCATATTTATGGGGAGAGAATGGTAGGAGTAGGTTTAATTTAGCTTTATTTTATTTTATCATTTTAATGCAATTCTTATCATGAATTTTCATGCTTTCTTTTACTTACTTGTCATGAAATTACTTGTATGCTTTCATAATTAGTGCTCTCACTTTAATAATTAGTCCCTCTTCATCTCAAATCTATTTCTTCTCACGCACACTTGCACTTTAATTAATTATAATTCTTTTTCCCGTAAATATTGTTAAAGTTGAAATTGATGAAAGCATTTCAAGTTTGTAGTTGCTTCGCTATGACATGATGGTAAAAATTGGATTTTTATGGGATGATTATTTCCGAGAATGCATTGAGGGGCCTTAATGGAGTATATTATGTATACACTATATTTGCAACATCGCAAGTGTTATTCTAAGACAATTGTTGACACCGAAATATTAATTAGACTTTTACGAAAATTATGAGAGTGGCATTCTGGATTAAATAATTTTTTAAAAGGAGTATTAATAGTGTTTAAAAGACATCTAACCATGTAATAATTTATGCTACATATGCCAAAGTGCCTACAACTTATGTTTCTTTCGTTTAATATAGTTTATAAACTCGCCTAGAATAATCATTGTAGACACCGCATTCTAGGATTCCCTAAGTCTCTCCTGAGGTCCCTAGCACCTCCCTATTTAACTAAAAAACCTAGGTTATACTCCGAGTACCGGTCTAGAGGTCGTTTGACTTCGATCAACTCTATCGTTAGAGTGAAAGCTCATTGAATCTTCGAAGGGCTTTGAATACCCTTTTCAAAGTTCCGCCCCATGCAAAAATTGGCATAATGGTTCGGTTAAAAACACCATTTTACCTTCGAAAATCGATCTGGAGGCCAGCGGGCAATCCTGGGGTCAAATGTCTCCGTTTGACCCCATTCAACTTCATCATTAGAGCAAAAGCTCTTTGAATCTTCGAAGGGTACTGAAACCCATTTTCAACGGTCAACTCCATGCAAAGCTCTTTGGAATGTCGAAGTAAATCACCTAACCTTTCCAATGGCCCGCCCTATGCGCGATTCTGACTTACCCGTGACACCCTGCATAATTAAGCATCGATTGATCAGGCCTTTATTAAATTAAAACAAGTTTCTCATATGGTTCATTCTTGGAATCACTGTCGAAAACTTTTTAATTACTAACCACCTAAGTGAAATTAGACCGGTGTCAAATTTTATCTTTTTTTAAAACAGATAAATGAACAAAACGGAAAACTAAATTAAACATTCACAAAATACTAGAGTCCAACCATCAAAATATTAAATGAATAAAATTTTGCTGAATAAACCATCGATTAAAATCCCAAACCAAATACTCCATAATAACAAAAGAACTGAATGACTGAAAAATGTCAACGGACAACATGTCCATACATGGAATATAAAATGAGATCCTACACTAGATCTGAAAGGGAGAATTGTCTACTCAAATCCGGTCAGCATCCACAATGCTACATCTCCGAGTCCCTGTAATGGTAGCATCCCTGTGGCTGGACACCTAAAAGGTTTTAAAAATATTTTGATAGCAAGAGTTAGTACTCAAAACATTTTGAAATTTTTCAGCAAGCGTTTATTACAATAAAATTCGGTTATTGATTACACATGTTAGGTTCGCGTACACTCTCTTGAGTTTCCTCACCTCTCATCTATAATGCATGACTAATACTCTATACTTAGCCCACCTAGCTATACTACCCAATTTAACTAGAATAAAGTATTCAACTGAACTTACCTATACGTATAAGTTCCCGTACCGCCCATACAGTACATTAATTTATTAACATATCTCATATGTTAATAATTTCTCATGTACATTTCACATATGTTATATTTCAATCTTTATAATTAAGCCTCACTACATAATTTATTAACCCAGATATTCACTATCTAACTTTAATCCGTTAATTAAGTTTCTCTACTTAATTTACTTTTCAGATATATATCTATATATAACATCTGCCAGTAGTACTATCACCCATAAGTACAATAATTAAAAGGTATATATTTCACCCATAATATATACTATAATTACATACTTTATAATCACATCCCCGTATCACACGTTAAGGATTATTGACTCGGAATCCTACCTCGATCACCAATAGTGATTTATATATCCTGGCTTGGAATCATACCTCAATCACTAATATTAATCATATAGATATTGGCTCGGAATCATCCCTCGATCACTAATATTAGCCACATATATTGGCTCGGAATCCTACCTCGATCACCAATATATATTTAGTATACTTTAGGTATTCACACAACCTATGTATTACTATCCATCGATAGGCATTCACATAACCCGATCATACATGTTAGTACGTAATATATTTCTCTCACATACTAACCGTAGTATTTACTTGACGATTTATCTCACTATCGCATTAATTCAAGTATTCACCCAACTCTAATGGTCCTAGTTACCCCTTTATGAATTTTAGTAGTTAAGTCTAACTTACCCTACCATCTATACATTAATTCATTTGATTCCCGTAATTCTTTATCCATCTCTCTGATTAACTATGATTAAATTCAACCTAATTTTGTTCTCGTCTTAATCCTCTCAATAAGATTATAGACACCCCATTCTAATACCCCCTAAATTCTCTTAAGGTCCATAGCACCTCCCTTCATCATTTCAAACCTAAGTCACACCCCGGGTACAGACCTAAAGGCCATCGGGCGCTCCCAGGCTCCGGTTGACCAAAAGTAAAACTCTTCATCTCGAACAAGACCAAATGAATATTCTAAGGGAACCGAAACCCCTTTACAATGGTCCATCCCGTGCACGATTTTGACTTACCATGCGGACGAACGACCCGTTTTACTCCAAAACTCGATCAGGAGGTCACCGGACGCCCCCAGTCCCCGTTTGACCAAAGTCAGCTCGTCAGCTCGATCGAGACTAAATGAATCTTCAAAGGGAACTGAAACCCCTTTCCAACAGTATGCCCCGTGTGAGATTCTGACTTACGGTACGGACGAATGATTCATTTTACTTCGAAAGGTCATCGAGCACTTTCAGGCATCGATTGACCAAAGTCAACTCCCCAAACCGAGCCAAGCTCTTTGGAATGTCGAAGTACATATCCTAACCTTTCCAATGGTCCCCCCCCGTGCACAATTCTAACTTACCATGTGGGCGAACGATCCGTTTGCGTCCAACGATCCCCCGTCCAAAGGATCGAGGAACGCTTTCGAGCCATATTTGACCCAAAGTCAACTCTCAGACCCGGGAGCAATACAAATACTTTCAAAGGTCTCTGAAGTAACTTTCCAACAGTTCACTCCATGCACGATTCGAATATAAGTTTTGCTCTCTACAATCGATTTTTTGAAGGAACCTGAAAGAGACTGCCAAACGGTAGGTTCCAATCCCTGCCTATCGGCAGTGTGCCTAAACACACCTTCCAATTGGAAGGACCAGGGCTATGCTGATCGGCAATGTCCTGGTCCTATAAAAAGGAGGTCCTGACCTCATTTCAGAGGAGAGGAAGCTCAGAGTTCCATCGCTCTCAACAATATTAGAAAACCCCTCTCGAAGTGAGCGTGATTTCCACATCCAAATCCCTTTCCAACCTTCACCTTTCATCACCTTTTTCATTAAACTTGGTGAATTAAGTACCCTCCATCATCACCCAAGTGCAAGGGATGCTTTCCAACATTCAAGATCAAGCTCAATATCTTCAAGAAGATCCAACTTTCTCCATTCTCTTTTTAAATTCTCCCAAATTCGCATTAGTTTGTTTTGTTACTTAGTACTTTTATTCTCTCATCTCACATATTCTAATATACTTTTTATCTAGAATCATTGCACATCTCTTATTTTCTTATAAATAAAACCCAAAAAATAAGAAAAAGGGGATTTGCTCATAAATTCCAAACGAGAATTCTCATACTTTCCTCACACTTTTTTTCTCACAACTAAAACACTTTTTTACACACAAACACACATACAAGAGAAGTCCCCGATTGGATTTATGGGATAAATCCCACCCCTCATTTTTCATACGAACTACGTGGACTTTGATGCCTCTATAGGCTACGTAGGCGTCTCGGGGTAAAACCCGAGACTCGAGTGCTTTTCCTAACTTTTCCTATTTTTTTCTATAAACTTAACTCTCTTAGATTCTATATATTTACATATACGTATATTTGTGCTTGGTAGCGTATTATCCTGCATGCGTTATCATTCCCTTATAATGATCGACGCTAGGATAATCGCATAAATCCTATTTTCTAATATTACTTGTAGGAACATTCCTATGGATGATTCGCTTTATCTCTTCCATAATACAAGTCGATGATTCCTATCTCGACTACATATACACATGCACACATATCATGGGGAAATAAAGGAAAATATTAATAACCCATGAGAGACCGTAAGGGCGGAATGGGTGCCTAACTCCTTCCCATTTCGTAACTTAGCCTTCAGACCCTTTTCGAATCATTTTGGTTTCGTATGTATCAATATGTCTTTGGATGCTGTCTTTCGGGATGGCTCCCTTTTCTTTTGTCTATTTTAAGTAAAATAGACTGGCGACTCTATCTCTCTATATTTTCACCTCATCACCGACGTCCGTCAAAGCGCTCCTGAGAGGGATGTGCGGGACCAAGATCCTCTCGAGATGAAGGGAAGACACCCCCTCTCTTCTTCGCCTCTCTTGCCGTGAGGATCGAAATATGGGATGGCCACAGTGGCGACTCTGCTGGGGAATACTTCATTTTAAGGGCTAGAATCTATTTACATGGGTGTTTTATTTTCTTGTATATCCCCCTATTTACATGTTCCCCTTTACTATTTATGTGTACCTCATGCTTATGCTTCTATTCACATATTTATAGAGAATTCTCCATGTACACTTCACACCACGTGCACCTAGGATCACATATATCCCCATGTTGCACACATCACCCATCCATACTTGGTATAACTTTGGTACTCGTACTTTGCTCCCTGTTGGGCATGATCAAGAAAGATATTTTCATAAGATACTAATAAGATAATCATGCATGATTCCCACGATATTACCAAAGAGCATTGTGATTGACCAAATTTTCTCCCGTAACTGGAGGGTCACTTCGTGATGGGCGCTAGTCCGACAGGGCGCAGTTAGCCTAAGCGATATGACTCTCACCTTACATTGGCCAAGTACCTTCGACGTATATCGAACGGTTCCCCCGCATCATACTGCTTGACCGAAGTCATCACGGGAGGAATATCGTAGGGAACTCGTTCATGTACGCCGAATATATCGAATTCCCTCTCACACGTAACGTCCCCACGAGGTATATAGTGAGGCAATTCACATACACTTAGGTTTATAAAATGGCTTGTCCACACGTACCGATTACCCTCAAAAGAAAGACGTATATCGTGGAAGCCACGCCAAAGAGGGAACCCTTTTCTATTCACCCAACCAACTGCATACCTGCATATAGGTGTCAAACCTAGGACACACATGTTAGATTGTCAATTTTAACCCAAAACTCCGTCAAAATTCTGGGTCGGACTGTCGCTTAAATTTTTGCGCATTTTTAAAATGGGACCCTACCCGTGAGCCTTGTTACAAGTCCAGACGTAGCTTTGCATAGGTTACAAACCCAACTTTTCCAGGCTCGGGTCCCATCCGACATTTCATTTTGCATTTAAAAGAATTTAATACAAGTGAAAACATAATAATAATAATCATGTTGAGACCTGTCTCCAAAATATTCCTCCCTTCTTTATCAAAAATCTAAAAACATTTCTCCTTTCTTTACTAAAAATCCAAAAACATTTCTCCTTTCAATCTCAAAAAGAAGAAAAAAATGTTAAAAACATTTTCCTTCTTTCTTTTCAAAAATAAATCCCATTTTACGCCTTCTCAGGTCAATCGCACGCCCTTGGCCTGGCTCCTTATTGGCTTCGATCTTCAGTCAAATCACCCCGAAGCTCCGTCTGTTCCCCTGCAACCTCTTTTGAGTCCGGTATCATCCAATTTCCATGGAGAACACAGATCAAGTGCCAGTCGCGCAGCCATATCTGATGACAGTTTTAGCTTAGCTCGTGTCCAAGATTGACAACCTTCAGACTGAGGTCCAAAAGATGCAACGAAACCAGGTTCCTATTCCTCCAGAGCCCGAGGTCTTATTTTCTCGCGCTATGGGTCCACCCGAGCCTATCTGGGTTCTCGAAGAGTATCATCACGCTCCACGTGCCCCTCCTATTAATGGGTCGCCACCTGTCCAACTTCCTATGCCAAACATTGCCCAGTCTGGGGCTAACTTGACTGTGATCGTTGAGCCGAAAGAGGAAGAATTAAACAAGGTCAAAGAAGATCTCAAGATGCTAACTAACAAATTCGACCAAGTCAGAATCTCTGAAAATTACATGGACTACACCCACATGTATCCTTATCCAAAGGCGAGGTTACTCGAGAAGTTCAAGATGCCGAATATCGAGAAATTCGTAGGAAATGGACCACCGATTGTTCATCTTCGCAGTTATCTGAGGAAGAACAAGTCAACATAGTGAAGAAGAACTTCTTTCCCCATTTTCGAGAAACCATAGGAGGAGAATACTATCCCCACTTCTGAGCTCTCAGACAAGTAGGATTATAAATTGAGGAAGGTCTCACTAAAATAGAAATTAAGCAAAAGAAAGTATCCGGACAGTTCACCCCCAGAAAATATGACAAACCTTGTAGTGATACAGTCTCATCCATCAACAAAATCTCTCAACCAACCACTTCATGGGCACCAGAAAGTCGCTCTGTCCTAGTTGGAAAGGAATACACCGAGCTCCATGCTCCCCTCTCCAAACCGTTGGCCATACCACCGACCAATGCTTTCATCTTCGAAACATAATCCAAGGTCTAATTGACCGGGGTACCATTGCCCCACCAGCCAATCCTAAGCCAAACACTACTCACAACCCACTCCCAAATCATACCAATGCTATCTTCCTAGAAATGAACCCAGAATTTGATCCCTCAACTCAAATCACACCCATACACTCTCCCAAACCTCTCTAAACTTGCCCATATTTCCTCCTACACCCAGTTAGCCTCGCTGATCAGGCACTGACACTCCTTACTAGAGCATGCATCGCTGTTCGTATCTGTTCTAAAAATGGAGGTATGGAATTATCATAAGTGTTAAACTAACTCCTAGAGTTCGGGCTGAAATTTCCCTCACAGATGATTATTGATTACCAGAGATTTAACACGCTATTTTTGGAAGCATGGAAATGGGCCCAAGAGTTAAACAGTTTGGTGGTACCAACCGATGAAGTCAGCCTGGATGATGTCTTCCAGATCATGGCAGAATTATTCAGGCAAACTAACAACATTTGCAATATGACCGAGTTACTTGATACTCTGAAATTACAAGGGCGCCTGGTCCCTTCACCCTTATATATCCCCACAAAATGGGAAGACCTGTATAAAGAAGCCATTGAAGTTGTGGAATACATTGATTTTACATGGAAAGACAGAATTATTGCCACCGGATGGGGGGAAGAATTCAAAAATTCGAATGAAGAACAAGCTTTCAAGAAAACTGGCCCGATAGCCAACATGTGTGGGATGATATCATTTAAGGAGATCCTCGAATAAATAAAAAAAGTGGCAGAACAACTCGAGATTGACGAAGAAATATGGTTCATGTTCTTCCCTTCTTCAGTAAATCACATGACCAGATCAGGGAGGCATTACCAGATCCCAAGCTCACTACCAACCAATAACAAAGGGAAGGGCATTAAAAACCTTCCTATGCTAGAAATGACCCTTGAGGAAAGAAATATCCTCGATCAACTGAAGAAAACTCAAGCTAACATAACTCTATGGGGGCTTTCCATATCTTCCTAACTGCACAGAAATGCTTTGATCAAATTGTTCACTGGACCCACAGTTCCTCCTTCTACTACACCCGAAGAAGCGGTAAATTTAGTCGGATCCTTAACCTCTACCTGAATGCTATCCTTTTCTGAAGAAGAATCCCCAAAATTGGACCAAACCACAATCATGCACTCAATATCTCCGTCGAAGTTATGGGAAAAATCGTACCACTCTCTCTTATCGATAATGTATCCGCCTTAAATGTCTGCCCATTAAGAACCTTCAATTGTTTAGGACTGAAGGAAAGTGACCTCGCTCCAACCTCTATTGTTGTACGTGCCTACGATGATACTCGTTAAGAAGTGATGGGATCCCTAAAACTTGTAATAGGGGCTGGCCCTATAAACCCTGTCGTTGAATTTCAAGTTATTGACATCCCAGCTTATTTCAACCTATTGCTGGGATGACCTTGGCTCCAAAGTACGAAAGGTGTATCTTCCTCACTCCATCAGAAATTGAAATTCTTTGCCGACGGACGAGTTATCACCATTTTAGGCGTTGACGACAATACCGAGGGTGCAAGTACCAATAATCCAATCCTTAAGATATAACACGGGTTAAATGATATGCTCCTATCAGGATTCCGAGTTGAGCCACTTCTACTTTCGGAAGGGGAAGATTTCAAAGAAAGAGTTTGTCGTGAATACGACCCTCATGGCAATGTCATTGTGATTCAGATGTTCAAAAACATGCACTTCATGCTCGGACCGGGGTTAGGGCCAAGACAGCAAGGGATACTTGAACCCATTAAAGTGAAGAAAGCTTTCCCCCATTGTGGTTTGGGGTATCAACCATCAGAACAAGAGCTCAGAATGATCCGCCAGTCTCGACCAAAAAGAAGACTAGATTGCGTCCAAACTGTCCCAGGTAACTCCTTGAATGGATGATTCATTAAAGAGGGCAAAAACTTCCCCTTTTGTGGCTTTCAGGAACCATTGTATGACCATATAGATAAGAAGATAAAACCCTAAATGGAGAACTTTTTCCAAGACAGCTACCCATGGGTCAAAAGTTCCCAACACCATATATAACCACTCTTCAAAGATACTGAAAAAACTGAGGAAAGTGACTCTGAGGACTCGTTCGACTTGCAGACACTGGGGATAACACTCTATATGGTTCATTCAAGCGCTACATCACTGGATCCATCCCACTTGATTAAAGATGTTGATACACCTCTCCTCAAGTGGCATGCTACGCCAGTTCTACCTGTTGAAATCCCACCTAACCCCAATGTTTACCCCATTTATTCTTCTGTTGTCTATCCTTGATCAAATGTAATCGAGAACTCCTTTGACGAGGTTCTTAATGTTGTTTTCCCTATCAATGAAATAAACAAAGATTTTGAGTATCTTGTTGTGCCTTACATTAATTGTTTAGATTCCAATCAAACTTTTGATGATGATGATTTTGCAAATGAATAATTCTTAACTGATCTAAATAAGGTTAATAATAAAAAACAACACCGCATTCAAGTTAATGAAGAAGAGACTGTTATTATTAACCTCAGTTCTAGTAGCCAACTGCGCGAGATTAGGTTAGGGACTACCCTCGACAAGCATGAGCGCGCACAACTCGAAGAATTATTGAAGGAATTCGTAGATGTCTTCGCATGGTCCTTGGGTGTGCGTCTCGGAGGCATCTGAAATGAGAAGGAAGTTTATTAGTCTACAGTTATTAACAAATCTCAAATAGCTGAAGACGTAAGCGTAAATGCAAGAATACAACAATCCTAAAATAGGTCTCTATATCAAGAACGCTAAGCTGGAAGCGAAAATAAGCCGTACATATCCTAAAGGACACTAGAACCTGATGCTCTGATACCACCTGTAACACCCCGCCTAATTAAATACCGGGTGATCAGTCCTTTATTAAATTATAATCAAGGTGAACGGTTGGTTCATTCTTAGCATCACTGTCACAAAATAAACTTTCCAATTTAAACACCCTAAATAATTAAGCTAAGTGTCAAAATCATTTAAAACGTTATTTCCATTTTATTTAAATCCAATTATAAAAACCTTTAACAATTAACATTTTAAGAGTCACACGATTATTAAGACTGGAAATGAACATCCAATAATTTAAGCATTCAACTATCTAATACCAAATTTAAAACCACAAAGGAAAAACATCCTAATAGTAAACAAATCTCAAAGTAAAATACTAAAAGTAAATGGACATAATCTCTGATAGATCCAACTGAATAAGGAAAAGGGCGACACATGCCCAACTAATTAAAACAGAACTAAGAGTGGAGTCAATAATGAGGTCGTCTAAGAAAATGGCCTTCAACTCCCACGTAAGCTGCAGAACATTCCGTCCAAAGAATCCTAAGCATGACTCCCCTGCAGTCGGGCACCTGTAATATACATATATATGTAAGAGAGAAGAAATAACAGGAAATGGGCCAGAGCCCGATTGTAAAACAGTTTAAAATTTATTTTAGCAAGTATTTAAAATGCTTACCGGCTAATGCACAATCATGTTAGTATGCGACCCTCTCTTGAGAAATTCTCACCTCTCATCTAGTGTGCACGCCTACCGCACTATTTATCCCAAAAGTTTATCTTAATTAAATCTCTCATAAGGTGTCATGCCGACAATTACTAGGGATAAGATAATTAATTTCTGAAAATAAAGTTTTCACATATATTTCATTTCATTTTGAAATATTTCAGTGCTATCACAATTTTTTTTCAAACACTTATAATAAAGTCGGACTATTTATTCATTCCTTGACTACTTTTATTCACAGTAGAAAGTTCCCAGTTTCATGTCTATATATATATTAATCACTCATATAATATATATACTATCGGCACCCCACATAAATTTTATGGTGCGGGCATACTCTGCTATCAAGTCCCCGCATCACTCGTACTAAGGGAAATACTAGTTCGGAATCACTCTCGAACTGTATTAACATAAAACATATACAAATTAATGTGAAGCATAGTTCCAAGTCAATAAGAGGTCATCACATACCCTCACGTCTCTTAGGACCGTCTGACTATCAATCAGATAGCCTATACCAAGGAATCCTATGTTCTAAGGTACAAGTCCATATCCCCCATAAAGGTCCCATCGAGATACGATTGTCCCGGAGCGGTAACCTCAGTGATAGCAAGTAGCGCGGGCATGATTTTAACACACATATAGTATATGCACAAACACAATCATATATATACTACTATTCCTATTTCTAAATTAGGTACACCCACGATCCATACTTATGATATTCATTCTTAGTACACAATACTCGATTATTCCGTATAACGGGCTCGTCTCTTTTATTCTTATTTATAGGTTATTCCATACTTACTTCATATCACTCGTAGTATTCTTTCTCCCTATGTATAATTTCAGTAAGTACTCTATTATCTTCTAACGTAACTTCCTTACGAGTCTCACTCCTTTAGTTACACGTTCCCATAATTTCCTATGTGTATATTACTCCCCGTTAACCCTAAATTCGTCTTACATTAAATACTCTCTTTTTACTAAGTCCTACTAGTCCTCTTTATGTCCCAAAATGTTCTAACAATAATGCTCAAAGGTTACTACTCATTTTAATCGGAATAAACTATTATAAGAGGAATATGAGTTTTCCAGGAGGGGTCGATCGATCGATGGAAATGGGTCGATCGATTGGATCATCGATCGATCGATGCTCTTTGGTCGATCGATCGATCAAACAGTTATGGCGAAACTGCAGAAAACCCAATTACAGAAATCCTTCTCCAAACTCAATCAAATCATCATATTTTTCTCCCAAACTCCCAACAAATGATACTACAAGTGTTATAAACCCAAATACATAATTTTCTACGTGAAACATGTGGGTTTTCATCAAGTATAACGATTTAAATGGGTAAAATCTACATAAACTTCAAGAACTCTAATCTTTTCTTTCAATTTAAATTCTTCTAATTCTTTCCCAGATTTTCTACTTCTAACTCAATGAAAATTCGTGGTGTATCCTCTACATGTGAATTAGATTTCCAGAATATGATTATTACCTCTACAACATGCGAATTCTAGCCTCCAATATATGCTTTCTTTCATGAAACTAGTTCTAATTAACCCTATACTAACATAATTGAAGCATTAACTAAAAATAAAGCAAGATAGATACTTGCCTGGAAATCTTTGTTTCTGATTTATGGAAGAAAGTGGTGTGGTTGTGTTCCTCGTCGCGCGATCTACACTTTGGCGGTGATGGCAGTGTAAATGACGGAGTTTTGATCCTATAAATCCTTGGAAATATTCTCCCCTTCTTCTCCAATGGTCGTTCTTTTGTTTTGCTTATGTTAACCCTAGATGACAACCCCTAACATCTGATATAGCCTTGGTAATTCGTGGGCTTAATTACCCAATAATAAGAAATGTCCAAAACGCCCTCCCAAGATGCTAATGAGGCCTAAAAATGCCCCGAGACCCAAACTAAACCCCCGGGTACATTATTTTTCTATCTCAACCCTTCCGGACACATTGGCGCACTCAAAACGACCATACTAGTGACTTGTAATTTATTCACTTTTAATAATATTAATTTAATCTCGACATGACACCGGCGCGTCCCGATTTAATTTCCCAAAATTATCAAATTATATACTCTTGATAATTTTAATAAATTTGATTATACATATTACTTTATCCGTTAAGAAATATTCAACAGAATCCCAATAATTACTAACTCTCATCGTGCTAGTAAATATTTAAAATAATTTCTGAATTAATATTAAATTAATATCTCAAATTAAATTTAATAAATCCCCAAATTCAAAAGTCATAAAAATACGTGGTATTACATGGACAACGTCGCCGCTCAACGCCACCAGAAATCCCCCAATACCAGCAAAATAAACAACCGGGCCATCTGTCTCACCTGCAGCCCGTCCTCCACATCAACCACCCTGCCCAATAAAACATTCTTTAGCAGCGACAGACAAATGGAGTCCACAGACACTATCCTCCCCTCATCACCAAGTGTCGTGCGCTGACCAAGCATAAATTCTTCAGAATTTAGCTCCTTAATTTAGTGATTTTAATATCTCGAACAATGTAATTGAGCCATTTTTATGCCATATCAATCCATTGTTTATTCCTAACAACTTTCCCTAGTTTTTGTATAAGTTGGATGAAGTTTTCAGGAATGGAATGCAAGAAAGAATCCAAAAGAAAAGAAAAGATGCAAGCAAGAAATGTCTAAGGGCAAAAGTGTAATTCCATCCCGAATTCGAAAGTGACACCAAAAGGGAAGTTGAAGAGAATGAGTTCACAAGAGCATAGGAAGAAACGTCATCCAAATCGGAGGTCTAGATAAGAAGATATGGCCAGTCAAAGCTGCAAAGAAAAAGTCAAAGAAGAAGAAATTCGGACCGATCCGAGTAGGAGTCGGACCGATCCGATTTGCCCAAGTCCAGTGCACTCCGGATCGATGGCAAACCGATGGACGCAATAATCGAACCAATCCGGACACAACCGGACCGATCCGAAAACTCTCTCTAAAAATCTGATCTGAAAACTCTCTCTAAAATTCCTAACCCTAGCCCCCCCGAAATGTTGTAGAACTTGGCTTTTTATAGCACAAATCATCCAAAGTCGGTTTCCAATTGTGCTTGTGGAACAAGATTCACAGCTACGTACTCAAATCTGCACAATAAATGGCAAATTAATTCCAGGCTTTCGAACACCCGGATCGGTCCGGGTCTTAATCGGATCGGTCCGATATCCATCGGATCGGTTCTTTTATTTTCTTCCGGATCGGTCCGGTTGTGTCCGAATTGGTTTGATTATTGCGTCCATCGGTTTGCCATCGATCCGGAGTGCACTGGACTTGGGCAAATCGGATCAGTCCGACTCCTACTCGGATCGGTCCGAATTTCTTCTTCTTTGACTTTTTCCTTGCAGCTTTGACTGGCCATATCTTCTTATCTAGACCTCCGATTTGGATGCCGTTTCTTCCTATGCTCTTGTGAACTCATTCTCTTCAACTTCCCTTTTGGTGTCACTTTCGAATTCTGGATGGAATTACACTTTTGCCCTTAGACATTTCTTGCTTGCATCTTTTCTTTTCTTTTGGATTCTTTCTTGCATTCCATTCCTGAAAACTTCATCCAACTTATACAAAAACTAGGGAAAGTTGTTAGGAATAAACAATGGATTGATATGGCATAAAAATGGCTCAATTACATTATTCGAGATATTAAAATCACTAAATTTTAGAGCTAAATTCTGAAGAATTTATGCTTGGTCAAATCCCCCTAACTTAGGACTTTGCACGTCCCGGGCAATGTATTTGAATCTAACCATCATTCATTTCTTGAAAGCTTCTTTATTTGAAATAGTATTCCACTTTCGCAGGCACGCGATTGCATTTAGCGTATGCAACAAGCCTTTAAACCTCTAGGTTACCCTAGTAGGACGAGTTTTGTCTCGTGAGGGTTTGCAGTGAATTTACCCACAAAATTCTTTATTGACTCAAATAAATATCAAAATACTCAAAAATTGTACAATTTAAACTTTTCTAAAAATAATCACCATAAATTCATATTCATCTGTCTCAAACCATAGTGTGTGTGTGCAAAGCCAAAAATTAAACCTCCAATTTCCACCGATTGAGCATTACGTTACTTTCCGAAAATTCGTTTTGATTCAAATTCTTACGGATTGCACTCACAAACGAATCACTCGGATTGTGGCTATTTTCTCTCGGTATGCATGATATAAAGAGTAAATATAATGAACACAAATTCATGCATACAAAATTGAAAAGAAGGAAATTTATTGTGAAAAGATCTCATCATCGGATTACGGTTATTAGGAAATGGGAACATCACCTCTAATTCACACCATTTTAATCTCTTATATTATCTTTTCATGTCTTAGCTCTCCATGCGGTAATTAATTTCGCCATTCGGACTCAGTTAGGACTTTTCGGGGTTAGAATGTGTAAAGGGTAAAAATGGGAATGGATGGAATGTTCGGAATTGGAAAATGTCCTTATGATGTCCATTTGTGCTTTTTCGGGCCTTTGCTCTTTTTTTTTTCTTTTTTTTTTCATTTTTTTTTCTTGCTATTTTTGTTGAGCATATCTATTTTTTTTTTCTTGCCCCTTTTTGTTGCACAATTTGGACTTGATGAATATTCAATTTTCACAATTCCGGGCTATTTGGGTTTTTCGGGTTGTCAAACGAAAGGATAAATTTTTTATTAGGCTCAAATTGGGTTGCAAAGGGATAATTTTTCACATCTTTTTATGGCTAATATTTTTGGGTAACAAACGAGGGCCTACTTCATTGTCCAAATTGCTAATCACATTACCATATGCATCTCGAGATTATTTAAGTTTAGAGATATATTTAGCACGAATTTCGAGAAACATTTCACACATTTCCCATAACCGGTCAAAACAAAGGATTGAGATCATCAATGACTTATTAAAACGCTGAAAAGAACTTTGAGTTAATCATAAACTCGGATTGATTTAAAAACTCATAAAAAATTGAAAAGCTCAAAATCTCACCGGGTTTTATTAATCTCCACACTTATTCGTAAAGTCGTCAATTTTCTTTCAATTTCCATCTTCGGTCAATTTTTGCTTAGTGCATTATGAATTTTACAATTTGAGACTATAAATAGAATAAAGGTGATATTTTTGAAAAATTTAAATTCCAATTTTTATTTATTTTGAAGAAAAATGTTTTTTTTGATTTTTTTCAACATATATTTTTTTTTAAATACATAAATATGAATATAAGCGAAGTTTTATGAATACACACCTGTCATCCCCCCTAACTCAATGATTTGCATTGTCCTCAATCAAATAGATAAGAGATAAAAGAAGACAACATAAAGAGTGCGATAAATAAAACATGCCAATATCATATTAAAACTGTAGATTACAAACAAATTGTGGAAATAACTGTATAAGCAAAACTATAACATAGGGATAAAAATCCTAATAAGGGAAAGGTATCCTAAGGGGCGGGTGGGGGATGTGAAGTACTCGGAGCAGACCGATCATATGGATTATAATAGTAGGGAGGAAGAGGGGCCTCGGGGCCCGCTTGGAGACGGTACAAGTCGGCCTGCATACGCAGGACCAAACTCATATCCCTCTCGTAGGAGGACACATGTGCGTCAAATCGCGTCTCAAGAGAGAGAACGCGCTCATGCAAGACATCCTCCGGAATGTAATCCGGATCCGCCGTCTCATCATATTCTGCCTCTTCACCCTCCGCCATTTCCACGTCCTCCTCGGCGATGTTCTCCTCTTCATCGTCGTCTTCCTCACTAGAATCGTCTTCGTGCCGAGCACGGACGACCTGAATTTGCCGCTCACTTCGAGTGCGGGACTCTTGTCCTAAAGGTTTAGGAAGTTTGACAAGATCCTGAGGTGGTGCGATACCGGCATCTCGAAGCATTGAGGTGATGAGTCGACCATACGGAAGAGGAGTGCGGCCCTTTTTATCATATGCCACAAAAAGGATATCGGTGTAAAATGTGCGGGCCAAATTGATCACGGTCGCCGGGTCGAAGAGATGATACACCATGGTGGCTTGGCGAGGCCTCATCGCCGAATCATTAGAAGTTTTCAAAATGTTGGCACAAACGATATGGAAAGTGAATCGTGCCTTGTCGGACAAGCGGCCGATGGGAAATGTCTCGGTGTTCCAAACCGCACCCGGTTGAATTCGCGAGATACAAACTTCTTTTGTGAGGACGGGATCGGGACTCGGATAGTCAAACTGATCGGGAGTGAGCACACCATATGATTCGAGTTTGCGCACCACGAGGTCAAGTGAGAACGGGATAGGTATGGAATCCACAAAGGCTTGGGATTCAAATTCAGCCGTACGGACAAGAGAGCCGTAAAACTGACGAACTTCATTTTCCCACACAGCCTCATATGGTTCATTAAAGAAACGGCCCCAGCCCCGTAACCGAAAAAGGTTGGTGACAGAATTGGGCATTTGATCCCATAACACTTGACGCTCGATATGGATTTTGCGGGTAGGGCTGAAAAATTTTCGGCACCAATTTGCCTCTTGGCGGGAACGATACTCCCCATTGCCGTTGGGGAGAACTTCAATGGAAGTGTACTTTTGGGGAGCAGCCATGAGGTATGGAGGAAGGAGATAGCTATGGAGATATAAGAGAGAAGATAGGTGGAGGTGTGAAGAAAATGGGTAGTGGAGGTAGGTATTTATAGGAATGAATGGGTGGGAAATGGGGGGACGAAATTTTGAAGGAAGGGTTGGATTGGGGGAAGTGAATGGGTGGGGATTGAGGAGGTGGAAATGAAGAGGTGGTCTCTTGGGATTATAAACCTGCAGAAAATCGGACCGATCCGGTTTTGGGCCGGACCGATCCGGTTTTGGGCCGGACCGATCCGCCTCACCGGATCGGTTCTATTTTTACCCCGGACCGATCCGGATGACCGGATCGGTTCTTTTTTCCCACCGGACCGATCCGGTTTCAGGATTCCAGAATTCTTCTTCTCTCTTCCTAAAAATGCTCATACTCCACTCCAATGATGATTTTTCATCCTCGCAAACTTCCAACTAACCTCGCAACTCATTGATAACGAACAACCCGCACCCTTCGGATTCTCAACCCTCAGAACGGACTCTAACCTATAACTTCTACATCCTACGACTCAATGTACAACAATCACCCCATACATGTCGGGGGTGTGACGACCTCACTCTCTTCTTTCAATCAATCCCCATAAATGGGGTCCGACAGCCAGATTGTGTCGGCTTCTTTAACCATGGCTTCCAAATAAGGCTTGAGACGATGCCCATTGACTTTAAAAGTGGTTCCCCCCTTCTCATCCATTAGCTCAATGGCTCCATGGGGAAATACCGCTTTCACAATGTAAGGACCAGACCATCGAGACCGTAATTTACCGGGAAACAAGTGCAACCTCGAGTTGTAGAGAAGTACTTTCTGTCCCAAATGAAACTCTTTCTTACGAATAATTCCGTCATGAGTTCGTTTCATTCGGTCCTTGGAAATTTTGGCACTTTCATACGCATCATTGCGCATTTCTTCCAACTCATTCAACTGAAGTTTACGTGTTTCACCGGCTTGATCCATTTTGAAGTTCACCCTTTTTATAGCCCAATACGCTTTGTGTTCGATTTCAACCGGAAGATGACAAGGTTTGCCATACACAAAACGAAATGGGGACATCCCAAGGGGATTTTTGTATGCGGTTCTATAAGCCCAAAGAGCATCAGTCAACCTAAGAGACCATTCTTTCCTATTAGGATCAACTGTCTTCTCTAAGATATTCTTGATCTCCCTATTAGCAAGCTCGGCTTGGCCATTCGATTGGGGGTGATAAGGTGTGCTAACCTTATGGACAATTCCATACTTCCGCATTAGTTTATCCATCGGCCTATTGCAAAAATGAGTTCCATTATCACTAATTATGGCCTTAGGCATACCAAAGCGAGAAAGTATATTTTCTTGAATAAATTTGATCACCACCTTACTGTCATTCGTCCGTGTAGCTATAGCCTCTACCCATTTTGAGACATAATCTACAGCGACGAGAATGTATAGAAAACCAAAAGAAGGGGGAAAGGGCCCCATGAAGTCAATTCCCCAACAATCAAACAACTCCAAGACTAAAATAGGGGATAATGGCATCATATCACGGCGAGTAATAGCTCCCATTCTTTGGCATCTATCTCAAGTCTTACAAAAAGCATTCACATCCCGGAAGATTGTGGGCCAATAAAGACCACTTTGAAGGATTTTCGCAGCAGTTTTATTTTTAGAGAAATGACCGCCACATGCTTCCGAATGACAGAATCGAATCACCCCTTGAATTTCCTCATCGGGTACACATCTCCGGATAATTTGGTCAGCACAATACTTAAACAAGTATGGATCATCATAAAAGAACATGCGTGACCAAGTAATGAACCTCCTTCTCTCTTGCGGATTCCAACTAGAGGGAACAACTCCTGTGACAAGGTAATTGACAATATCCACAAACCAAGGGAGAGAAGAGGTAGCAAATAAATTCTCATCCGGAAAATACTCGTCTATGGGAATGGGATCAATAGGTAAGTCGGACGAGAGTCGTGACAAATGGTCAGCAACGACGTTTTCTACTCCTTTCTTATCTTGAATCGAGAGATTAAACTCTTGTAGGAGTAGGATCCACCTGATTAAACGAGGTTTGGCATCTTTCTTGCTCAAGAGATACTTCAATGCCGAATGATCAGTGAAACAAAGGATAGGCGACCCAACAACGTAAGAGCGAAATTTGTCGAGAGAGAAAACGACAGCTAGCAACTCTTTCTCTGTAGTAGAGTAATTCAGCTGAGGGCCAGATAATGTACGGCTAGCATAGTAAATAACATGAGCTTTCTTGTCTCTTCTCTGTCCAAGAACAGCCCCAATCGCGTAATCACTTGCATCACACATAAGCTCAAAGGGAAGCGACCAATCCGGAGCTTGCATGATAGGTGCAGAAATAAGCATGCTTTTGAGTTTATCAAATGCTTCTTGACATGCTTTACTCCACTCAAATGGAGTGTCCTTCATGAGAAGATTACTCAAAGGTCTAGCGATGGCGCTAAAGTCTTTGATAAACCTCCTATAAAATCCAGCATGGCCTAGAAAGGACCTCACATCTTTAAGTGATTTTGGCGGGGGTAACTCAGATATTACTTCAATTTTTGCTCGATCAACTTCAATTCCCCTAGATGAGACTATGTGGCCCAAGACTACACCCTCGGTAACCATGAAATGGCATTTTTCCCAATTGAGGACTAAGTCTTTTTCCACATATCGGAATAGAACTCTCTCAAGATTAGCTAAACAATGGTCAAAAGATGAACCGAAAACGCTGAAATCGTCCATGAACACCTCAGTACCTTTTTCAATCATGTCGCTAAAGAGACTCAACATGCACCTTTGAAAAGTAGCCGGCGCATTACATAACCCAAATGGCATACGTTTATAGGCAAACGTACCAAATGGACATGTAAAAGTCGTCTTCTCTTGATCAAGAACATCCACTTCAATCTGATTATACCCGGAATACCCATCTAGAAAACAATAATAAGGATGGACCGCTACTCTTTCAATAACTTGATCGATAAATGGTAAGGGAAAATGATCCTTTTGAGTACCGGCATTGAGCTTTCGGTAGTCAATGCAAACACGCCACCCCGTGGTGGTGCGTTGAGGTATTAATTCTCCCTTAGCATTTTCAACCACAGTCATCCCTGATTTCTTTGGAATGACCTGAATTGGGCTCACCCATTTACTATCCGAAATGGGATATATAATTCCAGCATCTAGCAATTTGATTATTTCCGCTCTTACAACATCTTTCATGGTTGGATTTAACCGCCTTTGCATCTCATGAGATGGCTTCACTTCTTCCTCGAGATGGATTTTATGGGTACAAATCAAAGGAGTTATACCCTTCAAATCTGCTATGGTCCATCCAAAAGCACTTCTATGCTTTCTCAATACATCTAACAACATACCTTCTTGCCCTTTTTCTAGATGGGAAGACACAACAACAGGAAATGTATCATTCTCACCTAAAAAGGCATATTTGACATGGGAAGGTAGTTTCTTCAACTCAAGACTAGGAAATCTATGTTCAGAGGGGGCCATGGGTGTATCCCTCGGAGGAAATTCTTCATACCTAGAAATCCAGTCAACCGCTCTCAAACTCTCAAAACTCTCCTCCTCTTGTAACCATATTTTTAACTCTTCCACCTCTCTCTCAAACTCAGTATAATCACTCATTTGAGCATCACTTTGCCCTAAGCACACTTTCAGAGCATCGTCTCCTATGATTTTTTCAATATTTTCATCCACCACTTCTTCAATAAGATCCACTTCAAGAATCTCATCCTCATCACCCATTTGGTTAGCGACATTGAAAATATTTTTCTCGAGAGTCATGTTTCCAAAAGTGAGTTGCATTTGGCCATTCCGTGTATTGATCAAAGCATTAGCGGTATCTAAGAACGGTCGGCCCAATATAATTGGAAAATGATTTCTCATATGGGGAACAGGCTCGGTGTCCCAAATAACAAAATCAACGGGGAAGTAGAACGTATCCACTTGAACAATTACGTCTTCTACAATCCCGCGAGGCACTTTGACTGTCCTATCAGCTAACTGTAGGGTGATTCGGGTAGGTTTTAAATCACCTAAATCAAGCTTCTTATAGATGGAGTATGGGAGGATGTTTACACTCGCACCTAAATCAAGCAATGCCCTTTCCACTCTCATTTCTCCAATGATACACGAAATGGTAGGTGAACCTGGATCTTTGAATTTTGGTGGAAGATCATTGAGAAGAACTGAGCTCACATTCTGTGCCAAGAAAACATTTTTCTTCACCTTAAGACGTCTCTTGACAGTCAAAAGATCTTTAATAACCTTCGCATATGCTGGAATTTGTTGAATAGCATCAAGGAACGGCAAATTCAATTTTACTTGCTTCAACACATCCATCACCTCGATACGCGAAGCACCTTTCTGGGGTGACTCTAAGCGTTGAGGAAATGGAGCAGTAGTAGGCGACTTGACTTCAATATCAGGCTCAACTTCCGCATCTTTCAATTCCTTTTCTAAGGAAGGTTCTTCAGACTCGGAAATTTCAGATTTCTTCACAGTCTCGAGTTCGACTCCATCATCATTCACCTTTGGCAATTTAGGTGCTAGATCAATTTCTCGGCCACTACGAAGAGTAGTAACAGCTTGACATTGTTCTTGCAGATCTGATGATGTGGAACAAACCGTGGTTTGACCTTGAATAGGTGGTCTTTGGCCTTGAGCTGGAAGCTTACCATTTTCTTGAGTATTCACCGCAGACTGCAACCTAGAGATGTTAGTATGCATTTCAGCGAACATTCGCTCAAATTTGGCATCTCTCTCTTTTTGGGATTGGATGAATTGATTGAAATTATCCTCAAGAAATCTCTTAGGTGGAGGTACATAAGGTCCGGGAGGTGGTACTTGCATAGGATTTGCCACTTGCTGAAATTGAGGGGGTTGTTGTAGAGTCATCTGTGGGTTAGGAACCATCCCACCTTGGGGTTGTCCATAACTGTACCCGGGATTCCTCCACGATTGATTATATGCATTCCCTTGCTGAGCATTATAATTTCCTCGATAACCTCCTATTGCATCAACCTGTTCAGTGTACATGGCCTTGTATGCAGGAATAGTAGGACATCCTTCGGTAGAATGGCCTGCATTACAAATGGCACATACCTTCTCCACCCCAGTTTGTACGGATCCAGACACATCTCTCAATCGCATATCTAGCATATCTCTAAATTTCTTCTCCATTTGGTCAAGTTTTCGATCCAACAAAGTGTCCTTGTCCAAGTGATAAATACCGGACGCAGCAGGCAAGTTGGACACTTGTCGATTTCGATTTTGACTATTTGGATCAGAAGTATCCCATGCTTGGGTAGTTTCCGCCACATATTTCAAATGAGCCTCAACATCGCTCGTACTTAACTCCCAAAAAGGTTTCTCACACATGGTTTGAACAAGTTGTTTAGACGCTACAGTAAGGCCTTGATGGAAAAATGAAATCAGATGATGAGTTTCAAAACCATGATGGGGGCACGCACTAACTAACTCCTGATATCTTTCCCAACACTTATCAAAAGCCACATTCTCATTTTCACGAAAAGCTTGAATTTGGGCTTTAACAGAATTGGTTTTGTGTTGTGGAAAAAATTTAGAGATAAACTTGTTTTGCATATCTCTCCATGATAACACAGAATTTGGGGGCAGGGTCCATAACCAAGTTTTCGCTTTATCCTTTAAGGAAAAAGGAAAGAGCTTTAACCGGATTACTTCTTGTGGACAAGTTTGATCTCCAAATGTCTCACACGTATCTTCGAATTCTCGAATATGGAGATATGGTTTTTTCGAATCCATCCCATGAAATGTAGGAAGAATTTGGATCATTCCATTCCGAAAGTGGAACTGACCGGCATTATATGGGAATAAAATGCAACTAGGGTTAGCAGTTCTCTCTGGAAATAAAAGATCTTTCATGGGTTGATATGGTACATCATCCTCTCCAGCACCAACACCGACACTACCATGATCCGACATATTGCTACCGAAAGTTTCAGAATTCTCACTCAGGGTTTGACTCCAAGAACGACTTGTGATGGAATTATTAGGCGAAGGAGGTGGAACCCAAAACGGCAAAGACTCAGAATTTTCAGATCCGGCTTCGGCAATAGGATTTTCGTGAATTTGGGTGGGAGATGAATTCTGCATATAACACACACGAGAAAGGATTTTTTTTTTTTTTTTTAAATGAAATCACTTGTAGATAACAATAACTTTCTTGAAAATTTAACAATTTTAGATCCCCGGCAACGGCGCCAAAAACTTGACACGACTTAATATTTGTCTCAAAAGTGCATATTTATCTAGGCTCAAGTGCAAGCCTTGTCGCTCAAGTAATAACCCGGTAAGTCGGGATCGTCTCCACAGGGATCAAAATTGCCAAACAATAACAAGGAAAATTACCGAACCGTTAAATGATTTCTTGAAAGAAATAAAAAGATGATTGATTTTTGAGAAAATTTCTAAAACTTTACTTATGAAAAATAAATGGAAATTAACAGCAAAATTTGGGTTTAACAATTTAGAGAAAATTAGGGTAGGGTACAATCCCTCAATCCTTAACAAATTATTCTTTAGAATATTAAAATTATAAATCAAAATTCTTGATTAAATCCAGTCCTTATCATCACTAAGCATTACATATATGAGATTCAAGACCGCATCATATGAAATCAAAGATCAATATAAGGCGGTGAACGACAAATTATACATACAAAACATTCTTAAACATCCCAAGTACCTAGGGCAAGAGAGATTAAAAGATATGACAATGCATATATGATTTTCATTCACGATTCAACCAACAATTTCATTTATTTTCTAATTTTCCATACGAATAATTTATATTAGGATTGAGTTCATTTACCCCATCCCTTGAGAAATTAGCTACTCATGATTTGGTTGAAAAACAAATTCACATATGAAACTATGAAATTGCAGAACATTGTAAGAAATTTGCAGAAATTAAACAAAAGAGAATAGAGTGATATTACTTGAATTCAGCACAAAAACGGAATTGAGATTCAGAATACAAACTAGGGTTCATGCAAATCTTGAAGGAAATGGAAATTTAACCTAAAAATCTGATCTGAAAACTTTCTCTAAAATTCCTAACCCTAGCCCCCCCGAAATGATGTAGAACTTGGCTTTTTATAGCACAAATCATCCAAAGTCGATTTCCAATTGTGCTTATGGAACAAGATTCACAGCTACGTACTCAAATCTGCACAATAAATGGCAAATTAATGCCAGGCTTTCGAACACCCGGATCGGTCTGGGTCTTAATCGGATCGGTCCGATATCCATCGGATCGGTTCTTTTATTTTCTTCCGGATCAGTCCGGTTGTGTCCGGATTGGTTCGATTATTGCGTCCATCGGTTTGCCATCGATCCGGAGTGCACTGGATTTGGGCAAATCGGATCGGTCCGACTCCTACTCGGATCGGTCCGAATTTCTTCTTCTTTGACTTTTTCCTTGCAGCTTTGACTGGCCATATCTTCTTATCTAGACCTCCGATTTGGATGCCGTTTCTTCCTATGCTCTTGTGAACTCATTCTCTTCAACTTCCCTTTTGGTGTCACTTTCGAATTCTGGATGGAATTACACTTTTGCCCTTAGACATTTCTTTCTTGCATCTTTTCTTTTCTTTTGGATTCTTTCTTGCATTCCATTCCTGAAAACTTCATCCAACTTATACAAAAACTAGGGAAAGTTGTTAGGAATAAACAATGGATTGATATGGCATAAAAATGGCTCAATTACATTGTTCGAGATATTAAAATCACTAAATTTAGGAGCTAAATTCTGAAGAATTTATGCTTGGTCATGCGCACTACCTCTGGCATCACCCGCAAAGAGCGATCCACCTATATCTTCTCGCCATCGCAATCTAGCCCCAGCAGCTGCTGAACATCTATAGGAGTCACAGTCATCTCCTCGAAACCAAAATGAAAGGTGTGGTTAGTGTCCCACCCATCTCTCCCAGTGCGCATAAGATCGCCGTTGAACGAGGTGTCTCATCCAACACAGACACCAACCTCCCAAAGCGTGCTGAGGATACCACCCAACGCCCCACAGGTGGAAGATGCTCCCAGACATCCTTAAGCCCCGTTGTCCCGCGGGCACGCATAGTCGACAAAGAAACATCGGACTGTCAAAAAGAGAAAATCCTTGTCAAAATCCAAGAAAAAAGGAAAATCACCAAGAAAGAATGCCAAAAGTCATTTTACTTACATAACCGCCAGGGATCACCACCCTCGAAGAGAGATGACGCGATGGCTCCCGCAGCAAAGTCCGTTCATCCGTATTCGGCTCGAATGCGTCAAAAAGAGTTCTCACTCCCCAAAGCAAGAGGCACCCTGTACCTCCACTCCACATTTACCCAGTCGTCAATAGCCAACTATTCCCCGTGTACTGCACTGCTCATAAAAGCGGCCATTTTTTAGATTGCGAAATGCTAGGACGATTTGCAGAAGAAAATCGCAGAAAGAGAGAAGGCAAGAAGCTGTGAAAAATGAGGGGAACCCGCCCCCTTTTTATAGGATGCCAAGGGTCATGCCGACCAGCACTACACCCCCACCTACCGATTGACAGTCACCATTTAGCTTCTCGAGGCAACTCAAAAGTCTGTGCCACTGCCGAATGGCACCCTCCGCACCATGCCGACCGGCACCACTTTAAATTTTCGTACAAAAATTCCCAAAAAATACCAGAAAACCCTAAAAATTTCTAAAAAAAATCCTAAAAATTCCAGAAAGGATTTAGAGCTTTTTCACTAAGAAAATTTTGCACTCCCCCAAGCGAAATCCCTATTTACCCAGCGAAACTCTCAAAATCCAAATGAATCTCCTCCCGGCAACGTTCCCGGAGGACCCCTAAGTAACCCAAAATTCCCCAAAGGTCTCAAAATTTCCCCGAGAAATACGTCCAAATCCTGGACCACCTAATCACTTCCCCAGCATTAAAATTGGCTTTTCCCCCGGTAAAGTCTCCAAAAGACAAGAGGATTTCCCCAGGAATCAACTCCCCAGCTCAAATCAAAATCACGAGGTAATTTTCCCTGCAGAGTTCCCCAATAAAATCTCATCCTTAAGCCCACAGAATTGGCTTCGACCCGCAGAGTTGGTCATCTCATCCTTAAACCCGCATAATTGATCATTTCAAACATAAGCCCGAGAAATTGGCTTCGACCCGCAGAATTGGTCATTTCAAAATTAAGCTCGCAGAATTGGCTTTGACCCACAGAATTCGTCATTTCAAACTTAAGCCTGCAGAATTGGCTTCAACCCGTAAAATCGGTCATCCCAAACTTAAGCCCACAGAATTGTCTTCGACCCGCAGAATTGGTCACCCTCATCCCTAAGCCCTCAGAATTGGATTCAACCCGCAGAATCGGTCACCCTCATCCCTAATCCCGCAGCAGTAGATTCAACCCTCAGAATTGGTCATTTTAAGCTTAAGCCCACGGAATTGGTTATCCCCAACTTAAGCCAGCAGAATTGGTTATCTCAAACTTTAGCCCGCAGAATTGGCTTCGACCCGCAGAATTGGTCATCCCAAACTTAAGCCCTCAAAATTGGCTTCGACCCGCAGAATTAGTCATCCCAAACTTAGGCCCTCAGAATTGGCTTTGACCCGCAGAATTGGTCACCCTCATCCCTAAGCCCTCAGAATTGGCTTCGACCCACAGAATCGGCCAACCTCATCCTTAGGTCCTCAGAATCGACCTCGACCCTCTGGTCATCCTCTTTCAAAGGCATTATATGGTGTCTATTCAACGGTTATCGTTTGTTCCAAACTCACCCATCGAGGGGCTCTGTAGACACCCCGTTCTAATACCCCCCTAACTTCTCCTAAGGTCCCTAGCACCTCCCTTCATCATTTCAAACCTAACTTACACCCCGGGTACTAACCTAAAGTCCATCGGGGGCTCCCAGGCTCTAGTTAACCAAAAGTCAAACTCTTCATCTCAAATGAGACCGAATGAATATTTGAAGGGCACTGAAACCCCTTTCCAATGGTCCATCCCATATGCAATTTTGACCTACCTTGCAGACGAACAACCCGTTTTCCCCCAAAACTCGATCAGGAGGTCACCGGATGCCCCCAGGCCCTGCTTGACAAAAGTCAACCCTTCAGCTCGACTGAGACTGAATTAATCTTCAAAGGGCACTGAAACCCCTTTCCAACGGTCTGCCCCATGTGAGATTCAGACTTACGGTACGGACGAATGATCCGTTTTACTCCGAAAGGTCATCGAGCGCTTCCAGGCCTCAGTTGACCAAAGTCAACTCCCCAAACTGAGTAAAGCTATTTGGAATGTCAAAGTACATCTCCTAAACTTTCCAACAGTCCACTCCGTGCGTCATTCTGACTTACCATACGGATGAATGATCTGTTTACGTCCGATGATCCCCCGTCCAAAGGACCAACGAAAGATTTCGAGCCATATTTGACCCAAAGTCAACTCTCGGACCGAGGAGCAATCCAAAATACTTTTTATGGTTACAATGGTTTACCCTGTGCACAATTCGTATCAATGGTTTACACTCTATAATCGATTTTCCAAAGGAACCTGAAAGAGATTGCCAAATGGCAGGTTCCAAACCCTGCCTATCGGCAGTGTGCCTAAACACACCTGCCGATTGGCAGGACGAGGGCTATGCCAATCAGCAATGCCCTGGGCCTATAAAAAGGAGGGTTTAACCTCATTTAAAAGGAGAGTAAGATTAGAGATCCATCCCTCTCAGCAAGCTCAGAAAACCCCTCTCGAAGTCAGCGTAATTTTCACATCTAAATCCCTTTCCAACCTTCACCTTTCATCAAATCTTTTATCAAACTTGGTGAATTAATTACCCTCCATCATCACCCAAGTGCAAGGGCTTCTCTCCAACATCCAAGATCAAGCTCAATATCTTCAAGAAGGTCCAACTTTCTCCGTCCTCTCCTTAAATTCTCCTAAATTCACATTAGTTATTTTTGTTACTTAGTACTTTTATTCTCTCATCTCACATATCCTAATATACTTTTTATCTAGTATCATTTCACATCTCTTATTTTCATATAAATAAAACCCAAAAAATAAGAAAAAGAGGATTTGCTCATAAATTCCAAACGAGAATTCTCATACTTTCCACAAACTTTTTTTCTCACAACTAAAACACTTTTTTACACACACACACGTATAAGAGAAGTCCCTGATTGGATTTATGGGATAAATCCCACCCCTCATTTATCATACGAACTACGTGGACTTTTATGCCTCTATAGGCTATGTAGGAGTCTTGGGGTAAAACCCGAGACTCAAGTCCTTTTCCTAATTTTTCCTATTTTTTCTATAAACTTAACTCTCTTAGATTCTATATATTTACATATATGTATATTTTTGCTTAGTAGCGTAGTATCCCGCATGCGTTATCATTCCCTTATAATGATCGACGCTAGGATAATCGCATAAATCCTATTTTCTAATATTACTTTTAGGAACATTCATATGGATGACTCGCTTTATCTCTTCCATGATACAAGTCGATGATTCCTATCTCCACTACATATACACATGCACACATATCACGGGGAAATAAAGGAAAATATCAATAACTCATGAGAGACCGTAAGGGAGGAGTGGGTGCCTAACACCTTCCTATTTCGTAACTTAGCCTCTAGACCCTTTTCGAATCATTTTGGTTTCGTATGTATCAGTATGTCTTCGGATGCTGTCTTTCGGGACGACTCCCTTTTCTTTTGTCTGTTTTGAGTAAAATAGACTGGCGACTCTATCTCTCTACATTTTCACCTCATCAGTGACGCCGAACGAAGCACTCCCAAGAGGGATGCGCGGGACCAAGATCCTCCCGAGATGAAGGGGAGACACCCCCTCTCTTCTTCGCCTCTCCCGCCGCGAGGATCGAAAAGTGGGATGGACACAAAGACTAAACCATACCCCCATCATAAGCTTATTGTAATATATTAATCTCTCAAAATTACTTTACCAAATTCCTCAAAAATCTCACAACAACGATTTAGAGATTTAAGGCAAAAGGGGAAATTTTCATTTTTCTAGGTAACCGAATCGATTCGCCCTAAACCGAATCGATTCGATTATGTACAGTCTTTTTCACTTCATCTTCCTTATGCTTTTTTACACGATTTACACCATTTATACATTACCTATTTCTCATGCTACTCCACCAAATTCAAGGTCATATGTTCCTAACCATATATAAATATAAGGGGTAAATTTTCCAACGTAAATCAGCAATCAAAACATTAAAATTACGAATCAACATAGATTAATTCATCGAATCCTCAAGAACCCTAGATTTCAATATTCTCCATTAATACACACTTGAAACCCAGATTTAAATTCGTAGTTATTACTAAAAATCTTAGATAACTTGTCCTCTACATATTTATTCTAACTACATGAAAATTTTCTACCTAAACATGTATCAACATAGGCTTTTCTTCTAAAAATATCAAAGAACTCGATATTATTCAAACCATAGTCACATGGGTATTATAACTCCATATTGATTTACAATAAACAACTTGAATTAACAAAAGGGGTCTGATTTGGTAGTGTTGATGATGGATTGATGGTTCTCTCTTTAAATCCGTACTTCTTAGATGATTAGGATTCAAGATCTAGGTCCAATTCTTCAAGAACACCTTCTAATCCTTGAAATGGTTTCTCTCTTCTCTCTAATGGCCTCCTTTGGGTTTATGTGTTTCTAACCCTAACACCAATCTCTAATCATCAGACATAGGACTCTAAATTTCGTTGGTCCCTTAATCTTTATTTGTTAAATGACCAAATCACCCTTAATAGGTGTCGATTTAGTCTAAAATTGACCCGGGACCCAACATTTGACCCAAAGTCAACTCCTGGACCTAGGAAAGGCCCAAAGGACTCTTAAAAGGACCAACATGTGCTTTCGAGCCACATTTGACCCAAAGTCAACTCCCAGACCTAGGAAAGGCCCAAAGGACTCTTAAAAGTCTCTGAATTACCTTTCGAATGGTATGAGCCGTGCGCGATTTCGATCAATGGATTGAGTTCTATGTTCATTTTTTCGAAAAAAAATTGCACGAGACTACCGATTGGCAGGTCCATTTTCCTGCCTATCGGCAGTGTGCCAAAGGTTACCTGTCGATTGGCAGGGCTAGGGCCATGTCGATCGGCACCACCCCTGACCTTATAAACAAAGGGAATGATCTCACTCCCAAAGCACACCTAGGATCCATCAGCATTAGTGATCTAAGCAACATTCTCTTTAAATCAGTGAAGTTTCTTTATGTGAAATTCTATTCAAGCTTATATTCCCATTCTTTTCATACCCAATTTGGAAAAATCTCATTCTTTCTCGTCTAACATTCATCTCACATTCAAGGGACTTCATCCAAGATAAAAAAATCAAGCTTCAAAGAAGGTCTAAATCCTTCCCTCTCTCTTTAAATTTCTTGTTCTTTCATTATATACATTAGATTCATAATCTAGTTCTTACTTTAGTTCATACACGTTAACAACTCACATTTTTATTAGTACATTGCACATACTTTATTTTCTATAAAAAAAAGGCAAAAGAGGGTTACGCCCATAAATTTTGAACGGGATTATTCACCACACTTTTTCAAAACTAAAACACATTTTTTACACACACACACATATAATAAAATCCTGTTCGAATCTATGGGATAAACCCCACCCCTATACCACATACGAACAACGTGGACTTTGATGCCTTTATAGGCTACATAGGCGTCTCAGATTAAAACCTGAGACTCGAGTCCAACTTTCCAATTTTCTGTTCTTCAATTTTCCTAAAATACCCCATTTCTGCATTTATCATATTATTGCATTATTATACATATTATGTTTGTAATCCTTGTTAGCGTTTTATCCAACACATATTATCGTTTCATTATAATGATCAATATCACGATAAACGAATAAACCATATTTTATATATATTATTTTGTGAACATATCCTATGGATGACCTCTATCTATCTCTTCTATGATATGAGTTGGGAGATTCAGATCGCCATTATATATACACGCACACACACTTCACGGATACATAAAGGAAAATAATAACACAGGCCCATGAGAGACCAAAAGGGCGGGATGGTTACTTAACACCTTCCCATTCAGTAACTTAGCCCATGAACCCTTCGAGCTATTGGTTTCATAAGCATCAGTTTTTCTTTGATGACGTTCTCTCGAGGCGGCGACATGTTCTTTTGCCTATTTTATACAAAATAGGTTGGCGACTCCATCTCTTTACAATTACCCCCATATCGACGACGGCCGAAGTGTTCCTAAATCAAAATGGGCATGAGACCTTTCATCTCCCATTTCTTTCCCTATTCCCCTTTTAGAAGAAGGAGATAGAGGAAGGGAGACGCGTTTTGATGGGGATGGCCACAGTGGCAACTCTGCTGGGGACTTTCATTCATAAGAGGGCTAGACTATGTTTGCATGGGTGTTTTGTTTTAGTTATGTGCGTATGCACCTATCTGTATGTTACCTTTTTTCTCATCTATTATTTCTTGCACACAAATACCTCATTCTTATATCACTACTCATTCATACACTTGTAGATAATCTCCATGTACACTTCACACCATGTGCACCTAGGATCACTTATATCCATATGTTGCACACACCACTTAGAATATTCATGCTTAGGTTTCACTAGCATATCACACTTATATATATCCATGCTCACTCACACTTGTCACACAATCACTTATAGATAGCTACACATCCATCACTCTTACATATCCATGCTTAGTATAGATTTACTTTTTATACTATTACATTATTCCCTGCTTAGTATAATGCTCATCAATGAAGATATTCTCTCCATAATATACTAATCAAGAATCATTCATTTTGCACACTTCATGACCAAAAAGCATGGCTATTGACCAAATTTTATCCCGTAATTGGGGGGTCACTTTGTGATGGGCACTGGTCCAGCAGGTCACAATTAGTAAGCGATATGACTCTCACCTTCCATTGGCTAAGTACCTTCGACGTATATCGAACAGTTCCCCCCGCATCGTACTGCTTGACCGAAGTCATGACGGGATGTATATAGAAAGAAACTCGTTCACGTATGTCGAGTATATTGAATTCACTCTCACACATATTGTCCTCATGAGGTATATAGTGAGGCAATTAATGTACACTCAGGTATATTAAAAGGCTTGTCCACACGTACCGATTGCCCTCAAAAGCAAGATGTATATCGTGAAAGTCTTGCCAATGGGATGACCCCTTCCAATTAACCCAATAACTTTATACCCTTATATAGGTGTCAAAACTAGGGCACTCATATTTAGTTTGTCGGTTTCTACCCGAAACACTGTCAAAATTACGGGTCAGCATGTCACCCAAATTTTCGCACAATTTTTAAAATAGGACCCTGCCTATGAGACTAGTAACAAGTCCAATCGTGATTTTACATATTTTTCAAACCCAATTTTCCCAGGCTCAGGTCCTGTTCGACATTTCTTTTTACATTTAGGTAAACCTAATACAAGTGAGAATATAATAAACATAATAATAATTATGCTGAGACCCGTCTCTTATTTTTCCTTCTTTCTTTATAAAAAAGTGTCAAAAACATATTTACCTATTTTATCAAAAAAACTAAAAACCTTTTTCTCCCTTTTTCAAAAAACATTTTGTCCTCCTCTTTTTGAAAAAAATGTGTCAAAAGCATTTTCCTTCCTTTTCAAAAATAATAGTTTTACCCTTTCTCTTTCAAAAATAAGTTCAATTTTTCTCCTTCTCGGGTCGATCACATACCCTTGTCTTGACTTCCTATTGGCTTTGGTCTTCCATCGAACCGCTCTGAGGCTCCGTCAGTTCCATCACTACTTTCGAGTACGAAATTCATCTTCATCCACTTTCCTTGAAGAACACAGACTAAGCACCAAATGTGCAACTGAATTTGATGACAATTCTAGCCCAATTCACTGCCAGGATTGACAACCTTCAAATCGAGGTTCATGAGATGCAATAAAGTTGGGTCTCTATTCACGAAGAGCCTGAGGTCCTCTTCCCTCGCGCTATGGGTCCACTCGCACTCGAGCCTATTTGGATTCCCGAGGAATATTAACAAGCTTCACGTGCCCCTCCTGTGAATGGGTCACCGCCAACCCAGCTCCCTATGCCGAATCATGCCTAGCGAGAGGATAACTTACCCGTAACCGTTAATCCAAAGGATAAAGAATGGAACAAGGTCAAGGAGGACCTCAAGATATTGACTAAGAAGTTCTACCAAGTCAGAATCTATGGAAATTACATGGACTACACTAACATTTTCCCTATCCTAAAGTACGGTTTCCAAAAAAATTCAAGATACCTGACATCGAGAAGTTTGGGGATAGTGGACCCCCAATTGTTCATCTCCGGAGCTATCACCGAGCCATGACTCTCCTAGGTTCCTCTGAGGAAATAATGGCCCAAATGTTCCAACAGACTTTGAAGGAAAACACTCTTCGTTGGTTCTTATCTCTCAGGAAATCTAAAATTCACAATTAGGAAGATGTCGCCCACGAATTCATTCCACGGTACAAGTATAACGAAGAGCTGGAGGTTACTCATCGTGATTTAGAATTGCTCAAACAGAATCTTGGGGAATCAGTCAGTAACTTCATAGCAAGGTGGAGAGACAAAGAATCCACCATGACCAACCGACCTTCCAAAGAGGAGCAAGTCAGCATTGTGAAGAATAACTTCTTCCCCCATGTCCAAGGGATTCTGGGAGGACAGTACTACCCTTATTTACGAGCTCTTAGAGAAACAAGAGTAAAAATTGAAGAAGGTCTTGCTAAGATAAAAGCTAAACCGAAGAAAGTAGCTGGACAGTTCACTCCCAAAAAGTATGAAAAGCCTGCTAGCACCTCAGTCTCAACCATTAGTAACTCTCTCAACCTGAACTTCATGAGCACCAAAAAGACACCTTAATCCTATCCTAATGGAATACACCGAGATTCACACTCGCCTCTCTAAAGTTTATTAGGCCCTCTTAAGACAAAATATCTTCAAACTATTGTACCCTAGTCCTTTACCAAACCCACTTCCCAAAAATTTCAAATCAGATGCCCATTGTGACTTTCATCAAACTGCCGACCATACCATCGACCAATGTTTCCACCTTCGAAATGTAATCCAAGGTCTGATCGATAACTACCATCGCCCCACCAACCAATACCAAGCTAAACACTACCCACAATCTACTCATAAATCATACAAATTCCATATTCCTAGAAGAAGACCCAGAATTTGATCCATTCACCCAAATCCTACCAAGTAAATTACCCATCACACTCGTATATTCCACCAAACCTCTCCAAGTATGCCCATATTTTGTACTACACCTTATCAATTTAGTTGACCAGGCCCTATCACTCCCTACTAGAGCATGCATCGCTTTCTGTACCCCTTCTGGAGGAAAATATATGGAATTATCAGAAGTGTTGAACCAGTTCCTATAATTTGGTATAAAATTCCATCCGAGATGACATTGACTGCTAAAGATTCAGTGCACTATTCTTGGAAGCTCAAAAATGGGCTCGAGCGTCAGACAATTGGGTGGTACGCACCGATAAAGTCAGTCTAGATGATGTCATTCGGATCATGGCAGATTTATTCCGACAGACCAGTGATATTTGTAGTATATTCGAGCTACTTGATGCTTTGAAACTACAAGGGCGCCTGGTACATTCACTTCTACATCCTCCCCTCAAATGGGAGAAGCTATACGAAGAGGCTGTTGAGGTTATTGAGAGGAGTGCGCTTGCGTTCAGTCTCATGCATGGTGATGGCTTCAAATTGAATTGTCAAATTTTGCAATTTAGATTCTTTCACAGCATTAGTTCCTTCATGGGTGAGTTGTAAAACATGCCATGCCTCTTTTGACATGGTACACGTCATTATGCGTTTGAATTCATCAGGTGTGGCAGACCCAGAAATAGCACTTAGACTCTTAGAATTGAATGATGACCATTTAAATTCGTCTTCAGTCCAAGAAGTGACAGGTTTTAAATTGATCACATTATCAATGGTGACGGAGGGAGGTGTCCATCCTCTTTCAACCAAAATCCAGACACGTTCATCAATGGATTTTAATGCAGATCTCATGCGGGCTTTCCAATATGCATAGTTTGTCCCGTAAAAAACTGGCATTTTATTACATAACTTCTCCATAATGAACACACTCGTTTTAAAAAATCAATTTTTCAGAAAATTGATATCTTAGAAAAATTTTGCGGAAAATTAGACGGTAAAATTGTGTAACTGGCTCTTATACCAATTCGAGAGGAGTGCGCTTGCGTTCAAATAAGGAAGATATTTAATTAAACATAGTTTTTTACCACTTAAGTCCTAAACATGCATCTATATGAGATTTAAATACGACGATGAAACATGAAAGAACACATATATGAGGAAAAATCCCCCAAAGGGGCAAAACCTTTTATTTTCACAATAATTTTGTAAGAGAACGGCTTACAACGGATTACAATGAAAATACAGTGACACAAAAATACCCTCGGGTGTCGGTTCTGTTGTCGGTGACTGGAACAATCCCTTTCCAGTAGGGCAGCAGTGACGAAGAGAGCGGCTTCCTCACAAATTACTCCAGATGAGTAAATGATCTTCTTGAAGGTTTAAAGATTCACACACATATATGAGAATGGTTTTTGAATCAAAAAAGGTTTAGAAAACCTTAAAAGGTGAAGTCTTATTCTGGGCAGCTTTTCGCAGAATTTCGAGATTGCAAAAAGACTTGAAAAACATGTAGAAGGAGATGAGATATTTATAAAAAAATCGAGGCGGTGGCTCGTTCGAACGAGATAGCCATGTCGCTCGAACGAAGGACAGAAGTCGTTCGAACGATATCGCGCGACATTCCTATCTCGCGCGAACGACTTTCAAAGTCGCTTGAGCGAGCACGTCGATCGAGGCCATTCGCTTCTACACTTAAAAAAATTCTGCTTTTGATAAAAAATAAATCCAAACTTCAAAAATAATTTTCAGAAACAATTCCCAAATATTTATGCAAATATTTAAAACTCCAATAAAATATTTTACTGATAGAGCGTAGTGGAGTAGTGGGAATGAGATGAGCAGCACGTTACATGTAGCATGATGCACGTGAAGAAAGTGGATGCATTGAATTCGGATACAGACCGTCGAGGATGATCTTGTTGACGTGCCGAATGTAGCGGTATCAGACATATGAACTGTTATCTAGGAGAAAATAGAAAATTCCTTGATTCTACCCCGGACATTTATAGAATTATGTCCTTACAAATCTCCCCTATGTCTATGCCGGTACATATATAAAAAAAAATCCGAGTTATGCAATCAAATGACATACAAGATAATATCCCCATTATACCCTCAAACTGAGAATACTAAATGACATGTCTTCCAAATCTTCAGCTCTCCAAATCCAAAGCTTTTCTCATCAGGGTGTGTAATCAAATAATGAGCAATGTTGTACCTACACACATGAGATAAAGCAAATACCCGTGACAAGCAACAGATTGAAAATATAATGATATGCAAAAATTGATGATCAATTAAGCTTAAGAAAACCATTCATAAATCAACCAAACACCAAAAACAATTCTCCCCCATAATTCTTCTCCCCCTTTTTATGATGTCCCCAAATAGACAGATATGAGAAGCAGAAATTAATGCACATGGAGAATGACACATGGGAATAAACTGCTATTTTTGTATGTTTCAAAAAAAATTTCACACATAGTATACAACAAAGAATCACACCATGAAAGATCACAAAAACAACCAAGTCAATGATAGCGAAAATGAAGGGGTGTGATCAAATTTGATAGGAAAATCAATGCATACAAACATGACATATGTGCACGATGAATAACGAATACTCCTAATGAATGAACTCAAAGTCTTCCTTTGGTGTAAAAAGGTGGTAATACGAGACATTGACTTAATCTAATCAACAAATCAAAGCTCAAAGTGATTTCCACACCAATAACGTCCAAAACTATTTCATGCTTTTTTAGGACTTTCAAGGAAGGGCAAACCCGTTTATATTCTCCAACCAAACTCCCTCAGATTTTTATTTTGGATAGAGGCTTTCTAAATTCTCAAACTTTGGATAATTGAAGGTGAAACCTAAATGGCCCATATTTGGCATGAATTGATTTTTATTGCCTTTAAATTTTATCGGGCTCTTTTAACCTCTTTGGACCCCGGATAATAAAATTCCTCCATTTTTTAGGTCCTTTTGAACGGTGGATTTTGCGCAAAGAAGAGATAATTATCTTTCAAAGCCCCTCCCCGTTCTTAAACAACACTCAGTCTCACAAAAATGGTTTTTACATGCATTCCAATCTTGTCAAGTTTATCGTATATTGTAAGTTATATAGACAGAATTGAGATGGAAACACTCAAGCCAACATGTGATAGACAAGTACAATAATCAAATAAAGCTGTGCATGTGTGCAATAAAGGAGATAGGAGTCAAACATGTAGAAAAGATATCACGAATCACATCTCAGAGACTCCAATCAGTGTAAAGCACATGGATGAAATGATGTAGCGTCTCAAATCTCTATCAAACAGTCATAGGAATAAATGGAATGAAATTGTGACTTGGCTATCTTAAATGTTCATCCATAAAAGGTGTAAAAAAAATCTTTTGGGGCTTTTATGAAATTTTTATATACAAAAACAAAAATCTTTTTGGATTTTTTTCAAAAGAATAAATAAATAGCTGTACAACAAAACAATGATACATATAAAACAAACTAGCAATAGGAAGCATATGATATGAACATGAAAAAGCATCCTATTCTAGACATAGACCAACCCCTCAGTCAACTGTGCAAATCCCCAAAGACTTCCTAAGAATCTCAAATCTAAGGGCATCTAAAGGTTTCGTGAAAATATCTGCTAACTGACGGTCGGTGGGAACAAAACTCAGGGATACGACTTTCTCCTCAACTAACTATCGTATAAAGTGCTTATGTATCCTGATGTGCTTTGTGCACAAATGCTAGACTGGATTGCGGGATATGTGTATCGCGCTCGTGTTATCACAGAAAATGGTCATGGTGTCCTGTGAAATCCCATAATCCTCCAGCATTTGCTTCATCCACAAGAGTTGCGTGCAACAACTCCCGGCGACTATGTACTCAGCCTTCGCAGTGGACAAAAAGATGGAATTTTACTTCTTGCTCAACCAGGAGACAAGGGCAGAACCAAAATAGAAACACCCACCAGAAGTTCTCCTACAGCCATCTACATCCCCAGCCCAATCGGCATCTGAATAGGCGGACAAACGGTCATCATTATCAAAGGAATACCAAATATCGTATGAGAGAGTACCACTCACGTATTTAATAATATGTTTTAGAGCAAGTAAGTGTATCTCTTTTGGGGACTCCTGATATCGCGGACAGACTCCAACACTAAAGGTTATGTCGGGACGACTGGCAGTTAAGTAGAGAAGACTACCTATCATACTCCGATATAAGGTTTGCTCTACGTCCTTGCCTGAAGTGTCCTTACTAACCTTGGTAGTGGTACTCATAGGTGTACGTGCATGCTTAGCGGAGTCTAAACCAAATTTCTTCACTAGGTCTCTAGCATACTTGGATTGGGAGATGAACATCCCATCCTCTAGCTGACAAACCTGGAGACCAAGGAAGAAAGTAAGATCACCAACTATGCTTATCTCAAACTCACTTTTCATCTCCTCTTCAAAGTGATGAGCATGTTGAGAGCACGTGGATCCAAAGACTATGTCGTCCACATAGACCTGGGTAACCAAAATTGCACTGTCATCTCTCCTGACGAATAACGTCATATTAACTCCCCCTCTTTTGAAGCCACGAGCTAAGAGATAGGAAGTAAGCCTCTCATACCAAGCACGTGGTGCTTGCTTCAAACCATACAAGGCTTTCCTCTGATAGTAGACGTGCTCCGGGTGCTATGGGTCTTCAAACCCTTTTGGTTGTTCCACGTAAACCTCCTCCTGTAGAATGCCATTCAGAAAGGCACTCTTGACATCCATATGATATAACTTTAAGCGCAGATGACATGCGATGGCGAGTAGTAGATGGACGGACTCAAGCCTCGCAACAGGAGCAAATGTCTCTCCAAAGTCTACACCCTCTATCTGTGTGTAGCCTTGAGCGACCAACCTAGCCTTATTTCGGATTATGGTACCATTTTCATCCATTTTATTCTTGAAAATCCATTTGGTACCTATCACATTTGTATCACTAGGTCGAGGGACAAGTTCCCAGACATTATTCTTTTTAAACTGAAGCAACTCATCCTGCATAACAGATATCTAGTGTTCATCCTTGAGTGCTTCTTTATGATTCTTGGGCTCAACTTTGGACGTGTAGCAAAAATGGCTAACAACGTTCTCTAGCTGAGCACGATTCTTGACCCCTAGAGTGGGATCACCAACAATGGCAGAAGGGGCATGACTCTTGCGAACCCAAGCGGGTGTGTCCCCTAACACAGGAGTAGGGTCCACAGAGTGTGGGTGAGGTACAAGTAAATCACTGCTAGAAACATCCTCAAACTCACACTAAAGTTTAGAATCAATAAATGCTAAAGGTTCGTCATCTTGCACGGTGACGTTTATTGACTCCATAACCTTAGAGCTCTTCAGGTTAAAAACTAGGTAACGCTCTATTATTCGATGAATATCCTAGCAATATTACCTCATCGCTCCGAGAGTAAAACTTTCCTAATTGCTCTCTATCCCGTAGGATGTAGCATTTACTCCCAAAGACACGAAAATACGCCAGGTTGGGTTTCTTACCAATCCACAATTCATAAGGCGTCTTAAGTGTGTGTGGACGCAAGTAAACCCTATTCACCATGTGGCATGCAGTAGACACTGCCTCTGCCCAAAATCTCCTAGAGACTTTACGACCTAGAAGCATAGATCTATCCATCTCCTGGATCGTTCTATTCTTTCTCTCAATAGTCCCATTTTGTTGAGGTGTCTTCACAGCAGAAAACTCATGTTTGATCCCAAGGCTATCACAATATAAATCTACCTTTGCTTCCTTGAATTCAGTAATTGTCACTACGTATCCTGTTAATAGTGACTCCATATTGATTTTGCAAGACATGGCCCTTGGTCGTTAAAAACTCTACATCATCGGATTTCTCTCTCATAAAACCTACAATGGAGTACCTAGAGAAATCATCCACCATCACGAGGATATACCTCTTACCACCCAGACTCTCGGTACGAGTGGGACCCATAAGGTCCATGTGAATAAGCTCAAGAATACGAGAGGTTGTAATGGAATGCAACTTCCTATGGGTACTACGATTTTTTTTTTCCAACTGACAGGGTCCACAAACTGTCGAAGTTGGCCTTCCAAGAGATGGTAAGCCACGTACTAGGTCCTTTTTAGCTAAGCGAGTGAGATCTCTAATATTTACATGACCTAGACGTTGGTGCCACAGATCTACAGGAGTGATCGTAGCGCTGTTGCAGACAAGTGAGGAAGTAGGCACAGTCCCATAACAATTATCCTCGGTCCTCACCCCTTGCATTAAGAGTTTACCGGCTTGATTATAAACATTATACGCATCCCGGTCAAACTTTACTGCAAAGTCAGTGTCGCATAGCTGGCTAATGCTGAGAAGGTTTACTTTTAAACCTTTGACATACAACACATTATCTAGCTTAGGAAATCCTGGTAACTCTACATTACCTCGTCCTACAATGCTAGACTTTCTCCCATCTCCAAAGGTGACTCTGCCATCCTGATAATCCTCAAGGTGGGTACAAAATGAGACATCACCTGTCATGTGTCTGGAGCATCCACTATCAAAATACCACTGTGAGGTATTATGTGCTTTGAGAGTGATATGAACAACAAGGGCTTTCTTATCTTTCTTAGGCACCCAAGAAGTGGTAACCTTTTGTTTACCCTTGTTGTTGTTGGTTTTAGCTGAAATGTGAGAAGCATTTACAGACGGCAGTGACTTCCGTCGTAACTCCTCCATCAAACTCTGTGATGTGGCGGCTAAAAACTCAACATGCTCTCTCAGACTAGAAAACTCAATAGTATGACGTGGTGGAGGAGTAGTACGTCGTGTTCGACCCATGCTATATCAAAACTCCCTGAGGTGGCCTTTTCTTTTGCAGTAAGTACAAAAGAACGCAGTCAAAGGCGATCGAACTCTCCTTTTAGGTTTTTGATGATGGCCATAAGGAGTCGTAGTAAAATCAGGAACTGGTCCAGGTGCAATTTGGGAGGTGGAGTCACCATCATACCCAATTCCCTGCCGATCACCAAAACCTAAAGCGGGGCCGAGGAGCATCTTTCCTATTTTCCCAGATCTGTCCTCAATTTGTACCTTAACTTCCCGTGCTTTCTCAAGATCATGAGTCAGCTGGGCAACAAGGGCTTCAAGTTTCTTTTGAGTCTCCACGGAGGAATGGATCTCACTCGTAAGACTAGACACTTGTTTAGTCAAGTCCCCTCTCTCTTTCTCAAAATTACTCTCTCTCTTTCTAAACAAACTCTCTTTCACAACACAGGAAGATTCTCTCTCTCTCAGGGCGGTGCAGGTGGAGGACTCTCTCTCTCTCTCTCGCTTTTCTTAAATCTTCCTCTATGCCGGTGATCTTAAGAACTAATGCTTTATTATGCTTTTTAGTTTTAAATGACTCAGAATACAACTCAGCGTAGGCGCGTTAAATATCACTCTCGCTCTCACTTATGTCATCCTCCCCCTCACTCACATCAATCTCACAGTCGAGGTGTCCCTGTGAAGCATCATCCTCATCGTCGTGAGAAGAACTAGAAGTGCTCACATGGCTAGCCATGAATGCAGTGAAGTTACACTCATGCAGTGACTCGACTCCAGAATCCACCGACTCGACCTCACTGTCGTCGCTAAGGGTAGCATTAAGAACAACTTTCCCTTTCTCTCTGTTCAGACGTGTGCCACACTCAAAGGCTCTATGACCCATACCATCACACTCAAAGCACCTCTCACTTTCTTTCTTTGGACGATCTTTAAAACCTTTTTCATTTTTCTTTTCAAACTTATTTTTCTCAAATTTCTTTTTATCTTTAAAATTGCCATTTTCTTAAATTTGAGAATCCTCTTGAAATTTTTTGCAAAAAGAGCCAAATCATCTAAGTCAAAATCACAATCAGAATTTGACATTTCAGTCTCTCTCTTTCTAGATGACTCTACTCTCTTTATAGTCGACCCCTCACTCTTTCTATCTTAGGCATTAAGTGCCATTCCCTTATCTTTAGATCTAGCAGTTTTAGGGAACATATCAATTTCATATATTTGCAAATCTCATACAAGTTCTTCCAATTTTAGCGTATTTAAATTACCCATATAATTTAGCACAGTGACTTTAGGGATAAAACGCTTAGGCAAAGAACGAAGAATCTTTTTAACAACTCTAGCATTAGGAATATGTTCACCAAGATTAAAGCTAGTATTAACAATGTCAGAAAGCCTAGCATAAAAATCATCAAAACATTCAGTCTCATGCATGGTGATGGTTTCAAATTGAGTTGTCAAATTTTGCAATTTAGATTCTTTCACAGCATTAGTTCCTTCATGGGTGAGTTGTAAAACATCCCATGCCTCTTTTGACGTGGTACACGTCATTATGCGTTTGAATTCATCAGGTGTGACAGACCCAGAAATAACACTTAGACCCTTAGAATTGAATGATGACCATTTAAATTCGTCTTCAGTCCAAGAAGTGACAGGTTTTAAATTGATCACATTATCAATGGTGACGGAGGGAGGTGTCCACCCTTTTTCAACCAAACTCTAGACACGTTCATCAATGGCTTTTAATGCAGATCTCATGCGGGCTTTCCAATATGCATAGTTTGTCCCGTCAAAAACTGGCATTTTATTATATAACTTCTCCATAATGAACACACTCGTTTTCAAAAATCAATTTTTCAGAAAATTGATATCTTAGAAAAATTTTGCGGAAAATTACACGGTAAAATTGTGTAACTGGCTCTGATACCAATTCGAGAGGAGTGCGCTTGCGTTCAAATAAGGAATCTATTTAATTAAACATAGTTTTTTACCACTTAAGTCCTAAACATGCATCTATATGAGATTTAAATACGATGATGAAACATGCAAGAACACATATATGAGGAAAAATCCCCCAAAGGGGCAAATCCTTTTATTTTCACAATAATTTTGTAAGAGAACGGCTTACAACAGATTACAATGAAAATACAGTGACACAAAAATACCCTCGGGTGTCGGTTCTGTTGTCGGTGACTGGAACAATCCCTTTCCAGTAGGGCCGCAGTGACGAAGAGAGCGGCTTCCTCACAAATTACTCCAGATGAGTAAATGATCTTCTTGAAGGTTTAAAGATTCACACACATATATGAGAATGGTTTTGTGAATCAAAAAAGGTTTAGAAAACCTTAAAAGGTGAAGTCTTATTCTAGGCAGCTTTTCGCAGAATTTCGAGATTGCAAACTGACTTGAAAAACATGTATAAGGAGATGAGATATTTATAAAAAAATCGAGGCGGTGGCTCGTTCGAACGAGATAGCCATGTCGCTCGAACGAAGGACATAAATCGTTCGAACGATATCGCGCGACATTCCTATCTCGCGCGAACGACTTTCAAAGTCGCTTGAGCGAGCACGTCGATCGAGGCCATTCGCTTCTACACTTAGAAAAATTCTGCTTTTGATAAAAAATAAATCCAAACTTCAAAAATAATTTTCAGAAACAATTCCCAAATATTTATGCAAATATTTAAAACTCCAATAAAATATTTTACTGATAGAGCGTAGTGGAGTAGTGGGAATGAGATGAGCAGCACGTTACATGTAGCATGATGCACGTGAAGAAAGTGGACGCATTGAATTCGGATACAGACCATCGAGGATGATCTTGTTGACGTGCCGAATGTAGCGGTATCAGATATATGAACTATGATCTAGGAGAAAATAGAAAATTCCTAGATTCTACCCTGGACATTTATAGAATTATGCCCTTATAGTTGTAGAATTTATTGACTTTTCATGGAAAGATGTGGTCGTTACCACTAGATGGGGGGATGAATTCATTGATTCAGTTTAAGAGTAAAGCCAAGAAAAGACTAGCCCTATAGTTAGTATATGTGGGATGATATCGTTTGAGGAGATACTAGGAAAAATCAACAAGGTGGTTGAACAACCCGAGATCGATGAGGAAATGGGGTTACTATTTTTCCCCTCTTCTGTGAACCATATGACCAGGTAAGGGAGGCATTACCAAGTCCTAAAACCGTCTCCATCAACAAGAAACAATGGAAAAGGTGTTGAGAATCTCCCTATGCCTAAAATGACCCTTGAGGAAAGCAAGAGCCTCGATCAGTTGAAGAAGACCCAAGCTAGCATCACTCTATAGGGACTCTTTATGTCTTCCCAACTACACCAGAATCCCTTGATCAAAATCCTCACCCGGACCATCATCCCTCCTTCAACCACACCAAAAGAAGTGGTGAATCTGATCGTATCCCTAACCTCTACTAGAATGCTCTCCTTCTCCAAAGAAAAAATCCCTAAGATTGGGCCAAACCATAATTATGCTCTCAATATCTCTGTCGAAGTCATGGTAAAGACCATCCCACTTTCACTTGTCGATAATGGATCAGCTCTTAATGTTTTTTCGTTAAGAACCCATAATTGTATTGGACTGAAAGTGAGAAACCTTGTTCCAACCTCTAAAGTAGTGATTTGCTTACGATAATACCCGTCGAGAAGTGATGTGATCCATAAAGCTTGTAATAAGAGTTGTCCCTATAAATTCTATTGTGAAATTATAAGTCATCGACATCCCATTTTATTTTAATCTATTGCTCAGGCGATTGTGCCTACATAGCATCAAGGGTGTGTCTTCTTCCCTTTATCAAAAACTGAAGTTCTTTACCAATGGGCAGGTCATTACCATCTTGGGAGATGATGAAAATGCCGAGAATGTACGCACCATCAATGCAGTACTTGAGATATAGCATGGGGAAAATGATATGCTTCTTTCAGGTTTTCGAGTTGAACCACTTCTACTCCCAGTAGGGGACAATTTCAAAGAAAGATTTTGTCTGGAGTATAACCCTCATGGCAACATTAATATGATACAGATGTTTAAAAACATACACTTCATGCCCAGACTGGGGCTAGGACAATGAAGGCAAGGAATACTTGATCTTATTGTGTTGAAAAAAGCTTTTTCTCGTAGTTTAGGTTATCAACCGTCAGTAGAAGAATTCAGAATGATACGCTAACCTCAGCTAAAGAAAAGGCTAGAAAGCACCATGACGATCTCAAGGGATTCTTTAAATGAAATATTTATCAGAGAGGGTGAAGATTTCCCCTTTTACGGCTTTCCTAAACCGTGGTATGATCATGTGGATAAGAAAATGAAACCAAGAATGGAGATCTTTTTCCATGACAGCTATTCATGGGCCAAAAGTTCCCAGCATCATATGCAACCACTCATTGAGGAAACCATAACTAATGCTGGAGATTTCGAGTGAAGTGACTCCGAGGATTCATTTAACTTGTAAACACTACGGCTGACACTCTTCATTACCCACTCAAGTGCTACATCATAGGATCCATCACGTCTGATTAAAGCTGCTGATGAACCTCTCCTCAACTGGCATGCTGCACCTGTTCCACCTACTAATATTCAGCCCAACCCATATATCTATCCCATTTTCTCTTCTTTTATTGTTCCTCCTTACTCTGATGTAATCGAGACCTCCTTGGATGAGGTTCTCAATGCTATTTTTCATATTAATAAAATAAACGAAGATTTTGAGTATCTTGTTGTGCCTAATATTAATTGTCTTGACTCTAATCAAACTCTTGATGATGATGATTTTGTAAATGAAAAATTCTTAATTGATCTGAATAAGGTTAATAACAAATAACATAACTGCGTTCAAGTTAATGAAGATCAAACTGTCATTATTAATCTTGGTTCTAGTAGCCAACTGCGCGAGCTTAGGATAGGGGCCACCCTTGATGAACATGAGCGCACGTAACTCGAGAAATTATTGAAGGAATTTATGGAGTATTCACATGGTCCTACGATGATATACCCGGTATTAATCTCTAGATAGCTAAGCAAGAGATCCTAACTCTCCCAGAATGCAAATCGATCAAATAGAAATTGTGAAAACTCTGCACCGGATGGTTGCTCAAGGTTAAGGAAGAAGTAGTCAAATAGTTGAATTTGGGTTTAATTCGTGTGATCGAATATCCCACATGGCTAGACAATATCGTACACGTGCCAAAATCAGGAAGGAAGGTTCTCATGTGAGTTGACTAACAAGACTTGAATAAGACCTCTCCAAAGGATGATTACCCGCTATCAAATATCGACATGATTGTGGGAAACACGGCTAGCCACGCTCTTAAATCATTCATTGATGGGTTTTCTAGATATAACCAGATCAAGATGCACCTGAATCATTAAGAGAAAATCGCATTCATCAGCCCTTGTGAAACCTTTTGCTACACCGTTATGCCATTTGGTCTAAAAAAATGCAGGGGCTACCTACCAAAGGGCTTCCAAAACCATCTTGCATGACTGAACACAAAGAAGTCGAGGTCTACGTGAATAATATGATTATTAATTCTAAGACTAGGGAAGGTCATCTTCCCGCTCTCTAGACATTTTTTGAGTGATTGCGATAATATCAGATGCAACTTAATCCACATAAATATGTCTTCGTTATCACCAAAGGAAAACTCTTGGGATTCAGCGTTAGTGAGAAAGGGATAAATGCAAATCCTGCTAAGATAAAATCCATACTCGAGATGTCACCACCCCAAGCAGAGAAGGAAGTCCGGGGACTCCTTGGAAAATTACATTATATCAGTCGGTCGATCATCCAGTTGACTTATATATGTGAACCCATTTTTAAACTCCTCTGAAAGGATTCAACCAAGGTTTGGAACGAATCCTATCAAGAAGCCTTTGATCAAATCAAGCAATACCTAACCCGACCTCCGATAATTGTGCGATGCAACGTGGTCTTCTCCTACTCCTATACCTAACCGTAACAGATACTACAGCTGGGGCTTTTCTAGACCAATACCTTAAAAAATCCAAAAAAGATAGAGCCATCTACTACACCAGTCGTAAGTTGTCCAGGTACGAAGTTAACTATATTTGCTTAGAAAAAGCATGCGTCACCCTTCCTTGTGTCACCCAAAATTTACTGCACTACATGCTCGCCTTTACTATTAAACTTGTGACCCGAATGGATCCCATCAAGTACCTATTCAAGAAACCTATCCTTTCCAGCTGAATGGCCCGATGGTTAATGCTTTTAGCCTAGTTTGATATCGTGTATGTCACACAGAAAGCCCTGACAGGAAGAGTCATCTCTAACAACCTCGCTGACTACTCTATAGAAGAAGTCGATGTTTGGATCTCTGAGTTCCCAGATGAGAATATCCTTTGTACCTCACAAGAAGACCTCCAATGGAAAATGTTCTTCGACAGCGCTAACAACAAGAAGGGGTATGGCATTAAGATACTCCTAATTACCCCAGATGACTCGCATACTCCTATTGCCATCAAGATGGATTTTCCCTGTACCAATAACATGACTGAGTAAGAGGCATGCATGGTAGGCCTCAAAATTTCTCTTAAAAAAGGAATTCGATACCTAGATATCTATGAGGATTCAGCCCTTATCATCGGTTAAGTACTCAAAAGATGGAAAGTCAAAGATGACAAACTCTTACCCTTCCATACCTACCTAGAAGTGCTAGCCTCTCTGTTCTAAGATATCACCTTCCACTACCTGCCCTGAGCAAAGAACAACCTAGCCGATGCCATTACTACCTTAGCCTCCATAATGGACATGCCCGAAGGAATAACAATGGCCCCTTTCCCAATCCAAAAGTAAGATAAACTAACCCATTGCTATCACATTGATCTCATCACGGAAGAAGATCCTGATATAGCCGACTATTGTACCATGATATTTGGCGCCTCGTGAAGCATGGTAGGTATCCCCAAGGTTCTAACAAGAAATATCAAGTAACCCTTCATAAACTGGTTGCCCAGTACATATATTCTGTGATAAAGAAGTGTTCAAGCAAAACTTTGATGGAACCCATTTACACTGCATCGCAGGGGCTTTCATTGAAGAAATGATACAGAAAATCCGTAGCGGGGAGTGAGGACCCCATATGAATGGCCATATGCTTGCGAAGAAAATCATATGATAGGATACTAATGGACTACCACAGTTTAAGATTGCAAGCCTATGCTCGAAGATGTCTTAAATGCCAACAGTTTTCAAACATACAACACTTACCTCCACGGAAATTATACAACATGACTTCTCCTTAGCCGTTTTTCATATGAGGCATTGCAATCATAGAGAAGGTTATATCCAAGGCCTCTAATGGACATCAATTCATCTTGATTTCCATTGGCTACTTCACTAAATGGGTTGAAGTAGAGTCATACGCAATTTTGAATGCCTAAAAGGTGGTCAAGTTCATCCGAAAATTATCATTTGCTAATCTGGGGTCCCACATGAGCTGGTGTCAGACAACGGGTTGCATTTTGAGACAAAAGTCACATAAATGGTCGACGTGCATGGGATTCAGAGACATAAATATTCCCCCTACCAACCTCAAACCAACAGTTTAGTTGAAGCCACCAAAACCTTAAAGCCATTGTGGAGACAATGATTGTGCAACACAAATAAATATGAGAGAAGTAATGACCAAGAAAGAACAAAGAAAATAAAACGCTAATCACACAACAACGGATGTACGTGGTTCAGTAAAGATGTGCCTACGTCCACGGTGGTGCAGTCAGTATTATTTCTCAATATTCTGGAGAATGAGTACAGAGAATACAACTTGTCCTTTGCCCCGGACCTAGGGTTTAATTTATATATGTGTATGTTAGTTAGTGGAGATGATGAGTTCCTCCTTATTATCCATCTTCCCTATAACTTCCCTCTATGGGATCGTGCTCCCCTATAACTTCCCTTCATGGGTTCGTGGGGAAATCGGATTAATACAAAAGATGAGGGGCCTGGACTTTGGGCCGCTAGGGCTGGGCTACTCGTCTAGGCCTATAATACTAATTTTCGGGTACCCACAATTTCCCCTAAATTTTTTGTGCCATGCATGTGGGCCCAACAAATTTAAATGATTAGCCATAATAGCCGTGTTGCAATTCCTCGGGAGCTGTAGAGTCAATTTCTGGCGGCAGCCGCTTCGCTTACTGTGCGATATGATTAGATTTTGAAGGTTTGTTGGAATAAGGCTCATTTCTTTTCGTCGTTTCAGCTTTTCCAGCACTCTTCTATCTTCTGAGAACTCTTGCGCTTCGTACCTTCTACTTTCGATCTCCATTCTCGTTGCTTCTTCGTCATTTGACCTGATCTTCTGTCTTGTAAGTCTCTCATGCCCTTTGCATTTTCTCTTTGGTTTGTAGCTTTTCTTGTATTTTCCAATGGTGAAGATTGGAAATAGGTCAATCTCGGAATTTAGAAAATTCTACAACATTCCTGAGTGGGTGGAGATTGAGTGTTGTGCCTCACCTCCTAGGAACGTTAGGGATATAGAGGATGCCCACTGGATTCATGCTTTGTTGCTTTCCCAGGGGGGACTTACTTTTCCCCCTAATGATCTGTTATTGCATTTTTTTTAATTATTTTAGTATTGTACCTGCACAATGTTCTCCCAATGTATGGAAAATAGTGAACATCGTGCATAGGATAAATCAATTGTATGGCACAAGGTTAGGGCTTGCTGAGGTCTGCTTTTGTTACTCCTTCTCTCGAACTAGTTCAGGTGTCCTGTACCTCAAAGCTAGGAGCCCTGATAGGGTATTGGTAGTAAATCTACCTGATTCCCATAAGGACTACTGGCAGGAAGGTTTTCTTGTTAGGAATTGTCAGTTCTCTCCCCAATCTGAAGGGTCAAGGTCTGAAAGATTCACTGTTCCCTTTTATGGGGAAGAATATATAGGTAGATATTTGTACTGTTGCTTCAATCTCTGCTGACTTATGACTTTTCTAACTCCTTTCTGCGTTTTCTTTTACAGCGAGGTCAAGGAACGTGGAGCCTGCTCTTAGCGAGGTCCAAATTTCTGAGTTGGTTAAAGCTTGGAACATCAGAGAGCCTTTGGGTGACGGCGAGCATCCCAGATCTGCCGCTTTCTTGTTAGAGTATAAGAACGTAGGCTACAGCTTCATAGCATGACCTGTGGACATTGTTCCAGAGTTTGCTTCCCTCGAAGAGACTACTGCCGAGCTAATCCAGTTGGACGAAGAGAAGAGGAGCTCTGAAAGTGAGTCTGTCGGTAATCTTGGTGGAAGGAGCTCTGTCGGTAGCAGTTCTTCTAATTCTGAGGAGAATTCTGAAGCTCAAGGATCGTCGAGCACTTCCAATAGTTCTAGTGAAGAGATGCCTCCTAGAAAGAATTTGATCAGAGATGATGACGATGATGATGACGTGCTCCTTTCACAGAGGTCCAAGAAACTGAAGTCTGCACCTGGGGTTATAGCTACTGGTTCTCGGCCTTCTTCTCAGGAGCAAGAGAAGAAGAGGAGAGAGGAGGAGCAGGCGCGAGAGAGGGAGAGGAAAAAGGAGGAGGAGAGGAGGAAGGTGGAGGAGAAGAAGAAAGTGGAGGAGAGAAAGAGAAGGGAGAGAGAAAAGGAGGAGGAGAGGAGGAAGATGGAATCGAAGACCAAAACAGGTCAAGCCCTGGTCCTAGTATCTGCCTTGCCTAAGGGGGCTTCGGTGGCCACTTCTCCTCAGTTAGCCCTTGCGTTGCTCGAGAGAGCAGTCCTTCCTGCGGATTGCCAGAGGTCGTTGGGGTCCGATCAACTGGCTCTGCAAGCTAGCCAGAGGCTTGCCTTGGTAAAGTTCTCTTCTAATTCTCAATTTCTTTTAACAAGTCTTGATGGTTTCTTCTTCTTGATTTCTTCTTTATTCTTTGCAGTTTGTGACCGAATTTGCTGTGCTCTATCACTCTCGCGACGAGCTGGTGAGGAGGAATGGTGAGCTGGAATAGCAAAAATCTGCTCTGGAAGCCAGGGGCTCTCAGCTGGAGGCCGACCTGAAGGCTGCTGATGCAGCTCGAGTTTCATCTGACCTGGCCCTTGTCAATTCTGCTCGCGAGAGAGATGATGTGGTTAGGGAGCTAGGCGAGCTGAGGAAGGCTTATGATCTGGTGTGCGCGAGCAAGCTGGACCTTGTAGAGAAGAACACGGTTCTGGCCGAGCAACTGGAGGCGGAGAAAGCCCAGGCAGCCACCCTTAAGGAGGACTCGTACAACTCTGGCTGGGCTGCTGCGTATGAGGACGCTGAAGTTCAGATAGGCTATATCATCCATCTGAACTTCAAGAAAGGATGGAATAAGGCTCTCGTGGTTGCTGGGGTGGACGTTGCATCCCCACTCTTTGACGAGCACGATCCAGGGCCGAGGCTAGTCGTAGATGAGGACCCTGCCCGAACTACTGAAGGCACTGATCCTGTCTCTCAGGCGACTCCTGCTGACGCTCCTTTGGTTGAGAGGACAGAGGACACCTCTGCAGAGGGTAATGCCCCTGCTGATGCTGATAAGGACAAGGGACCATCCACCTCTAGGCCACCCGAGGTTGCTAATTGATAGGGCTGCTTTGTAATTTTTTCCTTTTCAATCTGATGTAACCTCGTTCCTTATTAATGAAAAGACTTCATTTTTGTTTATGCTGATATCTTTCTCTTATCTTTCTTTTACTTGTAGTTGGTTGATGTTGATGACTATATTCCTGCTACCTCCCAACTAGGTAGGACTCTTGGTCCTAATGAAAGCCCTGTTGTTCGCCAGGCCTTTGTTAGACTTTGTAAGTCACTTAGATCTAGGAATAAAAAATATAAGAAGCAATCCGAGCTGGTGGCTAAGCTGAAGGATAGGCTTCAGGAAATGGAAGAAATCAGTGCCTCAGTACAAGAAGTAGTTAGTGCACTGAGAGCAAAGTTACTGGAGGCCACCGAGATTAACCAAGTTGGGGAGTTCCTGTAGCAGGAGAACGAAGACCTGAGGCAGGAGGTCTCGAAGCTTAAGGAGCATTCGCCGAGCATCGTTCCAATAGTCCTGCAAGGCTCTTCTTCATCGCGAGCTGCTCGGCCTCCCCTCCCGCGTGCTGGCAGGAGTGCCAGGGGTAGGAGCAGGGAAGCCGTCGAACAGTGGGAGAGTGGGGAGCTGCGCGACGATGTTCGACGAGCTTATATAATGGATGCTGGGCTCTAGAGGGACGTTTCCCGACTGCGGCATCTATTCAAGAAGGGCCCTCACCAAGTGTGGTCTGATGGCTACGATCAGGGATGGCTGGATGCTCCCACGAGACTATCAGAGTTCGAAGAACTTTCTTTCATCAGAGGGTGGTTGAGTGCCCTGAGAGAGCTACAGGTCCCGAGGAACTGGGTGTTATGGTATCGACACGAGATGTCTTCCTCCACTCTGATGCCCAATCCATTCAGGAGGGATGATCGATGGATCCCCATTGATGCTATTCCCCGGCAACTATTGGAGTTGGACGCAAATGAGGTTGTGGAAGAGCTAGCCCCCGCTCCTGATGATGGAAGGAGAGCTAAAGTTGCTGATTATCTTGCTCGGAGGCTTCCACCTCCTTGAGATTTTGTTATTCTTTTTCTTTTTGATAATGTAAATGCTTTGGGCGAGCTTAGCCAACTAAACATGTATTATCATTGTTTGTAAATATAAAGGATTAACGAAAAGTTCACGTTTTGGGCAATTTTGCCGACTAAACGTGTTCATCCAATCTTTTTATATTTTCGTTGCTTCATAATCCTTTTTATTTTGTCATGCGAGTGCCCCCCCAGTCCAGTATAATGCAAGAATACCATTTTGAACTCACTTTACCTTTTAGGTTGTGTCGTCACACTCCCTTAGGCCTAAGTATGGCAATTGGCGAGGACACACCTGGTATTGGATGTCTTCATCCGATCAGGATTTTGTTTAACCAAAGTAGGTTTGATGCCTAAGAATACTCTGTAGGGCTTCATATATTGCCAGGGGCAATGTTAAGAGGTCTGTCGTGCTTTATGACGATGACCTGAGGAGGGGTGTTCCCCTGCTATGTCGACCATTATGCCTATGATTTGGAAGGGATGTGTAATAAAATATAATTGTTACTAATTAGGGAGTGATCAACTGAGAGATTTTCATTAGTGAAATGGGAAATGAACTGTCCTTTCACATAACGAATACAATAAAAGATTTAATAATATAATTCCTAAAAATAGAATTTCTTGAGATTATCTGCGTTCCATGCTTGTGGTATCTCCCTGCCCTCCATCGTTTCCAAATGATAGGCACCTTGCAGGTCGTCTCTAATTATCTTATAAGGTCCTTCCCAGTTTGGGCCCAGCTAACCGTCTGATGGCTTCACTGTGTTGCCCAGGACCTTTCTTAGAACATAGTCCCCAACTTTGAATCTCCTCGGGTTGACCCTTTTGCTGTAGTGCTTCGCGAGCTGTTGCTGATAGCTCGCTAGTTTCACTAGGGCAAGTTCCCTGCGCTCGTCGGCCAGGTCGAGTTCAGCGAGCAAAGCCTCATCGTTCTGGCCTTGTTCCACAAGGTCGGATCTCATTGTTGGCAATCCCGCTTCTAGTGGGATGATTACCTCCATACCATATGTTAGTGAGAATGGCGTTTCTCCTATTGCTCGCCTAGGAGTCGTTCTATATGCCCATAGGATATGCGGTAGCTCGGTTGCCCATGCGCCTTTGGCTCGCTCTAACCGCTTCTTCAATCCAGCGATCACTGTTTTATTGGAAGCTTCAGATTGTCCGTTGCTTTGAGGGTAGGCCACCGAGCTGAAGTGGTGCCTGATCCCGTGTTCGTTGCAGAAGTCCTGAAAAGGGCCACTCTCGAACTGTGTTCCATTGTCAGTGATGATGGTTCTGGGGATTCCGAATCGAGTGATTATATTCCTCCATACGAACCTTATCATGTCAGCATCTCGGATGTTCGCCAGTGGTTCTGCCTCGATCCACTTGGTAAAGTAGTCAGTTGCAACCGACAGGTATTTGCGATTGCCGCCAGCGGTGGGCAGTGGTCCCACGATGTCCATTCCCCATTGGGCGAAAGGCCAGGGGCTGGTCAAGGATTTTAATTCGCTGGTGGGCTGGTGGACCATAGGAGCGTGAAGTTGGTATTTCAGGCATTTGCGGACATATACTGCGAAGTCCTTTTGCATGTATGGCCACCAATAGCCTTCCTTCATTGCTCGGAAGGCTAGAGACCTTCCTCCGACATGACTTCCACAGATTCCTTCGTGAAGCTCGTGAAGAACTTCCTTGACATCGCCTGGGTGGACGCATCTAAGGTAGGGACCGGAGAAAGATCTTTTATATAAGTCGCCTCCTGTGGATAAGTGAAAGCGAGCAGCTTTGACCCTTATCTGGTGGGCAGTTCTCTTGTCCTCTGGAAGCATTCCGTCCTTTAAATAGTCCTTCAAGGGATCCATCCAGCTGGGGGCTGATTCCAATTGGAGTATTGATTCGGCGTTTGGCAGCTCGCAGTTGGGGTAAATGCTTGGGCAACTGAGGAAATCGATAGGGATAACCCTTTTAAGGCTAGAATCAACTGCCGAACTCAGGGCTGCTAACGCATCAGCGTGGCTGTTTTGCCCCTGGGAAACTGCTGGATGTTGATCTCTTCAAAGCTCATCATTAAGTTTTTCACCAAGGAGAGGTAGGCTGCTATTCTTTCATCCTTTGCGTTATAGTCTCCACTTATCTGGTTGGAAACTAGTTGCGAATCGCCGAATACCTGCAAACTCTTTGCTCCCAGAGTTTGCGCTTTTTGGAGACCTGCTATTAGGGCTTCGTATTCTGCTTCGTTGTTGGAGGCTGCAAATCCCAGCCTGATTCCTTGCTCAAGGACTGTGTTTTCTGGAGTGACGAGAACAATTCCTACCCCTGCCCCCTTTGAGTTGGAGTCTCCATCAACGAATAGTTTCCAGCTTTCCACTGTAGCTTGGTTGTTTTTCTCTGTTGGCTTAGGCTGGTCGGAGGGTTCTTCGCCTTTGAATTCAGCTATGAATTCAGTGAGGATTTGACCCTTGATAGCTGTCCTTGGTTGAAATTGGATGTCAAATCGACCGAGCTCGACTGACCATTTAGACAGTCTGCCTGACAAATCCGCCTTCCTTAGGACAGCCTTGAGGGGGTGTGATGTAAGGACGATGATCGTATGAGCTTCGAAGTAATGCTTCAGCTTTCTCGAGGCTATTACTAGGGCGAATGCGAGCTTTTCCAATGGTAGGTAGCGCTACTCGGCATCTAATAAGGTTTTGCTCGCGTAATAGACGGGATGTTGGATTCCTGTAACTTCGCACATTAGCGCCGAGCTGACAGTATGACTGGATACAGAGAGGTAGAGGTACAAAGAGTCCATTTGCTGTGGTATGATAAGTAGTGGTGGAGTGCTTAGGTAGGACTTGAGCTCGTCCAATGCTCGCGAGCAATCTAGGCTCCACTCTACTGTTTTGCTGCCCTTTAAGAGTTGGAAGAAAGGCTTGCATCTCTCGGAGGATTTAGAAATGAAACGATTTAGAGCAGCGAGCATTCCAGTGAGCTTCTGTACATCCCGGATTGTGCGAGGAGGTTGCACTCTGTTGATTGCATCAATCTGGTCCGGATTAGCCTCTATGCCTCGCTTGCTGACCAAATACCCAAGAAACTTCCCTGACTGGACACCGAAGGAACACTTTCTCGCATTAAGTTTCATTTGGTACTTCCTGAGGATTTTGAAGGTACTTGACAGGTCCGAGAGGTGATTCTCCTTTTCTTTTCTCTTGACGAGCATGTTGTTGATGTAGACCTCCATTGTGTCTCCCATTTGATTCTTGAACATTTTAGTAACTAGCCACTGATAGGTTGCCCCTGCATTTTTTAGCCCAAAAGGTATGACCTTGTAACAATATAAACCAACCGTCGTGATAAACGTCGTTTTGTCCTGATCTGGGGAATACAAGGGAATTTGGTGATACCCTGAGTACGCATTCAGGAAACTCATTCGTTCGTGAGCTACGGTGGCGTCTACTAGTTGGTCTATTTTTGGAAGAGGGAAGCTATCCTTGGGGCAGGCTTTGTTGAGGTCAGTGAAGTCTATGCAAACTCTCCACTTTCCGTTGCTTTTCGGAACTACCACTGGGTTGGATAACCATTTGGGTAATTGCACTTCCCGTATGGATCCTGCATCCAGCAGTTTTTCGACTTCTTTTTCTATTGCTCTAGCCTTCTCGGGAGCAGTTCGCCGTGCCTTCTGCGTTATCAGCTTGAATATGGGATCGACGTGCAACTGGTGGCAGACCATATTGGGATCGATTCCTGGCAGCTCATAAGGTTCCCAAGCAAAAACATCTATGTTGCTTCTGAGTAAGGTTGACAACTCCTTTTCCTCTTGGTCGGTGAGTGACGCTCCGATTAGGAAGACTCTGCTATTGTTGCCTTCCCTAGCCGCCACTTTTACCAGGTCCTCGATGACACGCTCGGAGGGGAGGAGCCTGGTCTCTTCTACTCCAGGCCTTCCGTATTTTAATTGTTATTTGGAAGGAATTGCACCTTCCTCCACTTTCTCAGTGGGTTGATCAGCTTTTTTCTCTGGCTTTGGTCGGATGGCCGCTATGAAGCACTTCCTTGCCATCGCCTGGTCACCGTGTATCTCCATTACTCCTCGCTCGGTAACATATTTAAGCTTCTGATGGTAGGTCGAGGAGACTGCCTTCATCGCATGAAGCCATCCCCTGCCGAGGATGGCCTGATACTGTGAATCAATGTCGACCACCAAAAACTCGATCATCTTGGAAACATGTCCAGCGTGCACTGGCAGTACTATTTTGCCCAGGGGCATGGTCATTTTTCTAGCGAAGCCGACCAGAGGGACAGTAGCTCCCTTTAGGTCGGCGACGCTCAACTTCAATTTCCTGAACAGGTCGATGTACATTACTTCGGATGAGCTTCCTTGATCGACGAGCAGCCTGTCGATGTCAAAGTTGGCTATCCTGAGTGTAATGACCAAGGCATCATGATGTGGGGTCCTTACTCCCACTAGGTCTTCATCCGTGAAAACAATATGCTTGTTGTAGTTGATGTCCTCTGCTCGCCGACGTTTTCCTGACTGTGATTTTGCTGGATCAATCTGAAAAGCTTGCATTACCGCTGTCAGTTTCTTTACCTCCATTCGAGCTGAGTTCCCTTGTATTTGTTTGACGTCAGATACTCCGTGGATTACTGCGAATTCATGTCCGGCATCATCCTCCAGCACGTTGTCGGGTTTCGCCTCTCTGTGGGCAGCCACTTTCTCTACCTTCTTTTCCACAAAGTCATTCAAATGTTCAAACTAGGCCAACTCCTCGAGGTGGGACTTAAGAGCCTTGCAGTGCTCGGTCTTATGCCCTCCCTCTTTGTGGAAAGAGCATCTTAATGCATTATTTCTTTTCGAGGGGTCTCCTCCCATTTTTTGGGGCCATTTGATGAACGGCTCATCCTTGATCTTCGTGAGAATTTTGTAAATTTGCTCTTTGAAGACGGTGTTGACCGCCTGGAACGATTTTGTTACGTCAGGGTTCCCTCTGTTTTTGGAGACATTCTTGCCCCCACTCTTTCCTCCTTTCTTCTGGTTCTCAACTTTCTCACTTCCCTTGGTAGTGAGCTTGGCTCGACCGTTTTCTCCTACATTAAGGCGGGTGACATCTTCCACCTTTGCGTGTTTCTCAATCCGGGCCATCAGGTCGTCAATGGTCTTAGCTTCCTTCTTCGTCAAGGACTGGTAAAGGAGGGAAGAGCTAGGTAGCCCAATTTTGAAGGAAGCCACTGCCACCTCTTTCGCGCAGTCCTCGATCTCGTTCAATAACTCCCAGTAGCTCTTCGCATAGTCTCGGAGTGTTTCTTGAGGCATTTTCTTCATTGTTAATAGAGTATCCACCCTTTTGGGATGGGAGCTGCTGGTGATGAACAGGGCCGTAAAGAGCTCGGCCAGGGATTTGAAATTTCTGATGGATCGTTGAGGGAGTTTTTCGAACCATTTTTGGGCCACATCATGGAGGCTCGAGGGGAAAATACGGCACATCAGTGCATCCCGATGATTCCAGAGGGTCATGGCCTGCCGGTACTACCTGACATGATCAATGGGATCAGTCTTCCCGTCGTAAATCTTGAACCTTGGAATGGAAAATTTCTTGGGAGCCTCTTCCTCTTCAATTTCCCTCGTGAAGGGTGACTTTATCTGGGTCTTGAGGGCTCTCCTGGCGAGTTCTCTGGTCGACCTGGTGCAGCGGTGAGCTGGATGTTAGTCCATTTCTCTGCGGATCAGGTTCCGTATGTTTTCGTCGCTGCGAGCAGGGCTCTGGTAGCGGCGAGCTCTTCTTAGTTGTTCGCGGAGGTCGTCGTCTGAGTCGCCACCTTTGACCCCTTGATATTCCCGCCTGGGCTCCTTCCTCGGCTGCGAGATTTGCTCGCCTGAGGGCTAGGAGTGCGATAGGGGTGTCTCCTGGTATCAGGACGTAGTTCCTTCTCCAGTCTTTCCAGTCTGTTTTTCAAGCGAGCATTCTCAGCCTTGTATCTGCGAGAAGACTCCCTCTGCTCGTGGAGCCTTGCCTCGTATGCATCAATCAATCTGGATATCTGCGTGGACCTTGCTGGTCCTTGACCTTCTTCTGAGGCTGGCCTTTCCAAGCGAGCCCCACGATCTGAACGTCGGACTTCAGACCTAATCCTGCGAGGAGCAGGTGACTCTTGAATATCTCCTGCTTGAGGAGCGTTGCTGCTGTGACCAGACATCTTAGATTCTTTTCTTGGCGTGGGCTCTTCTCAGGGAAAGATGAATGTTTCCCACAGACTGCGCCAATTGTGGAGACAATGATTGTGCAACACAAATAAATATAAGAGAAGTAATGACCAAGAAAGAACAAAGAAAATAAAACGCCAATCACACAACAACGGATGTACGTGGTTCAACAAAGATGTACCTACGTCCACGGTGGTGCAGTCAGTATTATTTCTCAATATTCTGGAGAATGAGTACAAAGAATACAACTTGTCCTTTGCCCCGGACCTAGGGTTTAATTTATATATGTGTATGTTAGTTAGTGGAGATGATGGGTTCCTCCTTATTAGCCATCTTCCCTATAACTTCCCTCCATGGGATCGTGCTCCCCTATAACTTCCCTTCATGGGGTCGTGGGGAAATCGGATCAATACAAAAGATGAGGGGCCTGGACTTTGGGCCGCTAGGGCTGGGCTACTCGTCCAGGCCTATAATACTAATTTCCGGGTACCCACAGCCATCATCAATAAGATGAACGAGAGTTATCGAGACTGGGCAGACCAGATCCTTTACGCCCTTTGAGGCTACCGCACTTCAGTTCGAATATCTACTGGGGCTAACCCTTACTCTCTGGTATACGGTATAGAAGTAGTCCTACTCATGTAGCTAAAAATTTCTTCACTACGCATCATGCTTAAAAGCAAAGTCAACGAAGAATACTAGCATCGGATCCGTCTTGATGAGCTGTCACTATTGGACGAAAGGAGGATGAAATATCTATATCATATACAAGGGTACCATCGTCGAATAGCGCAATCATTTAACAAGAGATTCAAGGACCACGGTGTCCAAAAAGTGGACTTAACCCTTAAAGAATAGTAAAGCCCATCTGGGACCCGAGAGGGGAATTCAATCCCAATTGGAGCGGCCCCTACATTATGAGGAAAATCCTATCAGGAGGGGCCTCTATGCTCGTCGACTTCGACAGAGAAGAGATGGACCTTCCAGTTAACTTGGACTCTCTCAAGAAATTTTACCCCTAGTCCAAAATCTCGGCGCGCTGCGACTCTTCACATCTCCCTTCTAGTATAAAAAAAATATTCATTTCCCTCTACTCAAAAGTACGTGGGGCCTGATCCTCTAAAAGTCTTTTTTCTTTCAAAAATGAAACATAGAAAATTTTTAAAAACCCCAGAGGTACATAGGTAGCTCATACGCTTTACATGAGCACGACAGTTCATTTTAACATGTACATGAACAAAAAGATTATGTATGCCTTAGATATTGGTATAGATAATTCAAATGAAAAATTCATCAAGAGGCACAACTAGATGATCAAAAACTTTTTTATTCCATTATTGGGAAATTTCAGTACAATTACATCGGCATAGGGAGTCAAACAAATACCCTTGCCAGCCTACCCCTACTTTCCTAAAATAAAAACAGAAACCAACTACTCCTAAAACAATCCTCTCAAAATTATTCCCACATAAAATCTTTAAAAAAAACCCAGGGATCCTACCCGCAGCTGCGAGAGGAACCGGCCCCATCATTATCGACATCCTGGGGTCCCCAAACTTCTCCTACTTGAATAGACTGCCGCTGAATCTCCATGAAATAATAATCCGGATCATCTTGGGTAAAACCACAACACCTCTCTCCATGGTGTCAAATATGGCAAACCACCTTTGACTGGTCTCCACAACCAGCATCTTGGCAACTACTCTTCCCTACAACCACTTCATGTAGTCCCCTTAAATATTCCAGACTCTAACCACATACTTGGATAGACGGGTCGATGGTCTGCGATTCTCCCACAAAGAGACCACCCACATGCGCATGCACATACGCTCTGTCAAGACCTCCACTGAAAAGAAATATAATGACCGTGGTGGCACAATCTGTTCCCAGCCAAATTAGCGCAAAAGCCGTCAGGAAAAAGTAGAAAGGGGTCTGCCTGAGGCCAACTAACTGAACACACAGGTATTCCCCTAGTTCCAGAATGGTCAACAGCTCCCCCCACCAAGGCACTGACCAACGTAAGCCTCGAGCCCTGATAAGCACCCAAAAGTCTTTAAATAAAACCCTAAATATACGATTTTTAATCGCTAATTCTTGATCAAATGGGTCTTATGCGCGTTTATGTTTATTTTGTAGGTCAAAAGCTTCTTGCGGAGTTCAAAGAATCAAATCAAGGTAAAATGCGATAAAAATGAGCTAAAACCCCAATCCACGTGCCTATTACCCTATCCCCAAACCCAAACCTAGCCTAAACTGAGTCCAGATATGTCCCGAGCCTTGTGTGTGTTTAGTATACACCTTTTAGATTTTAATTTTTGAGAGTTTTTATTTGATCCATTTTTAATTTTTAGAATTTATTTTATATTTTGTTTAGAATCTTGTATATTTTTCGGATTTATTGTTCGTCGAGTGTTTTTATATTATAATATGTGTTAATTTTATTTTTATTTGATTTCTATTTTTAGTTTTTAGTTTTTAGTATAGTTTAGTTTTATGTTTTATTATATTTTCTTTTTATTAGTTTAGATTTATTCGTATTACTTTATTTTAGTCCTTAGATTAGAATTTTAATTTTCTAATTTTAATAGATTTTTGTGTTTTTCTTAGTTTTATTTTATTAAGCTTAGATTTTAATTTTTTTAGGTTTAGTATTTTAATTTTTTAGGTTTAATATTTTAATAGATTTTTTTTAAGTTTTTGTTTTATTTAGTTATCTTAGAGAGTTTTATTTTAGGTCCACATTAATTGCACACACATACCCACTCTTATACCATACACCTTACCACACGTACCTCTCACCCATCTTCTTCCTCTCCAAATCTCTCTCTCTCCTCTCACCTCTAATAACAAACTCTCCTTATCCCATAAACACCCACATACACAACCCAACCCGCTACCACAATTGACCCATATCCTCTCACCGAACCCGACCATCAACACCTGAACTCGAAAACCCAGCTCCAATGTTCCCTTAACCCTCTACTGATTCGAACCCACGAACCAACATAGGACCTGCTTCCATGACCCATTATAATCCCAGACCGCCAGCGACCAAACCAGCAAAACTCGGGTCGAAATCCTCCTAAATCAAAAGACCTGATCCCATACCTCACCCACCTGTCTTACCCCTTTAAACCTTAAAACTCGAACTCAAACCTTCGGCGTCCAACCCGCGACCATGAACCAAAATTCGAACCCATCTTCTGCTCCACTTTGACCCTTGCCCAAATAAACCCCACATAACCCACTATACCCGTTAACCTAATAACCCCTTTTTAAAACCCACTCTCTCATACCCGATTCTATCAACATATATATCCCCAGATTAACCCAAAACAAAAAACAAAATAAATCCACATGTGTTTAAATCCTCTTTACCCCTTATTCCAAAAATGCCCCTAATACCCTCATCACCCCACTACTCTATTATCCTCACTCTATCTACCCCTTATGCCCCTATCACACCTTACCATTACCATGCTCACCTTAGCCTTCTTATTTTACCCCTTAGCTCCTTATGCCACAATATAAAATCAAGTAAAGCCCATTAGAAGATATGGAGAGAAAACCCTAAAGAGAAGAAAAACTAGGGCGAGTATTTTAGTAGGATAGTTTTAAGAGAAAAATTTGTGGAGAGAAATTTTAGTTTAGTGAGAGAAAGGAGTTAAACAAAAATAATGTAGCATTAAAAGAGATTTTGTGTTATATATTTATTGGTTGATTCTATTATCTCATACTATTATGATTTCTATTATTTATTTTATGTCTTGAAATCCCATTATGGAGGGATAGTCACTTCATTCAAGGAGTGAAATGAAGCCTCCATTGATTTAATTAGATGATTTAATTATTCTTGTTTACTTTGTTTTATTTAGTTAGTAAATTGTTATTCCTACAATTGTTTACACATCAAGAGATGATAAACCATCCTTGAGAAGGTATTGAAATCTAGTATATCTTTAATTTTTGGATTCAAACTAGAGATAGGAGGATCCACTAGTTAGACTATATTATATTTTCATATTCATATTTTAATTTTTTTTAGGGCTTAAAGTTGATTATATGAGTTAGCTCTAAGGAGTGATTTGTATAATTTTTATAAGTCCTTTCTTCATTTGAGTAGTAGGGATGACAAATTACCTAACTAAATCTATATTTATTTATTTTGTCAAATGGTGAGAATCAATTAATGAAATAAATAAATAAATAGTTGGGAATGTAGTAAACTTAAATAATTACATGCATTTAATTCATGAAGTAGATGTGGATTTTCATTCCTTGATTTTATCTCATTTAATTTTATCTCATTTTATTCACATCTTATTTGAGTTATCAAATGGCGCTGTTGCCGTGTTTGGTTCATTATTGGAACAATGGATGTCCACCTCACTATGATCCTTCAGCGTTGTCAAGAAAACAAGTTAGTCCACAATTGGGGAAAATGCCATTTCATGGTAAAAAAGGGTATTGTTTTAGGTCATGATATTTCTGGCTCCGGTATTGAGGTAGATAAAGCGAAAGTCGACTTGATTTCCACGCTTCCCATTCCTAATTCTGTTAAGGACATTCACTCCTTCTTAGGACATGCGGGCTTCTACCGGCGCATCATTAAGAACTTTTCTAAAATAGCTCGACCTTTAACAACCCTTTTATCCAAAAATGTCCCATTTTTATTTGCGACGCATGTGTCGCAACTTTTTAGCACCTCAAAGTCGAGCTCACTTTCGCTCCTATAATAAACCTCCCAATTGGTCTCTCCCATTTGAGCTCACATGTGATGCCTCTGATTTTTCACTTGGTGTTATGCTTGGATAGAGGGTTGACAAGCACCCCCGCATCATCTATTATGATATCAAAACCCTTCATGATGCTCAACTTAATTACACAACCACCGAAAAGGAGTTGTTAATGCTAGTGTTTGATCTTGATAAGTTTTGATAATATTTCATAGGTTTCCCTGTCATCGTGTACACTAACCATGCTACCCTAAGGCACCTTCTGCATAAGAAGGATTATAAAACACGATTGATACGGTGGATTCTCTTACTCCAAGAGTTTAACCTTGAAATTCGTGACAAGAAAGGTTGTGAAAACATTATCGCTGACCATTTTTCCCGCATTACTGTTGCGTCTGACTCTGATCAAGTTGAGGTCTCCGATCGCGAGATCAAGCAAATTCTTAAAAAAACCTTCAATCCTAATTGGAAATATTATTCCTTATGCTTGAACGACGCATTATGGGCATACCATACTACTTACAAGACTCTGATTGGCATGTCTCCTTATCGATTGGTCTTTGGCAAGCCTTGTCACCTTCCTGTCGAGCTTAAACATCATGCATATTAGGTTGTCAAAGCCCTTAATTTTGATATTGAGGGGGCAAGAGTCCATAGGAAGCTACAACTTAATGAATTGTAGGAGATAAGAAATGATGCATATGATTTGTCCAAAAAGTATAAGGATAAAATGAAGTGTATCCATGACCAAAGCATCATGTGAAAAGAATTCCACCCTGGTCAAAACGTTTTGTTATATAATTCCCATCTTCATCTCTTTCTTAGGAAGTTGAAAACCAGGTGGTCTGGACCTTTCATTGTTGAGTTAGTTACTCCTTATGGTGCCATCACCGTTCAAAATCCCAAATATAGTAGCCTTTTTCAAGTCAACGGTTAATGCTTGAAGCCTTTCTTAGAGTTAGGCCCCACTCAAATTGAAGAAATTGACCTTATTGGCCCAATCTAAGAAGACTGAAGCTTTAGTATTATTTGGTAGTGATTATCATCACCCTATTTTTCTATCACTCTGCGCTTTTCTAGTTCTTATCATTAGGTTGAGTTCCCTTCGGTCTAGCTGAGGACATTAAATTTAGCACTACTGGGAGGCAACCCGCTATTCTGAGTATGAGTCTCATCCTGTTTGGGGGTGGTGTTTCACACCACCCAATGATTTTCCATGTTTATAGACTTGTACGCATTTTTATCTCATCATTTATTCTGGTTTCATCATGGATATGTAGTCAACTTCATTAGCGGTTGATTATGGTAATCTATTTCCTACCTTCTACTCTCAAATTTAAAAATTATTTTATTTAACATCGAGGACGATGTTCCTTTTTGTTTAGGGGTGGGGAATTTTTTCAAAATCGTACCACTTTTGAAAAAATTTCAAGAACTGATTTTAAAATTTTCGTGCAGTTTCTTTCATCTCACTCATTGACGTGAATTTTCTATCATCCATCTTTTAAGTCTAGGAGTCAAGTTAGAGGATATTTTTTTCTAAATAGCTTATGTAATACGTACCAAGGCATTTTGCACCATGAATTTCGCGACTCAACAAAAATTTGCGCACTTATCATGTCAATACGATTTAGAGTTGGAGAGTACTACAATTCTCAAGAAAACCTTACGGATCATCAGTGGAGACTTTAGCTTGTGAGATTCGTGTCTTTCACCTTTCAGAGAATTTGATGCAATCTCTGAGTCACAAGTTGACTAAACTTCCTTTCGTTCCGCACTTTAATCGTTTTATGATCTCATTACTCTTCACTAAGTTTTTGTCTTAATCATTGAGAATGACATCACTTTCGAGTCGTAAGAAACATGTGTCTTGTAGTCTGTCTCGAACACCAAACCATTTGTCACCATACACTCACCATTTTACCATATCACATTACCATCACTTCACCATTACCTTACCATATTTCCTTTATCCTCATACATTCCCCACACTATCCATATATCATCTCCAGTCACTTCCATCCATCATTTTTGAGAAAAAAATAGTGTTTGAAATTCCAAATGTAAATTTTCTTCATTTGTGTCATGAAAAGAAAAATGCATCACAAAAAAAATAGAAAAAGCATGTGATCAATTTTTTATAAACTGAAGACATTAGTTATTCAGATTGTGTTCCACTCTTCTTAAAAAACCTACCATCATGTCAATCATATTCTTCATTTCATTTTCCCATCACTCCTTACTCATACCCCATTTTTCATCACTGGTAAGGTGTTCGAGCAAATGAGAAGTCTATATGGTGAATGGCTCGACATTCTCAATATAATGATTAACATTATTTCATGAGATCATTTTTCTTTCTTGAAAAACGTTATAATGATGGATCCCCGGGTTTTTAGTTTTCTCAATTAACACAAAACCAATTAATAATTTCCTTTTATATAAATACAAACACGATGCGGAAGCGTAAGATGGTTCAACTTTAAAACAACAAATTTTAATTTCTTAAACAAATTAAAATTACACCAAGTGAAGTAAAATTAATCAATTAATATATTCACTTAAACCAATTAATTAATCCAAGTCCTAGAATTTGCCTAAGTCATATTTATCAATATTAGCAAATTAGGCGAAACCAAATTTTAGCAAATGACTTGAATTAAATAAACTTTACCCAATATTTAATTTAGCACCAAATTAAATGAGTGTGATGATTTAAACCAAATTTTATCTTGAATTATCGTAAGCATGCGTTCTAAATTATTTAAGCAAGATAAAATAAACCAATCACACTACGCCGCGATGTACGAGGAAAAACCCAAGACGGGAAAAAACCTCGGACGGTCCTAGCCACAAATTCACTAGATACGGAATTACAAGTACAAGACAGATAGACTTACAACGACCGACTCGATCCCTCTCAAGCCTCGACGCTTCTTCTTGTAGACACCTCTTCCTAGCGGATAACCTTGGAATACCACCGCGGTCTCGGAATCCACCGATAGGGCTTTCTATGGTCACCGTCACCCGAGCAAGGAGCCTTTCTCCAAGTGGGTAGAATCGCAACAAAACGTCTTCTTCTTTGATGGATGTAGAAGCAAACCAAAACTTCTCTTTGAAACGGAAGAGATAAACCGGTGCCAAACTCCAAGCAATTGATATGTATATATGTGAACTTGGATAAAAAATATGGGTGTAAAACTAGAGTGATAAAATATTTTCTCTTGAAAAATAGCACTCAAAACTTGATCTTTTTCTCTCTTTGTTTTTGCTCTCAAAACACTCTCTAAGAGTTTGTATGATATGAAAAAGATTTATTAGAAAAATGGTTTCCCGCACATACATATTCAACAAAAAGATAGTGGGGTAAACTAGTGGGAAAATGGGTAAAAACTTGCCAAAAAACTGCCAAAAACTGTTATCGCCTGGCATCTCGTTCGAACGAGTCTTCTAACGACGCTCCAGTATGGACTTGTTAGAAGCTCGTTGGAAATCTCGTTAGAACGAACAATCTCGTTCGAACGACATTTCGAACGACGGACCAGTATAGCTCGGTGGGAACTCGTTGGCAAACTCGTTTGAACGACATCTGGTTCGAACGAAAAAAACTCGTTCGAACGACATATCGAACGACTTCCAGAAATTTTATAAAATTCGATTTTGGCCCAGAAACTTTATATGCTTTATTTTTAAAGTTCTAATTAAATTTTTCTGAAAATAAAACACAGTTTTTATTAAACCTAACACCCAATAAACTTGTTCCAAGCTCCTACATATATATAATTGCATTCATACCTTGGGAGCATGGAACCATAGTTGATGACGTAGAAACGAGGCACGCAAACCGGCACATTTGATGAAGCTTTATACTTTTTGCCGCTACGTCTTCAACAAACACTTCATAGGCTTGAGATCATTACAATAACATACTATCCTATGAATAAATGTTTTTTTGTCCGGAATTGAGCCAACACTATACATGGACTCAATTGGAAATTTGTGTCCTTACATTTCTAAAATGTTCGTTCTTTCTTATATGTGTGTGAGACGTTTGACCTTGCTTACATTTACTCACATCCTCACACACAAGAGCGATACGCTTACTCAAATCTTGCGACTTCATTTGAGATAGTTATATCCGTGAGATCTCGAAGAGGTGATATAGGAATTACTCTTATGATGCTCTACCCGTTTTTGACTAATTCACACACACACACAAGTTGAGTTCTAGGAAGGATGTGCCTTGAGTATTCACTTAGCTAAACTTTTTATACACTTCTACCTTACATTCCTCAAAATATTTATGTCGTGATGGATTGTGTGATTATTGAATGTTGAATAAGAGTTTGATGGCCATTAGCAAATAAAGAATTTTGTGAGTATATTCCCTATAAATCCTCACAAGACAAAACTCATCCTGTAGAGCAACCTATACGTTTAAAGTCTTATTGAACATGCTAAGTGCAATCGTAAATGCCCGCGAAAGTGGTACACTTTTGGTTTCTTATCTTTCATTCTCTCTATTTTTGCTTGACGTCTAGCAATATTCTGTTTAGGGGTGGGGTGATAAGCAACGAAAAGTGTTTAAATAAAACCCCATATAGACAATTTTTAATTGTTAATTCTCGATAAAATGGGTCTTATGCGCGTTCATGTTTATTTTGTAGGTAAAATGCCTCTTGCGGAGTTTAAAGAATCAAATCAAGTCAAAATGCGATAAAAAGGAGATAAAATCCCTGTGCCTATTACCCTATCCTCAAACCCAAACCTAGGCTAAACCGAGTCCAGACTTGTCTCGAGCCTTGTGTGTGTTTAGTTTGTACCTTTTAGATTTTAATTTTTTAGAGTTTTTATTTGAGTTGTTTTTAATTTTTCGAATTTATTTTATATTTAGTTTAGGGTCTTGTATATTTTTAGAATTTATTGTGCGTCAAGTATTTTTATATTATAATAGGTGTGAATTTTATTTCTATTTGATTTCTATTTTTAGTTTTTATTATTAGTTTAGTTTTATATTTTATTATATTTTGTTTTTATTAGTTTAGATTTATTCGTATTACTTTATTTAAGTATTTAGATTATGAATTTAATTTTCTAATTTTGATAGATTTTTCTATTTTTCTTAGTTTTATTTTATTAATCTTATATTTTAATTTTTTAGGTTTAGTATTTTAATTTTTTGGGTTTGATACTTTAATAGATTTCTTTTTTAAGTTTTAGTTTTATTTAGTTGAGTCTTAGAGAGTTTTATTTTAGGTGCACATTAACTACTCACACATACCCACTCTTATACCATACACCCTACCACACCTACCTATCACCCATCTTCTTCCCCACCAAATATTTCTATCCCTCTCACCTCCATTAACAAACTCTCCCTATCCCATAAATACCCACATCCACAACCCAACCCGCTTCCACAATTGACCCATCTCCTCTCATCGAACCCAGCCATCAATACCCGAACTCGGAAACCCAACTCCAATCTTCCCTAAACCCTCTAATGATTCGTGAAAAAATACCACTTAAGTCGTTTAATTCAAGATTAAACTATCTAAATGGCTCCGAACAGTTTGTTGAAGAAACTCTTTTCTTAAAATAATTTTTTAACAAAAGATGTGTAAAACATTATGAACGAGTTATTTAAGGTATAGGTTTACCAGTTTTGAAAAACAAAACTTAAGGAACTTAAATCAACACAGCCTCAAGAAAGGGATGAGAGGAATAGGAAGTATACACGTACAATTTTAATGTGGTAAAACCCCACCCGATTGGGAAAACATCCACGGAGATCTCTACACCTCAAAAGTAAAAATCCACTAAAATAGAGTAATAGTTTCCAAACTATGTAACAATCAAGACACACAATCAGACCTAATTCTATGTTCAGAAATATATCAACTCCTCTGGATTTTCTGACTTCTCCCAACGCTCTGATGTTGTCGATGTTCTCTTAGCTTTGTAACTCCACTCATTTTACTTTTACGTCGACTCAAAAATTCAAGATCTCAATACCAACACTTTTTAGTGTAGTAGTGTGAAGGTGTAAGTGGTGATGTGCTCTAAATCACATGCATCAACTCACACACACTTAATTAGAGACAGGATGCAAAACTGATCACAAATATGTAAAATAATCTCCAAAATAAGTTTAATCAAAACTATCAGACTTTGGATCTTTAAAATATCCGCAGATTAAGAGGGAATCTTGCTAAAAACACAAGCCAAGATCCTAAACACTTTCTTATTTTGAAAAAGTACAAATTATTTCACAAATTATGAAATATTTGAAAGTGTAAATCCCCAATCAAGATCTCAACTAGATCTAAGTCTGAATATTCAAAGAATTTGAAATCAAAAAAGATTTTGATCATTTACGGTTTGAAAATATCATATCCGTTTGAAAACAACCAACAAAATAAGATTTCTCGAAAGAAGAAATCAAAACTAAGAAATATCTAAGTGATATGTATCATAGAGATCAAATCTCAAAGTTCTATGAAAGAAAATGAGATTGAATCAACGTGATTAAGTTGGGAAAGAGATAAAGGACAGAATAGGATAGATCTTCTTCAAGCACTCTATATCTTTGGCTCATTTGCGTCTATATTATATAGGTGCTCATCTAGTTTGGAAATGGTGATAAAATTGAGTTATACCCTTTCAAACCAAAGAACGTTCAGACTCTTCACTTTGAGTTCCTCTAATTGTCCAAAAGGTAGTACACCAACACTTCACCTAGGATGCATTCATGTATTGCATATGTTCTTGCCTTATTCATTATTTGGTTGTGTGTCAGTTAATTCCCTCTAAACTAACTTTCTACAATTTTTGGGATATTTTAAATCATTTCTATAATTTTTTAAATATTTTTTTGAAATTAAAAATTAGTTTTTAAAAAGGTTGTGAGCTGATTTATAATTTCCATAAGCTGTTAAATTTATGCTTGGGTAGAAACCAAAAGCTCTTGAAAATTATGTGGGTGCAATTTGTATTTTTAGAAGTTCAAAAACATGCGTTTAAAGTTCAATCTTAGCCTTACACGTGTTGTCTCCACAATGGCTAGATTTGTGTTTCTATGCTCTCAATACCAGTGCTTAACTATGAACCCTTGGATCCTTTTAATCAATGCCCTCCATGTTATCTGAGATGATCCTTGTGTCGTCTGGATCAACCAATGAGGGTTAGCTTTCAAGCGGTGCAACCTTAACCCTTGGATTTTCTTCGTTCTTTTAAACTCAATCCTTAGCGTTGATTTGCCTCGAATTTCCAGAGCCTTCCATCTCTTACTATAAATACAAGCCATATATTATACGTTTACAATCTTTGGCCAACCTCATCTCTGAGAGAAAATAGAGAGAAGAGAGAGAGAGAGAGAGAGAGAGATAAAGAAGAGAGAGAAATTAAACCCTAAACTAAACTTCGGCCACATCCATCCAGAAAACCTTTTCTGTGAGAGAGTTAGTTTGAGATTCGAGTAGATCCATCCTCTTCTGTCCTTTATCTCTTTCCCAACTTAATCACGTTGGTTAAATCCCATTTTCTTTTATATAACTTTGAGATTTGATCTTTTTGATACATTTCACTTAGATACTGCGTATTTAAGATTTCTTCTTTTGAGAAATCTTATTTTGTTGGTTATTTTCTAACTGGTATGTTATTTTCAAACCGTAAACCAACAAACTTTTCTGATTTCAGTTTCTTTGAATATTCAAACTTAGATTTAGTTGAGATCCTGATTAGGGATTTGCACTTTTATATATTTCACATTTTGTGAAATAAGTGTAAATATTTTCAAATAAAAAAGTGCATAGGATCTTAGCTCGTGTATATAGCAAGATTCCCTCTTGATCTGCGGATATTTTAAATATGCAAAGTCTAATATTTTGATTAAACTAATTTTGGAAATTCCTTTGCATATTTGTGATTTGTTTTGCATACTATCTGTAATTAAGTGTGTGTGTGTGTGAGTTGCATGCATGTTATTTAGATCACATCACCACTTACATTGTCACACTACTACACTGAAAGGTGTTGGTATTGAGATCTTGGACATTTTGAGTCGACGTAACGCTAAAAGGAGTGGAGTTACAAAGCTGAGAAAACATCAACAACATCAGAGACTTGAGAGAAGTCATCAAATCCAGAGGAGTTGGTATATTTCTTAACTTAGAATTAGATCTAATTGTGTGTCTTGATTGTTATATAGTTTGTAAACTGTTACTTTATTTTAGCGTATTTTTTACTTTTGAGGTGTAGAGACCTCCGTGGATGTTTTTCCAATTGGGTGGGGTTTTACCACATTAAAATTCCTCGTGTATACTTCCTCTTCCTCTCATCCCTTTCTTAAGGTTATGTTGGTTTCATTTTCTTAAGTTTTGTTTTTCAAAACCGGTAAACCTATACCTTAAATAACTCGTTCATACTGTTTTACACATCTTGTGTTTAAAATTTATTTTAAGAAAAGAGTTTCTTAAACAAACTATTCGGCGCAATTTAGATAGTTTAATCTTGAATTAAACGACTTAAGTGGTAGTTTTTTCACTTCTAAAATCTCAAACTAACTCACTCTCAGAAAAGGTTTTTTGGTAATATTTTAGCGGAGTTTAGTTTAGGGTTTCTTATTTCTCTCTTCTTTTTTTCTCTATCTCTCTTCTCTTTTCTCTATTTATTTTCTATCAGAGGTGAGCCTGGTAAAAGATTGTAATCGTATAACATATGACATGTATTTATAGTAAGTGATGGAAGGCTTTGGAACCACGAAGCAAATCAACGCTCAAGATTGATTTTAAATAATCGAAGCAAATCTAAGGGTTAAGAATGCACCGCTTATAAGCTAACCCTTATTGGTTGATCCAGACATTACAAGGATCATCTCAGATTACATGCAGGTCGTTGATTAAAAAGATCCAAGGGTTCTCAGGTAAGCACAGGTATGTGAGAGCATAAAAACACAAATCCATCCGTTGTGTAATCAACACGTGTAAGATTGAGATTGAACTACAAATGCGTGTTTTTTATGTTACAAAAATACAACTTCTCACCACAATATTTTCAAGCGCTTTTAATTTCTACCCAAGCATAGATTTAGCACCTTATGGAATTTACACAACAACCCACAACCTTTTAAAAACCAATTTAAAATTCTAAAAATTGTTTTAAAAAATCATAGAAATTATTTAAAATATCCCAAAATTATGGAAAAATTATTTTAAATGGATTTAATTCATACACCCTCATACAATGAATAATCATATGCAACACATGAATGCATCCTAGGTGAAGTGTTTGTGTGCTACCTTTGGACTACTAAAGGAAATCAAAATGAGGAGTCTGAAGGCTTATTGGTTTGTAAGGGGTATGACTCAATTTTGTCACTATTTCCAAACAAGATGAGCACTTATATAATATAGACTCAGGTGAGTCAAAGATATAGGGTGCTTCAATCTCCCCCTTTGGAAATATGAGACAAATCTCCTTTGAGTCATCTAGGACTCATAGGGATACAAATAATAAGAAAAACTTAGTCCTACACAAAAATTCTATCCATCCAATATCATAAAAAGAGAAAATTACATAACGCAACTACATACAGACCAATACCCTATCAAAAATGTGATGCAAATTAAGGTACTGATTCCTGAAAATAAGATAACTAAGATCAATCTTTTTAGTTGAGAATACACCAAAACTCAAATTTCTCCCCCATTTCGTCTCAAATGGACAAAGGGAAAAATAAACAAGTATGAAACAATAAATCATTATTTTGCCATAACTAGACCAATAGATTTGCGTAAAGATTCATATCGAAGAAAGTCTAATGGTTTGGTAAACAGGTCAACTAATTGCAATTCAGTGGGTAGGTAGTTAATTTGTAACTCCTTAGATTCAACTAACTCGCGTATGAAATGATACCTGATTTTAATATGTTTAGTAAGAGAGTACTGAACTGGATTTTTAGAAATATTAATTGCGCTTTGATTGTAACAATAGAGATGCAACTTATCTTCAGTTATACCGTAATCTTTCAAAATTTGTTTCAGCCAAAGTAATTGATCACAACAGCTTCATGCTTTAATAAATTCGGATTCGGCATTAGACAAGGAAGTGCAGTTTTGTTTTTTACTATTCCATCCTACTAAATTGTTACCAATGTAGTAACACGCTCCAGAAGTACTCTTACTATCATCGGTACAACCAGCCCAATCAGCATCGGTGTAACCTACTATAGTACTAGAAGTGTCTTTAGTGTACCAAAGTCCTAAGTTTAGAGTACCTTTAATGTATTTGATAATTCTTTTAATGCACAATAGATGACTCTCTTTAGGATCGTTTTGATATCGGGCACATACATAGAAAGAGTACATGATATCAGGAAGGGAGGAAGTAAGGTAAAGTAATCTTCCTATCATACTACGATATAAGGTGGAATCAATGGATTTCCCATTCTCGTCTTTAGAAAGTTTGACAGAAGTGCTCATAGGGGTCCTAGCTTCTTTAGATGTTTCTGAGCCAAACTTCTTAACAATCTCTAAAGCGTATTTTGATTGCAATAGAAATAATCCATCTAAATTTTATTTAACTTGGATCCTTAAGAAGAATTGCAACTCCCCTATAAGTGACATTTAAAATTCTTTGTGAATAATGTCCGAGAAGGTCTTAACTTCTAAAGGGGAGGTGATCCAAAAATGATATCGTCAATATAAACTTAAGCAATAATAATATTATTGTCAAAATATTTTACAAACAAGGTTTGGTCATTCCATCCTCTCCTAAATTCGTTGTCTAAAAGAAAGGTGGTTAGACGCTCATACCAAGCTGTAGGAGCTTGTTTTAACCCATAAAGAGGGTTTTTAAGACGATAGACATGATTTGGGTGATGTGGGTCAATAAACCCTTTGGGTTATTCATCATAAGTCTCCTCGGTTAAAAGTCCATTAAGGAAGGCTGACTTAACATCCATTTGATATAGTGTGAAATGCAAATGACAAGCTATTGCAAAAAGTAAGCGAAAAGATTCGAGGCGAGTGAAAGGAGCAAAAGTTTCCTCAAAATCTATTCTTTTTACCTGAGAGTAGCCCTGGGCAACTAATCTAGCTTTATTCTGAATAATCATCCTAGATTCATCAGTCTTATTTTTAAAAATCCAACGTGCGACAATAACCCTTTTATTTCCAGTCCTGGGTACAAGATACCATACATCATGAATGAAAAATTAAAGAAGTTCCTCCTGCATAGCACTTATCCACAAAGTGTCATTCAAGGCTTCATTTACAGTTTTGGCTCAGTAAGAGACATAAAACATGCAACATGAGCAATGTTACAAAGTTGAGATCTTGTACGAACAGGCTCAGTAGGATTACCAACTAAACTATCTAAAGGATAATCTTTGGAAACCCAATTAGGTACTTCAGGAGTCTCAGTTGGTAAGGATTCAACTATTTCTGGAGAGTCATAATTTAATATTTTTTTGGACTCATCCGCAATGGTTCTTTAGTCTTACTTTCTACATCAATGTCACTTACAACCACATTAATGGATTCCATCATCATTTTGGTACGAAGATTATAGACATGGTAGGCTCTACTATTTGGAGAATATCGTAAGAAAATAGCCTTATCTCCTCTGGTTTTGAATTTAGACAGATGTTCTCTGTCCTTACAGACATAACAGGTGCTACCAAAGATTCTAATTTATTTTAGGTTAGGTTTCTTCCCATACCAAAGATCATAGGATGTTTGTTTGGTATTTTTCCTTAAGTAGACTTGATTGATTATATGACAAGCGGTACGAATAGATTCTACCCAAAAATATTTTGGTAGGTTCTGGGCATGAATCATCACACGGGCCATTTCTTGAAGAGTGCAATTTTTACGCTCACTAATTCCATTTTTTTAGGCGTGTTAGGAGCACTAAATTCATGTTTGTAACCATTATAGTCACAATATTCTATGACGCCTGAATATATGAATTCTCCTCATCTATCACTACTAATTCTATCTACTTGGGAGTCCTTTTTGTTTTCTATACGAACTAAGATTTTCAGAAACTTACGCAAGGTTTATGATTTATGTTTTAAAAAGGAAACCCAAGTAAATCGAGTAAAGTTATCAACCATAATAAGGATGTAACTGTTGCCACAAAGACTAATAGTACGAGAAGGACCCATTAGTTTTATATGGATGAGTTCTAGAGGTTTACTGGATATAACTTCTTTAACTTTCTTATAGGGAGCCTTAACAGTTTTTCCTTCTTAACATCGACCAAAAATAATGTTTGAAATTACTTTGATCTTAGATTGACCTCTAACTATCTATTGGAAGCATATTTTCGCCAAGACTATCACAATTAATGTGACTCAACCTATTATGCCATATATTATTGTCAGCCATTATGGCAATGTCACAAAACTCTGTACTTGGATGGACTGTGTAATAGTTATCTGGAGTACGGAGTCCTGTAATAATGCAATCACCTTTTTAATTTAAAATTTTGTAATTGTCCTTTGAAAAAGTGATAGTATGGTTTGAGTCACAAAAATGTGATATACTTAATCAATTAGCTTTAAGTCCTTTTACCAAGAGAACATCTTCAAGAATGGGTAATACTTCTTCATGAAGTATTCCTTTACCAATGATTTGGGATGATTCACCATCTCTAAACAAGACTTTTCCTCTAGAGAATTTAGTTTTGTTTGAAAGTTTGAAATCATCCCCGGTCATATATTTGGAACACCATGAGTTTAAATACCATCCATTTGTTATATGTTCAGCTTTAAAAGCACTGATCACAATGTTGCATTCTAACTGGGGTAATAGATCATCTTTTCTAACCCAAATTTCTCCAGTTTTCAATTTGTGCTTATTAGCTCGTATTTGATAAAACTTGCGAGCTTCTTTCTTTTATTTAAAAGGCTTTTGTGCATTTTTATTATTATTATAAACAGTTTGGGCAATTTTTCTAGAATATAATCTAGGACTCCTTCTTGATGACGGTCTTTCAGTATTAGTCATCTTCCTTCTATTACAATAGTTAGAATTATTGTCTGGTTGTCTAGGAAGGACATAGTTCTTTCGGCTTCTCCTAGAATAGTTGAAGTTATGATAAAAAGAAGAGTTATAGACTGGATTACATAGACGTTTGGAATAGCAACCATCAAGGGAATATCCATAGACATCACAATAGGAGCAGTAACGATGGCACGTAGAACTCACAACTTTAGCTAAATTATTATTCAAAGGTTTGTATAGGTTTTGATCTCTAGTCTTGTTCCTAGGTGTCACAGGATGAAATATTGAATCTGCTTATCGAATAGGGGGCAGACGTATCTAATCTTTTGTTCAATATTATGCTTAGAGCTACTTGAGTCACCAATGCCTAACTTCAGTTGTTTTGTATCAAACTCATTTTTTAAACTTTGAAAATCTTGCCAGGTTTCAATAGGTCTTTTACCACCAGACACAAACTTTACAGTTTCAACGTTTTTAGTTTGGGTCTTAGAATTGGGACAAAATCCTATTCCAAGTCTGTCATCAGAATTGGTTTTACTTTCAGCAACACAATCTTCAAAACATTTGGAATTATTTTTAAATTTTGCGAACTTTTTGAAGACTATGGATGTATTTTCTTTTGTTTGTTCCAATTCTAACAACGTTACTTTGTATTTCTTTTCCAGAATTTCAATCGAGTTAGACAACTCTTTCAGTTTTTATTCAAAATTTTTTATTTCATTCTCACGAGTTAGACATTGAGTAGTGTACTCTTCAGCATTCTATTTGATCATCTGACTTAAGGTTTCTATCTTCTGGGTAAGATCCTTGATAATCTTTTTAAGCCTAGTACTTTTCTTGAGATTTTTTATGTACAGTGTTTGAATGTCAGGAAGGTCATCGTTGTCGGAGTCACTAAGTGTGCAGTGTGTAGTGTCCCCTAGTAGTTCATTTTTAGGACTCACACGCCCATTAACATCAATAATAGAGCTTTCCCTTTAACACACACACATATCGTTTGAAGCATTATCAACATTCTCAAGCAATAAAGCAGATAAACCAGTAGGTATAGTATCAGTTAACATAGCATGATCAGATTCCTCATCATTATTGTATATTATCTTAGCAAAGAATGACATACAAGGGTCAAAAGTGTTAGATGACTCAAGTTCATCATTTTCAGAGTCACTTGAGTCATCCCAAGTCTTGCTTAGATGAGCCATATTCTGTCTGTGAATTTTGTCTAAGTTAACTCTACAGTCACTAGCCATGTGTCCTAACTTCCCACATCCATAGCATTCAACATTTTTAAGGTCTTTTTCAGGTCTCTTGTGATTGTCGGTCTGGTGTTTGTCTAGTCTTCTCTCATGAGGCCTATTGTTAGATTGATTTTGATAAGTAGGTTTGCCTTGTCTTTTTGCTATTTTATTTCGAAAGTTCAGTATTTTCTTAAACTGTTTAGATGTTAAGGCAATTTGATTATCCAAAGTATCTAAATTACGGTCCTCATCAGTGTCTAAGTCAATGTTAGGTATGCTAAGTTTAGGTGTGGTCAACTTAGATGAAAAAGAATATTGGAGGCAGACTGTCTCTTTTGGGACTGGATTAATTGTTTCTTAAATTCTAATTCCATTTCAACAGTTCTCAATTTGCTATTGAGGAGTTCAGGTGTGAGATTTTGATCATCCATCTCCTCAATTGCATATCTCTTATTATCAAATTTTTGTGTAAGTGATCTTAGTATTTTAGAGACAATTTCCTTTATATCATAAACAATCCCGTTAGCATGAAATTTGGTCACAATGTTTGTCAGTTTAATATAGAAGTCATTAAATGACTCAGTCTCGGTCATGATCAAGGAGTTGTACTACTGAATTAACATTTGTGTTTTAGCATCTTTAACACTGGTATCACCCGCATGTCCAGTCACTAGGGTGTCCCATACTTCCTTAGAGGTAGAACAAAATGATATCCTCTTAAATTCGTGTTCATTAATAGACATGAATATGGCATTTTTTCCTCTGTTGTTAAGGGAAGTCTGTTTATGTTCTTTAGTGAATTCACTTAGTAACTTTCTTATCCTCACGGCACTTCCTTCACCGGAAGATTTAGTAGGAAAATTGTAACCATTTTCAATAACTTCCCAGACATCATCTCCCAATGTCCCTTGAATGAAGGCAACCATTTTTACCTTCCAGTAAGGAAAGTTGGTTCCATCAAAGAGAGGGGGGCTGGACAGGTTATCTAGTCTCTCAAATTTCTCGTCCATAATTTGTTTTGAAAAAATAATTTAAAAAACTTCAGATTTAAAGAATTTTTGAAAAACCCAAGCTCTGATACCAATTGAAAAATACCGCGTAAGTCTTTAATTCAAGATTAAACTATCTAAATGGCTTCAAACAGTTTGTTGAAGAAACTCTTTTCTTAAAGAAAATTTTTAACACAAGATGTGTAAAACATAAAGAACGAGTTATTTAAGGTATAGGTTTACCAGTTTTGAAAAACAAAACTTAAGGAACTTAAATCAACACAGCCTCAAGAAATATAATTTTAACGTGGTAAAACCCCACCCAATTGGGAAAACATCCACGGAGGTATCTATACCTCAAAAGTAAAAATCTACTAAAATAGAGAGACAGTTTACAAACTATATAACAATAAATACACACAATCAGACCTAATTCTAAGTTTAGAAATATATCAACTCCTCTGGATTTTCTGACTTCTCCCAAGGCTCTGATGTTGTTGATGTTCTCTCAGCTTTGTAACTCCACTCATTTTAGCTTTACGTCGACTCAAAAATTTAAGATCTCAATACCAACACTTTTCAGTGTAGTAGTGTGAAGATGTAAGTGGTGATATGCTCTAAATCACATGCATGAAACTCACACACACTTAATTACAGACATGATGCAAAACAGATAACAAATATGTAAAAGAATTTCCTAAATCAGTTTAATCAAAACTATCAGACTTTGTATCTTTAAAATATCCGCAGATCAAGAGGGAATCTTGCTATAAACACGATCCAAGATCCTAAACACTTTATTATTTTGAAAATGTACAAACTATTTCACAAATTATGAAGTATTTGAAAGTGTAAATCCCCAATCAAGATCTCAACTAGATCTAAGTCTGAATATTCAAAGAAACTGAAATCAGAAAAGATTTTGTTGGTTTACGATTTGAAAATAACATATCAGTTTGAAAACAACCAACAAAATAAGATTTTTGGGAAGAAGAATTCAAAACTAAGCAATATCTAAGTGATATGTATCACAGATATCAAATCTCAAAGTTATATGAAAGAAAATGAGATTGAATCAACGTGATTAATTTGGGAAAGAGATAAAGGACAAAAGAAGATCTTCTCAAATCTCAAACTAACTCACTCTTAGAAAAGGTTTTCTGGTAAGATTTTGGCGGAGTTTAGTTTAGGGTTTCTTATTTCTCTCTTCTTTTTCTCTCTCTCTCTATCTTCTCTCTTCTCTCTTTATTTTTTCTCAGAGGTGAGGCTGGTAAAAGATTGTAATCGTATAACATATTGCATGTATTTATAGTAAGTGATGGAAGGATCTGGAACCACGAAGCAAATCATTGCTCAATATGGATTTTAAATGATCGAAGAAAATCTAAGGGTTAAGAATCCACCGCTTATAAGATAACCCTTATTGGTTGATCGAGACATTACACAGATCATCTCGGATTATATGCAGGTCGTTGATTAAAAAGATCCAAGGGTTCTCAGGTAAACACAGGTATGTGAGAGCATAAAAACACAAATCCATTCATTGTGTAATCAACACGTATAAGGCTGATATTGAACTATAAACGCGTGTTTTTGATGTTACAAAAATAGAACTTCTCACCACACTTTTCAAGTGCTTTCAGTTTCTACCCAAGCATAGATTTAGCAGCTTATGGAATTTACACAACAGCCCTCAACCTTTTAAAAACCAATTCTAAAATTCTAAAAATTGTTTTGAAAAATCATAAAATTATTTAAAATATCCCAAAATTATGGAAAAATTATTTTAAAGGGATTTAACTCACACACCCTCATACAATGAATAAGGAAAACTCATATTCAACACATAAATGCATCCTAGGTAAAGTGTTAGTGTACTACCTTTGGACTATTAGAGGAAATCAAAATGAAGAGTCTAGAGGCTTGTTAGTTTGAAAGGGGACTCAATTTTGTCACTATTTCCAAACTAGATGAGCACCTATTTAATATAGACTCAAGTCAGTCAACGATATAGGGTGCTTCAATTCGGACCCACGAACCAACATTGGACTTGCTTCCATATCCCATTATAATCCTAGACCGCCAGCAACAAAACCAGCAAAATTCCGGCCAGAATCCTCCTAAATCATAAGACCCAATCCCAAACCTCACCCACTTGACTTACCCCTCCAAACCTTGAAACTCGAACTCAAACCTCTGGCATCCAACCCGCGACCGTGAACCAAAATCCGAACCCATCTTCTACTCCACTTCGACCCTTACCCAAATAAACCCCACATGACCCACTATACCCTTTAACCCAATACCCCTTTTTAAAACCCACGCTCTCATACCCAATTCTATCATTATATATGTCCCCAAATTAAACCAAAACCAAAAACAAAATAAAGACGCGTGTGTTTAAAGCCTCTTTGCCCCTTATTCCAAAAATGCCCCTAATACACTCATCACCCTATTACTCCATTATCCTCACTCTATTTTTCTCTTATGCCCCTATCACACCTCACCATTACCATCCACACCTTAGCCATCCTATTTTACCCTTAGCTCCTTATGCCACAATATAAAATCAAGGAAGTCCCATTTGACGACATGGAAAGAAAACCCAAAAAAGAAAAAAAAAGAAAAAAAGCTAGAGAGTATTTTAGTAGGATAGTTTTTAGAGAAAAATTTGTAGTATGTCTCGGTTGAGATGTCGTCATTTCCCGTCGTTATTACCCACTATAATGTACTATCAATTTACCAAAATTAATTTACTTAATCTCACTTAGTAAACTTAATTTTCACATGAATATTAATTTTATTCTCACAAATTAGTATTTATTAAATATGAAATATTATTATGAGTACGATTATTTTGGATAGGGATCCCCTATACGTGTCTCAATTTTGGAAGAAGTTTCAGCACGAATTGGGCACCGAGTTGAGCATGAGGATGAAGTATCATCCTGAGATACATAGGCAATCGAAATGAACCGACCTAATCTTAGAGGTCATGTTGAAAGCTTTAACGCTAGAATTTTAGGGTAGCTGGGCAGAGAAAATATATCTGGTAGAGTTTTCCTATAACAAGAGTTACCAGGCACGAATCGAAATGGCTCCTTATGAGGCTCTTTCTGAGAGGCCGTGCTACTCTCCAGTTTATTAGGAAGAGTTGGGTGAAAAGCATCTCACCAATTAGGATTTGATTAGAGAGATGATCGATAAAGTTCAGATAATTTGGCAGAGGCTCATGATGGCCCAGAGTTGATAAAAGAATTACGGTGATAATCGACGAATACTTATGGAGTTTAACCTTGTGCTATTGAAGGTTAAAGATAGGACCAACAGTAGTCAGCGGTTCATCCAGAAGGGGAATATTTCTCCTCGGTATATTGACCCATTTGAGATTATGGAACGATTGGAGATGTATCATATCTCTTAGCACTACTTCCACCATTGTCCCCAGTTCATAATGTGTTCCATGTATCAATTCTGAAGAAGTATCTTCATGATCCCCTGCACGTAATCGAGTGGAACCACATTAAGTTGGAGGAAGATGCCACATTTCTAACTCAACCTCTATCCATTTTGGATCCTAAGGATAGAGTCATGCGCAATAAGTTCATTTTGTTAGTGAAGGTAGTATGGGAGTTCTAAGGTGTTAAAGGTGCAATATGGGAACGCGAGTCGGAGACGTGCGAAAAGCACCAAAAACTCTTTGTATCGCTTGACTGTTCTAATTACGGTAATGAAATCTCCTAAGAAGGGTGAATGTAACACCTGTGCCTGAGATTTACACCTTAATCCCTGTAATTTATATGTCCTTAGGCCATGAACTATATATTATGAATGGACATTAAATTTAAAGTATCCTTGTGGCCTTCTTGCATGTTGAATTGGGATTTAAATGCTTAAAGAAGATCATTATCGTTCAAATGAGAAAGTGCATGTCATTGGAATAATTTTGAACTACCTTCTAACGACTAGAACTTGATCGATTTCCATCATTCTCTAGAATCTCGTTGGAACACCCTCGTTCAAATTAGGTGTGTTGTTGTTCGAATGAGGGGTAGTTTCCCATTCAAATGAGGTGGGTTCCTTTGACCTTTTAAGCCTACATTTTACCCTCAATAGTGTCTCGTTAGAACTCTAGTTCAAAAAAGAAGGGATCTCGTTCGAACGAGGTTCAAGTCATTCACATGACTGGAATTTTTTTTAAAATATCTGCATATTTTAATGTGTTGTCATGATGTTGATCTTTGGATTTGTTAAGTTGTCGAGATCTAAACGATTCAGATCAAAACGTGGGTTAAAAGGGGGTTTAACCATTGGTTAACGGAATAAGTGTTTATGGGTTTAAATAGAGGTGAGAGGGGAGAGAGAGACTATTTCTCATTAGATTTTTAGAGCTTTTTTTCCTTATCTATCTAAGCTACACTTTCCCATTTCTAGACCATTTCGACCATCTCCAGGGATTCCCATTCCACCCCAAGCCTATTTCAAGTTATCCCAAGACTAAATACACCAATTTCAAGCTTAGTTTGAGGAAGAAGTTGGGTTGAAGAAGCCATTATTGGAGCTCTTAAAGAAGTTGGATCTTTCTTGGAGCTTTGGAGTTTTTCGGAGCTTTAAATTCATTCTCTCTAGTTTATCCTCTTCAAATCTGAGGTAAGGTTTTCTTTCAAGTGCTTTCAACATTAAAAGCTATTAGGACGCATGCTAGAATAATTTATTTTGCAAAATATTTTCTAGTATGTTTATTTAAGGTTTTCTTACAAAAAATAGGATTTTTGAGAAAAATATGTTTAAATGGCTTTTGATGAAAAAATGTTATTTTGTTTGATATTAAAATATGAGGAAATGAGTATAAAAATATATTCCTGTGTTAATATTATGCTTAGTGCATATTAATGATTTCTAGGCTTTAAATCCCCCAAAGATGTGTAAAATGTTATAGTTTGTTGAAAAGGGAAATATAAACATGATATATGGAATTAAAAATGGGTTTCTTGTTGGAGTAACAAAGTTGGAAATATCTTCCCTAAATATGTTGTAAATCGTGGTGAAATGAAAGAGAAATTATATTTAATACAACATATGTGTATAAAGGTGAAGTAGACATTTGGTAAAAATGCTCTTTTGATATTAAGTATATTTCTTGAAAAGAAATATAAATAAATTGGATTTTCTTGGAGAAAAAAGATAATGTTAGATTTTTGGCATAAAATCATGAAAGATGGCTTTGAATATAAAATGACGATTTATAATGCCATGATGAAAGAGATAAGTTTTTCATAAGGTTTCGATAAATGAATAGAAAAAAGGTTAATTTGGTAAAATTAGAGGATCCCAACTATTGGACTTCCACATTTGGCCTTGTCGGTCGGTTTTGTGAAAAGCGTGTGAATGAATGAAATGGCATGAAAATGGTGAAGTAACAGAATACTGTGGACATTGGTAACATGTTAAAACTTAATAATATGAACTCGGATGAGATTGAAAAATATAAAAAAGGGCCCGTATCCCTAGGATGAAAGATCCAAAATCACTAGCCAGAGCATTTGGGATCATAGTCGACACCGTGGAGCCCATTAAAGTATGCAAATATTTGGAGGATTCCAAGAAAGATAATGGGAATTATATAAAATTGGTTGTGCTTAAGGGGTATAAATAAGACAATCGGATGAAAAAGAATAAAAATGGAGATGAAGGAATAAAATATGTATAAATATTCTCTAGATCTGGTAAAGGGTGACATAAACGGTTAAGTGTGACTATGAGCATATTGCTCAGGCGCTTTGCATAGTAGTTGCATTAATATTGGCTAAATAACAAACATTCAGAATTGCTAAATACATGTTAAATGTATATTATTTTAATATAAAATGTATAGCTTAGTATTTCCCATCCCGCTGAGCATTCACTCACCCCTACTTTTTATATTAAAACCCCCACCCCAAGGACATCGAGTAGAGATGTTGGCAAGGACACCGGTAAGGCCCCTGATGGCAATAGTTTCTGTTAGATGCTCAACCGTCATATTTAAAACTTTTGTTTTCAATGACATCGATTTGGGATATTTTAAACCATTTTGTTCGAGTCTTGTGCCAAATGTTGTAATAATTCAGGGACAATGACCGTTTATTTTCTTATTTATCTAGCATTATTGGACTCAACAAATTTTCATAAATAAACCTTGTTAATCAACCTAACTACTTAAAGTGATCACTTATTTCTCAAATTAAAATCGGCAATTTGATCATTATAAAATAGTGCAATTAAAGGGATTTTGTTAAATACTAAAATTTGACTCCCCCCCCCCCCCCTCCCCGAACTCCTTAACTCGGTGTGAGTTGACCTATCGATGACCCAAACCCGGGTTATGGCATTACAGTTAGTCTTAAGCCGAGGCTAAAATCCTTGTAACTTGAATCTTAGCTCCTGAGACCTTAGCTTAAACCTAAAGTAAAGGCTTAAATTCTTGCAACTATTTATTTTGGGTCCTTAAACCTTGGTTTAAGTTTTGGGCTGTAATACCCCGTATTTTTATGGCTTTTAAATTGGGGATTTATTAAATGTAAGTGAGATAAATTAATTTAATATTAATCCAAAAATTTATTTGAAATATTTGCTAGCGTGATGAGAGTTAGTAATTATTGGGAATTTATTGAATATTACTAGATGAGTAAAGTAATATATGAGGTTTAATTTATTAATATTGTCACGAGTCAATAACACGACAATTATAGAATTTAAGTTGGGACGCGCTTGTGTCGTGTCGGGACTAAATTAATCGAATATAAAGTAATTAAATTATAAGTCATTCGTATGGTCATTTTGAGTGCGCCAACGTGTCTGAAAAGGTCGAGATAGTCAAAAAAGGTACTCGGGGGTTTAGTTTGGGTCTCAGGACGTTTTTAGGCCTAACTGGTAACCCGAGAGGGCATCTTAGTAATTTTCCTTTTTAAGGCTTAATTATGGACGAAAATTAAAGGGATATATCTGATGGGAGTTAGAGTCTTCGAGGATTAGAATTGGTAGAGTTGAAGAGAGGCTAAGGAAGGGAGAAGGGATAAGACTCTAAAGGGGAGAACCACCCTATCTACACCACCCTTGACATCTTCACCACCAACGTGTAGATTGGGAAATGAGGGACGCAACCATACCCGTCAACACCTTAGAATCAGGCCTTCATATCTGAGGCAAGTATCTAACTTGCTATTTTTCTTGTTAATATTTCACCCACGTTAGAATATGAATGATAAATATATGTTTTATGGAAGAATTTGATGCTTTAGGGAATTTAAATCACATGCCTTAGAAGAAATAAGTATATTCTGGAAATCTCATCATATGTAGAGGACTACCCATGAAATTATAATGTGTAAGGACATAAATTTCTGATTGAGTCACTGTATTGTTTTGACTTTATTCCATCGACAAAACTGTGTTTATAATATGTCATAGGGAATTTTTTTTTGTCACAATCTCACTTGGTCTATGACGTATTGAAGAAATTGAAGACGTTGCGACAAAGCTTCAAAGAATTAATCATGTCGAAGTTTAATTGGTGCAAATTTATTCATCTTCAAGTTAATTGCATTCCGAGATCACACAGGTATGAATGCGTATAATTAATGGAGCTCGAAATAATTTTTATAAAAGGATAAGGATGAATTTTTATAAGGAATATGTTTTAAAATGTTTTTAAGAGTGTTTTAAATGTTTTACACTACGTTTTATTCTGATAAGATTGAAAATGAGTTTGACTTAATTGGATCTCTTTTGGAAGAAACGTTTTAAAGAAAAAGTCAAACTCACACGCGCTTCGTTCGAACAACAACTCGTATCGTTTGAGCGAGATGGCTATGTCGCGCGAACAACTGGTCAATCTCGTTCGAGTGACATAATTTTTAAGGCGGTTAATTTTTCCTATTTAAAGCGTGGTTTCGTCAGAATTAAAGAGAGGTGCAATCTGGAAAACAGTAGTTCTCAATCCAGTACGAGTTTTGCACATGTTTATCTAAGGTTTCAAAGCTTAAACACATCCTTAGAGTTTGCAAAGATCCGAGTTATCATTACTATATGTTTATGTGATCTTGCTGCACCAAGAAGGTTTGTTCTATACTTGAACATCTAGGTTTTGTGGTGAAGAAAAGAGAAGGACTTCTTGTTCAACATCGTAGATGTATCAATGCCATTTGGTGGACACTGAGACATACGTGACCGCGTGTGTTGTGGACATGTATCATGGTAGAAGGACTTTCTGCGTGGGCCCTGTGAGAGGAGTGGTTGAAAATCAGAAGAGCGTCAAGACCCATAGGGATAGAGTCGTTGAGTGAGTCTGGCTTGGGCTGTCTGAGGTTTTGTATTATCTGTTTGTTGTAATTTCATATTCATAGTGATTGTCTGGCTTGGGCCGTCCGAGGTTTTTTCCCATCTTGGGATTTTCCTCGTACATCCTGCGTTGTGAGTATTCTCTACTTTACTTTACTTGCTTTAATTACTATATGCATGTTTAGGATTAATCAAGATAAAATTGGTTTAAAGTAAAAATTGGTTTTTCATAACTTAGTTTGGTGATAATTAAATGTTGGATAGTTTTTGGTGAAAATTGTTTTAATTTGAAACAAAAGCATAGGGGCCACTCTTCAAATTGGTATCAGAGCTAGAAAATACAATTTATTTATTTTTTGATCCCGTGTGTTCTCAAAGATGAATTTTGGAAATAACGAACTTTTTTGAACTCCTGCTTTTTATGGAACTAACTACACCTATTGGAAGATGAGAATGAAAAGTGCATTAAAATCTATTGATGAGCGTGTGTGTCTAGCAGTTGAGAAAGGTTGGACACCCCCTGTCACTATTTTAGGTTGGGTCACTACTTTAAAGCCTGTCGAGTCATGGACCGAAACTGAACATAGACTTTCACAATATAATTCTAAGGGTTTGCACGTTATTTCTTCATATGTCACACTGGAAGAATATAATAGAATTATGACTTGTGAAACATCAAAAGAGGCTTGGGATATTTTGTCACTCACTTACGAGGGCACTAGCACGGTTAATTCTTGTGAAACATAAAAAGACTAACTCTAAATTGCAAGCTAAGTTGAATGAGTGTGTCATAGAAAATAATGATAGTTTGATTGAGGATCTTAGGGCACGAGAGAAGACTCTTAGGGAGAAATTAGAGTACGTCGAGGGTGAGAGAGATAACCTCAGTGGTTTGATGGAGTCTTTGAAAAATGAGATTTTAGAGTTTGAGAAGTCTAGGCATTTGCTAGAGTCTAGGATCAAATAGTTAGAAGTGAAGCTGAAAGACTCGTCTAGAGTTAAGTTTGATTTAGAGGCAAGGTCGGAGAAGTTAGATAAGATCTTAGGCACCATCCAAATTAAGGGAGATAGGGGAGGTATAGGTTTTGAAGAGAGAATTGTTCCCATTACCCCCGCACGTGTGAGAAACAACAGGAAGGTTTGAAAAGGTCCACATATAGGTATTCATTCCCACCGTCGCTTCACTTGCATATTTTGTGGTAGGAAAGGTCACCTTAGGCGTTATTGTTACGACCTTAGACAAGATCCTAGGAAGTTTAGGAATAAAGTTGCCCCGGTTCCCCAAACCCCCATGCATTTTTTTACACCTACTTGGGTTAGGAAATCAGATTTAGTGTCTTTAGGAATAAAACTTCATGATTCTCATTTGGTTGCACTTGATTCTTCCCATGCTAAATCTAAAGGATGATAGTGTTTCCATGTTTGTCATATGCTAGTTTGCTTCATGATATATTCATTTCTAGTATAGTGGCATGTGTATCATTTTCTATTGTAGCTTTTCATTTGTTTAAGTCCTATTGAAAAATACAAAAAGATTTTGTTTTTGAGAAAACTTTTGAAACCCTAAAAAAGTTTTGCTTTTATTTGAGTAAAAATATGTTTGAAAAGCCAAAAAGATTTTCGGTTTTTGTTTTTGAGTCTATATGTTTGATGTGGCATATTGTTGTGCTTGGACCCCCATCGTTTCATTATCCATGTGGCTAGGACATTTGGTCATTATTATCGATGCTTAGAATGATCTTAACCATTGTTCAAATGGGGTTGCTTCGAAGTTGATATGCATTTTGATTCTACTTTGTATATATGCTAACATTGCACACAAGCACGAGTTTATATGGATTTTTGACTTATCTTGCATATTTGAATTTAGTGAGGCATTCTTATCTCAATCTTGTCATCTATGCGTAAGTAGACTTAAAGAGAAGTGTGCATGTAAGAACCGTTTACCGTGAGGATTTGAATTGGTACCTAATTGAAAAATGATGAGTGATTCACGGGAAAGGGCTGTGAGAGTTGAAAATTAACTCATCGTGAAAGCCACCGTTTAAAAGTGCCCAAAAGAAAAAGGCAAAATGCTAAGAAAAGGACCAATAAGGTTTTCTGTAAGTTGAGAATGCTAGAAACCTCAAAAGAACTTGAAAAAATATATATTTATGAGGGAGTTTGGTTGGAGAAAATTTAAACCGGTTTGCACAGCTAATCCTAGTGTTGAAACATTGCAATTTGACACTATTATTTGTAGAATCGTCAAAATTCTGGATTTTTGTGCATGTAGTATGTTTAGTTCATTAAGCTCACACTTTAACTGTCACCTATGGCTATGATAAAGTTTGATGAACTATTGCCATTGATTAGAGCTTCGTGATCGTTTCGATGTGTTGGAATTATGACTCATTTGTTGTAGTTTCACGCTCACACATTCCATATCCATGTTTGAGCACATCAGTACTATGTTTGCATGTAACTCGCATTATTAGTTTTTATGCATTTTTGCATTTTGTGTTAAAAGCTTACTTTTTTAGCACTATTTTTTTGTTGTCAGACCCTTCCAGTGTGATTTTTCTAGAAATTTTTTCAATGGTAAAAAATATATGATATTTCTAGAAATCTAGGAAGGTTTGACCTGTCGCGAGAAGTCGTTCAAATGAAATCTCCATGTCGCGAGAAGTCGTTCAAACGATATCTCCATGTCGCAATAATAAGTCGTTTAAACGACATCTCCATGTCGCGAGAAGCCTCGTTCGAACGACGTCCTCATACCATTTGAACGATGTCCTTGGCTCGTTCGAACGACAGTCTAGAAATTTTTACTTTTTTTTGTTTGCATCACCCTGGTTTTTATGATATTTTTGGTGCTGCTGGAAGCTTTCTGGACTAACTGATTTATATGCAGGTTTTATTGTCTCATATTGGAATTTTGCATATAATTCGTTTATCACTCCTGATTAGATTGTTATATTCTTTGTGTGATTCATTAGTTTACTAGCTCCTAATTTGTCATCTATTGATCATATTTAGACTGGTTATTTCATGATTATCTAGCAATTTTTTAATTGATATATTCTCATACTAGATACTTGTTGATTTGTTTATCTTTTCACCGAATTATCTATTCGAGACAAAAAGGGGGAGATGTGTATGTGATGTAGAGGGAGATTTGTTGAGCATGTTTATTGATATCTGGATTTAAATATTGTTTTTGATTACAAATTGGTATCATATTGTTGCTAAATTGTTTAACAAATGATTTTTCAATTGGTTTCATTTGTTCCTCCATACTTCACTAGGTATTTGTTTGTCTGTTTCATGTGTGTAGGTATGCTTCAGAGATTCGAGATTTGAAGTCTACATCACATTCAGACAGTTCATGCTTTTCGGTGCTACACATACTTCATGTGTGTAGGTATGCTTTAGAGATTCGAGATTTCAAGTCGACATCACATTCAGACAGTTCATGCTTGCCGGTGCTTTATATACTAGTCTGTGTCCTGTAATTTTTGACTATGGGTTTATGGGATGGGATTAGGCATCATACGTCTTGACGGACCGACTTAGGCATTTCACTGGTTTAGTTTTGTCCCGGAATAGTCAAAGGGGGAGATTTATAATAACAAAAAATTACAATTGAGTCCCTGTATTATTTTGACTTAATTTCGTGAACAAAACTGTGTTTATAATATGTCATAGGGAGATTTTATTTTGTTACGATCCCACTTGGTCTATGACGTAGTGAAGAAATTGAAGACGTTGCAGCAAAGCTTCAAATAATTATTCACGTCGAAGTTTAACTAGTGCAAGTTTATTCGTCTTCAAGTTACTTGCATTTTGAGATCACACAGGAATGAATGCGTATAATTAATGGAGCTCGAAATAATTTTTTTAAAAGGATAAGGATGAATTTTTATAAGGAAAATGTTTTAAAATGTTTTTAAGAGTGTTTTAAATGTTTTACACTACGTTTTATTCTGATAAGCTCGAAAATGAGTTTGACTTAATTGGATCTCTTTTAGAAGAAACGTTTTAAAGAAAAAGTAAAACTTACATGCGCGTCGTTCGAACGACAGCTCGTATTATTCGAGCGAGATGGCTATATCGCGCGAATGACTGGTAAATCTCGTTCGAGCGATACAATTTTTAGGCGGTTAATTTTTCCTATTTAAAGCGTGGTTTCTTCAGAATTAAAGAAAGGTGAAATCTGGAAAACAGTTCTCAATCCAGTACGAGTTTTGCACATGTTTATCTAAGGTTTCAAAGATTAAACACATCCTTAGAGTTTGCAAAGATCCGAGTTTTCATTACTATATGTTTATGTGATCTTGCTGCACCAAGAAAGTTTGTTTTATACTTGAGCATCTGGGTTTTGTGGTGAAGAAAAGAGAAGGACTTCTTGTTCGACATCGTAGACGTATCAAAGCCATTCGTTGGACACCGAGACATACGTGGACGCGTGTGTTGTCGACAGGTATCGTGGAAGAAGGACTTTCTGCGTGGGCACTAGGGGTGGAAGCGATACAGGTTTTTACATTACCGTACCGTTTTGGTAAAAAAAAATGGTTTTAGTTTCATATATTAAAATACCAGAAATCGGTCTTACCGAAACCGAAATTACCATAAAAAAGTTGGTTGGTTTTGGTTTTAATATTTAAAAAAATGATTTACCAAAATTATCGTACCAAATTTACCGAAACCAGAAAAAACCGTACCGAAATTACCTTATAGTACCAAATTTACCAAAATTACCATATCGAATTTACGGAAACCAGAAAAAAGTTGGTTTTGGTTTGGTTTTAATATTTAAAACAGTTGGTTGGTTTTGTTTTTGTTTTTTTGGGGGCTTTTAGTGTTGTTTATCGAAACCAGAAAAACCGAAACTAGAAATCGAAAAAACAAAGAATTTACCGAAACCAGAAAAACTAGAATTTACTGAAACAAAAAAAAAACGAAATTACCAAAAAAAATTGAAATACTGGCCGGTTTGGTTTTGGTATTGATTTTGGTATACTGGGTGGCAAACTCGTACGATTTGGTTTTACCATCCAGAGTTTGGTTTTGGTATTGGTATCTACTATTTACCGATCAAACCGTACCGCTTACACCCCTAATGGGCACTGTGTGAGGAGTAGTTGAAGATAAGAAGAGCGTCAAGACCCATGGGGATCGAGTCGTTGAGTGTGTCTTTTGTCTATTCGTTGTAATTCCATATTCATAGTGATTGTTTGGCTTGGGCCGTCCGAGTTCTTTTCCCGTCTAGGGTTTTTCTTCGTACATCCTGCGCTGTGAGTATTCTCTACTTCACTTTACTTGCTTTAATTACTAGATGCATGTTTAGGATTAATCAAGATAAAATTGGTTTAAAGTAAAAATTGGTTTTTCACAACTTGGTTTGGTGCTAATTAAAAGTTGGATAATTTTTGGTGAAAATTGGTTTGATTTGAAACACAAGCATAAGGGCCACTCTTCATAATGGTTTAGAAGACATAAATCTAGAAAAAGAATTAGAAGATTGGAAATTATAATGAAACTAGGATTCTTGAGAAATATTATGAATTGGGCCTTTAATCCTATACTTTTGATGAAATTCGTACATGCTTTACGGAGAAAATCATATAGGTAGGTTAATATGACTATTAGTTTGATTGGTTGGGAGTTTGGGACTCAATTATGGAGTTTTGGTTGAGTTTAAAGAAGGAAATTCGTAGTTAACGATGGCAGAATTCAGAATACTTGCTTGTTCGATCGATCGACCCCTCCTGGAAACTGCAAGTTTTTCCCCTTTTTGTTTAATTCGGATAAAATGCGTAGGAACCATTGAATATCATTTAAATAATATAATGGGTCATGAAGAGGAAAAGTAGGTTCTAAGTATATTCTGTGGAATTAGGTTATATATGGGATGTAACCGTGGGCCAATGGGGGGGTTTGACACATATTAGAAATCGTTCGCACGAGAGCTACGGAATTGGGAGATTCCTGAATGACTTAGACCAGTATGTTAGATAGGGTATACCTACTGAATTTACCTTTAGGAAGAGTGAATACTTCGAGGGACGAGGAATGATTACGATACGATCATAATTGAGAATAAAATGAGATGGGCTCTTTATGCGTTAAGATTGGGTAAAAATGTACGACTTACATTTAAAATGTTATTATGGGTCGTGGGCGAACCAAATTGGAAAATGAGAATAGTTTATATATGGCCGAGTGCATGTGTATATATTTATATTATGTTTTTGTATAATCATACCCGCGCTACTTGCTATCACGGAGGTTGTCGCGCCGGGACAGTCTTATCTCGATGGGACCTTTATGGCGGATATTGACTTGTACCCTAGAACATAGGATTCCTTGGTATAGGCTATCTGAGAATGATAGTCAGACGGTCCTAAGAGACGTGAGGGGTATGTGATGACCTCTTAGTGACTTGGAACTATGCTTCGCCTCCATTTTGTGTGTATTGTGTTAATACAGTTCGAGAGTGATTCCGAACTAGTATTTCCCGTAGTGCGAGAGATACGGGGACTTAATAGCAGAGTATATATATATATATATAAATCTTCTACTGTGCATATAAGTAGTTAAGTATTGAATAAATGCTCCAAATTTTATAGTAAGTGTTTGAGAACTTTATAACGGTACTGAGATATACTAAGTAATGTAAGTAATCATGAAGAGATTGATCTCTAAACTAAATATCATAGCCTTGTGACTTCTCGAAATAAAATTTATGGGGGTTAAGTTAGATAGACTTATGAGATTTAGTAGTATGGTAGGCGTGCACACTAAATGAGAGGTGATAATTCTCAAGAGAGTGTCGCATACTAACATGATTGTTATATTAGCAGGTAAGCATTTTAAATACTTGCTAAACTATTTTTAAAACTATTTCGCACTCGGGCTCTAACCTGTTTCCTGTCATTTCTTTTCTCTCTTGGATATATATATGTATATATTACAGGTGCCCAGCCACAGGGGGTCATGCGTAGGTTCTTTGGATTGGACGTGCTGCATCTTAGGTGGGAGTTGCAAGACCTTGCAGTAGACGACCTCTTCCTTGATTCAGCTCTTAATTAAGTTCTTCATAGTTAGGGCATGTGTCGCCCAATTTCCTATTCCGTTTGGATTTGTCAGAGATTTGTATTTACTTATATTTCCAATATTCAGTACTCATTTGGGAGTTATTTCATGGCGTGTTGATTATACTTATGGATATTTGACTTGGTTTGAATAAGCTAGTTGGCATGTTTCTTTTAGATGATTGTATTTTTAACAATTGGTTATCCTTAAGCTGATTTATATTTAAAAGGTTTTTACGATGAAATTTATTAATTGAATTAATCATTTAAATTGTTTTGACACTTAGCTTAACTATTTAAGGTGTTTAAATTGGTGATAGAAAGAACTTTTGCGTATATTGATTTTTGCCGTTGCTTGAAAAGCTCGTCTAATCAAAACCTCAAATACCTATAAAATATAACAATCTCAAGTGTAGAGGTAAGTAAGGGTATCAATCCACTTCCAAGGGGGTAAGCTAGAGATAAATTCAATTGTAATTCACTTTTTATTTTCTTTTTGTGATTTTTCATTTTTTTACTTTTTTTAGCTTTTTCAAATATTAAAACAATTGGGTGAGGTGAGGATTTAAACTAAACTAAACTAAATGTGATATGATAACAACTAACTAGAAAGTTACTAAAATGAAAAATAAAGTGTAAACTAAAATAAGAGATAAAGTGAGGTAAATAATTGTGAGAAGAATCAAGGAGTGGGATTACACCACAAATTTTAGCTATTTTAATTAATTAATTTAATTAATTGAATTCTCCCAAATTAATATCAAACTTACAAATCATTTCTCGTTGCAAATGTAATTTTAATAGTAACCTTTTAGAAAATTAAGTTTAACACCCCACAACTATAGAAAATAGATCTACACTCCTTTTAATTAATCACTCGCTAGGATCGATCAATTAGAATTTATGTAAATCTTATAAAATAAACTTAGAGTTGAAATTCAAGTAATAATACCCCACTTAAGAAACCCCTATCTCTAGTTCGAATCTAAAATGGGTATTATAACTAGAATTTCGATTTTCTCTCGAAAATCATTTACCTTCTCTCGAGGCGTAAATCTAAGGGCGATGGATCAAAATCAACATTCAAAGAGAAATTTCAAGTAATCAAACTAATTAAACTAAAATAATATCAAATAAGGGTTCCACCCACCCCTTGAAAGGGGATTTAGCCTAACATGATATTAAACATGACAAATTAATAATCAAGGATACTAAAATAAAATAGAAGGGAATAGAACAAGCAAACCAAATCTCTTTGAGAAAGTTGAACTCGACTCTTCCAAATTAAAGCATACAATCCCTCTAATTGAGCATCCAAGTGATTTGAAATTAAATATCCACTCAATTAACTCTCTTACAATATTTAATCTCAGAAATACCTAACAAAAATAAAAAGAATAAAATAAAACTATTTACAAATGGTGTTTTTTTCTCTACAATTCTCTCTAAAAATTCCTCTCTAAAAGCTTCATTTTCAAATGGGGTCTTCATCTTCATTTATAGTAGGCACATGGAGCATGGGGGTATTTTTGGGAATATACTTGAGTGTGCATGGAAATGGTGAGAGGAGTGGGAGATCATGTGGGTGAGGAGATTTGGGAATAAAATCTGATGTGGTTAAAGGGGTATTTATGGAAAAAGGGTGTGAAAGATGTAATTGGGGGTAGAATGGGAAAAGAGGTTTAAATGGTTTTAACACATGTGGGCATTTATTTGGTTTTTGGTATTGTTTTGGTTTGGTATTTTGGAAGGTGGGGGTAGAATGGGAAAAGAGGTTTAAATGGTTTTAACACATGTGGGCATTTATTTGGTTTTTGGTATTGTTTTGGTTTGGTATTTTGGAAGGTGGCACGATTTTGGTTAAAAGGGGGAAATGGCAAAATGGGTTTTACAAATGGGTTTGGACATGGGTCTTGAGGTTCGATTGGGTGTCGGGTTAATGGGTTCTGGGGCTAGGCAGGGGCGACGAGACGGGGACTGCCAGCGGGTATGGCAGGAGGGGTTTGGGTAAGGGGTTTGAGCCTGCCAGAGGTCGGCTCTGGCGTGGAGACTGGACGACACGGGTTTGGGCTGGACCCGGTTGGGTTTGAATTGGACTAGGTTGGAGGTCCGCGGGTTATGATTGGAGGTATAAGGTTGGAGGTTTGTTGTGTTAATGTGGGTCGTGTATATGGGGTTTGAATAGGTCGCCGACGATGGGGTAGCTAGCGGAGCAGGTCCGGCGACGGGTGGTAGTTGGTGTTCGGGTTATACCCGATTGCGGGTTGTTGTTGGGTTGGATAGCGATTAGTTAATGGAGTAATGGTGGTTGTTGGCAGGTGGAATTAGGTGTTTGTTGGGTTGTTAATGGAGTTTGGTGAGAAGAAAGAGAAATGGGTGTGGTGTTTGGGGAAGAAGATGAATGGTGGGGTGTTAGTGTGAGTGAGGGTGTAGAGGAGGTGTGCGAGGGTGAGGGTTTGGTATTAGTTTAGGGGGTATGTGAGTGTAGGGGACTTGGGTGTGAGTGAGTTTATGCGTGTGTGTTTAATTTGGACCTAAATAAAAATAACACTAAAAAAAACTAAAACTAATAAAACTAAGAATCTAAAATAAAAATCCTACTTTTAATAATAAAATAAAGACTCAAATTAAAAAAAATAAAAAATAAAAAATAGAAATCTATTAAACTAAAAACTAAAATCCTAAATAAATGTAAAATCAAATAAAACTAATAAACGAAATCCTAAAAAAATCTAATCCTAATAAAAATAAAACTAATAACTAATAAAAATAAAGATGAAATAAAAATATACTAATGAAATAAACCTAGAAATTCTAAATAAATCCTAAAAATAAAAATGACTCAAACTAAAAATATAAAAAATATAAAAAGACACAAACAAAACACACACAGGATTTAGGGTAGGTTTAGACTAGGTTTAGGCTCGGGTAAGGGTAGGCTAGGATACGGGACAAGGTATTTAGCGCCATATTGCACACAATTGCCTTGATTTAAGCGATTGAACTCTGCAATGCACAATTTGACCTACAAAATAAATATTTAAGCGCATAAGATCCAAATTGCCGAGAATTAGAAACTAAAATACATCTATTTGGGGTATAACTTGTACAGTTTTGGGTGCTTATCAATTGGAAATATTTATTTTGCGACAGTGATGCTAAGAATGAACCAACCGTTCACCTTGACTTTAATTTAATAAAGGACTGATCACCCGGTATTTAATTAGGCGGGGTGTCGCAGGTGGTATCAGAGCATCGTGTTCTAGTGTCCTTTAGGATCTATACAGCTTATTTCACTTTCAGCTTAGCGTCTTTGATTTAGAGCCCTATTTTTAGGACTGTTGTATTCTTGTATTTACGCTTACGTCTTCAGCTATTAGAGATTTAATAATAACTATAGACTAGTGAACTTCCTTCTTATTTCAGATGCCTCCAAGATGCGCACCCTGAGATAAGAATGCCCAGCCCAAGCAGCCAGTAGCTCCAGGTCAGGGAATGATGAATGCAACTGAAGTAGCTGCCATTGTTGCTCAGGTGGTGAATCCTGCATTAGCGGTGGTGCAGCAAGCTCCACCCCAGGTTCAGGCAGTAGTGCCAGTACCAGCACAACTTCCCACTGCATGGTAGCGAGTCAGGGATGCCTTTCAGAAGGCGCATCCCCCAGAGTTCTCGGGTAGTTCAGACATTGTGATCGCCAGCCAATGGAAGAAGGATATATAGAGGCATCTGCACATGTATGAGTGCATTGATGTGCAAAGACAGTTACTGGCTTCCTTCAAGCTATTAAGGGCCTCTTTGCAGTGGCGGGAGTCCACCACCACCTTGGAGGAGAGGGACATCATTTTGATTCAGTCATTCTGGATGCGATTTGTCCGCAAGTATTTCCCATCCGTCGTGCAGACTGAGATGAGGCGGAGGTTACTGAATCTTAAGCAGGAGAGTATGATCATTGCTGAGTATGAGGAGGAATTCACTAGACTTCTCTCTATAGTGCCGAATGAGGAACCTACTAAGGAGAAGAAGATATTTTTGTTTTTAGATGGATTGGCCTGGACCATTCGTCAGCACCTCATAGGTAATCTATCGTCGGGTACTTACACTGACGTACTCAATATCACTCTATTGCACTGCCAGGATCACCGTTTCCATCAACAGGAAAGTAAAAGAGCAGGGGAGTCCAGCTAACAGGGTAGGATAGGGGGAAGTAGTACTGGTGGGGTGCCAGCAGACCAAGGGCATACCCGTCAAAGAGCAGAGTTCCCATCAGGGGGACCCTGTAAAGTGATTCTGATCCGGTGATTCCAGGCAGGGATTTAGGGGCTATAGACAGGGTCAATCTAGTCAGCATGCCCAACACAGTCAGGAGCGAGGTTAGCAGCAGGGCCATCAGAACCAACAACATTTTTAGCAGGGCCAATGGCGGGGTGCTAATGGCCAACAGGGCCATGGTCAGCAGGGACAGAGGGGAGGAAACTTCAGGGGTAGGTGTTTTGGATGTAGCAAGAATGGCCATAGGCATCATGATTGCCCAAAGGGGATATGGCCCCATAGCAGCAGGGTGATCGTAATGAGCCGCAGAGGCCACTCTTTCCATCCACCCTCCCAGTGCCAGCTCAAATTCCAACCCTACCAACCATCCCAGTAGCCCTAGTCCAGCAGGGGAAATTACAGTATAGACGTGTCTATAACGTCCACCAGGCCATAGCACCTCAGGGACCGCCCACGATTGAGGGTACGTTTCCTATCCATGGAACTATGGGTCGAGTCTTATTTTATACTAGGGCACCACACTTTTTTTTATAGGTACTCACTTTGCACGGGCCTTAGGGTTCTTAGACACGGAAGAGAGTGCAGTAACATGTGTAGACTCACCACTAGGGAATGGGTCTTTGATTTTCTTTATATGTCGAGGTGTAGGTATAGAAATTGGTAGATTGATGTTACCTACGGACATGCTAGTATTAGATATGCATGAGAACGATGCCATTATTGACATGGATTGGCTCACTGCGTGCAGAGCCATGATAGATTATTTTTGTAGGAGTATTATCTTTACCATTTCGGGTCAGGAGATGATTTTGGTGGCGATGCCTCGCTCAGAGAGAGGATCTTCCACCCATATGTATTACATAGAGTAGGAGACCTCTAAGGAGATTGTGATTCCCCTAGATTCAATTCCTGTTGTTCATGAGTTTTCAGATGTATTTCAGGAGATATCGGGCCTACCTCCCAGTCGAGAGATAGATTTTGTTATAGACTTGATGCCAGGCACTCGATCGATAGCACGTGCATCGTACCGTAAGGCTCCAGCAGAGATAAGGGAGTTACGAGATCAGATAGAGCGTAGGTTCTTTGGATTGGATGTGCTGCAGCTTAGGTGAGAGTTGCAGCACCTTCCAGTAGACGACCTCTTCCTTGATTCATCTCTTGATTTAGTTCTTCATAGTTAGGGCATGTGTCGCCCGATTTCCTATTTCGTTTGGATTTGTCAGAGATTTGTATTTACTTATATTTCCAGTATTCGGTACTCATTTGGGAGTTATTTCATGGCGTGTTGATTATACTTATGGATATTTGACTTGGTTTGAATAAGCTAGTTGGCATGTTTCTTTTAGATGATTGTATTTTTAACAATTGGTTATCCTTAAGATGATTTATATTTAAAAGGTTTTTACGATGAAATTTATTAATTGAATTAATCATTTAAATTGTTTTGACACTTAGCTTAATTATTTAGGGTGTTTAAATTGGAAATATTTATTTTGTGACAGTGATGCTAAGAATGAACCAACCATTTACCTTGAATTTAATTTAATAAAGGACTTATCACTCGGTATTTAATTAGGCGGGGTGTCACATGGGACAAGTCTAAAGTCCTTGCAACTTTATTTAAAGGACATAAGACCTTAGTTTTCTAGAGCTAGGGTTGACCTCCTTGCAGCTCTTATAAAATACTTATATTAAAAACGTCACGAGTAATAAAAAAGTTTCTTTTTCATTTGAGTAGACAAATATATGGTTTAGAATCATTCTTGCTGGATTTCTTACATCTCCTAAGGCTTATGTTTTCTCTTACATTCCACCATCATTTGGACTCTTAGTTACGAGGGCCATTGTCCTCATCTTGCAGGGCAGAGGTATCCGAACTGATCAGCTATATTCTTGGGCTTTATTTAAGGAACTCAAACATTGGTGGTGGTGGAGGTAAGACCTATAGTGAGACCTCAGATGCTTTTTAGAGATTTTTTGAGGCCTCTTCCAAGCCTTGTGGTGCATTGAGCAACTTCTTCATACCCTTCATGGAAGTGATGTAGCACTCCCGAGATTATTTTAGTATCTAAAGACCTCTCCCGCTCCTTTGAAAGTTTCTAACCTCATCATCAGCCTTTGGGTTGATATGACATCATACAATTCATTGAGAGATTGTCTGCCTATGATAAAATTATAGGCTGAGGGGAGGTTCGCCACTTAAATTTGTTCCAAATAATTGTGAAGCAATCCTTGGAACCGAGGGTGAATGGAGAGTTAAATATCCTAAGGAATGGTTTTCTCCCTATTGAACCCAATAAGAAGGGTAATGGTTAGTTGCATGGTCTTTGCAACAGGGCCCATGGCTTCAAAAGTCTAGGAATAGGATGTCTATGGATATTCTCGTATCAATCAGGATCCTCCTCGTGTTGAAAATTCATGTGATTGTTATGATCATAAAAGTATCGGCATAAGGTAATTGGACTCTTTTGAGTCCAGTTTCTCATAAGACTATCATTAAAACCTCCTTAGGGGTTTGATGTGGGAGAGATACATGACTGAACAAATCCCCACCATGCTGGAAGATCTGGAGGTGGGCCATTCTAGTTGTGACAGAGAGCCCACCTCCGAAAAAACCTTCAGAAATGCACTGGATATAAATTAGAGGAACTTTATGTTTATTCTTCTTGTGGTTGTAATGATGACCTTTGCTTTCCTCTTTCGCCACATACTCTTTAAGGTAGACCCTTTTTATGACCCTCTCAATGGATTATTTCAGTATGAAGCAATCATTTTTGTTGTGGACATGATCTTTATGTAATTGAAAATATTTTTACTTGTCCTTTTTGTCATCCCCATACCTCATAGGATTTTTCTACGGTAAGATGTCTAAATTTTCTACAACTACAAATATCTATTCCACTGTAGTTGTGAGGGGCGTGAAGTGTTTGGCCTATGGAGGCCCATTTTTCTTAGCATCTTACTTATTTTTCTCTGCCTCATACTCTCCTTAGGTCTCCCTAAGGAGGGAAAAGATGTCTAATGGGGAGAGGCTATAACATGTCTTATTGAGATGGCATCCTCAAGATTCATGTACTTATGAGCTCTATAGAAAAGCTTAGTCATGGACTTTGGAGGATTCTTAATAAAATACCTAAGAAAATCCTCTGAGGTGAGGCCTGAGATTAAAGCAGCCTGCAAATGGTGTCATTTTGATCATCGATATGGATGGCTTCCTTATTGAATTTCGTGCCTTATTCCCTAAGTAACTCTCCAGCCTTATGTCTGAAGTGGAAGAGGGAACTGACACTCTTCCTCATCATCTGAGACATAATAAAATAACTGATAAAGGATCTTTCCACCTCTATAAAGCTTGTAATGGTCCTTACTTTGATCTTGGAAAATAAGTGCCTTATTGTTTCGCTCAAGGTAGAAAGAAATCTTAGCATATGACCACATCTAGGGTATCCTAAAACGTCATCAGCGATCTATAAGTTTCCAAGTCATTGATGGGGTCCTTGGGCCCATTGAATGGTTCAATATTAGGCAACTTCCATTTTAGGGGAAGATCATAATGTTGAACATCATTAGAGAATATAGACAACGTCTTTTGAAGGGAAGACTTAATGGTATTGTGTAAGTACGAGGAATTTCCTATGTAGGTAAAACTCGATAGATGATGCGGAAGCGTATGTAATTGATGGTTCAACAATTAAACAAAACAAATTTTAGTTTAATAAAACAAGATTAAATCAATTCATTAATCCAAGTCCTAGAATTAGCCTAAGTCATATTTATCAACATTAGCAAATTAGGCGAAACCAAATTTTAGCAAATGACTTGAATTAAGTAAACATTACCCAACATTTAATTAAAGTCCCAATTAAATTGAGTGTGATAAATTAAACCAAATTTTATCTTGAATTTATTCTAAGCATGCGTTCTAAATTATGAAGCAAGATAAAATAAACAATATCACACTACGCCGCGATGTACGAGGAAAAACCCAAAACGGGAAAAAACCTCGGACGGCCCTAGCCACAAGTCCACTAGATACGAAATTACAATTACAAGACAGATAGACTTACAGCGACTGACTCGATCCCTCTCAAGCCTCGACGCTTCTTCTCGTAGACACCTCTTCCTAGCGGACAACCTCGGAACACCACCGCGGTCTCGGAATCCACCGATAGGACTTTATATGGTCACCGTCACCCTAGCATGGAGCCTTTCTCCAAGTGGGTAGAATCACAACAAAAAGTCTTCGTGTTTGATGGATGTAGAAGCAAACCAAAACTTCTCTTCTTGAATTCGGTAGAGATAAACCGGTGCCAAAACTCCACGCAATTGATAAGTATATAGAACTTGGAATAAACTCAATTGGGTGTACAACACTAGAGTGATAAAATATTTTCGCTAAAAATCTCACTCAAAACATGAACATTTTCCTAAAACAAATTTGCTCTCAAACTCTCTCTAAGAGATGGAAATGGTATGGAAAAGTTAATATGGAAAATGTCATTCCCGCACATAATAAAGTCTGAAAAAGTTGGTTAAAAACCAAGTGGGGAAGTGGGCCAAAAACTGCCAAAACTGTTCCCGCCTGACAGCTCGTTCGAACGACATTTCGTTCGAACGAAGTCTCGTTCGAACGAGACTTCTAACGACGCTCCATTATGGACTCGTTAGAAGCTCGTTGGAAATCTCGTTAGAACGACAATCTCGTTCGAACGACATTTCTAACGACAGTGGGAACTCGTTGGCAGGTTCGTTCGAACGACATCTGGTTCGAACGAAAAAACTCGTTCGAATGACATATCTAACGAATCGACCAGAAAGATTGTAAAATTCGATTTTGGCCCAGAAAACTTTATGAACTTATTTTAAAGTTTTATATAATTTCTTTCTTAAAACAAAACGCAGTTTATTTTAATCCTAACACCCAACAAACTTTGTTCCAAGCTCCTATATAAACATAATTGCATTCATACCTTGGGAGCATGGAACCATTAGTTGATGACGTAGAAATGAGGCACGCAAATCGGCACATTTGATGAAGCTTTATATTCTTTGCCGCTACGTCTTCAACAAACACTTCATAGGCTTGAGAGTATTACGATTACATACTGTCCTATGAATAAATGTTTTTGTCCGGAATTGAGCCAAAACAACATATGGACTCAATTGGAAATTTGTGTCCTTACATATTGTGATATTGAGTCTTTTACTAGTTGAGGAGGTTCCTTAACCGATCATGAATTTTTTTATCTCTCCATCCCAGGGCCTAGCTTCTATGGAACCTCCTTGGGACTGATCTCCTGGGAGTGATTATTTGTCTTTCATCGGAATGTGGGTAACTGATCGTTGAGGGCCCTAGGAACACCCTGTGGATTATTATCCCATTTTAATTAGGGCTCGTGGTTCTCCCCAATACTGCTATGTTACGATACCATTGGTTCCTCTACCATCGGGGCTAAAGGCATCCCACTGATAATGGTGGAAAACTACACTTAGAGCATTTTTTGCTAGGCCTCTGTTTGTTTGAAGGAATGAGCTAAAGCTAAGTTGGTCACCATTTTAAAAATATTAAGTCAGGTATTTAAGAGATATTGAACTTATCATTCCTATAAACGGATCCAAACTTATGAGTGTTAAAATCATAAGTGACTTTAGACCACAAGTGATCATTCTAGACCTCAGATGGGTAAGAGGTGATAATGTAAGAGACAAAAGCTTAAAGTGGTTCAAAACTCAACTGAGGGTCCTATGTCCACTTTTAAAGGTGTTCCACTATTTTATTATAATGAAAATTAGGTAATACCATCTAAGAGATCTCTTGAGCTTAAGTCAAGAGAGTCTGAGGCTTGTCGGCCTTTGTTAATAGCACCGAGGACCTTAGGAAGTAACTACATAACTTGTTTAAGGGTTCCTAGGAATTGATTTAAGGCTCAACAAGGTATATAAGTTGTGTAAGAAATGGAATTGATCCAAGTTACAACTATAAACTCACAACAGCGGGTTATGAGTGTGGAACGAAGTGTAAACACTTATTTATGCTTAAAAATCTTGCAATTCTTATTGGTTGAATGCCTTGGTCTCTTTAAATCCTCAAGATTGGTCCCCTTTTTCCTTCCACCACCTTCTTATTTATTCATAAATACCTAAAAAAGTAATGAGTGGACTGCCGTAGTGTCGACCCTGAGGTCTTTTGGTGTCATTAAAGTGGTGGAGTGTTGGGAAAGTATTTGTAGGTGGTTGTTGAGTGCATTTAATTCTAATGCGAGAATTCAATGAAAGTAGAGCTGGGTAGTGGAAGTTTGTGGAATAATGTTTTTCTTCCCACATACTCTGTCATAATGCTTTCACGATTAGAGTCACTCAAAATTGATCCTAAGTGTTACGCACTTCCACATCTTAGGACTGAGGATACATCTACCTTGGTAGGTCATTTTCCATTAATTTTAGGTATGCTCTGAGTGTAAATTATGACAAAACCTTGATGTTATGGTCTCTAAGATTTCTTGAGGAAGTATATTGGAACAACCGACCTTGCCAAGAGGAAGTATGCATGATTGATATTTACTATAGTACCATACCTCTTCCATGAGGTTAGCGAAGGATTTATAAGGCAAATAGTCATGTATATGAGGTTAGTGGATATTGTAAGGATTTATGATCGACCTCGGAGGCAGTTGGGGGGTTTAAGGACCTTTAAAATACCAAGTGTAGATTAATGTATCATCAGATATATTCTCTCATTTCAATACCATAATATTAAGTTGCTATAAGGTGCATGATCGATATTAATGATCGACATCCATTAAGTAGAACATGATATACCTAGATATACACTGTGATGTCCCGACTCATTCCCACCAACTAATAATTTTACTTCATGTTCTGGTATATCTTACCAGTACTTGGAATATTTATAAATCTATACCCATGAGCCTCGATTGAAACATATCTTTATAACTCTGCATCATCACGCACAACTAGCCTATCCATAAATCGAAGTCCCCCATCATCCCTAATCGAGTAAAATAGCGCACCTCATGATAATATTTCTTGAACCTTCTCTAGACAAGTAATATCCTATCATTTGGTCTTTCATAACCCTAATAATGACATTAGGTGTCACTTCTAAGACAGTTATAAAAGCATTGACTAACTCATCGATTGTCCTAAGTTAACCCCACTGTAACTTCCAGATAGAGGACAATTTCACTATAGTTTTATGTCTCAAAGGATCTACCATCACATTTTCTTTTCCTAAATTATGTTAAATTTTATACAAGTAGTCCTTCATAAATTCCAACCATCTGTGCTACCTTATATTCATCTCCCACTTAGTGGATTGATAAAGGAGACTCTTGTGGTATATAAATATTGTAAACGTCTCTACCAACAACTATTGTCTCCAAATGTAGAAAGAAAACACTACGATTGATAATTATAAGTCATGTGTAAGGTATTTCCCCTCATGAGGCTTAATCTTAATAGAGTCATAAGCTACCGACCTATCTTCCAAAATTAATACTCCTATAAATACCTGTGATGATGTGATACACCAATTAATCTATCCTACTTCGTGGAAGTGGAAGCACAAGTGCCAAAGTTATATATTATTTTGTTAGTGTTTTATTCTTTAAACCATGTAATGACATTTTATTTTAATTAATAAAAGGATTATCTTATTACTTTTAAAATGAGAATTATATTTATGAGAATGATTTATATTCATGTTCTTTAAATATATTATTTGATAAGTTGGCCAATCATGCTTAGTGGGAATTTCGGTGAGTTGAGTTTGTCTTTGTCATAGGAGATAAAAATCATGGTTCAAGCTTTATGAGACAATTCACAACCTAGATAGCGAGTTCACATCCTATCGAAACGGTTGCGATAGAATTCTATTTGCCTATCACAAACTATGGGAACCTATCTGATGGTTTAAGAACTTGTTTGACAGTTCAAAAGAGGATTACGATCCGTATATTTAAGAATGTATTGAACATAAACTCATGAGATTTAAGTCTAAGGTTCATCTTGATTAGACTTAGGTAATCTCGCACCATTTTCAAAGGTTGCATAGATACTTAATCCCCAAAGTTATAATGATTGGATTGCTTATGCAAATGTTACATTAGGTACTATAGGTGCGGTCATATTTTATATCGGGTCAATAGAACCCTGTATATTGAGCTACAGTTATGTGAGTAGGTCTGAGACTCTAATTCAGAGGCACCTGCATCCAAGGTATACCTTAGATCACGATATCCCCTTGATAGACTTGTACAATTTGTTTTGACTGGTTAAACATGATCAGTGGATTCTTTTATAATCTCATGGAGTAGTAAAATAATTTAAGTCTAAGAATCAAGGAATCAATTAGATATTGGTAGTAAAATAATTTAAGTCAATTCGTGTCAAATTGATTTGACCAAGAGGCTATCGAAAGCTTCATAAGGGGAATCACATTATATACCATCATCAACTTTGCGAATAAAACCTCATTATATCCAAGTGATTTTAAAAATAATTCAACTGGAGTGCAACCATAATTAATTAGTGCCTGTAAGATGATTAAATAAAAAAGGAAATAAATTAAGAGATTTATGATTTGAGTTTTCAAGTATTTATTTCGAGGCCAATTTAATTATTTTTAGGTCCCCAGTATAGTCCATATACCCAAATAGTTAGGCTCGGATTCTTAAGAAACATAGTTTGGCCAAATCACACCACTTATACAAATATATATTAGTTTAAACTAAGTTTTTAAACTCCATAATTCATTATTAAGGTTTGAAGGGTGAAAAGGCCATGAGAGAGAGGTCTATATCTCACTCAAAAGCAAGAGTTTTTTATTCAAAGGTGTTCACACACCTACCTAGATTTGGTAGGATCATATACTAAAATATCCAATTATTTTGGAGCATTCAAACAAGCTTTATAGATCCAAAATAAGGCATCCCCTCATCTTCTTCAAATACCTTATTGAATTGTAACCAAATATGCAAAGGTTTTGTATCCAAAACCCTAGCTTTGGTTTTCAAACCTAGTTTTTGCCTTTTCACTTTCTACCGTATGATTAATCCAAAATTCAAGGGCTGAATTTTTTTATCCCGCATATATTGAGCCCCAAAACTAGTATCAGATCATTTGGTATAGACTAATTACAATTTGGATAGGTCCTTGTCATCCAACCTTGAAAACCCTAGTTTTATATGTCTTAAAATTGAACATCTTTGTGTATGGTATCATACTAGCATTGGCGGATTTCTAATCCAATTACAACTACTTCATATTCTACTTAATTATTCAAACATGAATAACTTTCTAGTCTAAAACCATGTTTGGTTTTTACATGTTCATGAGATTTTATGATTACTCGTATGCCTGACAATAGTTCAATATAGAACCATAGAACAACATATTCCAAGGACTTATAAATATAAAATCGAATTCATATTATCCTTCACATTCGTCCTCACACAAATGGTATGGTACAAAGTCGGCTAAGGTTGGCCTTTTGCAGCATTTTTAGGGGACATAATGCAAAAAAAAAAACTTGGATAGGGACACAGCCCATTTACTAATTTTATTTCTTATAATAATTCTAATAAATATATATCTGATTAAATAAATCATTAAAATAACTAGCACTTATCCAAGCAATAGGTAATATCTTAATTTGATTTCTACAAAGTAAAAAGTTAAACCTAGTTTTTCCATAAGAGAATATTTACATTCACAACTACTTGAATTCTAGTAAGATAATAAACAGTCTGCTCTATGTTCACTTAATTGTATTGACCCAAAAGTAACACAATCAAATAATTTGCAACAACTATATAGATCTCCAAAGGCCTATCATCCCATAGTGGTGCCAATATAGGCGGATTGACCAAATATTTCTTAATTACTTTGAATGATCTCTCGTCTTTCTCTTTCCATTCCAATTCCTCTTTATCGTTTAGCTTCAAACAAGGAGAGAAGACAATTGTTTTGTCAGCATCATTAGAAATAAATCTTTTAAGAAAATTAACTTGACCCAAACACTATTTTTAATTCTTTTTGGTTTTAAGAACCTTACGTTAGATTATAACTTTGATTTTCTTTTTAACTACTTGAATCCTCATTTGTCATACTAAGTATCGTAGGAAATTTCCAAAAAATTCTTTAAAGGAAAATTTTAAAGGGTTCAGTTTTAATTTATAAAGCCTCATTCTTTCAAAAGATTTTTCTAAATGCTCTATCCGGTCTGATGTAGTTTTGGATTTTACAATTACATCACCAATGTAACATTACACCCACCATATCATGAAAATGGTGTTCATTCTATTTTGATACGTGGCTCTTAAATTCATTAGACCAAAAGGCATTTTTACCCATTCGAAGGTTCTAAGATTTATTGGACACCTAAATTCAGTTTTATGTACATCTTCTTCAGCAACAAATATTTGATTATACCCATAATCGCCATAATAGCATGGCCAATAGACCTATTAACAAAAAAGTCAACCATATGCTTATTTATTCATCTTTAGGTGTAGTGCATTTAAATTTCAAAAATCAATTCACACCCTTAATTTTCCATATTTTGAATGATGGTAACTATCTTGGATAACCATTCCACTTACTCGGTAGTTCGAATGAACCCATCCTTTAACAGCCTTTCAATCTCTTTTTTATTTTTGTTGTAATTCCTAGGGTCATATGTCAATGAAGTTGTTTCACATGTTTAGACCCTTCTTTGATGGGTAGTTTATGCTCTACCAATTTCTTCTCCAATCATGGAAGTTCATCATATTTCCACAAAAAGTAATCCTTATATATATGATAGAATTCTATGACCAATCTTTGGTCTACTTTATTCATTTTAGCCCTATTATAAGTTAGTCTTTTTTCTCTCAGTCCCTGGGTTGATTTCCACTAATGGGTCTAGTTTTTCAATCTTTAGTTCTTCATATTCAACAGGGGAACTTGAGAATTCACCAATGTTTGTAGTTTTTCATCCTCTCCATCTTTTTCGAAGACATAATCACCACAATTCACATTCTTTCATCATTGATTTTTTTTCTATTTCAATATCTTTAAACTTATAAAATACCAATGTCATGGTCTTATTTGCATCTTTCATTTCCATTTCGGCTTGATCCATGAAAAACTATTTTTTTCATCTTCAGATGGTCCCATCAAACCAAAAACTACCTCATCCCAATCTTTAGTTTATGTTTCGTCATGTAATGCATCCACTTTCATGGCCTGCAATTTTCAAGGTATAGTTGAGCTTCAACACAACTTTGTCTTATAAAGAATTATAAGGGATCAACATCAACTTCCATGATATTCCAACCCTATTTCATCAAAAGTAACTTATGATGCATAGAATAAGGAATACTCTTGTTAGTTTAAATCCAATATCTTCCTAATAAAGCATTAAAACTTGGTTTTGCATTAATAATAGAGAAATCCATTTTGGATTTTCTAATCCTAACTTTTATATCTACTAGAAAAAAAACTTTAGTATATTTATGATCTCTAGCGAAACCTAAAATTCCTCTATGGTTTTAAGCCAATTTGGCATTTTGTTTATTTATCTTTGCCAACATTGAGTGTGGCATAATATTAACAAAAACCATTATCTATTTATTTTATTTATCAAGACTCCGTTCAAATAACCCTTTTATGAATAAAGGTTTGATATGATTGGTCATGCCTTGAGTGGTTTCTTCAAACGCATAAGAAAAATTAATGGTAAAGATAAACAAGCTACCTTTTAACCATTGTTTTCATTATTTTCTAGTTATATCACTTATTGATCTCCTTCCTCTTTAAACATTCTTTGTAGTATAAAAGCCAAATTTACTAGTATTTCATCGTGAAATGTTCTAAATTACACAATTTTTTGATGAGATGACTCTCCTAGAGATCCAACAGTGTCCACGGACATAAATTATTTTGCTATTTCTCCACCCTCAATATATTGCATTTGATCAAATGCATCATTTCCATCAACACGCATGACCCTTTACAAATCCTTGGTTTTTTCATCTAGAATCTCTTATAAAGATTGGGATTCTTTCCCTTTGCCCATATCAAACCTTAGATTGGGTTTCAAAGTGGATGAAATGTGATCCCTGATTCATTTGATCAAACACTTGAGATGTTTCCTACCATACTTGCAACTTCCTTTTGATACGCATTTCATGAGTCTTAGTTATCTCAAATTTTGCTTCTCTCTTTTTGGTATTTGGATCTTGTAAGTTATATACCATATTCTAAGAGCCACTTGCGGGGGTTTCATTATTTTGGTCTCTTGTTCATATTCGTAAAATCCCTCATTTGTTATGTAATCTTCGAATCTTGCATCACAAGCCAGTCACGTACACTCTACATTAAGGATATCTTTTCAGGACATCTCATAAGCCTAGAGATAAAAACCTATTGTGAGGATGTGTTTCCTATATAACTTGGCCTCATTTATTAGAAATTCTTAATGGGTTGGACATAAAGGTTGAATTAGTGATTCTTTGCATAATAGCCCTTATACCTAGGATAGAGGTGTGGGTTAACTCCATCCTTTAGCTCTAAAACCATGAAATTTTGATGGACCATATATGTTCCATTATTCCTCTTAGGTAATTTCTTTGGTTGGCCTTAAAACGAGGTTGACTACACAATGTCAGCCTCCCTTTGTTGTTGGTCGTGGTTCTTCCCCTACGAAGTTAGAATATTTCACATCTTTGTGTATTGTTTTCCACCCCTGATGCAAAGGTTCTTTATTATCATTAAATCACGATCGACGATGGGAGTTTCATATTTTGAAACTTTTGCTACAGCATAAGTTTTGACTTTGAATTCAACTTGTCCAGCCTTAGTATTTGAATAGACTTTATATTTGTTCCATCCTCTTGGATTTCAGGGAGCGAGTTTTCAATAATACCTATAGCATTGATTCCTTTGTATTGGAATTCTATCTTCCCTATCTTTATTAATTTATGGGTCATGTCTAAAAAACAAAGCATGCAATAGTGAAACGAGACCAAATATTATACCATTTACAATACTTTTTTCCTATCAATTGATTAATAGTTGACAATTTACATTATCAAGCAATTGTAATATTTTTTGCACACAAAATATGATAAAAAAAATTCTACTTTTTTTATATTAAAATAGTAATTTTTAATCATGCATGTCTTTTGAACAAAAGACTCCATTGTAGTTTTAATGATGGTTCACAATCTATTGGACCAGTTCTTATGATTTTGCAGCATCGACTTCTACGTTTCGATCTCTATAATGAGTGTTAAAATAATAATTAGTCTTCTATTGATCTTATTTAAGAAGGACGTCATATCTTAACAACTTGTAAGTTAAGTCCACCAAATCCTTTAATTTTGTTGTATCAAACTTCACTTAAAGCCTAAATTTTGAGCTATTTTGATCTTACTTAAGGAACTCCAACTCAGGGAGCACTATTTTACACCTATTCCTAGACCTTTTGAGCCTATTTATGAAATCGGTTCCTTTTTCATCTAGACTTCGACTTAGCCTGTCCAAGTCAGGCATTTAAACCTCATATTAAGTTTGAAAGAATTGTTCCCAAAACATATTTTCCATCTACTACTAATTTTGAATAAAGTTTGGTGACAAACTTATAAACTGGGTGAAGGTTACATCAGTTAAAGAGCCTATAAATAGCCTTAACTTTAGGAACTCATAATTATGTGTATCAGTACATTGACTTGTAAATCTAGCTCTGTGTTTAATAATGGATTGACAACTATCTCCTGAGGCCAGTGCAAAGGTTGGTCACTTAAATCCTCCAAGCAGTTCAATCATATCAATTCATTCAGGATAAGCTTTTCTATACATGGGAGATTTTACCCTCACATATATAGGTCCTCATATCATGTTAATAAGATCCAATACTACATTTCTCCCCACCACTGTTGGTGGTTACCTAACTGGTTGCACTACAGGATGATTCACCATCGGTGTGGTGGTGCTTTTGGGTTTGTTATGGCAAGTATGGTTGAGTTTGTGTATGCACTAGAAATGGTGTTTGTTATGTTTTATTCTCCATCCTTCCAAGTGGATCATTTCCAAAAGACATTGTATTCCCAATTTTAACATTCCCCGCAGTCCCTAATTTTGCACAAAAGGTAGATTTGGTTTCCTTAGAATTTGATATGTAATACGATGTTAGGGAACCAACCATTTGATTAGCTATGTTAAAACCAATTAATGGTACCACTATGTGATCAATTGGTGGGATCATAATTGGAGTTGAGATCCTATCAACAATAACTACCACTATTGAATTACATTGATGAGGTGATCAAGCACAAGGCTTAGTCGATCAATTAACTGATTCTGCATGTCAGGATTTTAGTTTTCTGGCCATGTGCCTTGACTAATCCCAGTATTCATTGGTCATGCAGTTGTGGTTTCTTGGTTTTCTCTATTCTCATGTTGTTAGTCTCGTTGATCCTATTTCTAGCCATAAGAATTCAACTATATATCACTTATGTCTCATCGGGCATGCCAAAAATATGTTTTGGAAGAAAATTTAACCTTTTAGAGTCAAATGTAATTTTTCAAGCTTGTTAGACAATATTTTGAGGTCTTTCCAAAGAAATGTTTATTGTCAAAATTTAGTCAGATGATTGTGTTTCGTTTGAATACTTCAATTAAGAAGAGTTTCTTTAAGTGGCATAATTTTTGGATTAAAATAATCTTAACTATGGAGTAACTAAAAACTGAAAGGAATTAAAATCAGTTTGAAGAGAAGAAGATTGAAGTTATAATTTTAGTAAAGTAACTAAACAATGATATGGAAATTTAAGTGCAATAAGTGTGAAGGTATTTAATACAATAACGTAAAGTAAATAAAAACTGAATAAGAGGCTGCCAAAAGTAAATATGTTGAATTACAACTAAAAATAGAGTTGACCCTGACCTTACAAACTACTTCAAAGAAGAAAGAAAATTTATAAATACTATAAAATACAAGTATGTAAAGTGGTATTTAGTTGGAGATTCCTCCTCTATTTTTGGTCTAGGATCTCCTATTTATAACCTCTTGAGTGTAATTGCCACGGTGGAGATACAAGATATATGAAAGAAGAGAATGCCTAAAAAACATATCACATGGAGATACACGATATATCAAAGAAAAGATATATGATAAACTAAGTTAATGTGTAATGGGAACTATAAACAAACTAATAATTATAAGGTTACATAAGATAAAAGAAAATAAGGCTAAAACACTAACTCATATCACAAAGCCCAAAAGAAACGACCTAAATATCTCATTTCCTAGTCTTCGAGAACTGTTGAAGCTCTAAAACACTCGAATGTATATCTTGTAAGGACTCTCTAACATGATCCAGCTGAATGCATGTGCTCATTACATACACATCAAAAGACTATAGAGATAATGAACCTTTCAGCAAGATGGACATGGAAAAGGAAGACACATAGAAGTTTACACTTGAGAATCCACCTCATGCAATACTTCTTGGGAAATAAAATGCTAAGCAGGCTCTCATGATGCATGAGACGAGTGTGGAGAATGAGGAAGCATAATATGCAGTGGCACAAAAAGACCATTACAGTAGCCTAAGTGAAATATCAAACTATAATTTGGATCCATGCAAATATATCCCTCGAGTTTTCAATTACATAATGAGGGATAGTTGAAACCTCAAACTCATGAAGCAAGCACACGACTACATGACCAAAAGCAAAACAAAAGACTTCATTATGTCCTTAGAAAAAACCACGATTGACTCCTAACTTTGACTCATGAAATCCATACCATAACTCTTTCTAATAGTATATAACATGTGTGCGTAGTATTTTGAAATCACGTTAAGGTGTATAGTAGGAAAATACTTTAGGATACCACCATATTACGAATGTAAAAATCCTTAGCCAAAAGGACTTGAGGAAACTTCTTGCCAGTACAAAAACTGATAATGACCATTGTAGACACCCCATTCTAGTACCCCCTACCCTCTCCTAAGGTCCCTAGCACCTCCCTTCATCATTGCAAACCTAAGTCATACCTCAGGTACTGACCTAAAGGCCATCGAGCACTCCCAGGCTCCATTTGACCAAAAGTCAAACTCTTCAGCTCGAATGATATTGAATGAATATTCAAAGGGTACTAAAACCCCTTTCCAATGATCTATCCCGTGCACGATTCTGACTTACCATGCGGACGAAAGACCCGTTTTCCCTCGAAACTCAATCAGGAGGTCACTGGACGCTCCCAGGCTACATTTGACCAAAGTCAACTCTTTAGCTCGACGGAGACTGAATGAATCTTCAAAGGTAACTGAAACCCCTTTCCAATGGTACACCCCATGCATGATTCTGACTTACGGTACGGACGAACAATTCGTTTTACTTCGAAAGGTCACCGAGTGCTCCCAGGCCTCGGTTGACCAAGGTCAACTCACCAAACCGAGTCAAACTCTTTGGAATGTCAAAGTAAATCTCCTCACCTTTCCAACGGTCCACCCCGTGCAATATTCTGACTTACCATGCGGACAAACGATCCGTTTGCATCCAAAGTTTTCCCGTCCAAAGGACCGACGAGTGCTTCCGAGCCACATTTGACCCAAAGTCAACTCCCAAACTCGGGAGCAGTCCAAAGGACTTTCGAAGGTCACTGAATTAAATTTCCAACTTTTTTCCCATGCACGATTCGGATCAACGATTTGTGCTCAGCGATCGATTTTCTGAAGGAGCCTAAAAGAGACTGCCAAACGGCAGGTCCCAGACCCTGCCTATCGGCAGTGTGCCTAAACGCACCTGGCGATTGGCAGGGCCAGGGTTATACTGATTGAAAGTGACCTGGGCCTATAAAAAGGAGGGCTTGACCTCATTTCGAAGGGAGCCCAGATCTGAAATACCTCACTCTCAGCGAATCCAAAAAACCTCTCTCGAAGTCAGCATGAGTTCCACATCCAAATCCCTTTCCAGCCTTCACTTTTCATCATCCTTTTCATCAAACTTGGTGAATTAACTACCCTCCATCATCATCCAAGTGCAAGGGATGCTCTCCAACATTCAAGATCAAGTTCAAGATCTTCAAGAAGGTCCAATTTTCTCAATTCTCTCCTTAAATCCTCATAAATTCGCATTAACTTGTTTCATTACTTAGCACTTTTATTCTCTCATATCACATATCCTAATATACTTTTTATTTAGTATTATTGCACATCTCTTATTTTCATACAAATAAAAACCCAAAAAAAAATAAGAAAAAGAGGATTTGATCATAAATTCCAAACGGGAATTCTCAAACTTTTCTCACAACTAAAACGCTTTTTTACACAAACACACATACAAGAGAAGTCCCCGGTTGGATTTATATGATAAATTCCACCCCTCATTTTGCATACGAACTACGTGAACTTTGATGCCTTTATAGGCTACGTAGGCGTCTCGGGGTAAAACTCAAGACTCGAGTCCTTTTTTCTACTATTTTCCCATTTTTCTATATTCTTTAAACTTAATTCTCTCAAATTTTATGTATTTACATATATATATATATACACACATATATATATATACACACACACACACACACACACACACACATATATATATATATATATATATATATATATATTTGTTTTCAATGGCGTATTATTCCGCATGCGTTATCATTCCTCTATAATGATCGACGCTAGGATAATCGCATAAATCCTATTTTATAATATTACTTTTAGGAACATTCCTATGGATGACTCGCTTTATCTCTTCCATGATACAAGTCGATGATTCTTATCTCCACTACGTATACACATGCACACATATCACGGGGAAATAAAGGAAAATAGAAGCAACCCATGAGAGACCGTAAGGGTTGAATGGGTACCTAACACCTCCCCATTTCGTAACTTAGCCTCGGACCCTTTTTGAATCATTTTGGTTTCGTATGTATCAGTATGTATTTGGATGTTGTCCTTCGGGATGGCTCCCTTTTCTTTTGTCTGTTTTGAGTAAAATAGACTAGCGACTCTATCTCTCTTCATTTTTCACCTCATTCACCGACAGAAGCGCTCCCGGGAGGGACGCGTGAGACATAGAGGGATCATCTCCCGCCGCGCCGCGAGGAGATATATCCGGGGATGGCCACAGTGGCGACTCTGCTGGGGAAATTATTTTGAGGGCTAGACTCTATTTACATGGATGTTATGCTTATTTTGCCCCATTTTTCATGTTCCCCTTTTTCATGTATACCCCATACTTATGTTTCTGTTCATACACATGTAGAAAATTCTCTATGTACACTTCACACCACGTGCACCTAGGATCATATATATCCACAGGCTGCACACATAACCCATCCATACTTGGTGTACCATTAGTACTTGTACTTTGCTCCCTGTTTGGTATAATCAAGAAAGACATTCTCATCATAAGATACTAATAATAGAATCATGTATGATTCGCATGACATCATCAAAGATCATTGGGATTGACCAAATTCTGTCCAGTAACTAGAGGGTCACTTCGTGATGGGCGTTGGTCCGACAGGGCGCAGTTAGCCTAAGCGATATGACTCTCACCTTCCATTGGCCAAGTACCTTCAAAGTATATCGAACGGTTCTCCCACATCGTACCGCTTGACCAAAGTCATGACGGGAGGTATATCGCAGGGAACTCGTCCACGTACGCCGAGTATATCAAATTCGCTCTCACACGTACCGTCCCCACGAGGTATATAGTGAGGTAATTCACGTACACTCAGGTATATCAAATGGCTTGTCCACACGTACCGATTGCCCGTAAGAGCAAGACGTATATCATGGAAGCCACGCCAAAGGGGGGAACCCTTTCCAATTCACCCAACCAACTGCATACCCTCATATAGGTGTCAAGCCTAGGACACACATATAAGATTGCCGATTTCAACCCGAAACTCTGCCGAAGTTTCGGGTCGGCCTGCCGCCCAAATTTTCACACATTTTTAAAATGGGACCCTGCCCATGAGCCTGTTTACAAGTCCAGCCATAGCTTTACATATATTACAAACCCAACTTTTCTAGGCTCGGGTCCCGTCCGGCATTTCATTTTGCATTTAGGAGAATTTAATACAAGTGAGAACATAATAATAATAATAATAATAATAATAATAATAATAATAATAATAATAATAATAATAATAATAATAATAATAATAATAATAATAATAATAATAATAATAATAATAATAATAATAATAATAATAATAATAATAATAATAATAATAATAATAAGAAGAAGAAGAAGAAGAAGAAGAAGAAGAAGAAGAAGAAGAAGAAGAATAAGAATAATAATAATAATAATAATAATAATAATAATAATAATAATAATAATAATAATAATAATAATAATAATAATAATAATAATAATAATAATAATAATAATAATAATAATAATAATAATAATAATAATAATAATAATAATAATAATAATAATAATAATAATCATGCTGAGACCGTCTCTCAAAAATTTAAAAAACATTTCTCCTTTCTTTATCAAAAATCCAAAGACATTTCTCCATTCTTTATCAAAAATCCAAAAACATATCTCTTTTCTCTACCAAAAATCCAAAAATATTTTGTCTTTCAATCTCAAAAAATAAAAAAATATCAGAAATATTTTCATTCTTTTTCTCAAAAAGAAAATCCCATTTTACGCCTTCTCAGGTCAATCGCACTCCCTTGGTCTGGCTCCTTATTGGCTTCGGTCTTCAGTCAAATCACCCCGCAGTTCTGTTCGTTCCCCTGTTACTTCCTCCGAGTCCAGTATCCATTCGCTTTCCATGGAGAACACATATCAAGAAATAATTGCGCAACCAGATCTGACGGCATTTTTAGCTCAGCTCGTGTCCAAGATTGACAACCTTCAGACTGAGGTCTGGGAGATGCAACGAAACCAGGTTCCTGTTCCTCAAGAGCCCGAGGCTCTATTCCCTCGTGCTATGGGTCCACTCGAGCCTATCTGGATTTCCGAAGAATATCAGCACACTCCCCGTGTCCCTCCTATTAACGGGCCGCCGCCTGCCCAGCTTCCTATACCGAACCTTGCCCAGTCTGGGGCTAACTAGCCTATGATCGTTGATACAAAAGGGGAGGAGTTAAACAAAGTCAAAGAAGATCTCAAGATGCTAACTAAGAAGTTCGACCAAGTCAGAATCTATGGAAATTACATGGACTACACCCACATGTCTCCTTATCCTAAGGCAAGCTTGCCCGAGAAGTTCAAGATGCTGAATATCGAGAAATTTGGAGGAAGTGGACCCCCGATCGTCCATCTTCGCAGTTATCACCATGCCATGACTCTCCTAGGGGCTTCTGACGAGGTGATTTAGATCTGCTCAAACAGAACTCTAGGGAATCAGTCAGTAACTTCATAGCCCGATGGGGGGGGGGGGGGGGGAAGCAGCTACTATGACCAATCGGCCTTCCAAGGAAGAAAAAGTCAGTATAATGAAGAAGAACTTCTTGCCCCATGTCAGAGCAACCATGGGAGGACAATACTATCCCCACTTTCGAGCTCTTAGAGAAGCAGGAGTGGAAATCGAGGAAGTTCTTGCTAAAACAGAAGTTGAACCAAAGAAGGTGTCCGGACAGTTCACCCCCAGAAAATGTGACAAACCTGCCAGTGCTGCAGTCTCAACCATCAAATAAAACACTCTCAACCAACCATTTCATGGGCACCAGAAAGCCACCCTGTCCAGTTCGAAAAGAATACACCGAGCTCCATGCTCCCCTCTCCAAAGTTTATCAAGCCCTGCTAAGCCGAAACCTAATCAAACCCTTGGATCCTCGTCCATTGCTAAATCCACTCCTAAGAAACTTCAAGGCAGATGTCCATTGCGCCTTTCACCAAACCGCTGGCCATACCACTGACTAATGATTTCACCTCTGAAATATAATCCAAGGTCTAATTGACCGGGGTACCATTGCCCCCCACGAGCCAATACTAAGCCAAACACTACTCACAACCCACTCCTAAATCATACCAATGCTATATTCCTAGAAATGAACCCGGAATTTGATTCCTCAACTCAAATCACACCCATACACTCTCCCAAACCTCTTCAAACTTGCCTATATTTCCTCCTACACCCTGTTAGCCTCGCTGATCAGGCACTATCACTCCTTACCAGAGCATGCATCACTGTCCGTACCTGTTTCAAAAATAAAGGTATGGAATTATCAGAAGTGTTAAACCAACTCTTGGAGTTCGAGATGAAATTTCCCTCACAGATGACCATTGATTTCTAGAGGTTCAGTACACTATTCTTAGAAGCAAGGAAATGGGCCCAAAAATCAGGTCGTTGGGTAGTACCGACTGATGAAGTCAGCCTAGATAAAGTTGTCCTGATTATGGAAGAATTATTCAGGCAAACTAATGATATTTGAAGTATGACCAAGTTATTTAATACTTTGAAGCTACATGGGTTCCTGGTCCATTCACTCTCACATATCCCCACGGAATGGGAAGACCTGTATGAAGAAGCCATTGAAGTTGTGGAATGCATCGACTTTACATGGAAAGACAGAATTGTTGCCACCGGATGGGGGGAAGAATTCAGAGATTCGAATGAAGAACAAGCTTTCGAGAAGGCTAGACCAGTAGCCGACATGTGTGGGATAATATCATTTGAAGAACTTCTCGAAGAAATAAATAAGGTGGCAGAACAACACGAGATTGATAAGGAAATAAGGTTGATGTTCTTCCCTTCTTTAGTAAATCGCATGACCAGATCAGGGAGGTATTACCAGATCCTAAGCTCACTACCAGCCAATGACAAGGGGAAGGGTGTTGAAAACCTTCCTATGCCAGAAATGACCCTCGAGGAGAGCAAGATCCTCAATCAACTGAAGAAGACTCAAGCTAACATCACTCTATGGGGGCTTTTCACGTCTTCCCAGCTACAAAGAAATGCTTTGATCAAGTTTCTCACCGGACCCATAGTTCCTCCTTCTACCACACCAGAAGAAGTGATAAATTTGGTTGGATCCTTGACCTCTACCAGAATGTTATCCTTTTTCGAAGAAGAAATCCCTAGAATTGGACCAAACCACAATCATGCACTCAACATCTCCATCGAAGTTATGGGGAAAATCGTACCACTCTCTCTTGTCGATAATGGATCCGCCTTAAATGTATGCCTATTAAGAACCTTCAAAAGCTTAGTACTAAAAGAACATGACCTCGCTCCAACTTTCGTTGTTGTACGTGCCTATGATAACACCCGTCGGGTGGTGATGGGATCCATAAAACTTGTAATTGGGGATGGCCCTATAAACCCTGTCGTTGAATTCTAAGTTATTGACATCCTAACTTGTTTCAACCTGTTGCTCGGACGAACTTGGATCCACAGTATCAAGGGTGTGTATTCCTCACTCCATCAGAAATTGAAGTTCTTCACCGACGGACGGGTCATCACCATCTTGGGCGATGACGATAATGCCGAGGTTGTAAGCACCAGCAGTCCAATCCTTGAAATACAGCATGGTTCAAATGATATGCTCCTTTCAGGATTTCGAGTTGAGCCACTCCTACTCCCAACAGGGGACGATTTCAAAGAAAGGGTATGTCCAGAATACGAGCCTCATAGCAATATCAATGTGATTAAGATGTTTAAAAACATGCACTTCATGCCCGGACTGCTAGGATAAAGACAGCAAGGGATACTTGATCCCATTGAATTGAAGAAAGCTTTCCCTCCTTGCGGTTTGGGGTATCCACCATCATAAAAAGAGCACATAATGATCCGCTAGTCTCGACCAAAGAGAGGACTAGACTGCATCCAGACTATTTCAGGTGACTCCTTGAATGGATGATTCATCAAAAAGAGTGAGGACTTCCCCTTTTGAAACATTTTGGAACCATTGTTAACCATACAGATAAAAAGATGAAACCCAGAATGGAGATATTTTTCCAAGATAGCTACACATGGGCCAAAAGTTCCCAACACCGTGTACAACCGCTCATCAAAGATACCGAAGAGACTGAGGAAGGTGACTCTGAGGACTCGTTCAACTTGCATACACTGGGGATGACACTCTGCATGGTTCATTCAGGCACTACATCACTGGATCCATCCCACCTAATTAAATATGTCGATACACCTCTCCTCAACTGGCATGCTGCGCCTGTTCTACCTGTTGAAATCCCCTCTAATCCCAATGTTTACCCTATTTCTTCTTCTGTTGTCTATCCTTGCTCAAATGTAATCGAGTTCTCCTTTGATGAGGTTCTCAATGTTGTTTTTCCTATCAATGAAATAAATGAAGATTTTGAGTATCTTGATGTGCCTTAAATATACTGTTTCGATTCTAATCAAACTTTTGATGATGCTAATTTTGTACATGAATAATTCTTAACTGATCTAAATAAGGTTAATAATAAACAACATAACCGCATTCAAGTTAATGAAGAAGAGACTGTTATTATTAACCTCATTTCTAGTATCTAACTGCGCGAGATTAGGATAGGGGCTACCCTTGATGAGCATGAGTGCGCACAACTCGAAGAGTTATTGAAGGACTTCATGGATATCTTCGCATGGTCCTATAATGATATGCCCGACATTGATCCTGAAATTGCTCAGCATGAGATCCCCACTCTTCCAGATCATAACCCGGTTAAATAAAAGCTTCGCACCGAATGGTCGCTTAAAGTCAAAGAAGAGGTGGTCAAACAGTTGAATGTAAGTTTCATTCGTGTGATCGAATATCCCACATGACTGGCTAACATAGTGCCTGTGTCGAAATCAGGAGGGAAGGTTCGGATGTGTGTAGACTACCGAGACTTGAACAAAGCCGCTCTAAGAGATGATTATCCGCTACCCAATTCGACATGATCGTGGACAACATAACCAGTCATTCATCGACGGGTTCGGCAGATACAATCAAATCAAAATGCACCCAGATCACTAAGAAAAAATCGCATTCATCACCCCATGGGGAACCTTTTGCTACACTGTCATGCCATTTGGTCTCAAGAACGCTGGGGCTACCTACCATAGGGATGCCACAACTATCCTGCACGATCTAATTCACAAAGAAGTTAAGGTCTATGTGGATGATATGATTATCAAATCAAAGACTAGAGAACTACATGTTCCCGCTCTCCTAAAGTTCTTCGAACGACGGTTTCAGATGAAACTTAATCCACAGAAATGCATCTTCGGGGTTACAAAGCGAAAACTCTTGGGATTCATGGTCAGTGAGAAAGGGATAGAAGCAGATCCTGCCAAACTGAAAGCCATACTTGAGATGCCACCTCCCTGAATGGAGAAAGAAGTTTGAGGTTTCCTTGGGAAATTGCAATACATCAGTCGGTTCATCATCCACTTAACCTCCATTTGCGAAACCATTTTCAAACTACTCCAAAATGATTCAAACAAGGTTTGGAACGAGGCTTGCCAAGAAGCTTTTGACCGAATCAAGCAATATCTGACCCAACCCCCGGTACTCATGCCACCACAGCCTGGTCTCCATTTGCTCGTATACCTAACCATAACTGACACTGCAGCTGGGACTTTGCTAGAACAATACCATTAAGATTCCCGCAAAGAAAGATCCATCAATTACGCCAGTCTCAAATTTTCTGGATATGAAGTTAACTACACTACTTTGGAAAAGGCATGTTTCACGCTTATCTGGGTCACCCAAAAGTTGCAGCACTACATGCTCTCCTTCCCCATCAAACTTGTATCCCTAATGGACCCCATCAAATACCTGCTTGAGAAACCCGCCTTATCTAGTCGAATGACCCGGTGGTTGATGATCCTAGACGAGTTTGATATCATGTACGTCATGCAGAAAGCCATGAAAGGAAGATCCATTTCTGACTACCTTGGTGATTACCCCATGGATGAAACTGATGTCTGTATCTCTGAATTCTCAGATGAAATATCCTCTGCACCGCCTAGGACAATATCCGGTGGTAAATGTTCTTTGACAGCGCTGCCAATAAAAAGGGATATGGCATTGGGATACTTCTAATTACCCTGGATGACTCCCACACTCCCATCGCCATCAAGTTGGATTCCCCTTGCACCAATAAGATGACTCAATATGGGGCATGCACGGTAGGCCTCAAAGTTTCTCTCTAGAAAGGAATTTAATGCCTAGATGTCTACGGGGATTCTGCCCTCATCATTGGTTAAGTGCTCAGAAAATAGAAAGTCAAGGACGAAAAGCTCCAACCGCCCATGCCTACTTAGAGGAACTAGCCTCCCAATTCCAAGATGTCACCTTCCACTACCTCTGGGGCTACTGGACCTCTGGGGCTACTGGACCTCAATCCGAACCTCTACTGGGGCTACCCTTTACTCTCTAGTCTACAGCATGGAAGCAGTCCTACCCATGGAGCTAGAAATACCCTCGTTACGCGTCATGCTTGAAAGCAAGGTCAACGCTGAAGACTGATGCCAAAGCCGTCTTAATGAGCTGACCCTCCTAGATGAAAGGAGATTGAAAGCTTTATACCACATACAAGGGTACCATCACCGAATAACCCGATCATTCAATAAGAGAGTCAAGGACCTCAGTGTTCGAGAGGGGGATTTAGCGCTCAAAGAAATAATAGAACCCATCTGAGACCCCAGACGAAAATTCAAGCCCAATTAGAGTGTCTTATACATTGTCAAGAAGATCTTATCCAGCCGCGGCGCTATGCTCACCGACCTAGATGGAGAAGATATGGCTCGTTTAGTCAACCTGGACCGTCTTAAAAAATTCTTCCCCTAGTCAAAAATCTCAGCGTGCTACGACTCTTCTCATCTCCCTTCTATTCTAAAACAAAATATTCATTTCACTCTACCCAGAACTACGTGGTCCTGATCATCTACAAAAACCATTTGCAATAAAATTAAAAAAAATTCAAAACCCCAGAGGTACGTAGGCAGCTCACACATTTTACACGAGCCAAGACCTTTCTTTTTCACAAAAAAAACTATTCTTTTCTTATCTCCGAGAACGACAGTTCATTCTAACATATACTTGAACAAAAGGATTATGTATGCCTTAGCGATCGATATAAATAATTAAAAAAAATACAAAACTCATCAAAAAGGCATAGCTGGATGATCAAAAACTTATTTATTTCCCTATAAGAAATTACGGTACAATTACATAAGAAAAGGAACGGATAAATCCCTCCCCCTACCTTCAAAGCCAAATAAATGCCAACACTTATTTTCCATTACAAAATAAACTCTCCAAGAGTCCTATCCACAGCTACCATAGGAGCCTGATCCGTCATCATCATCTACATCCTGGGGTCCCCAAGCTTCCCCTGCCTGAATAGAGTGCCGCAGACGCTCCATGGACCGATAAGCTTGAACCAGATTCGAAAAAACTACCACATCTCCCTCCATGGTATCAGATAAGGCAAGCCACCTTTGTCCAGTCTCCACTTCCAACATCTTGCTGGCCACTCTCCTCCAAAACCACTTCATATAATCCCTAGGGATGTGCCAAACTCTTCCTACAGACTGAGAGGGATGGGTAGATGGACGCCGACTCTCCCACAAAGAGCCAAGTCGCATGCGCAGACGCTCTGTCAAATCTTCTACCGAAAAGAAGTCTATTGTCCGAGGTGGCACGATCTGCTCACATCCAAATTACCGCAGAAGACTATGAGGGAAATAGAAAGAGGTCTGTCTGAGACCAACCAGCCTAACGTACGAATATTCTCCTAACTCCATAATAGGTAGCAGATGTCCCCACCAAGGAACTAACCAATACAGATTTAGAGCCCCATGCTCCACAAACCAGTTCTCCCAGCTCTCAATATCCAAGCCAATGTTGATGAAATGATGCGAGAAAAAGTTGGGTACAGCCGACAAAGGATATTCTGGAGGAGTCATCAGACGAAACCTTTCAGATAACCACATAAACAGTATCACGGGGCTACCCCTCAAAAAGTCAGAACGACCTTCTCTCCAGGCATCTAGGCCATTTAAAGTCTCCGCTAGTATCACAGCCATAGGATTGCTACCAGACCATCTCGGCGCATGTTGAAAGCATTGTAGTCGACATTATAAGAGCACATTGTTTCCAGGGCTTCGAGGTAGTTAGCAAACTCAATGCTACCAGGGAGAGCAATCTTACAAGATTAAGAAATAGTAAGCAAGTGAGAATGTGAGAACGTAAAAGTGTGAAGGTGTGATGGAAATACTCCACCCTTACCCCTTCTTTATACTTGCAAACCCTCACAAAAGACGTAACCCATGCAGAAATCGGAGGGAATCCTGCCCCACAAAGTATAAAAGGCTGAAGAAGGTATTAATCAATGCTTTGAATTGATGGGAGTGGACTTAACTGTCGATAGGAAGGACAAGGGTCTTACAGATCAGCAACCCCCTATTTTTGGAATTTTTCATTTTTCCTCTTTTGTCAAAATCAGGAACTCAATAAAAATAAATTGATATTCTCAAACAGAATTTCAAAAATCCCTCGTATAATTTCTCACCTTTAAAACTTTCCTTCAAAATCCCAAAAATATCTCCTTTTACGGTCTCAGCATGAAAGAAAAAAGAACATGTGCATGCATTCATTCATCATTAACAGAAGATAATAAAAAAAACATTGCATTGCATATAATATATGTTTTTCTGTGTTACATCAAATTTTGCAGAAAATAAGGAAAAGCAGCGGGACATAGCCCGAACCAACATTCTCTCTCTCTCTCTCCCCCTCTAACCTAAACTTCACCCCCACAACGCGCTCTCTTTCCCCTGCGACGAGACGACGCACCTCCACTACCCGAGTCAGACTCCTCCCTGGACGAAGCAGACGGCACCAAGCAAGAAGGAACAGGAACCGTGTCCTGAATATGGGCAGCCACCGAAGATATCCAGTCCCTGATATCCCTCAGCCAAGTGGTCGACACCCGGATTTGCTACAAGAAAGGACAGAATCTGAAAAGTCCCGTAGGCCCCCAATTTTAAACAAAATTCTTTTTACTTCACAAAAAGTAATGATTTCCTTTTATGAGATGCGGAAGCGAAGATGATGGTTCAATAAAAACAACTTAACAAATTTTAATTTCTTCCAAAATTAAAATTAAACCAAAGTGAAATAAAATTAAAACACACACACAAATTTAAATTTCACTACAACCAAATTAATTAATCCAAGTCCTTACAAATTTCCCTAAGTCATATTTTTCATTTTTAACAAATTTGTCCAAACCAATATTATCAAATTAAATTAAATGACTTGAATTAAATTAACTAAACATTACCCAATATTTAATTTAGCACCAAATTAAACATGTAGTGATTAAAACCAAATTTTATCTTGAATTACCTAAGCATGCGTTCTAGGTGAGTATAGCAAGATAAAATAAACAATAAATTACTACACCAAGATGTAAGAGGAAAACCCACAACGGGAAAAAACCACGGGCGGCCTAGCCTCAAATCCACTAAGTATGGTTTTACAAATACCAGACAGTAAAACCCAACACTCGACTCGATCCCTCTCAAGCCCCGAAGCTTCTTCTTGTATCCACGTCCGCCTAGCGAATAACCACGGAGCTCCACCGCAATCTCGGAATCTACCGATCGAACTTTATATGGTCACCGTCACCCGAACTAGGAGCCTTTCTCCAAGTGGGTAAATCAATGCAAACAACTTCTTCTTTATGGGATTTAGAAGAAAACCCAAACAATATCTTCTTCGATATGTAGAGATAAACCGGTGCCAAAATCCAAGGAAAGTATGTATATATAGATGAACTCGGATAAACAAACTTTGGGTGTAAAATAAGTGTTTAAAACATTTTTCTTGAAGAAGAACAACACTTAAACAAAGAACTTTTTCTACATTTTATTTTTCTCTCAAAAACACTCTCTTAAAGGTTGTAGGATATGAAAAGTTGGTTCCCGCGCCTTATCAAATCTGGCAAAAGATAGTGGGGGAGAAGTAGTGGGAAAAGTGGAAAAATCGTCAAAAACTGCCCAAAAAAATTTCCCGCCAAAACTCGTTCGAATGACTTTTCGTTCAAATGGATTTACTAACGAAGTTCCAGAATGGAAAAAAGAAAATTCGTCAGAAATCTCATTCGAACGACTTGGCATCTCATTCGAACGAGATTCTAGTGTCTATCAAACGACATTTCAGAAAATCAGAAAAATGGAATATTAATTTAAGCCCAGAACTTTTATGGAAAGTTCTAAAAAATATTTTTCTGAGTAAAACAAAGTCTTTAAAATAAATTTATAAAAATTATAAATTACACCCAAATAAATTTCCAAGATCCTATATATATATCAATTGCATTCATACCTTAGGAGCATTGGAACATTGTCGATGACGTAGAAACGAGGCACACTAAACCGGCATTTGATGAAGCTTTAAACTTGACCGCTACGTCTTCAACTTCAGAATGTCATAATCTTGAAGGATGATCAAAAACTCTATCCTATGACGTAAACGTTTTTGTCCGGAATTGAGCCAAAACTACAAAGAACTCAATTGAAAATTTGTGTCCTTACAAATCTCCCCCTTTGGCTATTCCAGGACAAAACAAACAAAAATCCTAAAGGTCCGTCAAGCTCACTAGATTCAAAAACATCCCACCCAATACTTGACACAAGACCCAAGAATCAAAATCTTTGTCGGTGAGAGTTGCCACTTAGAACATAATTCTTGCACACTTAAGCAAACACCTTAAAAGCATAGGGAATATCAAAATATTTAATGCAAATTAATGAAATTACTCCCCTAGCTTAATTCTCTCCCTTTATCAACTATGATCAACTTAGAAAGACGTCTCCCCCTAAGATAAATCTCCCCCAAACTAAGATACGATTATAATAATAGGTTTAGATATATTTCTCTCCCTATCATTCTCCCCTTTTTTGTGCAGGAATACACAAAGGCTAAAGAATTAAAACATTAACGTTTCTCCCCCAATAAAAGCATATACACCCTCTAAACTAAATAAGGGATAAATATATTGGGACAATAAGCTAAACATGCATTAATGCATAAAGTGATGAGAACATTAAAGCACATAGGCAACAAAGACAAAACTAATCCAACAAATACTAATGGATACCAACTAAGATGCAAGAAACAGTTATCAATATGATACATAAGTATTAAACATGTGATATCAACAAAGAATGCAACAAGATGAATACCAATTATGAATTAAAGCATATATGGACTAGAAAGAAAGGACAAAGGCTAAACAAAACCATATCAAATATATGTATACATAATATATACTAAATAACCGCAAGTACACATATATAGATATAAACACACAAATGACACAAAATAGGATAAGCTTTTCACACTCGTATGGCAAAAATGTGTCATATGTAAACGGAAGTGTTGGTGTGTGAACTAGTAACAATTAAACTTAGACCCAATCACTTAAAACATGTTCACGGAGTTCTAAATTGATTTCAAACTTCATCACATTTGAATATTACCTCATGTGACAATATAGATTGAACTCAATGAACAAACATACACAATGCATACAAGCCTAGCATGTTGATGATTCTACAAACCAATAGAGTCATGACATTGTAAGCGCAACTAGGATAAACGGACATTGTGCAAACCGTTGATATACCATCCAATCTCCCTCAATAAGCATATATATTTCTTTTGAATGAACACATCAACTAAACATAGGCGTAGGCAATGATTTTTCTTTTTAATGCTATTTTTCGGTTTTTAGGCCTTTGGACAACGTATTTCTTTTAGGTCCATTCAAACGGTGGCTTACAATCGCAAAGGAAAATAAATCCTTTCGGAGCCCTTTCCCGTGCACATTTTATATAACATTTTTATCTCACAAATCTCACGTGCAACGGATTTTGACATGCACTAGTCCTCCTAGGTCACAAATATATAGATGACTTGATTGGTAGGAGAACACCTCACAAAGCTCTAATATACATATGAAGTTAAATTTCAAAAGAATTTGTGTATGTGTGAATAGAGGCATATAAAAAATAAAATCCATTTAAACAACACAAAATCCAACTACTCCATGTAACCATGGTAAAGAACATTATAAGGATTGTCAATCTAAACTAAAAGTTCTAGCCACATGGGAGCGTAAAAGATGGTATTCAAACACAAGTATATGCCACATAAAGTGTGTCAAACTAAAATACACACAAAGGAAAGTCTTTTTGAGTTTTTAAAAAATTTTAACCAAAAAAAATGTACTCAGAAGACACACAAAAATCATTTGAATTTTTCATTAAGCATAAATTACCAAGAGATAAAATCCAAATGATAAACAAAAATCTTTTTTTATTTTTCATTTAATGCAAACAAAAGAAATATAATACAAAAGATAAACAAGAATCATAATTCTAGCATGTGATTAAGCATGGAGCATAGACTAGAAAAAGATTAAACAGGCATACATTTAGCATGAGAATATAGCATGAAGTAAAAAAGCTAAAGTATGCAAACAAACTAACACATTCAACATTTAGATTTTGCAAGGGAGGAAGCATGTGAAAGTAAATGAGAATCAAATACCCTATCTTGTAAAGCTACCAAGTTGGATCTCCTAACCCAAACTAATGATGAGTGACTATATCGGGGTGTAGGAATCTTGGCAACCTCGGTTGCCTTATGTTGGGTTTTTCTAGGACCTCGTTTAAGATCAAAATAAAATTTCCTAAGATGACCTTTTCGACCACAATGTGAACACTTAAACTCACGGTGAAAAGATTTACCTAAGGAGTGATCTCTAAAGGCTTTCCTAGGCGATTCTCCTAAAACGTTGGTTTTGGCTTTTTGAGTTGAATCATTACAAGTATTTAAGCCTAAACCAAAAGTGTTGTTTTTAATTTGGACCGTTCCTAATATTTTATCTAATTTTTCCTAACGACACTCCAAATCAAATTTGACATTACTTGAATCTTTAAATTTATTTTCTAATTCTAGAATGTAAGACTCTAATAACTTGTTTCTCTCTTCAAACTCGAAAAGATCCTTTTTCAAGGATTCCATTAAACCTCTAAGGCTATCTCTCTCGCCTTCTACATATTATAGCTTCTCTCGAAGAGATCTCTCTCGTGTCCTAAGATTTTCAACCAACACACTATTATCAATGACCTTGACACGTTCTCTCAAACTAGCTTCTAACGTTAAATTAGCTCTTTTTAATTTAATTGATTCTTCATATAATTATTGAAAAGCATTTTGAAGTTCACTCATATTAACCTCTTCTTTATTTTCACTCTCCCTTTCTTCTTCACTCTCACTACCATCAAAAACAAGGGAATCATAAACTATGACCTTGGAAGTGTTATGTGTTAAAGTTTCATCAATATACGAGTTCTCACTATCACTCACATGACTAGCCATAAAAGCCACAAAGTTGGGCTTAGTGGGGGAATCAGGCCCCTCTTCATTATCACTATCACTAAGGGTTGCATTAAACGCAATTGGTTTTTTACCCTCTCTCCTTAGTTTAGTGGGACACTATGGCCATACCCATCACAACAAAAACATTTTTCGGACTCGTCCCTATTTACATTTTCTTTAGAACTTTTAGGGATCCTCTCGGCTTTGTCATGTTTAGAAGTTTCAAATTTCTTAAAGTCATTTTAAAATTTATCTTTGTTAATGTTAAGAAACTTTCGAAATTTCCTAGCAAACAAGGCCATATCTTCCGCGTCACTATCACTCTCTCTCTCTACTACTTATTTTTCCTCTTTTTGGGATTTTAAAGCAATGCCCTTTTCAACTTTCTTTTCGGTTTTAGAGGGAAACATGTCGAGTTCATAGGTTTGTAAATCACCTACGAGCTCTTCTAATTTCATAGAGGCTAAAGTTGGTAAAGAGTTTAAAACGGTAACTTTTGGAATAAATCTATCGGGTAGCGATCTTAAAATTTTCTTTATAACTCGATTGTTGGGTATTTTCTCTCCCAAGTTAAAATATGAATTAACAATATCGAAAATCCTAGCATAAAATTCATCAAAAGTTTCTTTATCATTCATTTTGATGGTTTCAAATTGAGTGGTGAGATTTTGGATTTTCGAAGCTTTAACGACACTAGTACCTTCATGAGTGAGTTGTAAAATATCCGACGCTTCTTTAGCGGTCTCACATGTCACAATGCGTCGGAATTCATCCGGTGTGACAGCGCTAAATAAGGCATTTAAACCTCGGGAATTAAAATTAGAAAATTTAAACTCATTCTCACTCCATCTATCGGCCGGTTTGGGAACACATTCATTATCTACTAAATGAGTTGGTGGAGACCACCCATTAACTACAGATAACCAAACCCTCTTATCGATAGATTTAAGTGCCGATTTTATACGCGCTTTCCAGTACGCGTAATTAGAACCATCGAAAATAGAAAATTTTGAAAATGGGGAAAAGTCCATTTTAGCCAAAAAATAATTAAAGGATCTTAACGAAATAATTTATCGCTTTGGCTCTGATATCAATTTGAAAAGTCCCGTAGGCCCCCAATTTTAAACAAAATTCTTTTTACTTCACAAAAATTAATAATTTTCTTTTATGAGATGCGGAAGCGAAGATGATGGTTCAATAAAAACAACTTAACCAATTTTAATTTCTTCCAAAATTAAAATCAAACCAAAGTGAAATAAAATTAAAACACACACACTAATTTAATTTTCACTAAAAAAAAATTAATTAATCCAAGTCCTTACAAATTTGCCTAAGTCATATTTTTCATTTTTAACAAATTTGTCCAAACCAATTTTATCAAATTAAATTAAATGACTTGAATTAAATTAACTAAACATTACCCAATATTTAATTTAGCACCAAATTAAACATGTAGTGATTAAAACCAAATTTTATCTTGAATTACCTAAGCATGTGTTCTAGGTGAGTATAGCAAGATAAAATAAACAATAAATCATTACGCCGCGATGTACGAGGAAAAACCCACAACGGGAAAAAATCTTGGATGGCCCTAGCCTCAAATCCACTAAGTATGGTTTTACAAATACCAGATAGTAAGACTTACAACACTCGACTCGATCCCTCTAAAGCACCGAAGCTTCTTCTTGTATCCACCTCCGCCTAGCGAATAACCACGGAGCTCCACCGCAGTCTCGAAATCTACCGATCGGACTTTATATGGTCACCGTCACCCGAACTAGGAGCCTTTCTCCAAGTGGGTAAATCAATGCAAACATCTTCTTCTTTATGGGATTTAGAAGCAAACCCAAACAATATCTTCTTCGATATGTAGAGATAAACCGGTGCCAAACTCCAAGAAAAGTATGTATATATATAGATGAACTCGGATAAAGGAACTTTGGGTGTAAAATAAGTGTTTAAAACATTTTTCTTGAAGAACAACAACACTTAAACAAAGAACTTTTTCTACATTTTATTTTTCTCTCAAAAACACTCTCTTAGAGATTGTAGGATATGAAAAAGTTGGTTTTAAAAGTTGGTTCCCGCACCTTATCAAATCTGGCAAAAGATAGTGGGGAAAAGTAGTGGAAAAACCGTTAAAAACTGCCCAAAAAAATTTCCCGCCAAAACTCGTTCGAACGAATTTTTCGTTCGAATGACTTTTCGTTCGAACGGATTTACTAACGAAGTTCCATAATGGAAAAAATAAAATTCGTCAGAAATCTCATTCGAACGACCTGACAATCTCGTTCGAACGAGATTCCAGTGTCTATCAAACGACATTCCAGAAAATCAGAAAAATGGAATATTAATTTTAACCCAAGAACTCTTATGGAAAGTTCTAAAAAATATTTTCTGAGTAAAACAAAGTCGTTAAAATAAATTTATAAAAATTAAAAATTACACCCAATTAATTTCCAAGCTCCTATATATATATCAAATGCATTCATACCTTAGGAGCATTGGAACATTGTTGATGACGTAGAAATGAGGCTCACTAAACCGGCATTTGATGAAGCTTTAAACCTGACCGCTACGTCTTCAACTTTAGAATGTCATAGGCTTGAAGGATGATCAAAAACTCTATCCTATGATACAAAAGTTTTTTCCTGGAATTGATCCAAAACTACAAAGGACTCAATTGGAACTTTGTGTCCATACAGAATCAGTATCAAAGAACAAAAGAAATCAAAAAGAAAGAAAATATAGGAATAGAAAGGTATACCGTAGGACGAAGGACCTCCTCTGTCAAGCCCATCAACCCGTCGGATGTTATACAAAGGATTATGCAACCGTACGAAGGGAACCTTCGAAGTCGCCGCCGTCGCAGACGTCGATAGACCACTACCGCTGTGGGAGGACCCCATTGGCCAACTCGAACTCGTAGGAGAGAAAAACCATGCATCATATATTCTCACTGCCATCATCTAGCTCGTTATAAAGTCTATGTAATTATACGGTGCGGCCGTATCAATGTAAAACAGGTAGGACTCACCGATCATCTCCGCGATCCTCACAACCTCTGACAGCAGCTGCTCCCGCCTCATATACATAGGGGGACGTACAGGTGGCACCACCACCTCTTCCTCAACGATCTGTCAAAACACCCTCTCCTCGAGATACCAAGATTGGCTAAACTCATATGCCAGTAAACGCCGCAGCTATGCATTCACCCAATGTCAACCCCGTATCCTGAATAGCAATCCCCCAAGGGTAAAAGGTCACCTAAAAATCCCAAGAAAGTATAAGCCAATACAAAATCAGAACATATAAAAAACATAACTAAGGAAGGAAAAGTCTTACCTATCACTAGTTAGACCATTCAAGACCTGACGCACCGCCTCCAGAGAAAGAGATCCCCTCGACTGCTGATTGGCCTTGCGCCATCGATACAACCGATAAAAGTCCCCAACAGTCTCATTCTTCAGAGCAATCAGTTGGGTATTACAACCAATTACCTCATAGAACCACGTTTGCCAAAGACAAGAACTTGCAATTAAAAAATGAGACGCATAAGGAACGTGCAAATGCATGAAAGGAAAATGCGCAAATTAAAGAATACCTCAAGAAGATACATGGCTCCAGTAAAAGTCTATTAGCATCACCGGCTGAATGCATCCAGAGAAAAATAGAGGGTCGCCAAAGTTAGGCTCCCCCAATCATAGAAAGGGATGTTTGAAAACACCCTCAAGTACGGCAAGAACCACAAGTGGACGACGTCGCCGCTCGACTTCACGAGAAATCCCCCCAGCACTAGCAAGATAAATAATCAAGCCATCTGTCTCACCTGCATCCCATCCTCCACCTCAACCACCCTACCCAACAAAACATCCTTCAACAGGGACAGCCGAATTGAATCCCCAGATACTATCCTCCCCACATCACCAAGCGCTACCCGCACAGCCTCTGGTCTCACCCGCAGGGAGTGATACACCTATATCTTCTCCCCATCACAATCCAGTCCCAATAGCTGTTGCAAATCTATGGGAGTCACAGTCATCTCCCCAAAACCAAAATGAAAGGTGTGGGTAGTGTCCCACCACCTCTCCTCCATAGCGCATAAGACTGCCGTAGAACGAGGCGTCTAATATAGCACATACGCCAACCTCCCAAAGCCTATTGTGGATACCACCCAACACACCACAGGTGGAAGATGCTCCCAGACATCCTTAAGCCCCATCGTCCCGTAAGCACGCATGTTCTTCAAAGAAACATCAGACAGCCAAAAGAGAAAAACCTTGTCAGAATCAAATAAAAGAGGAAAACACAAAAAAGAGAATGCCAAAAGTCATTTTACTTACATAACTGATATACCCGTATATATCCTCAGCTCGGCTGAGGGCTCCCTCCAACCGGACGACCCATCAGGGCCGACCCTTCACCAGCTCCGGACGATCCCTCAGGGGGCCGACCCTCCACCAGGCTCCAAGCGACCCCTCAGGGGGCCGACCCTCCACCAGGTTCCAGACGACCCCTCAGAGCCGACCCTTCATCAGGCTCCGGACGACCCTCCGAGGGTACGATAGTACGAGGCCAGAATTGGGCCAGACTAACTGCCGGAAGGAACTTTGCCCTCGTCCTCATATCATAGGCCGAGGGTGACATCATCACAGCGCGTGGTTTGGGAGACGCGTGGAACAGTGCGCGTGAGGCTCATATGACACGTGGCAGACCGTTATAACCAAATCACACCCTCACGTGAGGGAATATTACGTCATCATTCGGCATCTACAGGTGTCAACAGAAGATTGGCTAGATCATCATTCCCATGCACCATGCATACTTGGGGGGTACACTACACCCCCCAAGACATATATATACTTGTCACCGACAACCCTAGGGGGATCGATCAATAGAGGGATAATTGTAACCCTAACAAAAACTCTGCTTGTACACACAGTAGAGAGAGAAAGTGAGCTCATGTGCATTGTATCCAAGACCATTAGTGCCCATACTTAGTGGATCACACACTCACAGTGGATGTAGGCCTAATTGGCTGAACCACTATATATCATTCTCTTACTCCTCTTATCCTCACCTCCTTCTACATACTTATACACTTACATCTCTATGGCTTCCATGGTTACTATAGTTTGAGCTCATCATCACTTACCTGGTGGTGCTAGATTTCAGCATCATCAGTTTGGCGCCGTCTGTGGGAAGACGGGAAGACATCCCTTCCTTGAAAACAGTTTGACCTCACTGGGCACTCTGGTGGTGAACCAGCTCTCCCCCTGTGTGGAGACGTTTCACCATTGAAAGAGACCCATTAAGGTTCTCAAGCTCACCAGTCTTTTTTCCAGTTCATCTGTTCACATCTCAAACACATGGCACCAGAGATACCACCACCACCACTTCCCCCACCAGATGATGGGGGAGGACCCAGTTCCAGTCAGCCACCACCTCAGTCGGAGATGGCTGATGTGGCGAAAGCCTTGAAGTCTCTGGCAGCAAGCCAGCGGATCATGCAGGAGCAGTTCACAGCTCTGAGCCAGAACATACTAAGACCACCGGGGGTCTCACCTGAGATGATTACTCCGGCAGCAGCTCCAGAACAGCATGAGGCCAGGGGACCACCCCAGGAACCACGCAAAGACCTGCCACTCCCTCAGCGGTGTAGGGATGTTGCTGACCCCCGGCATTTACGCGTGGGGAGGCAAGGGAACCCTTACCCTGAGGGCAGGTATGATGATCTGGAGGGAGAGGAGGCCCCCATAGAATGCTGGGAGCTGTATGAGGTCTCCAATAATACTGTACGACACCTCCAGGAGAGCAGAGGGAAATGCGGGAGACCAAATCCTGAAGATCGCCCAAGAGGTTCCGCTTTTGATCGCTTGAGCAGGGTGTCATCCTTTGAGAGGCTGGGCCCAGTAAATGACCTGAGCGAAAAGTTATCCAGATCAAGAAGTGCTGCGAAGTCCAGAAGGGAGGTAGCACATGAACGACCACTGGGACGATATGACGGTCAGGGGGAAGTAAACAGCCGACACAAGCCAGCAGCGGCAGGACCCTCCGTCCACCTCAAAGAGGCGACAGGGGATAATATCGGCCAGGACGATCTTACGAGGCCCTGGAATGACTCGATCCAGCGATTGGAGGATAAGATTGGCGATATACTGAAGATCCGTGACCCCCTTCAGAGGGGTTACACCATAGGCTCACCCTTTGTGGCGAAGATAGTCAACTTCCCCACGCTATCGAAGTTCAAGCCACCTGTGGTCACCCCAAGATATGACGGGTGCACTAACCCCGTCCACCATGTTGAGATGTATCAGTCAGTAGCAGACATATACTCTATCTCGGATGAGATGAGGTGTCGTGCCTTCTCTGGTACCCTAACGGGGGCTGCACATGTCTGGTACACGTCTCTCCCAAAAAATTCCATTGAAAACTTTAAGCAGTTGGTAGACCGATTCATCCACAACTTCTGCTTCGGGATGAGGCCCCAGAAGAAGACCACCCACCTGCTCTATGTTAAACAGGGAAAGAATGAGAGTCTGAGAGACTACATAGCCAGATTCAACAGAGAGAAGCTGGAGGTGGAAGACTATGAGGAAAGCATAGCTATGACAGCCCTGATTGGAGGACTCCAAAAAGGGAAGCTATTGTGGAAGCTTGCTGAAGACCCTCCGAGGACGATGGTTGAACTGCTGTCAACAGCAGGAAAGGTGATGAACGCCGAAGAGGCGATGGATGCGAAATACGAAGACGAAAAAGGAGGCACTAGTGGGGGTAAATACCCTAAGAAGAACAAAGAGGGGAAAAATAGGTCTATGGACGATAAGTTCGCGGGTTACACCCCTCTAACGATCAGCTGTGAACATATTCTCAATGAGATAAAGAGTGACCGGTCCCTGAAGTGGCCTGAGAAGTTGAGGGCATCCCCCAACAAGAGGAATAAAAACCTATGGTGTGAGTTCCACCAAGACCACGGCCACGTGACAGATAAATTCTTTGCTCTGAAAGATGAGATTGAGAGGTTGTTGAAAGAAGGAAAGCTCAGAAAGTACGTGGGCAAAGGTGCCTTCAAGAGGGGCCGAGGGGATGACCCCAGGAAAAAGTGAGTTAATGCATGCAAAGAAGTCCTCAAAAAAGAGGGGACGACCCTTCTGATGATGAGGATGACCCAGACCTCCCGCCGAGAGATGAGCAAGGCCCAGTCAAGAGGCTAAATATAATCTCTCTTGGAGTGGGAATGATCTCTGGGGGTCTGGCAGGAGGAGGGTCTGAAGTCGCAGATAGGAAGGCCCACGTGGCAGAAGCCAGGGCAGTGACGAAGACAGTACACTCGACTTCTCTGGAGGTCAAGTCAGAAAAGAGGAAGAAGGTTGATATGGATACTCTGATAGTAGGGTTCTCAAGAATGGACATCAAGGGCCTCTTATCCCCACATGATGACCCTCTCGTCATCACTACCAAGGTGCATGGGTACGAGGTGCCGAGGATCCTGGTAGATGGGGGCTCATCTGCAGATGTAATGTTTTGGCCATGCTTCAAAGCCTTTGGTCTCAGCCGTGCTAGACTCGTCCCATACCATCACCCATTGATTGGGTTCAGTGGGGAAAAGGTTCATCCCCTTGGAGTGTATGAGGCCGATGTCAGGATGGGAGACGAGTGGCCAAGGTGGCTTACTAAGAAGGTCAGTTTCTTTGTGATGGATGAACATGTGTTTTCAGCCTACAACATCATATTGGGGCGGGTGTCCCTCAAGGGGTTTGAAGCTGTGCCGTCCACGGTCCATCAGATGGTTAAATTTCCTACCCCTATGGGGTGGGGGAGGTTCAGGGAGACCAGACGACAGAGCGTGAATGTTACTACAACTCCGCTGAAGAAAGAGAGGCACACAAGAGAGCTAGTACTACTTACAATATTGACACCCTAGGCCCCAGGGATGAGACGAAGTTAAAGAAAGGAGAGGTCGCGGAAGAGGTATAATCCATCATCCTCGATGAGGATGACCCGGAAAAAACCATCCAAGTCGGCAAGTCTCTGAGGACCAATATCAAAGAAGACCTCATTAAACTGTTGAGGAGAAGACGAAGCATCTTTGTGTGGCGTCACGAAGATATGCCGGGGATCGACCCTGAAATCATGTGCCACAAGCTCAATGTGGTAGGGGGAGAAAAGTCGGTGAAACAAAAGAGGAGAATTTACTCTAGAGAAAAGTATGAGGTCATAAGGGATGAGGTCAAAAAATTAGAAGACGCTGAATTTATCAGAGAAGTCATCTACCCTGAATGGTTGTCCAATGCATTCATTGTCCCAAAGGACAACGGGAAGTGGAGAATGTGTGTGGACTTCACTGACCCCAATAAGCACAGTCCCAAAGACAGCTTCCCTCTCCCCCGCATTGACCAGATGGTAGACGCTACCGCAGGCCACGAGCTCATGAGCTTTATGGATGCCTATTCAGGGTACAACCAGATCTTCATGCACCCTGATGATGCGGAGAAGACAGCCTTCATTACTGATAAGGGGACATACTGCTACAGGGTCATGCCCTTTGGCCTAAAAAATGCAGGGGCAACGTATCAGCGCCTTGTAAATAAAATGTTTGAAGACCAAATTAGGAAGTCTATGGAGGTTTATGTAGATGACATGTTGACTAAGAGTTTGAGGGCAGAGGATCATTTGGCAGACCTGGAGAGGACCTTTAACACGATGGACAAATACCAGATGAAGCTCAACCTGGACAAGTGTGTCTTCGGGGTCGGGGTCGGGGCTGGGAAGTTCCTGGGGTTCATTGTCAACCAAAGAGGCATCGAGGCCAATCCCGAAAAGATAAAAGCCCTTGTTGAGATGAAGACCCCCAAGTCCATTAAAGACGTTCAGAGACTTACGGGGAGAGTTGTTGCCTTGAACATATTTGTGTCCAGGGCCACAGACAGGTGTCTACCATTCTTCAAGATCCTCACGAAGGCCTTCGAATGGAGTGAAGAGTGTGATGAGGCTTTCAAGGAGCTAAAATCATATCTGGGGTCTCCCTTGCTGCTGTCACGCCCCGTGCAGGGTGAACGACTTTATGTGTACCTCACCGTCTCAGAGTCCGCCATCAGTGCAGCCATTGTGAGAGACGAAGACAGGATACAGAAGCTTGTGTATTTTAACAGCAAGGCACTCCAGGGGGCAGAGCAAAGATATCCAAGGATGGAGAAGTTGGACTATGCCTTGATTCACGGAACGAGAAAGATGAAGCCATACTTCCAGTCCCATACAATGGTCATCCTCACTAACTCTCCTCTTAGGCAGGTCTTGCACAAGCCTGAAAAATCAGGAAGGCTAATGGCCTGGGCTATAGAGCTGAGGGAGTTCGACATTGTGTATCAGCCTAGGACGGCCATTAAGGGGCAAGCATTAGTAGATTTGGTGGCCGAGTTTACTTGGGAAGACGATGAAGCCGAGGGTGAGAGCCTCGTGAAGACAGATACCCAACAAGGTAGACTCACCGACCCTTCTGCAGATAAGGCTGAAACAAGCACCGCTAGAAAGAAGGTGGTTGAAAACGAAGAGGGAAGATACCTTTTTAGATAGGGGTCACTCATCGAGGGAAATTTCTCAGAGGAACATGTTGTGTGGAGTCTCTTCGTCGACGGGTCTTCTTGCGAAAGTGGGAGTGGAGCTGGATTAATAGTGTCAGCACCCGACGGCACAGACATTGAGTATGCCCTGAGATTCAATTTTAAGGCCTTAAACAACGAGGCCGAATATGAGGCCTTGAAAGCTGGCCTCTCCTTGGCTAAATCTCTTAGTATCGGCAAGATTTTGGTTCATAGTGATTCGAGGCTAGTAGTGAATCAGATACTAGGAGCCTACGAGGCCAAGGACGAGAGGATGGCTAGATACTTTGAGAAGGTGCGATCATTATTGAAGAGATTCAAAGAAGCAAGGTTAAAGAGGATACCTAGACTTGATAATGGTCGAGCCGACGCCCTCGCTAGGTTGGCCTCGGCGACTAGGACAGACATAAGGAGGACAATCCCAGTGGAAGTTTTGCTTCGACCAACTATTGAAGATGCCGAAGGAACACTTAACAATTGCCTGAATGTTTCTCAGGAAGCTTCATGGATGGACCCTCTGATCAGATACATTAAAGAGGGAGAGATGCCAGAAGCAAGGCAAGAAAGGAAGAAGCTGAGATACAGGGCTACAAAATTCACTGTCATCGGAGACACTTTGTACAAAAAGGGGTTTTTGCTCCCCTTACTTAGGTGTGTGCATCCCTCAGAAGTCCCTTCCATTTTGCAAGATGTGCATGAAGGATCGTGCTCAAGCCACGTTGGGGGTAGATCCTTAGCGAAGAGGGTGATCACCCAAGGCTACTGGTGGCCAACTTTGGGGAAAGATGCCGCAGCATATGTAAAAAAGTGGGATAAATGCCAAAGATTTGCTACCATCCCTCATCAGCCTCTTACCTCCATTACATCCCCATGGCCGTTTGCAGTGTGGGGGATCGACCTGGTAGGACCCTTACCGAGAGCAGTGAATAACTATCGGTTCCTCATCGTAGCGATTGACTACTTCTCAAAGTGGGTGGAGGCCGAACCGATGGTCACGATTATAGAGCAGAAGACCTTCCAGTTCATCTGGAAAAATGTGATATGCAGATATGGTCTCCCCAACACCCTCATCTCGGATAATGGGTCTCAGTTCAAAAATACCTCTATTCAGAAGTACTGTGAAAGGGTGAGTATCAAACAATTCTTCTCCACCCCTGGCCGACCTCAGGACAATGGGCAGACAGAGGTTACAAATAGGACAATCCTAGATGGAATCAAGAAGAGGCTTGAGGAGGCAAAGGGAAAATGGGTCGAGGAGTTATACGCTGTGCTATGGGCCTATAGGACGACAGTGAGGACCTCTACCGGAGAGACTCCATTCACGCTAGCTTATGGCTCAGAAGCCGTCATCCCCACTGAGATTGGGTTTCCTACTCATAGGATCCAAATGTATGACCCCCAGAGAAATGCAGAAGAGAGGAGACTTGACTTAGACCTAATTGAGGAAAGGAGGGAAGATGCTGAGATAAGACAAGCCGCCTACCAGCAGAGGACCGCAAGGATTTACAATCAGAGGGTGAGACAGAGACCAATTGTGGTGGGGGACTTGGTCCTCAAAAAGACTTGGCAGAAGCCCAACAAGCTCCACCCTAATTGGCACGGCCCATATAGGGTCATCGATGAAGTCGTACCAGGGACCTATAGGCTAGAAAACCTGGAGGGGGAACCCTTTTCCAACCCCTGGAATGCAGATCATTTGAAAAAATACTATCAGTAGTGTTGTAAGGTCTTGATGGACCGTAATTGTAATAGGTACTGCTTTGACAGAATACATTGAAAATTAATGAGAAATATCAGTGTTCCCCTCATCTTGTGTATGTCAGTTCTAGTGCGCATGGAAACATCTTCAAAGGTCAACCCTCGGCTATAATGAGGGCCAGTGGAGAGGACGACCCCACCACTGTCCTCAAGAAAGACGAGGGAAAACTTCATTAAACCATTAGTTTGGTAATTTGATCCCTCGGCTATAATGAGGGCCAGTGGAGGGGACGACCCCACCACTGTCCTCAAAAAGACGAGGGAAAACTTCATTTAAACCATTAGTTTGGTAATTTGATCCCTCGGCTATAATGAGGTCCAGTGGAGGGGACGACCCCACCACTATCCTCAAGAAAGACGAGGGAAAACTTCATTAAACCATTAGTTTGGTAATTTGATCCCTCGGCTATAATGAGGGCCTGTGGAGGGGACGACCCCACCACTGTCCTCAAGAAAGACGAGAAAAAACTTCATTAAAACCATTAGTTTGGTAATTTGATCCCTCGGCTATAATGAGGGCCAGTGGAGGGGACGACCCCTCCACTGTCCTCAAGAAAGACGAGGGAGAGGTTAGTGATTATACAAAAAATTCAAAGCACAAACCATACAAAAGGCAAATGGAAGACAATAAAGGAGATGATAGTATAAATGAAGTGCCAAGTGTTATACAAAGTAGAGTACAAAAATGATAATTACATCAAGAGGGTATGGGCTACAGACAGCCACCCTATGGGACAATATCAGAGGGCAGGGCCTCAACATCCACGAGTGGGGTTTCCTCGATGACCGCAACTGGATGATCCTCAGATGTGTCGACCCCCTCGACTTGCACTTGGGATTCCACCTGGGAAAGAGCCTCAGCGATGAGAGGGTCGTCCAATCTGAATGCTTCAATCGACGGGCGGACCGAGGAAACGACATCACCAAATCTGAGGACGACCCACCGGCAAGCCGTCCTGATTCCTCTCTCCAAATATTCAAGGCCGAAGCCTTGAAACTTGTCAAAAATTTTATAAGTCTCAACAGCATCAGCCTCGGCTTTCCTGAGAGTTGCTTCAAGATCAGTCTTGTGCTTGACCCCATGTTGGTCAAGGCCTCGTCCTTTTCCTTTATAAGCAAGTCTTTGGCCTTAAGGTCCTCGTCGTGCTGCCTCGTCAGCTGGTCCAGGATCCTTGCATGCTCAGTCCTGGTACTTTCCAACTCGACCCTTGCAGTATCAAGCTTCGATTGAAGATACGCCTCATGCTAAATGGCCCTCTCGGCTTCATGGAACTTTGCTTGGTTCTCAGCCATCCACTTTGTGGCCGAAGTAAAGGCGCATACAGACTGCACAATAAAAATAAACAGATGTCAAGAGGCCAAGGAAACAGTTGGTGAAAGAATGGAATTAAAGAAATGGGTTAAGACCAATACCTGAGCAAGGGCGTGCAGACCATAGTGGTACACTTTGGCTGGAGGCATCTTCGACAGGAATTCGTAATCAGCAGCCGAGGGAGTAGAAAACATTGAGGCCTTGGCTGCCCTCAAGTTTGCGATCAGTGATGAGGGCTTGGCCCTTAGATGTGCCAGGTTCTGGGACCAGAAGGCCCCCATGCTGGATGAAGAAGCAGTCCCTTCAGATGCTTCAACCCTGTCCCTCGTCCGAGCATCCGGCCGAGGGTCAACAGGAGTCTCAGGCTCCTTTCTTTTATAGCTATCGGCGGTCGGCTCAACAACTGTCGGCGCAGTGACCTTCGTCTTCCTCGGAGCCTGCTGAGGCTCCTTACCCTTCTTCTTGGCCAAACCGGATAGTAAGATGGGAGCAGTCATTTCCCAGAGGTAGTCTGATACACCTGCAGGACGACCTGAAAAGGGTACGACACGTGAGAAAGGTATAGAGATAAAGAGGAAACACTTCAAAAAAGTAAAGAATGGAAAATGTTCAGTATAACTCGCATAGTTCTGTCAGAGGGCCGACCCTCAGACCAGCTTCTTTGAGGAACCGAGGGGTCATCAAATTTTCAAATTTTGCAATCTCACCCCCTCTCCCTCGTCCCCTCAGATACTCAACGATGTCCTTTTCTTCCAGACTAAGTCCGGGGTCTGACCTGGCCTTCATTGATGAGTTAGACCATCTTCTGGGGACCCTCAGACCATCGGCATAAAGGGATGCCTCGGCGGAGAACTCCCACTCCCCAGAGAAGAAGAAGAATATCTTCTTCCAATCATAGTTGGAGGTCTGCGCCACGTGGAGAAGTTTCTTCTCAGACCTCCTTGCCCCTGGATGATAATACCCAGGCTATTTGGATGAGGAGGTGATATTGTAGCAGGCCAAGAACATGTCAGCCGAGGGCTCATCAGTAAAAGCGCTCTTCCACAGGGAGATATAACCTAGTATCGTCCTCCAGGAGTTGGGAGGAAGTTGAGAGGGGGCAACGCCAAGGGCCGATAAAATGTCTACGACGGCAGGATGTAAAGGGAGTCTGACACCTACCTTGAACATTTGTTCATACACAGCAACCTCTCCCTCTTTGCCTTCAAAAACCCTCTCGTCCTCAGAGGGAACCCTCATGGTTATGCCGGGGGTCACTCCATAGGCATGTCTCCACAATAAGAGGTCGCGATCATTAACTGAGGAGGTATAGGACGAGGCATGGGAGGTATCGATCTGGTCATCTGAATCATCGCCCTCGTCCTCAGTCCCCTCTCCCTCAGCCTCGTTATCTGCCAGAGGTCCCCGGGGAAAGGCCATCTGGAATGCATGTGGAGATAGGGTTGTCACAGGGACAGCCTCGGAGGGGACCATACCCTCGGCCTGTCGGCCCGGGCTTAGGTCAGATGTCTCTACTCTACCAGAAGGACCAGCGCCAGTTGGCGAGGATGCTCTCTCGTCCATCTCACTTGACTGACACTCGACTGGACGAGGGGACGACCCACAAGACTCAAACTGCTCAAATGGTTTTATTGTGGCTAGGGGAATAGGAAAGATGGGTCGTACCCAGTTAGGGTCGGCCCCTCATCTCCTCTCCTCCTCTCCCTCTATTCGTCTGATCTCTGCAAAGAGTTTCTCTTTCAAGGATGGGAATTCAGATGCTAAACTATAAAGCCTCTTAAGCATTAAAGGGGGAGACCCTAGACTTGGAGGAATTTGGGGAACTTAGATACAAACAAGTGTCCAGTTGACCAAATTAGACTTTTGGATTAAAACAAAGGGAATCGATGGTTTTCACTCAAGAACACACAAGAAATTCAAGAACACTCAAAAGACAGTCGCCGAAAAAGTTATGAAACAACCTAAATCAAGCCCTACAAGCCTAAAACAGAAAAGCAAAAAAGAAATGAAAGTGAAGAGGGCATTGGTGGTGGAAGATTACCTGAAGAGAAAGGGCAAAGCTGCTAAGTCGAAGGCTCGAAGGCTGCAAAAATGGCAAGAAGGCTGGAGACTTGAGAGAGAGAAAACTTGGGCGCGAAGAAGAAGAAAAAGAGAGAGAGTTCAAAAATCTCTTAAATACCTTAGTAATGAGTGGGCTCGTTAACCAAGAAAGGTATCATTAGGGCACAAAGCCCCAGGCAAAGTGTGCAGCCGCCATGCCTAGGAAACTGAAGTGGCAATGAGTGTCCGTCCAGGTGTCACTCACCTAACTGATTGTACATACATTACAATACTATCCCTCAGCCATCTCAAAAGCATCTATGGCTAAGGGCTGGGGGATGATTAATATACCCGTATATATCCTCAGCCCGACTGAGGGCTCCCTCCAACTGGACGACCCATCAGGGCCGACCCTTCACCAGCTCCGGACGACCCCTCAGGGGGCCGACCCTCCACCAGTCTCTAGACGACCCCTCAGGGGGCCGACCCTCCACTAGGCTCCAGAAGACCCCTCAGAGCCGACCCTTCATCAGGCTCCGGACGACCCCTCGGGGGCCGACATTTCATCAGGCTCCGGACGACCCTCCGAGGGTACGATAGTACGAGGCCAGAATTAGGCCAGACTAACTACCGGAAGGAACTTTGCCCTCGGCCTCATATCATAGGCCGAGGGTGACATCATCACAGCGCGTGGTTTGGGAGACGCGTGGAACAGTGCGCGTGAGGCTCATATGGCACGTGGCAGACCGTTATAACCAAATCACACCCTCACGTGAGGGAATATTATGTCATCATTCGGCATCTACAGGTGTCTACAGAAGATTGGCTAGATCATCATTCCCATTCACCATGCATACTTGGGGGGTACACTACACCCCCCAAGACATATATATACTTGTCACCTACAACCCTAGGGGGATCGATCAATAGAGGGATAATTGTAACCCTAATAAAAACTCTACTTGTACACACAGTAGAGAGAGAAAGTGAGCTCATGTGCATTGTATCCAAGGCCATTAGTGCCCATACTTAGTGGATCACACACTCACAGTGGATGTAGGCCTAATTGGCTGAACCACTATATATCATTGTCTTACTCCTCTTATCCTCACCTCCTTCTACATACTTATACACTTACATCTCTATGGCTGCTATGGTTACTATAGTTTGAGCTCATCATCACTTACCTAGTGGTGCTAGATTTCAGCTTCATCAATAACCACCAGGTTTCACCACCCTCGAAGAGCGATGATGCGACAGCTCCAGCAGCAAGGTCCGCTCATCCACAATCGGCTCGAACGCATCAAAGGAGTTATCACTCCCCCAAGTAAGAGGTGCCCTGGCCCTCCACTCCACGTTTGCCCAGTCATCAACAGACAACCATTCTCGATGAACTACAGTGCTCACAAAAGCGGCCATTTTTTCAGATCACAGAATGCTAGAACGATTCACACAAGAAAATCGCAGAAAGAGAGAAGGAAAGAAGCTGTGAAAAATTAAGGGAATTTGCCCCCTTTATATAGGATGCCAAGGGTCATGTCGATCGGTACTGACCCCCCATCTACCAATTGGCACTGCCCCCTTACCTTCCCGAGGTAGTCCAAAAGTTCGTTCCACTGCCGAATGGCACCCTCCACACCATACCGATCGGCACCCCCCTTAAAATATAGTACAAAAATTCCCCAAAAATTGAAAAATCCTCAAAAAAATCCTAAAAATCCCAGGAGGGATTTAGAACACTTTCACCAAGAAAGTTTCGCACTCCCTCAAGCGGAACCCTTATTTCCCCAGCGGAACTCTCAAAAGCCAAGTGAAACTTCTCCCGGCGACGTCCCCGGAGGATCTCTAAGGATCACCTCATATTCCCCAAAGGTCTCAAATCTCCCCAAGAAATACGTCCAAACCCTGGACCACCTAATCACTTCCCCGGTATCAGATTGGCTGTTCCCCAGGTACAATCTCTAAAATCATAAGGATTTCCCTTGCAATCGACTCCCTAGCATCACATGGTAATTTCCCCGGCAAAGTTCCCCAAGGTCACCTCTACTTAAGCCCGTGTCATCCCACCTTATGCCTCCAGAATTGGCTTCGACCCTTAGAATTGTTCATCTCACCTTAAGCCCGCAGAATTGGCTTCGACCCGCATAATTGGTCATCTCTCCAAAGCCCTCAGAATTGGCTTCGACCCGCAGAATTGGTCATCTCAACTTAAGTCCGCAGAATTGGTCACCTCAATTTAATCCCTGAAAATTAGCTTCGACCCACAGAATTGGTCACCTCTACTTAAGCCCGCAGAATTGGCTTCGACCCACAGAATTAGTCATCTCAACTTAAGCCCGCAGAATTGGCTTCGACTCGCAGAATTGTTCATCCCACCTTAAGCCCTCAGAATTGGCTTCGATTCGCTGAATTGGTCATCTCACCTTAACTCCGTAGAATTGGCTTCGACCCCCAGAATTGGTCATCTCACCTTAAGCCACAGAATTAGCTTCTACCCGCAGAATTGGTCATCTCAACTTAAGCGCGGAGAATTGGCTTCGACCTGGAAAATTGCTCATCTTAACTTAAGCTCGCAGAATTGGTCATCTCTCCAAAGCCCTCAGAATTATCTTTGACTCACAGAATTGGTCATCATAACCTAATCCCTCATAATTGTCTTCGACCCCCAGAATTGATCATCATAACCTAATCCCTCAAAATTGACTTCTACCCGTAGAATTGGTCACCCCAATCATTACCTTGGTCAATCTTTCCTTTAAGACCACCCCCAACATGCCCCTTAAAGCCCTCAGAATTGCCTTCGACCCGCAGAATTGGTCACCCACATCTCCAATCCCTCAGAATTGGCTTCGACCCGCAGAATCGTTCATCCTCATCCTTAGGTCCTCAGAATTAACCTCGACCCTCTAGTCATACTCTCCCAAAGGCATCATGCGGTGTCTATTCGATGGCTATCATATGTAGACACCCCATTCTAATACCCCCTAACCTCTCCTAAGGTCCCTAGCACCTCCCTTCATCATTGCAAACCCAAGTCATACCCCAGGTACTGACCTAAAGGAAATTGGGCACTCCAAGGCTCCGTTTGACCAAAAGACAAACTCTTCAGCTTGAACGAGACTGAATAAATATTCAAAGGGAACTGAAACCCATTTCTAACGTTCCATCTCGTGCGCGATGCTGACTCACTATGCGAGAGAATGATCCATTTCCCCTGAAACTTGATCAGGAGATCACCGGATGCTCCCAGGCTCCGTTTAACCAAAGTCAACTCTTCATCTCGACCGATACTGAATGAATCTTCGAAGGGTACTAAAACCCCTTTCCAACGGTCTTCCCCGTGCTCAATTCTGATTTACAGTACGGACGAATGATCCGTTTTACTCCGAAAGGTCACTGAGTGCTCCCAGGCCTCAGTTGACCAAGGTCAACTACCCAAATCGAGATAAACTCTTTGGAATGTAAAAATACATCTCCTTAAATTTCCAATGGTCTGCCCCGTGCATGATTCTGACTTACCATCGGGACAAATAATCCGTTTACATTCAAAGTTTTCCCGTCCAAAGGATCGACGAGCGCTTCCGAGCCATATTTGACCCAAAGTCATCCCCTGAACCCGGGAGCAGTCCAAAGGACTTTTGAAGGTCTTTGAATTACCTTTCCAACAGTTTGACCTGTGCACGATTCGGATCAACGGTTTGCACTCAGCGACTAATTTTTTAAAGGAGCCTGAAAGAGACTACCAAACGGCAGGTCCCAGACCCTGCCTATCAGTAGTGTGCCTAAACGCACATGCCGATTGGCAGAACCAGGTCTATACCGATCGTTAATGCCCTGGGCCTATAAAAAGGGGGGCTTTACCTCATTGCAAAGGGAGCCCAGATCTGAAATACATCACTCTCAATGAATCCAGAAAACCTCTCTCGAATTCAGCGTGATTTACACATCCAAATCCATTTCCAACCTTCACTTTTCATCATCCTTTTCATCAAACTTGGTGAATTAACTACTCTCCATCATCATCCAAGTGCAAGGGCTTCTCTGCAACATTCAAGATCAAGCTCAAGATCTTCAAGAAGGTCTAATTTTCTCAATTCTGTCCTTAAATCCTCATAAATTCACATTAACTTGTTTCATTACTTAGCACTTTTATTCTCTCATCTCACATATCCTAATATAATTTTTATTTAGTATTATTTCACATCTCTTATTTTCATATAAATAAAGTCCCAAAAAAGACAAGAAAAAGAGGATTTGCTCATAAATTCCAAACGGGAATTCTCACACTTTTCTCACAACTAAAACATTTTTTTAAACACACACATACAGGAGAAGTCCTCGGTTGGATTTATGGGATAAATACCACCCCTCGTTTTGCATACGAACTACGTGGACTTTGATGCCTCTATAGGCTACGTAGGCATCTCGGGGTAAAACCCGAGACTCGAGTCCTTTTTTCTACTCTTTTCCCATTTTTCTATATTCTTTAGACTTAATTCTCTCAAATTCTATATATTTACATATATATATTTGTTCTCAATGGCGTATTGTTTCGCATGCATTATCATTCCCCTATAATGATCGACGTTGGATAATCGCATAAATCCTATTTTCTAATATTACTTTTAGGAACATTCCTATAGATGACTCGCTTTATCTCTTCCATGATACAAGTCGATGATTCCTATCTCCACTACGTATACACATTCACACATATCACGGGGAAATAAAGGAAAATATCAACAATCCATGAGAGACCGTAAGGGCGGAATGGGTCCCTAACACCTTCTCATTTCGTAACTTAGCCTCCGGACCCTTTTTGAATCATTTTGGTTTCGTATATATCAGTATGTCTTTGGATGCTGTCCTTCGAGATGGCTTCCTTTTCTTTTGTCTGTTTTGAGTAAAATAGATTGGCGACTCTATCTCTCTATATTGTTCACCTCATTCACCGACGCCGGCCGAAGCGCTCCTGAGAGGGACGCTCGAGACCTAGAGGGATCCTCTCCCACCTTGCTGTGAGGGGATATATCCGGGGATGGCCATAACCATCATTAAATAACGAGATCACATCTTGATTACGAGGACTACTTATACGCTTTTTGTACAGGTATTCGGGGTTTTGTGTTCGAAATATTATAGTGTTACGTAATCCCTATATTGGGATCACTCTTTCACATCTTGAACCACGATATTGAGCACTTCATAACCAAGCACATCCTTTTTAGCCATAATAGTAGTGTACATTCTCTTACCAGGTTGGGGATTTGAGAAAAAGGACTAGTCCACGCATGTTTATCCAAAAATGTGGCACACGAGCCTTAGAGATAGGATCCAAATCCACTTATTTTTCCCAATTCACTGAGCATTGAGAGAAAGCTCACCAAATCAAAAATAAACATTGGTCGAAGTCAAGGTACATGACGCGACTTGGGAGCCATCTGAATAAATTGAAAATATGAACCAATACAAAATAATATAAACCCTACAAAAAAGGATATCAAAATAAGATATACCAGAGGATCCTATACTAAAAATATGTGTAAGACTTTTATATGTGAACAGGGGTCAATAAATCAAGAACTCTAACCCATACTGGAAATAAGATTAACAAAGTCCTAAAAATGAGTATAGCAAAGTAATCAACACAAAGCCAAACTGAAGAATTACAAATCTAAGACAGTGAATCTCATCTTAAGATAAGTAAACCCATCAATATTAGATAAAAATTCAGCCACAAATAAATAAATCGATAACATATTCCCTAAGATATAAAGAATCCCAAAAAATCTAGGAAGAAAAGTAACCAGAAAGCCGAAAGAACTATAATAAATATCACCTAACACTTCCAAAGTTTGAAAATTGAAGGAAGAGAGAAGAAAAATGGTAATGGAGAAGCTTTGATTTGGGTAAAAAAATTAGGAATCAGATTTAAAAAACTTTACCCTTTCAAACACGTTCGTTGAAGCGACGAGTATTGGTTCATTGACACAAGCACGTCGCAAGAATAAATGTATCTTTCACAGGGTCACAAAAATATGTAGATTTTCCACCAATATGAGTCTTGTAATGTATCTTTTACAACCCTTGGAATGCTTTGATAAGGCTTGTGGAGCGTCAGTTCCAAGGACCCCTCTGAGATGGGCAAAAGTCTCACTCGCGGCAAAAGTTGACCCTAGTCTTAGCCAGGATAATTACAAGAACGTTGAGGACCTTCGTAATCAACGAGAGAATGGTCGTCTTGTTAAATATGAACATATGATGACCCCCTATTACCTTTCTCAAACACGTTTGGGGGGTGGTCCCCTAGAAGAGCTTCGTAAGTCTTCACATTTTTCTTATCAAGCGCGTACATTTTTTATCTATCTGACTGGCTGACTCAGAGACTTATCTTTTGCAGAGCGACCAGCAAGCATTTCAGATAATTTTTAGGGGATGTCAGGTCCCAGTCTTGTGAAGCTCATGGAGAAAAGAGGTGGAAAGAATGTACCCCCACCTGCCATAAAAAAGTGCACCGGCACCTCTAAGGCCGATGATACCAAGAAGAGGAAGTCTGCCACTAACCCGGATCAGATGAGGCCGAGTAAGACTCAGGATAGAGACCGTGCCATACCCATTTTGACTGATGATGCCTTGGTTGCTCGTCTATCTCAGCTCAATATTGGAGATAGCATAATCAGCCACAGTCTAAAAGCTACTGATGATATTAGCACCATAATGACTGAGGAGGACAAGCATTTTCTTCTTGCCTTAGATTCCCTTTATTGGCCGAGTTCGCTCTTCATGGATCGGTTCAGGTATCAATTTTTATCTATTTTTCTCCCAAGTTTTGCCTCGGATCTTTACAAATTATTACTTATATGTTCATATGTCTGATCTTTTTCTACAGGGTGTGATGTCTTTTCATCGCCTTATTGAATGGACCTTAAAGAAACTGCCCCTTATAGAAAAGGGCAAAGATGCTGAGAAAATCGAGGCCACTCTGAAGGCCGAGATTGAAAAGATGAAGGGAGGCCTCAAAGGGAGAGACAACCAAATTGCTCAGCTTAAGGAGGACCACAGCAAGGCTCTAAAAGTCAAAGATGATGTTCTCCTATCAAAGGTTAATGCTGCTTTTAAAGTTACATTAGAAGATGATGAAGAGAAATCGATTGAGGATTATAAAGTCTCTGACGATTTTATCATATTTGGCTTGAGTATCCAGAGAGGGGTATCAAAGCGACCAATAAATGGGAGGCCATGAAGCAAGCTGAGTCTGGGAGCTTAACTACCGACGATTTTATCGGTCTCAACTTTGGAGATCCTCAATTCGCCCAAGCTTTAAAAAAATTAGAAGAGAGTTATGATGCTCCAGCCGAGACGGCTCCTCTTGAGGTCACTGAGACAGACGATGGTGCTCAGCACGATGACAAGGTTGAAGTTACAAACACCGGCCTTGACCAAACGACTATAGCTACTGGTGGGTCGGTTCCTACCAAGGCATAGGCTCGACTCTGAGGGCCTCTCTTACTGATAAATAACTTTTCCCTGTGAAGATTTTTAATAGTTGTAGTTTTGATGAATTTTGGTTAATGGTGTTTGTAATTCTTATTTTTCTGAACGTAATTCTGAACCCCCTTCCTGTTACGAACATAAGCATCTTGGCTTTTTCTAATTCTATTATTTAATATGATATTTTATTGTTCAAAATTTTGTTGTTTCACACATTCGCTACAAATTTTACCGAATTACGATGTTTACTAACGATGTCTTACCTCATATTTTCACCAATCTAATGATGTTAAAGGTCTGAGGTCACCAATTTATGGTATTTACCCTCATAATTTTACCAAACTAATGATTTTAAAGGTCTGAGGTCACCAAATTATGGTGTTTAACCTCATATTTCCACCAAATAAATGATGTTTAAGGTCTGAGGTCACCAAATTATGGTGTTTACCTTCATATTTTCACCAAACTAATGATGTTTAAGGGCTAAGGTCACCAAATTATGGTGTTTACCCTCAAAATTTCACCAAACTAATGATGTTCAAGGCCCGAGGTCACCAAATTATGGTGTTTACCCTCATAATTTCACCAAACCAATGATGTTTAAGGTCTGAGGTCACCAAATTATGGTGTTTACCCTCATAATTTCACCAATTTAATGATGTTTAAGTTCTGAGGTCACCAAATTACGGTGTTTACCCTCATAGTTTCACCAAACTAATGATGTTTAAGGTATGAGGTCACCAAATAATGGTGTTTACCCTCATGATTTCACCAAATAAATGATGTTAAGTACACATACATTGGAACAAAAGCATGAACACGACGTTGCTACTTCTTCATTCACATTCTCTATTATAGGTTGGTACATGTATTACAAAACATTGACATTCTCAGTTGCAAAATCATATGTAATATTTTTTCAAGTGGTCAGCATTTCAATGGTTGATAAGGGCTCCCCTTCAATATTTTCTAGCCCATAGGTACCAGGTACAACCTTATCAATTACCCTGTAAGAACCATGCCAATTTGAATGGAGCTTATTAGGTTTCTGTCATGCCTTCTTCAGGACCAGATCTCCCATAGCTATCGGCCTTGATTTCACCCTCTAATTGTAGAACCTTGCAGTTCTTTGTTGATAGGCTGCTTGTCTTATCTAGGCATCTTCTCTTATTTCCTTAATTAAATCAAGGTTAAGTTTTCTCTCTTCCCCATTCTTTCAAGGGTCATACATCTGAATTCTATGAGTTGGAAGCCCTATTTTTGTTAGTATGACAGCTTCTGAGCCATGGGCTAACATAAATGGTGTTTCCCCAGTGGGTGTCCTCACTGTCATCCTGTAAGCCCAAAGCACAACATACTCCTCTTCTAACCATATTCCTTTGGCCTCTTCTAACTTATTTTTTTATCCTATTAAGGATTGTTTTCGATTTATGACCTCAGTCTGACCATTTTCCTGGGGTCGTCCAGGTGAAGAGAAGAACTGCTTAATCCCTACCCTTTCATAACATTTTTCTAAGGAAACGTTCTTGAAATGGGTCCCAATGTCTGAGATGAGGGTATTTAGAAGACCATACCTTCATATTATGTTCTTCCAAATGAACCGAAAAGTCTTCTTGTCAGTGATTGTAATCATTGTCTCGGTCTCTACCCATTTGGAGAAATAATAAATTTCCATAATTAGGTACCAATAGTTATTTACAGTCCTTAGCAAAGGTCCTACCAAATCAATACCCCATATTGCAAATGGACAAGGGGAGATGATAGAAGTCAGAGGCTGGTGAGGCTGATGGGGAATGGTGGAGAACCTTTGGCACTTATCACATCTCTTCATATACGCAGCTACATCTTTTGCCAAGGTCGGACACTAGTATCCCTGAGTAATTATCCTCTTAGCCAGTGACCTTCCTCCAATGTGGCCTGAACAAGAGTCCTCGTGCACATCTTACAAGATGAATGGACCCTCTGTAGGATGAACACATCTGAGAAGAGGGAGTAGGAATCCTTTCTTGTATAGGACGTCTCCTACAATGGAGAATTTAGCAGCTCTGAACCTCAGTTTTCTCCTTTCTAACTCTGATTCTGGCAATTCTCCATCTCTGATGTATCTGATAAGACGATCCATCCATGAGTCCCTCTTGCTTAGATTTAGACAATGTTTAGCAACCTCTTCCTCTTCAAGGTCATCTTGAGCAGAATCTCGACTGGTACTACTCTCTTTATGTCGGTTCTTGTTGTTGAGGCTAACCTCGTGAGTGAATCTTCTCGGCTATTATCCAGTCGAGGTAGCCTCTTCATTTTTATCTCTTTGAAACTTTCTATCATTGATCTCACTTTCTTCAAATATCTGTCCATCCTTTAATCTTTGTCTTCATACACCCCTAGGATCTGGTTGACAACCAATCTTGAGTCACTATGGACTAGGATTTGGTCGATGCTTAGGGATTTTGCCAAAGAGAGACCTGTTATTAATGCCTCATATTCTGACTCGTTGTTGGAAGCTTTAAAGTTGAACCTCAGCACATACTCAATATTTGTACCATCGGGTGCTGATAATATCAACCCTGATCCACTCCCATTTTTGCAGGACGACCCATCAACGAAGAGGTTCCAGATGGTTTGATTTGAAGAGAAGTCTCCCTCTGTCAGGGCCCCTTATTTGAATAGGTATCTCTCTTCTTCGTTCTCGACTGCCTTTTGCCTAGCTGTACTTATGTCGGCCTCGTTTGCTTCCCGACCGATGTTTCTCGCCACCTGTCCATTTGAGGTTCCAAGATGGTTCTCAACCTCAGCCTCGACCCAGGTAAACTCGGCCATAAAATTTGTGAATGCTTATCCCCTTATGGCAACCCTGGGTTGTGTAACACCCCGTGATTTTTGGACTAATAATTTAATTAATTTGGGAGAAATAAATATTTATTTAAATTGGAGAATTCTAAATTTGACAATTGACGTCAAAATTTGAGGATGTTAGAAAGTATTTCGAATGATGATTCTGAGAGTGCGGTTGATCTCGAATGGGTCGAGATAGTCGAAATTACTATACTTGGGTCTTATCTGGGTTCCGGAATATTTTAAGTTCGTTTGACTCGAATTGGAGTAACCGAGTCATTTAAAGTATGTATTATCATTTAAAGTTGGGTATTTTAAAGTTAAGGGTTAAAAAACCTACAAGAGATAACAATCTCATTCTTGATATTGAGAAAGCCCTAGAGAGAGCAAGAGAGAAGAGGAAAGGAAGAAGAGAAAGAAGAAAAGCTTGGGGATTCCGGCCATTTCGCGACTTCGAGGAAGATTCAACCTCTACAACTTTGAGGAAAGTGATTAAACTTGTTAAATAATTCTTGTGGATCATCTATCTCTTGATTTGTGGATTTAAATTATGGATTTTGGGTTAAAAATGTTAAAACCTAGATTTTGGGTAAATCTTGTATTTAAGGTGTGGGTATATGGATTTAACATTTGTTGGGTAGAAATATATTGAGTTTTGATGTTAAAAATATACTTGGGTTGAAGAATGATGGAGAGAAAGTGATATAATTGATTTTTGGAATTTTGGGTTTTGGAGAAATATAGCCCATTTCGTAGCTTGTTGAACAGGCCGAATCGATTCTCCCCTGGTGAATTAGTTCGGCATGTTGCAGAACCTACAGGTCTTTAGGACCGAATCGATTCGCCCCTTGCAAATCGATTCGATATGTAGCAGACTTACAGGTCCATTTTGACCGAATCGATTCGCTTGGGCCGAATCAATTCGCTGTTAGGACCGAATCGATTCGAAGGAGCCGAATCTATTCGGAAACAGGGCTATTTTGTGAGGTTTCTCTAGAATGAGTTTCTCTCCTTTTCGTTTGGGTTTATCGATTTGAAACTTTTATATATGTTACAAGAAGTATGTTTTGGAGACTTTTAGGGAGTTTCCCTTATGATGAAATGTTGGGGTCGTATTGAATTATTTCGAGAGAAAATAAATTGAGGATTATTGATTCAACCAGTGGGGAATCCTACTGTCATTGAGATTACTATTCGGGGATAATTATTGTTGATTAGTGTGCATTCGGATATAGATGGTATCCTTAATGTTGATTGAATTGGGAGACTATTCATATTAATAGGTGTGATGGATGAGTTTCAAGTGAGGGGTCGTAGTATGAAGTAAAATGGGAAGGTATGCGATTTAGCAATGTTAGTATAACGAGAGCTATATACTCATAAATTATTTCACTTCTTTCATACTTACGGACGTAATAGAGTATGTATACCTATATGGCGTAATTATAAATACCTTGTGTGATGGTTTGCATTTATATGATGTGATTATATATATATATATATATATATATATATATATATATATATATATATATATATATATATATATATATATATATATATATATAGTGTGAATGATGCATATATACTTATTGTGTGAGCATACCTCCAGTATTATCATGGAAAGTTGCGCGATGTGGGTGAGGCCCCTGGCTTGAGGAACAAGGTGCATATAGTCCCCGGGTCATAGTCATCCTTTATTTATAGTGTGATTTTATTCTGGGTGAGAAGTCTTGGGTATGATTCATTCTCACTTTCAGGTTCGGAACTATGATCGCTTCCTATACGTTATGATTTGTTTTATTACCATGGCGGTGTGATAATAATCCGATAAATGGTAACCTGGGATAAAGTGAGTAATTCCTTGAAGATGATAGCATTGTGAAGTATTTTATATCCATAAGTGATTGGGTTTTGTATATTTATTTGTACGCTAAGTGTGTTATGTGTACTTACTTGTTGGGGTTGAATGATTGTTCTTGTAACTAGAGTAATGTTTTAGACCCTAAAGGTTTGGAGCATTATCTTATATATATGATTAGAGATTATTGCTCCTCATATGTATTCATAGTTAAGTGTGGGGTACCGAGGGCATAATGGACCTCAACGACCAACAGTGCCAAGGAGTAGTGTATCGGGGGGTTCCTTGTTTGGATTTCGCTTTGCAAGACGTCCCTCGCACGAAATGCAGTGCAATGTTGGGAGTGGGGAGAAATTTAGTCCTTAGTGCTCAGATTTATATGTTATAGTGGATTAATGTTTTATGATAATAAACTGGAGTAATATTTTAATTGAGTAGTTGATGTTATATGCATCGTGCATTGAGGGCATAATGAATCTCGACAATCAACAGTGCCAAGGAGTAGTGTATCGGGGGGTTCCTTATTTTGATTTCACTTTGTGAGGCGTCCCACGCATGAAATGCAGTGTAATGTTGAGAGTTAGGAGAAGTTTAGTCCTTAGCATTTAGATGCTAATAACTCGTGTAAGTTAATAATTAGAATCCGTTGAATTCTAGTAAGAGGTATGTATATGTATATTTATATGATAAATAAGTTTAGATGCCTATTTGGGTTATGGTAGAATCAAAAGTTTATGGTTACGTTTTAGATGGTGGGTTACGTGAGTGTGGATTTGGCGTAGGTTAGATTGAACTGTACCTAGAAGTGTTGGGTAGTTTAAATTGAGGACCATGTGCATACATTTAGGTGCGCGCTCTAGTTGAGAGGTGAGTTGGATTTTCGGGAGAGTGCGACTCCACTTTAATCATGTTATAGTGCATTTATAATTATTATGCATGTTAATGCACTTGCTAAAATGTTTTCACACCTCGGGCTCTGATCCGTTTATATTCTTCTCTTGCTATATATATTATATTATTTTAGGTGTTACTCCGTAAGGATGCCAATGATGTTTTCTATCCAGTGTATTCGTGGAGTTGTAGCAGCTGCGAACTGTTGCGGGATTTTGTTATAGACGTTTTCTATCTTTTGTATATCTAGTTTAGGATTCAGTTTGTATATCGGGTTTACACCCAAGAGTTATGGTTGTAGCACTTTTATATTTCTTTTCTCGGTTTATTATATTGTCTGTCACGTGACAGCATATTCGGGTATTTCCTTTTGTGTATTTCTGGTATACTCTAGAACTATTCTCTTTCATCTTAGCATATATGTGTATATTATCATGTTCGGTAGTTATTATGTTGTTGGTTGGTTATTGCATTGTTTGTTTTTTTTTTTTTTTATACCCTCTTTTTATAGTATTGGGTAGTTAGCTATGTTTTTCTTGTATCATCAATAGATGCTGAAAATGATCCACTTGAGATTCCTAATTTATTTTAGTATAGGGATGGCCACCTATTATTATTTTAAGCAGGGTGTGACGGGTTGATAGACAATATCATGATCCCCCAACTCAATTTCCCAGGTCATTAGCCTTCCTGACTTCTCAGGCTTATGGAGAACCTGTCTGAGTGGGGAATCAGTGAGGATGACCATGGAGTGAACCTGGAAGTATGGCTTCATTTTCCTAGAAGCATGTAATAAAGCATAGGCTAACTTTTCAATTCAAGGGTACTTATGCACAGACCCTTGGAGTGTTTTGCTATTAAAGTACATTAATCTCCGTACTCTATCCTCTTCTCTAACTATTGCAGCACTAATGGATGACTCTGAGACAGCTAAATATACATACAGCTTTTCACCCTGAATTGGCCGTGATAGAAGTAGGGGATCTGAGGTAGGACGTAAGCTCTTTCAAAGCTTTATCACATTCTTAATTCCATTCAAAGGCTTTTCTAAGAACTTTGAAAATTGGAAGACATTTATCCGTAGCTCTGGAGATAAACCTGTTAAGTCAGCCACTCATCCGGTTAGCCTCTGAATGTCTTTGATGATTTTGGGTGTCTTCATTTTCAGCAAAGCCTTGATCTTCTCACGGTTAGCCTCTATTCCCCTTTGGTTAACAACGAAACCCAAAAACTTCCCATCTCTGACCCCAAAGACACATTTGGTCGGGTTGAGCTTCATTCTATACTTGTCCATGGTATCAAAAGTTCTTTTGAGGTCTCCCACATGAGTGTCGGCCTTCAGACTCTTCGTCAGCATGTTATCCACATAGACTTCCATAGTTTTGCCAATCTGATCCTCGAACATCTTATTTAAAAGATGTTGGTAAGTATCCCCTATATTATTTAGTCCGAAGGGCATTACCTTGTAGCAATAGTTCCCCTTGTCTGTAATGAAGGTTGTCTTCTCTGAGTTTATACTCGAAATATGCATCTATGAAGCTTATGAGCTCATGTCCTGTTGTGTCATCCACCATCTGATCTATACGAGGCAGGGAAATACTGTCCTTTGGGCAAGACTTTTTAAATCGGTGAAGTCTACACATATCCTCCACTTCTCATTAGCTTTTGGCACTATAGCAGCATTGGACATCCATTCAGGGTATATAATTTCCCAAATAAACTCGGCTTCTTTCAACTTTCAAACCTCATCTCTAATAACCTCATACTTTTCTCTTGAGTATATCCTTATTCTCTGCTTAATGGGCATGACATCCTCTACAACAGTGAGTTTATAACACATGATTTCAGGGTCAATACCTGGCATGTCTGCATGGCACCAGGCAAAGACACTTTGTCTTCTTCCTTAATGGCTTCACTAGCTCCTCCTTGATCTCAGTCTTTAGGTCTTTACCAATGTGGATGGTTCTTTTCGTCTCGTCCTCATTGAGGACGATGGATTCTACCTCCTCCGTAGCCTCTCCCTTTTTGAGCTTTGTTTCAACTCTGGGATCAAGGGTGTCAATGTTGTAAGTGGTTGTTGCCCTCTTATTAGCCTATCTCCCCTCCACAGAGTTGAAGTATCATTCACGTGTCGACGTTTGGTCACCTTATACTTCCCCTACTCCATAGGGAGTCAGGAATTTTAGCATCTGATGGACCATTAAAGGTACACGTCCCTTGAGGGCCAGTCGTCCCATGATGAGATTGTAGGCTGAGAAGACATTTTCATCCATCATAAAGAAATTGATTTTTCTGGTCAACCTCTTAGTCCATTCATCTCCCATTCTCACATCCATTTCATACATTCCTAATGGATGGGACTTTTCCCCGCTGAAGCCAATAAGGGGTGATGATAAGGGATAAGCCTTGATTAGCTGATACCCAAACTCTTGAAATAAGGCTAAAACATGATGTCTGTAGAACTGCCCCCATCCATAAGGATTCTCTGAACTTCACATCCATGCACCCTTGTGGTTATGACTAGAAGGTCATCGTGTGGGTCTAAGATACCCTTGAAATCAAGTCGCGAGAAACCGACTACAAGGGTGTCCATGTCTACCTTCTTTCTCTTCTCTAGTTTGACCTCTGTTGAAGCCAAGTTCACAACCTCGTCTTTAGTCACTGCTTTGGCCTCTGCCACATGAGCCTTGCGATCCGATACCTCTGCACCACCTCCCGCTAATCCTTCACAAATAGTGCTCACACCAAAAGAGATCATGTTGACTCTCTTTAATGGGACATTATCGTCCTTTAGTGGGAGGTCAGGGTCATCATCATCATCTGAGGCATCATCTCTCTTAGTAGGGGCATCTTACCAGCATTTATCATTTCTCTTCCTTCTAGGATCGGCTCGGCCACCCTTTACGAATCTATCATCCACATACTTTCTTATCTTTCCAGACTTCAGCATTTTTCCAATCTTGTCCTTCAGGGCAAAATATTTGTCAGTTAGATGGTTGTGATCTTGATGGAACTCGCACCATAAATTCTTATTTCTCTTATATGGAGGATCCTTCAGCTTCTCTGTCCATCTCAGAGACCTATCATTCTTTATTTCATTAAGGATGTGTTCACAACGCACAGTTAAAGGAGTATAGTCTGCAAACTTGTCGTCCGCGGTCCTCTTATTTCCATCCTTTATCTTCTGGAACTTCCCATTGCTACTTCTATTATCATCCTCATATTTCGTAGTCATTGATTCCTCAGCGTTCATTACCTTTCCAGCTATTGCTAACAGCTCGGCCATATACTTATGAGGGTATTCATCAAGCTTCCAGAGTATCTTTCCCTTTTGAAATCCTCCAATGAGGGTTGTCATTTCTATAATCTCTTAATAGTCCTCTACCTCTAAATTTTCCTTATTGAACCTCGCAATATAGTCTCTGAGTCTTTCATTCTTCCTTTGCTTTACATAAAGTAAATGGGTCTTCTTCTTCTAAGGCCTTAACCTAAAACAAAAGTTGTGAATGAACCGCTCGACCAACTGTCTAAAACTTTCTATGTAATTCTTGGGAAGAGAGGTAAACAACACATGTGTCGGCCCAGCCAAAGTGCTCGAGAAAGCTCAGCACCTCATCTCATCAGGTATGGAGTAGATGTCCACTGCAGACTAGTACATCTCAATATGGTGGGTTGGGTTGGTACTTCCATCATACTTGGGAGACACCACTGGAGGTTTAAATTTGGTAGGGGTTTAGGATGTTGACAATCCTTACCACAAAGGGAGAACCCTTTGATTACCCCCTCTGTAAGGGGTCTCTACTTCTTATGAGATCTCCAATCTTATTTTCCAGCCTTTGGATAGAGTCGTTCCACGGCTTAGCAACGTCGGCATAACCGAGGTTATCCCCGTCCAACTTTAAAGGGTGTACTGAGGGTTCCCCAGCTATACCACAATATCGGTTGTTGACCTCCCCCTGACCACAGTCTCGACCATATGGAGGTCGGCCATGCTGGGGCCGATAGTCTGTACCCTCTCTTCTAGAGCCAGCAAGACTTCATAACCTTGATAGCCTTTCCCTTAGGTCATTAACTGGTCCGATCCTTTTGAAGACTGGCCCTCTACTTAACCAATCAAAAGTTGAACCTATTTGATGGGCATCGCAGTCTCGTCTTTCACCTTGTCCTCAGCTCTGCTGGATAGGACGTACAGTGTTGTTTGAGACCTCATATGGCTCCTAATAGTTTGGAGCTTCCTCTACTTCTATATAGTCATACCTATCCTCTAGGCAAGGGTTTCCTTGCCTCCCCAAGCGTAAACGCCTAGGGTCAGAAACATCCCTCCGCCATTGAGGAGGTGGTAGTTCTTTTCGGGGTCCCTGGGGTGTTCCCCTAGCCTCATGTTGTCCCTGATCAGCTGTCGAAGTAATCATCTCCGGTGAGACCTCAGGTGGTCTCATTATCATATTTTGACTTAGCTGGTCAAATTTCTCCTGCATTGCTTGTTGGGTAGCAGCTAAGAATTTTAAGGTTATTGCCACCTCAGCCATCTCGGACTAGGGTGGCGCTTGGCAGGAACTGGGCCCTCCAACACCAGATGGTGGAGGTGGTAACTCTGGTGCCATGTAAGAAGACTAGAGAGCTTGTGATGAAAATAATAAAGATCTTGATACCTTTAAGGATCTCTTTCAATGGTGAGACAGATCCACCCAAAAATGGGAAGGACTGGTTCACCCACATAGTCTCCGGCGAGGTCAAACAGCAAAAGAGGAAGAGATAAATCCTCTCGTTCCCACAGACGGTACCAAAATGATGATGTCGTAAACAACACCACCAGTATGAGGTGTTGATAAGCTCAAGCTAGCAGCTACAATGGCAGTATAGGAGTAATGAACTAGGAGAAGGAGGTGAGGAGAAGAGGAGAAAGACTGGTATATAAGTGGTTCAACCAATTTGGCCTACGTCCACTTTGAGTGTGTGAGTAAATTTCACTAGAATGTGGGCATTAATGGCCTGTGATACAATCTCTCAATTTTTTTCCCTACTGTGTATACAAACAGAGTTTAGGTTAGGGTTACAATTGTTGACCCTTTTACAAGGTAGAAGAAGACATCTATATATAGTGCTTGGGGTGTGTAGTGTAGCCCCAAGTATGCAATGAGCATTAGTGTGACCATCTAGCCCATCTGATGCGGACACCTGGCTATGCCATATATAGGTAATGATGATTGAATATTCCCCCATGTGAGGGGAATGATTTGGTTATAACGGTTTTGTTCACGTGTTCCAAGTCTCCCATGTGCTTGCGTATGCTCGGACCTGTGATGTCATCCATGGTAACCTCGGTCCGGTCGAGTATGACGTTGGTAAGTCCAAGGGTTGTCTTGATCTGCAAATCATAAGTATAACCTCGGCCTATTTGACCAGCCAAGGTTAGGTATTTAGGTATAACTGCAGCATCGGCAGAGGCAGAGTATGACGGTGGCAGTCGCTTGAACCCATAAGAAGCTGCGGACCTCGGCTGATGGCCAGCCGAGTTGGTCATTATGGTGCCGACCATCGGAGGGATAACTTCTCTGATGGTTATCATGAGCTTCCTGTTGACTCGGCTGTATTGTCAGTTGAGGTTGTTGACTCCGAGGATGAGGGTACATATAGGGCATATCAGACATGTTCGTTGAAGTGAAGAGTATTGGTTCATTGACACAAGCACGTCGCAACAATAAATGTATCTTTCTCACGGTCACAAAAAGATGTAGATTTTACAAAATTTATGTAGGAAGGTGGAACAAAGATTGTATATTTCAATCTTTTTAATTTAAGAATGTACACTATATTCCTTTCAAAATAAACTTCGTTATGACCAAACAAACTTTCAATTATCATACTCAAGGTTTATAGTTATATCAAATACTACAGACAAAGAATGATCTACCATTCAAAGGCTTAAAAATCCAATTGAAGCCATTTAAAAAAAGGAGTGATTGAAAAACATAACTCATGATAAAAATATAAATAAAATGAGTATTAATAGATAAAACCAACAACAAGGATCAATTTTTTAACTTACTTTTGAAAAAATTGACTTTGTGCAGCATAGATAAAGTTTCATTTCATTCTATAATATTCACTTACCATGTTTTTCTTCTCCATATGAGATTTAAGAGTAAACTATTTCACGGCTCATAATTTGTTATTTCCCAATTGTAGATAGATAGAGATCTTAAGATATCTCTTTTTAAAAAAGATTTTTTGCAAACGGTGACTTCAAATCTTTTAAAAAGACGGAGAACTACTTCTAGTATTCAAAGGTAAGCATCCATCCATCCTAAACTTGTAGTCCTAACCAATTCCTCTCTTATTATTTTTTTTATTTAGCAATTGCTTTTTCAACTTCAGCCATTACCAAATTCACTTGCACAAAGGATTATAAATGGCACTTTTTTCCAAAACCACATAAAACTTTTAATTCTATTAAAAGTAGAGAATAAATTCCTTCATTATGTACATTGAAAATTTTCAAGTTGTTGTGTGTTAAAGTGCATGAGTTTTAGAAAATACTCTAAGATTTGAATGTTTAATTTACCAAGGCATTTCAAGCTATATAATTCTAAGCATGGAGTATAAAACCCATGAATGAAACCAATTGTACAAATTCTAAGCATGTAGGATAAAATTAATCATATGGGATATATGAGTACCTATAAATATAGAAAACTAAAATTATAAAACAAAAATAATTTCATTATGAACAACCAAAGAACAATACCATAAATTAAAAAGATGAAACCAAGTCTAGATGATACCAAAGTCCGAGAATGATTAATCTAAGACCAACCTAGGTACACCTAAAAATACTAACTTTAATGAGATGAGGATAAATCTAGAGGGAGGTAACATTATCCCAAATATTCTAATAGCTTTGTTTTTTAGATTAGGACACAACATTGGAAGGAACAACCGTGGTTGTATATCCCTTAGGAGCCTCGTTAGGTTTTCCTACCTTATTCTTACGACTGGCACTCTTACTATCTCTGTACTCTCCAATGGTATGGATGGTTCGAGTAAAATGCAAAATTATCTAAGACGACTTACTTTGTGATAATGGGTAACACCTATAATGTTTTAGTTATATGGGAACGACGGGTCATTTGAGCATGTGTTTTTTCCACTTGAAACAAAACTCTTTTAAATGTCCATCCTATTCACAATAAGAAGAAATGAACTTCAATTTTTCCTCATTCTTCATATATGATTTGGTTTAAGCATAACTATCTAAGGTAGGTGTAAAAATTATTTGTGATGTGGGGTTCATGGAAATGGAGGAGCTACTTAATGCAGTCTAAACATTTATTGTATTTTGATGATTTTATACCCAAAAATTATATTTCCCAATTTTTGTGACCTACCCATCAAATCCGACTTTAAAGTGGATTCTAATAACAAGTCAATCTCAAGAATGGATATTTGGGTAATAAATAAACCTTGGAGTTTTTGCTCATGTGATATATTTCCTAAAGTAGTCAATCTCAACAGTACTTCCCTCTATGAGAAATAGTTCTCCATAAACCATTATTTGGGTGTCAAAGTATCTCACACTACTCTCACTCACAAAATCCCTTTCACTCTCAATGTTAGCTAGGATGGTGGAGAGTTTTATGTTCATCTTCTTTAATTTGAAGGACTCCTCAAACAGTTGAGCATAAGTGGTGATGATATCATTATTCAAACTATAACACCTTGTAATTTTAAAACCTAAAATAACTCGCTTTGAAATAAAAATCGAAAAAGTATTTTGGTGGGATTTAATTATTTTTGACAATTTAAAAATGATGATTGGCTTTTAGTAAAATGAAATTTTAATTAGGCTTGGAATCGGAGTTCAATTTTAGGTGTTACAACTTTTTATAAAAAAAATGGGGGAACTTTCGAATGTCAGGGCAGGTCGGCAGCATCAATTTGTTTTTTTCTTAGTTTTTGTGTGGGATTAAAACTCTTTGCTTTATTTAATTAAAAAGGGAGGGGTTTAATATTTTTAAAACACTTTTTATCCTTCTCAAAAGTCAGTAGCCTCCCATAAAATTCATCATCTATTTTCCCCAAAACCTAAACCCATTTTAAACAACCTTTAACTCAAGATTAAGAAGGCAAGACCCATTTTTCTCAAGATCATCCAAGAACACACTTTTGTCATCTTCTCGATAGCAGCGTGACCATCAATTCAGAATTCTCACCCGATTTTTCTAAGGCATGAAAACTTCTATTCTTCCTCTTTAATATTATGCATTTTAAATATCCCCTAAACATTAATTTGCGTGTTTTTCTTATAATAAACTAGAAGCCTTAATTAGGGAAAGTGAAATCTATATTGGGACTATTTTTATGAAAAATATTAATATGAATTAATACTTATAACCCTTGTGTGCTTAGTATAAAGGATGGACTTTTCGTAAATATAGATGTAGATTTTTATGTTAGAAAATCATAGTAGCCTTGTTAAAAGAGAAATTATTGTCGTGTGCACCATAAACTTGCATGATGATGATATTATATTAGTTGCATAAATTAAGTTGTTTAATTACTGATGTTTATTGAACGGATGAAATTTGAATTACATGTGATCTTATGAGAAATGGGTAGAATTGTTGATAATATGCCTTATGCGATTTATTGATTTAATTATATTTGACACCGCGGGGACGACGAAATTTTTGGGTAAGTATGCTCTCACCTTAAATTTAGGAGTACTTGTTAAGTATGGGACCATTAAGTATGTCTTAGTAGCAGTTAATAATTCCTAGGTATGGGACTAGTTAGTGTAGATTCCTATATAAGGGAGATTCCGGGGTGGGGCTGATTTTGATATCGTTCTATTGATTTGACAGTCTAGGCATGAGACTAGGAAGGACTTAAGGGTAAAAAAGTATCATATACAATAAGGTGGGATGTACTTTTACATTGGAGACCTCTAGGTATGAAAATAGGGGTGGTTTTGAATATTTACACTGGGTAAAAGGGTGGGGCTAATAGAAATAATGAAAAATTGAGAATTAATGTCTAAGATAATTAAACGGGTATTAAAATGAAATTGCATCGTCAATAAGTGCAGGACTGAGAGAGTACGATTTTGTTGGATATTGCAATGTGAGTGTATATTGGTGTCATCAATAAGTGCAGGGCTAACAGAATATGGTTTGGCTGGCTATTATAGTGTGTCATGCGTGGGACCTCGTCAATAAGTGCAGAGATAACGAAATTGGGAGGCCAGCTGGCTATAACGAGGGGAATGTGAGTGGTGAAAAGATTTAGGCGGGATCCAATAACTACAAGACTAATCGAAAGGTTGGTTGGCTATGACGGTGTTTCTATAATCAATTTGATTAATTGAATTATATGGGTCTAATCACTTAATAATTAAATGACCGAAAATTAATAATTGATCTTATAGAATGGAGACCAGTTCATTTGGTCAATTAGTGGTAATTTTTTTTACTCGCATCGCTAATATATATCTCATTTAATTAAAATGTTCTATTGTGATATTTATAGTGTATAATGCTACTGTCTGGGTTCACGGACCCTAATTGGGAAGAATAGCTAGTAATCATGTGGTGGGCTCTGACCCATTGCGTTGACTAACATTTCAGGTAAAGCACTAGAGTAGCTACATAGGAGTGACTGGAGACATTTTTGGAGATACAGTTGGAGAACTATTTTAGATGCTTTAGTATTTTTGATTTCTTTCCATTCTATCACTTTTTATGAGACTTCTATTTATGGATTTGGTATGCCAATCGGTTCCATAGTTGTTTATAGATTTAGTCGATTATTTATAGTTGGATTTTTTCATTTTGATTTATTTATATATTTGGAGTTGGATTTTTTCAGATAGCATGGTGATGGATTTTAATATTGCATGAATGTTTATATGGATGGGATTAAATTTGAATATTATCTCGTGGAAAGAATTTATATGTCTTATATATCTATCACATGTCAAGACTGATAACTTATTTAGTGATGTCCGGCGGCGACGGTTGGCCACCTCGCTTGCCAGAATGTGCGGGATGTTACAGATGGTATCAGATCATGGTCTTAGGTCTCGTAGATTGTAAGTCAATTTTAGCTTTCGCATTGCCTATCTTTGATTCCTTTTAATGATTTGTACTCTTAGTTATTCTGATTCTGATGTTACTTTTGTTCCAATATTTTCAGATGGTGAACACCAGGAGATCTGGAGATTGGAAAGAGGGTTTAGTTTTCGATATTGTGGCTCTGGGGAGGCAGGGTCAGTTTGTTTCAGGTGCGAAGGACTTAGCAGATGTCATTCGTGAGGCCACGGCAGTTAGTATTGAGATCGAAAGATAGATATGGGTGAATCTAGAGGCATAACAGAAGGGTTTTGGGATAGGGTGAGATCCAGTTTCCATAAAGGAAATCCTGCAACCTTCGCAAGAGGATGTGACCCAACGGTTGCTCACTAGTGGAGGGGAGACATAGAGAGGCACTTGAGGATGGTGGACTGCAAAGATGTTCAGAAACAAATGATAGCTACATTTAAGCTGACGGGAGATGCATTACAGTGGTGGGAGAGTGTCACCACATATGAGGATATAGATCTCTTGAACTATATATACTTTCTGGTGAAGTTCAATGACAAATATTTTTTGTATTCGATTAGGAGTGCAAATAAGAATGAGTTTTTGTATTTAAAGCAGGGGTCAAAATCAGTTGTTGAGTATGAGCAAGAGTTCACAAATTTGTCGATGCTGGAAGAGGTGAATACCGAGGTGAAGAAGATGGAGTGCTTCATTAAGGGCTTGTCTTGGTCTATTAATCAGATAGTGTTGGGGAATTCATCGTGTATTACTTACACCCAGGTAGTGGACATCGCGTAGTTATTATGTCAATAGAAAGTGAACTACCAGAATACATTGGGAAATAGGCAGGAGTTGAATGGTCAAGGAGGGGAGAACAAGGTTCGTAATGACCAGCCATGAAAAAGACAGCGAGTGGGACAGGAGTAACAGACCTTTTAGCAAGGCAACGGTGTTCCGCTGGGTCCTTAGGGACAGGGGAAAGGACATCAGGGTGAGAAAAATCGGGTAGGAATCCCGAACCTTTTAGGGGTGCGTGTTTTGTTTGTGGAGAGATAGGGCATAGAGCTTCTAGGTGTCAGAAGAAGCAGGGCCAAGGGCCTCCAACACTGGAAGCACCAGGTGCATAGGGAGTGTAAGCAGTGCCCGCAGTGGGCAGGTGTTATTTATTTTTTACTCGAGAGCCTCAGGCCGGACAGGCACAGCAGGAGTCAAAGCGTGGCTAGGAGGATAGCGTGAAACGTATTATTTTCTTAGATACGCTTATATATGTATAGGTGATATATATGGTACTCGTGGGGTAGGTACATATGGGATTGAATGTATGGGAGCCTAATCGTGGCATTATATGGGTAGGCATATGTGAGCCTTATTTTATTTTACGCATTTACGCTTTATCGAATTTCGTGGACGAAATTTATGTTCTAGTGGGGAAGTAGGTAACACCCGGTAATTTTAAAACCATATAAACTCGTTCTAAAAAAATCAAAAAGTATTTTGGTGGGATTTAATTAATTTTGACAATTTAAAAATGATGTTTTCATTTTAGTAAAATGAAATTTTAATCCAAATTGGAATCGGAGTTCAATTTTAGGTGTTACAACTTTTTATAAAATAAAATGAGGGAACTTTCAAATGTCAGGGCATCCGAACCGGTTTGTGGGGGGGCAAACTGGTTCGCCCAGGTCAGCAATAGCAATTTGTTTTCTTTTTAGTTGTTATGTGGGATTAAAACTCTTTCTTTTACTTAATTAAAAGGGACAGGATTAGGGTTTTTAAAACACTTTTTAGCCTTCTCAAAAGTTAGTAGCCTCCCACAAAATTTATCACCTATTTTCACCAAAACCTAAACCAATTTTAAACAACCTTTAACTCAAGATTTAGAGGGAAAGGCCCAGTTTTCTCAAGATCGTCTTAACACACTTTTGTCATCTTCTCAAAAGCAACGTGATCACCAATTCAGAATTCTCACACAATTTTTCTAAGGCATGAATACTTTTATTCTTCCTCTTTAGTATTACGCATTTTAAATATCGCCTAAACATTAATTTGCATATTTTTCTTAAAATAAACTAGAAACCTTAATTAGAGAAAGTGAAATCTATATTGGGACTGTTTTTATGAAAAATGTTAATATGAATTAAGACTTATAACCATTGTGTGCTTATGGTAGAGGATGGATTTTTCATTAATATGGATGTAGATTTGCATGTTAGAAAATCATAGTAGCCTTGTTAATTAATAGTGACTTATGAAATCATATAAAATTATGTAAGTGTGATAAAAGAGAAATTATTGTTGTGTGAAGCATAAACTTGCATGATAATGAAATTATATTAGTTGCATAAAAAAAGTTATTTAATTACTAAAATTGATTGAACGGGTGAAATTAGATTTATTTATGATCTTATGACAAATGGGTAGAATTGTTGATAATATGTCTTATGCGATTTATTGATTTAATTATATTTGAAACCATGGGGATGACAGTGTTTTTGGGTAGGTATGCTTCTCAAATTTAGGAGTGCTTGTTACGTATGGGGCTAGTAAGTATGTCTTAGTAATGGTTAACAATTTCTAGGTATGGGACTAGTTAGTGTAGATTCTTACGAAAGGGAGATTTTGGGGTGGGGCTTATTTTGGTGTCGTTCCGTTGATTTGAAATTCTAGGCGCGAGACTAGGAAGGACTTAAGAGTAAAAATTTATCCCATATGATAAGGTAGGAGGTACTTTAATTTTGGAGAGCTCTAGGTATGGGACTAGGGGCGGTTTTGAAGATTTACACTCGATAAAAGGGCAGGGTCAATAGAAATAATGAGAAATTGAGAATTAGTGCCTAATATAATTAAATGGGTATTAAAATGCATTTTCATCGTCAATAAGTACAGGACCGACAGAGTACGAGTTGGTTGACTACCGAGACATGGGTGTGTGTTGGCATCACCAATAAGTGTAGGGCTGACAGAATACGGGTTGATTGGCTATTATGGCGTTTCATTCATGGGACCTCATCAATAAGTGCAGAGATAACGAAATTGGGATGGTTGGCTATAGCGAGGGGAATATGAGTGGTGAAAAGCTTTAGGCGGGCCCAAATAAGTGCAGGACTAATAGGAAGGTCGGCTGGCTATGACGGTGGTGCTATAATCAATTTGATTAATTGAATTAAATGGGTTTAATCGTTTAATAGTTAAATGACAGAGAAATAATAATTGGACTTATATAATAGTGATAGATTCATGTGTGCAATTAGTTGTAATTTATTTTACTCGCATCGTTAATATATATATCGTTTAATTAAAATGCCCCGTTGTGATGTTTATAATGTATAATGCTACTGTTTGGGTTCACGAACCCAAATTGAGAACTGTAGCTAGTATTCATGCGATGGCTCTGACCCATTGCGTTGACCAACATTTTAGGTCTAGTGCTGGAGTACCTGCATCGGAGTGACTGGAGACATTTTTTGATATGTTGCTCGAGGTTTATTTTAAATGCTTTAGTAGTTTATGATTTCTTTCCATTCCGTCGCTTTAATTATGAGACTATTATTTATGGATTTGGTGTGTCAATCGGTTTCAAAATTATTTATGGATTCAGTGATTATTTATAGTTTGATTATCTCATCTTGGTTTATTTATATATTTGGAGTTGGATTTTTGGAGATAGCATGGTGATGGATTTTAATATTATATGATGTTTATAATGATGGGATTAGATTTGAATATTATCTTATGGAAAAATTTTATACGTCTCATTTATCTATCACATGCTAAGAATGATAACATATTTAGTGACGATCGGTGTAGTTTGGCGGAAGCAGCTCGCCACCTCACTTGCTAAAATGCACGGGGTGTTACACAAACCTTCACCATCATACTTATATGTACGGAGATTATTTTATTATTCGGTTTATATTTGAGTATATCGTATACCGCTACAGCTGTCGACGACTTATTCTAGATAAATCATGCATCAAGACGGATCCGAATATCAAAGTTCTTCAACATTCAAGCCACCATGAGATTAATTTTGGTAAGGTTGTATTTAAGTACCTTAACGGTTCACTTAGAGTATTGGGATAAATTTTTTAAATATTTTCTAAGTGTTGGAGCAGAGTTTTTTGTCAAAGAATTTTTCCTAAGTGTTGAGACAGAACTTTTTAACGAAACAAAAAATATTAATTTTTCAATCCGTCGTTCAAGTGACATACAAAGGTCGTTTGAGCGACGTCCTTATGTCACGTGAAGTCGTTCAAGTGACAGCTTCACCGTTCGAGCGACCTGCCTATTTAATTCGAACGACACATCGCCTTAATGTTTTTATAAATAGCGTGTTAAATATCTTCATTTTAATTCAGAAGAACTGAGAATTTCATTCTACTGCTTTAGCATAAACATTTGTCTTCTCACTTTTGAGAATTTTAGCTTTGTTTTCAATTCAAAAATCATCCGAATCTTTATTGAATTGTTTTGGAACCCAATGACACAACTTTGGGAAGTTTCTCTTGTAGAGAAGATCTCTATCATTGATCTAGGTGCCACTTTAGGGAGGTACAGGGTTGATTGACTGAGCGTCAATAGGGAGTGCTCGTGGGTATTCCTAAGCTGATTGAACTGCAGTTCGTGTAGAGTTTCTATGGAATTCCATTGTTGATTTAGGTTGTGGACTATGTGGGTTTTCTAAGGTTAATCCATTGTAGATTTCATAATAAGTATTATAGTGAAATAAAAGGTTTTAACCGAAAGGGTTTTTTTCCTGAAATTTGTGTGTAAGCAATTATTTATGTTGGTTTGATTTATTCACACGTAGTTGCAAGTTTAGGGGATGAATTGATTTGGTTTGATATCTGTCATCGATTAAATAAGGTTAACTTGAAAATTTGCGAATTCAATTTAATCAGTATCACACATTCGTGACTTTTACAAATTGGTATCAGAGCAGGTTACTCAAATTTATCGAGTATTCCTATTTTTCGATGGGACACTTATATAATCGGATGCCCATTTTTTATGGGTCTAATTATTCCTACTGGAAGCACTTATGAAATCATAATTAAAGGACATTGACGAGCGCGTTTGGGTAGTTTGTGAAAGAGGGTGGATGGCTCCCACTTTCATTATCGACAGTGTAACATCTTTAAAACATGTGACTACCCGGAATGAGGGAAAATTTAAATGGATCACTTTTAATTCACATGGGTTAAGTGAAATTTATGGTGCCGTCACTCCTGAGGAGTTTTAAAGTATTACGACGTGCACCACGTCAAAAGAAGCGAGGGACATTTTACAACTTACCCACGAAGGCACTAATGCGGTCAAAGAGTCTAAAATTCAAAAATTAAGTACTCAATTTGAAACTATTACCATGCTTAAATCTGAGTGTTTTAATCATTTTTATTCATGTTTATCTGATATTGTCAACACTTGTTTCAATCTTGGTGAGCCTATACCTAATGCACGAGTGGTTAAAAAGATTTTATGATCATTGCCTAAACATTTTATCCCAAAAAGTGTCAGCTTTGGATACCTTACGTAATTTGGGCAATTTAAAATTAGAAGAGCTGGTAAGAGACCTCTAGACATATGAAATTGACATGTTTCCTGACACTGTCAAACCTAAGGATAGAGGGACAGCACTTAGAGCCCAGTCTAAGAAGGAAGAGGAAGTGTCCACAAGAGAAAAGAAAAAGAAAGTGAAAATTTATGTGTCCGAATCTGAGGGTGAGGTTGATTTTGATATGGCCATGCTTGTAAAAAAATTTAAAAATTTTCTTAAGTTTTCAAAATAAAATTCTTCCAATAAAAGATTTTTTGAGAAAAATAAAAATAAGGCCAAAGAGAGCAGTGAGAAAGATGAATAAGAGAACTCTTTTGAGTGTGAGGGGAAAGGGCATAGAGATTTTGAGTGTCCCACTAGGCTAAGGAGAAAGGGCAAGAAAATGTCCATGCTAGCCATTCTTAGCGATAGTGAGGATGAGGTGAATGATTCCGGGGATGAGTCTTCACATGGTGAGTTTATTGACCTTTTAACTAGCCACGTGAGCACACCTAGTTTGTCTTATGACAATAAGGATACTTGTTCACGTGAGACTCTCGAGGAGGAGGATAGTTTGACTGTTTTGAGTGAGGGTGATAGTGAGTGTGAAAGTGGAGATGAGAGTGAGCTCCAAATTGCGTTTAGATATTTGTATGCCAAGACCTCAAAGACTAAGAAATTGAATAAGGAGTAAGGTCTTAGGGTGAGAGATTTGGAGAGAGAGTTAGAGAGTTTGAGGGTGTTTGAGGCGAAATCAAGTCAACTCAAGAAGGTGAAAGTTTCTTAGAGTAAATAGTTGATTTCTTTAGATCCGGAAAAGAGTGGTTTGACCAACACGGTGTCTAGTCTGACGACACATGTATCCTAACTCGAGAGAGATCTCGAACGTGCTCGGGAGGTCAAAGTCCCTTTTGAGATCGCGTATAAGAAGGTTCTCAATCCCATTTTGGGTGATGTTGAGAAATGAGGAATAAGCCATGACGGAGTGTCCACTTTCCAAGTTGCACCCGAGTCGATTCTCAATTTAGTGATAGATCCATATGGATCTCAACCCAACCCACCTAGGCGTCCCGTAGCTTATACGAGAGTGCGTCATAGATGTTTTGAGAGAGGTGTTCCTAGGCCTGTTTATGATTACACTCATTGCTAAAAGAAAGGACACCTTAGGGAGTTGTGTTTTAAGTTGGGCTATGTGTCAAGTTTTTCTACTACATGTGTCCACACACATGCACCCACACATGATGCTCCAGATGATTACACGAGAGAGTTTGCACATCTTAATGAGAAGGTAAAATTTTTAGTAAAGACTATAGATGACTTAATGGATGTTTTTCATAGGATATCACCACCTTTGGAAAACTCCACTACACATACCGGTTGAGGTCTAGACTTATTTGCTAGCATAGGTTGTTTTTCATGATGATATTCTTGTCTATTGCTAGTGTGTACCATTTTTGTAGTTATGTTTTTCCTGTTTGATATATTTTTGGAAAAATACAAAAAGATTTTCCATTTTGAAAAATTTTTGAAAAAGACAAAAAGATTGTTGTATTTTATTTTGCACCGTATATAAATGGACATTTAGGATGACCGAGTCACAATTTCATTCCATTTCCATGTGACGATTTGATACTATTTTGATATGCATCATCATTCCAATTATGTTCTTTACAATGTTTGGAGTCATTGAGATGTGATTAGTTGTTACTACCTACATGTTTGACTCATTAGATCCTTTATTGCACACTTGCACGGGTTTGTTTGACTATTGTTCTTCTCTATCACATATTGGTCGATGTGTTTTCATCTCAATTATGTCTTTAAAATGAACCAAATGCGATAAAACTTGACAATGAAATTAGTGCATGTAATAATCATTTCCTGACGAATTAAATTGCAAAAAATGATGAGTGAATCATAGGAAAGGGAAGTGAGAGTTCAAAATTAACTGGTCGTGAAAGCCACCGTTTAAAAGAGCCTAAAGAAAAAATTAAGGCAATAAAAAGAAAATTTTGCTAAAAATGGGGCCAATAGGATTTCATTAAGGAGAGAATTTAGTTTAATCACCTCAAAAGAAACATTAAATATATATTATTTATGAGGGAGTTTGGATCGAATATAAAACAGGTTTTCACGTCCTTGAAAAGTCATGAAAAAGTGTTACATAGTTTTAAACGTTACTGGTGTAAAAATCCTGTCTGACTTTGATTTTTTTATTACATTAAGACTATAGACACCACATTCTAGGACCCCCTAAGTCTCCCCTTAGATCCCTAGCACCTCCCCATCTCACTGCAAACCCTAGGTCACACTCCGAGTACCAATCCAGAGTCCATTGAGAGTCCCCGGGCCCTGTTTGACTCCAGTCAACTCTACCGTCAGAGCTAAAAGCTCTTCAAAACTTTGAAGGGATCTGAATACCCTTTCCAACGGTATGCCCCGTACATGAATTGGCATAACGGTTCAGATGAACGGACCATTTTACTATAGAAAATTGATTCGGAAGCCGTCGAGCACTATCGGGGACCGAATTGTCCCCAATCAACTTCACCATCAGATTGAAAACTCCTTGAATCTTCAAAGGGCACTGAAACCCTTTTCCGACAGTCCACCCATCAGTTTTCCCCCGAAATCTATCCAGAGGCCATCGGGTGCTCTCGGGCTCCATTTGACCTAAGTCAACTCTTCAAATCGAACGAAACTTAATGAATCTCTAAAGGTCACTAAATACCCTTTCCAATGGTTTGCCCCATGCACGATTATGACCTATGGTATGGACGAATGATGATTTTTACTCCGAGAGGTCCTCGGGCGCTTTTAGTCCCCGGTTGACTAAGGTTAACCTTCTGAACTGAGCAAAACTCTTTAAAATGTCCATCCCGTGCATGATTTTGACTTACCATATGGATGAACGATCCTTTTTATTACGATCTCCCATCCGAAAGGCCGACATGAGCTTTTGAGCCACATTTGACCCAAACTCAACTCTCGAATCCTGGAGTGATCCAAAGGACTCTTGAAGGTCTCTGAAGTACATTTCTAACGGTATGTCCCTTGCGCGATTCAGATCAATGGATTACATTCTACGACCATTTTTCTAGGAAAATCTGCACGAGACTGTCAATTTGCAAGTCCAGATCCCTGCCTATCGATAGTGTGTCTAGGGTCACCTGCCGATAAGCAGGAAAAGGGCAGTGCCGATCGGCAACCCCCTGACCCTATAAAAGAATGGCATGACCTCACTACCAAGGACACCAACAGAAGATATCCATCAACATCAGTGATCTCAGCAACATTCCCTCAAAATCAGTGAAGTTCCTCATGTGAAGTTCCATTCAAGCTTATAATCCCATCATTTTCATACCTAATTTGGAAAAATATCCTTATCTTTCATCGACATTCATCAACATTTAATGGAGTTCATCCAAGATCAAAGACCAAGCTTCAAATAAGGTCCAATTCCTTCCCTCTCTCTTTAAATTCCTTATTTTTGCATATTATACATTAGATTCATAATCTAGTTCTTACTTTAATTCATACACATTAATATTTACACTTTTATTAGTATATTGCCCATACTTTACTTTCTATAAAAATCCCAAAAACAAATAAAAGAGGTCTACACCCGTAAATTCCTAACGGAATTATCCATCACACTTTTTCCAAAATCAAAAAACACATTTTCTACACTTACACATATAATAAAATTCCGTTCGAATCTGTGGGATAAACCCTACCCCTATGCTACATTCGAACTATGTGGACTTTGATGACTTTATAGGCTACGTAGGAGTATCGGATTAAAATTCGAGACTAAGTCAACTTTTTAATTTTCTAATTTTCAAATTTTCTCAATTTCCCAAATTCTCTAATTTTCTAAAATCTCCCATTTTCATATTTATATATATATCATGCTTGTTTGCGTTTCATCCAACACATATTGTCGTTTCCTTAATAATGATCAATATCTTGATAAATGCACAAATCATATTTTCTATATATGTCATTTTGGGAACATTCTTATGAATGACCTCACTCTTGTCCATGGTATGAGTTGAATGATTATGATCTCCACTATATAAACATGCACACACACTTCACGGGCATATAAAGGAAAATAATAGCACTAGCCCATGAGATATCGAAAAGGCAGGATGGGTGCCTAACATCTTCCCATTCCGTAACTTAGCCCTCGAACCTTCGAACTATTTGTTTCGTATGCATCAGTTTGTCCTTGATGTCACTCTCTCAAAGTGGAAACATGTTCTTTTGCCTGTTTTGTGCAAAATAGGATGGCGACTCCATCTCTTCACATTTACCCCCACACCGACGATGGACGAAACTCCTTTCAAAGAGGGGTGCGAGACCGCAGCATAGTCTTTACAAGGGATCCTCCCCTGACGTCGCCTGGGATCTCCATTGTGGCTACTTTGCTAGGGACTATTTTTAAGAGGGCTAGGCTCTGTTTGCATGGGTGTATTATTTTTTCTGTATATCCCCATAATTTCATGTTCCCTTTATTATTCCCTATACATATGTACCTCATGCTTATACTACTATTCACACACTTATAGAAATTTTCCATGTACACTTCCCACCTAGTGCACCTAGGATCACGTAATCCACATGTTGCACACACCATGTAGAAATACATGCTCAGGTGTCACTAACACACACATCTACTTATGCACATCACACACTCACTTGTAGATAATTACACATCACTCACTATCATTTATTATCCCTACTTAGTATTGCTTTAATATTTATACTTGTACCTTATTCTCAACTGGGCATGATCAAAAAAGATACTTTCTCTATAAGATATTAATCAAAGAATCTTGCATGATACACATAACATCACCAAAGAGCATTTCTATTGACCAAATTTTATCTCGTAACTAGGGAGTCACTTCGTGATGGGCGCTGGTCCGGCATGTCGCAGTTAGCCTAAGCGATATGACTCTCACCTTCCATTGGCTAAGTACCTTCAATGTATATCAAACAGTTCCCACGCATCGTACATCTAGGAAAAAGTCATGATAGAAGGTATATCGTGGGGAACTCATTCACGTACATTGAGTATATCGAATTCTCTCTCACACGTACCATCGCAACGTGTATATAGTGAGGCAATTCACGTACACTCAGGGATATCAAATGGCTTGTCCACACATACAGATTGCCCTCAAAAGCAAGACTTATATCGTGTAAGTCATGCCAAAGGATGGAACACCTTCCAAATAATCCAAGAACTGCATACCCACATATAGGTGTCAAGACTAGGACACACATATTAGACAGTCGGGTTCTACCAAAAACTCTGTCGAAATGACGGGTCATCATGCCACCCTAGTTTTTGCACAATTTTTAAAACGGGAACCAGCCCGTGAGCCTGGTAACAAGTCTAACCCTATTTTTTACATATGTTGCAACCCCAATTTTTCCAGGATCGGGTCTCCTCCGACATTTCTTTTTTGCATCTAGGCAATCTTAATACAAGTGAGAACCTAATAATCATACTGAGACCCGTCTCTCATCTTTTCCTCTCTCTTTCCAAAAGTGTTCAAAAATATTTTTCCTCTTTTATCAAAAATACCAAAAACATTTTCTTTTCCTCTAAAAAAATAATATTTTTATCCTCATACTTTCCAAGAATGTCAAAAAAATTTGTTCCTTTTTCTAAAAATAACAAATTTCCTTTTTTTTTCAAAATAAATCCCAATTTTTCTCCTTATCAAGTCGATCGCATATCCTTGGCCTAGCTCCCTATTGGCTTCGGTCTTCAGTCGAACCGCCCCAAAGTTCTATCAATTCCCTTACTTCTTTTGAGTCTGAGATTCACCTGCCTTCCATGGAGAACACAGATCAAGTGCCGAATGTACAGCCGAATTTGTTGGCGGGTCTAACTCAACTTACTGTCAAAATTGATAACCTTAAAATCGAGGTTCATGAGATGTAAAAAAACCATGTACCTATCCCCGAAGAGCCCAAAGTCGTCTTCCCCCACGCTATGCGTCCGCCTGCACCCTAGCCTATTTGGGTTCCTGAGGAATACCCGTATGCTCCCCGTGCTCCTCCTGCTAATGGGTCACCGCCATCCCTCCTTCCTATGCCACAACTTGCTTGGCCAGGGTCTAACTTACCCGTGACTATTAACCAAAAAGAGGAAGAATTGAACAAAGCCAAGGAAGACCTCAAGATGTTACTAACCAATAAGTTCGATCAAGTCAGACTCTCTAGGAACAACAAGAACTACACCCACATGTCTCCCCATCCTAAAGATAGGTTACCAAAAAAATTCAAGATACCCAAATTTGAGAAGTTCGGAGGCATTAAACCCCTAACCGTTCATCTCGGTATGTATCACCGAGCCATGACTCTCCTAGGGGCTTCTAAAAAAGGGCACAGATGTTCCAGCAAACTTTAAAAGATAGCACCCTCCATTGGTTCTTATCCTTTGAGGAATACAGAATCTGTAGTTGGGAATATGTTACCCACGAGTTCATGTGAACCCTGGGGAATCAGTCAGCAACTTCATAGCAAGGTGGAGAGAGAAAGAAGCTACCATGACCAATCTAACTTCCGAAGAAGAACATGTCAGTATCACAAAGAAGAACTTCCTACCCCGTGTCCGAGAATAATGAGAGGATAGTATTACCCTCACTTTCGAGCCCCCCGATAAATAGGAGTGGAGATCGAAGAAGGTATTACCAAGATATAAGTTGAATCAAAGAAAACCTCCTAACAGTTTTCTCCTAGAAAATTTCAAAAACCTACTATTACCATGCTTTCTACCATCAATAACCTCTCTCAGCTTTTCGCATCATGGGCACCAAAAAGTTGCCCAAACCCAATCCAAAAGGAATACATCGAGCTTCACGCTCCTCTCTCCAAAGTCTACCAGGCCCTTTTGAGCCATAATCTGATCAAACTATTGGACCCCCGCCCATTACCAAACCCACTTCCAAAACACTTTAAACCTAATGCCCATTGTGGCTTGCATCAAACTGTTAGCCATACCACCGACCAATGTTTACACCTCTGAAATGTGATCCAAGTCCTGATTGACTGTGGTGTCATCGCCCCACCAACTAACCCCAAACCAAACACTACCCATAATCCACTCTTGAATCATGCAAATGCCATCTTCCTAGACGAAGACTCAGAATTTGACCCATCCACCCAAATCATGGCGAGTAAATCACCAGTCATACCCATATACTCTCCTAAGCCACACCAAACATGCCCATATTTCCTCTTACACCCTACCAGCTTTGACGATCAAGCCTTATCCCTCCTCACCAGAGCATGCATCGTTGTCCGCACCCACTCTGGAGGTAAAGATATGGAACTGTTAGAATTTTTATAACAACTCTTAGAGTTCGAGTTAAAATTTCCCTCTTAGATGACCATCGATTGTCAGAGATTCAATGGGTTGTTCTTAGAAGCTAAAAAATAGTCCCCTGAGTCAGACAACTGGGTGGTGTCAATTGACAAAGTCAATCTAGATGACATGGTCCAGATCATGACAGATTTGTTTCGACAGACTGGTGATATTTGTAGTATATCCGAGTTGCTCGATGCTTTAAAATTATAAGGGTGCATAATCCCTTCACTTCTACACTTCCCTACCAAATGGGAAGAATTATACGAAGAGGTTATTGAAGTTATGGAGTGCATTGACTTTTCATGGAGGGAAGATATCATCACTACCAGATGGGGGGACAAATTCGATGATTCAATAGAACAACAAAGTTCAGAAAAGACTAATCTGATAGTTAGCATGTGTGGGATTATATCATTTAAATAGTTACTATGAGAGATCAACAAGGTGGATAAATAACCCGATATCGATGAAGAAATAAGACTTCTATTTTTCCCTTCTTTTGTGAACCACTTGACCAGTTCAGGAAGACATTACCAAATCCCAATCCTACAACCATTAGAAAGCAATAAATAGAAGGGTGTTGAGAATCTCCCTATGCTATAAATAACTCTCGAAGAAAGTAAGGTCCTCGATCAACTGAAGAAAACTCAAGATAATATCACATTATGGGGCTTTTTATGTCTTCCCAACTGCACCGAAATTCCCTAATCAAGCTACTCACAGGACCCAAAGTTCTGCTCTCAACCACACCAGAAGAAGCGGTGAACCTAGTCGGATCCTTGACCTCTACTCAAATGCTCTTCTTTTCTCAAGAAGAAATCCCCAAGACTGGTTCCAACCACAATCATGCTCTTAATATCTCTGTTAAAGTCATGGGAAAAATCGTCCCCCTCTCTCTCGTCGATAATGGATCAGCACTGAACGTTTGTTCGTTAAGAACTCTAAATTATATGGGATTAAAAGTAAGCGACCTAGCTCCTACCTCGGTTGTCGAACGTGCCTATGACAACAGCCGTCGAGAAGTAATGAGATCTATCATGCTTGCAATAGGGGTTGGCCCAATAAACCCCATTGTGGAATTCTAAGTCATTGACATCCCAGGCTGTTTAAATTTGTTGCTCGAACAACTGTGGCTCTATAGCATTGATTCGTACTGAATATTACAATTAATTACCCTCGAACCTATGCATTTTAGTCCCCTCGGGTACCGTAATTGCTATAATTATGCTCGATAACCAGACAACCTCCGTTTCATATGCTAACATATTATTTGAGGTATTATTGAGATTTTATAGGTGTTACGGTGCTTAGTATGAAGTTTGAGAGCGTTGTGGTTAAGTTCCGTCGCGATTCGCACGTTCAGGGGAATTTTGATAATTTTACACTTTGGGATTTTTGCCCGAAGTCTTCACGGAAGTTGTATCCCTCAGAGCAAGCTTCGAGTGGCCACGAACGATGATCGAATTGGATTCTGAATGAAAGAAACATGAAGCTTTAATCGAAAACGAATTATAAGAAACTAATATTAATTTCATAATTCCCTCCATGTCCCTTTTCTTTTTGAATAACAAATCAAATAATTCCATTTATGTCCTAAAACGTTTTTTGTAGCAAACTCCATGGCCATTTGGGTTTTGTCCCGAGTTTTGCTCAGGTTTTGGGTTCGTTCGAAATTCGGGACTTTGGTCCAAAATTGGAGCACAATCTTTGACCACGTAAGCAAATGGGTCTTGGACATCTACTTTTTGGAAGTTTTTTTCCACCATTAATAGTGGAAATGGGTCTTGGCTTTTACATGGTGGTGGGTTTTGTGTTTTTAATGGAGGTAACGATTTTGTTGCCATATGGTCTCAGATTGCTTGGTTGTTTGAGACTTGGGGTTTCCATGGTAGTGGGTCGCTGCTGCAGAACTGCGTGGTGAGATGCTATGGCCGGTCTACCGGCCAACCACCGGCGGTCGATTAGTGATTCGAGTTTTGTCGTAAGTTTGTCCCAGTGTCCCTCTGCACTGTTCTCCCGATCGACCGGTGCTCTGTTTTTGGGTCCGAGATATCTGTAGCCTTTTCTTTCCTTTCTCCTTTTCTTTTTCTATTTTTCTTTTATCCCTTTATAAGAGACTTATCCTTTTTATTTTTATTTTTTTTTTTTTTTTATTTTTTTTTTTTTTTTTTTTATTTTTTTTTTTTTTTTTTTTATTTTTTTTTTTTTTTTTTTTTTTTTTTTTTTTTTCCTAATTGTAACTTACTATAAATACCAATTTTGGTTATTTTAGTTGCATCTTAGTTTTTTTTTAGTTGTTTTCTCTTATTTTAGACCTAGGGTTAGTAAATATTGGGGATTTTTGTAGGAGACCTCCCCTCTCCTCATTTTTCTTTGTGTACTTCTCCATCAATGTAAGTCTCTCTTATATTTATTACTTTGTCCCTTATTTTTATGCTTTGTCTTTATTGCTCATGCCTAGAAAAATGTTGTAATTTATTTATTTTTTATTTTAGTCATTAATTAGTTGTTTAATTTAATTAATCATGTGTAGTGAGTAGTTAAATAGGGTTTGGGTCATGTGTCCGCCATTGGGTCATCGAGCTCCGAAAATTAGGTTTCGTGTAAAATTGTATTTAATTGAAACCTCGCGAATTAAAATGGGATTATTATGTGTTTAACTTTCATTGTTACGCAACGTTAGTATTTAAAGCGATAATCCGACTTTAAGTCGCGTGTGACCATTTTTTATTAAATATTTAATCTCGCATCGTTAGCCTAAATTCCTTATTGTGTGATGTTTATGATTAATTAAATATGCTCGATTAAATATTTTCGAACCGAAATTCTAATTCCGCGTGTTTAGCCCATGGCGGGGACGTGATCCCGACCCTCATTTTATTAATTATTGTTTAGTTTAAGCTTCTTATTTTTTTCTTTTATTTACAATCACCCATCACCTTTATCATTTTTATTCCTGAAATAATAAATCGATTACGAGCTATAATAACATTCCCGCTGGATTCTCGATACCCGACTTACCAATATACTTGTATCGCAAGTGCAGTCGTAATTTAGGTTTTTGTATTAACGCGGTGAAACGAATTCAACGATTAGCGTTTTGATGCGACGCTACTTTTCACGCCTAATCAAAATGGTGTCGTTGCCGGGGACTTTTTTGTCTTAGAATTTATTTGATTTAGTATTTCGTAGTATTTTTTTTCTATTTGTATTTTGGCCACTTCTACATTTGAGCACCAAGAACCACTTGAATTTTTCTCGCACGCAACACTTTGTGAATTTCACCACTTCGAGCCATCTTTGGGGTAAGCAAGTCTTATTCCAATCCTTTTGGTAATCATGATGATAATTCTCAAAATTCTCATAAACCTATGACTTTTTGTGATTACTTCGAGTCCCAAAAAATTACAAAATCAAAAATGACTTTGGGCGAGTATTACAAAAGTCAAGCTTTGGAGTGCGTGTATTTTGAGGAGGATGATAACGATTTTGGGCCTCTAATTCCTTATAATAAGAATGTTGAAACTAAAAGCTATAGCTTTCAAAAAATTTATAAAAATGAGTTTTAGTATAGTTCCGATAATAATTTTCAAACTTCTTATTTTCAAGAATCCGCACCTCGGTCTGTGTCTTTCGGCAAGGGTTTGCTAATGCTTGAGAATGAGAAGTATGAAGATCGTTATCGGGAAGAAAATCGTTTGTGGGAACATGAATTGGATTTATTATTTGAATCCGACGACGATTTTTCTTTCGAAACTTTTGAAGTCGAGGAATGTTTTGAACCAAATGAAGACTTTGTACCTACTTTGGAACAAATCATTATTGACTTGGCCCATGGTTCAATAGAGAATTAAAGTGAGGATGAAATGGATTTAGTATCCATTTGCAATGAAATGATTTCGTCTTTGGATCCCAAAGAAGAAAGTTTTATTGAAAATGATCCTATCTCCTTTGAAATTCCAACTTTGAGCGAGGATAACTCATCTCCTGAGTTTGAATTTCTTTCCTCCCCCTTTTCATTCTCCGTTATCACACCATCACATGTACCCTACTTTAAAACGTTTAACCCATTCACCGATGAGGAGTACTTGCTCGAGTTGCTTTCCATGAAGGCATCTTTGCCTCCTTGTGCGCCCCCTCCCATTCCAATTTCAAAATACTTGGGAGAAAATTCATTTTTTTTACCTCTTGTGTTTTTGTCACGCGTCTTACCCAAATCCTCCATCTTCCCTCCAAAATTTTTAATTGGGGATGGTTCATTTCCTCCTCCTTACACATGCCTTCCGTTGTTTGAACGGAATTCCTGTTTTTCGAAAGGCATGCATGAAAGTGAGGGTACACCGGTTAACCTCCAAAGTCAAATCGTGTTTTGGGTGGACCCTCAAAAATTTCAACTTCTAGTGTATAGTTAGTTAGAAGTTAAAATTGTAAGTTGTACATAGTTAGTTTTATTTTTCTTATTTTTCTTTTTTCTTACTTTTTGTCTAGTGTAATTAGTTAAGTTTTGTTATTTTTTTTTTGTTATGCTTGTTACTAACACGTTTTGTAGAATCATTGGACTTGCACTTTCACGTTATTGCACCATTATGGGTAATATCACTCTTTTCCTCTCTGTAACTTGGTTCTTAATTCTCATTAAGGATAATGTCAGGTTTTAAGTTAGGGGGTGTGGGATATTTTATCCATTCAATGGTAATTTCTTTGATTTGATTACATGTTAGTTACTAAGTATGCTTTCTTAGAAAATTTTAAAAAATTTTAAAAAGATTTTCTTTCTTTTTTCTCCTTTTTTGGGAAATTTGCTTTGTTTTCGATGATAAATTTCAATAATTACCCGATCCAATTCACAACCCAATGATGCGTGCTCTCGATTTTAGAAGTTATTACACTTTAGTCCTTAATTATTGATATTGTGAATAAATTCATGAATTAAACTTTAATCCCATGAGCACATACGCTTTTCTTATTTTATTGATTTGGTTTTAGATTTTTATAACTCGGTAATCTTTTGTTGCATTATATATACTTACACCGAGTGAGTTTTCAGATTTTCTTCGTTTGTGAGTGTATACACTATTATTTCCTCTTTGAAAACGTTGAATTCGTTGGTAATCTCACTATTCTTTCATTTGATTGTTCATTAATTGAGTTCATAGATGAAATGTATTACTTGAGCATGATTTTCAAAGTTTGTTTTGACTCGAGAATTGCGTAAACTTTAGGAAATTATCATAGGCCATCTTTGTTATATCACCCATATTGACCTTGACCTCACCTTAAATGTTTTCCCTCGTTAACCCCTATGAGCCTAAATATTAGCCTTTCGTTTCATAACCAAAATTCCCATAACCAACTCCGAATTGGAGTTATATACCATATATATTGACTCCCATACCTTTGTTTGGAATATTACTTTGGATTGAATGATGTTGCGTTGCGGTTGAAATTTAGGCATGTGAGAGTGTGAAAAGTAAAGAAAAGAAAGTGTAGTGAAAATGAAAAAGAAAAAGAAGAAAAGAAAAGAAATAAAAATTTGTATATGTTGTGTATAGTGTTCAATAAGCTTTGATTACTCTCCCCATTTGTATATCTAATGCCTTTTATGGAAGTTGTTTGTTCAACTTTTGATATTGCCCGCATTCTTCACATTATTCTAAGTTTTCATTCCGAACACTTTGAATCCGTACATACATATCCTTCATTTCATACCCTAGGCAAACCTACATCATAACCCTATGAAGTCCTATCTGATTTTAGGGTGTATTTAATTTAAAAGTTAAAATAGTTTTGATAATCTATGAAAATGCATTTTGTCTCCTTTAATGTGTGGTATCTTTCATTGAGATTATAATTTTTAATTTCATATATAGCGTTATTCATTTTTGACATGTGTGCGACCTAGTTTCCATTTACATTTACTCTTTATGCCCGCATGTTCAGTGTGTTAACTCCCTGTTTTGAGTGAATTCACTTGATGAGTGTAATGTCTATGAGGATTAAATATATGCCTGCTTTATTTAGTATCCGATTTATTTAAGTTTTTGCCAAATCACACTTTGCATGTACTCGCTCCCCTCCCCCCCCCCCCCCCCCCCCCACACACACACACACACATTTTAAGGTTTCAATTCTATGAGGTGTATTCTATAATGTTAATAATATGGACTTTCATTTGAATTCGTTCATTGTGCTAATAACGTGTATGAAATATTTTTCTCTATTGTTGCGTGTGTCGCATTTGATTGGGCATATTTTGAGGAAACCATATGATGTTTGTGGGCTTCATCCTTGAAAACCCTCACGAGACGACACTCGTCCGCTAGGGTAACATAGGGGTTTAACGGCTTATTGCATATGCTAAATACAATCGTGTTCCCTACAAAAGCGCCATTTATATTTTGATGCATATATACACGTGTTTTTCTTATAGTTCTTCTTGCATTGAATTTCATTACAAGGGACTATCAATGTATAAGTTAGGGGGTGTGATTCGTATCGAATATTGCATTTAATTACCCTCAAACCTATGCATTTTAGTCCCCCTTGGGTACCATAATTGCTATAATTATGCTCGATAACCATTCAACCTCCGTTTTATATGCTAACATGTTATTTGAGGTATTATTCATCTTTTATAAATGTTACAGTGCATAGTATGAAGTTTGAGCATGTTGTGGTTAAGTTCTGTCGCGATTCACACGTTCTAGGGCATTTCGATAATTTTACACTTTGGGATTTTTGCCCGAAGTCTTCATTAAAGTTGTAGCCCTCGGGCCAAGATTCACGTGGCAATGAATGATGCTCGAATTGGAGTCCGAACGAAAGAAACACGGAGCTATAATCGAAAATGAATTATAAGAAATTAATAGCAATTTCATAATTCCCTCCATGTCCCTTTTCTCTTTTAATAACAAATCAATAATTCCCTTTATGTCCTAAAATGTTTTTTGCAGCAAACTCCATAGCGATTTGGGCTTTGGCCCGGGTTTTTCTCGGGTTTTGGGTTCGTTCAAAATCTGGGACTTTGGTCCAAAATTGGAGCACAATCTTTGACCACGTACGCAAATGTGTCTTGGACATCTACTTTTTGGAGCTTTTTGTCCACCATTAGTGGTGGAAATGGGTCTAGGCTTTTACATGGTGGTAGGTTTGTGTTTTTTATGGAGGTCACAGTTTTATTGCCATATGGTCTTGGATTGCTTGGTTGTTTGCGATTTGGGGTTTCCATAGTAGTGGGTTGCAGTTGCAGAATTGCGTGGTGAGCTACTATGGCCGGTCGATCGGCCAGCCATCGGCAGTCGACCGGTGATTCGAGTTTTGTCGTGAGTTTGTCCCAGTGGCCCTTTGCACTATTCACCCGGTCGATCAGGTTTTTTACGGTCGACCGGTGCTCTGTTTTTGGGTCCGAGATATCTGTAGCCTTTTCTTTCCTTTCTCCTTTTCTTTTTCTATTTTTCTTTTATCCCTTTATAAGAGACTTATCCTTTTTTACTTCTTTTTCTTTTATTTTTTTGTTTCCTAATTGTAACTTACTATAAATACCAATTTTGGTTATTTTAGTTGCATCTTAGTTTTTTTTAGTTTTTTTCTCTTATTTTAGACCTAGGGTTAGTAAATATTGGGGATTTTTGTAGGAGACCTCCCCTCTCCAGATTTTTCTTTGTGTAATTCTCCATCAATGTAAGTCTCTCTTCTATTTATTTCTTTGTCCCTTATTTTTATGCTTTCTATTTATTGCTCGTGCCTAGAAAAATGTTGCAATTTATTTATTTCCTGTTTTAGTCTTTAATTAGTTGTTTAATTTAATTAATCATGTGTAGTGAGTAGTTAAATAGGGTTTGGGTCGTGTGTTCGACATTGATGGGCATCGAGCTCCGAAAATTAGGTTTCATGTATAATTGTATTTAATTGAAACCTTGCAAATTAAAATGGGATTATTATGCGTTTAACTTTCATTGTCACGCAACGTTAGTATTTAAAGCGATAATCCAACTTTAAGTCGCGTGTGACCATTTTTTATTAAATATTTAATCTCTTATTGTTGGCCTAAATTCCTTCATGTGTGATGTTTTTTATTAATTAAAAATGCTCGATTAAATATTTTCGAACCAAAATTCTAATTCCACGTGTTTAGCCCATGCCGGGGACACGATCCCGACCCTCGTTTTATTAATTATTGTTTAGTTTAAGCTTCTTATTTTTTTCTTTTATTTACAATCACCAATCACCTTTATCATTTTTATTCCTGAAATAATAAACCGATTACGAGCTATACTAACATTCCCTGTGGATTCTCGATACCCGACTTACTGTTATACTTGTATCGCAAGTGCAGTCATAATTTAGGTTTTGTATTAATGCGGTGAAATGAATTCAACGATTAGCATTTTGACGCGACACTACTTTTCACGCCTAATCAATCATCAAAGGGGCGTCTTCTTCCCTTCATCAGAAATTGAAGCTCTTCACCAATGGAAAAGTTATCACTATCTTGGGAGACAGTGGTAACACCGAGAATGTAAGCACCAGTAATTCAGTACTTGAGATACAACACGGGGTGAACGATGTGTTGCTATCAGGATTCCAAGTTGAACCACTCCTACTCCTAGCAAGGGATGACTTCAAAGGTGGGGTTTGTTCGGAATATGACCCCCATGGAAATGTCAATGTAATTCAGATGTTCAAGAACATGCACTTCATGCCTGGACAGGGGCTAGGGCGAAGACACCAAGGGATAATTGAAGCCATTATGTTGAGAGAGATTTTTTCTCCCTGTGGCTTGGGCTATGATCCGTCAGAATAATAACTCAGATTGATCCATCAGCCTCGACTGAAGAGGATGTTAGAATGCGCCAGAACTGTCTCGAAAGATTCCCTAAATGGAAGATTCATCAGAGAAGGTGAAGATTTCCCCTTCTCCAGTTTCCCTGAACCTTGGCATGAACATAAAGACAAGAGGATGAAACCAAGAATTGAGATCTTTTTTCAAAATAGCTACCCATGGGTCGAGATTTCCCAGCATCGTGTATAACCACTCACTGAGGAAATTGTAGTTGATTACAGAGATTTTGACGGAAGTGACTCTGAGGATTCATCCAATTTATAGACATTGGGGCTAACACTCTGCAAGGTCCACTCAGGGGCTACATCGTCGAATCCATACTTCCTCATCAAAGATGCGGATGCACCTCTTCTCAACTGGCATGATGCACCTATGCCACCTGTTAATATTCAACATAACCCCGAAGTTTACCCATTTTACCCTTTTGTTGTTTCCCCTCACTCTGATGCAATTGAGACCTCCTTTGATGAGGTTCTCAATGTTATTTTTCTTATCAATGAAATAAATGAAGATTTTGAGTAACTTGTTGTGCCTTACATTAATTATCTTGATTCTAATCAAACTCTTAATGATTATGATTTTGCAAATGAACAATGCTTAACTTATCAAAATAAGGTTAATAACAAACAACATAACCGTTTTCAAATTAATGAGGATGAAACTGTTGCTATTAATCTCGGTCCTAGTAGCCAAATGTGCAAGATTAGGATAGGGGCCACCCTTAATGAGAATGAGCACATGCAACTCAATGCAATACTAAAGTAATTTGTGGATGTCTTCACAAGGTCCAACGATGATATACCCGATATTGACGTAGAGATAGCACGACATGAGATTCTAACTCTCCCAAAATTGCAAATCAGTCAACCAGAAATTACGAATGCTCCTCACCGAATGGTCACTCAAAATTAAAGAAGAAGTACCCAAGCAATTGAATGTGGGATTCATTCGTGTGATCGAATAACCCATATGGCTAGCCAATATCGTACCCATGCCAAAATCAGGAAGGAAGGTTCGCATGTGTGTCGACTATCAAAACTTGAACAAGGCCTCTCTGAAGGATGATTACCCACTACACAATATCGACATGATTGTGGACAATAAGTCCAATCACACTATCAAGTGATTCGTTGACAAGTTTATCGAATATAATCAGATCTAGAATCACCCAGATCACTAAGATAAAACCGCATTCATCACCCCTCGAGGAACCTTTTGTTACACTGTCATGCCATTTGGTCTAAAAATTCAGGAGCTACCTACCAGAGGGTTGCCATAACCATTCTGCATGATCTAATACACAAGGAAGTCAAAGTCTATATAGATGACATGATTAGTCCAAGGAAAGGGAAGGTCATGTTCTCGCTCTCCGGAAGCTCTTCAAACGACTGTGACAGTACCAAATGCAGCATAATGTGTCTTTGGTGTTACTAAAGGAAAACTCTCGGGACTCATGGTTGGTGAAAAAGGGATAGAAGCAGATCCTACCAAGCTAAAATCCATACTTGAGATGCCACCACCTCAAACAGAGAAGGAAGTCTGGGGTTCCTAGGGAAATTAAAGTACATTAACCGATTCATCAGCCAATTGACTTCTATCTGTGAACCCATCTTCAAACTTCTCCAAAAAGATTCAACCAAAGTCTGGAACAAATCTTGGTAAGAATCCTTTGACCAAATCAAGCAATACATAACCTAACCTCTGGTGCTTATAATATTTCCTTACTCCTATACCTAACTGTAATCGATACAGCAGCTGGAGCTTTGCTAGCCCAATACCTCGAAGAAACTCGCAAAGAAAGAGCCATTTACTATGTCAGTCAAAATTTGGTCAGTCACGAAGTTAACTACACCGCCTTAGAAAAATCATGTGTCGCTCTTGTTTGGGTACACAAAAATTGTGGCACTACAAACTCTCCTTTACCATCAAGATTATATCCCGAATGGATCCCATCAAGTACCTACTCGATAAGCCCGCCCTATCCAATCGAATGGCCCATTGGTTGATGCTTATAGCCGAATTTGATATTACCTATGTCACATAGAAATACATAAAAATAAGATCCATCTCTGACTACCTTATTGACTACCCTATGAAAAAGGCCAATGTCTGGATTTTTGAGTTCCCTGATGAGAATATCCTTTATGCCTCCCAATAAGACATTCGATGGAAAATTTTCTTCGACGGCGTTGTCAACAAAAAAGGGTATGGCATTGGGATCCTCCAAATTGCCCCTGATGACTCTCACACTCCCATTGCCAGAAAATTGGATTTTTTCTGTACCAACAGCATGACTGAATATAAGGCATGCACGGCAGGACTCAAAGTTTACCTCAAGAAAAGAATTCAATACCTCGATATCTATGGGGCTTCAGCCCTTATCTTCGGTCAAGTATTAAGGACGAGAAACTCTTACCCTTTCATGCCCACCTAGAAGATATGGCTTCCTAATTTCAAGAAATCACCTTCCATTACGTGCCCCAAGCAAAGAATAACCTAGTCGACACCCCTGCTACTTTAACCTCCATGATTAGTATGCTCGAACGAATAACCTGTAACACCCCGTACTTTTATGGGTATTTAAATTACACGAGTGCTTGTAATTTAATAATTTGACAAATAAAATAATAGGATTAAATATTAATTGAAAAGAATCAAATTAATATTTATATGTACTATATTTACTTACGGGAATAAGTAAATGAGTTGGATTGTTTTTATATCAATTCGCAGGTGAGCAAAAGCGACGAGTGGTAATATTTTATTCGGAACACACACGTAGAGCTGTATTGGGTTCAAAAAAGTAAATTTTTTATAAGTAACTCGGATGGTGATTTCGAGTGCACTGTTGATCCCGAATGGGCCGAAATAGTCAAAATGAAATACCCGGGGTCATATTTGGGTTTCAGGGACTTTTTGGACTAGTCGGGACTCGCATTTGAGTACACGAGTCATTTTACAATAGGGTATACACCCAATTGAGGGTTTAATAAGGGTACAAGCCTTATTTCCTCAATTAAAATCCCTAAGAGAGAAAAAGAGAAGAAAGAAAATAAAGAGATGAAGAAGAAAGGGAGAAGAAGAACAGAAATTCGGCCAAGCTCCGACAAATTTTCGGGATGAACTCATCGGATTTATCCATCAAGGCAAGTGTTTATCTTGCTTTGATATTATACGTGTGTATTAATTCCTATTATAGTTGGTCAAAAATATGAATTTTTGGTTTGGCGATTCATGTGAGAAAATGGGTTTTTGTGAAATGATTTCATCGAAATTGGATGTGATGTTTATACCATATGAAATCTGGAAAAAAATTGAACCCCATATGATGTTTAGAATTTCAATATATAAATCCTAGATTAATTCATATAAAATAAGTGATCTTGAATGGTTCTTTTGAGAATTAAAGAAACCATGAAATTGAATTAAGATAGTTTTTTAATCTGCCAGAAATTTTAGCATGATTTCAAACGCATGCCATTTTCTGTATGATTTGAATTAGATGCTCATTTATGGATAAAAATAAAGGTATAGAAGTTATATTTCTAATTATCTTTTAATTAGGTCAATTGGACTTATGTAGAGTGATTTGTAGTGGTTTTAGTGCAAGGTGTTTAATCTTCCAGAACAGCTGAGTTACGGAAATTTTATAGACAATTACAATGCATGCCATTTTCTGTGTGATTTTAATTAGATGCTCATTGATGGATTAAAAGAAAGGTATGAAAGTTAAAATTCTAATGATATTTTAATGAGATCAATTGGACTTATGTAGAGTGAGTTATAGCTGTTTTCATGCAAGGTGTTTAAGCTGCCAGAATAGCTGAGTTATAGAAGTTTTATAGACAATTCAAATGCATGCCATTTTCTGTGTAATTTGAATTATATAATGAGATATGGATGAAAAGAAAGGTATGGAAGTTATATTTCTAATGAGATCTGAATATGGTCAATTGGACTTCTGTAGAGTGAGTTATATCTATTTTAGTGCAAAGTGTGTAATCTGCCATAAATTAAAGTTGTGGGAATTTGTGATTTTTAAGAGTTCTAATGGGAAAAGGACACTTGGGATTCGAATAGGAATTTAGGATGTAATTGGGATACGAGCTAGTTATGATAAGATTAATATTTAGAATTAAAAAAATGTTATATTTATACTATAAGTAAGTGAATACTTATGGAATTAAATCGAATATGTATATTCGGGATTTTAGGCTAATGCTACGAGAGATAGGCCTAGATAGCCGGATTTGTTGATATATATATATAGGTATAGAGAGAGTATATATATGATATCATTATAAATATATATATGTGTGTGAATGGTATATTTATGTGAAGCATACCCCTCTAATGCTATCATGAGAAGTTGCGCGATGAGGGTGAGGCTCCTGGCTTGAGCCCAGGTCATAGCGTCCATTTTATATTGTGTGATTTTTATCAGGGGTGAGACGTAGTGGGTATGTTTCATTCTCATTTCCGTTGAGGAACTATGATCGCTTCCCATACGTTGTGATTTGATTTTTACCAAGTCGATGTGAGAGTCCGACTGCTAGTACCCAGGATGGTGTGTGAGTAATTCCCTGGAAGATGATAGCATTGAGAGACTGCGTCCATTGAGTTATAGCTCTGAGGGATGTCTATTAAACTTATACAGTGTGTGATATATAATTATGAATATACTTGATGTGTATAGTATATTGTATATATATTTATATGAAATGTGAAACATATATATACGGGAAAAAATTAAAGAATGGAATGTGAGATAAATTATGGATCTTCCGGGAGTAAAAAATCCGGAATAAAATAGGTGATATACGTATATAAAGATGAGAATATTATATACGAGGTTGATAACACTAAAACGTGAATAGTGCAAATAACTAGTGCTAGTTATTCATAATGTAAGGATGAATCATAAGTGAGAAATTATAATGTATAAGCTCGGGCGATAGCTTAGAATGTTTTATATTATGCAGGGTACCTGTTAGCAGATGGTGACTTAGGAGTTATGAGAGGTGCTAGGTAGCTAACTAAGGTGTTTTAACATACATTCGTTAGGTGTGCACTGTTAGATGAGAGGTGAGGGGTATCTCATGTGAGTGTGACGCCAGTAATATGGAGAGTATCATATTTTAAATATTAAAGCATGTTAAAGACTTGCTAAAATATTTTCAAAACTCGGGCTCTGACCCATTTCTCTATTTTCCCCCTCTCTTGCTATATATGTATATATATAGGTGTCCATACACAAGGATTCCTGGATGATGATTCCTTAAAGTCAGATGTTTGTTGTAGCAGCTATGGATGCAAGCAGGTTTATTTTAGACGCTTCTATCCTTGTGATCTTAATAGGAGGTACTGTAGATACACTCGGGTTGATACCCCAACTTTATTCATTTATTATTTTATCGCCTTTTTGTGCAGCATTCAATTTGGTTGTATTATGTTGTACCGAGTGTTCGATTATTTTATTTCATTTCAGTTTCGTGTATATAAACTGTGTGAATGTTTTATTTAGTTGGTTTGGTTAAAAATATTTGTCAAATAAAATTTGACGCCAGCCTAATAAGTTATTAGTAATTAAATTTTTTTTTGACAGTGATGCTAAGAATGAACCATATGAGATTCCTGTTTTAATATGTTATAGGATTGATCACCCGATATTTATTAGGCGAGGTGTCACATAACCATGGCCCCTTTCCTTATTCAAAAACATGACAAACCAACCCACTACTAGCACATTGAGCTTGGCACGGAGGAAGATCCCAACGTAGCCGACTGCTGGTACTATGATATTTGGTGCCTCCTCAAACATGGTAGGTATCCCCAAGGATCTCACAAGAAAGACCGATCAACTCTCCGCAGACTGGCTGCCCACTATATTGTCTATGATAAAGCAATGTTTAAGAAAAATTTCAATGGAACCCATTCGCCCTACATCGCAGGGGCTGACATTGAAGAAATGATGCAAAAAATCCACAGTGGGGAATGCGGACCCCACTTGAACGGCCATATGCTCGCCAAAGAGATCATCCGATAGGGTTACTACTGGACTACCATGGTTCAAGATTGCACAGCCTACATTCGAAGATGCCTCAAATGCCAATAATTTTCCAACCTACATAACTAGACTCCACGGGAATTGTACAACATGACTTCTCCCTGGCCATTCTCCACATGGGGAATTGACATCATAGGGAAAATCACACCGAAAGCATCCAACGAGCATGATTTTATCCTAGTCTCCATTGACTACTTCACCAAATGGGTCGAAGCCGAGCATTACATAATTCTGAATGCCAAGAAAGTGGTTAAGTTCATTAAGCAGAACATCATATTTCGATATGGGGTCCCGCACGAGCTAGTATCAGACAATGGGTTATATTTTAAGGCAGAAATTATAGAGGTGGACAATGAGTATGGGATTTAAAGACAAAAATCTTCTCCGTACCGACCTCAAACCAATGGAGAAGTCGAAGCAGACAATAAGAACCTCAAAACCATCATTAGCAAAATGACCGAGAGTTGTCGAGATTGGGCCGAAAGGATCCCTTACGCCCTCTCGGGCTATCGCACTCCAGTTTGAGTTTCTAATGGGGATACCCCTTAATCTCTAGTCTATGGCATGGAAGCAGTCTTACCCGTAGAGTTATAAATCCCTTCGTTATGCGTCATGACAGAAATCAAGGTCAGCGAGGAATACTAGCACCAAATCCGTCTTGAAGAGTTGTCCCTCTTGGACAAAATAAGGCTGAGAGCTCTATATCACATACAAGGGTACCATTTCCGTATAGCGCAATCATTCAATAAAAGAGTCAAGGTCCGTGGTGTCCGAAAAGGGGACTTAGCCCTCAAAGATATAGTAGAGCCCATCTGGGACCCCAGAGGGAAATTCATCCCCAATTGGAGTGGCATACACATTGTGAAGAAGATCATGTCAGGCGGCGTCATTGTGCTCACCGACCTTGATGGAGAAAGAATGGCACGTCTAGTCAACCTGGATGGTCTCAAGAAATTCCACCCCTAGTTCGAAATCTCGGCTTGCTACGACTCTTCTCATCTCCCTTCTAAAAAAAATCGATCTTCATTTCCCCTTAATCAAAACTACGTGGGCCTGATCCTCTAAAAATATTTTTCAAATTTTTTTTTCAAAACCCTCAGAGGTACAAAGGCAGCCCATCCGTTTATATGAGCACGACCCCCTTATTTTTCACAAAATGCTATTCTTTTATTATTCCCGAGAACAACAATTCATTTTAACATATACATGAACAAAAGTATTATGAATGCCTTAGTGATCGGTATAGATAATTCAAAATGAAAAACTCATCAAGAGATACAACTAGATAATCAAAAACTTCTTTATTTCTTTATTCAAAATTTTAGCACAATTACATGAACGTAAGGAATCAAACGACTTCCCTTGTCAATCCTTCTCCTACCTTCCTAAAGCCAAAATAAAAACAAGCCCCACTACTCCTAAAAATTACCCTCCATTTATTTCCATATTATAACCCTCAAATTATCTCCAACCAGAGAACCACACCCATTATAAAAGTTTCACAAAATCCTACCCGCAGCTGCTAGAGGAACCAGCCCCATCATCACCCACATCCTGGGGTCCCCAAACTTCCCCTGCCTAAATGGAGTGTCGCAAACGCCCAATAGAGCGATAAGCTTGGACTAGCTTGGGGAAAACCACAATGCCTCCCTCCATGGTATCAGATGCAAACCACCTTTGTCCAGTCTCCACAGCCAGCATCTTGACCGCTACCTTCTTCCACAATCACTTCATGTAGTCCCTGGAAATATGTCAGAATCTACCCACAGATTGGGAGGGACGGGTCGACGGACGATGATTCTCCCACAGAGATACCAGCCGCATACGCATATGCTCTGTCAGATACTCTACATGAAATAAATTTAGTGTTTGTGGTGGCACAATTTGTTCCCAACCAAATTGGAGCAGCAGTCGCCAAGGAAAGTAGAAAGGGGTCTGCCTGAGGCCTACTAACCGAACATACCGATACTCACCGAGCTCCAAAATGGACAAAAACTCCCCCACCAAGGCACAGCCCAGCGCAAGCCTCAAGCCCCATGCTCTACGAACAAGTATTCCCAGCTCTCAATGTCTAGGCCTACATTAATAGCGCAAGAAGAACTTTGGATCCGTTGGCAAAGGATACTCAGGTGGGACCACCATACGAAATCTCTCGAACAACCACGTAAATGGCATCACAGGGGCCCCCTCAGAACGTCAGAATAACACGCTCTCTAGGAATCTAAGCCATTCAAAGTCTCCGCTAGTATCATCGTCATAGGATTACGACGGTACAACATCCAGGAAATGATAGCCTCAAGTTAGAGGTCCACTAGTACATCCCCAGTTACCAACAACAGTTTTGAAACCAGGCCCAAAATGATGGCCCCAGCATGACTAGTATCACCAACATCTCGCAAATGCATAAAATGCAACACTACAAGAAGACAAATCATTCCTCCTGTGACCAACGACTTGGCTGCCGAAGGTGAAATATGGATAAATCCCGCCAATAACTCCTTAGGAGAATATGAAACTCAGGCAAAGTCGTTGCAACGCTGGGATTTATCCCCAACATGGTAGAAAACTCTTCATAGGTCACACAGATTTCTTCCAACTCGAAGAGAAATACATGGTCTTTGGGGTACCAGAATTCCACAGCTGCCATCACCATATTCCACTCTATGGGTCGGTTGTACCATAAAGAGACTCGTTGCATGTTGAAAGTGTCATAGTCAACATTGTAGGAACACATTGCTTCCAAGGTTTAGAGGTAGTTCGCAAATCAACACTACTAGGGAGAGCCATATCACAAAAGAAGAAGAAAGTGAGAAAAGAAGTATATAACGGAAAAAGAATGTGGAAGTGTGAAGAAAATCTCCATCCACACCCCTATTAATACTTGAAAACTCTTAAGAAAAGACAAGAAACCCTGCAGAAATCGAAGGAAAACTTACCCCACCAAGTACCAAGCAATTTAAAAAAGTACAATCAAATCCTTGGGTTGATTAGACGGGACTAATATGCCAATAGGCAGGACAAGGGTCATACCGATCAGTAACCCCCTATTTTTGGGAATCCCCATTTTCCTCTTTTGTCAAGGTCGAAAAATCGAATAAAAGTAATTTTTATCTTAAGGGAATTCCGAATTTCCCTATCCTTATGTTTTTACTTATCCTAGTTTAAAATAAAATCCTTCTCAAATCGTTTCTAAATTCTTTTTATGGTCTCAGTAGAAAAGTAAAAAGAGCATGCGCATTAATCACTAAAAACAAAAATCCACAAAAAAAGTTCACTTAAAAAGATACTTGTTGTGTTACATCAGTGTTGCAGGAGAAATATAAGAAATACAACGGGGCATAGCTCTCACCCAACTTTCTCTCTCTCTCTCTCTCTCTTCCTTCTTTCTCTTTACTCTCTCTCTCTAAGAGCCTCCCTCCCTGCGGCGCCCCCTCTTCCCTCTGCGGCAAGACGATGTGCCACCACTCCCATAGCCCGACCCTTCCTCAAACGAGGCAGACGGCACCAGATAAGAAGATACTGGGATCGTATCCTTAATGTGGGCAGTAGCCAAAGATATCCAATCCCTCAGCCAAGTGGTGGAGACCCGAATGTGCTGCAAAAGAAAATAGAAAGAGCAAATCAATCAGTCTGAGGCAAAGGAAGAAATTAGGAAATCAAAAGACAAAGAGGAAAAAAGTATATCTCAGGTCGAAAGATCTCCTCTGTCAAGAATAACTCCTCTGAGTCCACCGCATTAGGACGATGTAGCATACGCATCAACCCTCCATCAACCCATCGGATGTTGTAACCGGGCGAGTGCAGTTGTGTAAAATAAGTCTCTGACGTCGTCGCCGCCGCTGACGTGGATGCATCACCTACGTTGTGGGAGGAGCCCGCCTGCCAACTCGAGCCCACCCAAGGGAGAGTCATCACATAATATATACTAGGAGGCATCAATTAGCTCGACATGAGATCCATATAGTCATATATCACTGTTGTGTCGGTATACAATGAATACGGCTCTCCCATTATCGCCGCCACCTGAGCATCCTCTCACATCTCCTACACTCGCCTTATGAATATATATGGCTTCACCAGAGGCACTGAAATCTCATCCTCTATGATCTATAGTACTACCCTCTCCCCGAGGTACCAAGAATAGCCAAACTCAGTCTCCAGTAAACACCACATCTGCGCATGTATCCCAGTCGACCTAGTGTATTGAATGGCAGTCCCTCGGGGATAAAAGGTCACCTGCAAATCCCTATAAAGAGAAAAAGATCAATATCAATACAAGATCATCAAAGGAAAGTATAGTCTCAAGATAAAAGAAGGCTTACCCGCTTGCTCATTAGGCCATTCAAGACCTGACACACAGTCTCTAGAGAGAGACTTCTTCGACTATTAGTTGGACTTCGGCCAACGGTAAATTCGACAGAATTCCCCAACAGAGTCATCCTTCAAAGATATTAGCTGGGTGTTTCACCTCATAAAACCACTTCTGGAAAGGACAACATTTGAGAAATCAAGAATAAAGTGCATAAAGGTAAATACGAATGCATAAAGGAAAAGTGAAAAAAATGAAGAATACCTTAAGAAGATACGCGGCTCCAGTAAAAGTTTGACGACAACACTGATTGAATGCATCAAGATAAATAAAGGGTGGCCAAAGTCAAGCTCCCCCAATCATAAAGACGGATATTCGAAAACACCACCCAAAATGTCAAAACTCACAAGTGCACGACGTCGGCACCAGAAAACCTCCCAGCACCAATAGAATAAACAGACGGGCCATCTGACGCACCTACCACCCATCGTTCTCATCGATCCCCCTCCTCAACAATAGCTCCCTCAACAAAGACAAACAGAGAGAGTCCCAGGAAACCACCCTCTCCACATTCCCTAATGCCGCCGTCACGGCCTCCGGCGTCACCCTCAGTGTCCTATCCACCTCAATCTGTAAACCATCATAGTCCAGCCCCAGCAGATGCTGCACATCAATGGGAGTCATTGTCATCTCCCCGAAGCTAAAATGGAAGGTGTGGGTAGTGTCCCACCACCTCCTCTAGAGCACACAAAATAGCATTGGAACAGGGCGTCTCGTCCAGAACAGACGCCAGCCTCCCTAAGCTGGATGATGACCCCATCCAGCTCACCACAGGTGGAGGGTGCTCCCAAACATCCCTAAGCCCCATGATCCCTCGGTCATGTATAATCGACATGGAGACATCAGGCTATCGAAGAAATAAAGAAACCCATTGTTAAATTCAATAAATAAAGTAATCTCGTCAAAAAAAAGAATACCAAAGGTCATTCAATACTTACATAACCGCCAGGGTTCACCACCCTAGAAGAATGATGACATGAGGGCTCATACAGAAGAGTCCGATCATCTACCACTGGCTCGAATGAGTCGAATGAGTTCTCGCTACCCATTGCAAGGGGCACCCTAGACCTCCACTCCAACCCTTCCCATTCGTCTGCATTAAGCCATGCCATGTGAGTACCACTGCTCGAGAAATTAGCCATTTCGGACGTTAGAATGATTTGTAGACGTTAATTGCAGAAGTATGGAAATCATAAAGTTATTAAAAATCAAGAGAACCCGCCCCCTTTTTATAGGAGGCTAAGGAGCATGCCAATCGACATCTCCCTGCCACCCACCGATTGGCACTGACCCTCCACCTGCTCGAGGTACCCCAAAAGACCGTGCCACTACTGTTTGGCACCCCTGCATCTATACTGGTTGTCACCCCCTTTAAAGTTTGGTACAAATAAAATACTAACAAATCCTTGAAAATTTCCTAAAATTACAAAATTAATTTTAGAACCTTTTTCACCAAGAAAAACATTTTTTTACATCCCATCAGAATTCCAGAAAATAATTCTCCCCAACAACATCTCTAAAGGACACTCCAAAATTCCAAAAATTCCCCAGCTAAAAAAAAACTCGGATCATTCCCTCTTCCCCAGCGGAACCTAAAATCAAATGATTCCTCAAATGCCCAGAGAAAGATTGTACATCCCCAGTGGAGTCCCTAAACTTATCAAAGGAAACATAAGACCACAGAATTGGCTTTGACCCTCAGAATTGGTAACCCTAACTGAAGCCCGTAGAATTGTCTTCGACCCTCATAATTGGTCGCTTCTACTTAAGCCAGTAGAATTGTCTTTGACCCTCAGAATCAGTCACCCTAACTTAAGCTCGCAAAATTGGCTTTGACACTCATAGTTGGTCACCCCTAACTTTAGACCGCAAAATTGGATTTGACCCTCAGAATTGGTCACCCCTAACTTAAGCTCGCAGAATTGGTCATCTCCACTTAAGCTCACAGAATTGGCTTTGACCCATAGAATTGGTCATCTCTACCTTAAGCCCACAGAATTGGCTTTGACCGACAGAATTGGTCGCTTCTATTTAAGCCCGCAGAATTGGTCACTTCTTTTTAAGCCCATAAAATTGGCTTTAACACTCAGAATTGGTCACCCCTATCTTAAGCCCTCCAAATGGCTTTGACCCACAGAATTGGTTGCATCTACTTAAGCCCACGGAATTGGGTTTGACCCTCAGAATTGGTCACCCAAAATAAGCCTTCAAAATTGGCTTTGACCCTCAGAATTGGTCACCCCTAACTTAAGCCCTCAGAATTGGCTTCGACCCTCAAAATTTTTCACCCCAAACTTAAGCCCGCAGAATTGGCTTTGACTCACAGAATTGGTCACCCCTAACTTAAGCCAATAAAATTGGCTTTGACCTGCAGAATTGATCATCTCTACTTAAACTAGTAAAATTGGCCACCCCAAATAAGCCCTCAGAATTGGTCATTTCTACTTAAGCCCACATAATTGGTTTTAACCCGCAAAATAGGTCGTCTCTATTTTAAGCCCACAAAATTGGCTTCGACCCGCAAAATTAGTCGCTATAATTTAGATCCTCAGAACTAACCACAGCCCACAGAATTGGTCGCCTCCCTACTCATCACATCCTTTAGGTCCTCAAAATTTGCCTCCCCAACATCACCTTAGGTCACCTTAGGTTCCCAGCATCGACCTCGACCCTTTGAATCGGTCATCCTCATCTCTTAAGTCCACAGAACCGACCTCTATTATGTTGTGTCTATTCGATGGCTATCTCTTGTTCCAATCTCACACGTCGAGGGGCTCTATAGACACCACCTTTTAATTCTCCCTTTAGGTACCTATCACCTCCCCATCTCACTATAAACCCTAGGTCTCACTCCGAGCTAGAGGCCATCGGGATCCCCTGGACCCCATTTAACTCCGATCAAATCTATCGTCAGAGAAAAAATTTGTTAAATATTTGAAGGTATCTAAATACCCATTCCAATAGTTTGCCCCGTGAGAAAATTGGCATAACGGTTCGAACCAACGGACTATTTTATTACCAAAAATCGATTTGAAGGCCACAGGGCACTCCCGGACCTCGAATTGTCCCCAATCAACTGCATCGTTAGAGTGAAAGCTCTTTGAATATTCAAAGGGCACTAAGACCCCTTTCCAATGGTCTGCCCCGTGTGCGAAACAGCATAACCGTTCAGACAAATAATCAGTTTTCCTCGAAAATCGATTCGAAGGCCACTGGCGCTCTCGCGCTCCGTTTGACTAAAGTCAACTCGAACGAGACTAAATGAACTCCGAAGGTCACTAAATACCCTTTCCAATAGTCTACCCCATGCACGATTCTGACCTATGGTACAGACGAACGATCTATTTTACTCCGAGAGGTCCCTGGGCACTTTCGGGCCCGATTGAGTAAGGTCAACCTTTCGAACCGAGAAAAACTCTTTGGAATGTATAATTACATTTCTTAACCTTTCCAACGGTCTACCCCGGGCACAATTCTGACTTACCATATGGACGAACGATCCATTTTCGTTCAACGATCTTCCGTCTGAAAGACCAACATGTACTTTTGAGCCAAATTTAACCCAAAGTCAACTCTCGGACTCGGGAGCGGTCCAAAGGACTCTTGAAGGTCTCTAAAGTAACTTTCTAACGGTATGCCCTGTGCTCAATTCAGATCAACGGATTACGTTCTACGATCATTTTTCCAAGAAAATTTACACGAGACTACCAATTGCCATGTCCAAATCCCTGCCTATCGGCAACCCCCTGACCCTATAAAAGGAGGGCATGACCTCACTGTAATACCCCGTATTTTTATGCTATATTTAATTTGGGGATTTATTTTTATCGACAGTGATGCTGAGAATGAACCAACTGTTTACCTTGATTTAATTTAATAAAGGAGCGATCGCCCGGTATTTAATTAGGCGGGGTGTCACAGGTGGTATCAGAGCATCAGGTTCTAGATTCCTTTAGGATCTGTGCGGCCTATTATGTTTCAGCGTTGCTTTCTTTGATATAGAGCCCTACTACTAGGAGTGTTGTGTCTATCTCTATACTTTGGAATTTCGTACTTCTGCGATTTGGTTATTTGAATGATGAACTCATCCAAATTTACTTAAATTTTCAGATGGATCGTCAAGAAGAACTAGCTAAGATGGTTAAGGGAGTCATCGAGCAAGATCGACTCACACCTCAGGTATCCCCAGCGAGAGTATCAACCGTCGAGTTAGCAGGTATCGTGGCACAAGCAGTTACCACTGCAGTTCTACAATATCAAGAACGCAGCCTACAACTTAAAAGAGGCAAAAGACCTAGAGAGGTTAACCTAGTGCATGTGACTGACGTTGAGAATTGTGCGAAGGCACCGAATCTGCGACAACAAAACAATCAAGATAGAGTCAATTCCAGTAGTAACGAGATTTATGTACAGAGACAAAAGTGTCAGGGACAACGAAGCCAGGTTCAGAAAGAAATTACCAAGAGGTGTTTCGGTTGTGGAATGGAGGACCACAAACGTAAATCTTGTCTGAATCAGACTGGGGATAAACTACAACCTGACCGGCAAAGAATTTCGAAACTCTGCTATAAATGTGTACAACCGGGTCACAAGTGGATGGATTGTCCTCGCCCTCACATAGTTTTTCCGCAGATTTCCCCTCAAGGCCAGCAAGACCAGGGAAAAAGAGAGACTAGTCAATACCGTAAGGAAGGGAAGCAGTTTCGGGGGAGGTGTTTCCAATGTGGCAGGAATGGCCATAGGCGTCAAAATTGTCCAGAGAAGAATAAGGTCCCATGGCAGGAATGTGCTGACAATGTACCCCAGAAGCCAACTCCGCCACCCTTTCCAACAGCCTCAGTTCAGCAGAGAAAGCTACAGGGCGGACGTGTCTATAATTTCCCACAGGCAGCAACCCCGCAGGCACCACCCGCGGTTGAGGGTATGTTTTTTCTATCCATGTTACTATGAGTCGAGATTTGTTTGTTACGAGGGCAACGCATTGTATTATAGCTACGCATTTTGCGAAGTCCTTAGGGTTGTTAGCCACAGCAGAGAGCACCGTGACGTGTGTCGACTCACCACTGGGGAGTGGGTCACTTATATTCTTTATATGCCGGGGAGTAGGGGTAGAGATTGGTAGCTTGGTATTGCCTGCAGACATGCTAGTCTTAGACATGCACGAGCATGATGTAATCATTGGTATGGATTGGCTCGCATCTTATAGAGCCATGATTGATTGCTTCGGTGGGAGCATTGTTTTTGCCATTCCGGGGCAAGAGATGTTTGTAGTGGCGATGCCTCGCCCAGAGGGAGGTTCGACCACTCATTTATATTACATTGAGGAGGATACCTATAAGGAGGTTGTGATTCCTTTGGATTCGATCCCTGTTGTTAGGGAGTATTCCGATGTGTTTCAGGAGATACCAGGCCTACCGCCCAGTCGTGAGATAGACTTCGTTATAGATTTATTGCCGGATACGAGACCTATAGCACGCGCACCGTACCGTATGGATCCGGCAGAGATGTGAGAGCTACGAGATCAGATTGAGCAGCTATTAGGTCAGGGCTTCATTCATAGGAGTACCTCACCTTGGGGCGCTCCAGTCTTATTTGTAAAGAAGAGAGATGGTTCACTGAGATTGTGCGTGGACTACCGGGAGTTGAACAAGGTCACGATATGGAATAAGTATCCGTTGCCTCGAATCGATGATCTATTCGACCAGTTGAGGGGAGCAACTTTCTTTTCGAAGATAGATCTGAGGTCGGGGTACCATCAGTTACGAATTAGAGAGCAGGATGTTTCAAAGACTGCCTTCTTGTCGAGATATGGGTCCTATGAATTCAGAATGATGCCGTTCGGACTCACAAATGCCCCAGCCATTTTCATGGACTTGATGAACCGAGTATTCAGAGAGTTCTTGGATCAGTTCGTCATCGTCTTCATAGATGATATTTTGATATATTCACACTCCGAGGAGGAGCATGCCGAACACTTGAGGCAGGTTCTTCAGACTCTACGAGAGCATCAGTTGTATGCTAAGTACGAGAAGTGTGGATTCTGGTTGCGAGAGGTACAATTCTTGGGCCATGTTGTTTTTGAGCAAGGGATAGCAGTTGACCCGAGCAAAGTGTCAGTGGTGAGGGAGTGGGGGCAGCCCACGACACCGACGAAAGTGCGTAGTTTCTTGGGGTTAGCCGGATACTAGAGGAGGTTCATTCGGGGATTCTCCAAAATAGCGGGTCCATTGACGAATCTGACTCGCAAGGGGGTACCATATGTTTGGGATGACGCTTGTCAGTTGGCTTTCGACGAGCTGAAGGACAAGCTTACTTCGGCACCAGTCCTTGCTTTACCGAAGCCGGGTGTAGAGTACCTGGTTTACATAGATGTATCCTTACGAGGACTTGGGGGAGTACTTCAGCAGGAGGAGAAGGCTATAGCTTTTGCTTCCCGCAAGCTTAAGCCGCATAAGAAGAATTACCCCACCCACGACCTGAAGTTAGATGCGGTCGTCTTTGCATTGAGAATTTGGAGGCACTATTGATTGGGCGAGAAATTCTGTTTGTTCACAGACCATAAGTCACTGCAGTACCTGTTTACTCAGCGAGAGCTGAATATGCGTCAGCGCAGATGGTTAGAGTTTGTGAAAGATTACCAGTTCGATATACAGTATCATCCGGGGAAAGCCAACGTAGTTGCTGATGCGTTGAGCCGTAGACCGGTTGACGATGTAGCGGACATCTGGAAAGCAAAGTGGAAGGAATTGGGTCACCAGGACGCAGTAGCACGTTCTTTCGTATCCATGATGACAGTCACACCTGAGATTGTTATGAGGGTCATACAGGCACAGACCACAGACCTGTTTTGTCAGGAGCAGATTGTACGACTTCTAGCCGAGGGTGCTGAGTCCTATTCTGTTAGTTCGGATGGAGGGTTGCGGTTTAATGGGAGATTAGTGGTTCCAGAAGGAGCGGAGCTACGTCATGAAGTGATGACTCATTCTCATGGGTCCCGATTTGCAGTACATCCGGGAGGCGATAAGATGTACCAAGACATGAGACGACATACTGGTGGAGTGGAACGAAGAAGGACATCGCTGAATTTGTGTCCAAGTGTTCTACTTGCCAGCTGGTGAAGGTGGACCACCAGAAACGGTCGGGATTACTTCAGCCGTTGGAAGTACCCACGTGGAAGTGGGTAAGTATTTCCATGGATTTCATTACAGGGTTGCCTACATCACAGCGGGGCCACGATTCTATCTGGGTAATTGTAGACCGTTTGACCAAAGTGGCTCATTTTCTGCCAGTGCGGACAGATTATACCACGGGTCAGTATGCCCAGTTGTTCATCGCTGAGATTGTCAGATTACATGGGGTGCCCTTAAATATTGTGTCAGATAGAGACAAGATTTTTGTGTCACGCTTCTGGGAAAGCTTTCAGGAGGCTATGGGTACAGAGTTGCGACTGAGTTCAGCTTACCACCCACAGACAGATGGGCAGACAGAGCGTACTAATCAGATGTTGGAAGATATGTTACGCATGTGTGTTCTCTATTTTGGAGGAGGTTGGGAGCCACACCTTCCACTGGTAGAGTTTGCTTATAATAACTCCTATCAGTTTACAATTGGCATGGCTCCATTTGAGGCTTTGTATGGCAGGCCTTGTCGTTCTCCAACTTGTTGGCTCGAGGTGGGGGACAACAAGTTGCTAGGACCAGAAGTGATTCAGGAGACCTCCGCGAGGATTGAGATAATCAGGAGTCGTATTCGGTTAGCCCATGACAGACAGAAGAGCTACGCCGATGCGAAACGGTTTTTCCGGGAGTTTAATGTGGGAGATCAAGTGTTGTTGCGTGTATCTCCTATGAAAGGAGTGATGAGGTTCGAGAAGAAGGGGAAGTTGGCTCCGAGGTACGTAGGACCATTTCCCATCATCGAGAGGATTGGGCCGGTAGCATACAGGTTGGGATTGCCAGAACATTTACATCGCATCCACGATGTATTCCACATCTCGTCGCTGAGACGATATCTTCGGGATGATATGGCCCATACGCACATTGCGATAGATGAGATAGACTTACAGTCGGATAGCTCTTACGAAGAGAGACCAGTGGCTATTCTAGACTATAGTGAGAGGAGATTGAGGTCGAAAGTAGTTCCACTTGGGCGAGTCCAGTGGGAGCATCATAATGTGGAGGAATCCACTTGGGAGCGTGAGGCAGATATGCGCGAGAGATATCACCAGGTATGCCTTATTTTCCGAATTTCGGGACGAAATTCCGTTATTAGGGGGGAAGTATGTAATACCCCGTATTTTTATGCTATATTTAATTTGGGGATTTATTAAATTTAATGTGATGATTTATTTAATAAAAATCCGGAAATTAATTATGTTATAATTATTAACGTGACTAGAGTTGGTAATTATGAGAAACTTGTTGAATATTACTAATGAGCATAGTAATATATTATATTGGTTATATTGAATGTCATAAGTGAATTAAATGACTATTTCGGAAATTTAAGTAAGGACGTGCCCGTGTCACGTCGGGACTTATTTTGTTAAATAAAAAGTGAATATTTTATAAGTTGTCCATATGGTCGTTTTGAGTGCGCCAATGCGTCCGGAAGGGTCGAGATAGTCAGAAAAGTGTACCCGGGGGTTTAGTTCGGGCCTCGGGGTGTTTTTAGGCCTAATTAGTGACCCGGGAGGGCATTTTGGTCATTTTACAAATTAGGGTAATTAAACCCACGAATTTCAGCCATCCTTAGCAGCCATTTAAGTCAGCCTTTTAGGGTTAGAACATTCAGGACCCTAGAACGGCCATTGGAGTAGAGAGGAGAGAGCTCTCAAGGTGATTCAAGGCCAAAACACCACCAATCGCACCACCGTCACCACCAACGCGTAGATCGCGAGGAGGAGAACGCAACCACACCAATATCAGCAGGAAACCAGACCTCTGAAATCCCAGGCAAGTGTTTAACTTGCGTATTTTCGTTGGTGCAATATTCATATTAGTGTAGGAATGATTAGGAGTGTAATCAATGGAAGAAAACCCCAAATTTTGATAGGAATTTGCATGTAGAAAACATTATAACCATATTCTGGAAATAGTATGTGAAGTAGATGATTAACCCACGAATTTTTGATGCTATGTTAGAAGGAAATTCTGGAGAAAACTGTTTAGAACAAAAGTTAAGAAAACATTAGGGTTCTTGATGTTTAAATGAGATTTTGGGTTGTTTAACCATGTTTAATGTTGGAAATACGCATGCTTAACGTTAAAATCATCTGGAAATATGTTATTATGTTTGTAGTAAGAGTTTTGGGACGATTAGTGTTGGGAAATATTGTTTTGGGTGAAGAATTTTGGTAAAACCCGTAACTGCACTTTTGCAGGATTTCGCAGACCTGCTTGATCGATCGATCGAGCCTAGAGCTTCGATCGATCGAAGGTTCGATCAATCGAGCCCCAGACCTCGATCGATCGACCCTTCCTGGCAGACTCCGATTTCCCCTTGTTTAATTAATTGAATATGATTCATCGTGAAATAGCTTTTGGGCTTTATGAATAAAATATTTTGGGATATAGGAGAGACCAGTAGGGCATATGATTAAGTGTTGATAACTTTTTATGAGATGATAATTGTATTTTAGGGACAATTATTTAAAGGACGAGGAAACTACGTAATTCAAGTGAGAGATTACGTCAAATACTTATGATAGAGAATAGACTTTTACCTACTGATTTTGCTACTTGGATGGATAGAATCCACTAGTGTCACATAGCTAGTGAGAAAACCCTTCGAGTTAAGGTTAGAGACGAAACCTTATACGTAATCATAATAATGAGAAATTAAGGATAAATGTTGTGACTATGGGTTACGAGAGGCACCTATATTAATATGATAAAATGGGTATAATTATATGATTGTGTGTACATATATTATATACATGTGAAAAACGTACCCGCGCTACTTGTTATCCCTGAGGTTACCGCGCTGGGACGATCTTATCCTGTGTTGCTTTATGGGGGATATTGATTTGTACCCTAGAAGATAGAGATCCTAGGTACGGACTATCAGATTGATAGTCGGACGGTCCTAAGAGACGTGTGGGTATGTACTGACCTCTTGGACTTGGAATCTATGCTTCGCCTCAACGTTGTTTTGTATATGTTAATACAGTTCGAGAGTGATTCCGAACTTGTATTTCCCTTTGTGTGAGCGATACGGGGATTGGATAGCAGAGTATGCCCGCACCATAGTTTAGTTGGGGTGCTGTTATATATATATATATTATCCGAGTAGTTAATATATATATGAGGTTATATACTTTAACTGCCTACTGTGATTTGATAAGTAGGACATAGTTGTTGACGCAATAATAAATACTTGTTTTGTGAAAGTATGAGAAGGCACTAGTAAACTTTATAATTTAATGAAGCTAAAACGAGAGTAGTGCTACAAATTGAAAGTAACCTTTTTAAAACATTGTCATCGTTCGGTTTTGAAAACTTATGAGTAAGTTAAGATAAACTAGACTATTTGGGAAGGTTAGTACGATAGGCGTGCACATTAGAAGAGATGTGAGAATTTCTCAAGAGAGTGTCGAACTAATATGATTTGCATTGGCCTGTATCAATTTAAATACTTGCTTAACGTATTTTAGAAATCAAACACTTTCGGGCTCTGACCCGTTTCTTTTCCTCTCTCTCTCTCTCTCTCTTGTATATATATATGTATATTTTCAGGTGCCCAGCCACAGGGGCGTCTCGCTTAGGATCCTTTGAGAAGAACGAGCTGCAGCTTAGGTGGAAGTTGCAGGTCACTTGAGTAGACGGCTTCTGTTATTGACTCCACTCTTATTACTCTCATTTATTGGGCACGTGTCGCCCCTTTCATCATTTCATTTACTTGTTGGGATCTTTATATTTTCAGTTATTCCAGTATTGTTTTATGGGATTTATTCAGGATAGTTTATGATGTTTGGTTTTATTATGTTGACATTCGATTGACGAATGTATGGTTTTATTTTAGTTCTTCGTGGTGTGATTCTATATTGTAGAAATGTTGTTTTGTATAAGTAAATCTTTTCTGTAATTAAAATTTGGAAGTTTGTATGAAAAATGTTTTTGACACTTAGCTTAATTATTTAGGGTGTTAAATTGGAAAAATTATTTTTATCGACAGTGATGCTGAGAATGAACCAACTGTTTACCTTGATTTAATTTAATAAAGGAGTGATCGCCCGGTATTTAATTAGGCGGGGTGTCACACTCACTACTAAGGACACCAACGGAAGAGATCCATCAGTATCAGTGATCTCAGCAACATTCCCTCAAAATTAGCGAAGTTCCTCATGTGAAGTTCCATTTAAGCTTACATTCCCACCCTTTTCATACCCAATTTGGCAAAATATCCTTTTCTTTCATCAACACTCAAGGGAGTTCATCCAAGATCAAAGATCAAGCTTCAAAGAAGGTCCAATTCCTTCCCTCTCTCTTTAAATTCCTTATTTTTGCATAATATACATTAGATTCATAATCTAGTTCTTACTTTAGTTCATACTAGGCTTGTGTTTCGGCCGGATCGGATCGAAAAATGCCTCTTCGAAAAAAAATCTGATTTTTTCGAAAATAAAATAACTATTCCGATCCATTTTTTTTGGAAAATTAAAAAAAATTCCGAATTCCGAAAAATCAAAAAAAATCAAAAATTCAAAAAATATATTAAAAATCCAAAATTTTTAAAAAATAAATTATGGATTTTCAATTGCTCGAAATTCTCATCTTAAATAAATAAAGAAAATGTCTTAACCCAACATGTAAATATATGAGAATTTGACCCATTTCTTCATTTGTGTAGAAGTTATGAAGATACTCTCCTTTTATAAAGCATATTTTGGAGCCTTCTCCCTCTTCCAACCGATGTGGGATATGAAAAACTTTCAAAAAATCGGAAATCGAAAAATAATTTCAAAAAAATCAAAAATAATTCGAAAAAATCGGATCGGCATAGTTTCGGAAAAATCGGATCATAAAAATCGAAAATTCCAAAATTCAGAATTATTTTTGATTTTCGATCTGATTTTTTTCAAAAAAAATCGGAAATCGGAAAATCAAAAATTGACAAACTAAAATTACATTCCCAATTCAGAAAAAATCGGATCGAAAATCGAAAAAATCAGAAAGTTCGGAAAAAAGCACATCCCTAGTTCATACACATTAATATCTACATTTTTATTAGTATATTTCACATACTTTATTTTCTACAAAAATTCCAAGAACAAATAAAAGAGGGTTACACCCGTAAATTCCGAACGAAATTATCCATTACACTTTTTTCAAAACCAAAAAACACATTTTCTACACATACACATATAATAAAATTCCATTTGAATCTGTGGAATAAACCCCACCCTTATGCTACATTCGAACTACGTGGACTTTGATGGCTTTATAGGCTACGTAGGTGTCTCGGATTAAAATCCGAGACTCAAGTCCAACTTTCCAATTTTCCTATTTTCCAATTTTATCAATTTCCCAAATTCCCTAATTTTCTAAAATCTCCTATTTTCATATTTATATATGTATATAATGCTAGTTCGCGTTTCATCCAACAGATATTGTCGTTTCCCAATAACGATCAATATCTTGATAAATGCACAAATCATACTTTCTATATATATATATATATATATATATATATATATAATTTTGGGCACATTCCTACGGATGACCTCACTCTACCTTATCCACGGTATGAGATGAATGATTCTGATCTCCATTATATAAACACACACACACACACACTTCATGGGGATATAAAGGAAAATAATAGCACTAGCCCATGAGAGACCGAAAAGGCGGGATGGGTGCATAACACCTTCCCATTTTGTAACTTATCCCTCAAACCTTTGAACTATTGGTTTCGTACGCATCAGTTTGTCCTTGATGCTGCTCTCTCGAAGTCCAAGCATGTTCTTTTGCATGTTTTGTGAAAAATACGCTGGTGACTCCATCTCTTCACATTTACTCCCACGCCGATGACGACCGAATCACCTTTCAAAGAAGGGTTCGAGATTGCGACACAGTCTTTTCGAGGGATCCTCCCCTGACACTGCTCGGGATCGCCACAAAGATGATGTCATCTAAATTCACATTTTCGAGACCTAAGGACGATTTGAGATTCATTCGTTTGGAGTACACATATTCCTCATGCACATATGTTATGTATGATTGCATTGATTTACCTATCGAATATGTTCACACCCAATCATTCTATTTCCATGATTTGATTGTCTTAGTGTAAATTCATGGGGTGATTTTTGTAAAATTTATGTTTGCATTTTCGTATGAAAAATTGAAAAATCAAAAATAGTTTATGGAAGCTTCTGGGTTACTCCTTTGCATGAGCGTAGTTTGCTTCTTATTTGCTATCCTTATTTGTAGTGAAAACTCCATGTTGATTTTGTTGATTCGTTTCCTTATCTATTTCGGTTAAATAAAGAGGGGGCAAACGAATCATGGGGGAGTTTTTGCATTATAGAAGAGATTTGATTATTGATTGATTTATTCTTATATAATTTCAAACTCGATGCGTAACGAAAGTATTTACTTTGTCTCGTGTGTGTAGGTACAAAAATTAAAGGTCATTATATTGCACACCCTGATGAGAAAAGCTTGAAGATTTGATGTTGAAGATTTTGAAGAAAAATTTGATACTTGAATTTTTTATACCTTTTCAGTTTTGGGTTTATAGGAGGGTATTAGATTTGTATAGGAATTTTAATTTGATAATTTGGATTGTTTTTATTTTGTACCAACATAGACATAGGGGGATATATGTAAGGACATTATTTTATTGTCCAGCTTACATTTGAGCATGTCGTATATCGCTATAACCATCGAAGACTTATTCAAGACCAATCACGCATCAAGACGGATCCGAATATCAAAGTGTGACACCCCGCCTAATTAATCCCGGGTGATCAGTCCTAAATCAAGTTAGAACAGGTTTCTCATTTGGTCCATTCTTAGCATCATTGTCGTCTTATTAAATTACTAACCACCTAAGTGAAAAAAATTTAGACTGGTGCCAATTTTTATCTTTCATTAATTAAACAAAAACCCATGCGGAAAATAAAACAATACAACAATCACAGATAACTGAAAATCATCCACAAGTAAAAATAATTAACCGAATAAACCATCGGTCCAAATAATAAATCTCGTAAAGACAAGAATGAACTCCCAACAAGTCTAATACAAATGAACGGAATGTGAGCAACATGCTCGAATAACTAATTATGAATTTCAACATTAAGAATGAGGAATGAGGCGTCTATCAAAACCCCGCAACATCCACATATGCTGCAGCAACGGATCCCTGGAATTTAGTCAAGGCTGGCGTCCCTGTGGCTAGACACCTAAAAGGTTTTGAAAATAGATTTATAGCAAGGGTTAGTACCCAAAACATTTGGAAAACATTTAACAAATGATTAACTTGAAGTAATAAATAAATATGCATGCTCTTCATATTCTAATTAGTATCGCACTCTCTTGAGGACTTCCTTACCCCTCCTCTAATGTACACTACTAACACTTTAATTAAATTACCGAGTTATTCATCTCATGACCAGATAATTAACAAAGTTCCTTTATACCCACCCTACTCTAACTGAGTATATAGTGATTATGATTATTAAGTTAATAGTAACATCAACTTAACTAAAACATTTCCCTTTTTAAATTCATATAACTTCTACACTTGTTATACATATGAAACAACTCATATTTTTCATTAATAACCCGTATATAATTAATTATCTAATTATATACTTATAATCATATTTCAGCATTCACAATCATACTATAATATATTTAACAACTTGCATCCACCCGAGTAAAATACTCACAAGATGTAAATTCTATAAAGTGCTATCCCACTAGGTACAATCACATAGCCTAGTTATCCCAAGTCAGAATTTCACACCAACTTGATAAAAATAAATAATTGGAGGCGGTCATATTCCTTCCCTGAAAGTGAGATGTCCCTCACCCATATAATGGACGCTATGACCTCGGGAATATACTCACCCTACTCCTCAAGTTAGGGGATTCATCCACTACGCGAAACCTCCCCCTATAGCACTATAGTATAAAATATCTAATCACTGATATTAATGTACACACCATATATATATACTATCACATCCGTATAAATATAAAAGTCCCGGCTATACCGTGCGGTAAATCCGTAACATAAGCCTATTAAAATTATTAAGAGTTTATGGTCCAACTCTAAATATTAATTAAATTGCACCTTAATTAATTAAGTTACTTTTGGTGTCGCCCCCACCATAAATTTGGACTTACTCACGTAGCCCAAAATAAATTTACCCGAGTCAAAATCCCCGACTCTAATTTATTAGCCTCTGTCTAATTAAATTATTACATTTCGGTTTCGCTCAACCAATATCCCCGGACTCGACAATAGCTCTGTATTTCATCGTGACGTGACAACCAAATTTTCTGCCTCAAACCTTAATTAATTTATCTACAATTAATTAGATTTAAACTCATGTATTTAATTTCTCAATAATTAATTACATAAGATTTTTATATGAATTTCCCCTTTTATATAATTAACTGGCGAAACTGCCAAGTTCTGCCGACCGTCGATCGATCGACCCCAGACCGTCGATCGATCGATCGAACAGGCCTTCGTCTTCTTCGCGAAGACAGGGCAGCCATGGACGGATTTACTTAAACCCTAATCTCTTCTAACATGAATTACAAGCCTTCTTATCACAAGTACATATTAGAAACCTTATTAGGATCCCCCAGAAAGTCCACAACAATCATCAATTCGTCCATAAACTACTGATTCATAATTTTGGGGAAAAATCTATCTTTATCCTTAAACACATTTACACCCCAAATTTCTTCATCAAACTCGTTCTAATTTATCCGGATATCATTCTAACAGATACACATCAGTATTCCAATATCAAATTTTTACATAAATCCTCATAAATTTTGGCAAATCAGATTAATATTTTCTTTTGTTTTTCAAAACCCCATGTTTATGCCATGAAACCCCAAAACGAATTTTAATTCATTACATCACACAAATATGAATTGAAAGACAGATTTAATACTATTGCAAGTTATTCACTTGCCTTAGGTTTCATAGTGTCTGAATTTGAGATGGATTCCAAGGTTGAAGATGACCTTTGTTGGCTCTTTTGAGATCTCCAAATGGCTTTGGCTGCTGTTAGGGTTTTCTAACCCTTTAATTCTTCTCTCTAATTAAGCTCAGCCATGCCCTTATTTCTTTTTATTAGGTTAATTATCCTAATCCCGTTTTTTGACTAATGGGCCAAGCCCAAGTGACCTAAATGCCCCCCGAGTGGGCCCGACTATGTCCAAAAACGTCCCGTGACCCGTTTACTACCCCCGGGTACACTTTTCCGACTATCTCGGCCCATCCGGACTCAACTGTACACTCAAAATTTGCATCCGAATTAATTTATAAAAACACTTATCCCCCACCCAATATAGTCTATACCGACTTCCGGATGTGATAAGTACATACCTCGTCATTAATACTCGAAACGACGTAATTACATTATTACTATTCACTTAGTAAATAAATTTCCCTAAATATTAACCATTCAATCCCAGATTAATATTTATATATTATTTTACCATAATTAATTCATTAAATTACAACCCACTAGTAATTTAGAATTTCCGAATTAATTAAATTTTAAAGGTACCAAAAATACGGGGTGTTACATACTCCCCCCTTACAAAGGAATTTCGTCCCCGAAATTAGATTGTACCTGCGGTGAAAAGCTCTGGATATTGTTCCCGCATATCCTCCTCCCGCTCCCAGGTAGACTCGTCAACATTGTGATGACCCCACTGTACTCTAACCAATGGAACAACCTTGGATCGTAATTTCCGCTCACTATGATCCAGAATAGCCACCGGCCTCTCCTCATACGAGATGTCTGGTTGTAAGTCGATCTCCTCGAGTGGAATGTGCCAAAAGGCTCTCTCGCTCCTTCGATATTTCTTCTGCGATGCCACATGGAATACATCGTGTATCCGCTGAAGATGTTCTGGTAACCCAAGCTTATACGCCACCGGTCCCACCCTCTCAATAATAGGGAAAGGTCCTACGTACCGCGGTGCTAACTTACCCTTCTTGCCGAACCTCATCACCCCTTTCATAGGGGATACCCGGACTAAAACCTGGTCCCCAACTTCTAGCTCCACATGTCTTCGAGAAGCATCAGCATAACTCTTCTGCCTGTCCTGAGCTATCCGAATCCTTCCTCGAATCAACTCTATCTTGGCAGATGTCTCCTGGACAATCTCCGGCCCCAAGAGTTTGTTGTCCCCCACCTCTAACCAACAAGCGGGCGAACGACAAGGTCTCCCGTACAGTGCCTCAAACGGTGCCATGCCAATCTTGAATTGGTAAGAGTTGTTATACGCAAACTCTACCAAAGGAAGATATTTCTCCCATCCTCCCCCAAAGTCCAAAATGCACATTCTGAGCATGTCTTCCAGCATCTGATTAACTCTCTCATTCTGTCAGTCAGTCTGTGGGTGATACGATGTACTCAAGCGCAACTCCGTGCCCATTGCCTCCTGAAAGCTCTGCCAAAAGTGGGCGACAAAGATTTTGTCTCGGTCGGATACAATATTTATTGGTATCCCATGCAGCTTAACAATCTCTACTATGAATAGCTGTGCATAACGCATCGTCTCAAAGTCTGTGCGTACCGGCAAAAAGTGGGCCACCTTAGTCAACCGATCCACAATAACCCATATGGAGTCGTGACCCCTCTGCGATACAGGTAACCCTGTGATGAAGTCCATGGAGATGCTCTCCCACTTCCACACGGGAATTTCTAACGGCTGTAGCATCCCTGATGGTCTCTGGTGGTCAACTTTCACAAGCTGACACGTGGCACATTTCGAAACAAACTCCGCTATGTCCCATTTCATCCCTGCCCACCAATACTGCCTCCTCATATCTTGGTACATTTTATCCCCACCGGGATGTACCGCAAATTTCGAACCATGGTATTCTGTCATAACAGCGTGCCTCAAATCCTCATCCTCTAGCACCATTAACCTCCCATTAAAGCGTAGGCCTCCTTCTGAGCTAATTGAGTAACCCTCTGCTCCCTCAGCTAACAACTGGCCCACCCTATCCCGGAAAATCTGATCCTCTGTCTGAGCCTTCACAACTCGCATAATGATCTCGGGTGTGATGGATAATGATGACATGCAAGCCTTGGCTACGTCATCCTCATATCGAAGCTCTCTCCACTTCGCTTTCCATACCTTCGATATCTCCCCAGTCGGCCTTCGACTCAATGCGTCTGCTACCACATTGGCCTTACCAGGATGATACTGAATATCAAACTGGTAGTCCTTCACGAATTCTAGCCACCGCCTCTGCCTCATATTCAGATCCTTCTGTGTGAAGAGATACTGAAGTGACTTGTGATCCGTGAATAGAGTAAACTGCTCTCCTACAAGATAATGCCCCATATCCTCAAAGCAAAAACGACCGCTGCCAACTCTAGGTCGTGAGTGGGGTAATTCCTCTCGTGGGGCTTTAACTTCCTGGAAGCATAAGCTATAGCCCTTTCCTCCTGCTGGAGTACACCCCCAAGACCCCGTAAGGATGCGTCTGTGTAAACCCGATACTCTAGCCCTCCCTTTGGCAATGCAAGCACGGGTGCAGATGTCAACTTGTCCTTTAGCTCGTTGAACGCTAATTGACAATTATCATCCCACTTGAAAGGTACCCCTTTCCGAGTCAGATTCGTCAAAGGTCCTGCATTCTTAGAGAATCCCTTAATGAATCGCCTGTAGTAACCGGCCAAACCCAGAAAACTGCGCACCTCGATCGGTGTCGTGGGTTGTCCCCACTCCCTCACCGCCGACACCTTATTCGGATCCACTGCAATACCCTGATCTGACACGACGTGACCAAGGAGCTATACCTCCCGTAGCCAGAATCCACACTTCCCTAATTTGGCGTAGAGCTGATGATCCCTCAGTGTCTGTAAAACCATGCGCAGATGCTCTGCGTGCTCTTCCTCGGTGCGCGAGTAGATTAGGATGTCATCAATGAACACGATGACAAACTGATCTAGGTACTCCCTGAAAACCCTGTTCATGAGATCCATGAACACTGCAGGTGCATTGGTGAGCCCGAAGGGCATCACCCTGAACTCATATGAACTCAAATGAGCGAAAACTTCACCGTTTAAGCGATCAGCCTATTTCATCCAAGCGACTAGCCGCCTTAATGTTTTTATAAATAGTTTGTTAAACAGCTTTGTTTTGGTTCTGAAGACCTGAGAATTTCATTCTACGAAAACTTCTTTGGAAGAAACGTTTGTCATCTCACTTTTAAGAGTTTTAGCTTTGTTTTCAATTCACAAATAATCCCAATTTTTATGTAAATTATTTTGGATACCAAAAACATAACTTTGTGAAGTTTCTCTTGTAGAGAAGACCTCTACTGCTGATCTAGGTTCCACGTAAGGGAGGTACTGGGTTGACTGATTGCGAGTCAATAGGGAGTGCTCATGGGTATTCTTGGGCGGATTGAACTGTGGTTCATATGGAGTTGCTGCGAAATTCCATTGCTGATTTAGGTTGTGGCCTATGTGGGTTTTTTTAGGTTAATCCATTGTAGATATCATTGTAAGTATTATAGTGAAATAAAAGTTTTTACCCAAAAGGGTCTTTTTTCCTTAAATTTGTGTGTCAAAAATTATTTTTGTTGGTTTGATTTATCCACACGTAGTTACATGTTTAGGGGATGAATTGATTTGGTTTGATATTTGTCACTGATTAAATAAGGTTAACTTGAAATTTGCGAATTCGGTTTAATCAATATCACACATACATGAGTTATACAATATAGGTATTTGTATTACTATTGACACATGCATATGAGGAGCATAAATTTCCTCCATGTCATCTAAATAAAATTTCCCTTGGGCCATAAACTCCGCAAAATTATTATTGGTTAACTAGATTTGAATCTGAGTCGCATCACTAAAAGTGGATTTATATGCTTTCGTGCCATTGTCATAACTTAGTTCCTAAGGACATTTTTGGGAATGTCATTTACCACCACAAATGTAACATGTGATGTAATTTGAATATACTTTCTTCCTTTGACCACTTTCTTAACCGAACTCAAATCTAAGTGGGTATGATTTTAATTCCCTTTTGTATGAAATAGTTTTTGCCATTACATGGCAAAATATACTAGTGATAAAGGTAATATCCACCTGACTAGTGTTGAGGAAAGCCAAAATAGATACCTTGTGAGCTTTTTCTTTAAAATCTATTCTCTTTTCTTTGATCGGTTCTTTGGGGTGATAATTAAAGTTTGCCTCATAGGTTTAAAAAGATCATAATTTATCTACTCTTATGGGAATCTTTAGCAAATCACAACATTCCAATAGCATCAACCTTGACACATACCTAAAAGGAAGGGATATAATCATCTTATTCATAATTGTAACACCCAGACCCAAATTTGGGCTACCATTGGGTCAACCCACACCCGAGTCAAGGTTTTAATGGGGGGGAGTCCAATTTTGTTATTTAAGAAATCCTTTAATTTGTACCATTTTATAAGGAATGAAATGTAATTAAACAGGTTTTAATTTAAGAAATAGGTTTTCACTTTAAGTAATCAAGTTAATTAGCAAGGTTTATTTCAAAAAAATCCATTAAATCCAAAAATGCAAATAATAAGGGAAATAAACCATGCAACATATGTATTATTACAACAAATGGCCCAAGGCCCGAATAAAAGACTGTTTAAAGTGATACAAATTAAATTTCCGAAAATCATAGTTTTAGAAGGTGCCAGGGTAGAGCTCTACCGAAGATTCATGGCCTCTGGGGCCTTACCAATGTTCTTATCAGCATCCCTACTAAAAATAACTGGGGTGGGGGTTTAACATAAAAAGTACGGGGTGAACGAACGCTCGTCGGGGTGGGAAAATACTAAGCTATACATTTTTTACAAAAGTACTACACATATAACGTGTGTTTTATCATTTTCGAAAAACGCTTATCAATTTAGACATTACTAATGCAATTACCATGCAAGGCAACCGAACGATGTGCTCATACCCACACTTGTCCATTTTACACCAACTTTTCACATAATTAGAGGTCATTTAATCATCTTTATCCACTAGTCTCCATTTTACTATTTCCATTAGGTTTCTTACATTTCCTAAGCATAACCTTATTTATTTCCATTTTCCATCATCTTGTTATTGATACTATCTTTTTCTCAGAATTTACCAAATAATTGCATACTTTAATGGGCTCCACACTGCTGGGTACACTACCATATGCTCTGGCCAGTAATTTTGGATCTTTTACCCCAGAGCTCCGAACCCTTCTTAATTCTTTCGCGGTTGCATTCTGTAAGGACACAAATTTCCAATTGAGTCCATATATAGTTTTGGCTCAATTCCGGACAAAAACATTTATTCATAGGATAGTATTTAATTGTAATATTCTCAAGCCTATAAAGTATGTGTTGAAGACGTAGCGGCAAAGAATATAAAGCTTCATCAAAATGTCGGTTTGCGTGCCTCGTTTCTACGTCATCAACTAAGGTTCCATGCTCCCAAGGTATGAATGTAATTATATTTATATAGGAGCTTGGAACAAAGTTTAATGGGTGTTAGGTTTAATAAAAAACCATGTTTTACTTTCTGAATAATTTAATTGGAACTTTAAAATAAAGTACATAAATTTTCTGGGCCAAAAATTGAATTTATCAAAAAATTTCTGGAAGTCGTTCGAAGTCTTGTTCGAACGATTTTTTTCGTTCGAACCAGGTTTTCGTTCGAACGAGTTTTTCGTTCGAACCAGGTTTCGTTCGTTCGAACGAGTTTTGCCAACGACCCTAACTGGTCAGTCGTTCGATATGTCGTTCGAACGAATTTTCTCGTTCTAACGAGGTATCTAACGAGGTTCTAACGAGCCCAGGCTGGTCGCTCGTTAGAAGTCTCGTTCGAACGAGAATCAAGTTCGTTCGAACGAGATTCCAGCGGGAACAGTTTTTTGGCAGTTTTATGCAGTTTTTCCCCACTACTCCACTTGGTTTTCAACCAACTTTTTTCATACATTATTATGTGCGGGAAACACATTTTCCAAGACAACTTTTCCATCCTAATACATCTCCTAGAGAGAGTTTGAGAGATCATTTACAAAAGGAAAATGTTCATGTTTGAGTGTTCTTCAACTTAAAGAAAAATCTTTAAACACTTAGTTTACACCCATTGTTGTTTATCCAAGTTCTCCTACATAAATATCAATTACTTGGAGGTTGTTTTGGCACCGGTTTTTCTCTACACCGAATTGAAGAGAAGTTCGTTTCATTTCTACCCGTTTGGAGAAAGGCTCCATGTTCGGGTGACGGTGACCGTTTAAAGTCCTATCGGTGAATTCCGAGACCACGGTGGAGCTCCGTTGGTTATCCGCAAATTGGAGGTCGATACAAGAAGAAGCATCATGGCTTGAGAGGGTTCGAGTTTAGGAAGTAAGTCTTTTGTCTTGTATTTTGTAATACCGTTTTTAGTGGATTTGAGGCTAGGGCCGTCCCGAGGTTTTTTCCCGTTAGTGGGTTTTTCCTCGTACATCACGGTGTAGTGTGACATTGTTTATTTTATCTTGCTCAATAATTTAGAATCCATGCTTAGGATAATTTCAAGATAAAATTTGGTTTAATTATCACACTCACTTAATTTGGGACTTAATTTAAATATTGGGTAAAATTGGTTTATTCAAGTCTTTTGCTAAAATTGGTTTCGCCTAACTTTGGATAATTGTTAATTATTACTTAGGAAAATTCTAGGACTTGAATTATGTTTTAATTTGTTTTGAGAAATTAAAACTTGTTGTTATTTTTGAAAGTTGAACCATCACCTGTTTTTACAACGCTTCCGCATATCATCTCGAGATTTTCATCTATTGAGTTTACATAAAAAGGAAATTATATTTTAATTAAGATAATTAATCACCGGAGATCCAACCGCGTTTTCACATTCGAGTCCATATTAATGCGTTGTAACATTTCATCAAACGTCCACATTATTTCACTGTTCTTATCATTCTTATAGTTCATATTTATATTTCACACCGTTTTCATGCCACTTCATTGATTTCATTAATTTTTCATAAAAAAAATGACTGATAAGTTCAAATGAGGAAGTCCAACTACTAGGACCCTCTAGTTTGCCAAAATTACCCTTTTGATCTTTATTTTACCAATACTTTGTGAAAAACACATTTTCATCATTATGACATCAAAAATCCTCATTTTATGTCCGAAAACCATACTTCATCCTTTTACTTCAAGAAAATCTCATTTCTTCACATTTCTTCAATAAGAAATACATTTAATATTTTGAAGACTATTTTACCAAAATATCCATTTTACCCTTATACTCACACGTTGTCTTGAACCTCAATATTCTTCAATTTATCAACATTTCACAACATATTTAGGGGTTGAATTTACCAACTTTCATATTTCATCTCAAACTCATTTTAATCTTCATTTATCATGTTTGTATGTCCTATACTAATATACTAAAAGATTCCACAAATGTGAAGATAGATTTTAACCTAGAAATATAAGAATATGAGTTGCAAACATGATATTAACATGAAATCATATTTCATGTTCATATTCATAATATTCCAGGATTAAAATGATGATTGTTCTTTAAAATCCATTCATGTTTAGTTTTCTTTAAAACTTGCATTTTTTATAACAAAACTTTAAATAAACATACTAGAAAATAATTTTGTAAGATTAACTACATTTTAGCATGCATATTAACATGTAACTTAGGTTTTAATCATAATAACATAGTGAGGAAAACCCTACCTTGAGTTTGAAGAGGAGAAACTAAGAAGAATGAAGAATGAGGCAGGAATACTCTAAGAAATCCTCAAAAAATCTCCTAGCAACTCCAAAAGCTCCATGAAATACAGCAACTCCTCTTGAAAGCTCCAAGAACACTTCTTTAACCTAACTTCTTCCTTGGACAAGTCTCGAAATGAGTCTTACAAGCTTGAAAATGAACTAAATAAGGATTGGAATGGAGGTATAAGCCTTAAAATGGGGTTGGCAATGGAGGGAGGGACCTTAAAAGAGATAGATAATGCCTAAAAATCTCATGAAGGAGTGTTAGAATAACACCCAACACTCTCCCATCTCTTATTTATACCCCAAAGCCTCTTACACTTTTACCCTTTGGTCCACCAAAACCCTAAACCCATTTGTTATGCTCTTTGTGAGCTTAACAGAAAAATGATCTAATGGTCCCACATTGGGATATGTAGAAATCTGACTTTTTGCAGTCTCGTTCGAATGAGATTCAACCTCATTCGAATGATAATACACATCCCATCCGAATGGGCTTCCAATGAGGATCACAAGATGGTCAAAAGTGGACAGAACATAGTCATTCGATGTTCATTTGAAGCAGTTGTTCTAACGATATTTAAATCTCATTCAGATGACTTAGCATTTTGTTCGAACGACCCAAAACCTTTCTTAGTTAAATTTTAGGCCATTCAATGCCATTTTAATTCCATAAAACCACAAGAACAATTCAAAATAGACAACTATCCATTATATTAAGTTCATGGATAATAAACATGCAAATTACAGTGCAAAGAGGTACAATCTTGGACACGGGTGATAATACCATATATAATATCAACAAGTATATAATATCAACAAGTAAAACAGTATGAGCTCAATCTAGAATAGCTTTTCAAGTGAAATAATGGTGTTTAAACAGGTGTATAAGTGAAGAAGGAAATAAGGAGAAGAGGAATAAGACTAGAATATAAGTGGTTCAGCCATTTGGCCTACTCCACTATGCAGGTGAGTATGAACTTCACTGTAAAAATGGGCTCTAATGGCCTTAGTGATACAATTAACACTACTTTTTCTCTCTATTGTGATAGCAACAAAGTTTTGGCTAGAGTATGAATATTTTGATCCTTTACACTGATGAAGAAGATGAGTATATATAGTGACTGGGTGTGTATTAAACCCCCCAAGCATGTAGTAAGCATGAGTAAAATGTATTTTCCAATAAGAATTTGTCATTTGTCACTAGCACATATAGATCATGATGATGAAATATTCCCTCATTTGTAAAGGAGATCTTGTTATAATGATTTTGTGCACGTGGGATCACCAACTCACGCGCACTCTTCCACGCATGCCCAAATCCACACAATCTGCCAGCTTTCAACTATCGGCCATTCGAACCAAGCCCAGGTCGAGTTTCCAAGTTTGATATTCTCATGGTACGATAATTATCATACTAAGATGAGTCTTCATTCATCCCCTAACCTCTAAGTGATGGACGAGGGCGAGGGAACTAGAGTTATAGGGTTACTATTATTAATGTCGTTGACTATGTTCTGAGAATAGTACGAGACTTTATGTGATGTGTTTGCAGCCAAGGACGAGGCCCATCATGATGGGTCCACAGTTGAGCCGTAGTTTTTCCAAACTGATGGTTTTTCACTGGTTGGCCTTAGTCGATGTGTATGGTCCATAGACAAGGTCATACTTAGTATATCAATAGGTGTCACATTCTCCCATCCTTAGGATATTTCTTCCCCAAAATCAACATAATAAAGCTATGCAAAGAGTTTTGGGTGCATATCGTGCATCTTCGACTCGTGCACCCAAGTTGTACCTTCTACACCTTCAAATTCCTAAAGGACCTTCACTAGCGAGATGACCTTATTGCACAAGAATCTTTTCTCACGATCCAAAATAAACACTGGTCTTGTAGGAAACATAATATCTTCCCCCAACTCAATGTGGTTCTAATTGATGACGTGCTGAGCATCTGGTATATACTTCTTCAGCATAGGTAAGTGGAACACAAAATGAACATGGGATAACTGAGGCGGTAATACCAAGAGTTATGATACTTCTACGATCTATTCCAGGATCTCAAATGGACAAATATACCAAGGGGAAAGCTTCCCCATCTGGACAAACCACTGACTTTCGGTTCTCACCCTAACCTTGAATAACACATGATTATCCACCTCAAACTCTAGATGTATTCGCTAATTATCAATGTAATTTTTCTATCGACTCTGAGCCATTGTGAGTCTCTGTCGAATCAGCTAAACTTTATCGATCATCTCCCTGATCATGTTCGAGTCCGTGAGATGCTTCTCACCCACTTCTACCCAATAGAATGGAGAGTGGTATGGTCTCCCATAAAGAGCTTCATATGGATCCATACCAATGCTAGCCTGATAATTATTATTATAGGAAAATTATGCTAGATGCGGATTCTCCATCCAAGTACCCTAGAAATCAAGGGCACAAGCCCTCAACATATCTTTTAGAATATAAATGGTTCGTTTTGACTGCCCATATGTCTCTAGATGGTAAGTTGTACTCACGTTCAAATAGTTACCCCATTCTTGTTGAATCTTCCTCCATAATCGAGGATCCCTGTATGAGATAATCAAGAGAGGGATGCCATGAAGACAAAGTTTCTCTTGTACATACAACCTTGCTAATTTATCCATCTTATCTATAACCTTAATCGATAAAAAGTGCACTGACTTCGCAAGTTGATCCACTATAACCTAGACTGCATCATGACCTCGTTCAGATTGTGGTAAGACTGTGACAAAGTCCATTATAATGTGTTTTTGATTTTATTCCTCTACTGTAGTGGTTGCAACAGTCATGTCAGCTTCCTATGCTCTGCCTTAACTTATTGTCATGTATATCACTTCGACACATACAATTTGACATCTCTCTTCATACCGAACCATTAGAAATCTCTACACAGGTCCTTATACATCTTAGTGGAACCAAAATATATGCTGAAGCGTGAGTGATGTGCCTCCGCCGTTACCTCATCCTGAAGTTCATCGATGATCCGAACAATCAACCTTCCCTTATGTTGAACTCCCCCAAACATGTCCACAGTGGTAATGTGCAAACTCAGGATCGCAAGACTGAGATTCCAACACCTTCTGCTGAATGAACGATCAAGCTAATACTCCCCCAAGATATTCCCTATCGCAACCTCTATGGACATGCAAGTCAAACTTCTGTAACTCATTAAACATCTTCGCTTGGTAACACTACATTACTACTAAAGTGAGCCCAAACTTTTGACTAAGAGCATATGCCACCACATTGGACTTACCGGTATAATGTTCTAAAGAAAAGTCATAATTTTCCATTAACTCAATCCATCTCCTCAGACGAAGATATAGATCGCTCTTAGTGAAAATGTACCACAGGCTCTTATGAGCCATATACACCTCAAGTTATTCACCGTACAAGTAGTACCTCCAGAAATTTAATGCAAACACCATTGTGACCAGATAAAATACATGGTTGGGGTAGTTCCTCTCATGCACCTTTACCTATCGAGATGCATAAGCAACCACTAGACCCCCTTGCATCAGTTCTAAGACAAGCCCTGATCTGAAAGCATCACATTACACATTATAGTCGTTTCCTCATTTTAAGAGGATAAGAACCGGTGCCAAAGTCAACCTAACCTTCAACTCCTAAAAAAAATTTGACTCGCAGTCCTCTGACCATGCAAAGCAAATATCCTTTCGCATCAATAATGTGAGAGGCAACGCAACCCTCAAGAAATCTTGCATAAATCTCTTGTAGTAACAGACCAAATGTAGAAATTGCACACGTCCATAATTGTCATCTGCCTATCCAAAATTAAAATTGCCTCAACCTTTGATGAATCAACGAAAATGCCCTCACTAAAAATTACATGGCCAAGGAACTTGACCTCGTTCATCCAAAACTCGCACTTAATAAATTTGGCGAACAACTGATTCTCCCTGAGCACCTGCATGATCATGCAAAGGTTCTCCTCATGGTCCACATCCGAAGCCGAGTAGACCAAAATATCATCCACAAAGATAACCTCAAATCCATCTAAATACCAATTATTGATACGGTTCATCAAATCCATGAATGTTGTCGTGGCATTTGTCAAACCAAAGGGCATCACTAAGAAATCATAATGTCCATACTACGTTCAAAATGTTATTTTAGGAATGTCTTCCTCTCTAACATGCAACTGATGGTACTCGGATCGGAGGTCAATCTTCTAAAACCTTCCCGGCCCACATAACTGGTAAAATAAATCGTTGATACAGGCATACGGTACTTATTCTTCACAGTTACCCTATTTAGCTTCCTATAATTGATATAAAGTCGTAAGGAGTTGTCCTTCTTCTTGGAAAAAGGAATGGAGCTCCCCAAGGGGATACACACTGGGACGAATGAAACCCTTAATGGTCAACTCTTCCAACTGAACCCTCAACTCTTACAATTTATTCGGATCCATCTTATGAGGTTGAATGGAGATAGGCAAAACGCACTGATGCACCTCTATAGCAAATTCCACCTCCCTGAGTGGGGGTAAACCAGGAAGATTGTCAGGGAACACATCGGGAAACTCCTTCACCACTGGATAATTCGATCAGGATCCTTCTAAGCCTACATACTTCTCAGCCAACCAAAATACTTCTTCTTCTCTTACATGATAGAAAACTTACAAGGATAAACCACATCATGTTCGCTACTAAAATAATTATGAGATTCGTCTAGAAGAAACACAGACATACTATGCTAATGGCATTCGATGGTAACGTCAAAGAAAGATAGCCTATCCATATAGAGGATCACCTTGAACCATTCCATGTCCATGAAAATCAAGTCATACTCCAAAACTTAATATCCATCCATGACTACGCAACTGCGATAAACCCTATCAAGAACTACATTGTCACCAATCGAAAAACCTATGAAGATAGGAGGGTAAAACTAATCTACCTCTAAACCTAAGTTGAATGCTAAAGAACTTAAGATAAATGAATGTGATGCGCCTGAATTGAACAACACCTTTACCCAAGTGCTGAACAGTAGAATCATACCTTCCATAATTGTTGGATCATCAAAAGGGGCTACAAAATGGAACATGGCAAAAGCGCGTCAGGGGTTGAACCTACTGCTCTAGATACCGAGAACTTAACCTTGCTCGCGACTGCTCTAACCTTGACTGGACATGAACCGTACACTATGCCTCGCTGGCTGACGATACCCAAAGGGAAACTACTATTGCTGGGTGGGGCACATATGACTAGAACTATGGCCATGTACAAAATTGTTGACTTCTGTGTTGGTTCCCAAAAAGATCTCTGCAGGCAGACCCACTTTAAACGAACTGGGAACCCACACAAAAAACACATCCTTTTGGTAGGGGATATAGGGTTCTGATCACTAGTACATTAGGAATAAGATGTACTAACACCCATAGCGGCATTAAGCATCGCAAGGAAGCCTCGAGCACCGGGCCTAATCTTCTTACGGCCACTGACCTGGGACCCACTGGTCTCCGTATTCTTCTCATGAATGGCCTTGTCGTCCTCTACCACAAGCTCAAGTTTAATGGCCTTGTTCGCTGCCACCCTAAAGTTTGGCAGATCCAAACCAACCCTAAATATAGGTACACGTCCTAATCAGAAATACCTGGGGTAGGGGTTTTAACATAAAAAGTAGGGGGTGAACGAACACTCGACGAGGTTGGAAATACTAAGCTATACATTTTCAACAAAAGTACTACATATATAACGTGTATTTTGGCATTTTCAAAAAACGTTTATCAATTTAGACATTACTCATGCAACTACCATGCAATACAACCAAACGATATTCTCATACCACATTTGTCCATTTTACACCAACTTTTCACATAATTAGAAGCCATTTAATCATATTTATCCACTAGTCTCTATTTTACTATTTCCATTAGATTGTCTTTCTTACATTTCCTAAGCATAACCTTATTTATTTCCATTTCCATTATTTCGTTAACAACATTATCTTTTTTTTAATTTACCAAATAATTACATACTTTAACGGGGTTCACACTGCCGGCTACACTACTATATGCTCTGGCCAGTTATTTTGGGTCTTTCACCTTGGGGCTCTAGGCCCTTCTTAATTCTTTAGCAGTTGCATTTGAGTCCATATTAATGTTATTTAATATTTCATAAAATGTCCACATTATTTCACCGTTCTTATCATTCTTACAGTTCACATTTATGTTTCACACCATATCTATGTCACTTCATTCATTTCATTCGCTTTTCACAAAACATAACGACCAATAAGGTCAAATGAGGAAGTCCGAGTACTAGGACCCTCTAGTTTGCCAAAATTACCCTTTTTCCCTTTATTTTGCCATTACTTTGTGAAAAATACATTTTCATTGTAATGACATCAAAAATCCTCATTTTATGTCCAAAAATCATACTTTATCATTTTACTTCAAGAAAATCCCATCTCTTTATATATCTTTAACAAAAAATACATTTAATATTTGGAAGACCATTTTACCAAAAAGTCCGTTTTACCCTTAACTTATGTGTTGTCTTGAATTTCATTGTTCTTCATTCTATCCACATTTCATAAAATATTTAGGCGCTGAATTTACTAAGTTTCATATTTCATATTGAAACTTATTTTAATCTTCATTTACCATGCTTATATGTCCTCTACTAATATACTATAAAATTTTATACATATGAGTATGGATTTTAATCTAAAATTCAATAATATGAGTTCTGAACATAATATTAACATGAAATCATATTTTATGTTCAGATTCATCATATTACAAGATTAAATTGATGTTTGTTCTTCAAAATCCATTCAAGTTTAGTTTTCTTTAAAACTTGCATTTTTCATAAAAAAAAAATTTAAACAAACATACTAGAAAATAACTTTGCAAGATTATCTACATTCTAGCATGCATCCTAACATGAAGCTTAATCTTAAAAACATAGTGAGGAAAATCCTACTTCGAGTTTGAAGAGGATAAACTAAGAAGAATGAAGAATGTGGCAAGAATACTCAAAGAAATCCTCAAAAAATCTCCTAGCAACTACAAAAGCTCCAAGAAATACACCAACTCCTCTTGAGAGCTCCAAGAACAATTCTTCAATCCAACGTATTCCTTGGACAAGGCTTGAAATGGGTCTTACAAGCTTGGAAATGGACTAAAATAGGCTTGAAATGGAGGTATAATCCTTAGAAATGGTTGGAATAGGGTTAGAAATGGAAGGAGGGACCTTGAGAGAGAGAGAGAGAGAGAGAGAGAGAAGGAGAGCCTAAAAATCTCATGGAGGAGTGTTGGAATGACCCTCAGCACTCTCCTATCTCGTATTTATACCCAAAAGCCTCCTAGGCTTTTACCCTTTGGTCCACCAAAACCCCAAAACCGTTTGATTTGCTCCGTTATGAGCTTGACAGATCAAACAATCTAATGGTTCTCATGGCAACAGCACATTTGGATCTGCAAAATATAACTTTTTGCAATCTCGTTCGAACGACAATTCACATATCGTTCGAACGGGGTTCCAATGAGGATCTAATGATACTGGTCAAAAGTGGGCAAAACATGGTCGTTCGATGGTTATTTAAAACATCTGTTGGAACGAGATTTGAGTCTCATTCGAATGATTTAGCATTGAGTTCGAACGACCCAAAATGTTTCTTGTTTAAATTTTAGGCCATTCAATCCCATGTTAATTTCACAAAGGCCACAAGAACTATTCAAAATAGGCAACTATCTATTATATTAAGTCCATGGACATTAGGCATGCAAATTACAAGGGAAGGAGGTACAATCTCAGGCATGGGCATCACAGTAATGACCTCTTTTATCATATTAACCAAAGAAAACATCGAATTTACTATATCAGTGAGTTGAGCGTAAAACTCGTCAAAAGTTTCATTTTTATTCATGGTGAGGATTTCGAAACGAGTGATGGGGAATTTAATATTCTCATACTTCACAGTGGAGGTGCCTTTATAGGTTATTTTCAAATCTTCACACGTCTCCTTTAACATTAACATGTCAAAATATTCCTAAACTCACCAATGGTTACGCAATCAAAAATTGTGTCAGACCGTTAGAATTACAACCAATCTCTCTCATTTCATTCTCATACCAACTAGATTAGATTATGGGACCTGAATTTTATCAATGACAGTAACCAAGTGTTCTCATCCTGTCAAAACACTATTCCAAACTCGTTCATCTAACAAAATTAAAATCTGGAAACTTATAAACTTTCCATTACGAATAGTTGATATCATCAAAAGGTGGAGGTCGGAGAGACAAACTTCTATCCGTCTAGAATAGTAATTGAGAGGGTGATCTCTCGACAATAGCTACATAAAATAAATATTAAGTATCGTTCAAAAAGATAATTTCCTTTTTATTTTAACAAAAGGCATGCAATCCTAAAATCTCTATGTGCACAAAATGTTTTATTAAGTTTAAAATCTAGTAAATGTTTATCTTCTTATTAAATTAATTTTTCTAAAGAGCTGAAAAGATAAAAAGAATCACACAATAATAAATATGTGAGGAAAAAACACACTAACGAGATTCAATGAGAACAACAACTATACTATGGTATAGTTTTACAATTAGAAAAAATCAACATAGAATCAAACAACACACTAATTTCACAATCTACTCCTTCACACCATATCTTTTGGAGAAAGACATTAATAATTGGGGCATGATACATAACAGTGTCAGATTTTGGTCTACAACCAATGTCTTCAAATATTTGTCAATAAAAAAACTCCTATAAAGTAGAAGAAAGCTTTGTTCCAAGCCAATGGAACCAATACAAACATAATATTGCACCTGATATGTGTCAAGATGTCTAAGTAGAGAAGTATATTATTTCTCTATAAACTCACAATGTATTTTTCACATTTGAAGAAGAACATACTTGAGAACAAAATATTTCAAAAAAAATAGTTTGTCAAAACTATCTTAACTATGACAACCTTTCTTCTTATATTCAAGAATGAATTAAAAAAACCTGAAGACACAATGAATACGTAAAAAGATTTTCTCTTGAAAAATATTTTTCTCACTCTATGTGCTTTCTTATCTTATTTTTCTTCTTAGTTAGATTAGTATTCAATACACAACATAAATGGCCAAAAGGGGAAGAAGACAATAGGGTATCACTTTTTTATATGTTGGACACTCACGGTGTTATGACACAATATATGTAACATAGAAGAAAGATTGTATCATAGTTATATAATCTAAGGAGATATGGACTCAAAAGTACACAAGAAGATTGTTCGATGAGCATTCGCTGAAGCAAATTCAAAGTGAAGAAGGTTGCACTCTAAGTCAATGATTTTTTCATTAAAACTTGCAAAGGTTGTGACCAATGAACAATCAACTTTACTTTAGCAAAAGTTTTTTCATCGAGGCAAACTCAAAGCGAACAAAGGTCGTGATTGGAGCCATAGTTTGAATACTTTTGTAAAACCCAAAATTTTCTTATTTCTGACCTGAGAACCAAGTAAATTATATATAGACAAGATGCATTTTAAACCATAAGTTTTATGTAGGAAGAATATATTGCATTGTGTATTTGGAAACATCAAAGTTATATTTAAAAGATTTTCAATTTATAAATATCTTTTAACTAGGGGTGAATTCAAGTCCTCAAGTCAATATAACTTTATCGTAAGTGGTTAACTCGAAGCAATGGTTTGAATAATTCCGGTGAGAGCTTGATGAAGCTTTTCAGAGACCTCTTATAGATAATCCCTTCGTTCATTATGTTCAGGACCAAAAGTGTCAAGCACTTGACTAGTCTGGCTAGACTCTCCTATCCTAAACGATACTTTTATAAAATTATCTCAAGCGCAAGATGAGAATTCCTAAGAGTGACCGAAGGGTTGGATCTAATATATATACTTACGCATGGGGGAATCGTTGCAAATAAACTCTGGTAGCAATGTTGTAAAATGGACAATATTCCAAGAACCCCAACCATTCTTGGACACACAACATGTGGTATCTATCACGCAGTTCAATTTGCATAAATATAATGGAATGGATGTATCCATATTCGATGGTTCATGTGATAAAGTCTTCAAAGAATTTAGTCTCATTTTAAGATATAGAATGAAGTGGTCTTCAAAATTTTGAGTAGGGGTGGCAATTCGGGTTAATCATGTCATTTTCGGGTCGCATAGATTTTTATAATAGTATAAGTTTTGGGTACTCCTAAATCTATACAAGCTAATCGGGTCATGTTCGAATCATTTCGGATTATTACCGTAAACGGATTATCGGGACAAAAATTACCAGCTCTAATTTTGAGCAATAGGATTTTGGGTATGAGTGTGAGATGGGCTTATGGATGGTTTTCCTTTTCGAGAGAAAGATATCGAATGTTTGGTAGTCATTCTTTAGACAATATTTTGATGTTTAAAAGTCGTGAAATTCTAATAATAAATGGGTACGTGGATTGGAAAGTTACGTGTCAATAGACGATTTAAAATATGAAGGATTTGATTTTTGAGGGAATTAGATCAAATATAGTTGACTCGTCTAAGACATAGTCAACAACCCCCAAATAATAACCATAAGTATCTTTGTGGAACATTTTCCTATACACTTGGTATTAATTTTATTCCATTTCAATAAAAACTAATCATTACAATTCAACAACTAATTACAAAATGAAGCGTCACCACCACTAAATCAATACATAAGTCAAATAATAACATCATGTCTTCCAGTTCCCGCTAACACAATTACAAGCATATACGCATAGTACACGGATATATATACACACACACACACACACACACAATAATTGTCCTATACAGGAAGACCGTATATGAGTAAAATATAAACCAAACAATTTTTTTTTTTTTTTTGTCTCAGAATTGCTTGAGCTCTCAAATAACACATGTTGCATGAAAATTCTGCGAACAATATAACCTCATATTTCAGAAAAATATAAACCAAACAATCATACATAATTTTTATGCAAATTTCGACATTAATCTTTAGTTGTTTCAAGGGAAAATGGCAAGATTTTAGGGATCACCTGTAAACAAGGGTGAAGGAATTTGTATGCTTACAGTTGCATGACTTGGGGAATTTATCTCTCATTCTTCCTTACATCAAGGATATTATAAAAAAATCCAAACCACACAAATTTGGTCATATATATATATATATATATATATACACTAGCGGATGTCCGTGCTCGAGGACACGGTGATAAATTTGTCCCCGTGATAAAACTCAATCCATAATAACCCGCCTTTTTAAAAAAAAAACTTTAAAAAAAAAATATATATATATATATACACACACACACAGACGGATTCAGAAATTTATTTTGGGTGGGGCACAAACCATTGCCGGGGGTTCGAGGCGGGAGCCCCCGAATTTTTTTAGGTTACAAATTTTTTAGTGGTAAAAATTTGAATTTTTTTCTTTTTGGGGGTGAGGCACAACTCTAAATTTACAATTTTTGTAGGGTAAAATTTTTAATTTTGAGATTTAGGGTGGGGCACTTGCCCCACCTCCCTTCCACATAGATCCGCCCCTGTATATATAAAGGACCTTAGTCAATTGAATTATAATTATGAAATAATTTTGACTAAGGTCCACACCCAGGGTTTTAGCGACACTTTACGAGGATCCTTTGCAACGAAATGTGAGTTTCGCAACATTTAAGTTAAGAGGGCTATTGAAAATTATTGTAAAAAAATCAAGCGTCTTGGCTGCCACTGGGACAGTCTTTGAGATGGATTGGGTTTGGTCCTCAGTTTGATCTCTGGCACTATCAAAATAATGTTTTGTCAGCGAAAACCAAGAACCGCAAACGTAGATTAGTTGAGATACGCTTAAAGCTGGTCCGAACATCACGTGGTATGATACAAAAAAAAATTATTGTAAAATTGGGAGTCGACTCAAAAAGAATCATAGGAGTGTAGTTTAAAGCCAAAATCAATTTAAAAGTTGAACTCTTCCCCTGCAATTTTCTCTTCACTAATAGTTAGAAACTTACCAATTGGTTCCAGTTGTAAGACACTTGATATCAATCATTTGTCATTATATAGTCTGATGAGGATATTGATAACGTTGTTTTCAAAGCATCATCAATATGAAGACCATGATGGCTATGAAAGATACTTGAAATGAAAGGGGACAATTTAAACCATTGATATCATTGCATACAGATTACAACTTAATTGACATGAAACAAGTCACCAAATGAGATTTAATACGGAAACTAGAGGGGGCAATTCGGGTTAATCGTATTATTTTTGAGTTGCGTTGATTTTTATTTAAGTATAAGTTTTGGGTACTCTTAAATCTATACAAGTTAATCGTGTCATATTTGGATCATTTCAAGTTATTACCGTAAACGGATTATCGTGTTAAAAATTGTTAGCTCTAAAGGAAACTGCTTCTAAATAGACTTGTTAAAAATCTAAATTAGCTATAATTATTTTAAGTTATCTAAATCGTCAAAAAAAAAACTCAAGCCTTTTTTGTTTTAATTATATTTTGGGTGGATTGTGATTAGAGAGATATAATTTCAAAGTACTTTTGTTTGTAATTATATTTTGGGTGGATTGTTAATACCCTAGATAAAAAATTTATGAAACATTTAACTACAAATCAAAATTTAAATCCGTCTATCCCAATAGTTAACAATAGGATTCATAATTGGATCAAAATCTACTGTAAGGGTAAAAAAATCCTCGGTGCTATTTGTTTTTAACTCAAATTTGAGTTTAGATGTGCTAAATTTCATTTGTTTGTTTATTAAAATTTTAACAAATTAATGTGCATATTGTCAATAAATCTTTCTGAATCTCATTAAGAGTTAATATTAACCCTAAAAACGTCTATTCTGATAGAAATCACTCAAATTTTTCTGGATTTAGAGTTTAAACTTCATATTAAGGGCAAACTGACGCATCCTTATCTATGGATTCTCATCGAAAATTTAAAATACGTCCCGCTTTAGATGGATTATGAATTCACCAACTTTCCCAATAATCCTGACTGGATAATCGCTCTAGAATAGGGATCAGGAAAGGTTCGGAAACGAAGCTAGTGAGTTTCATTTTATATATATGGTGGTAGGGGTTAAGGGTCTTAAGACTTTCCAACTTTCTTCAATTAGGGAATAGCGTGGATGAATCAATCATGCGTTTCCACAGCGTCCTACAACTCGTTGTTCGGTCCCTTTACTTTCTTTGTTACGGGAAGATGCGAAAGTAATCTTAGGTTCTTAGTCATCAAGTCATATCATTTAATCTTCAACCAGACGCGTTTATCTTACAATTTTTTTAACATTATTTCAACAAATTAGGTTCCACTCAATTTTACCGTGAACCAAATGGGGTGTCATTAATGACATTCTCACGATTAATATTCTCTATCTTTATCTTTCATTTTATGTCGCCCCCGGCCATTACAAAATTCAGACTCTTAAGGATGATGAGAATATAGAGAAAAAAAGGGAGTTTAAGAATGCGATGCTCAAGAAACGGACGAATTTTGGGCTTATTTATTCGTATTAGTAACAGACAAGTTAAACGGCTTGATTTTCAACCATTGAATGTGATATTTATTTTGACTCTGGCAAACTGTTCTTTGTCAAAGGTTGGTGTTTGTTTTTGTTCTCCCAGAGGACTCTTAACTCTCTAATTAAACTTCTTGGACTCACAAGGCAAAAGGCCATCAAATGAATTCTTCTAACATTGATCAAATAATGAATGCTATCTCGGGGTAAAGTTGGATATTTAGTAGTTATGAGTAATTTAAGGTTGGGCATGAAAGCATGTTAGCAATTTGGGATCCTTTTTCACTTTTTGTGACACTTTTTACAGGAAGTGTCGCAAAAAATAAGAAAACTTGCCGCTAAAAGTGAAAATGGACCCTAAGGTTGTGATATTAAAAACTTTAGACCCGAACTTAAATTATGCATAATTACTAGACCCCAAAATACAAATAGACCTAATTTGTTTCTCCTCACAAAATTACTTCCTACAATAGCACTAAATTTACACCACGAACTCGGTCAACCAAAACAACAAGCTGAAGCACACATTCGTACACCACAATCGCATACATGCAATATTTTGTTACAAAGGCCAAAAATATATATGACTTCAACTCCTAACCTTTATATTGCTTATTATGTAAATAATCAAGCATTATTATGTTGCTTTTCTAGCTCTAGTTTATCTCATCCATGTTATTGAATGGATTTAGTTAGGTTAAATTGTGTGGCTGAAAGAACTGTGTAACAATTGACAATGCATCATTTCCATGCTCATGTAGTAAAAGAGCATATTGAATCATATTCATCTTAACCCTTAAACAGGTAATCCTGATTTATATTTTTTCAACTTAAGCAAAAGCAGAGCTAAAATTCAGTAAGCATTCATCATTTGGCAGATGATTTGTCTCTCAATAGTGAGGAATGAATTTTTAACTATGTTTTACATTAACAGGTAAAATCCTAGCATCTAATATCAAATATTAATGTGCAAAACAAACACCCTTTAAGAAATGTGGCATATCGCGAGCTTTATTCATACTCAGCAACTCACATACGCGTACAAGACGCGCACACATGGGATTCATTTGTTTTTAATGCTCTGCTTCTAAGAATTTCAAATAATTGGCCACATTATATCTGAAATTTTTAAAGTCAGCTTCAGTGATTCTGTGAAACAACATCTAATATCTGAAATTTCAAAATTATTAGTTTCTTATTCAGGGACAAGATTTATAGAATTTCAAACACACACTTTTTTTTCGTATGTTTTTGCTTAGCATTATAAATTGTATTGTTCATCTTGCTCTTGTCAGGATAATTCTGACCCCTTCCCCTGTTTCCGAATACGTATATAGGATGTTTTAAGTAATCAGTGAGACACTCTAATATACTTTCAAGCAACATACCTATGAACATACCATTTTTTTAAAAACGGTAAAAAAAATATATTTTTCAACCAAATTTGGTATACATGATCTCCATGAGTAAATCATCTATAAAAAAAAATCAGCAAAAATTATAATTTGGAAGTGGGTGATTTGAAAATTGGAAGAATACGTGCATTTTTAACCACTGAAACTAGTAATCATCATCTTACCCTCTTCCAAGTCGTATTTTTTGATGAAATTTCTTGTAGATGATCTTCTCATTATGAAGATCGTGTGTACCAAAATTAGTTGAAAATATATTTTTTATCAACTTTGGAAAAATAGTTTTTTGGGGTTTAATCCCATGTCCAAAGTTTTGTTAGGCTCCCCTCCCATGTATTTTTAAAATTGAATTAAGTCACATAACCACCCAAAATCGTCTTGTAAATGCCTCTAATGATACTAAATACATGTAATTCCCTTTAAGATGGGTACGTTCATAGGTATGGTGATCCCAGTTCCATACGAGGATGCCACTTTTGAATATCCAAATTGCGATTCCCGAACAAACCATATCTCGGGATGGTGATCCCGGTTCATGGTACGTGGGAGGTATAGAGATCCCCATCACTATGGTCATGTCTACAGCAGAATCAAAGAATATGTATATTCAAGCGCTCCATTCCAAACTAAAGTGTTTGTCATCCAGTTACTTTTTCTAAATTATTTTTATCTATTCTTAAATGACCGAAAATAAACCCTTAAGCATATAACATATGACCAATACTTTGACCAAAACTCACTTGGACTGCCTCTATTTCTCTTTCCTGCATCTGGATGTTTGAGGAGAGAGGTTGCAACATGCACATAAAGAATAATTCTAGGGAAGCTATGAAAAATTTAAAATCTATGACTTTAGTTTGGAATGTATGCAAAATGAATCTTAAGGATAAAATTACTAGTAGTATAACTTTCACACATGAAAGACAAATGTATGGAGGGAGAAAATAAAATTTCAAAAATGTGAAAAATATACATATGCTTCATACATTTATATAATTCAACTACTCGAGGGATTTCATAAAAAATCAGACTACAAGTCGGAGAGATACAAACTCTCAAACTTGTAGACTACAAAACATTTTATGGATCTCTTTTGATAAATCTAGTCTCCAAATTAATAAATTTTGTCGAAATTCAACTTGTATTGTGATTTGTCATACATATTTCATCTCAAAGATTCGATTCAAAACGAAAATCTAAGGAAAGGGACCTTAGTCAATTGAATTATAATTATGAAATAATTTTCACTAAGGTTTTAGTGACACTTTGCGAGGATCCTTAGCAACGAAAAGTGTTAAGAGGGCTATTGAAAATTATTGTAAAATTGGGGGTTTAACTCAAAAAGAATCATAGGAGTGTAGTTTAAAGCCAAAATATTACAAAATCAATTTAAAAGTTGAACTCTTCCCCTGCAATTTTCTCTTCACTAATAGTTAGAAACTTACTAATTGGTTCCAGTTGTAAGACACTTGATATCAATCATTTGTCATTATATAGTCTGATGGGGATATTGATAACGTTGTTTTCACAAAATAGAGTAAATATATGTAGTGTCCAAAGCATCATCAATATGAAGACCATGATGGCTATGAAAGATACTTGAAAGGGGACAATTTAAACGATTGATATCATTGCATAGAGATTACAACTTAATTGACATAAAACAAGTCACCAAATCAGATTAAATAAGGAAACTGCTTCTAAACAGACTTATATACCGTCTTTTTTTTGCTTCAACAGGTCCCATGAAAAAAAAAATGGTTCAATAGATCTTATTTGTAAGTATACAGTGAATATTCACTGTATGTATAAATAGGATCTATTGGGAAAAAAATATTATGATAATACCTATTAGGAAATGTCTTATGTCAATAGGACTTATTTGTCAAGCTCCCAAAAAAAATTTAAGAAACATTTTACTACAAATCTGAATTTAAATCCGCCTATCCCGTTAGTTAACAATGGGATTCCTAATTGGAATCAAAATCTACTATACGGGTAAAAAAATCCTCGGTGCTATTTGTTTTTAACTCAGATTTGAGTTTAGATGTGTTAAATTTCATTTTTTGTTTATTAAAACTATAACAAATTAACGTGCGTATTGTCAATAAATCTTTCTGAATCTCATTAAGAGTTAATATTAACCCTAAAAACATCTATTCAAATAGAAATCACTCAATTTTTTCTCGATTTAGAGTTTAAACTTCATATTAAGGGCAAATAGACGCATCTAGGCCTGTAAATTGAGCGCTCGAGGCCCAAAGCCCACCCGTTCGGCTCGCTATTTTCGGGCCGAGCTATATTTGAGTTTGAGCCGAGCCGAGCGTGAGCCAAAATTTCAAGCCCGAATGAATTTCGGGCTGAGCTTGAGCCGAACCTCGCCAAGCCCGAATTGGGCCCGAAGCCTGAACTTCATATTTATAAATAAATAATTTATATAATATAACATATTTATGTTAACATTGTTTAATTAGGTTTCGTTCTTTTATTTCATTTTCTAATTTTTTTTTTAAAAAAAATCATTTGTCATAATACATTAGATTACATGTGATTTTCAATTTTGTGATTTTATTGTTAATCTCATTATGGGTATTTGATTTAATAATTGCTCAAGTCACAATAGGCCTTTGTTAGATATCAAATTTTGCTAAATGTATGAAATTTAATAGGTATTTATAGGTTTCCACTCTTATTTCCCTTGTTTTAATTTAATACATTTCATAATTATATATTTTATTTCATGAAATATCAATTAGATTTTAATGTGTAATTTTGTCCATGATGGAAATATAAGAAAAAAAAATTAATTCAAAATTTTTTAACAAAAAAAATTGAAATCGGGCCCGAAACCCGTAATATATATGAGCCGAGTTCGGGCCTAGGTGGGAAAAAATAATTCGGGCCGAACTCGGGCTTGAGCATGGGTAAGTGAGTTCGGGCCTAGCCTGAGTAACCCCAAGCCCGGCTCACCCAGCCCGATTTACAGCTCTATACGCATCCTTATCTATGGATTCTCATAGAAAATTAAGAATACATCCCGTTTAAGGTGGATTATGAATTCACCAATGTTCCCACTAATCCTGACTGGATAGCCGCTCTGGAATGGATCAGGAAAGGTTCGGAAAGGAAACGAGCGATTGCTAGTCAATTTCATTTCATTTATATGATGGTAGGGGTTGAGGATCTAAAGGCTTTCCAACTTTCTTCAATTAGGGAATAGCGTGGATAAATTAATCACGCGGTTCCACAACGTCCTCCAAGTCGTTGTCCGGTCCCCTCCACTTTCTTTGTTGGACGGGAAGATGCGAAAGTAATCTTAGGTTCTTAATCATCAAGTCATATCATTTAATCTTCAACCAGATGCGTTTATCTTACAATTTTTTTAACATTATTTCAACAAATTAGGTTCTACTCAACTTTACCGTGAAACAAATGGGGTTAATGACATTCTCACGATTAATTTTCTCTATCTTTATCTTTCATTGTATGTCGCCCCAGCCATTAGATACTTCGGACTCTTGAAGGATGATGAGACTATAGAGAAGATAGAGAATTTAAGAATGAGATGCTCAAGAAACGGATGAATTTTGGGCTTATTTATGCGCGTTGGTAAAAGAAAAGTTAAACGGCTTGATTTTCAACCATTGAGCGTAATACTTATTTTGTTTTGGGCCAAAAAATGGGGTCTTGACTCTGGCAAACTGCTATTTGTCACAGGTTGGTGTTCGTTTTTGTCCTCCCAGAGGACTGTCAAGTCTCGGCTAAATTTCTTGGACTCGTAAGGCAAAAAGCCATCAAATGAACTCTTCTAACATTGATAAGATGATGAATGCTATCACGGGGTAAACTTGGAGATTCAGTAATTATGGGTAATTGAAGGTTGGGGCATGAAGTTTTGCATGTTAGGAATTTAGGATCGTTTTTCATTTGTGATGCTTTTTACAGGAAGTGTCGCAAAAAATACGAAAATGTGCCGCTAAAAGTGAAAATGGACCCTACGGTCTTGATATTAGAAACTTTAGACCTGAACTTAAAATTATGCATAATTACTAGACCCCAAAATACAAATAACCCTAATTTTTTCTCCTAACAAAATTAGTTCCTACAATAGCACTGAATTTACACGACGAACTCGGTCAGCCAAAATAAGCTCAAGCACACATTCGTAGACCACAACCACTCGAGTAATATTTTGTTACATAGGCCAAATATATAGAACTTCAACTCCTAACCTTTATCTTGCCCAACCATGGAAAGGAATACACAATTTTCTCAAAAAATGGGCTTGACAATGTCTAAATACAAATCTAAATAACTAGTCTTCCCCGCCCAAACCATGACTTTAAACAATCTTGTCAAATCGAAGCACCACAATGCACTACCAAATACCCACAAGCACGTGCCGAGAATTAGTATATCCATATACCACTAACTACTCTGACTTTGCCAAACATGCTACTACGTGCCCGCATATATGCCCACGGTCTATTCGCCCCTTGGCCTTGGCCTTGCCCCAGTCGAGTTTGTCCCCGTTGTAATATGAAACCCGAGATGGTCGCGATAAACTTATAGCTTTTATAAGTCCAGAAGGGCACCAGCACTCATTGTACAACCAATGCAACCCAAAATTCTGCCAACTTTGGCACACTAGCATTGGCCTAAACTGTGTCAACTCCTTGCACATCACACTGTCCACAATTTCTTTGGGTCATACCTTGAGGAATGCAGCAGTCCCACAAAAACTAGGACACAACTAAGTACAAACCGAGACCATTAAGGTAAATAATAGAGCATTATTGTGTTGCGTTTCTAGCTTTAGTTTATCTCATCCATGTAACTGAATGGATATAATTAGATTAAATTCTGGCTGAAAGAATGATTCATGTTCTCTGAGTAACAATTGACAATGCATCACGAGAGCAAATTGAATCATATTGAAGCATGTCATCCTTATTTATATTTTTTACAACTTAAGCAAAAGCAGAGCTAAAATTCAGTTAGCATTCATCATTTGACAGATGACTCGTCCCTCAATAGTGAAAGAATGATTTTTTAATTACGTTGTACATTAACAGGTAAAATCCGAACATCTAATATAAAATATTAATGCAATATAATAAAAGGCAAAACAAACACCCTCTAAGAAATGTGGCATATCGCGAGCTTTATTCATACTCAGCAACTCACATACACGTACAAGACACGCACACATGGGATTCATTTGTTTTTAATGCTCTGCTTCTAAGAATTTCAAATAATTGGCCACATTATATCGGAAATTTTTAAAGTCAGCTTCGGTAATTCTGTGAAACATGTAATATACCAGTGAAGCAAAAAACTTCACAAATAAGTCGACGTATATTCATTTATAATACTTATTTAGCTTTCCTGCAAAAGGATAATCCATCAAATTATATGTTAATAATGATACAATTTCATGGTCAAAGAATCAAATCTCAAGGACAGTTCAGGGCAGGCCCTGCTTATTTAAGTACAAGAAGCTCTTTTTGCCAGAAAAACTAGTTAATGTAGGCACTGGAGAGAATCCAGCGTATTCCCCATCTTTCTTCGCTAAACAAACGTCGACAATTTTCTTGAGAAGCTCGTGTTTTTGGATGAATGGTTGAGCTGCATATTCCTCGAATGGCATCCACTGCAGGTAGGATACAAACATGTTGATTATTTTTCTTATTAAAATAAGAATGACAAATGTTATAAGCTTGAATTTGTGATTGGTGTGTCAACACACTTCAAGCTTTATAATGTTTAGTTTCTATATTAATTAATTGAGTAGTGGGTAATGTTGGAATATTGCGTATGCTTTAAACCCTAATTACAATATAACATAAGAAAACTTTGCCTTTTCACTAATAATATCAGAGCCTGGAGGCACATCAGTAGTCCTTCCAGCATATGCCAATGCATGACAGACAATTGCGCGAGATTGAAACCCCAATAAGAAATTTCAAAATTATTAGTTTCTTATCCCCCCCACCCCACTCATTGTGCAAACTCTTGCTCTCGGGATAAATCTGACCCCTTCCCCTATTTCCGACTATGTATATAGGATATTTTAAATAAATAGTGAGGCTCCCCAACATACCTATAAACATACCCATTTTTCAAAAATAGAAAAATAATATATTTTTCAACCAAATTTGCTATACATTATCTCCATAATGAGATCATTTACAAAAAATCATCAAAAATTACAATTTGGAAGTGGGTGATTTGAAAATTAGAAGTTTACATGCATTTTTAAGTTGAAACCAAGGTTCTAAAAGGCGTGATCAAAGCGTAGAGGTCAAGCCTCAAGCCTTAGGAGCCTAGGCGAAGCCTAGGCGTAAAAAAACGTTTTTCCTTTTTTTATTATTTTAATTATTCCAAGGCTAGTAATATAATAAAATTGTACATGCCTTGAATTTTGAAAATATATCCATATGTTTGGTAGCCATCTTTCTCATATTCATGCTCCATAACCAATATTTGTCAACTAATCCTTTGTTGTTGTTTTTTTTAAAGTGCATCTTAAGCCTTTTACCAAGAATAAGGCGTAGGCGATGCGTTTCTCTCAAACCTAGGCGGGCCTTTTAGAACAGAGGTTGAAACTTGGGATCATCATCTCACCCTTTTCCAAGTTGTATTTTGGATAATTTTTTGTAGATGATCTTCTCATTATGAAGATCGTGTATACCAAATTTGGTTGAAAATATATTTTTTTACCGACTTTAAAAATAATTTTTGGGTTTAGTCCAATGTCCAAAGTTTGGTTAGGTTCCCCTCCCATGTATTTTTAGAATTGTATTAAGTCCCATAACCACCCAAAACCGCCTTGTAACCGACTCTAACGGCCTCTCTTCCTTTCCGCAGAGAATAACATTTATCCCATAGTTATTACAACAGGACCAACAACTAAAAAATAAAAACATGGGAGTGGGTATAAATGAACCTTTAAAAGTGGGACTAAATACATGTGATCCCCTTTAAAATGGGTATGTTCATAGGTATGTTGCTAAGAGAGATGTTGAAGAGCCTCATTGATTAAGTAAATATCTTTCTTAGTAGCTAGGTTTGGGAAAAGAATAGGAAAGGTGATTGCAGGAACAGGGACTATCAGAAAAATATATTTTATGAGACATGTATTTCACAAAGATCGTATGTAATGTCTAATCTATTTTGTATATTACAAAAATACAGAAACCATTCTTGTATACTTTTTACTAATTTTGCAAGGAAGTCTCTTTTTCTCCATTTATTTCATTTTTTAAATCAAGAGTTTCATTATACTTGTTACGGCTAAAATATAGACTGTTCCATATGAGGATGCCACTTTTGAATATCCAGATTGCAATTCCCGAACCAACCATATCTCGGGATGGTGATCCCGGTTCGTGGTACGTGGGAGGTATAGAGATCCCGGTCATTATGGTCATGTCTACAGCAGAATCAAGAATAATGTATATTCAAGCGCTCCATTCCAAACTAAAGTGTTTGTCATCCAGTTACTTTATCTAAAAAAAAATTCCTATTCTTAAATGACAAAAAATAAACCCTTAAGCATATAACAGACTTATAGGATAGATAAAAACAATCTAGAAAGTGCAAGTGCAATTTTTTGGCACATATATACATATGAACAGTGCTTTGACCAAAACTCACTTGGGCTGCCTCTAGTTCTCTTTCCTGCATCTGGATGTTAGAGGAGAGAGGTTGCAACATGCACATAAAGAATAAATCTGACTTATCAAAGAAAGACTTGTGGCTTTGTCTGCAAAACAAGTGAATGAATACATAAAAACTTAATATGGAGGACCAAAATTGATGAGAACTGGATTTCAACTATATGGAGCTACTAATTTCCAACTAATCTCATACCTGAATGCTAGAATTTCCACAAATTTTGTCTCAATCTGAAACAGAAGAAAATCCAGTAACAACAACAAAATTAATGTTTAGTATCATGTGTAATTAATCAGACTCGAATGACCAAAAAGATCGCACACACTTCTCACACTTACTCCAGTCTCTTCTCTTACTTCTCTCACTGCTCCATCACAAATGTCTTCCCCCTATATATAAAAATGTTCTATAATAATGCTGAATTCACATATAAATTTCTCATGACTATGACGAAGAACTAACAGGATGAACATACCTCATCGACAACTCCTGTAGGGAACTTCCATATACCTGATCCACGAAATTTTCCGCTTTTTTCTTGTACCACCAACACCTAATGAAATCAGCATAACAAAGAAGTCAAACCCACTACTAACACATGAAGAGATCCATAGCAGCACCAGCACATTAGTATGTCATTGTCAATGAAACGCACATTTTCAGAAAGAGGACGGGCTCTCCGTCATAGTTGTTAGTATCGTATAATATGCGATATGCATTGTTCAATGCAATACGATATAACATCAAAATGATACGTACCAAATGACAGTATCGCATGCAGAGGCGGAGCCAGGAATTTTTGGGGGGGTGGAGCAAGCATTTTTTTCCAACAATATTAACTATTAAAATATATAAATATTTAACACTTCATTTCATACCAAAAAAACGATATTTAACTAATGATCTCAGGTGCTATTAGTTTATGATTGCCAGGAGCATTTTTAAGAACTACACGCTTGATTAATTTTTTGTGATTTCCTAGCCACTTGTTGAATGAATTTTCTGATTCATCATGACCACGAAAAGATAACCCTTGACGCACAAGAAATCGAATGACATCAATAGTTGCATTTAAACGAATTCGGTAGTCAATCTTATCTTGCTTCGAATGTTTTGCAACTAGTGACTCAATGTGTCGATTTTGATTCACTAAATCTTGGCCTCTTCTATACGCTTCATTGTGATAACTTGTGGGGTTTCCAACATGATCTTGAAGCCTTTTGCTATTTTTCCAATTCTTAAATCCACCACTCACAAAAGTGTCATTTTTACCCAACTCGGGACGAAATAGAGAACAATACAAACAAAAAACAGCATCTTCTTTTATGTTATACTCCAACCAACTCCCATGCTTAGTGAACCACAATGGATTAAATCGACGAAATTTATCGCCTATTTTTTTTTTTGGAAATGTGTGATTACGAGGTTGACAAGGTCCCCTTTGCAAATAAGCTCTTCGAACATTATCTTGATTGTTGGGATCATAATCAGAAATTCGAGGTCGTAAAAAAGGATCCGAAGGAAGATTTGATAAATCAACCTCAATACGACTTAGATTAACCTTTTTGCGTATAGGTTCTTCCGCTTCAACATTAGTATTTCGAATAGGAGGCACTGAATCGGAAACTTCTTTCAGAGTTCTTTTATAAAAAAATCTTTCCATAACTGGAAAAAAAAAACTTATGTAAATGTTATAATTTTTTTTGAAAGAAGTGGATTAAAAATAAATTAGAAACAAAAACAAACATATATATTTAATGAATAAAGATAACATTCCTGATAAAAATAAAAAAAAAAATAGCCCTAAATGAAACCCTAAAAAAATTAGCTCTAAAAAGGACATTAAACGAACGTGGTGACAATAAATAGCAGCGGTTATAGCCTTATAGAGAGAGGAATAAGAAAAGTCTTACCTTAAACTTTGACACAGAATTTTTGTTTTTGTTGGTTTCGACAGAAGAGAGGAGAGCGTTTTTCCCAACAGCAAACAAACCTCACAATTATTTGTTTCTAAAGAGGAGCCAAAGTGCCCTTCCTTTGGTTTAATAGAAAAAGAGCCGTGTCTCTTATTATTGGTGGGCCATTGGGCTTGGTGTTGGTTAGTCAAATAAAGAGGCTTATAATACAAGTGGGATATTTTATAGAGGGGGGGTGGGGCACACTATATATATGTATATATGTATAAAAAAAAGGCCCACATCTCTGGAAAAAATGAGAATTGGGGGTGGGGCACTTGCCCCCCCTTCCTACCACGTGCCTCCGCCCCTGATCGCAAGTAGCACTAGCCGTATCAATACATATCACTTTCTTCGTTATAAAAATTGTAATGAATATTCTTTTCATTTAATATAATCTTGCTTACTTTCCTTTTTATGATATATTCTTATAATAAAAGGATTACAATGGGATTCAAACACACTTCGTTATCACAAAGGCAGAAGTCCTACTGTTGAACAATGTAATCATAACCTCATCTAAGTTTTAAACTATAATGATCTGTATTATTTATAACAATGCGTCCATGCATTTTTCTATTTTATAGAGAATTTTTTACGTTTAGTACTCTATTTTACGATACGATACATGATATGCGATACATAGGTTTGTGATACGCAGTACGATACAATACAGGATTTGACAGCTATGCTCTCCATAGCTTCAAGCAAAAATTGAATAAAGAAATTAAATTACTGTTTAGAATAGGATAACACAACAATACACAAAAGCCTATGTAGAATAATGAGAGACTACCTTCAGCCACAACCATTTAACAAACTAAATTTATTTTTTTAATTGAACCTAGTCACATCTCAAGAATTCGAGAGTGCACTGGTTGAAAAGAAAAGAAAAAAGACATATTTCGCTGCAAATGAGGATTCTAATCTTACATTAAAAGCAAGTTTAGTCCTTTATTTGATAATTAGCATCCTGGTTCCTAAAGCAAGTGCGGAACAGAGCAAACAAACAAGAAGCAAACAAATTGCCCAATGCTATTCAATATATAGGAAACTGGAGTCACTAGAAACAATGAATACATAATAACTGCATGAGAAGTTTTTAAACGTAGAATCTATATGATCAATACTTACAGCATATGTAGTATCTAGAATAACATGGCTTACAAATTACTCTGTACAAGTAGTAACACAATGAGTAGTTAAATTTATCTCGTAAATTAGCAGCTAATTATCACTAACAATCAATCACTGAAGCGGGCAAGCGGCAGAAGATTTAAACACACAAAAGCTTCACCTCCTAATTCTCACTTATACTCATCTATGTTAAATCATCCGATTACAATGAGAGCGAAGGCCATATTTATAGACTGAACTAACTAGAGCTTTAATCTACCAAATAGTGAATTGATAACTACTATGAAGCACTGACATGGACACTTGACACGTGATCCGACACGACACAACATCAAAATATTTTTCTAAAATGTACAACACGGACACATTGGGGACTCATGAACTTTTATACTTACTTTTGTATACATCTCTAAATACATAAATAAATAAACTAATGTTGTTCTAATAGTTGAAAAAGTTATACGTTGATTCCTTTAATTAAAAGAGCACATTTCAACCAACAAATTTACATTTTGAGCCCATCTTATATCGACAGTAATTATATTATATTCCCTGAAATGTAATTGAACATGTCCTCTAACATGTCCCAATCTGTCTAACAGTCTAAGCATGTCAAAAATAAAAGTAAATTTAAGGAACTCTCTAGTTGTGTTTGAAAGGCGTCCGAAGTGTCGGTGTCCAACATACGGACACGTGACCTCAGGAAAAATGTCTATGAATAATTACCTAATGTAGTTAGGAGATGAATCCCCATTGAAAGAAATAATTACTACTAATAGTCTACAACCTAAATAATAGATAATATCCCGAAAGAATATCTTTGTTTTCCCACATAACTAAATACTACAGCTAACAGCAATTATAAATCCTCTTAGTAATGCTCCATCCACACACCACTTGTCCTTCCTGATATACATCATTATCCCCTCCATTAAAAAGCTCATCCACGTGCTTTCGAGGAAAACTGGAGAATTCAGTGCCAAACAAATGCATATTTGGAATACTTTGGGCTCTTCATTTTTTTATCAAAATATTTTTCTCCAAGTTGCTTGGGTCCAGATAAGATATAATGCAGCATCTTAAGATTTGGGGAGACACAAATTGTTCCAGCGCAAGAAAATCAACCAACGGGTCACAAATATATAATGCAATTATTTCTGAACACAAATCCCTTTTTAACCAATGGCCTAAGCCTCCTTAAGGCCCGGAACCAAGATCAGCTCTGCTCTATCCTTATAGTGTGCCTTGAGTTAGAATCCCTTGATCAGATACCCTACCATGTGAAGCAACCGATCAAAACCCTCCTGTCCTTCCATTTATTTGGCACCAAAGTTTCCTCTGATGTTGCACCAAATCAGCCCATAAAATAGTCCTTTCTCCTTCATCCAGAAGATTCATCGAGTCATAGAGTACCCACGGTATGTGCAACTCTATGGCTCTCCTCCAAGGATGATTTCAGTGAAGCTCAGGAACATATTTTGCGCTTCCCAATAGGGCCTGCAAGAGGAATTAATCATCTTGACTGCATATAATGAGTCAGAATCTACCCAAAGGTTCTGATTGCCCATTCACAAAGTCATCTCCACCATATGCCAGATTCCATAAAGTTCCACATTCCAATTCCACAAGATCAGCACCCACAAGCCTCTCTCACTAGCCACCTCTATCGCCCTCCTACATTTTGGATAGTTAGAACACCATAATATACACTTTCAGTTACACCTATAAATACATTTTTTGTTATAATATATATATATATATATAAGTGTTCTGAAAAACGCGCCTAGGCGCAGGGCTTTTTAGATACACCAAGTTTTAGCCCTAGGCGTGGATTAAGGCGTAGTCAACGATGGTCAACGTTTTTTTGGGTGAGGCGTGAAAAAACGAGCATTTGGGGGGGGTAAGGCGTGAAAAAACGCGAGTTTTTTTTTTTATAATTTAAAAAAATAGTATTTTAATTTACAAATATTGAAACATATTTTTAAGGTATTTACCATTTTAGTATTTTTAATAGCCTTGTCATAGTTAAAAAATATTAAATATATTAAAAAAGGCCTAAACGCCTTTTCACGCCTAAGGCCTCCCTAGGCTTTTAAGACTTAAAGCTTGGCCTTCACGCCCCGCGTTTTTTAGAACCTTGATATATATATATATATATTGATGTGAATCGAGGGCGTATTCGTCTTTTGGGGCATATTAGATTTTTTTGTCGTCCCTTTAATCTTTTCCGTTTATTTGTTATTGTATTTTCATTTGTTTTGCTTTAGTATTTAAAGGTAGGGAGTAGTAATGACATTTTTGTAATTAGGCCCTTAGCTTGGACCCTAAGCCTCCTCTCCTTTAAATACCCTCTTGTAAGCATCATTTGAGGTAGACTTAAATTTTGAATAGAAAAGAGTATTTCTCTCTCTAAAAGTGTGTGTTTGATATTTTTAGGGGCCTTTTGACGTATAGTTTAAGTCAAATCGGTATAAGAGCGGGTGTTGCTCCACATTGGTGTTTGGTGTATCGGTGTAATTGTATTAAAAAATCATACACTACTCTTCAATGGCTCCCAAGAGATCCAAACAATTAAAAGATGAGAATCTCGAATTGAAACAAGTGGCAGAGTTGAGGCAACAAGTGGCCCAACTCCTTGCGGCCCAGACAACCCCCACCTCCACCCACTCCCACCCCATTGGCCTAAACCCTAGCCCCCATATTCCTGCTGCCACAAGTCAAGAAGAACCCCAAACCCTACCCACCACCCTCCCAAACCCTAAATCTACCCTAACCGTCACCAAATACGCACACCCCGGCCCTACCGCCTTCACCAGCACCATGCAGTCCTCGGCCGAAGCTTCCAACCTCTTCCCCGACGTTGCACAGCCCCTCTGCCCACTCGCGGCAGCCATGGACCCGCCGTCCAATGCCTCTCCCATCGGCCTGACCCGGTTCAGCCCCTTCTCCCACCCACGCTTCCGCAACCCACCACCCGACCCGCTAAACTCCTTTGGACCCCCCCTTTCCAGTCGAACCCCTCTCACCTACTGCCCCACTCCCTAGGTGCCGAAACCCTAGTTCGACCCCAATATGACCCTCCAAACTAGCGACAACCCGCTTTAAACTCCCAACTCGGCCTTTCCCATCAACGACCGGCCCAAACAGACACAATTCCCTGCCACCCCAGCATCGGAAACCCATTCGGGTCAGTCAGCCCTGCCCTACCCAAACCCAACCGCCGACTTTCATCACAACCCGAGCAGCCACCCTTCCTTAACAACTCCAACCCACAACCATTTTGGGGGGCATCCACTTCATACCTATCCCGATCCACCCTCGATCCTATCCGACCTCTATTTTCATCCTACCCACACTGTCCCGATCCACCCTCGATCCTATCCGACCTCTATTTTCATCTTACCCACACCAGACTGACCCAAAATTTAACCCCCCTCACCCGTTGAATCATGAACCAGCCTCATACCCCACCCTTGAGGCGATTATGTACTCAACCGACCCTATTCCCTATCCATACCCCAGAGCCCCCAACCATCCTGTCTGAACTCCCAATCAACCCTTACCCTTGCTTTCTCACCATATGCCTTCCCACCACGCCCTCTCGACACTCCATTCGGATTCCTCCTCGTCCTCCTCCGAGATCGGGGATAGCCACCCCAGTGTTTTGGGGTGGATACCTCCCCTTCCGACCCCACCCCCATCGAATGCCCACCGCTTTGCACCTCTATGGGACCGGCATTGTTTCTACTGCGGTGAGCGCAACCACTTGATTGGCACGTGCCCTCAATACCTCCGCATCCCTCCCGCTCCTCCCGTGCCCCAGCATGTCCCTCCTCAGGACGTACCCACCGCGCTGATGTTGTTCCGCTTGTGCCGAGTGATATGATGGGCCTTGATGCTCATCAGGACAAGGGCCCACTATCTATGGCTCTTCAGCTGCCTTCCCGGAGCCTCCATGGGGATATCCGCATCGACGTATCCATGTTTGATGGACGGTTCTCTCCAGATGCCATGGTTAATTAGTTGTCTTTGATGGAGAAGGCTTTTAACTACAAGCGAGTTTAGGACCGCTCTTGTGTTCACCTCGCAACCACCAAATTTCACGGATTTGCCCAAGTTTGGTGGAACGACCTATGGTACCGCCGGACTGCGGCAGGATTCCCCTCTATTCAGGTTTGGCCTGAGCTAAAGACCGCCCTCCAGACGTCTTTCATTCCATTTACCTATAAGCGCGACCTCTTTGAACGCATTCAGTCTCTCAGGCAGGGTACCTCCTCGGTAGTGGATTACACGAAGCAGTTTCAGCTCCTGTGCACCCGAGCCCGCCTCCCTAAGACGGAAGACCAGTAGATCAGCCGTTATATCTTGGGACTGCAGTCGTACATCTAGCATGATCTCAGCTTTAGGGAGATATCGACCGTTTTGAAGGTATTAGATTATGCATCTAAGGTTGAGGCCTACCTCACAGCGCCAGCAGCTCTTTCGACCTCTCGAACTCCCTCTACACTAGTTTCTGCCCCAGCTCCTCCTATAGTTACGGCTTCAGCTCCTACGACCTCTACTGCCACTGCACCTCATCCCGGGCCTCCCACTTTTCGATGCAACAATTGTGGCACTATTCGTTACCGAGCTTATGATTGCTCTCTCTCGCGACGCCGCGCACTATTGGCGATGGGTCATACACCTAACTATTTGGACGCGTCCGAGAAGCTTCCCCAGCATGCCCTGATCACAGTTTTGGAAGAAGATTCAGTTGGTCTTCCCCTTTGAATTCGAGGACGAACTCTTTTCAAGAAGGGAAGATTGATGTGAATCGAGGGCGTATTCGTCTTTTTGGGCATATTAGATTTTTTTGTCGACCTTTTATTATTTTTCGTTTATTTGTTATTGTATTTTCATTTGTTTTGCTTTAGTATTTAAAGGTAGGGAGTAGTAATGACATTTTTGTAATTAGGCCCTTAACTTGGAGCCTAAGCTACTCCTCTCCTTTAAATACCCTCTTATAAGCCTTATTTGAGGTAAACTTGAATTTTTAATAGAAAAGAGTATTTCTTTCTCTAAAAGTGTGTGTGATATATTTTTAGGAGCCTTTTGATGTGTAGTTTACATCATATATATATACTAGCGGATGCCCGTGCCGAGGGCACGGCGATAAATTTGCTCCCGTGATAAAACCCAGCTAATAATAACCCGTCTTTTTTTTAAACACCTTTAAAAAAAGAAAAAGAAAATAGTTAGAAAAATGAAAAGGTAAATATTGTTTTTAAAAAAAATATTTACTAAAAAAAATAATTAAATTTAATAGCACGTAATTAAAAAAAATTAGTATGTATTTAAAAAATAATAGTATAATAGTATATAATGGTATATAATGGTATATAATAGTAATATAATGGTATATAATAGTATATAATATAAGCTTTTAGCATGTTATTTCATGCATGCCCATGCATGCATGAAATATATGCATGTTATGTAGCATAAAACATATCATACATAAAAAAGTAAAAATATCATACATATATTTTATATCATACATAAGCTATCAAATTATATGGATATATATATATATATATATATATATATATATATATATATATATATATATATATATATATATATATATATATATATATATATATATGGATTTTACAACACTATCACTTATTCATAGTTGTAATTACTCATGAATACTTCACTACTCTCAAAATACCACTTACCCACCAATAGATCAGAAATATCCCAAAATAAATAACAAAAGGGGTTAAATACCAAGAATTACAATGTACTTTCCCTATTTTAAACTTTATACTTTAGGTAATGTACTTCTTTACGACAAATTAAACGGTACTTTTTACATTTTTCCTTTTGGGTAACTGTTACTAAGACGTCAAAACAACATGAAACGAGGAAACAAATGAACCCCACATGAGTGCTAAACCGTAAGTGAGAAAATACACATCGGTAATGTGTGCCACTCACATGTCTCAAACTCAGCCTGAGTCCCTAAATAGCGACTACCCAAAATGAATAAATTTATGAACATTGCTTAGTTTGTCGACGAAGAAAAGTACAATGTACTTTTTGGTCACTTTTTATGTCCGAGTAATGGTTGCCCAAAATGATTTTTTTTAAAGTAGACCGTTAAATTTTGCCGGGAAAAAAAAATGTACATTACATAGTGTAAAGTTGGGGAAAGTACATACGTTTTAGTAATTAACCCATAATAAAATGATATATAACAAATAAGAAATAAAAATGTAACGCATGCGCATGTGTTGCATGAGTCACCATGTCTAGTGGAAATTAAAGCCAGGAGCTTCAACTTCAAATAAAAAAAAGGAGGGTGATGTAAAGATTGGCTTGCACTTTCTGTAGGTCCTGATGTCCCATGTCTTCAGCTCGATCTTCCAATGTACATCTACTTGTTGGCAGAGTGTCTTTCAATTGGACGTTGGAGGGGAAGCTAGATTGATCGTCCAATAATGGACTGCTTATGAAGAACGGACACTTCGTCGGAGGCTCCGTACAGGTGTCAGACACTCCGGGGACACGGAGACGTGTACAACACGCCTTGGACATGTGTTCGACACACCACATGGCATGTCGAACGTATCCGGTATTAAAATAAAGCCGAACACGCGAGGGACACGGTGGAGCTAAAAAAAGAAATAACTTTCCACACAATAGGAGTCAATTTGAGAAATCAATTTCTTTACATGATTTACTAAACATTTAACACATGGTAAGAAAGTTTTTTAACCTTAATTCAATTTTACGAACTGTGTCTTTCCTCATCTAATATAATTTATTTTCTTGCTATAACATTTTTCTTTTTTGGTTGTTTTCAGCACCTGTTATATTATTATTACTTTGAAGGAATCATGTTTAATGTTTAGCATGGGTTTAAGACTTTTATGTTTTCTACTACTAACTTCTTTTGTTTTACGTGCGAAATATATGGAAATATATAAATTAATTATTTTTAAAAAATTTATATTTGTTGTCGTGTCCTAATTATTTTAGATTTGTTGTGTTGGCGTGTCCGTATTGTGTCTCACACAACATGCATGTCCGTGTCCGTGCTTCATAGTGGACTGCACAATGGATGGGTTATCCGATGGTGGAGCTCATCTTTGGACAGAATCTTTGTTTATATCGAAATCAAGATAGGAGGACCTATCAAGATGCGTTATGGGGCAGCGTCAAATATGCCTTTTAAATTAGGGAAACTTCATTCTTTCTTTAGTGTATAGGATATAAATCGCTATATCTAACTGTTAAGGATCATTTTTGTGTGTGAGAGACATCTGCATTGTACACAGTTGTAGAGGGGCTTGACGATAATATCGTGATTAGAAATAGCTCCTCCTCTTAACTCTTAACAGAAGAAGCTCAAGAGAAGGAAGATGCTTGAAGGCAGCGAAAAAGCTCAGTGACGAAGCTCAGCGAGGAAGCTTGGCGAGAGAGCTCATCTTTATCTTCCGTTTTGATTACTTAGTCAAATTGTATCTTTTAATTGCATTGATTGTAAGCTGTAACGATTGTAACTTTGAGTGTGAGGTCAAACGGTACTCACGAGAGATCAAGCCTGGCAGGGCTTGGGAGAGCTTACATGCTCTATTGAACGACCTCGCCGTGGGAACTTCAGAGGGACTTGGTTTGGAAGATTATGAAATAAGGCAGTGTTAAGGCTTGTCTTAACCATTTTAGATACACCTATAAAACACCGAGAGGCCATATTCCGTGCAAGCTTATGCAGAGTAACCTTGAGTTCCATCTTACATCAAGCCTTGAGCCAAACAGCCCTCTACCAAAAGTCACATTTACTTTGAGTGCTGTCGTGAGCCACCAAACCACTGTCCAATCCAAACTTGAGTAAACCATTGTTGTATTGGGGTTGTCAGACCGTTTAGTGGACTACCACTATCGTGACAACAAATGAGATATATTTACGGGTGCAGGTGACGAGATACCGAGTAGAAAATGTATAACATTTCTATATTTATGGAGCCCAGTCCTTAATATAAAATTTACGTTGTGTTGGATTGATATATTTATATGTTAAAATAATACATTACTCAAAGGAAGATATTTAAAAATTATTTATATGAAAACACATATTTAGGATGCCACCGCAAGGACGGGCTTTGTTTGCTCGAAGAAGTGGTGAGAGTTAGACTTTGCCCTTGAAAGTTTCGAGTTGGCACAACTCACTTACAATTTCCTTCAAACGATTTTGAAAAGAATGTTTTCATGTTTTATGTATGTTACTCTAAGAATTTTATATGTTTAACATATAAGCATGTTAATTCAATACAAATAGAGGTGGGGGTTAAAAACCAAGGTTTACAAATATACACATTGTAAATTGCATAATCGGTCCCCTACATTGGGTCAGGTTAAAGACGATATGCATGTATGGGCAGTTTATCACAATATATATATATATATACATGGGGTGTTTCCTCAAAATTTGGGCAGAGTTTCTTTATCCGTGTAGTGTGAACCGTATTTTATCCTGAGGGGGTGTCCCCACTTGAGGTGCTCGAGGTGGGAAGAGCTCCGGTTATTTGGTTAAAGATTCATTTAGAAGTGTCGAATTTCGTGGTTTGCACACAGAGGTTTGCCTTTATTTTTCTTTGGAGGCGACTTTTTAGAAGTGCGAACCAACTTTGGTACTCGAAAGTGATTTTGCGAAAGTACGAGCTTTCCTTGAGGGGAAAGTGACTTTTCTGAAGTACGAACTTCTATGGGATTTTTCGAAATGAGCTCGAGTATCTCGTGCGTTCAGAATTGAAGAAAGTTAGAAAATCGAAAAAATGTCGAGTTTTGGGGTACTTTTAATTGTTGGTGGGGACCTCTATTTATAGGGGTCCGGGCCAGACTGGATAACCAATCAGTTAAAGCCACGAAGGGTGGATCCAGGGCTCAAGACACGTATATGGTTGTGGGAGATTTGTTGGATTTGGTAATGATTACACTCGTTGTGGATAACCAAGGGAGGGGTCTTTAACTGATGAATTAAAGCTAGGGGGCTTATACTGATCGGTTAAAGGACCCAGAGGTCCTATTTGTCTCCCTTTTTTTATTTTTCTTATTTATATTTTGACCCTATGGATGTTATTTGTTGGCTTTTGAACCCTTGAAATATTGTTTTTGGTTTGGGGAGTTGGTATTCTTTGTGGATTTTTCGGGGTTCGTGCCCGTGGTTAATTATGATAGGATAGGGTGTCCCATTGCTTGAGTGTGGATCAAGGTGTCAACAAATGCAGTCGACTAAGAATTTGCGCATGCGTACAGTTTTCATCAAAATTTGAAAGGATTTAGAAAAATAGCTTTGCATATTTTTGGGGAAGATTGAGGTATAGGGGTGATAGTTCAAAGTTGGGGGGAGTGAGATTTTTTGGCTTGGGAAGAGGGTTAACCGATCGGTTAAATGTTTCAGTGGCCTAAACCTATAAATATCGCTGATAAAATCTTTCCCATTCTCCTCTTATCCATTCTCTTCTTTTGTCTTAATTCTCTCTCTCAATTTCATGGTGTTAGTACCCTTTTGAGTGTATTTTCAGATTGTACTTGTACGATGGACCCTTTGCAACCTATGTTGGTCTAGGATGAGGAGGTTTTATAGTTGAATCAGGTCAGCGGCATGGAAGGTGATAGTGGGGTGGAAGTGCAAAATGGGATGGCAGACGTGGTGTTATGGCCGCATGTGTTTGTCTTGTGGCCCACAGGGCATTAGGGTGTGGCCCCATATGAGAAAGACCACGCCAGGATAAACTAGCTAGGGGAGGCTTAGGTGCCTGGGGCACGAGTGTTGGTTTCAATCTGAGTGTTTGTTATATACAATATTGTGTGTTCATTTATCATTGTTGAGGATATCTCGGTTAGTGTTTTATCTCCATATCTATAAGGATTACGCCTGTAATTGTATTATAATGCTCCCAGTCCCAAGAGGACTCCCCTCTTATAACAATAACGATAGATGAAAAGGGATTGGTATGCCATTTCCTAAGCTTGATAGACTAATTTCTTTTCTTCTTTGATTAAGGAGAATGCATCACTACCCATGGACATGGGTATCACTGTTGAACCAGGTAAATCTTGTCTTGAGCACATTAAATGGTTTGTTCTCAGTTATTATCTTGCTCGTCTTTGAATTCAGATTTGTTCTCCTTTAGCTTTAACGTCAGCTTATCAATATTGGGTCTTGGACGTGCATGAATCACCCTCCTATTGGACAAGTTCCGCACAATAATTACAGGAAAAAGAAAGGGAAAAGAAGAAGAAAAAATAAAAGGAACTTCTAACGGTTATAATTTTGTGTTCTTCAAAGTACACAGTATGTCACAATCATTAGATGTTACCAAATCAACGCAAAATAAATAGCAAGCTGAATGAAGGTTGCCAAAATGGGTAGTAATTAATTGAAGGAAAATACCTCTCTTTTATCATTCATCACGAAAGCGCCAATACCCACTCGGTGAGTGGCATTTGCTGGTAAAGTATTTGTAGTTTCAGGAATCCAATTTACAAGCATTAAGTAGTTTGGTTCGGCATGGTGGTAATAAAACCCTTCCTGAAAAGCAATATGAAACAATTAATGGAGAAACAAAACAGATAGCGTAACTTGTAAGGAGTCAAGGTTGCTTTCAAATTAATGGATTGGAAAGAGAGTACTAGGGTTCAACATTGCATATGCGTAAGGAAGTTTGGCTATTGGAGTTGGATAGAAGTATTAGTGGCAAAATGTGGCCCAAATAATAAAACAACTCATATTAGCCCAGTCATTTAAATATGGGGCACATATTTAAAAGCTATGAGTCAAATATGGGACCCATATTTGAACGTTATGCATCAAATATGGAGTCCAATTTTAAAAGCTATGAGTCAAACATAAATCCCATTTTTAAAAGTTGTGAGTAAAATATGAGTTTCTCACCTGGAATTGTAATATTTACTTTAGTACAAAAAATGGGTTGGCCCAGCCCATATTTGACCTAACACACATTTAGCGCAACCCACATTTGGCCCAACACACATTTACCCCAACCCATAATTGACCCGCCCAAATTAGGCCTAGCCCATAGTTTTGCCACTACTAGATAGAAATGATAATTAAGGAGTTAAAGTATTGGTAAAAGGTGCACCCAACTTTTTTAGCTTTCTTCCTTGGGGGGGTCTCAAATAACTACCTCATTCTGTTATTTCAAATCCATTAACTGACCTCGTTGAAATAAAAATGGAAGGGATAATCATCAAATGATTCATTTATATTAGCTCATTTCAAATGCATGCAAACTAATTTATTATCGAGTGTTAAAGTAGTCAGCATGGCAAAGCATCAAGTCACCTTTACAGCAGGTTCAACAAGATTAACGAGATCTATAGGCAGTTTGATCCATACACCCTTCTTACCCTGCAAAATATCGGTCAACCAATTCAGTGCAAACAAACATGAGTTAATAAAAATTAAGAAGTGCAAAGGTTGATAAATATGTTCAAAAGTGGAACATGTGTTGAATTGCAAATCTAATATCTAATGTTCAGTCAGGTTATTGAGATCACCTCCTATCCCAGTCAATATACAAAATTGCACATGTGACAGCAACAAATCAGCAAAACGCGAATACTTTTGAATTTGTAGAACCCTCAAAAACAACCAAAACCATCAGTCAAGCACAGAATTTTTATTTCTGAAAATGCTACCAAAATGCTCTTTTATAAATATTGAACTCATTCAGAGTCGGCCCAAGAGAAGTTTGGGCCTTGGTGGAAATTCCGAAGTGGGACCTGTTAAAACTTGGTTTTGTAATTTATAACTTTAGTATACACAGATTCGTTATTTAATGCAACTTCAATTAAAATAAACCATCTCTGTTCTAATATTCTGTACTCAATTTTTATCAATCTGAAAAAATAATTTGAACAATATTAAATTGTCAATATAAAGAATCCAAGAAATATTAGTTTTTTAATATTCTAATTTACCTACTTAGGTTACTATCAAAAATGAAATCCATGTATACATGTCATTTACCTATTAATCCTCTCTGTATATAATCAAATTATACAGTCCCCAATCCTCAATGTCTAGTTGACACTTAAAACTTCACTAAACCCAAAACTTATTTATTTTAAGATAAACTTTTGTGAGTTAAAGTTTTATAAAATTAATGACGTAAACTATACGTCAAAGGCCCAAAACAAAACAAATGCAAATTGTAGAGAGAGAAACAAAGAATGTCTTATATTCAAAATTGGAGAAAGTGTCCTCAAATAAGGAGTACAAGGGTATTTATGCGGGGTAATTACTTGCTAACCAAGTAATTATCTAAAAGACTAAAAAGAACGACTATTAACAAAACTATACATAATTAGTCTCAAACATGCTTGGAAAGGAGATAAAAGAAATAAAGGAAAACAAAATGGGATTCCCATCACCCACACCCGCCCAAAAGAAAAAAAGGGTTCATCCACGAACTCAAAGAGGAATTCCCACTGAGTTAGGCTCCAAGATGGTAATCAATGCATGTTGAGGAGGCTCCTCGGACTCATCAAGGTACTCGGGTGTAGGCATGTCGATGGGTAGGGTCTAGGCCCGAACCCGATCTAAATCCGGGATTTATAATAGGGTTTGAGCATATTTTTTTGGACCCGAGACCTGAAGATCCGTAGACCCGAATACTCGTTTATTATACGGGTAGGGTCTTGTTCCTATACAAAACTCGAACCCAAAGGCCCGACCCGCCTTGTACATTATTATTTTTTAAATATATATATATATACACACTATAAATTTATATATATTTATAAATATATCTTTATCAATATAACATGTAAGTATTATATATAATAAATATAAGTAATATATGTTTTATTTAGACTAATCATATATTATAATACATTACAAAACATTTTAATCTAAGAGTAAAAAATAAAGAAGTGGGATAAAATAAAAATAAATATAAAATAAATGTATATATCTGTCCACACCCGAACCCGGACCCGATCCGATTCGTTATGGATCCGAATCTGGATCCAATATTGTAGATCCGATTAAGACCCGCCCGGAATCTGATTAAGTGCATACTAAATGGATCTGGATTTCCTTAGATCCAGTCCGGACCCGACCCATTGACAGGCTTACTCCGGTGGGTGCTCCATCGCTAAACAGACTCGGCAACGTGGAAGAGAGCACTCTAAATCTCGATGTCCCACGTTACCACAATTATAGCACCAGAATGTGGGACGACCTGAATGTGGCGCTGCGGGGGTAGTAGAGGTGACGGAAGTAGTGGTAAAGCGAGCCGTCATTGGAGGAAGAGCAGTAGCAGGGACCGACGGAGGTGGAGCTCGGGAGGATGGAGTAGCTGTTGGTGCCATGTGATAAGTTTCGACCTTGGTAGCATGTTGCACAGCCTTCAGAAAGGTCGGTATCTCTAGTAATCCCAGATCACACTGAATATATGGTTGGACGCCCAAAATATAGCGGTTGATCCGCCAATCCACTGTCTCAAGAAGACGAGCCCTAGTGCAAAGAAACTGAAACTGCTCGGTGTACTCTAACACAGTAGATGTCTCATGACAGAAGGACTAGATGCGAACAAAAAGGTAGCGCTCATAAGTCTACTGGATGAATTAGGCCTGATGAGCGCCATTAGCTCTGGCTAAGTCTGGATAGAGGATAGCTCGGCTGCAGTCCATCGATAGTAAAGATCATTCCACTAAGCTCGGGCAAATCCATGAAATTTGGTGAAAGGACACAAGAGCGCCCATGAACCCGCTTGTAATAAAAAACGATCTCCATAAAAGCCAACCAATCAATCATGTCATCAGAGAGAATTGTCAATCTAACATATTTGATGCGTATATCCCTGTGGAGACTCCAAGAGAGTAAATGGAGCGTCATAGATAAAGGGCCTCCATCCTGATGAACATCAATGCCCATCACATCACCTAGCACCGGTGCAGCATAATCAGCAAGTAAGGACGGCATCTGGACAGATTGTCAATGAGGAACATGCTAGACCGTTGGAGGTGCGACGGGCATGCGGTGATAATGGGAACACATGTCAATCAAATGGCCGCGCTCCCTACAATAAAAGCACTGGCGGTCCCGTAACGGTACGAAGCGAGGAGCACCGGGTGGAAGAGGAAGGATCCACTCCAAAACGCTGCGGTGTGTATCCCCGGTGTCGGAGGATGAAGAAGAGCCAATATAAAGCAGAGATCATAATGGGAAAGGCGTATGATGCGATGGGGATCATGGGGGTGGTGCGTAGGGGTACATACGTGGGTCAAAGGGTCGGGGGCCTGAAGTATCAAAATACCCATCGAAGTCATAAGGTTGTCCACGGTGGTCTAAAGGAGTGGGGAGGCTGTAAGGTCGGAAGGGATCGGGATCAGTGGGCCCATGAAGGTGGTTGGAAAATCCGAGAAAAGGGTCGGGATATGGTGTGGCTGACCGAGGAGGGGGGCGATTTCAATTGGAGTGGGTTGTTCGAGATTTCCCGAATTTTCGGGTAGTTTGGCGATTCGAACAGGTGGTTCCGGGCGGCCGAACGAGGCGGGGTGGCCGAAGATTCTAGCTTGGCCGATAATTTCCGAACTTCTGAAGAGGCTAAGATCAAGGATTTTACCGACTGGTTAGGGATTCTCTGATCGAGTGGGAAAATCAAATTGCCCGAGTGGGTCGATTCGGATCTACCAGATGGGCCGAGGAGGACGAAGTTTTCTGATTTTCTGGTGGATTCTGAACAATTGAATAGCCCAATTAGGTCGCCCTCCCTGACAGAGGTAGATAAGCCTTTGTTTCTGGATTTTTTGGGAAGTTCGGGACGTTCAAAAACTGTCTGATGGCCGATGTGCCTGGTCAGAAAAGTCGCAAGGGTTATCTTCCGCCCTTTCTGGCGGTTTCATTCCTAGTTTTTGGCGGTTCATTTCGGCCGAATGCCCTGGTAGGGCTGCCGCTGGTGGGCAGGTAGGGCATTCGTTCGGTTCGGCGGGACAGGTGGGAGTGTTTATCAAAATGTTCACAATTTTCGACCGGTTATTTCCCGGGTATTCGGGGGTTTAAATCTGGTGGCTCATTCGTGATGGGGGGGGGAGTTACGGAGAAGAATTGGAAGAAGGCGTCAAATTTTTGGCTGAATTCTTGTGACAGAATTAGGGTTTGTTGTTGTTATTGTTGCTGTAGTTCTTGAATGTCTTCTCTCAATTCTTAATTGATCTCTTCTTGATATCGATTCGATTTCTTCAGGGCCATTGAGGATGCAGTGTATAATTTTTTGATAATCATACACCAATATACCAATTGGTGGAACGACACCTCGCTGCCAATTTGACGTAAACTATACGTCAAAGGCCCAAAACAAAACAAATACAAATTCTAGAGAGAGAATCAAAGAATGTCTTATATTCAAAATTGGAGAAAGTGTCCTCAAATGAGGAGCACAAGGGTATTTACATGGGGGTAATTACTTGCTAACAAATAATTACCTAAAAGACTAAAACGGACAACTATTAACAAAAATATACCTAATTAGTCCCATACATACTTGGAGACCAATTAAAGGAGATAAAAGAAATAAAACAACTAAAATAAAAGGAAAACAAAATGGGATTCCCATCAATAATTGTGTATAACCTAAATATAATGTAATTTATTCTTAATAATTGTGGAGATTTTTCTATTCTATGAATTTTTATGGCACTTGTCGATATTAAGTGACAAATTCTACATTTGACACATCATTTACTTCCTTTATTTTTTATATAAATTTACTATTTTCATATATACAAAAACTAAAATCGTTTGAATGAAAGGAAATAATAATGCAATGGAAGAACAAGGAAATAAATAGTTTGCTATAATAACTAAAACATAGATATAGATATAACGTTGAATAATAAATTACACTTACCGATTGAGGATGGATTTAGATTCCAAGATGATGAGTTTGACGTTGAGAAGGAAACTAGAGTCCCTGAACTGTAAAGTATTGACTTGGTGTGGAACCAGAGAAAAAGACTGGCGTTTCTGAAACAATGATCGACTGTTGAGTAGTAGAAACTGATTACCATAGAGAACCTTTTTTTTTTTTTACTTTCATTTTTACGTACGCACAAAAAAATAAATAAAGAACAGTGACCAGAATTCTTTACCAAGTCAACTTGTAAAGAGATTGAGTACTTGAAAGGGGAAGCAGAAGTATAGATCCAGTTGGCATGTCATTATAATATGTATTGGAAATCTATGGCATTTACAACTATATCTTTTCATGGGATTAAGTTCCAACAAATACAACCAACATATATAAACTTGAACAAGCCAACTTTTGGAGAGAAAGTGTATTTGAATAGTTCATTTTCTAAAATAATAGGCCACCATTTTCTCAAACTATTTCCTTCTCATATTGAGTTTGACTGCCTATCTTAGAGGAAAAGCTCTGCTTTGACCAGTTTAAGTCGGAGACTCTTTCAGTCACTCAGTTTTTTTAAGATTGAAGTAATTCTATTATTAAAGCAAGACACAAAGAAACTCTTCCTTTTCATCAAGCTCTGTAGTCATATCAATCTCTTGCCTAAAGTGAAATGCTTTTCTTCGCTAGTTGTTTCAGAATACGCCTTACTCTAAACAGTTGTGCCAACTCTTCCTTGGCTCTCCCTCCTCTATAGCTTTTGCTTAAGATGAGCTGGAGGCTTCGAGCAAAGCCGGGAACCAGAGGCAGATAGAGGATCAAGAAAAGATCTCCTTGCTATCCAAATAGCCAGCTTTGGTGATTGCACTTTCCATGCCTTACAACATAGGGCTTGCAGAAATTGCATTTATAAAAACCGAGACTAGGGAGAGAAAAAAGTCCTGCTTCGCCTTACAAGGATAGGATAGGGTTGGGGAGAGAAGAATTATCATTAGCCCTGTTAGGTGCCTTATTTGATCTAGTAAGGGGAGCTAGAGTAGCATCCCCAAGGTTGCAGCCCCAGGTTCATATGAAGAAGTCAATTTGACCAACAGCAGCGGACGCACATACATATCCACTTGTATATCTACTACCATAAACGAGATCAGTTCCAGGTATTGAATGTTGGGAGGGATTTCATTAGCGTGAAAAGGCAGTTGAAGGGTAATGAGCTACGAATGCTTATACAGGGCGATTACAGGGATTATAAAGAATGAGAGGGGCTCACTTGACATAGTACCGAGTATTGTTCGTCACGGCAATTATGCTACCACAGTTCCAGAGGTAAACGAAACCTTCTAACTTTATGATCTTCTCAACTTAAGTCTCTTCTTTTCCTCCATATACACTATAGTTCCATAAGTTCTTTGATCGGCATAAATGGTACTTTACGATCGTGCCCCGTCAATATCAGAACCAGTTTTTCCAAACAAGCATCACGCTGAAACGGATGAATAAGGATCAGCAGAGCAATGCTCTACTGGATTATGCTGATGAAGCGCTGGAATGGGGCAAAATAATGCAACAATCAAAAGAAATGATGAAGAACAATGAAGCAAGAATTCAAGAAATGTTCAACCACCAAGAAATCTGCGAAGGATGGTGTATCAGAAAATTGATATTGAGAGCTCTTCGGCTGTAGAATTGGCCTGCGATGAAGATCCTTGGTCACTGGAAATTCAAGAAATCCATTTTCTGAGAACCCATGATATGTCAGTGGTGGAGACGGATCCAATGATTCTGTCTTTGGAAAACATCTTGAATGTTACGATTTCTCAGATGGAAGATTTGAGAAGTAGATTCCATCGAATGGAAATAAGATTGGCAAAAAAGTTAGCGACTTCTCCAAAGGTTAAAGCGAAGGTCTTGAAGATCAATTGCTTCCAAACAGCAGAACCGGTTGCTGATTTGGTGAACAAAGATCTGGAAATTCCTTCAACCGGACAAGCCTATAATGAATGAGCCAATACTGCACTCTTGCATATTTTCAATAAGTAATAACTTAGGTCAGGTGGAAGGACATGTTCTACCAAATGCCAAGATGGGACATGGAAATGAATAAAACTTCATTCCTCTGAAAAGATGGTTGAACCTTAACAACAAAAGATTAGAGGAGCAAAGAATGATAGAACATTAGGCTAATGATCTTACAATAACTCAGCACCCAATTAGTCACAAAATAGATGCAAGTTATTGCATGTTTTTCAGCAATTATCAGAGGAAAACCCATTCAGTATAACAGTTTCAAGGAGTAGATTTGTTGCGCAAGTTGACTGTAATTTTGAAACCAACTTTGATGGTACACATGGAGTTTATGCACCAATCTGATTATCCGGAGTTAGCGGGCAAGGGCGTGGAAAACCTTATTTCAGTAACAGAAAAAAGCAATTAGGGACACTTTTATTATAATATCTATACTAGATATGTTTGAAGATGTTTCAGTTAGAAAGGGAAGTTTGGCATCCAAAGTTGAAGTTCCACTAAGGGTCCGTTTGATAGGCACAATTTGCAATGCCAAATGGGCAAAAAGGTGGCAGATGAGGTTTTTGCCAAATTTTATGTGTGTTTGATATCCATACTTGCCATAGAAAATTTTTCCATCCTACATGCCCTTTGCCATGCTTTTCTCACTTTTTTGTGGAAAAAATTTCCTTAGGTATACCCAAAGAAAATTTTGCCACCCAAGATTTGCCCACTTTTGTTTTTGTTAAAACAAAGTTTTTCTTTAATTTTGTTAAAATCAATGGTTTGTTTTTATATCAGAATATTTTTTTATATCCAAGTTTATACTACATCAGATTTTTTTTTCAATCACAATTTCTTACTATCATATTTTTTTTATATCATATTCTTCTTTATATCAGTTTTTTTTCTTATATATAAATTCTTTTTACATTTGATTTTTTTTATAACCGATTTATTTTACAAAAGATTTTTTTATATAAAAAAATTTTTTACATTTGATTTTTTATCCATTTTTTAAGACTGTATTCTTCTTTATATCATATTTTTATATATTAGATTTTTCTAATATCAGATTTTTTTTAATATCAGGCCCTTCCATTAAGTCCCTCACCTTGCAAACACTTTTTATTCTCTTAACCTAATCCCTCAAAAAAATTGTCACAAAAATAGAATTTGCCACGTGAAAAATTAATGCTATCAAACAACCCCACCTGGAAAATTATAGGATTTGCCATGGAAAAATTGTCACCAAAGCCACTTGCTCACTTTTGTATCAAACAGGCCTTAAGTGACATTAGGAGGGAGAACTACTTGTTGCTATCAAATTATTAGTTATGGGTATTGAAGCCATTAAGAGGAATCTTGATCTCCATTAAGAGGAATCTTGATCTCTTCTTTATCAGTTCAACAGGTGGTTCAGTGAAAGGTAAACACACAAACAACAGGAAAACAAGAGCTAAAGAACTGTTGAGGGATGAAAATGATGTGTACATGGAATCCCTCAATGGGGATGGCTAGCTAGAGAGAGAGAGAGAGAGGAATTATATTTTATAGGTTTTATAATTTTTAGGTAACGATTGTTAGATTCCCATTTATCTTTATTCCTTATATTCCTTAACCTTACCTAATAAGGAAAGTTCCCTAAATTAGTATGAATATAGGCTATCCACCTCATTGCAATCACTCAATTGTTAATGAATATTTTATATTGTGTGTTTACATCAATGGTATCACAGCTACATCGATCCCAAAACAAGTCTGATTGTAAGCGTGTGAAAGTAGAAGTTAACCAGATCCCAACCAAGATTCAAGCATTGGTCACAACCCTCACTCCAGCCATCCCATCTCCTTCTGCCGCACCGCCGATGATGCCACCAGCCACTGTTCAGCATTTGTCAACATCACCCCACCTCCGTTGCCTGCCACATCTGTCTGTCTGCCGGCTACCCTATACCCACGTCATGTGGTCTCCCTGTCAACCTACTGCTAGACCCCTCCTCATCGCAGCACTGTCACAGTGAGCAACCTAGCCGTTGGGGCTTCTCACGGTGGTCAACCCACAGCCGCATCTTACCCTTCGCTGTGCATCTCCACGGTTTCAGACCTTTGTCTTCTCCTTTTTTGGTCTATGACCCCAATTCCCACGGCGTGTACCCCGCATTCTTTTACCCACCTTCAACTCCAAATCGCATCAGGTTAACCTTTGCAAATCCGATCCATACGAATTTGGGCTTACCAATGACCCTACCTTTCGGGGCAACCGATCCTCACTCCAACCTACATCTTTTACCCGCCTCTCAACTCCAACGAACATCGAGTTGACCTATGCAGATCCGATCCATCCATAGCTGTACTATTTCTAACCATACCTGACGAATCTAGGCTATCGAGAGGATGATCAAGGAAAAGCAATGTTTGTGAGAGAGAAGGTGTTTAATGAGGAGTGGTGGAACTCCATAGATTATATTCTCACCTTTACGGCTCCCATTTATGATATGCTTAGGCGTTGTGATACGGATAAGCCTTGACTTCACTTAGTGTATGACATGTGGGATACGATGATAGAAGGAGTGAAGAAAGCTATATATAAACATGAAAGGTTGATGAATGAAGAGTTTTCCCCTTTTTATGAAGTGGTGCATGAAATACTTGTGTCTCGTTGGGATAAAAATAACACTCCACTTCATTGTTTGGCGCACTCTTTAAATCCAAAGTAAGTTCTAAATCAAAGTATTATTTATTCATATGTTTTATTTATTCATATGTATTATTTAATCATAAGTATTATTTATTTCCTTTCAAAATTTAGGTACTATAGCACCGAGTGGCTTCGTGAAGACCCTAATCGACTACCTCCTCAAAGGGATGTGGAAATTTCTGAAGGTAGAATGAAGCGCTTCAAGAAGTATTTCCCAAATAGTATAGAACGCACTAACATTAGTATGGAATATACTAATTTTATATCCAGGGCTGGGAGTTTTAGAGATGATGATGCCTATTTCTTGGTTGCTTCTTTATGGCTCAAGTGCACCTATGCTTCAAAAGATAGCATCAAATATTCTTGTGCAACCGTCATCCTCATCTTGTGCGAAGAGGAATTGGAGCACTTACTCATTTGTGAACTCATCCAGAAGGAATAGATTGACACCAAAACGGGAAGAAGACTTGGTATTCATTCACAGTAACCTTCGGCTACTATCAAGGAGGAAAGACGAATACAAAATGGGAGAAACCAAGATATGGGATATTGCGGGTGACGAGTTTGACATAGTTGAGGGTATTGGGGAACTTCAAATTGCAAGTCTCTCACTTGATGAGCCGGAGTTGGAGACTGTTATTTGGAGATGAAGCTGAAGGTGTTGGAGGTAATCGAGCAGTTGATGAAAACTCCATGGAAGCGTGATTGAGATATGGGACTTTTATCTTTTGGGACTTCTTTGTTTTTCTGTTAGACTTGGAAGTTGGAACCATTTATGAAATTATGTTCAGACTGTTCTATTGTGATGGTGGTTATGCTTTATTTATTTATGAATATTGTTATGTTTAGACTTCGAACCATTTTTGTATGTTTTTTTTTATGTTCTATTGTGATGGTGGTTGGAACTTGGAATATTGTTTTGTATGGTCCATCTTCTTAATTTATTTAAAGAATGCTCTAATAATGTATCTTATGGAAAAAAAATTGTTTTATTTCTTTTATATATATTTAAATATATATTATATATTATACGTATCCTAGCGTGTCGTATCCTAATTTTTAGAAAATCACGTATCGCGTGTTGTGTCGAAACACGTATTGAGTGTCGAGTCCGTGCTTCATAGCCCATGACCATATTATTTGGGTCGACCGATCCTTACTTACCAGCAAACTACCCAACTGTGATCACCATCCTAGTGTAGACCCGCAATCTACGTTCTCTACCACAGCTGGCCCGGGGGAATTCTTACCCATTTTGGATCGACCCTTATTGTAATGCCCTGAACATGATTAGGTGTGTTAGTTGTATGATTAAGCATAAATTATGATCCATAAAGTTGGAATTGAGAATTAAACATTTAATTTATCATGTTTGGAAAGTGCATATTCAAGTATAATTGGTTGCATTGGATGCTAATTGAGCTTATTATTGGTGATAACATGTTGAGAGTATATGATTAGTCATGTGATTAAATGTATGATTACTTGTGTTTTGGATACATGATCGTGTTTAAAGAAGTAAATCGGGGTGTTGGCGTGAAATTGATGAGTTTGGTAGTCAAAAGTTTAAGTTTTCAATTTCGGGTCGAATCCTGCTTTTCTTTTCTTTAGGAGCCCAAATTTAAGCATATAGTAAATTTATAATTTTGGCAAAACATAAAATATGAAAGTTGAAGATACTTAAGTTGTCTACGCGTGGCTGCTCAATTCGAGGCCGAAATAGCAAGGTAGGGCAGATTTGCAAACTGTGGACAAATCTGCCTCAATTTGAAATGTTTTGATTGGCCACCTTTATTTCGACCAATCAAACAACAACACCACAACCGACATCACATGCCAACGCTTTTTAGCTGCTTTAGAAGGTTGGTTCAGCCTTCTCCTTCATCACATACATATACAACACAAGGGTTTGAGATCATTATGCTTGAAGAGAGAAAAAATGGGCTGGTGGTGAAAATTTCTTCTATAATAGTTTGAAGATCTTAAGGTTGCTTAAACATCTCTTCTTGATTTGATTTGTTTCTGATTTGGATGGTTAGTTTAAGGTAAATATGTATTTGAATGTGTATAAGCTTTACAACTTCAAATGAAGATTTGAATGTCTTACAATTAGATTTGATTATTGTGTTAGTTATGATAGTTGTTGCTTGTATCGAGATGATCACATTCATATTTATTATGCTTAAACTCCTTAATTAAGGTATTAATCATGATTGATAGAAGGCTAATATTAATTAGAGAGGAATTGCATGAAATGAAGTTAGAAAAGATAGATTCCAAGGTAGGAGGATAGCTTTGCAACACTGTATGAAAATTGCCATATTTCTCTGTAGAAAACTCAAAATTACATTCCGCAAATGTGTTGGAAACTTAATACGTAGGGATTTCGAGAGATGTAAACTACAACATCTAATTATTTTCTAATTATTTCAGATTAACCAATTAATGTGATGTCGGCCTATATTTAATGTTATTGTGTATATTGGAATAATAATGATGTTGAATTGATAGGTGAGGAAGAGACTACTACAACAATACCGAAGAAGTAGATTTCATACTACTTTAAGTATCTACTTTAAGATGAGTGACCTGATTATGAACGGTGGATGCCATTACTTTCACCTAGAAATGTATAGTTAAGATAATTGTGTTGAGATGTAAGTACTATGATGTTGTGTTTATGGCACATATGCATATGATTAAAAATGTTAAATGAGGTTCTCTAACATGTAACATGCTAAACTTTAAGTTGGATTCTCATATTAACACGAGACCACCACATCCCGATGATGTTGTGTTTATGGCACATATGCATATGATTAAAAATGTTAAATGAGGTTCTCTAACATGTAACATGTTAAACTTTAAGTTGGATTCTCATATTAACACGAGACCACCACATCCCGAAAGACCTCCACAGTCCTCAATTAACATTTTTAATCATATGAATGGATATGCACCACAAACACATCATAATACATATATCCAAACACAATTATCTTAACTATACATTTCCATGTAAAAGTATAAGCATCCACCATTCACAAGGCAGATCACTCATCTTAAAGTAGGTAATTAAAGTACTATGAAATCTACTTCTTCGTATGTTAGTAGTAGTCTCTTCCTCACCTAAGGATCTTCAAACTATTTTAGATGAATTTTTCACAAGTACAAAGTTGAATTCCCACCTTAAGCACCTGGTTTCTCTCTCTTCAAGCATATTTTTCTCAAACCCTTGTATTGTGTGTGTGATGAAGGAGAAGGTTGGAGCAGCCTTCTAACGCAGCTAAAAAACGTTGGCACGTGGTGATGGTGGTGTTTGATTGGTCGAAATAAAAGTGGCCAATCAAACATTTCAAATTGAGGCAGATTTGTCTAATGTTCGTAAATTTACCGTAATGCGTTATTCCAGTCTTAGACTGACCCCCTGTTTACGGTCACGCATAGATAGCTTAAGAATTTGCAACTTTAATATTTTATATTCTGCCAAAATCATAAATTTACTATGCTTAAATTGGGATCAAACAGAAAAGGAGGAATCTGCACAAATTTAAAATATAAACTTTTGGCTACCAAACCTCACCAATTTCACGTCAACACCCCAGTTTACATCTTTAAACATGATTATCCCTCCAATCTACAAGGTTCCTTATTCCTTGACTGCCGGATGCCAATGTTTGATGAAGAGCCTGCGAATGAACAATATCGTTTCAAGAAGGAAATAGTCTCCATAAAATTTATAATACCTTTTTAGTGAATATGGGTGGTTTACATGCCTAAAGTTCCAAGATATGGAGACTTTTTCGTAGAGAATGTTTTTCCCTCTTTTTGACGAAGAACCTGCATTTCTTTATCAATATGTCGACCAGTGATCGCTCCCAAGTTTGGCATCACTCATTGCCATCATCCCGACCAAGGTGTGGCCGGTTTACCTCCTTCCATGCTTCGGTTATCAACCCATGTTCGTAGTCTTCCTAAACGATATATAATTTTGTGGTCAGTCCCTTTTTCAAGGAGGGGAGCCCACAAAGGAAAATGAAGATGGGCCTATGTTCATAACCCTTTTATTAGGGGCAAATTCCTTACAAAGGGGAGAGAGTGATGTGAACATGGAATCTCCCCTTGGGTCCGACTAGCTTAAGGAGAGAAGAACTATCTTCTACATTTTATAATTTTTAGTCTCCCCAATTAACTTCCCCAAAATGGCAAATGGATCCTGCCATCTTGGGATTGCCAATATGACTGATCGGTTTGCCCAGGCAAACCAGACGCGCCTGGCCTTAACTTGCCCTGGGCTTCAGTTGGTGGGATTTGGTAATGAACCTTCCATTAAGCGCTTTTAAGGTTTTTTGCCTTTAGATGCTAAGGGGTTTTCAGTTCGTTTATTAATTTTTCTTTGCTCTTATCCTACCTTGAGTTCATTCACTTTAAAGTGACCCAACGTGTTTATTGTTCTTCTACATTCTAGGGGAGCGGGGTTGAGTATCTACAACCACAGTTGTGGATGTAGGCTTAAAATGGTTGAACCATTAAAATCTTCTCGTCTCTCTCGCAGATATTTTAGATTATTATCATAATTGTTGGGCACCCCTTTTAGGTATTGTTTCCTAACAATTTGGCGTTGTTTGTAGAAAATTGGTATGAAAAGCCAAACAAAAAAGTAGAAGAGGCGAAGATGCACGATTCGTGGCCATCGTCCTTATCTTAGCAAGGTGATCACCCCGGAACCAAATCTCACGATAATGGGCAGATGACTTAACTTAAGATCCTAAATCCTCATATGTTAATTTGGAAGACTAACTACTTCAACCATATACCAGCTCCCCAGATGTCACAATAATGGGAAAACGACCTAACTTGGGGCTAACTAGCGTGAGGAGAGCGGAATTATCTTATACATTTTATAAGTATTTAGTCTTTAGCAAGGGATTGTATCATTAATTTAGGTCATAAATGTTAGTATTCTCATCTACTTCTTTAATAGTTTCATTCCATATCTTTTGTATAATAACGATGATTAGTATAAATAAAGGTGTAACCCCTCATTGTAATCAATCAATTGTTAATGAGAGTCAGTTTATATTGTGTTTATACTTTTAACAAAAAAAAAAGCATTAATGCACACCTGGTAATTTAATTGTTAACGATGCAGTAGAGTTCGATATGCAAGAAAAGTGCAACAATGACCAAAAGCAGTTGTGGTTATATAGCAAGGGAAATAATCTAACCTTGAATAGTTGTTTATATATGAAAGAAATAAGTGGTGAAAATAAAAGGAAAAGTACTCTACTAATTTGCAAATTCAAGTCACAGCCATTGGTTCTTATAACCAAGCCAAGTGGATGGTAACTCATTATAATTGGTAGGGGAACTATAACTATATATGATAATCATTACAAGGGAATTATAATATCGCGAATGAAGACTATATGCATCAACAACAAGGAGTTTTTATTTTCACGCAGGGTTGTACCCCAATGGGAAGCTCAAATGTAACTAATGTTGGAATAGGGCATGAGACTTTGATAATGGTAGATGAATAATCTGAGTTGCTGATGAGGGATATTATCACCAATTTCCTGTAGTTTAATCTAGGGGGAATAAGCAATTAGGCGAATTGGCGTGCGGCAGAGTAGTATGTCCCCTCGTGGGGATCCCTTTTTACTTTTGGCACACGTTTTATTTTTATTAGTTTAGTATTTTAGTAAATATCTACTAGTTAGTTATTTCCATGTTTATCTAAGTAGTTTTTAGTTTAACTGGGAGACTTGCCCAACAAGTTAAAGGAAGTCTATAAATAAAGCCCCGAGGCTCCCCCTTGTAATTATTTTTGACAATTAATGATATTTGTAATTTTATCAGAATTTGAGTGATTTGTTATTTGTTATTTGCATTCTTCCGCTGAGTTTTACATCAAATTGGTATCAGATCCAGGTTCGTTCTTGACAATCAATCCCAGTGCGTATATATATTACCCGTGTGTGTGTGTAAACCAAAACGGGAGGATGCCTCCCAAAACGACAAAACAATTCAAAGCCCAAGTTTTTGCCGTAAAACGCATCCAACAAATGCTATCGAACGTGGCGGCTCAAGTCCAAAGTATTCCGCAACAATAACAGTCACATCAATGAAAAATTGAAAAGATGGAAGCCAACGGGCCTGTGGCCAATGCCAGCAGTGTCGTGGACAATCCCTACCATCAAGGCGAGGCCGTGACCAGGAGGGAAGGATCGACAAGGGACGGGGGGAGCAGCGGTGGCCTCCACGCAAACCATGGAGCCCCACCGAGGGTGGTAGCAGGGCAGCGGAGGAACGGGCGCAGCCGTAACCCCTCGGCTGCTACGCCAAGGGGTGCCCGTTGCAACCCAACCCCAAGAGTCCACCAGAGGGATTTTTTATGAGGATTTCGAAGCGGCCCAAACATATTTGGCACTAAAAGCGATCCAAACAGCCCACATCGGTTTTCGAGATATCGTAAAGGAGTCCGTTGATGTGTTCGGTGTTACGATAAAAACTTGGGAACGAGCTAGAGTGGAAGGCAGAGTGGAGAAGGCCTTGGATAAACAATCGTTGCACCCGGAGAAGGAGGTGATCCTTATTGAAAGCTTGCCTCCCCAAAAAGTTGACAAGCCCCGGAAAAAAGCTAGTTTTATTCATTCAACCCCGATATCAATATCGAGGGGGTATAAAGAGTCCAACAAGTACGTGTCACAATGGGTCCAAGGAATTCAGCTCAACATGTTGAAGTTGAGGATGGATGGGGAGGATACCAATGAAGAGGATGGTGTCGCTCGTTGTATGCTAATGAGAGGCCGGCCAAACAAATGGAGACTTACCGTGAAAGTTTACACTGCGGTGTGAGGTATGGTGGTAAACCCCTTTACGTTCCACCCAATGAACATGTGTGTCATGGGTGCGGAAATAAAGGGCATATGAACAATAATTGTTCGTTCATACCATCAAGAGAAAGACAGCACAGCACGGGGACGAATATCAGCTCCTAAACAACCACACTGGGCAACCCCACAGCAGACCCAAGAAGGCAAGACGGGTCATAATGAGGATCCTGAAGATGTGTAATGGGATGGAGGATTAACGGAGGACAATCTTAATGCCTTGATTAGATTGTTTGGTAAGGCTACGTATGGCGATTTTCGGATAGACGTGAGCATGTTTGATGGAAAGATGTTATTTTTTTAGTAGGTTATTTTTTTACAAAGATAATACAAATGATATATTTTTAGTCAGAGGATACAAATGTTATATTTTTAGTAAAAGGATACAAATGTTATTTTTAAGTATGTTATATTTTTTCAAAGAGGATACACATGCTTCTTTTTTAGTATGTTATTTTTTACAAAGAGGATACAAATATTATTTGTGACAAAACACTACACTTTTTTTACAACCGTTTTTAAAATATATTTACAACCATTTTAAAAAAAAATTACAACCATTTTTTAAAACTTTTTACAACACAATTCACTTTTTTCTTACCAAAATAGCTGCCCTTCTTTTAAAACATTATTTGTACAAAACATAAGATATTTTAGGAATTTTGTACAAAACATAAGATATTTGTATTACATTTGCCCCTTTTAGGAATTTTTCACAACAAAATATCAATAACTATTAAATATATGTACAAAATTAGCAATGGTTAAAAGCGTGTGGACCATAGTTGTCAAAATCGTCCGATTCGCGATTCGAATCGGACGATTCGATTCGATTCACCACCAAAACGATTCGAATCAACCTTCGAATCGCAAATGTCTAAAGAATCGGACCGAATCGGCGATTCACGATTCGAATCTTCCGATTCGGGTCCGATTCGGTCCGATTCACGATTCGGTCCGATTCACTTTTTTTTTTTTTTTTTTTTTTTTTTTTTTTTTTTTTTTTTTTCGCGATTTTTTTACATTAAATTTATATATAGGCTCTTTATGATATATATATATTTGTTTTATGTAGGGTGTTTTAAATTAATATGTAGGCTGTTTTATGAAATATTTTTGTTTTTTACATTTTTAAGCTTAAAATGGATGAGAACATGTACTACGGTTAATTTTTGTGATATATTTTGGTATATTATCATGTGCTATGATTAGTTTTTTGTCATATTACGCTTAATTACCAATTCTATAGTGTTAAATTCCATTTACATATGTTTTACTACGTTTTTATCGTTTGGTTCCGATTCGACCGATACGATTCACGATTCGATTCACGATTCGCGATTCGGGGGGTAAACGATTCACGATACGATTCGCGATTTGACAACTATGGTGTGGACACATTTAAGGGTAAGAAGCGTGGCTTTTAAGCTGTCAAAAAAAAATACGTGCGGCTTTTAACACAATACTCATTGTCCGTCCAAACAAAAAAAGGGTTTTCCCGTCCAAATAAAAAAAAAGGGCTTTGCCGTCCAAAAAAAACACTTCATAATTACCAAAATACACTCTCACTTACTGAAAAGAGAGGAGAAGAAAGCTAATGATCGGGTTTTGTGAAGAGAGAGGTCCGGCAATTTCTGAAGGGCACTCTGATCATACTCTCTCTGAAGAAAGGTAACGACCGGGTTTTTTATCGTAAAAAGCCCTTGTCTCTGTCGTATTCTCTGACTCGTCCGATATATCGGCGAGACATCTCAAGATCGCCGACAGATCGTCAATATTTAACTATATAATACAATGCTTTATATTTTTTGATTAGCCTCTCACCGAGTTGACTCGACCGAAAATTTGAACCATGACCAGGATTATTGAAGTAGTTACGGTGTTAAGAAATGGCATTAGTAGGATTAAATAATTTGTTAAAGTTGTAGTTTATTAGTTAAGGTTCTCAATAACTCACATAAATTAAAGTGCTCCCCCTTTAATGAGTATCCAGAAAGTAATAACAATTTCATAATTCCCTATATTCTTTTCTGTCTCGTATCTCTATATCTCTTCGTCTTCTACAACTCCATGATCTTCTTACTCTAATTCTCTTATTTTCACATCTTACAGTCATCCCCCATCACCGTAGGGTACAACAATGCACATCATCTGCAACAAAGATTTGGTTAGACCAGTGTTACCTGGAAAGGGGGGTTGCTCTAGTGCGCAGTACGGCTACATCGTACGTTGCAGTGGCCTGTCCATGGTACGATGGGGCAGGCTTAGTTGGCTCGTTGTACATAAATATAATACCAAAACAACTGTAACAAGAGTTCACTAAAAATGTATGTAGAGTATAATCTTTATATTTTCATAGCGTAAATTACACCAAACCCCCTTGAACTATCTCAAGTTTACGTGTAACCCCCTGAACTAATTTACCCAACAAACTCACCCCTTAAACTATCAACCCATTACAAATAAACTCAAAAACCAGGTTCCTGCCTTTTTTCAGTCTAAATGGACAAAAATAACCATTAGTTAATTGGTTACTCTGCTCATTAGTTACTCCACTCATTGTGGGTGGCCTAATTCTGAACTAACTAAGCAAGTAGAGCAAAAGATAACTAATTAAAAGAGAATATTTCCAAACATATTACAATTAACTCGTTGCACTCATCCATTCTCATCACAAGCTATAAAATTAACATAAATCAAGATGGAATTGGAAAATAAACCTGTTGTTTCCAATGTAACATTGAAGTTCTGAGTAACGAAACAAAATCATTAGCGTCCATAGCCTGGGCGGCAATTTCCACAATGACACCTCCGTGATCATCATCTGTACCATTCAGTATTTTACCAACTTGTTCCACTTGTTTCTCCGATTGCAAATTCGACAAAGAACTCATTGAAGACCTGATATTCAGATTACTTGCAAATCTAGCCCTAAATAAACCTGAAGAAACGTAAAATCACATATTAGAGACCAATGAGAGAATCAAACAATAAAATCATTTTATTCTATTAGCAAATGACATTTTATTCTACTAGCAAATGATTTTAATTATCTAATCTAAAGAATACTCAACAGTTTGACAATTATATAAATCTATAATGTAAATCTTTTAAGTGATGTAACTAATTTTAAGACATTTTTAAATTGAAACTAAAACTAATATACAATCACATGTACACATGAAATAAAGATTTAATAAATAAACTACTTATAATTACCAGAGAGATGTAACAATAATGCCAAATGCAAGTACTGAGTAGCTTCATTTAAATTAGGGGTCTGGTTGATTGCAAAGATGAAAGAGAAAACACTTCGTTTAGAAAATGTTTTACTTGGATATTCCTTGGGAAATGTTTTCAAGCTAAAAATTTATCTTTTGTGCATTTGATTGTAAAGATGAAAAAGTCGTAAAAATGGAAAAAATGTTGTATATATAAGGTAAAGTTTTCCAACTTTTTTATAAAACATTTTCAGTAGAAAATTATGCCGAAAAAACAAAAAATAAATAAAGCTTAAGAGAGTTTTACATTCTAAAAGATAGAAAACCATTTTCCATGGAAAACAATACCTATCAAATCCTTTTAAAAGTTCATCACACCACCATCCTTGCCTTAATCACATCACTTGGGGTCGGCCATATGGATTCTCCTTTTTTTATTTTTTTTCTATTATAAGCAATGTTGTCATCAAAATTTAATTCTTAAAAGACCTCTCCTAATAATTTCTTTACTAGATAGTTTTGGTCGTTCCTTTGTCTTTTACCCTCTATTTTCGTTAGTCTTCCTCTTGTTATTGGTGTATCGGATCAAAGCGTCGAGGCGCAAAGTCTTTAGGATCGGATGCAATTCTGAAGCTGGTACATGCTGCGCTGGTCCATGTTTCTGGCCAGGGGAAAAGTTTGATTCAGAGGGAGAAGAAGAGGCAAAAATTGGAACAGAAATATCATTTGATTCGTCGATCCTCAAAAAAAGAAATAAGCAAAGTTCCGTCGTTGAGTGACAAATGGGAAATTTATGGAAAGTTACAATCCCCACCGCGGAATAGTGCACCTACACGCCTTCATCGACGTTGTTTTTCGACCTGCGCAATACATGCCCGCACCATCTTAATCAACTTTCTCTTATCACTAATGGGAGTCACTCCCAACTTTTCTCTAACATATTAATTTTAAATTGTATCTCTTCAAGTAACCCCTATCATCCATCGAAGCATCCTCATCTCCCTATTGCACATTTGTTTTCTTTAATGCTCAACATTCTGCGCCATCCATATAGAGTAGCTGACCTAACGACGATTCTATATAACTTTCCTTTTAATCTATGACTTATCCTCTTATCAACTAGAATACCACTCGCCTATCTACAGATGCTATTCAACTCGTTACATCCTCATTTATTTCACTGTCTACTTTGCTTACTTTGCATCACTGAACCAAGATAATGAAATTTATTGTTTTCAATTATCACATATTGTTTGATTTCTATCGTTATGTTGTCATTTGAATCATTATTAAATTTACATTCTAATCCAAACACACAATTTTATTTCTACTAATTTTTAGCCCCTTAGATTCTACGAAATTTCTTCAAGTTTCTAGTCTCATAGCTAATGCCTCCTTGAAGTGTTTACTAAAAGTATATCATCCGCAAACAACATACACCATGGAATGTCGTCCCGTATGTCCTTCGTAATCCCATTATTCTATATTGTGACTCATTAATTTAATCACTCTATTATTACAACGGTTTTGTATATCTAATATATCTTTATAAAATGATATTATGGTGCCTTCTCTCCACTCATTTACATTGTCCCTTCTCTTAAAATTTTATTAAATAAACCGGTTAAACACCCGACCCCTAAACTTCTCAAAGTTCTCCCCGTCTTTATAGGTATTTTATCTAGCCTAGCCGCCTTATTCCTCCTTGTCTAATATATCTTTATAAAATGATATTATGGTGCCTTTTCTCCACTCATTTACATTGTCCCTTCTCTTAAAATTTTATTAAATAAACCGGTTAAGCACCCTACCCCTAAACTTCTCGAAGTTCTCCCCGTCTTTATAGGTATTCTATCTGGCCTAGCCGCTTTATTCCTCCTTGTCTTTTAATTAATCCATGTAATTTCTTTGCACATAATCGGGCTAATCATCCCCATATTAGGTCCTACGCTCTCTATAGCTTCTATGGATATTCTCCATTTGATGTCCTCGAAAATACTCCTCCTATCTGATAGTCCTTGAAAATACTCCTCCCATCTACTTATGATTTTTTTATCGGTAATTAATATGTTTTGATTTATGTCTTTAATACACTTAACTAGGCGCATATCTCTTGTTAACCTATATCTATTCTTTGCTAATTTATAAATTTCTTTTTCCCCTTTCTTGGTACCTAACTTGTTATAAAGACTACCCATTGCATTACTGCAAAAAGTTTGAAAACACAAAAAAGTTTATTTTTCATAATATTAGCTATCAAACACACCCTAAGATGATACTTGTTTCTCACGGTGACAATTGTGTTTTTGGATTATATTTTGTCCTGATACGAGACAACAAGCACAATTTAGACAACTACACAACATTATACGAAAATTTTATGTTTCGCCTATCACGGTTAGGCCCATTTAAAACACGACACAACTAACACGATTTATTAATCTGACTAAAATCAAAACGATCTTTTTATAACAACTTTTTACTTATAAAGAAAAAAAATCGACCACCAAAAGATTTCTCAAATCCATCCACAATTTTGGATCGATTTGAAAAATCTTGCACATTTCCTTCCTTTGGCGAGGACTCGTAGGAAAACTAAATTTCTCAAATCAAGCATATATTGTGGATCAATTTGGAAAAAAAATTTAAAGGTGAGCTTTGTTTGGAAAATGTGGTAGACTAAGATTGTTTGACATTTTCTACAATAATTTTTATACCCAATTGAACACGAAAAAACACAAATGGCACAACACAACTGACACGAGACATAATCTTGCCACGATACAAAATGACTGTGTCGGAAAATCTCAACACGAACACGACATAACATGTTATGTCTAAAATTGTCACCACGATCATACTAGGGCTAATGCCAAAAATATCCTTGCACAATATGGTTTTTTAAAAGAAGTCCGTAGCCAAAAGAATGTACCAAATTGACCACCATATGAGCCCCGAGAACCACTTGTAGAAGTCTTACTTTCTGGATCAATTTTGAGTTCATGTATCGATTTGGAAATCCCTTTAGAGGTCCGTTATTTTGGAAAAAAATATGTTCGAAGAGCATCATTTTGCAATATTCTATTTCCTTATCTAACACCAGGGGATCAGCTTCTCCATATATGAGGGTAATGCCAGCCGACATCCCCCTCTTCCAAACACTGCAGTTAAGCGGGAGTCTTGTGCACTGGGTACAACCTTTTTTTACCTAACATCGGGGGTGAAAATGAGGCGAGCCGGGCCAAGTTTAAATTAAGCTCGGTTTATAAATGTAAACGAGCCTAAAAATATATTCAAGCCTAGTTCATTTATCTTACGACCCGAGCTTGAACGAACTTTTAAGCAAACGAACACGAGCCAAGCTCGAGTAGCTTGATTATTTTACACTAGTTTAGTATAAATATTGATGATGGAGCTGAATCCGAGACGAGCTCAAGATAACGAGGTTAAAATTTTGTTTAAGCTTGGCTCGCTTAGCTTTTTTTCAATCGATTTGGAACACGAAACGAACTAACACAACCACTACTACTCATTTAAAACATGATTAATAATTTCTACATCAAATCAAACAAGATAATAATAATAATACACATCAAACACAAATAATAATTTCATCACTCAAATAAACATGCGAATAACACGTGCCTAGAATCGTCCATGCCCACACCACTTGAGTCTACTTTCTCTTATCACTAATGGGAGTCACTCTTAACCTTTCTCTAACATATTAATTTTAAATCGTATCTCTTCAACTAACCTCTATCATCCATCGAAGCATCCTCATCTCACTAACATAGATTCTTTGCACATTTGTTTTCTTTAATGCTCAATATAGAGTAGCTGACCTAACGACGTTTCTATATAACTTTCCTTTTAATATATGAGTTATCCTCTTATCAAATAAAATACCGCTCATCAAATAAAATACCGCTCACCTATCTCCATGCTTTTCAATTCGTTACATCCTCATTTATTTCGCTGTCACTTTGCATCACCGAACCAAGACAATTAAATTTACCGTTTTGAGTTATCATATCACTTATTGTTTGATTTTTATCATCATGTTGTCATCTGAATCATTATTAAATTTGCATTCCAATCCAAACACTCAGTTTTATTTCTACTAATCTTTAGCGCCTTGGATTTTAGAGCATTTCTTCAAGCTTCTACTCTCATAGCCAACGCCTCCTCTGAAGTATTTACTAAAAGTAAATCATCCGCAAACAACATACATCATGGAATGTCTTCCCGTATGTCCTTCGTAATCCCATCAAATACTACAAAAAATAACAGGATTGAACGTCGATCCTTGGTGTGGACCTACTTCAATTTAAAAATTGTTAGTTTATCCACAAATAGTTCTTACTCTAATCTTTGTGTTATCATACATATTTTGGATAATTTTAATATAGTTAATAGGGATTATTTTTCTCTACAGGACCCACCATATTATAACTCTAGGTACTCAATCATAGGCCTTTTTCTAAATTCATAAAAAACATGTGTAAATTTTTATTCTTACTTCTTCACTTTCCCATTAAGTTTCTTAGTAAGTAGAGATACACATAAATCCAAACTGGTTCTGATATTGCTGACTCATTTCTTAATTTTTGTTTTATAATTTTTTTCTCATAATTCTATAGTGTGACTTATTAATTTAATTTCTCTAGTATTACAACGGTTTTGTACGTCTTTAACTAGGCGCATATCCCTTGTGAACCTATAGTAACTTTTTGCTAATTTATAAATTTCTTTTTCCCCCTCCTTGGTACCTAACTTGTTATTAAGACTACCCATTGCAATACTATCAAAAGTTTGAAAACACGAAAAAGTTTATTTTTCATGAAAAATATTAGCTATCAAACACACCCTAAGATGATACTTGCGTCTCCGCACGGGATGACAATTTGTGTTTTTGGATTATATTTTGTACTGATACCAGACGACAATAGGCACCATTAGGATACATACACAACATTATACGAAAATTTTACTTTATACCTAACATAGTCAACCATATTTAAAACACGACACAACTAACACGATTTATTAATCTGATTAACGTCAAAGCGATCTTTCTATAACAAGTTTTTACTTAAAGGAAAAAAAATCGACCTCCAAAAGATTTCTCAAATCCATCTACAATTTTGGATCGAGGTCATACCTTGGTGCGATGGCAAGTGCCCTCGCCCAAGCTACGGTTGGTCTCGGGTTCGAGACATGGGAGCAGCCTCTCCATGTAAGGGGGTAAGGTCAGCAGACATCTGCCTCTCCCAAATCCGTTAAGCGGGGAGCCTTGTGCATTGGGTACGACGATCCACAATTTTGGATCTATTTGAAAATCTTGCACATTTTCCTTATGTACCTCCAGCGAGGACTCATAAGAGAATTAATTTTTTCTAATCAATCATATATTGTGGATCAATTTGGGAAATTTTTTAAAGGTGAGCTTTTGTTTGAAATATGTGGTAGACTAGGATCGTTTTGACATTTTCTACGATCATTTTTATACCCAATTGAACAGGAAAGAACACGTAAAAACACAAATAACACAACACGATTGACACGTGGCATAATCTTGCCACGATACAAAACGACTTTGTGTCAAAAAATCTCAACATAAACACGACATAATGCGTTGTGTCTAAGATTGTCACCGCAATAATACTAGGGCTAGTGCCAAAAATATCCTTGCACAATATGTTTTTTCTAAAAAACCTCCAAAAGAATATACCAAACTGATCCACTATATGAGCCTCGAGAACCACTTTTAAAAGTCTAATTTCGGGATCAATTTTGAGTTCATGTATCGGTTTGTAAATCCTTTTAAAGGTCCGTTATTTCGGAAAAAAATATGTTAGAAGCGCATCATTTTGCAATTTTCTATTTCCTTATCTAACACCAAGGGATCAGCCTCTCCATATGTGAGGGTAAAGCTAACCGACATCTGGCTCTCCCAAACCCTACAGTCAAACGGGAGCCGTGTGCACCGGATACGACCTTTTTTTTTTTACCTAACACCAGAAGTGAAAATGAGGCGAGCCGAGCCAAAGTTTGCTCAAGCTCAAGCACGGTTTATAAATGTAAACGACCCCAAAAATATATTTTGAATACGAGCCAAGCTCGAATATCTTGGTATTTTACACTAGTTTAATATAAATATTGATGATCGAGCTGAATCCGAGACGCGCTCAATAAGATAACAAGGTTAAAATTTTGTTTACACTTGGCTAGCTTATCTTTTTTCAAATCGAACACGAGCCGAACTAACACAACCACTACTACTCATTTAAAACATGATTAATAATTTCAACATCAAATCAAACAAGATAGTAATAATACACATCAAACACGAATAATAATTTCATCACTCAAATAAACACACGAATAACACGTCTAAAATTGTCCACACAATAAATTTAGGTTTGGGAAAATAAATAATTACCTTTAGAAAATGGTTTGGTTCGGATAATTTTGAAGAATTGGCGATTTGAATGATGACATAGGGCTCGTGTTGTCAAACAGAGCAACGTATGTATAGGAACAGATCTTATCATTTTCCGATTTTATAACAATTCTATATATACACACGTATACATGTGCCTCAGCAAAACGAGCACTCTCTCTATCCTCTCTTTCTCCACCTGCCGCCCAACCAGGTATATGTTATTTACACTTTGTTAACCTCAAAATTTCCTATATATAAACAATGTTTATATTATGTTGTTTGGTAAAAGTCAATTGCTCGGCCGCTAGAGACTAGGGTTGCTTGGCTTGTAATGAGTGGTGTGTATCGAAACCGACAATTCAAAAAATCGAATCATATGCAATTGATAGAATGGAATCCGAATTTGAATCCGAATTTGATCTGATTATTCGTTTATTAAATGGAGTGAATTTGTATTCACATATTTCGATCTGTTAATAATTCGATCTGATTAATATTTTTAATATATATATATATATAAATTATATATAATATATTTTTAATTAATATATATTTATTTAATAATATTTTTAATATATATTATAATAGTTCTTTGTTTCATTATCTATTTTTTTGAAACATTTGTAAAATAAATTAACGAAATAAGAGTTAAAAATAAAAATGTTGCAAATCAAGTTTAACATAAACGGATAATCGGATCGGATCCGAATCCGTTTAACATAAGCGGATATGGATTTGAATTTGCCTGATCCAATCCGATTAATAAAAGGATCGGATCTGAAATCGTTTAACATAAACGGATATGAATTTGGATTTGCCTGATTCGGTCCGAATTCGATCTGTTTACAGGCCTAGATTGATTCTTATTCCAAAAAATTGAGAATGGAAGTCTTCGATTCGATTCTCGATTTTATACCTGAATCAAATCGAATCGAAGAACCGAACTCATAGAACCAATTCGAGACTCGGGTGATTAGATACTTTAGAATTTATGTTCGGTATCTATAGTGCTATTTGAAAAATGCTTTTATTTTTATTTATATTTGATACTTTACCTATGATGTAATGAAATTAGATAATTAATTTTTGACAAATTATGTGTATGGGCGTGATTTTTTAAAATAAATTATTTGAGAGAAACATGGTAATTGAGAAAAATAAAATAGGTTAATATTGATGATTTGGTTAAGATGTAATGATCATAGGTAATTAATATTTGTCAACTTTTAAGTGATTTGTTTATTTATTCGAAAATGATTTGAGCGAGCTATTATTAATTGCAAAACTAATGCAAAACCGTGAAACAAAATCGTAAATCAGACCCTCAAATCAGAACCGTGAACCGATCCGAACCAAATTGAGAACCGATGATTCGGTTCGGTTCGGCTCTGTTTCCAAAACCATGAAACTGATCAACTTCGATTCGGTTCTTGTTCCGTAGTGGAACCGAACCAACCTGACCAATGTGCACCCCTACCAAGTGGTCTCCTGAAGTGCTGAAATGAAAAAATCCAGTCTTGATGTGGGGTTGATACTCACCGCTCACATCAAGTCTCTAATTAAAAATAATTGTGACACTTAGAGTGTGTGAAAAATCTGACCCGTGGGTTTGTAAAACAAGGAGGGCACAAAGTGGCCCATTCTTGGCGAGTTCCCACAATAACCGAAAAAAATAAAATAAAAAATAAAAAGATTTCCTGTATGTAAACAAGGATGGTTATAAAATATGAATTTAGTGGATGTCCGTTAGTATTTCACAATTATTAAAGGATATATTGGGATACCTTATTTTATACTATTAATAGGGATCATACCCCTTGAGTGTTTACGTATCAATTAAATGAAGAAACCTTCTCTCTCTCTAAATTATCTTTGTGACCCTTTTATTTTAGGACGCGTTATCAGTACGAGTTAGCGCTCACGTAATTCAAACAAATTAAGTCGTTGAGATCAAAACTCCGAGCAATTTCTTTTGCATTGATCTTATACAATTTTTGTTCGAAAATTCAAAGGTCATTCTCATTTTTAGTAATCTCACGAACCTATATGTGGAGGTTTTGTTAGTCAAGAACTCAATCGGTCTAGCTCAACAAGAGCTACATGATTTGAAATATAAATTTTTCACATCCATATATAAATGGTATGTGAATAATTATTTAATTACTTAAAGCATATATAATTGTTGTTCTTGTTTATATTATTATATTTATAGTTCCTCCGAACAAAAGTTAAAAATTATATACACATATTATGGTCCATTTATTTTCATACACTAAGAGCACATTAATAATTATTTTGCACATATGAGTATATATTTTAATATGTTATTATTTGATGGGTTTTTGCCTCGACTTTGGTGTTTAACAAAAAAAAATCTTTATAAATGCTCTATTTATGATGAAAATTTGAAGAAATATTTATTTAGTACTTTTCGAGATATAAATCAAATTAAGCATTTTTTTATGTTCTATCCTCATAAGGTGATACTTCTTTTAGTTCTTCTACACAATGCAAGGTAAGTATGAGAAATTTAACTGAATATGCGTGATAAGTATTCTATTAGTTATAATATTTTTTTATGAATTAAACATTTATAGATTTTGACCCTATTCTTTTGGGTGTTACGAGTTCATTTGTCAAACTTTGATTATTTTCATATTGACCCATTTTAATTCCAAAACGTTGCATATTTATTATTCGACAGATAAATTTTTCATAGAAGATGCAAATTGTATCATGCCAAACAGGTGATAATAAATGAAGGAATAAGGTGCGTGGTTCAAAAAATTGCCTACATCCATAGAGGGAGGTATATTTCTTACTAATACATTGGGTGTATAAAATTAACAAAGGTTCTAAGCTATGAATTTCACATGCCCCACCTAGGAGCATGTCCAAATCCAGGATTTAGAATGGGGGAAGGGAACTCAGTTATTAAAATTGAATAATTAAGCTTAGTAAGTATTGGTTCAGATCAATTTGATTGATGAGACAGTCCGAACTTAGGATTTTTGGTTCAATTTATGATACTTCGTATTTTTATGCATATTATTTAATTAATCAATTTATGAAAATTAATTGTGTATGCTTGTTGTGACTAGAGACCATTTATATTGTTATGTGTTATTTAAGTTGGATTGAAATTTGGAGTTAAGACACGGTGATTGATTAATTTAATTAATTAATATTCAGACTCGTACCCGAAAATTATCAAATAACTGAGTTGTTAGTTAGTTATTTTGGGCACATTTGGTAATTAGCGTTTGAAACACAGAGAATGTCCGTCTATAGTTTAAAACAATGATTTAAATACATATTGGGTTAGTATACAGCTCAGACATGGTTTTAAGTCATTTAGAGTTGTTTTGGACCCAAACCCAATTTCGGGATTAAAGGGTTGTAAGAGGTCATTAGGTTTCTCATTTTATCACATATACAATGGGAAATCACTAGAGGGGGTTAAGAGAGAAAGAACCAAGAGGAAAGGAAGATTTGGGGGGATTAAGGATTGATTTCTCAATCAATCCACAAAGAAAGTTCTATATAAAATATGATTATGATTGAATGTGTGTTATTAGTGTGATTATTCATTGAAATCTGAATATAATCATAATCTAAATCTGATTTGAATTATTAATTGATTTAGATTCAAGATTAACCTAATCTAGATGTTAATTAGATTAATTCGCCTTTATAATGTTTGATTTCCTCGTGAATTTGGTTTAAAACTAATATATTTTGATTTGAATCTGTTTTATATTGAGAATCATATAATGTTTAATTGAATCAATCCATGAAAATTTATATATTTAGATAAACTAGGGAGATTTTAAATTGAATTTTTGTTGAATCCTGAGATAAATTTGGTGTTTGATGATGGAATTACGTTCCAACTGTTGTTTTGATGTGTTTTTATCAATTGAATGTTGATTTGATGCTTGAATGATATTTTTGGGTTCACTAATGGAGGTTTGAGAGAGAGAAAATAGGGATCGAAGATGATGAATCCCATAACAAGGAAATTTTGGGAGTTACGGTATTGACTGATCAACCAGTTCCAGTGCCCCGGTGGACCGGTGGTCTCAGATATTGCCTAGATAGGGTTGTTGTGGTATTGGTTGATATTTTGGGTTGTAGGGCTAGGGTTTTTTGGCATATAATTTTTTATGTACTCGTAGAATATAGATATATTCTTATAATTTGCATCATTGGAAATCGATTTTAAGGTATTTTAATATTTGGAAAAATCATTGATTTAAAGGGATTTAATGGAGGATTTGGTATTCGAGGGTATAATGGGTTTGATGACAGGGAATAGTAAGTTAGAGGAATGGAGTTATTGGTCGAGATTGATTTGAATCGTTGTAATGTACGAGCGGCATGAATATCCTTTCGGTGAGATAAGGTTTGGGTTATATCTTCTCCAAGTGAGGAAGTTATTATTTTATGTGATTTCATTTAAATTAGGTGTGCGATTATACCTATATGCGATTCCTTGGGAGAATAAACTAGGGCTAATTAAGATTGAATATAGTTGATGTATAGTTTTTAATGTATGATAAGGTGAGACTACACCTATAATTGGGAACTTGAGAAGTTAGGGTTGCGTATTATGGGATGAATATAAGGTTGTAGATGTGATATACCTTTACATGATATTATGGGATGAATGTAAGATTATAAATATGATATATCATTCTATGATAGCGATACTAGTATAACCCGGTAGCGTAGGGTCGGTAAGTATATGTGGATTACCTTAACCTGTTTGTGAGGGTTATGTATGTGTATGTTGTAGCCCGTTAGTGAGGGTGAAAATTGATTGTGTGTTTTATGTGCAATGTATACCAAGTGTCAGTTCTCAATGGCAGGCGGACTAGGGGATTCCATGATGAGGCAGGCATGTGCAACGTGGACCGCACTGGTATCCCGATAAGTAGATGAGATATTCCTTAGTCATATTTTACTCCTGATCATAAGTCTAGGTGCCCGCGACTGACATGGTCTTAGGGGATATTTCTCTCAAAAGTCTTGGGTATGGTAGTTTATATGATTGATGGGTAGACGTGGCGAGTTATCCTTTGTTGTGATTAGGGGTGGGCACAGTCCGGTCCGGTCCGGGTTTTGCCTATTTTTTGGACCGGACCGAATATTCGGTCCTCAATTTTTTTGGACCGAGACCGGACCGATTAATTCGGTTAACCTACTAATTCGGTCCAGGATTTTTTCGGTCCGGTCCGGGCTAAAATTCGGTCCTGACCCTATTTTATATATATGTACATTTTATGAATGTTTTTATCTATTTTTCTCACAAATATATATACAAAAAAATAATACTCGAAACTCCAAGTGATATTTACATAGGTTTTTTTTACCCAAATTAAAAAAATATCTATACATATATAAAATGTTCCAAATTAAATTCATAAGTTATATACATTAATTCAAAAACTATACATAAGAAACACAATAACATTATTTTTATTATATATATATGGGAATCGGTTCGGTCCGGTCCAAATCGGTCTTTTAATATAGTGGACCGCGGACCGGACCGGTTTAATCGGTTTTTAGTTTTTGTGAACCGATTTTTGGACCGGTTTCAAAATAGCCTTAATTTTCGGTTCGGTCCGGTTCGGTCCAATCGGTCCATTCGGGTCGGTCTTTTTTTTGTCCACCCCTAGTTGTGATGAGGTCTTAGGTTTAGGGCAACCTAAGACTATACTAATACGTGCGAGAGATCCACGAAGGTAATACGAGTAGGACTTTGTTATGTGTGGGCACGAGAGATGCTCGTTTATTTATATATGACAGATGTTATACCTTTATATGTGATATATATAAGAATGGTCTCGTCCTGATGGCACCCAGATAGATTACCACATCATAGACTCATCTCACATATGAGACCAGAGTTTTCTCAGCCATTCCTACCAGTGGTCTCATCCCACAATGGCCTCGTCTGGATGACACCCGGGAACCTTACCAGGCTCCCTATTATTGTCTTATAAAGGAGACCAACCCCACTCATAGCAGCGTGGGTGTCGACCTCAGACGACACTCGTATTATAAGATAATAACCTCTAAGCTTAAGATGGGTGCGGCGGCCACATATGACCATCCTGACTCGTCTCTGCCTCAAGTATGGAGTAACACATCCTACAGTCTCTGGTAGGATGAGACCTCCTATACATTTTAACATGTGTGGAAAGCATGATAAGGGCATTTCAGTCATATCTATGCAAAATCGTTATTAAAGATCAACAACTTAGCGGGGAAATATTCTTCATGGTGACCTTACTTCATGTACACACAGCCTGACACTCTCTCATAGGCCACGACCTCAGCTGGGTGTGACACTACGCAAATCCCAACCTATATAAAGAAAACTATGTCTTTTTCACTTGGATCAATCTTTTAGCAAACAATAATTGAGTTTAGAGAGAGAAAGCTTGAGTTTGTATCTTTCATGGCCATTAGCTCCTTGGAATAGTGAAAGCACTCCCATACTTTACAATGGATGTAGGGCAAGGCCGAAACACTTAGATACTTGTGTCCATCTTTGTTTTCTCTCATATTTACTATTAAATTTCTTATCAATTATTGTCTTATTACATTTATAAAATACCTATATCTAAGGTGAATCCATTGTATGATCTCAGTATCATTAATTTTGCACCGTAGGTGGGAACGTGTTTATCATTCTCGTTATCATATTTAGCTTGAATTTCTCTCTCATCCTTGGTTGTGATTCAAGTCCACCATTTGTGAATTTGAATAACCGTTAAAAGAGCTTGGGTGGAGGAGTTCATCAGCTTCCTATTTGATTCATCCTATTTTTGGGTTTTTGCACCCCTATTGTTGTTTGATTTCTCTGATCGACGATGTCTCACGATCTGCCATCAAACGTTGGATTTAACATACCCATAACCATTCCCCGAAGGTACCCCCAAAAATTTGGTTGCCACTAAGGCATATAATAACTAGGTGGCCTCACTCGCCACAAGCGTAACACCTTCCTCTAAAGGAACCATCGAAAGGGCAACCTTACTGACCTTACTCTTTGGTCATTTTTTCTAAAATTTACATCGTTTATCCTGCTCTCACAGGTCGTGGCTTTACTGGCTATAATTCTCCTAGCCCCACTGGCCAAAATAAATTACATCGTTTACTCTTGGAAACCTCTTGGGTCCAGCTCCCCCAATGCGATTCCTTCTACTTGTGAGGTCCCCCTACTCCCCAGTGCTACATCGTCTCTATTTATTGGGCCTGATTTGGACTCGTTCTTCCAAATCTAAGGGACTCTATCCCCATAATAGTTATAATGTTCCTACTGATGTAGGAGGGTAACTTCAACCACTCGAACACAAATTGTGAACAACGGTTTACCTATTAACACCTATCAAACCCTTCACGTAAGGCATCTGTCAACTTAAAAAGTCTTTCTCATACTAGTTGATAGCATGAACATCCTCTTTTGCTTTTGTGAAAGTGCTGATCGATTAAATAAGCTTTGACACCAATTTGAGAATGTCGTGTGATACTGATTTAATCAAATTCCCAACTTCTAATTGTAAACTTATTTAATTGGAGTCAATTTTTTAAACCAAAATAATTCAGCCCTAAAACTTATATTTACGTGGGTGAAATCAAACCAACACAAATATAATTTCTGACACACAGAGTTCAGGAAAAAAAACCTTTCGGGTAAAAACCTTTTTATTTCACTATGAATAATAAATCACAACTTACATACACAATGAAATTCGTAATGAATATCACGCAGATACTCACATAGACACGCAGCCTAAAGTCAGCAATGGAACAACCGCAGTAGCCAACACAAGAACATGCAGTTCCAATTCAGTCAGGAACACCCACGAGCACTCCTAATCGACACGCAATTGTAGTCAGTTGTATAGATGACACTCCATAAAGAAATAACTTCACCAAAGTTGAATCTTGGGTTCCAAAACAATTCACAAAAAGATTGGGATGTTTTGTGAATTGAAAACAAAAAGTATTAAAGCCTTAAATGAAGAAGACAAAGTGCTCTGCAGAATATAGTTTACTGGTATCGAAATTTGTCAGGTTTTCTTAACGAAAACAAAGTCATTTAACACACTTTATATAGAAAAATTGAGTCGACGCGTCGTTCGAACGAAGTGGCAAAGTTGCTTGAATGAAACTGACTGTTTCTCGAACGACAGCTTCGCGCGAGAACCGTATGTCATTTGAACGACATCATCACGTTGCTCGAACGACCTTAATAAAAAAAAAATCTTTAAAAGTCCGCCTCAATACTTAAAAAAATATTTTGACGAAAAAAATGCCTCAAGTGTTTGGAAATATTTTAGAAAAATTATCCCAACACTTATAATGAATCGTTAAGGTAATTAAACACAGCCTTACCAAAATTAATCTCGCAGAGGCTTCCATGTTAAAGAACTTTGATATTCGTATCCGTCTTGATGCATGATTGAACTTTAATAAGTTTTCGATGGTTGTAGCGGTATACGACATACAATAATGTAAACATGAGAGTAAAATAATGTCCTTACAACCCTCGTATCAATCTCTCCTGATGCAAAAAGAGAAAGATATTTAAACTCTTCCTCACACTGGCCACCATATGGTTTCACATACGAGGTCTTCGAAACTTACTTCTAATACCGTTATGGATGGTGAGTGAAAACATCCCCCCCCCCCCACACACACACACAGGTACCATATTCTAAACACTTGCTGAAGGTATCTTGTTCAAAAGGTCTTAACTCCAGATCGAAGTCAACCTCATGCATGGGACATCTCGCAAGAAAAATACAAATAAGGAACCCTCCCAATACACTTGGTCTAATCGAGTCGTTTGTCAGGAAACAATGGCGAGAAACCTCATAAATAGTCATCTTTATAGAGAATACAAACCCTAAATGGTAAAGCACTAAAGTAACCAAATAACACAATGCGAAAAAGCAACGAACGCACTCAAGATCCCTATGACACTATAACCTAGAATGATCTTATACCAAATGTGATACATATAAACGGGACAGGAACGGGTTTAGGGACCTCATACTTAAACGGATTTGGGGTATAAAAATTAAACTCGTCGCGGGTCACAGGGCGGGGCAGGCTTATTTTTTTCACGGCGCGGGTTTGGATTTTGACAAACCCTCCCCGTTTCCATCCCTACTTACAAATCTAATATCCTCCCATGAACCCAAAACTTAAAAAGGTATAAAGAAATGCAAGTATCAAACTTTCTTCAAAAATCTTTTTCAAATCTTTAAGCTTTTCTCATCAGGGTGTGCAAAATAATGATCTTCAATCTTTGTACCTACACATATGAGACAAAGCAAATGCCTTCATGGCGTAACTAGTTTGAAATGATATAAGAATAAATCAATCATCAATAATCAAATCTCCCCCATAAAATCATAATTCGTTCTCCCCCTTTTTATTTTTCTGAAATAGACAAGGAAAAGAATAAACAAAATAAACATCGAGTGTCGCGATAAATATGCGTAGCAAACATGGATTAAACTGTGATTATGCAAAGGAATCACCAAAGGCATCCACAAACTATTTTTGATCTTTTTTTTTAATTTTTTCAAGCAAAAATAATTTAACAAAAATCACACACCATGAATTTACACTAAGATAACCAAATCATAGAAACGGAATGAATGGGTGTGAATATATTCGATAGGCAAATCGATGCAATCAAACATAACAAACGTGCACGATGAGTATGTGTACTCGTAACGAATGAACATAAAAATCGTCCTTAGGTGTCAAAAATGTGAATTTAGATGACATCGTCTTAATCAAATCGACAAATCAAACTCATACATGATTTTCACACCAATAACGTCTAAAACTCTGTAATGATTTTCATGACTTTTCAAGGACGTGCAAACCCGTTTTATATTCCATCCAAACTCCCTTATAAATAATAATGCTTTTTATTTTTCTTTTGAGGTGATGAAACAAAAATAAATTGGCCCACTTTTGGCATATTTTTCTGTTTATTGCCTTTAAATTTTTTGGTGCTCTTTTCCACCTCTTTGGACTTTGGCTTATGAATTTGTGCCATGCATTTTCTAGGTCCAATAGAAATGGTGGCTTCATCACAAAGAATAAATTAATACCTTTCGTAGCCCTTCCCCATTTTTAAAAATAAATCACACAAACTCACGACAACGTTTTTTTACATGCACTACTTTCATAGTAAAGTTTTATCGCATTTGGTTCATTTTAATGATAAAATTGAGATGAAAACACATCGACCAACATGTGATAGAATAGAACAACAGTCAAACAAATCCGTGCACGTTTTCAATAAATGAAATTATGAGTCAAACACGTAGGTAGTAACAACTAATCACATCTAAATGACTCCAAACATTGTAAAGCACAATAATGAAATGATGACGCATATCAAAACACTGTCAAATAGTCACATAGGTATGGAATGAAATTGTGACTCAATCATCCTAAACGTCCATTCATAAATGGTGCAAAACAAAATACAAAAACTCTATCTTTTTTCAAAAAAATTATCAAAATAAAATCTTTTTGTATTTTTCAATTTTTTTATATAAAAAAAATATAATACAAAAAGTACACGTGTCATCACACTAGCAAATATATATCTTGAAGCACAACTAGTGTATGACAAACAAAGCATGCAAGCAACTATCAATAAGAAATAGCAAGTCACGCATCATGTGCAAGCATGTAAGAATCAACTAGTTTACCATCTAGCTCTCTAAAAGTGATTTCCTAACCCAAATAGATGTGAAACGTCGAATAGGGGTTTGGGGAACCAACGAAACTCTAGACTTCAACTTCCTAGGACCTCTTCCAAGATTAAAAAAAACCGCCAAAGGTGACCTTTCCTGCCAAACTGTGAACATGTGTAAACGGGTGGAACGACACCCATGGATTGATATTTTCTAACATCCTTGGGATTTGTTGACCTTCTAAAATAAATAATGGTCTCGGTTTGGACAACGGGAGCATTATAACACGATGATCCATCACTACACAAACTACTTGAGTCATTTAAATTATTTTTCAACTCCAAAATTTTTTACTCAAGCAAAGAATTAGACTATACTAATTTTAGGGACTCATTCTCTAAATTTTCAATTATTCCTAGAAGGTTATCACGTTCTCCTTTAAAATACTCACACTTGTCCCTAAAAGTCTCCTCACGTGCCACAAACTCGTCGATTAAAATATTTTTATCCTCTTTGGCACAAACACAAACACAAACACAAACACAAACACAAACACAAACACAAACACAAACACAATAATTTTTAAGGTCCTCCAATTCTTTTTTTTACAATAGGACTCTATCACCACTCTACTTTTTGGATAATTCTAGTTTTCTAAAATCGTGATCCAAGGCAAAAAATTTCTCACGATAAAAATCTCTTTGATTTTGAACCGTTTGCAAAAGATTTATAACGGATTTAAAACGTCAATTTTCTTTTTCCAAAAAATCAATTCTTTTCGCAAACGTCAAATTCAAACAATTTAATCATTAAAACTATGATTTGTGCCATTGATATGGGGCATCCGATTACATAAGTGCTCCATCGAAAAAATTGCGATTTTTCACAAAAAAGATTTTTCAAAAAAAATAATATCACAAAATTTCACGAAAAACAAGGATCACTTGATAAATTGGAGAAACCCACTCTGATACCAATTTGTAAAGTGGTGATTGCTTAAATAAGCTCTGACACCAATTTGAGAATGCCGTGTGATACTGATTTAATCAAGTTCGCAAATTCCAATTATAAACTTATTTAATTATAGTCAATTTTTTTAAATCGAATTAATTCAACCCTAAAACATGTATCTATGTGGGTGAAATCAAACCAACATAAATATAATTGCTGACACACAGATTTCAGAAAGAAAAAAAAAGCTTTTGGGTAAAACCTAAATCGTAACTTACATACACAATGAAATCCGCAACGAATATCAAGCAAATACTCACATAGACACGCAACCTAGAGTCAGCAATGGAACAACCGCAGCAGCCTATAAGAACACGCAGTTCCAATTCAGCCAGGAACACCCACGAGCACTCCCAATCAACAAGCAATCGTTGTTAGCCATAGAGATAACACTCCACAAAGAAACAACTTCACCAAAGTTGAATCTTGGGTTCCAAAATAATTCACTAAAAGATTGGAATGTTTTGTAAATTGAAAGCAAAAAGGATTAAACCCTTAAATGAAGAAGACAAAGTGTTCTACAGAATGAAGTTTTCTGGTATCAAAATTCATCGGGTCTTCTTAATGAAAACGGATTCGTTTAACATGCCTTATATGGAAAAATTAAGTCAGCGCGTCGCTCGAACGAAACTGACTGTCGTTCGAACGACAGCTTCGAGCGAAAATCTTATGTCGTTTGAACGACATCATCAGGTTGCTCGAATGACCTTAATAAAAACTAAAAAATTTATTCTTTCTTTAAAAGTCTGCATCAACACTTAGAAAAATATTTTGACGAAAAATAATGCCTCGAGTGTTTAAAAATATTTTAGAAAAATTATCCCAACACTTATAATGAATCGTTAAGGTACTTAAACACAACCTTACCAAAAATAATCTCGCGGAGGCTTCTATGTTGAAGAACTTTGATATTCGGATCCGTCTTGACGCATGATTGAGCTTTAATAAATCTTCGATGGTTGTAACAGTATATGACATACAATAATGTAAACATGACAATAAAATAATGTCCTTATAGCCTTCGTATCAATCTCTCCCGATGCAAAAAGAGAAAGATATTAAAACTTTTCCTCATACTGGCCACCATATGGTTGCACATACGAGGTCTTGGAAACTTACTTCTAATACCGTTATGGATGGTGAGTGAAAACATCCCCCCCATACCATATTCTAAGCACTTGCTAAAGGTCTATCGTTTAAAAGCTTTTAACTCCCGATCGAAGTCAACCTCATACATGGGACATCTCTCAAGCAAAATACAAATAAGGACCCTCCCGATACACTTGGTCTAATCGAGTCGTTTATCAGGAAACCATGGCATGAAACCTCATAAACAGTCTTCTTTATAGAGAATACAAACCTTAAATGGTAAAGCACTAAAGTAGCCAAAAAACACATTGCGAAAAAGCGACGAACACACTCAAGATCCCTAAGACACTATAACTTATAATGCTCTTATACCAAATGTGTGCAATACCACGTATTTTTATGGCCTTTAATTATGGGATTAATTAAATTTAATTGGGATAAATTAATTTGATATTAATCCGAATTTTATATTTGATATTTACTAGCGTGACGAGAGTTAGTAACTATTGGTGAGAATTATATTGAATATTACTAAATGAGTAAAGTCATATATGAGATTGAATTTATTAAAATTGTCGCGAGTGAATAATTCAACAATTATGGAAATTAAGTCGAGAAGCGCATGTGTCGTGTCGGGCCTAAATTAATGGAATATCCATTAAATTAATCCTAAGTCACTCGTATGGTCATTTAGAGTGCGTCAATGTGTCCGAACGGGTCGAGATAGTCATAAAGGTGTACCCTGGGATTTAGTTTGGGTCTCGGGACGTTTTTAGGCCTAACCGATAACCTGGGAGGGCATTTCGCTAATTTCCCATTTTAGGCCTTAATTATTGACGAAAATTAAGAGGTTATATCTGATGGAAGTAGGAGTCCTCGAGGGTTAGAAACATCGGAGTTTCATAAAGGCTAAGGACGAGAGAAGAGAGAAGGCTTCCAAGGAGGAGAACCACCAACCCTACACCATTCTCACCAATTCCACCACCAACGCGTAGATCAGGGAACAAGGAGCAGGATCATACCTATCATCTTCTACAACTCAGACTTTCATTATTGAGGCAAGTATCTAACTTGCTGTTCTTTAGTTGATAACACATCCATGCTAGTGTAGGATATAATAATTTTATGTTTTTATGAAAGATAAATGATATTTAGGAGATTTATATTGAAATTCTGAGTATAAACCATGTTAGGACAACCCTATTGTTAGATGTAGATGATTAACTACGAAATTTATGTCCAATGGAGGTTAAATTCTGGAAGAATTAGGAAGATATTGATCACGATGATAAAAATAGGGTTCTTGATGAATTAGCTTGAATTCACCCCTTTAGTTGATGGCCCTTGATGAATTTGTATATGTTTTACGTTAGAAATCATGTATGTAGGATAATACAACTTTTGGTTTAATTGTTTGGGAGTTTGGGATGAATTAATAGAGGTTTTGAGAATTTATGTTGATGAAACTCGTAGGTAAAGAATTGCAGAAACTGGGCCAAGAACTGCTCGATCGATCGATCGACTGGATCGATCGATCGACCCTTTTCATCGATCGATCGACTCCTCCTGGAAATTGAAACTTCGTCCCCTCTTAATGTTAATTCGATCCCAATGTATAAGGACCCTTGGACATAATTTAAATATCATAATGGGACTTGAGAAGGACCAATAAGGTATAATTAGGGTTCGGGTAATACGACTTTATATGAGATTTAACTGTGGGATTTCAGGGGTATAAATTGGAGTGGAAATCGTGCGTACGTTAAATTAGGTCTTGCGAGAATTGAGAAGGACTTAAACCAATAGGGTAGTGGGTGTACACCTACTGATTCTATATTTATCAATATGATACACTTTGAGAGTTGAGGAGTACTTAAGGACTTACAGTAATTGAGAAAATAAAAGAATAATTTAATTATACGTAGAATTCGGGCCTTATGTGCCACGCATGGTTCAAATATATGATGGGTCGTGGGCTTACCTAGATGAATAATGTGAATATATATACGGGTGCATGTATATATGTATAATATTGTATATCTATGGGTAATCATACCCGCGCTACTTGCTATCACGGAGGTTTTCGTGCCGGGATAGTCTTATCTCGATTGGACCTTTATGGGGGATATTAACTTGTACCCTAGAACATAACATCCTTGGTACAGGCTATCCGAGAATGGTAGTCAGACGGTCCTAAGAGACGTGAGGGTATGTGCTGACCTCTTAGATACTTGGAACTATGCTTCGCCTCCATTATGTGTATTTTGTGTTAATACAGTTCGAGAGTGATTCCGAACTAGTATTCCCCTTGGTACGAGAGATACGGGGACTTGATGGCAGAGTATGCCAGCACCATAGATGTTATGTGGGGTGCCCATTAGTATATATATTTTTTAGTGATATATATATATATATATATATATATATATACCTGTGATTCCTCTACTGTGCTTGTAAGTAGATAAAATGGGATAATTGATATTAAACAAATTAAGTATCTAAAGCTATATTGTGATGTACATAGCCAACCCGGTAAATTCCTAAGAAAAGTTATCATATATAAATATTAGTGATGCGACCACACGAATTAGGATTGTTAAAGGAAGATTTGGTTAAAATAGGTGACTGGGTTAGCTTTATCTAGATTAATTCGGTAGTACGTTAGGCGTGCACACTAGTTGAGAGGTGAGAATTTTCAAGTGAGTGTCGAGGTACTAACATGTATGTAATATCAACTGATAAGCATTTTATATACTTGCTAAACAATTTTAAAAGTTATTTTACACTCGGGCTCTGACCCGTTTCTTGTTATATTTTCTCTCTTGTATATATATATATATATATATTACAGGTGCCCAGTCACAGGGGCGTCATGCATAGATCCTTGGACTGTTGACGTGCTGCAGTTAGTGTGGGAGTTGCAGGTCCTTGCAGTAGATGACTTCATCCTTGTCTTCTCAGTCTTCTATTTAGTCATTATTAGTTTGGGCATGTGTCGCCCATTTTCAATTTTCATTTAGCTCAAAGAGATTTGTACTATTATTTACTTCAGTATTCTATTTTAGTTCAGATTGCTTTTGATTATTACATTGTCCTTCGATTTATGATATTTTATTTGGATGATTAATCTATCATGTTTATTCCACTTGGATGGTTTGGTATTCCATTTTATTATTTGCGTTCATGAAAAATGTTTTCGTATATTAAATTATAACTATGGAACTAAATCTATAAAATTTAAATGTTTTGACACTTAGCTTAATTAAATATTAGGTGATTAATAAAGAAAATAATTTTTCGGCAGTGATGCTAAGAATGAACCAACCGGACACTTTGATTTAATTCAATAAAGGACTGATCACCCGGTATTTAATTAGGCGGGGTGTCACAATGTGATACCCCGAAAAATCTATAAATAGATTGATCAGGTCTACCATATAAACCATGGGAATAAAAAACTTTTGGTACATTCTTTGCATAAGAAATAATCAGGAATCGAAAGAATAAAGATATTATAATGAAATACTGAATCCATGAACCAAATCTGATACCAATCACCAACCAAACAACATAAGTCGTCTATTAATGTAAATAAACATATATAATCAAACTAAAAATAAAGGAGTACAATAAAAGGATTAGGTACACTTTCTCGACTCCTACAATCCCAGGAGTAAGAAATAAGACGTCGCTAGAGATGCTCCTCCAACGATTCCGCATCTATAGGAACTACCACAACAGGGACCTGTAAAAATAGTTTTTAAAAGAAAACATAAAAAGTAAGCCCATGTAAAATAGGATTATAGTAGATTTTGGGCCACACCACAACTACCCATCTTCCTCTCATGTTTTAACATATTTTAAGTCATTAGTTACCCAACCCAATAACCTAAAATATCATGTGATTTAAATCCCGAACCCACATGTCTCCAATATGATTTAAGCTTTACATCTTCTTTCGATAATCTTTAGTTTCTCATCTTTAGGTTTATCTCTTTCATTTTAAAACATAAGTTATGTTGTAGTCTCAAACCTACAGTTCGTCTTACCAAAAAATAAATATATCAATAACAAGTTTATATCTCAAGTCTATACATATTTGACTATCTCATCCTAATAATACAATATGTACGTCTATAATATATGTAATACACAACTTTGAATCATAAATATAAGGTAGACACCCCTAATATAGGACATATACATCTCTAGTATAGTAAATATGAAAGTCCAAAACATAAACACATAGGTGGACATCCCTACTTTAAGTCATATACATCTTTAGTATAACATATAAATCGGTACCACTATCTGTGGTACCGCCACAAAAAATCACATACATAAGGAGAAATACTCTACTCGTATCTAACATCCATACTGATGATACTGAGATCATACGATGGATTCACCTTGGATGTAGGTATTGCACAAATCTAATAATACAGTAATTGGAAAGTAATTTAATTGAATAGATGAGAGAAAGCAGAGATGGACACAAGTATCCATGTGGTTCGGCCTTGCATACGTTCACTGTAAAGTATGGGAGTGCTTTCACTATAATAAGGCAGTAATGGCCATGGAAGATACACACTCAAGTTTTCTCTCTCTAGACTCAATTTTGTAGAGTAATAGTAGGGTTTGCTAAAAGATCAATCCATGTGTAGAATACATATTATGCCTTATATAGGCTGGTGGTGCACAATGTCACCACAACATGCGTCCCAAGCCTAACTGAGGTCGTGGCCTAAAAGAGAGTGCTAGTTGTGTGTAAATAAAGTAAGATCATCATGAAGAATATTGTCCACATGGGTGTTGATTTTCAATAATGGTTTTGCGTAGATATGACTGAAATGCCCTTGTCATGCTTTCCACGCCTATTAAAATGTATAGAAGGTAGGAGGTCTCAGCTTAGCTGAGATTATAGGATACCTTGTTCCATACTAGAGTCCAAGTCAAGTCAGGGTGGTCATCTATAGTCGACGCACCCATCTTAGGCTTTGAGATTATTGTCCTGTAATATACGTGTCGTCTGAGGCCAACACCCATGTTGATGTGAGTGGGGTTGATATCATCTGTGAGACAAGACTGGGGAGCATGGTAGGGTGCCTAGGTGTTATCTGGACGATATTGCTAGTAGGTATGGGTGATAACACTCTGATGTCCTTTGTGAGATGAGTCTATAGTGTGGTATTTACCCAGGTTCCGTTTGGACGAGACCATACTTATGTATATCAATTACTCCTAGACATTAGCCTTCGGTGTCAGCAGGAGGGTGAGGTTTAAACTTATTCGCAATCGTCTTCAAGACGACTCTTCTCAATGTCTCGTCTCATCTTGATACATGCCATGTAGATCATGACTTTGATAGCCTGCCTATATATTAGTTATCATTCTTACCTGGGGACAGAATGGCCAGATCATCGGACGTAACGGTCATATCGCCTCCATGTGTTCTCCGGTCATATCCCACTATGAGATAGTAGCCAACTATTGATCATCCTTTGTTTGCATCAGAGGTGATGCAATTTTTCGTACGCGTCTGGCCCATGTGCGAAGCCTTTACATCATTCCAGGCCTTGGAAATCATGCAAAATCATTACTTATTTTGAGATTGTATTATGGTTTGGGCATGATACCTATCTAATTTCTGCCATTTCTCACAACCTTCGAACCAAAACAAAAATAACCATATTTCTCTCTTTAGAACTTGTACCCTTTTAACCTCCTCCGATCACCTTCTCCGATGAGTCTAATCATTCTAAGTTCATCATCTTTCTTTTTCAGTTACCTATGAACACTTTTTGTAGATTTTCATTATTTTCTAATTATTTCCTCATTTCATATTTTTTTCGATGACTTTTCTTGGTTTTACACCTCCCTCTATGGTGGTGCTTTGGTGTTAATTCTTGGAGTGTTAGGTTTTGGTGGTGGTATTGTATATCTTCGCTTAGGAATTAGGGTTTTCAAGCAAGGTTGTGTGTTAATTGCCATTCTCTGGTAACCTTTTCAATATAGGTTGCCGAATTTTGGGTTTTGTATCCTCAAAACCGATTCATATTCCCTGTTTGATCCTTCCAGCCTGATAAAACCTTTAACTAGCATTTTGTTAACGTACCTAAGTTTATATGAGACTTGGTTAGAGCTACTTCGCCTTCATGTTCGCGTCCGCTTATAGAGGGAAGAGGTCGATGCCAATCTTAAATGATAGAGGTCTCTGACACCTCCAGTAGTAGTGTCCCCTCCTTTTAATCTGACCCAATTACCCCACTAAGATACTACACTTGGGGTCACAGCTGTTTTTATTAGTAGTAGTGATATTATATCATCATCTAGCATGTCTTCCTCTAAAGGTTATAGCCCGTCCGAGCGCTTGAAATTTCATGTAGACACTGTTAACTACGGTTCCTCTAATTCCTTTGATGCGGCTATGAGGGTGATAGTTATTTGTCCTGGCATGGCCGAGATAGCAGACTTTTCTGAATTAAGTAACAAGGGTCATCCTAGCATCTCGTCTCATCAATAGGGGATCCTGAGCCCCCAATCTATGGTATCTCTAATGACGAGACTGGAGATAACATTCCTTCACTTCCTAAAATGCCACAACCCTTGACTTCCTAGATCGAGGAAGTTTTTTTAAAGTTGAGACTAAAATGGGAAAGCTCTTGTTATTGAGGATGAAGATGAGGAGGTTTTTGAAGTCAACACAAGTGTTGCTCATCTTACAAGACTGACGTCCAATATGAAAATCTGTTACTAAAGCCGTTTAATAAAATTAAACTATTTAAGTAACTCCGAACAGTTTTTTGAAGAAACTCTTTTCTTAAAAACTAAAACTAATTCAACACAAGATGTGTTTAGTAAAATTATGTACGAGATCTGTTCAAGAAGTGATTAACAGGTTTATAAAATAGTTTAAAAAACAACTTTAAACCCAGCACAACCAAGAATGAGATGAGGAGATGTCAAAAGATTAAGAACAAGATTTTTACATGGTAAAACCTCACCCAACTGAGGAAACATCCACGACTCCCTCTACGGAGTAAAACAAAAATTCCACTATAAACAAATTTTAACAGTTACAAACTATATAACAAACATGCATACAACTCAGACATATATAATTTTAGGAATGTACCCTCTGGTGTCCTTATAACTTCTCTGCAGTTCTGATTGTTGATGTTGTCCTCCCAGTTTGCTAACTTCCAATTTGTTCAAGCTCTTTACGTCGACTCTTTTTCTCAAGATCTTATTACCAACACTTTTAGTGTAGTAGGGTGAAAGTGTTTGTGGAGGTGCTCTCTAACACATGCATGCACACACACACACACACACACTTATCATGTACAAGCAGTCCTAACAAATTACATATAAGTCTATATGCTTTGATTTTTCTTTTTCTCTCTTCTCACAAAACTTAACCTTATTTGACCTTTATAACAATCCCAGAATCCACGGCTATCTTGCTCAGAAGACGTATCAAGATCTTAATCAATCTCGATTTTGAAAAGATTTTTGAGATTGAAAATCACCAAGTGCGATTCCAAACTAGGTCAAAGGTCTTGTTTCAAGAGAAATAGAAACATAAAATATTATTGTTGATTTCATAGTTGAAAAAATCATTTACAGAAAAGAATCAACAATATATTTCTCAAGCTGAGAAACGAAATATGTAAATCTAAGTGTAATGTAACATGAAGTACTTAGATCTGAGATTTCTATAAAGCAAAAAATAGATCTAAGACACAATGTTTAAGTTGGACACAAGATCTAAAGAACAAAGAGGTTACAATATCAAATCAACTACCAAAAACAACTCTCGGACACTCAAACACTCAAGGTGGTGTTTGGAATATACAGGACTTGGAAAGAGGTTTTGGTTTGAAATGGATTTGACGATTAAGGGTTAGGGTTAGGGTTAGGGTTTCTAACTCTCTCTCTCCTTCTGGTTTCTCTCTTTCTCTCTCTTCTCTCTCTTTTTTCTCTCAAAGGACGAAATGACAAAAGTCTCAGAAGCCTGAGTGAAGGGGTCCTTTTATAGGAGACTAAGAAGATTAGAGAATGAGGACCAAATACAAGGGTTCAAATTGAGTCAATTTTGATTGACTTTGATCCAAGGGTTCACGATATGTGGTGATTAAAACTCACCTGATTGGCTTATCTGGGGTTCACAGGGATTATGAAAGGGCGCATGCAGATCGTTGATTACAGACGATCCAAGGGTTGTAAACACACGCTGGTTTACTCTCTATAAACAAACACACATTCCACCAATCAGAAGACAACAAATGTTGGCCAATTAGAAGAGATAAAACGCGCGTCTAAAAATAATTAAAAACACACCCTGAAGTCTCTGCCGCTTTCGAATTATACCCAACTTAACTTTGAGCCAATGTAACCATCAATGAGAAATTGCAGATTGACCCCAAAAACTTTTAAAACCAAGTTTTAATTAATAAAGACTTATTTTAAATGATTATAAAATCCCAAAAAAATATTTAAAAAACAATATTAGGGATTTAAACACACTCAACATATGTACACACAATTATATGCAAAATGACATGTATATGATCAATTCTACTGTGTGTGAGTATTGGTAATATGGTCTAGATCACTTCAATCAAGAAAGATGAAATAGTAATGCAAGCTCTGGGGTTCTTTGGATTCTAGGTTAGACATAATTTTGACACAATTTCCAAACTAGATGAACACTTATACAATATAGACTCAAGTGAGTCAAGAGTATAAGGTGCTTCAATCTCCCCCTTTGGAAATATGAGACAAAATCTCCTTTGGGTCATCTAGAACTCGTAGGGCAACAAGCGAAAGGAAACCTATTCCTACAAAAAATCTATCTACCCAAATCCTAGAAAGCGAAAGTACATAACTCAACTATTTATAATTAAATACCCTATTACAACTGTTGAGAATAACTATATAGAATCCTACAATGAATCACTAAGATCAAGCTGTTTAGCGTATGTAAAATCATTGAGAGTCAAATTTCTCCCCCATTTTGTCTCAAATAGACAAAGGGAAAAATGAAGAGATCAAAGAGATTAATCAGTACACACCATACCAATAGATTTACGCAAAGAAATAAATCGATTGTAATCTAAAGGTTTGGTAAACATATCTGGGAGTTGCAAATCAGTAGGAAGATAATTGATTTCTAATTCCTTAGTTTCAACTAATTCGCGTATAAAGTGATGTCTTATTTTTATGTGTTTTGTTCGCGAGTGTTGAACAGGGTTTTTAGAAATATTGATCGCACTTTGATTATCACAATAGAGATGCAATTGGTTTCCTTGAATACCATAATCACTTAGCATTTGTTTAAGCCAGAGTAATTGAGCACAACAGCTTCCAGCGGCTATGTATTCAGATTCAGCTGTTGAGAGTGATGTGCAGTTTTGTTTCTTACTACTCCATCCTACCAGGTTATTACCTATATAGTAACATGTTCTTGATGTTCTTTTACTATCATCAGTACACCCAGCCCAATCAGCATCAGTGTACCCAATTATAATGCTTGGTGTGTCACTAGTATACCAAAGTCCTAGATTTAGAGTGCCTTTTACATATTTAATAATTCTTTTAACAGAAGAAAGGCTCTCTTTGGGGTTATTTTGATAACGATCACATACACAAACAACATACATTATATCAGGATGCGAGGCAGTGAGGTATAGCAAGGTTCCTATCATACTACGATATAGAGTAGGATCTATGGATTTTCCAATTTCATCTTTACATAATTTTACCGTAGTACTCATGGGTGTTCTAGCATCTTTAGCACTCTCAAGGCCAAATTTATTTACAATCTCTAAAGCGTACTTAGATTGCGAGATAAATAAACCTTCTGAATTTTATTTGACTTAAAGACCTAAGAAAAATTACAACTCCCCCATAAGAGACATTTGAAACTCCTTATGCATAATTTCAGAGAAGGATTTTACTTCTGAGGGAGAAGTTGATCCAAAGATAATATCGTCAACATAAACTTGAGCAATAATGATGTGTTTGCCAAAATGTTTGACAAAAAGGGTTTGATCATTTCCACCTCTTTTGAAACCTTTATCTAAGAGGAAACTAGAAAGACGATCATACTAAGCTCTAGGCGCTTGCTTAAGGCCATACAGTGCCTTTTTAAGACGAAATACATGATTTGGATATTGAGGGTCAATGAACCCTTTAGGTTGTTCTACATAGGTCTCTTCAGTCAATATTCCATTAAGGAATGTAGATTTGACATCCATTTGGTAGAGTGTAAAATGCAAGTGGCAAGCTATAGCAAAGAGATGACGAACAAATTCTAAATGAGTAACGGGAGCTAAAGTTTCATTAAAATCTATTCCTTCAATTTGAGAGTATCCTTGAGCAACTAATGTAGCCTTGTTTCTAATTATTATTCCACTTTCATCAGACTTATTTTTAAAAATCCAACGTGTGCCAATAAACTTTTTGTGATCAGGCCTAGGTACAAGATACCAAACATCATGAATGACAAATTGAAGAAGTTCTTCCTGCATAACAGAAATCCAGTGAGAGTCATTCAATGCCTCATTTACATTCTTTGGTTCCACTAGGGAAACAAAACATGCATAATGTGCATAATTTCTTAATTGAGATCTTGTACGGACAGGCTCACTAGGATTACCAACAACGTTATTCATGGGATGATCTTTAGAAACCCAGTTAGGTACTTCAGGTATCTCAATTGGTAATGAATCATCTATTTAAGGAGAGTCATTTTCTAAAATATTTGTAGGCTCTTCCTCAATAGTTGATTCACCAGTCTTACTCTCTACAGTAGTGTCACTCACAATTACATTTATGGATTCCATCAAGGTTTTAGTGCGAAGATTATACACTCGATAGGCTCTACTGTTAGGCGAGTATCCTAGAAATATAGCTTTATCTCCCCAGCTCTCAAATTTGGACAAGTGTTCCCTATCTTTGCATACATAACAAGTACTACCAAAGGTTCTAAGGTACTTAAGATTGGGCTTTTTCTTATACCAAAGTTCGTAAGGGGTTTGTTTGGAATTCTTTCTAAGATAGACCTTATTTATAATGTGACACGCAGTACGAATAGATTATACCCAAAAATATTTAGGCAAATTCTTGGCATGTAACATAACTCGTGCCATCTCTTGAAGGGTACGATTCTTTCTCTCGGCGATTCCATTTTGTTGAGGAGTCTTAGGAGCACTAAACTCGTGTTTGTAACCATTATAGTCACAGTACTATATTATACCAGTGCCTTTAAATTCTCCACCTTTATCACTACGGATTCTATTTACTTGAGTGTCCTTTTCATTTTCAATCCGAAGAAGTATTTTTAAGAAATTTTGAAAAGTGTCAGACTTTTATTTTAAGAAGGCCACCCATGTAAATCTGGTGAAGTCATCAACCATAACTAGAATATAACTGTGTCCACAGAGACTAACAGTTTGGAAGGGACCCATTAGGTCCATATGAATGAGCTCCAAGGGATTAGAGGTAAGAACATCATTAACTTTCTTATGAGGTGCCTTAACAATTTTACCTTCCTGACAGGAACCACAGACAATGTGAGGAATGGATTTGATTTTTGGAACTCCTCTAACTATTTCTTGAGAGGTCAGTCTACTAAGATTATCGTAATTTATGTGACCCATTCTGTTATGCCATATCTCGTTGTCATCCATTCTGGCAACATTACAGATTTCAGAATTGTTCATGACTGACAGTATAACAATTGTCAGGGGTCCTGAATCCCGTAATTATGCATTCACCTTTTTCATTTAAAATTTTGTAATTGTTCTTTGAAAAGTTAACAGTATGATCTGAGTCATAAAATTGCGAGATACTAAGTAGATTGGCCTTAAGGCCTTTAACTAGAAGAACATCTTCAAGAACTGGAAGTCCATCTCCTTGGAGAGTTCCTTTGCCTATAATTTGAGATGATACTCCATCACCAAAAATAACTTTTCCTTCCGCAAAGCTGGTTTTGTTCAAAAGTTTTGTATCATCTCCTGCCATGTGCTTAGAACATCTAGAGTTTAAATACCAACCAGATGATGTGCGTTCAGCTTTTAAAGCAGTAATAACTATATTACACTTCATCTGAGCTAATAGATCATCTTTTCTAACCCATATTGCTCTAGTTTTCATTTTGTTCTTATTAGCTCTCAATTGGTAAAATTTGCGAGCATTCGATTTTTGTTGGAAAATATTTTGCGCATAGTTTTGAATTTTATGAAAGACATGAGCATTTGGTTTAGGAAAGTGCTTAGGAATCCTTTTAGGAAATGTTCTTTTAGGTTTGGTCTTTCTCTTCCTATAATTAGAGTTTTTGTCTGGTTCTCTAGGAAGTACATAATTGTTGCGACTCCTCCTAGAATAGTTAGAGTTCTGATAGATAAGAGGATTACAGACAGGTTTAACTAGTTTTCTAGCATAGCAACCATCAAAAGAATGACCGTATATATCACAGTAGGAGCAATAAAGATTGCTCAAAATTGGGGTCTCCTTAGGAAAGTCTCTAAACAACGGTTTTGAGGAATTTTGAGGTTGAACTCTATTCCTAGATAGAATAGTTTTGAATGTAGATTCACTCTTCCTAATAGAGGGGCAGACGTATTTAACCTTGGGCTAACTTTCATGTTTAGAGCAACTTGATTCCCCATTGTTAAAATTTTGATATTTAGAGTCAAACGCAGTTTTTAGAGAAAGGAAATCTGGGCAGGTTTCAATAGGTCTTTTACCTCCTGACACAAACCTTATAGGTTCAAAAGATTTTATCTGTGTCTTCAAATTGGGGCAAAATCCTATTCTAGTTCGATCACCAGAATTGGTTTTAGATTCAACAACAAATCCATCAAAATAATTTGAGTTATTTTCAAATTTTGTAAATTTTTTGAAAATAGTTGCTGTCTTTTCTTTAGTTTGTTCCAATTCTAACAATGTCCCTTTATATTTTTTCTCCAGAGTTTCATTTGTTTCAGTCAAGTTTCTTAGTTTTTGATCAAACATTTTGATTTCACTTTCATGAGACAGACATTGGGTAGTATACTCTTCAGCATTCAGTTTGACCATTAGGCTTAGATCTTCTAACTTCTTAGTGAGATCTTTCACAATCTTTTCTAGTCTAGTGCTTTTCTTGAGAGTTTTAGCATAAAGTGTGTGAATGTCTGGGAGATCTTCATTGTCCGAGCCACTAAGTTTTCTTATACTCACACACCCATTGACATCATCATTATCACTTTCCCTTTGACTCACACACCCCGAGGTAGAAATAGTAATATTCTCCGTAATTAAGGCATCTAAACCGGTAACAACATGATTCGAAACATCAGAAGTAAAATTACTAGATTCATCCCCACTAACAAACACAGGCATATCATCATTATAGATAATCTTGGCAAAGAAAGACATACAAGGGTCAAAAACATCAGATGACTCAGGTTCCTCATTTTAAGAGTCACTTGAATCATCCCATGTCTTGCAAATGTTGGCTATAGTGTGTTTGTTTTGAGTGTTCAAGTTAACTCTACAGTCTTGTGCAATGTGTCCTAGTTTACCACATCTAAAGCATTCAGTTTTCTTAAGGTCTCTGTTAGGTCTAGTGTGAGATTCCTTGTGATGTTTGTCATGACTTTTCTCATGAGGTTTGTGATTAAAAGGAGTTGGATAATTAGACTTGCCTTGTTTGTTTGCCATGTTGTTTCTAAATTTAATGATTTTCTTAAACTGTTTTGACATTAAGGCAATCTGATTGTCCAAACTATCTATATCGCATTCCTCATCAGAGTCATCATTGGGAATGTTAAACTCAGGTTTAATCATCTTAAAAGAAAAGCTCAGATTGGAACTAGTCTGTTTCCTATAGGACTGGGTCAATTGTTTCTTAAATTCTAGTTCCATTTCCACAGTTCTTAATTTACTACTGAGTAATTCAGGAGTGAGATTTATATCACACATTTCCTCAATAGCATATCTTCTGTTGTCAAATTTCTGTGGTAATGATCTCAGAATTTTAGATACAATTTCTTGTCTGTCATATATTATCCCATTAGCATGCAGTTTTATCACAATATCAGTCAGGTTCATATAGAAGTCATCAAATGACTCAGATTCGGACATAATTAAAGAGTTATACTGTTGAATGAGCATTTGAGTTTTAGCAGCCTTAACTCTAGTGTCACCTTCATGAGCAGTAACCAAAGTGTCCCAAGCTTCCTTAGAAGTGGCACATGATGAGATTCTTTTGAACTCATGTTCATTTGTGGACATAAATATGGCATTCTTTCCTTTGTTATTATTGCGAGAAACTTGTTTCTCTTCTTGTGTGAACTCACTTAATACTTTCTTAACCCTCTCATTACTTCCTTCAGTGGCTGGTTTAATAGGAAAAATGTAACGATTTTCAACAATATCCCAGACATCATCTCCCAGAGTTCCATGAATGAAAGAAATCATCCTTACTTTCCACTAAGCAAAATTGGTTCCATCAAAGATAGGAGGTCTAGTGAAGTTACCAAATCTTTCATTTTTCTCGTCCATGTTTGATTTTCAGAAAATAATTTCAGAAACACAAGAACTCTTAAAAAAAATTACAAAGCTCTGATAACAATTGAAAATCTGTTACTAAAGTCGTTTAATAAAATTAAACTATTTAAGTAACTCCGAACAGTTTTTTGAAGAAACTCTTTTCTTAAAAACCAAAACTAATTGAACACAAGATGTGTTTAATAAAAGTATGTATGAGATCTGTTCAAGAAGTGATTAACATGTTTATAAAACAGTTTAAAAAACAACTTTAAACCCAGCACAACCAAGAATGAGATGAGGAGATGTAGAAAGATTAAGAACAAGATTTTTACATGGTAAAACCTCACCCAACTGAGGAAACATCCACGACTCCCTCTATGGAGTAAAACAAAAATTCCATTATAAACAAATTTTAACAGTTACAAACTATATAACAAACATGCATACAACTCAGACATATATAATTTTAGGAATGTACCCTCTGGTGTCCTTATAACTTCTCTGCAGTTCTGATTGTTGATGTTGTCCTCCCAGTTTGCTAACTTCCAATTTGTTCAAGCTCTTTACGTCGACTCTTTTTCTCAAGATCTTATTACCAACACTTTTAGTGTAGTAGGGTGAAAGTGTTTGTGGAGGTGCTCTCTAACACATGCATGCACACACACACACACACACACTTATCATGTACAAGCAGTCCTAACAAATTACATATAAGTCTATATGCTCTGATTTTTCTTTTTCTCTCTTCTCACAAAACTTAACCTTATTTGACCTTTATAACAATCCCAGAATCCACGACTATCTTGCTCAGAAGACGTATCAAGATCTTAATCAATCTCGATTTTGAAAAGATTTTTGAGATTGAAAATCACCAAGTGCGATTCCAAACTAGGTCAAAGGTCTTGTTTCAAGAGAAATAGAAACATAAAATATTATTGTTGATTTCATAGTTTAAAAAATCAATTATAGAAAAGAATCAACAATATATTTCTCAAGCTGAGAAACGAAATATGTAAATCTAAGTGTAATGTAACATGAAGTACTTAGATCTGAGATTTCTATAAAGAAAAAAATAGATCTAAGACACAATGTTTAAGTTGGACACAAGATCTAAAGAACAAAGAGGTTACAATATCAAATCAACTACCAAAAACAACTCTCGGACACTCAAACACTCAAGGTGGTGTTTGGAATATACATGACTTGGAAAGAGGTTTTGGTTTGAAATGGATTTGACGATTAAGGGTTAGGGTTAGGGTTAGGGTTTCTAACTCTCTCTCTTCTTCTGGTTTCTCTCTTTCTCTCTCGTCTCTCTCTTTTTTCTCTCAAAGGACGAAATGGCAAAAGTCTCAGAAGCCTGAGTGAAGGGGTCCTTTTATAGGAGACTAAGAAGATTAGAGAATGAGGACCAAATACAAGGGTTCAAATTGAGTCAATGTTGATTGACTTTGATCCAAGGGTTCATGACATGTGGTGATTAAAACTCACCTGATTGGCTTATCTGGGGTTCATAGGGATTATGAAAGGGCGCATGCAGATCGTTGATTACAGACGATCCAAGGGTTGTAAACACACGCTGGTTTACTCTCTATAAACAAACACACATTCCACCAATCAGAAGACAACAAATGTTGGCCAATTAGAAGAGATAAAACGCGCGTCTAAAAATAATTAAAAACACACCCTGAAGTCTCTGCCGCTTTCGAATTATACCCAACTTAACTTTGAGCCAATGTAACCATCAATGCGAAATTGCAGATTGACCCCAAAAACTTTTAAAACCAAGTTTTAATTAATAAAGACTTATTTTAAATGATTATAAAATCCCAAAAAAATATTTAAAAAGCAATATTAGGGATTTAAACACACTCAACATATGTACACACAATTATATGCAAAATGACATGTATATAATCCATTCTACTGTGTGTGAGTGTTGGTAATATGGTCTAGATCACTTCAATCAAGAAAGATGAAATAGTAATGCAAGCTTTGGGGTTCTTTGGATTCTAGGTTAGACATAATTTTGTCACAATTTCCAAACTAGATGAACATTTATACAATATAGACTCAAGTGAGTCAAGAGTATAAGGTGCTTCACAATAGACCAATCTTATCATATGGCGACACTTATATGGCATTGACCGGTTAGTACATATGAGGGTGCCAACCGAGGACGAGAGGGCCTACGACCTCGTGAATAAATACGAGATTATCATCTATGAAAAAAGTTTAATGTAGGCTTTCTCCTTCTTTTTGGGCTGACAATCACGGGGATTATTTCTGCTATTAGCATTGCCCCATCCAACTAGCCCCCTCTTGGAGGACTATTATGGGGTTATCCATTCTCTGGAGGCTTGCCTACGAGGAAGACTTACTCCAGACATCTTTCGAGCATGATAATCGACTGTCATAACAAAGTTCAACCCTTGTTATTATCATTTCGTCGCCCAAAAACCATATCGGAAGCTCTTACACGTTAACTAGACTTCCAACCATGACTGGAAGTCTCGGTATTTCTTCATCTCAAATATGTGGGAGTTTTAAGATGATGATTCATTAGTGTATAGGGAAATTAGGGCACCCCGTAAGTGGGAGAAGATTATTGTCTCGACCAAAATTGATCCTGGTTTAAGTACTAGAAATAGGAAGATAATTGACCAACTAAGGGGGTCTAATGGTCTTATCTTTTTTATGAATTGATCAAGTCTGAGCTCCTTCGATTTATTGGGATAGGGTCGTACCCATCAAAGTCTCTTTGTAAGATTCCTTGTTGTGAATTTTTTGCCCATACTAACAGTTCCTAATTAATTTTCGTTTTGCAGATAGTCTAGGGAACACTCCCTACCATATTTGGGAGATGGAAACTCCTATGACTGGCAATATCTTTAGCCAAGTTGAAGGTCAAGACTGCCCAATCAACATGCCCAAAAATGAAGGTTATAACTGTTGGTTCCAATGTGGTTGAGAGCTCGTGGAAGAGTAAGGAGCCTGTAAGGACATAATTTTATAAATCTCCGGGGTAGAATCTAGGAATTTTTTTTTCTCCTAGATCACAGTTTGTATGTCTGATACCGCTACATTCGGTACGTCATCACGATCAACCTTGGCGGCCTTTATCCGAATTCATTTCATCCACTATCTTCACGTGCATCATGCTACATGCGACGTGCTGCTCAGCTCATTCCCACTACTCCACTACGCTTTATCGGTAAACTGTTTTATTGGAGCTTTAAATACTTGCATAAATATTTGGGAAATTTTTTGAAAATTACTTTTGAAGTCTGGATTTTTTTTTATCAAAAGCAGAATTTTTTCTAAGTGTAGAAGCGAAGTGCCTTGAACGACGAGCTCGCTCAAACGATTTTGAATGTCGTTCGTGCGAGATAAGCATTTCGCGCGATCTCGTTCAAACGACTTATGTCCTTCGTTCGAGCGACATGGCTATCTCGTTCGAACGAGCCACCACCTCGATTTTTGTATAAATATCTATTCTCCTTCTACACGTTTTTTAAATCTTTCTGTAATCTCAAAATTCTGCGAAAACTGTCCAGAATAAGACTTCATCTTTTTAAGGTTTTCTATACCTTTTTGATTCACAAAACCATTCCCATATATGTGTGTGAATCTTTAAACCTTCAAGAAGATCATTTACTCATCTGGAGTAATTTGTGAGGAAGCCGCTCTCTTCTTCATTGCTACCCTACTGGAAAGGGATAGTTTCAGCCGCCGACAACAGAACTGACTCCCGAGGGTATTTATGTGTCACATATTTTCATTATAATTCGTGTAAGTCGTTCTCTTACAAAATTATAGTGAAAATAAAAGGTTTTTCCCCCTTGGGGGATTTTTCCTCATTTGTGTGTGTTTGAATGTTCCTACTTGATTTTATCATCATCAATCACACCTAGATGCATGTTTAGGACTTAATTGATAAAAACTGAATTTAATTAAATAACTTCCTTATTTAAAAGCAAGTGCACTCTTCTCAGAGCCACTAGGTCGGGGGCCATTCCATAATATCAAAAAAAAACAAAACATCCAAGACGTCCCCCTCATCCAATGTCCCCATATCCAATAATGTGTCAGTGGCCAAACATCTTGATCAATTGGCCCTGAATCTCGAGTTTTTTACTGGGAACCAAACCAAAGCTGATGAGGTCATCTCATTAGTGATTCCTTCCTGCAATAACTGATTCTTTGATGCCCAGAGCAACAACAGAGTTTCCAGCTTATCCCTTCACAAGGTCACTCTGGTAATAATTTTCATTTTATATTTTTACAAAGTGTTATCTCGTCACATATGTTTTTGTTATATACTAATTTTTGCCTCACGTATTTTCTTGTTGTAGTCTGCTATTACCCTTCACCACCTTTATCAGTTGGGGGTGGAGTCTGAGCCAAAGATCAGATTGGCTGAGCAGGCGAAATCAAAACTGGCCGCTATACAGAAACAATTGGATGATCAGAATGTCGCTCATAAAGAAGATACGGTGAAGCTTCGAGACCATTAAAAGGATCGTCTAGTTTCCTTGAAGGAAAATAATAAACAAGTTGTGTTAGAATTTAAAGAGTCCTTGAAGCAGCGGGATGAGCCCAAAAAGGAGCGTCATAATACGAGCTGCGAGTTGGTTGTATCAAAATTTAAGGAGTCTGAGGAGTTCCCTATCTTTGTCATCCAGTACTTAGAGAGGGGGTCTAAAGGCCATTTACAAACGATTGGTTAATCAATTTACTGACCACGTCTCAAGGTACCTTGATGTGGCCAGGACTCTCAACTCATTGAGTCTACTAATAAAAAACTATTGTTGCTCTCGAGGATATTCAGTCTGAGGGTACCAATGAAGGGACCATGGAGGTCGAGGCTGGTGGGGACGAGATGACCTAAAATTTTGAGGATGTGGTTTAAAGCGGTGACCAAGATGTCATGCCAATCGTTTAAGAAGAATCGACCGTCCCTAAAGCATAATTGCTGGTGAATTGGAGGTCGAGACTTAACTTGTTCTATTTTTTCTTCTTGGGCGACCAATCGTGGTCTCTGATGCCCACCTAATAGTTGTAAAAATAATTCTCATCCCATTTTTGGGATTTTAACAATGTTACTTCAATTCTTGGCACCCCTCTATTATGGTATTTTTGTGAATGCCACTAATACACTCTATCTTACTTTCTTCATTATGTCTACATAGTTGTATAGTGTCTACCTTTTTTGTTCATAACAAAATAATGATGTTTTGTCTCACCATAAGAATAATGATGTTCAATTTCTCACCTCTCAAAGTTTATGTTGAGACATGCCTAGGAGACGAGACTCTAAACATTCTCGTACCACCAAGAGAGATATTTTCATTTGAACTTCACCATAAAATAATAATATTAAGTTTCATTATAAATAATTCACACCTCTTAGATTTTATGTTTAGGCATGCCTAGGAGACGAAACTCCAAGTGTTCTCACACCGCCGAAAGAGATATTGAATTTGACTTTCACTATAAAATAAAAATTCTTCGTTCGAGCGACATAGCTATCTCGTTCGAGCGAGCCACTGCCTCGATTTTTGTATATATATTCGTTCTCCTTCTACATGTTTTTTAAGTCTTTTTGCAATCTCAAAATTCTGCGAAAACTGTCGAGAATAAGACTTCATCTTTTTAAGTTTTTTTATACCTTTTTTATTCACAAAACCATTCCCATATATGTAAGTGAATCTTTAAACCTTCAAGAAGATCATTTACTCATCCGAAGTAATTTGTGTGGAAGCCGCTCTCTTCTTCATTGCTGCCCTACTGGAAAGGGATAGTTCCAGCCGCCGACAACAGAACTGACACCCAAGGGTATATCTGTGTCACATATTTTCATTGTAATCCGTGTAAACCGTTCTATTACAAAATTATAGTGAAAATAAAAGGTTTTGCCCCTTTGGGGGATTTTTCCTCATTTGTGTGTGTTTGAATGTTCCTGCTTGATTTTATCATCATCAATCACACCTCGATGCATGTTTAGGACTTAATTGATAAAAACTTAATTAAATTAAATAACTTCCTTATTTGAACGCAAGCGCACTCTTCTCAAATTGGTATCAGAGCCAGTTACACAAGTATACCGTGTAATTTTTCGCAAAATTCTCTAAGATATCAATTTTCTGAAAAAAATTGATTTTTGAAAACGAGTGTGTTCATAATGGAGAAGTTATATAATAAAATTCCAATTTTTAACGGGACAAACTATGCATATTGGAAAACCCGCATGAGATCTACATTAAAATCCATTGATGAACGTGTTTGGATTTTGGTTGAAATAGGGTGGACACCTCCCTCCGTCACTCTTGAAAACGTGACCAATTTAAAACCTGTCACTACATGAACTGAAGAAGAGTTTAAATGGTAATCTTTTAATTCTAAGGGTTTAAGTGTTATTTATGGGTCCGTCACTTCTGATGAGTTCAAACGCATTATGACGTGTACCACGCCAAAAGAGGCATGGGATGTTTTGCAACTTACCCATGAAGGAACTAATGCTGTGAAAGAGTCTAAACTGCAAAATTTAACAACTAAATTTGAAACAATCACCATGCTTGAATCTGAATGTTTTGATGAATTTAATGCTAGATTGTCTGATATTGTTAACACTAGCTTTAATCTTGGTGAACACATTCCTAACGCTAGAGTTGTTAAAAAGATTCTTATATCACTGCCTAAGAGTTGTATCCCTAAAGTCACTGTACTAAACTCTATGGGTAATATAAATACGCTAAAATTGGAAGAACTTGTAGGAGACTTGCAAACGTATGAAATTGATATATTTCCTAAATCTGCCAAGTCTAAAGATAAGGGAATTGCACTTAATGCCCAAGAGAGAAAGAGTGAGTGGTCGGTAAGAAAGAGGGGAGAGTCATCTAGAAAAAGAGAGATAGATACGTCAGATTCTGAGTGTGATTTTGACTTAGATGATTTGGCCCTTTTTGCTAAAAATTTCAAAAGAATTCTCAAATTCAAGAAAAATGGCAATTTTAAAGATAAAAATAAGTTTGAGAAAAATAAGTTTGAAAAGAAAAATGAAAAATGAAAAAGATTTTAAAGATCCACCTAAGATGGAAAGTGAGAGATGCTTTGAGTTCGACGGTAGGGATCATAGAGCTTTTGAGTGTGCTACTAGGCTGAACAGAAAAAAGGGCAAAGTTGTCCTTAATGCTACCCTTAGTGACGACAATGAGGTTGAGTCGATGGATTCTGGAGATGAGTCACCGCATGAGTGTAAATTCACCGCATTCATCGCTAGTCATGTGAGTACTTCTAGTGCTCCTCACGACGATGAGGATGCTGCTTCACAGGGACACCTCAACAGTGAGATCGATGTGAGTGAGGGGGAGGATGACACAAGTGAGAGAGAGAGTGATCTTCAACGCGCCTACGTCGAGCTTTATTTTGAGTAATTTATAACTAAAAAGTGTAACAAAGCGTTAGTTCTTAGGATCACCGCTTTAGAGGAAGACTTAAGAAAAGCGCGCGCGAGAGAGAGAGTTCTCCACCCGCACTACCTTAAAAGAGAGAGAGTCTGCTTGTGTTGAGAAAGAGAGTCTATTTAGAGAGAGAGCGAGTTGTTTTGAGAAAGAGAGAGGGGACTTAACTAAACAAGTGGCTAGTCTTACGAGTGAGCTCCATTCCTCCATGGAGACTCGGAAGAAACTTGAAGACCTTGTAGCCCAACTGACTCATGATCTTGAGAGAGCACGGGAAGTCAAGGTTCAAATCGAGGATAGATCTGGAAAGATGCTCTTCGGCCCCGCTTTAGGTTTTGGTGATAGGCACGGAATAGGTTATGATGGTGCTTCCACGTCCCAAATTTCACCTCGACTAGGTCCTGAGTTTACTACGACTCCTTATGGCCATCGTAAAAAACCTCGAAGGAGAGTTCGACCAAGAAAAGCAAACCAAGGTCCGCCTTTGACTGTATTCTTTTGTACTTATTGCAAAAGAAAGGTCACCTCAGGGAGTTTTGCTATAGTATGGGTCGGACACGACGTACTACTGCTCCACCACAGCATATTGATGATTTTACCAATCTGAGAGAGCGAGTTGAGTTTTTAGATACCACATCACAGAGTTTGATGGAGGAATTCCAACGGATGTCTTTACCGTCAGTGAATGCTTCTCACATTCCGACTAAAACCAACAACAATAAAGGTAAACAAAAGGTCACCACTTCTTGGGTACCTAAGAAAGATAAAAAGGCCTTTGTTGTTCATGTCGCTCTCAAAGCACATAATACCTCACAGTGGTATTTTGATAGTGGGTGCTCCAGACATATGACAAGTGATGCCTCATTTTTTACATCCCTTGAGGATTATCAGTATGTCAGAGTCACCTTTGGAGATGGGAGCAAGTCTATCATTGTAGGACGTGGTACTGTAGAGTTACCAGGATTTCCTAAGCTAGAGAATGTTTTATACGTCAAAGGTTTGAAGGCAAACCTTCTCATCATTAGCCAACTGTGCGACGCTGACTTCGCCGTAAAGTTTGACCGGGATGCATGTAATGTCTATAATCAAGCCGATAAACTTTTAGTGCGAGAGGTGAGGACAAAGGATAATTGTTATGGGACTGAGCCCACATCCTCACTTGTCTGCAACAATGCCACGATCACTCCTATGGATCTGTGGCACTAACGTCTAGGTCACATGAACGTTAGAGATCTAACTCGTTTAGATAAAAAGGACCTAGTACTGGCTTACCATCACTTGGAAAGCCAACTTCGACGGTTTGTGGACCCTGTCAGTTGGGAAAACAAATTCGTAGCCCCCATAGGAAGTTGCATTCCATTACCACCTCTCGTGTACCTGAGCTTATTCTCATGGATCTTATGGGTCCTACTCGTACTGAGAGTCTAGGTAGTAAAAGGTATATCCTCGTGATGGTGGATAATTTCTCCAGATACTCGATTGTAGGTATTCTGAGGGAGAAATCCGTTGTTGTGGAGTTCTTAACGACCAAGTACCGTGTCCTGTAAAATCAACACGGAGTCACTATTAACAGGATACGTAGTGATAACGACACTGAATTTAAGGAAGCAAAGGTAGATATTTACTGTGATAGCATTGGGATCAAATATGAGTTTTCTACTGTGAAGACTCCTCAGCAAAACCAGATTGTTGAGAGAAAGAATAGGGCGATCCAGGAAATGGCTAGATCTATGCTTATGGGTCGTAAGGCTTCTAGGAGATTTTGGGCAGAGGCAGTGTCTACTGCATGCCACATGTTGAATATGGTTTACCTGCGTCCACTCACTCTTAAGACGCCTTATGAATTGTGGACTGGCAAGAAACCCAACCTTGCATATTTTCGTGTTTTGGGGAGTAAATGCTACATCCTACGGGATAGAGAGAAATTAGGAAAGTTTGAATCCCGAAGCGATGAGGGAATATTGCTAGGCTATTCATCAAATAGTAGAGCGTACCGAGTTTTTAACCTGAAGAGCTCCAAGATTATGGAGTCAATAAAAGTCATCGTACAAGATGACGAACCTTCGGCGTTTATTAATTCTAGCCTTCAGTGTGAGGATGAGGATGTTTCTGACAGTAATTTACTTGTACCTCACCCACACTCTGTGGACCCTACTCCTGTGCTAGAGGACACACCTGCTTGGGTCCGCAAGAGTCATGACCCTTCTGCCATTGTTGGTGATACCACTCTAGGGGTCAAGACTCGTGCTCAGCTAGAGAACGTTGTTATCCATTTTTTCTACACGTCTAAAGTCGAGCCCAAGAACCACAAAGAAGCACTCAAGGATGAACACTAGATATCTGCTATGCAGGATGAGTTGCTTCAGTTTAAAAAGAATAATGTCTGGGAACTTGTCCCTCGACCTAGTAAGACTAATGTGATAGGTACCATATGGATTTTTAAGAATAAAATGGATGAAAATGGTACCATAATCAGAAACAAGGCTAGGTTTGTTGCTCAAGGCTACACACAGATAGAAGGTGTAGAATTTGGGGAGACATTTTCTCCTGTTGCGAGGCTTGAGTCCGTCCGCTTACTACTCACCATCGCATGTCATCTGCGCTTCAAATTATATCAGATGGATGTCAAGAGTGCCTTTCTAAATGGCATTCTACAGGAGGAGGTTTACATGGAACAACCAAAAGGGTTTGAAGACCCTAAGCATCCAGAGCACGTATACTATCCGAGGAAAGACTTGTATGGTTTGAAGCAAGCACCCCGTGCTTGGTACGAGAGGCTTACTTTCTATATCTTAGCTTGTGGCTTTAAGATAGGGGGAATTGATATGACATTGTTCGTCAGGAGAGATGACGGTGCTATTTTGGTTGCCCAGGTCTATGTGGACGACATAATCTTTGGATCCACGTGCTCCCAACATGCTCATCACTTTGAGGAGGAGATGAAAAGTGAGTTTGAGATGAGCATGGTTGGTGAGCTTACTTTCTTCCTTGGTCTCCAGGTTCGTCAATTAGAGGACGGGATGTTCATCTCCCAATCTAAGTATGATAGAGACCTAGTAAAGAAATTTAGGTTAGACTCCGCTAAGCATGCACTTACACCTATGAGTACCTCTACCAAGCTTAGTAAGGACACTTCAGGCACGGACGTAGAGCAAACCTTGTATCGGAGTATGATAAGTAGTCTCGCTACTTGACTACCAGTCGTCCCGATATAGCCTTTAGTGTTGGAGTCTGTGCGCGATGTCAGGCGTCCCCAAAAGAGTCACATTTACTTATTCTAAAACGTATTATTAAATACGTGAATGGGACTCTCTCATATGGTATTTGGTATTCTTTTGATACTGATGATCGTTTGTCCGCCTATTCGAATGTCGATTGGGCCGGGGATGTAGATGGTTGTAGGATCACTTCTGGTCGGTGTTTCTATTTTGGTTTTGCTCTTGTCTTTTGGCTGAGTAAGAAGAAAAATTCCATCTATTTGTCCACTACGGAGGCTGAGTACATCGTCGCCGGGAGTTGTTGCACGCAACTCTTGTGGATGAAGCAAATGTTGGAGGATTATGGGATTTCACAGGACACCATGACTATTTCCTGTGATAACACGAGTGCGATACACATATCCCACAATCCAGTCCAACATTCGCGCACAACGCACATCAGGATACGCAAGCACTTTATACTTCAGTTAGTTGAGGAGAAAGTCGTATCCTTGAGTTTCGTACCCACCGACCGTCAGTTAACCGATATTTTCACGAAACCTTTAGATGCCCTTAGATTTGAGAGTCTTAGGAAGCCTTTGAGGATTTGCACAGTTGACTGAGGGGTTGGTCTATGTCTAGGGTAGGATGCTTTTTCATGTTCATATCATATGCTTCCTATTGCTAGTTTGTTTAATATGTTCTATTACTCTCTTGCACAGCTAATTATTTATTCTTTTGAAAAAATTCAAAAAGATTTTCTTTTATAAAATTTTTAGAAAAGAACAAAAATATTTTTGTCTTTTATTTGCACCTTTTATGGGTGAGCATTTAAGATAGCCAGGTCACAATTTCATTTCATTTATCCATGTGACTGCTCGATAGAGATTTGAGACGCTACATCATTTCATCCATGTGCTTTACATTGATTGGAGTCTTTGAGATGTGATTAGTGATATATTTCTACATGCTTGACTCCTATCTCTTTTATTGCACACATGCACGACTTTATTTGATTATTGTACTTGTCTATCACATATTGGCTTGAGTGTTTCCATCTCAGTTCTGCCTATACAACTAACCTTATGCGATAAAACTTGACAAGATTGGAATGCATGTAAAAACCGTTTTGGTGAGACTGTGTGTTTATTTGAAAATGGGGAAGGGCTGCGAAAGGTTCATTTAGCCTTTGCGATTGTAAGCCACTATTAAAAAGGACCTAAAAAATTGAGGAATTTTATTATCCGGGGTCCAAAGAGGTTAAAAGATCCCGAAAAAAATTAAAGGCAATAAAAATCAATATATGCCAACTATGGGCCATTAGGTTTCACCATCAATTCTCCAAAGTTTGAGAATTTAGAACGCCTATATTCAAAATATAAATCTGAGGGAGTTTGGTTGGAGAATATAAACGGGTTTGCACTTCCTTGAAAATCCTGAAAAAGCATGAAATAATTTTGGACGTTATTGGTATGAAAATCACTTTGAGCTTTGATTTGTTGATTTGATTGAGTCAATGTCTCGTATTACCACCTTTTTACATCAGAGGAAGATTTTGAGTTCATTCTTTAGGAGTATTCGATATTCATCGTGCACATATGTCATGTTTGTATGCATTGATTTTCCTAGCGAATTTGATCACCCCCTACATTTTTGCTATCATCGACTTGGTTGTTTTTGTGTTCTTTCATGGTGTGATTCTTTGTTGTATATTATGTGTGAAAAATTTTGAAAAATACAAAAATAGCAGTTTATTCCCGTGTATCATTGTCCATGTGCATTCATTTATGCTTCTTATATTTGTCTATTTGGGGACATCATAAAAAGGGGGAGAAGAATTATGGGGGAGATTTGTTTTGGTGTTTGGTTGATTTATGAATGATTTGCTTAAGCTTAATTGATGATCAATTTTTGCATATCATTATATTTCAAACTGTTGCTTGTCACGGGTATTTGCTTGATCTCATGTGCGTAGGTACAACATTGTTTATTATTGGATTACACACCCTGATGAGAAAAGCTTTGGAAGTTTCTGGAGAGCTGAAGATTTGAAAGACATGTTATTTAGTATTCTCAGTTTGAGGGTTTAACGGGGATATTGTCTTGTATGTCATTTGATTGCATAATTCGGATTTTTTATGTATGTATCAGCATAGACATAGGGGGAGATTTGTAAGGACATAATTTTATAAATGTCCGGGGTAGAATCTAGGAATTTTCTGTTTTCTTCTAGATCACAGTTTGTATGTCTGATACCGCTACATTCGGCACGTCATCACGATCCACCTCGACGGCCTTTTTCCGAATTCAATGCATCCACTATCTTTACGTGCATCATGCTACATGCGACGTGCTGCTCAGCTCATTCCCGCTACTCCACTATGCTTTATCGATAAAATGTTTTATTGGAGCTTTAAATACTTGCATAAATATTTGGGAAATTTCTTAAAAATTATTTATGAAGTCTGGATTAATTTTTTATCAAAATAAAATTTTTTTCTAAGTGTAGAAGCGAAGTGCCTTGAACGAAGAGCTCGCTCAAACGACTTTGAATGTCGTTCGCGCGAGATAGGCATGTCGCACGATCTCGTTCGAACGACTTATGTCCTTCGTTCGAGCGACATGGCTATCTCGTTCGAACGAGCCACCGCTTGGATTTTTGTATAAATATTTGTTCTCATTCTACACGTTTTTTAAGTCTTTCAGCAATCTTAAAATTCTTCAAAAAACTGTCCAGAATAAGACTTCATCTTTTTAAGGTTTTCTATACCTTTTTGATTCACAAAGACATTCCCATATATGTGTGTGAATCTTTAAACCTTCAAGAAGATCATTTACTCATCTGGAGTAATTTGTGAGGAAGTCGCTTTCTTCTTCATTGCTGCCCTACTGTAAAGGGATAGTTCCAGCCGCCGACAACAAAACCGACACCCGAGGGTATTTATGTGTCATATATTTTAATTGTAATCCGTGTAAGCCGTTCTCTTACAAAATTATAGTAAAAATAAAAGGTTTTGCCCCTTTGGGGGATTTTTCCTCATTTGTGTGTGTTTGAATGTTCCTAATTAATTTTATCATCATCAATCACACCTAGATGCATGTTTAGGACTTAATTGATAAAAATTGAATTTAATTAAATAACTTTCTTATTTGAACGCAAGCTCACTCTTCTCAGAGCCACTAGGTCGGGAGCCATTCCTTAATAGCAAAATAAAACAAAATATCCAAGTCGTCCCCCTCATCCAATGTCCCCATATCCAATAATGTGTCAGTGGCCAAACATCTTGATCAATTGGCCCTAAATCTCAAGTTTTTTACTGGGAACCAAACCAAAGCTGATGAGGTCATCTCATTAGTGATTCCTTCCTGCAATAACTGATTCTTTGATGCCCAGAGCAACAACAGAGTTTCCAGCTTATCCCTTCACAAGGTCACTCTGATAATAATTTTCATTTTATATTTTTACAAAGTGTTATATCGTCACATATGTTTTTGTTATATACTAATTTTTGCCTCTCGTATTTTCTGTTGTAGTCTGCTATTACCCTTCACCACCTTTATCAGTGGGGGGTGGAGTCTAAGCCAAAGATCAGATTGGCAGAGCAGACGAAATCAAAACTGGCCGCTATACAGAAACAATTGGATGATCAGAATGTCGCTCATAAAGAAGATATGGTGAAGCTTCGAGACCGTTAAAAGGATCGTCTAGTTTCCTTGAAGGAAAATAATAAACAAGTTGTGTTAGAATTTAAAGAGTCCTTGAAGTAGCGGGATGAGCCCAAAAAGGAGCGTCAGAAGACGAGCTGCGAGTTGGTTGTATCAAAATTTAAGGAGTCTGATGAGTTCCCTATCTATGTCATCCAGTACTTAGAGAGGGGGTCTAAAGGCCACTTACAAACGATTGGTTAATCAATTTACTGTCCACGTCTCAAGGTACCTTGAGGTGGCCAGGACTCTCAACTCATTGAGTTTACTAATAAAAAAACTATTGTTGCTCTCGAGGATATTCAGTCTGAGGGTACCAATGACGGGACCATGGAGGCCGAGGCTGGTGGGGACGAGATGACCTAAAATTTTGAGGATGTGGTTTAAAGCGGTGACCATGATGTCATGCCCATCGTTTAAGAAGAATCGACCGTCCCTGAAGCATAATTGCTGGTGAATTGGAGGTTGAGACTTAACTTGTTCTATTTTTTCTTCTTGGGCGACCAATCGTGGTCTCTGATGCCCACCTAATAGTTGTAAAAATAATTCTCATCCCATTTTTGGGATTTTACCAATGTTACTTCAATTCTTGGCACCCCTCGATTATGGTATTTTTGTGAATGCCACTAATACACTCTATCTTACTTTTTTCATTATGTCTACATAGTTGTATAGTGTCTACCTTTTTTGTTCATAATAAAATAATGATGTTTTGTCTCACCATAAGAATAATGATGTTCAATTTCTCACCTCTCAAAGTTTATGTTGAGACTTGCCTAGGAGACGAGACTCTAAACATTCTCATACCACCAAGAGAGATATTTTCATTTGAACTTCACCATAAAATAATAATGTTAAGTCTCATTATAAATAATTCACACCTCTTAGATTTTATGTTGAGGCATGCCTAGGAGACGAAAATCCAAGTGTTCTCACACCGCCGAAAGAGAGATTGAATTTGACTTTCACTATAAAATAATGATGTTTAGTTTCACCACAATAATAATGATGTTTTAGTTTCCCACCTATCAGATTTTATATTGAGACATGCTTAGATGAGAGTGCGAACTAACTAATGGATCAATTCATATATTAAATGCCCAAACCTACAAATCCAATTTTTAATCAAATTTTAATCTTTAATTAATTAAGGGTCCATGCGAGTTATGTCCGAATATTAATTTACAATTTTCAATCCAAACATGCAAAAATAATCAAGATGAGGAAGAATCCCTAAGAAGGGCAAAAGCTTTAATTCAGTACAATTGGAAGTTTATGAATACAACGACTTACAAGACACTTAGCTACACTAAGTTAAACCCGTAGATCTTCAAAAATTCTAACATATACGACTTAGCTACAGAGCCGTCCACTGGTAGCGTTCTACCCTCGGTATCCATCGATTCAGCCTTCTTCTCAAGTATTGAAATCTCCTTTCAGAAATCAGTCGTAGAGAAAAGTCTCTATAAGGGTGTATCACTAGAAACCTTCTTTGATTGATGAAAGTGATCTTGAATAATTCCCCGGGGTGAAGAATATGATTATGTGGAGTTTTGATCACAAAAGATTACTCAAAAGGTGTTTCTCTTTTTGAAAAAAGTTCCTAAGATATCTGATCCCATTCATCGTTTTTATGATAATAGGAAGAGATGGAAAAGAATAAACACAAAAGATATTGGGAAAATAATCTTTAAAAAATAAAAATCTTCCTGGTCGTTTAAACAAAAAGGCATTTCGTTTGAACAATAGCGTTATCTCATTCAACTGACTTTGAACATGGACTTCTAACAAGATCTCAATGAAACGTTCTTTGTATCTCGTTATTATCTAGTTCGAATGACAGTCAAACTCGTTCGAACGAGGCTTCGTATCTTAGTGCTTTTCCTTATAAAAATTATAATTTTCTGTTTACAAAAACAATCTCATAAAATTATAATGAATCCCCAAAAAATATAAAAAAACCACTTAATAACGCAATCACATACTTCTACCAGGATTATTGAGATGATCATTTCTTCTAAACTTTGATGGTCTTCAACAATAGTCTTCAAGTGTCGAGAAGATGTGACGGTGACGTGTTTGTGTAATGGGATACGCTAAACCAAAATAAAATTAAATATGTGCAATCATAAAACTTGTTCTTACAAATCTCCCCCTTTGGCTATTCCAGTACAAAACACGAACCTTAGCCAAATTTAATTCCGTGACTTAATACAAACACTAACCTCCCAAAATACAAATGAAAATGGAACGTAGAATATGTGCAAGTCTTCAATCTTAAAACAAGATCTTTCCTTTGTCTCGCGTTGTCTCTTTTTATGAGGGTCCAAATGATCATCATCCAAACAAAACGTCCTACACACACAAGACAAAACAAAAATACCGTGACACATAGAATTTTAAACATAATATAAATACTCTCCTTCAATTTGCTATCCCCCCTTTTGTCCATAATAGACAAATGAGTCGAACCTAAACACGAAATAATAACATCACATGAAGAAGTAAGATATTAACACAAGTATAATCAAGGAAGCTTAGATGATGATAATCTCAAAAGGCAATGTATTAACCAACTATTTTTTGAAAATTTTCATTTTTTTAAAGATAAAGTATAAAATGAACAAATACAACACACCATGGAATAACATTAAAATATCCGAGCCGTGAATACAGAATATAGGGGTGTGAATATTTTTGAGACACTCCTAACGAAAGATCTCAAAGTCTACCTTAGGTGTAAAATTGGTGCAACATGTCAAGAACATAAATGGTTCTCACACCAATAACGCCAAACTATGTAATGTTTTTCCGAGACATTTTAGTTGTGCAAACCCATTGATCTTCAACTTTATCTCCCTCAAATTCTCTCATGTATGATGATAAACTCTCAATGATTTTTGAAGAAATTAATGCTCATGTGTAGCGAAGCATCAATGATTTAAAAATTGTCATGACACTTATGTTTTTATGTGCCTGTAATATTTTTAGGCTCTTTTATGCAAACGGTGGATTTTAACTCAAATACCATTTTGATCTTTCGTATCCCCTTTCCGTTGATTAACATTTAACAATATTTAAAAAAAAATAAAGGTAATCCGGGTATTGTCTTTTACATGCACAACTTTATCTCATTTTACATTTGGTTCGTTATAAAGTAAAATTGAGATGAGAATGGTGCATTAGACAAGAGACAAGTAAGTGCAATATTCAAAGAAGTTCGTGACATGTGCATTAAAGATGAATAGGAGTCAAACATGTAAAAAATAGTCATCAAATAACAATGTAATAACTCCACACATTATTAAACACACTACATAAACGGTGTCATGTCACTATAAAAAGTCGCATGGAAGAATAGAATGAAGGGGTGATCCGGACATCTTAAATGCCCATCCATACATGGTAACAAAAAAATACAAAACTCTTTTTGTATTTTTCAAAAATTTTATCAAAAATAATCTTGTATTAATTTCACTTTTTTCTTAAACCCAAAATCTTTTTGTATTTTAAAAAAAAAAAATTCAGAAAAAGCAAAACAAAACTCTTTTTGGATTTTTCTAAAAATATAGAAATGAAAAAAAAATATATACAATGATAATACATTGGTAATACAACCTAGTAATAGGAATATAAGATTGGACATTATAATCATCCTATTCCATCAACAAGTCTCAACCTCAATTATTAGTCCCGAAGGAGTTCTCAAAAGGAGAAGCCATCCTAATAAATTCCCCCATCAAATTTTGTGAAGTCTTGACTGATACTTTACTTGCTCTCGAAAACTCTCAAAATTTTATGGAGATGTGCGAGATCATGTGGAGTATCATGTGAGGGAGTGCGTGTGAGAATATGCGTAGGAGCTCATGTGGAAGCATACCCGGGAACACGCATATGAGAAACTCTCTCTAGCTTAAAACAAAACTCTCTAAGGTGACCTCTATGTTTGCAATGGGTAAAAACATAAATTGTCTTGGGTCCAAATTGTTCAAAACGTTTAGGATGAGCTCTCGTAGATGGGTTTGGTCTCCTAGGTGGGTTAGGACGAGGGCCATATGGATCCATCACAAACTTGGAAACTGGCTCGGGTGCGGCTTTAGAAGTGGATGCACCATCATAACCTATTCCTTTCCTCTCAACGTTACCTAACATGGGACAGAGGAACATCTTTCCAACCTTTTTAGATGTGTATTCTAAAGTGACCTTAACCTCCCGGATATGTTCGAGATTAATCTCGAGCTGGGATTCACGGGCTTCAAGTTTCTCTCGAGTCTCCAAATAAGATTGAATGTATTTTATAAGACTAGCCACGGTGTTGGTAAAATAAGTCTTTTCCCTACCTATAACAATCAACTTCTCACACAATGAAATTTTCAATTTCTCGAGTTGACTCACCATCACCTCACACTCTCTCAAGACTTTCACAATCTTCTAACACCCTAAGAGACAAATCTTTATTAAGCTTTTTTTTTCTAAAGTATCAGTGCAAAGCTTTTTGGACTCCACCTTCTCTCTCACTTAAATTATCTTCCTCACTCTTTATTTTTCTAGAATGGTTCAAAACATCATCGAGGTACTCACCTTTAGAAATATGCTCATCGACGTGGGATAAACTAGAAGTACTGATGTGACTAGCCATGAACTCAATACACGGTTCATGTGGTGATTCTCCCCTTGAATCAACCGACTCGACGAAACTATCACTAAGAGTGGCCTTATTAACAACTTTTTTGCCCTGTCTTTTAAGCCTAGTGGGACACTCATGTGTCTTGTGCCATTTCCCCTCATACTCATAACACCTTATCTCATCTTTCTCACAAACCTTCTCGCCCTCATTCTTATTTTAATTTTTCTCAAAAGTCTTTTCTTTGGAAGAATTTTATTTGGAAAATTTGAGATTTTTTTTGATTTTTTTTACAAAAAGGGCTAAATCATCCAACTTAAAATCGAATTCAGACTCGGACTCACAAATTTTCTTTTTCCTCTTTTATTAGTCTGAGTTTTCAAAGAAATCCCTATTTCGTTAGGTTTAACTATTTTGGGAAACATATCTATCTCATACATTTGAAGGTATCCTACGAGTTCTTCTAACCAAATAGTATCTAGTATCTATAATATATTTATCATGGTAACCTTAGCAATAAAACGACCAGGGAGAGATCTCAAAATTTTCTTAACAACTCTTGTTTCAGGAATTTTCTCACCCAAATTAAAATTAGAATTAACTATGTCCAATAAACGTGCATAAAACTCATCGAAAGACTCAGATCCAAGCATAGTGATAGTTTCAAATTTTATGGTGAGATTTTGTAGCTTAAAAGCTTTAACAACATTGTTTCCCTCGTGAGTAAGCTAGAGGGTATCCCAAGCTTCTTTAAACGTGGTGCACGCCATAATATGACGGAACTCGTCAAGGGTGACGGCTCTCGAAATAACACTTAAGTCACGAGAATTTTAAGTACTCCATTTAAATTCATCCTCAGTCCATGAAGAAATAAGTTTAGGACTTTCGATATTGTCAACAGTCACTGTGGGTGGTGTCCACCCTCTTTCACAAACCAACCAGACACGTTCATCAATTGATTTTAAATCACACCTCATTCTTGCTTTCCAATAGGAATAATTTGAACCATACAAAATGGGAATTCGGTTATAAAAATTATCCACTAAATTCTAGACTTTTAAAGATCAACATTTTTTTTAAATGGATATAATTTTTTTGCGATAAAAATGATCACACGATATTTGGTGTAACCTCCTCTAATACCAATACGAGAGTGCGCAAGAACTAATGGATCAATTCATTAAATTAAATACCCCAACCTACAAATCCAATTTTTAATCAAATTTTAATCTTCAATTAATTGAGGGTGAATGCGAGTAATGTTCAATATTGATTTACGATTTTCAATCCAAACGTGCAAAAATAATCAAGATGAGGAAAAATCCCTAAGAAGGGTAAAACCTTTAATTCAGAACTATTAGAAGTGTATGAATACAAACGACTTACAAGATACCTAGCTACACTAAGTTAGGCACGTAGATCTTCAAAAACTTCAATAAATAGACTCAGCTCCAGAGTCGTCCACAAGTAGCGGTCTACCATCGGTATCCACCGATTCAACCTTCTTCTTAAGCAGTAAAATCTCGTTTCAAAAAATCAATCGTAGAGAAAAGTCTCTACAAGGGTGTATCATAAAAAACCTTCTTTGCTTGATAAAAGTAACCTTGAATAATTACCCAGAGTGAGGAATGTGATTATAAGGAGTTTTGATCACAAAAGAGAACTCAAAAGCTATTTTTCTTTTTGAAAAGAATTCTTAAGATATCTGATCCCATTAGTCTTTTTATAAGGAGAGATAAAAAGGATAAAAGATATTAGGAAGATAATCTTGAAAAAATAAAAATTCGCCCGGTCGTTCAAACAAAAAGGCATCTTGTTCTAATGACAGTGTTATCTCATTCAAATGACTTCGAACGGGCTTCTAACGAGATCTCAGTGGAACGTGCTTTGCATCTCATTAGCATCTCATTCGAACGACGGTCAAACCCGTTCGAATGAGGCATCATTTTTTAGCTCTTTTCCTTTTACAAAATCAACCTCATAAAAATATAACAAATCCCCAGAAAATATAAAAAATCACTTACCAGCCCAATCACATACTTCTACCATGATTGTTAAGATGAACAAATCTTCCAAATTTCAACGGTCTTCAATAATAGTCTTCAAGTGTTAAGAAGATGTGACGGTGACGTGTTTGTGTAATAGGATATGACAAACCAAAATAAAATAAAATATGAGCAATCATAAAACTTGCTCTTACACTATGAGACAAGACTCCGAGTGTTCTCACGCTGATGAGAGAAATATTTAATTTGACTTTTACCATAAAATAGTGATGTTAAGTCTCACCACAAAATAATGATATTTAATTTCACCATAACAATAATGATGTTTAAGTTTGGGATATTTATTTACACAATACATCATTTTCGGTGGGCACAACCAAAATAAATCAAAATAAAATTGCACAATATGAGAGGCAACACTTGATTTTCATTCATTGATAACTCTGACTTTCTATATTAATATTTCCATTAGAATTTGCTTTTAAATGTTCTGTGTCAAAACCTATCTCACGCTAAATGGTACGCTTCGCCAGTCCAGACTTTTTTGGGAGATCTAAATCATTTTTTTCGTCATCATCCGATTCTTTATCATTCTGGTTTATCTATACTTCCTTCTTCTTTGACCTATAGTCTTTTGGCAAAGATTTTTTCTTTTTACTTTCATCTCGCCTTCCACTGTTATCCACATATTTTCTTAATTTTCCTCGTTTCAACAAATTCTCAATCTCGTTTTTCAGGTCATAACACTGATCAGTTGTATGGTCGTGATCTTGGTGGAACTCACACCATTTGTTCTTGCTTCTTAGTGGGCTCGAGCCTTAAGCTTGTCTTGCTAGTTCAATCCTTTATTGTCTTTGATCTCATTAAGTATGTGGCTAACAGTGAGTGGGGTGTACTTAATAAATTTACCATCGTTTGACTTTTTTATCCTTGTCTTTGTCTCGGCTAGATTTGTTGCTACCTGAGTCTTTTTGGCCTCCTTTCTTGACCTCCACGGCCTCCTCCACGTTCATGATTCTCCCGGCCTTAGCCAAAAGTTTTGTTATGGATTTTAGAGGATATTTGGAGAGGTTCCAATAGAGTTTTCAGGTTAAAGCCCACTAATGAGGGTTGTCATCATAATGTTCTCGTCGTAATATTTTACCTCTAACTTTTTTTTTATTAAATCGATATATGAAATATTTCAATAGTTCATTCTTCCCATGCCTCACGTTTAATAAATGAGTTACTCGCTTGGTAGGCTTCATACCAAAATAGAAATTATGGATAAACTTCTCGGAGAGTTTTCTAAAATTTGTTGTATTTCCCCTCGACAGACCAATATACCATTCATGGGCAACACCAATGAGAGTGCTATAAAATTCCCGACATCAGTGGAATAAATGTCGGTCGTCGGCTGGTACATTTCTATATTATGAATAGGGTTAGTGATTCCATTATATATGGGTGTCACAACTAGTGGTTTGAACTTTCCAAGTCTCAGATAGTCGACAATGCTTGGTACAAAAAGTGAAACCTTTGTATATCATCTGTGACTAGGGTCTCAAATTTTAATGATATAACAAATATTATCTACTAGCCTCTGGATCGAGTTCTCGTCTTCAGTAACATTATCACCTGAACCCTCTACCTCGTAGATGAATCTACAGGTGGATCCTTTATTTGGACCCCTTTAAACATTATTTACCTCTCTACATTCCCTCTGGTTTGGATGGTGTCTTGGGAAATCTTGGCTGGGATGACTGATGATTCTCTTCCCATAGATGCTATTCAGGATGATGTCTCGGCTACAATGCCTTCTTAGGCTGAGACGATCAAATGCTGATCATATACTAAGCCTCATGAAATCTATATTCCCATGTCGACTTTAAGGAGTATATTGGACACTCCTACTTTGATGAGTATGAGGAGGGGTTTTACCTAGACGCTATGACGTATAAATTGTCTCATACAGTTCGCCGTAATCCTAATTGTGCTCCTCCTAAAATGTCACGTCCTCAAGTCTGCCTTGTACCTCCTTACCAATGCGGAGACACTGAGATTCAATAATCTTTCTTCTCCTTAGATCGTATTATACCTCTTTGGTAGGAGATGGGGGTGGTACCTCGGCTGCTGGTGGTTCGTCCCCTCTCATGGCAGTTGGCGTGATGAGATTCACGATCAGGTCCTCTGGGATCTGTATCATTATGTCTTGGCAGAATGCCAATAACTGTTATGGTTCGCGCATATTTGTGTGGCCTAGAAATTGACGATTTGTCATTTTTATTTGTAGTGCGTGTGTACTACGATTATGAGGTAGATATATGTTCTTTGAGCTTTATGTATTTCTGGTTACCCCTGGCCGAGAGGGATATACTTTACATCGTGAGTATAAAAATGTTTAGCCACTTTGTTGACTTTTAGATGAGATATCATCATATTAAAACTGAAATCGTTTGCATAGATATGTTTTACTCTTATATCGACTACTGGGGGTAGGATTTTTATGCCAGGATTATTTTGGGTGGCTATGCTTAGTCTCGGGAGAAAGGGTTAGCATGCTTATATATTTAAGGATGTGAGTACATTATGGGGGTTTATGGTCATGTGGAGGTGTCACCGATAGTCTAAGGTTCTTTTAGTTTTACTTAGATAGGTGTTGACTTATCACCTACGTAAGAGATTTATTTTTTCCTTAGAAATGGAACTAGCAGAAAATTCCCCACGAGGGCATTTCATGGAATTAACTTTGCCAGTGATAGTAAACGTGTCATGGGAGTAGTCAATAAATTTTTTTGAGTCGATTGAGGATTTGGGGACGACGTTACTTTGAGTAAGTTCCAAAAGAGAGATGGTTCACTAATCAGAGGTTTGGTCTCCCAGGAGCAGGTTATGGTTGAGATAGGGGATAAGTGTGGGATGTAACATATCAATGACCGGTTGGACCAGTCGAGGAAAGTGTCTTCTTTTGATAATTAAAACTTAGCGAGTCATCACCAGTGGTGCAATTAAGAGGAGTATATCTTCAAGGTAGATTTTGAGCACAATATGGCACGCGCGACTCATTAGTGGGTTTTTTATCGCACGAAGGGGTAGTTTGTTGTGAATTCTAATGATACTTTATCGAAGAGGGAATGGTGTAGTAATGGTATCCGCTACACCCAAATATGTGACTAACAGTGTTTTATGTCCCAACGTTGAAATTTGTTAGGTATGTATATTGTATTGGGAATAAATCCTTTCTCTGATTGAGAAGAGGAAATGGTTACATTTTTAGGGATTTTTTTTATCGAGGGGGTTCTCCAAACTAAAAGAGGTGGTTTTAACCAAGGTGCATGTTTGGCCATCCACTTAACGTTCCATAAACGAATAGGAGAATTAAGGTAAGAGAGTATAATCATTTGATTGTAATACGGTTCAGGGGCTCCAAGGGGGACAAGAGACTATTTGGACTTATGAGAGATAGATTGAGCAAGTTGATTTGAGTTAAGCCATTCGTGTTAGGCTGAAATTAGTGCACCTTATAAGACAGTGTGTTCGAAATTATGAATGGGAAGTTTTGTCGGAATAGGCAAGGGAAATGGAGGACGAGCAAAGTCTTGATTCATAGGTTCAGGAGGGAGTTCATATGTTATTAATGACCTTTGACATGGAAATTATGGAATCCAGGTTCCTATAGGGGTAGTTAACCAGTGAAGTTCCTTTTTTCAAGGTTTAAGTAGGATCAGTGCCGTTTGACCTCACCTTGCCACCATCAGTGTGCACAAAAACGATTCATCGGGGCTATGAAAAAAGGAATCCTTGATTGTCAAGTTAATGTTTTAAGTATTTGATTAGTTTGGTTGAGAATATAGCCTGACACAATTTACGATAAGAGAGACCATAATGTATGCTAGGTCATAGACTGAGTAAATTCTTTTTCAATCGCGTGAGAACGCCACGGGTGAGATATTCTTAAATTTCTTACTAAGAATATAATGAATTCAAATTTTGAGGATGAAATTCCTTATTTTAGGGGAAAAGAATGTAATACCCTATATTTTTATGCATATTTTAATTTGTAAAAATTAATTATCTGTGTTTGTTATGATTAGAAATGTCACTATTTATATTGGTATGTGTTATTTAAGTTGAATTGGAATTTAGACATATGACACAATGATTAATTAATTGAATTAATTAATATTCAGACTCGTTTCGGGAAATTATTAAATAAGTGAGTTATTAGTTATTTGTTTTGGGAAGATTCGATAATTGGATTTTGGGATGCGTAGAATGTCCATTTTTAGTTCAAAATGATGGTTTAAAAACCTATTGTGTTAGTATAAGACTCATGCGTGGTTTTAAATCTTTTAGAGTTATTTTTGGGTTCTTTTAGGCGAGGTCCATTTGGAGCCCAAGCCCAATTTCGGGATTAAAGGGTTTTAAGAGGCCATTAGGGATTCATTTTAACACAAAGACAACTGGGAAGCACTGGAGGGGCTAAAGAGACAAAGCACCAAGAAGAAGGAAATATTTAGGAGAATTGGGGATTAATTGATCAATCAACCCGTAATGTAAATTTTACATAGAATATGATTGTGATTGAATGTGTGTGTTATTATTGTGATTAATCATTGAAATCTGAATATAATCATAACATAAATCAAATTTGAATAATTAATTTATTTGAATTCAAGATTAACCTAATATAGATGTTAATTAGATTGAATCCCTTTTATAATGATTGATTTCCTCATGAATTTGGTTTAAAATAAATACATTTTGATTTGAATCTGTTTTATATTGAGAATCATATAAAAGCCCTATGTTTAATTGAATCAATCCATGAAAATTTGTAGAATTGGATAAACCATGATTCTTAGATTTTGAATTGGGTTTTTGTTGAATATGGGGATAAATTTGATATTTGATGATGGAATTAGGTGTCAAGGGTTGTTTTAAAGTATTTTTACCAATTAAATGTTTACTCGGTGCGGTTCATTAATGGAGGTTTGAGAGAAGAAAATGGGAGTCGGAGATAATGAATCCCATAACAAGGAAATTTTAGGAGTTACAATGTTAATCGATCGATCGGTCCCGGGTCCCGGTTGACCAGTGATCTCAGATATTACCTAGGAGGGGATTTTAAGCTATTTTTGGAATTTTCGTTTTGAGGCATAGGGATTGGGTTTATTGCACTATAGTTCTTATGTAATCATAAATAAAGATATATTCTTATGATTTGCATCGTTAGAAATTGATTTTGATGCATTTGAATATTTTTGAAAATCATTGATTTAAAGGGATTAAATGGAGGATTTGGCATTCGAGGGTAGAATCGAGTGTAGAATGAGTTTATTAATTAGGAATTCGTAAGTTATAGGATTGGACTTGTTGGGCTGGATTGATTTGAATCATTATGATGTATGAGTGGCGTGAATAACCTTTGGGTGAGATAAGGTTTGGGTTATAACTTCCCCGAGTGAGGTAGTTATTATGTTTCGTGATTTTATTTAAATTATGTGTGCGATTCTACGTAGACATGTGATGCATTGGGAGAATGGACTATGGCTAATTGAGTTTGAATATAGTTGATGTATGGTTTTTAATGTACGATAGGGTGAGACTACACTTAGAACTAGGAACCTGAAAGGTTAGGGTTACTGTATTATGGGACGAAGATAAGGCTATAGATGTGATATACCATTCTATGATATTACACGATGAATGTAAGGTTACAAATCTGATATACCTTTCTCTGATATCAATACTAGTATGACCCAATAACGTAGGGTAGGTATGTGTATGTGGATTACCTTAACCCATTTGTGAGGGTTATGTATGTGTATGCTTTATCCCGTTAGTAATGGCGAAATTGCTTTTGTGTTTTATGTTCAATTCATGTCAAGTGTGAGTTCTCGATGGTAGGAGTATTAGGGGCAATTCCGTGATAGGGCACGTGCGTTGCGGATCGCGCTGGTATTCTGGTGAGCAGACGGGCTCTTCCTTGGTCATATTTTACATCGAGGTCACACGTATAGGTACCCGCGAATGAGATGGTCTTCGAGGATATTTTTTCATAAGTCTTGGGTATGGTAGGCTTTATTACTGATGGGTATACGTGGTGATTTATCCCTTATCGTGATGAAGTCTTAGGTTTGGCATGACTTAAGACTATACAAGTAAGTGAGAGAGATCCCCAAAGGCAATAATATTAGGCCTTTGTTATGTGTGGGCGTGAGAGATGCTAATTTTTTTTATAAATGTCAGAGTCTGTACCTCTGTATGGATGTTTGAAGCGAGTAAAGTCTTTCTCCTTATATATATGAGTTTGTGTGGCGGTACCATGGATAATGGTATAGATTTATATGCTATACTAGAAATGTATATGACTTACAGTAGGTATACCCACCTACGTTCTTATGTTTTGGACTTTCATAAAGATTTCGCATGATTTCCAAGGCCTAAAATGACGTAAAGGTTGCACGCGTGGGCTAGACGCGCCTGGGAAATCGCACCACCTCTAACATAGCGAGGGGGGCATCGATAATTGGTTGATATCTCATAGTGGGATATGACCCGAGAGCAGATGGAGGTGACATGTCCGTTTCGTCTGACGACCTGACCATTATATCCCCAAGTTATAACCTAGAACTAATAGACAATTAGGGTATAAAAGTCGTAATTTGCACGTCGTGCATCAGGATGAGATGAGACGAGACACTGAGTACGGTCGTCTTGAAGACAATTGGTACAAAGTTTAAACCTCACCCTCATAATGACACCGAAGGCTAAGGTTTAGTGGTAATTGATAAACATAAGTATGGTTTCGTCCAGATGGTACCCAGGTAAATTACCACATCACAAACTCACCTAACAGAGAAGACCAGAGTGTTCTCACCCATACCTACCGGTGTTCTCGTACCACAGTGGTCTCGTTCGAATGACACTCAGGCACCCTACCAGTCTCCCTAGTCTCGTCTCACAGATGAGACCAACCCCACTGGCATTAACATAGGTGTTGGCCTTAGATGACACTCGTATTACAAGACAATAACCTTAAAGCCTAATATGGGTGTGTTGGCCATAGACAACCACCCTGACTCGTCTCAACTTCCAGTGAAGAGCAAGGCATCCTACAATATCGATTAGGCCAATACCTCCTACCTCCTATACATTTTAATAATCATGAAAAGCATGACAAGGGCATTTAAGTCATATTTATGCAAAACTGTTATTGAAGAAGAAAAACCCACGTGGGGGAATATTCTTCATGATGATATTACTTTATGTACACATAAATAGGACTTTCTCATAGGCCACGACCTCAGCTCGGCGTGGGACATATGCTAGGGGTGACACTGTACACCCCATGCCTATATAAGGCACACTATGTCTTCTTCATTTGAATCTATCTTTAGTAAACCCCACTATTGATTTGCAAAATTGAGTCTAGAGGGAGAAATCTCTAGTGTGTATCTTCCATGGCCATTGGTTCCTTATTATAGTGAAAGAACTCCCATACTTTACAATAGACGTAGGCCAAGGTCGAACCACTTAGATACTTGTGTCCATCTCTATTTTCTCTCATCTCTTCCGTTAAATTGCTTGTCAATTACTGTTATTATTACAGCTGTGCAATACCTACATCCAAAGTGAATCCACCATATGATCTCAGTATCATCAATGTGGATATTAGACGTGAGTGGAGTCTTTCTCCTTATATATGTGATTTTGTGTGGCGGTACCAGGGATAGTGGTACCAGTTTATATGTTATACTAGTGATGTATATGACTTATAGTAGGGATGACCACGTATGTGCTTATGTTTCGGACTTAAGTATTTCCTATACTAGAGATGTATATGACCTATAGTAGGGATGTCTACCTAGATATTTATTATTCGAATTGGTGTATTAAATATATTAGAGATGTGCATATTGTATTATTAGCATGAGATAGTCAAATGTGTATAAACTTGAGATATAAACCTATTATTGGTATATTGGTTATTTGGTGAGACGAATCGTAGGTTTGAGACTACAACACAATTTATATTTTCAATTGAAAGAGATAAACCTAAAGTTGAGAAACTAAAGATTAAAGAATGAATATGTAAAACTTTAATCACATGGACGACATATGGGTTTGGGATTTAGAACGACATGATATTTTAGGTTATTGGGTTGGTGAACTAATAACTTAAAATATGTTAAAACGCAAGTGGAAAAGAGGTAGTTATTATGTGGCCCAGATTCAATTGTAATCATATTCTATATAGGCTTAATGTTTACATTTTCTTCTAAAATCTGCTTTTATAGGTTCTTGTTGCATTAGTTTTTGTATATAAGTGATCGTTGGAGGAACATCTCTAGCTACGTCCCATTTCTTACTCCCAGGATTGTAGGAGTCAATTACGTATAGCTAATCATTTTATTGTACTCCTTTGCTTTTAGTTTGGTCGTATATGTCTATATACATTTAAGAGACGACTTATGTTATTTGTGTTGATACCAAATTTAGTTTGCTGAGATGGACCAATCACTTGAAGACACGTGGCAGCCTATATGCCAAATACAAATACTTTAGACGAGCAACTCAGGCGCCCCAAGAAACTTAAGCGTACCGAGCAACTAAGGCGGTCCGAGCAACTTAGCGTGCAGAGCATCATAATGAAAAGATAGCTACACATTAAATGCGCATTATTATCGTACAGATGTATATGTCTACTGGATAACTGCGCATTATCCTTTCATATATATAGCCTCAAGGCTATAAATACATTGTAACTTCCTCATAAGGGGGGGATCTCTTGGTAAACCTATTATCGAGATTCCAAATTAACAGTCAGCAATACAAAATCGTGGATGTAGGCCATTTTCATGAGGCTGAACCACTTTAAAAATCCTTTGCCTTATTAATTTATTTATCTGTGATTGATTAATTAGAGATAATCTAGTTTTTTACATCAACAGAATGGCGTCGTCTGTGGGAAAAGACAGTACTTAGCGTTTTTCACCAAAATAATTCATCATCTATGGTTGATAATCCGGAATCCAGTAATCGAAACACTGGGGTCCCTCCAAACCCTTCTACTCCCCCAAATTTTCAAGATCTGGTTGGTATAATGGCTAATTTATCCCAAGGCCAAACGTCCATGCAAGAAACCATGCATCAACTTATACAAACTATTCAAGGTGGAGTGCCAGCCCAATCAGGACAATGAAGTGTTCAAAGAAATACCCATTTGCCATCTTCAAGAACTAGAAGAACGTTATTCCCGGAGGCTTCTCAATCTAGACGTACTGACTCATATCGTACTGAAAGATATAGTGATCCTTCGTATCAACCAGGTCGGACTTCATCAGTACGGGCTAATAATTCCCACCGAAATGTCACTCTCACCCCAGAAAGGACTAGTGATATAGAGAGGTTGAGTAGAGTATCTCCTTTTGATCGATTGGTCCCTAGGAGGAATATAAGTCCTCATAGGATTGCATCGAGGAACTCTCAACGACCCTCCGACCTAAGAGAAGGCTCTTCCCAATCACGACCAACAGCCCGTGAGGAAAGATCCTAGGAGGAAAATTCAACGCAATCAGTTTGCTCGAATAAATAGGCCCGAAGTGGGAAATGATGCATGGAAAGGCTCTATTCAAAGGTTGGAGGATAGATTAGGGGAAATGGCTAGGCCAAAAATCCTGTACAAAGAACTTTTGTCCAAGGGACACCATTCGTACAGGTAAATGTGGATTTTCCCACACCATCAAAATTCAAAGCCCCCATGGTGACGCCTAAATACGATGGAAAAACTGATCCTGTACTTTATATAGAACAATACCAAGCTGCTGTCGACATCTATGCGGTTCCAGATGAGATGAGATGTAGGGCGTTTTTAGGAACTCTCACCGGGTCAGCCCAGATATGGCACAACAACCTTCCTCGGGGGGAAATTGCGACTTTCCTTCAACTAGCAGAGCTTTTTATAGGGAATTTCTGTTTTGGAGCAAAAATAGTTAAACGAGTAGCACACATACCGAGTGTTAGACATAAGCCAGAAGAGAGTACTAGGGACTACATTACTCATTTCAATAACGAGAAGCTTGAGGTAATTAATTACGAGGAGAAAACAACAATTACTGATCTGATGAGTGGGCTGTTGCCAGATAAGTTGTACTACACTTTGGCCAAAGATCCGCCTAGGACCATGGCAGAACTGATGGTAAAGGTAGCAAAAATCATGAACGCTAAGGAAGCCATGGCTGCGAAGAAGAGTACAGACACTAAGGAGACCAAGGTTGAGGCTGGTAAAATTGAGAAGAAGGATCAGAAGAACAATGGTGGCAACAGGCAGTTGAAAGGTAACCAAGCATTGGAGAAGATGAGGAAGTATGGAAATTATACTCCCTTAAAAGTGGACATAAATCACATTCTGGAGGAGATCAAGAACAACGAAGAGCTAGCCTGGCCAGGGAAAATGAAGGCAGATCATGACAAAAAGGAAAAGTCCAAATATTATAAATTCCACAAAGACCATGGTCACACGACCAAACGTTGCATATTTCTCCAGAATGAAATTGAAGCACTCATCAGGCGAGGAAAATTGACTAAGTATGTTGATCGCCAAAATGGTGGAAAGACCAGTGACCGAGGAAGGCAAAAATCTAAATCTCCTCGTCGAGCAAAAGAAGATAAGAAGAGAGACCACGAAGATGATCCAGAAGATGATCCCGACCTTCCTAAAAGATCAAGACAACCAGAGCATGAGGTATTTTCAATCCATTTTGGATCATTTGAATGTAATGTAATTACAGGTGGAGATACAGGAGGTGGAGATCTTACTGCGGAGAGGAAAGCTTACCTCAATGAGGCTCAAGCTTGCTCGTACATACAACGAATAAACTTGGCAGAAGATGATCGCCCGAGGAAGGTGAATAAAGACAAACTGGTCATTGGTTTCTCTAAAAATGACCTGGCAGGGGTACTATATCCTCATGATGACCCATTGGTGATCAAGATGAGAATGAAGGAAGTAGTGATTTCATGGTACTGGTGGATAATGGTAGCTCTGCAGACATTATGTTTTACCCATGCTTTGACAGTTTGAATTTTAAGCTAGTCCAGTTAGAGCCCTATCACTCCTCGATTTTACTGGCCAAAAGTTTTTCCCACTTGGGACGATCAAGTTGGATATGCTTATTAGCACATGGCCTGCTTGTTGAACAGAAAGAGTACGGTTTTTCGTAATGGATAAAAATGTCCAATCAGCTTACAACATCATCATGGGAAGGGTAGGATTGAAGAAGTTCGAGGCAGTACCATCTACTGTACATCAATGTTTAAAATTCCCAACTAACTTTAGAGTGGGAGTTGTGAAAGGCGACCAGATTGTAGCTCGGGAATACTACTATTCATCTACCGAACAGGTTGAACGTGAAGAAACCAGGAATAAGACTATCACATATCAAGTGGACGAAATAGAAGATGCAGAGATTGAAACATTAGACCCTAGAGACGAGTCTCAGCTCATGAAGGGACAAGTCATGGAAGCTACCAAAAATATCATTCTGGACGACGAGCACCCAGAATGAACAACCCAAATTGGTGCATCAATGGATGTATCGATAAAACAGGAACTGATGGCATTTTTCATGAAGACATGCCAGGGATAGACCCAAATTTCCTGTGTCACGAGCTCAACGTGAACAAGGAAATTAAGCCAGTGAAACAGCAAAGAAGAGTGTTCAGCCCTGAAAAGAACCAAGCTATACAGGAAGAAGTAGAGAAACTATAAAAAGCCTTTTTTTTTATTGAGGATGTCAAATATCCAGATTGGCTAGCAAATGTGGTGATGGTAAAGAAGAAAAATAACAAGTGGAGGATGTGTGTAGACTTCACTGATCTTAATAAGGCATGCCCAAAGGATCATTTTCCTTTGCCCCAAATCGATCAACTGGTGGATGCTACCTCGGGGCATGAATTGTTGAGTTTCATGGATGCTTATTCTGGTTACAACCAGATTAAAATGAAGCCTGAGGACAGGGAAAGTACATTTTTTAGCACCCCAAGGGGAACTTATTGCTATAATGTTATGCCCTTTGGACTTAAAAATACAGGTGCGACATATCAGCGGCTGATGAATAAGGTGTTTGCTGAGAAAATCAGTCATAACATGGAGGTTTCTGTTGACGATATGCTGACGAAGAGCAAGAAATTGCTAATCATCTAGTTGACTTAGGCCAGACCTTTAATCAACTAGAGAAATATCAAATGAAGTTGAATCCCACCAAATGCATATTCGGAGTATTGTTAACCAACGAGGCATCGATGCGAACCCTGAAAAGATCAAAGCCCTATTGGAGTTGCGATCTCTAACTACGAAGAAGGAAGTATAAAGTCTCACAGGGCGAGTCGCAACACTCAACATATTTGTGTCACAAGCAACATACAGATGTCTCCCATTCTTCAAAACACTCCGAAAAACTTTTGAGTGGAATGATGAATGCGAGGAGGCCTTTCAAGAATTAAAGAAATATCTGGGGACACCTCAATTATTATCTAGACTAGTGATGGGTCAAAGATTATACTTGTATCTGGCAGTTTCAGAGAATGCAGTTAGTTCGACATTGATAAGAGTGGAAGACGGAGTACAAAAGCCGATCTATTACACCAGCAAAGCTTTTCAAGGAGAAGAGATCAGATATCCAAGGTTGAAAAAGTTAGCACTGGCACTAATCGAAGTGAGCAGAAGGATGAGGCCATACTTCCAAGCCCATATTATAGTGGTGTATACTGATATGCTATTGAGACAGGCTCTGCATAAACCGGAGAAATCAGGAAGATTGATGTACTGGGAAGTAGAACTTAGTGAATATGATATAGTGTATGAGCCGAGATCATCATTTAAGGGGCATACAGTAGCGAATTTTATCGCAGATTTTACTCAATCTGATACCTCCGATGAACAAGAGTTTAATACAGACCAACCAGTCGATGTTACGGGATCATCAAATTTAACCCCCGACCAACCGCCATCCTTGGACGATCGAGAGAAGATAATCAACGAGCAGCAAGAAGTTTTGGGAGAAGATAAAAGGAAGCATCAAATATTCCACCGAGGAGCTCTGTCTGACTAAGAGTTTGATAATGAAGTACCTGTGTGGAATCTATATGTGGATGGCTCTTCGTGAACTACAGGCAGTGGAGCAGGAATTGTTTTAAACAGTCCGGATGAGATTGATGTGGAGTATGCTCTGCGCTTTCAATTTAAGGCTTCTAATAATGAGGCTGAATATAAAGCTATGATCGTGGGTCTAAGTCTGGCCAAAACCATGAAGGCAGAGCAGGTCGTCGTATTCAGTGATTCACAGTTAATCGTAAATTAAATTCTGGGGGTGTATGTAGCAAAGGGAGAATTAATGATCAAGTATCACGCAAAATCAATGGAGGTTATGTCGAGTTTTACTGTAGTTCAGTTGATTAGAATACCGAGATTGGAGAATGTAAGAGCAGACGCCCTAGCTCGGTTAGCATCAGCCACACGCACCGAGCTACGAAGAACAATCCCAATTGAAGTCCTGGCTGGTCGGAGCATAGACGAAGATTTAATGATGAATTTCATTGCCCTTAACTTGGGACCTTCCTGGATGGATCCCATCAGGGCCTATACCGAAGAAGGGATTCTGCCACCTGATAAACTCGCAGCTAAGAAACTAAAGTTTAAAGCTGCTCGTTATGTATTGACCAGTGGTATTTTGTACAGAAAAGGAGTTATATCAGGATTACAAAGATGTGTCCATCCCTCTAAAGTTAAAGACTTGATTGAAGAGGTTCACTAAGGGTCATGTGGAGCCCATGTAGTAGGTCGGATGCTTTTGCAGAGGATAACAACACAAGGGTATTACTGGCCAACGATGAGAGCTGATTGTACAGCTTATGCAAAGAAGTGCGATAAATGCCAATGTTTCTCTTCCATTCGAAGAACTACCCAAGCATTGTTAACACCCATCATGTCCCCTTGGCCATTCGCCATGTGGGGGATAGACTTGGTCGGGCCACTTCCAACGACCAGGGGAAGATTCAAATACCTCGTGGTTACTATGGATTATTTTACTAAATGGGTGGAAGCTGAGATATGACATACGACAAAGTCTATCAATTTATTTGGAAGAATATTATTTGTAGATATGGTCTCCCACATGCATTTATTACTGATCATGGAACCCAGTTTGACAACGAGGAGTTTGTTCCATATTGTCATCAATCTAATGTACTGAAGATCCACTCTGCACCAGGCTATCCCCAAAGCAATGGACAAACTGAAGTGACAAAAAGAATGCTACTGAATGGTTTGAAAAAATGACTGGATGATGCAAAGGAAAATTGGATTAACGAGCTACACTTTGTGTTGTGGGCTTATCGTACTACACCACGAACATCAACGGGAGAGTCTCCATACATGTTAACATTTGGGAGTGTGGCTGTCATACCTGCTGAATTGGGTCTACCCACACATAGGGTGCTTAACTTCAACTCCTCTATAAGTGACTTGATGAGAAGATTAGACCTGGATATGCTCGAAGAACTTAGGGAAGAAGCAGCAATCAGGAATGAAATATATCAACAACGAACATCTTTGTTCTACAACAAAAGAGTGAAGAAGTGTGATTTGAAGGAAGGGGATTATGTGATGAAAAAAGTGATCCAAAAGCATAACAAACTGGAAGCCAACTGGCATGGACCTTACAGAGTAACAAAAGTTGTTCATTCAGGGACATACAGAATTGAAACTTTGGAAGGGGAAGAGTTCAATAATGCATGGAATGCAGAGCATCTGCGCAAGTATTATCAATAGATAAAATTCCTATGTAACACAGTTCTTTCAATATGAATAAAGTGATGTTTCTTCTTTTGTTGATTTTTTTTCGGAATATTAGTGCTACACACTACACAATACTACACAAACCCAAATCCAGAGAGCAGCACACCACCAACTCTGGTTGGTCGGTAATTCAAATTACCACTAACTCCGGTTGGTTGGGAATCAATTACCACCAACTCCGGTTGGTCGGAAATTCAATACCACCCACTCCGATTGGTCGGAAAATCAATTACCACCAACTCCGGTTGGTCAGGAATTCAATACCATCAACTCTGGTTGGTCGGAAAATTAATTACCACCAACTCCGGTTAGTCAGGAATTTAATACCATCAACTACGATTGGTCGGAAAATCAATTACCACCAACTCCAGTTGGTTGGGATCTCATTACCACCAACTCCGATTGGTCGGTAACTCAATACCAGCAACTCTGGTTGGTCGGCATCTCATTACCACTAACTCCGATTGGTCGGTAATCAATAACCACCAACTCCGGTTGGTCGGCAATTCAAATTACCACCAACTCCGGTTGGTTGAGAATCAATTACCACCAACTACGGTTGGTCGGGAATTCAATACCACCAACTTCGGTTGGTCGATAAATCAATTACCACCAACTAAGGTTGGTCGAGAAATTAATTACCACCAACTTTGGTTAGTCGGGATCTCATTACCACCAACTCCGGTTGGTCGGTAACTCAATACCACCAACTCCGGTTGGTCGGCATCTCATTACCACCAACTTCGGTTGGTTGGTAAATCAATAACCACCAACTCCGGTTGGTTGGTACTAAACTAGGAAAAAAGATGGATGACCTCCCGGGGCATCCACTGTCTAGGCAACCGGGTAATCCATACGAGATTACTACAACTAAGCAGGAACATGGGATGAAAATTATTCCATTGCTTAGGCCCAAAGAGTGACAAGTCACTATAATCAAATAACAACAAATGGGATAAATACAGTATATATATATATTCACCAACCAACAAACAAGGACATTCTATAAATTATTCCGAAGAAAATGAAATGGCAAAAGATAAACTTTTTCGTCATTAAAGCAAAGCAGATTACACAAGATATGAAGTCTAATTCATTACATCAAATATCCTATTCTATTAGTTTATTTCCCTCTGCTTTTGACATAGGTTCTACCCCAGCTGGAGGATCATATAAGGCATAAGGGGAATTTATAAAGTTTAGATCTCGCTGCATTCTGACATTCATTATGGATGGACGATCGAGCAAGTGTTCTGGACGAGCTATTTCAAAGTTTGAATGAAGACTGTAATCACTGAGATACTTCGATATCAAAATTCGAGGAATAGCATGGGATGGAATCCAATTAAGGTCAAGATTGAAGGGAGGCACAAGTAAATCAAGGACCCCAGGTTCGTAGTAATCGCACATGAAATGACCTTGTTCCAGCTTCAAGATACATAATGAATTTAACTACCCTTGCTTGTATCCTTCATTGTTCGACTGCTGCAAACGAGTATCAAGGTGATATAGAGCTTCATTATACCCAGTCATCCAGAATTCCCTGGGCTGCTTGTGAAATTGATAAGTTAACCTCTCAAGTTGCTCGAGGAGATTCTTCACCAGAATTTCTTTACTTTTTAGAGAAGAACTTTGATTAGATAGTTACTCGGTGAATCTCAGAATCTTCTTATACATTTCTGTCAAGGCTTGGTTCTTCGCCATCAACTGGACGGCTTGATTCTCTAAAGCCAATTGAGTTCTCGCTTCTTCAATGATTACCCGACCAACCCTTGCTCGTCCACGAGAAGATCTTGCTCTACCACGAGTAGATGTGGAGGTTCCAGCTCGTTTTAAAGTTTCTAACTCATCTCGTAAGTTAGCATTTTCTACCTCCAAGAAGGAAAAACCTTCATCATTAATGGGGACCAAGGCTCCCGAAGAAGAGGCAACAAATTTGAGTTGTTTTATTTCCTCCTGCAAAGTAATGTTCTCCTACTCCAACAGCTTGGCGATGTATCTATGCTCTTCAATTTTAAGCTTCAGAACACTCTCCTTTTTCTCATGAGCAGATATGAACTTGTCATATCCTTTGTCAGCACTCAATTATTGGTACTTTTTCTCATAGCCTTGATGCAGAAGTGTGGTGGATTGTTTGTACTGCTTTTGGAGTTCCTCGATTATTCTTTAGAGATCTTCAATCATCTCGTAGTAGGCCACATTGTTGGCTACATCACGATCAAGTAAGCACTTCAAATATTGGTAAAATTCCACTGCTCGTTTAGAAGCACCTAATCCGAGGATGTCAATTATCTGAACCTCATTAAGGTCTGTATGACCAGCTTTGAAATAATCATTGCATTTCTTCATCAATTCTGTATCATGAGCTGATAAGAGCTCTATCCTGGCCATAAACTAGCAAAGAGAAGAATAAAAAAATCAATAATGGTGCGAACAGGGCAAGTAAGAGAGAAATTCCAGACGAACAGCAGAAGTTTAAATTTTATTCATCATAATAGAGGAAAATATGGTTCAAGGTTACATTCACGAAAATAGAAAAATAAAAGACCCGAACAACTTTGCACCTTCTCCTTGTTTCCTACGACTTCTTCAGATGGTTTGGATGAAGGAGTTGGTTGCTCGGAGGGCAAGGACAAGTGATCGCTAGATGTGCTAGCCTACTGGACTTGCTCTGAGGGTTGGGCAACATTAATAACAGGGACCTGTTCTCCTGTCATCAAGGAAGACTCATCTGAAGCTGCTTCATATTCATCTTCATCTTCTTCTTCTTCTTCTTCTTCTTCTTCTTCTTCTTCTTCTTCTTCTTCTTCTGGCCATGAATGTGCTCCTGGAATAACTCAGAGTTTTCAGCAACCTCCAATTTCCTCATGGATGCTACCCATCCATCTCTAAAATATTTGACACTGGCATACTCCATTTAAGAAGACATGACAGCTAGGCCCTTGTTCCAACCTTTGTCCCAGCCAGCACTTAATGATTTTTTAACTGCAGCTTTCCTTTTTGCCTTCTCCGAGGAGGTCCTTTCCCTAAGGAGCTCTTTGGTAGACTTCAACTTTTCTTCTACCTCTGTCTTATGGCGCTCAACATCTTGAAGCCTAGCAATATTTTCCTCAGCAGACTTAAGCTTTACTTCAAGCTCAAAGTTATGTTGTTCAGCCTCCTTATGTTTCTTCTCCAACTCTTTGGAGGCGGTCAAAGACTGGACTCGATTTCCTTCAATAAACTTGAATTGCTTCTCCCAAACATCTTTATCCTTCTCGTACTTCTGACGAGATTCCTTCAAAGACTGGGTTAGTCTAGCAAAAGCTTATTCTACTACACCCGAGGAGCTTGAAGCCCTGATAGCTTCATCCTTCTTCAAAATGCTGTTGAAACACGTCACAAACTGGAAAAAAAAGAACTTTAAGTCAATATATGAACATAGTATTAGAAAATAAAAGACTCAGGCTAATAATACTTACTGATGCAATGTGTTGAGTAGCCAGCGTAGTAATTCTCTCACGAGAAAAAGTATCTTCAATGTTTTGGACCTTTGGGACAGTCCAGGATCTTACCAAGCCCACAGCAGAGCTCGGAGGAATAAGAGCTGGAACACTACCTTCAATATTTGAAGGTTGAGAGATAGGTTCAATAGGTCTCTCAGAAGAGATTCTTTTCAATCTTCTCAGAGGAGTAGGAGCATTTTCAATTAAAGATGTTGTCTCTATTGGGGAGATGACAACAGTCTTACTCGGAGGCACAAGGGGCTTCTTGATAGTTTCTGTGGTAGCAATGGAAGGGGGTATATTTGTATTCTTTGTCCCTTCATCTGGGACATCTTGTTTACTCTTCTTTACCTCATCGATGGTAAAGGCAGACTTATCAAAAAAGGCATGAGCTCTCCTCTTCTTCATTAGATCAGTAATAGGAATGCTCAAATCAGAAGAAGAACCTTCCACATTGGTCTCAGAGGTTGGTACCCGATCAAGATCAACTACCCCAGGACAAGGACGAGCAATGAAAGATGAGGTGTAGCTTCTGTATTGTAACAAATAAGAAGAAGATCTAATATTCTCCCCAGCAACAGATTGATGCAAGCCCCAAATAAGTTTTAAATGCTTTATATTAACCTCGGCTTCTTTTGGAGGTTTCCTTTTACTGTCAACTGTAACAAACAAAATTAAATGTCAGTGATGCATTTTATCAAATACAAAGAAAATAAGATTTCAAAAAATGAAAACAACCTATCCCATTGCCATAAGGTTGACACCTGGGACCTTGGTATACATCATCTCCATTTAATGGAGGGTGTTGCCAATTTTTCATCACAACCCCATGATCAAAATAGTCCCTATTGGCATTGGGAAGATTGACAACTAAAGCTCTATTCAAAAACCTAGTTTTTAAATAGAAAGTATTGTCATTGGTAACCCATCTGTAGTAATACATAATATCTGGAATCCCTAAACGAGTTCCATGAAGTTGATTCAACCTATGTACGCCATAAACCACCCTCCATGTATTTGGAGCTACTCTTGCAGGTACAATATCGAAATATTGGCAAAACTCCAAACACAGGGGATTTGGCGGGAAAGAAAATCCACATTCGGCTATAAAAAGACTTGGGAACCAATGTCCCTCAGTCAAAGAAAAATAATCAGAAGGACCAAAAATTTCTTCCAAGATAACCCACGAAGGGATTGAAAACTCAGACCGAAATTTGTCTAACGATTCAACAAGATAAACCATGGTGAATAAAGAAAATAAAGAAGAAGGAATAAAATCTTACAGAGGAAATAGAGATCAGTTGTCAATGAACGATGGAAAGAACGCAGGCACAAGATAGAGAGAAGATGAAGAGTTCAGAGATACAGATTTGAAAAGTGAAAAACGATAGGATTTCTGTCGCACTTATATACTTTACCTCGAGAATAGAGAAAAAAGAATGATTACAAGGAAAGTCGTTTGCGTTTCCGGCGGCTAAAAGAAGAAAAGGGCACAAATATCGAAGTGATCGTGAAAATTGAAAATATTTATGAAGCTTGATATTATGCGCTCAAAAAAGGAATTATAAAATTTTCCTAAAATCCATGAAGATCAGTAATCCAAGCAGTTTTCAAGCAAAATGTTCCACACTCTCCTTCAACCTCAACTGTGAAACATTGGGGGCTTCTATTGATACCAAATTTAGTTTGCTGAGATGGACCAATCACTTGAAGGCACGTGGCAGCTTATATACCAAATACAAATACTTTAGACGAGCAACTCAGGCACCCCGAGCAACTCAAGCACCCCGAGCAACTTAAGCGTACCGAGCAACTAAGGCGGTCCGAGCAACTTAAGCGTACCGAGCTACTTAGCGTGCAGAGCATCGAAATGAAAAGATAGCTATGAATTAAATGCGCATTATTATCGTACAGATGTATATGTCTACTAGATAAATGTGCATTATCCTTTCATATGTACAGCCTCAAGGCTATAAATACATTGTAACTTCCTCATAAGGGGGGGGGGGGGGATCTCTTGGTAAACCTATTATCGAGATTCTAAATAAACAGTCAACAATACAAACACAGTGGATGTAGGCCATTTTCATCAGGCTGAACCACTTTAAAAATCCTTTGTCTTATTAATTTATTTATTTGTGATTGATTAATTAGAGATAATCTAGTTTTTTACATCAATGGTTAGGGATTTGTATCAGAGTTGGTTTTATGTGGATTTGGTATTTCATTATATTGTCTTTATTCTCTCGATTCCTGTTTATTTCTTGTGCTAAGAATGTTACCAAAAGTATTGATTTCCGTCATTTTTATGGTAGATCTGATTAATTTATTTATGGATTTTTAGGGGTATTACACAATCAACATTAAATAGTATGCAAACATATTAAATTTAATTTGATTTGTAATTTTATTTTTCTTCTAAAATTAAATTTTTATTAATCGATTGAGTAATATATGCATCATATTACTATATAATCTTATTAAACGAAATCCACATAGAATATTCAAAATTATTTTATGTCATAGGAATATATAAAATAACAACAAATTCAAGGCCTATTGGGTTGCAATTATAATTATGTTTTCTGTGTTTAAATACAATCCTGATAAAAATTTGTGTTTGGCACGCCTATTTTGAATACTAAATTATAATATTTATGTATGATAATTAAGTTTTTCAGAAAACAACAAAAGGGTGTTTCTAAATTTTATTTTTTATTTTTCAACTCAAAATTATTCATTCTTGATATTTATGTGCATTTTTATCTTAATATCTTAATATATATATATATATATATATATATATATATATATATATATATATATCTGTGTGTGTCTGTGTGTGTCTGTAGTTCTTATGAATAAAAAGTATATATGTACATGTACACAAAATTACATATATTTATGTTTTATTAAATTATATAATATATTAAGATCAAGTTTCTAAAAAACGCGGGGCGTGATCGAGGCGTGGAGGCTAAGTCTTAAGCATTAGAAGCCTAGGCGGGCCTCAGGCGTAAAAAGGCGAGAAAAGGTATTTAGGCCTTTTTAATATATTTTAATAATTTTTAACTATAACAAGGCTATTAAAATACTAAAATTTAATATATCATAAAAATATGTCTAAATATTTGCAAATTAGAATACTATTTGATTATTTTGGACGAGATAATGGTTCGTTTTGTAAAAGAAATCTTTAAAATGCGGTATCATTTAACTAAAGCATTGTTGTTTTTAGAAAAAAGTGCGCCTAAAGGGTTTTACCAAGAATAAGGCGTAAAAATCTTAAGGCGGGGCGTTTCTGCCAAGCCTCAAGCCTAGACGTTTTTTTTATAACATTGATTAAGATCCATATGTTAAATAATATCATGAATAGATATGTGATACTTATATATAATTTTATGCATGTATTATTAATGTATGAAATAATAATAAATAATATATATATATATGTAGGTATGTAGGTATGTATTTGTATTATATATGTATTTTTATATATATATGTAGTCAAACTCTTCAACATACCTCATCAAATATACATAAAAACACATGATATATTTATGCATTTATGATGTATGTGTGTATGAATGTATATATATATATATATATGTAGACAAACTCTTCAATATACCTCATTAAATATACATAAAAACACATGATATATTTATGCATTTATGATGTATGTGTGTATGAATGTATGTCTCTTTCTCTCTCTCTCTCTATATATATACACACACACACACACACACGTATATAATTTAAATATACATGTTTGCCAATTTTGTCAAAATTTCATAAAAGTATATTTAAAAACAAGATTACAAAATGCGCATCAATATTTATTAACACAAAAACTGAATTTAAAAATAATGTTTAAATCGAGTTTTCTGAATACATAACTAAACGAGTTTTTAATTACTTTAATATTACATAATATATAAAATTAAATTAAATAATGTAGATGGAATGAAACATTGTAGTTACAATCAAGTAAATCCCATTTGTGTAATACTACTTTCTTACTTAGAGCCCCAGGTCTAGTTCATCAACCAACACATATAGTTGAAAGCGTAACTAGGGAAAAAATAAAGCATTGGTGGAGCACATGCTTTCTAGTGAAGGTCAGAAAGATTTGAAGTATGTATAAACATTTAATGCATTAGTTTTTACACATGACGAAACCTTTTTGAAAGACTACATAGATTTATAAATGTCTAAATACATCTTTTAAACCGCCGTAAGCGAATACATTGTTGGGATGGTTTTAAAAATGTTGGGGGAGGTCGTGAACCCCTTTGGTTAGAGCGTAACTTCGCCCCTCCTAAGCGGGGAACCTCATTGTATATACAATTTCAGATGAGATGCCCCTCTTAGGAGGACTTTCTCCATTATTTGTTCCCTCTGACTCCCCCCACTATTTTTTCGCTCTTTGTTTCTCACCCACTTCGTAGTGAATCTTGGTTCCCCACACGTTGTATAATCATTTATCAAATCTTATTTCCAATTTTGGGAAGAAAGAAACATATTTATTCCAGTTTTTTTTCCTTATGAAGATTGTAAATCGATTTACACGTGCGCATATAAACTTGTGTGCGTGATTCCTAGAGGTAAAGATGAGAGGTGGTTATTGTGGTGGAGGTGGAGAACCATGTTTTTTTCTCTCGATTATTTTTTGAGTGGTATGATTTAAAAAATAAATTATTATGTTTTTTGTTCTTTTTACGTGGCATTGGAGTTTATGGCAGATGGTGATAGTGTGGATAGTGGTGGTTTTTTATTTATTAACTATGCAATTAAAATATTCAAAATTATACTCTAAGATTTTAATTTCTTCATTAATTAATTTCTTTAGCTAAATATCACTCATTTATGGGTGAAAATGTCACATAAACTACCACATTAGTGCATAATTAACCACTCCATCGAGTCTCCTAATAGTGGTTTGACGGAGGGTTAACATTGCCAAAATTCAAAACGTATGGGTAATATTATAAAAAATGTGTCTAAAATTCATAATCACAATAATATCAAGGTTAATTTTGTAATTAAATCGTTGTTTTATGTATATTTTGGGCGATCTATAAAAGTTTAAAACATATATAAGTAGCATTTACACTTTTGAGTCTAGGTGTATATTATTTTAGAGCTCAAATTTGTTAGGTCATGGTGACCCTCTCACTAATTGGTCGAAAAAATTAAAAATGTGGAGTCGGACACAAATTAATTATTGGGACCATCTGATATATTTTTCATTATATAAGTCGTGTTGACTTGTAACACGTTCCCACAGACGACGCCAATCTGTTGATGCAAAAAACTGGATCGAATCCCATTTTTATGATCACAGATAAATAGATAAAAACAATCCAATCAAGCACATGAGAGACAAAGATTTTTAAAGTGGTTCGGCTATGAATAAAGCATACGTCCACTGTTATTTTATTCCCAGGGGTTTACAATAGTACCATAGGGTGTAGAGAGAGAAAGGATGTGTATATTGTGTATGGTGTTTCTAGGTTTCCCCTCCCTTTTGGCTAAGGGAAAATATGTATTTATAGTGATGGGAGATAAAGATATTCATTGTATGTAGACATTTATGTCTACATTCAATGAATTTAATTATTGAATTGATTGGTATGCTATGTGTTGTCATCTATTAATACAGTATAAATGTACATTAAGGCTCATTAAATGCGCTGCCATCTTCATGAATGCACATTAAATGCATAGTTATCCTTTGATCTTCCTGGTTGGTATGCCGACCAACTCTCCTCGGATGCCGACTAACTCTCCTCGGGTACTGACCAACTCTCCTCGGGTGCCGACTAACTCTCCTCGGGTGTCGAATATTGCCACGTAGGATGACATGTGTCCTTTTCTAATTGGTCCTCGTAGATGGAGAATATTTGCGTCAACAGAAGCCCCCAATGCTCCATGCTCGATGGTTTACTAAAAGGATGGAGTATTTATTTTGCAGTGTTACTCGGTGCTCGTGAAATTCTCGATCTACCTTCTTGATTTGTTCAACATAAAGTGCATTATCTCCTGGACGACATATGATGCAAGCTGATCGATAGTTGCTAATCTTTCTTTTGAGGAACTCCGTGTGCTATGTATCACCCCTGGGAATTTGGATGTATCCATGCCATAATATACAGCTTGTAGCTTGTCATAATCTTTAAGTATGTTGATTGGTTTGCTAGCCGACCAACTGCCTCCTGTGCCGAGCAAATGAGTGCTTACTTTACGTGCTTGATTCTTCTGATTTATGGTCCTCTAAATACCTTGTCGAGTAAAATTCTAGCTTTTGAACCCAATTCTTCAATGTACCAAGCTAGTGGTGGACTTCGAAACATTTTCATACAACTTCTTTTTCATTATTGGTCGGGATAGTAGTAGTAAAGATCTCAGTGTTGTAAACGCTAAATTTGACTTCTGAACTTCAATAGCATGTGCATAATAACTCCTGAATATGCCTCCTGAACTTCTGAATGCACCTCCTGAACTTCTGATTACCTCCTGAACTTCAATATCCTCCTGAACTTCTGAATACCTCCTGAACTTCAATAGCCTCCTGAACTTCAATATCAAAACTAATTCTCGAGCAAGAAAAACAACTTCTGAATGATAATTAGTCGGGGCCCTGACTATGTAAGTTTATGGAGTTGAATTTGATGCTCGACTGCATGATGTTATGAGAATATGCCACCGAATGAACAACAGAATTTGTAATAGAAGCCCGTGTGGAATATGAATTTTGAATGCTTTCTCGGCCTTGAAGTATGTTATTTGACAAATTTTCTTATTTTGCATAGACAATAAGATTTGCTCCACCTGCTGTCTGCTGTTCGACCAATCGGAGTTGATGGAGATTTATTCCCGACCAACCGTAGTTGGTGGATTTTTATTCCCGACCAACCGAAGTTGGTGGATTTTTTATTCCCGACCAACAGTAGTTGGTGGATTTTCCTCCCAACCAACCGTAGTTGGTGATTCTGGGCTATTTTTTATTCCCGACCAACCGGAGTTGGTGGATTTTCTTCCCAACCAACCGTAGTTGGTATTTCTGGGAAATTTTTTATTTCCGACCAACCGGAGTTGGTGGATTTTCTTCCCAACCAACCGTAGTTGGTATTTCTGGAAATTTTTTTATTCCCGACCAACCGGAGTTGGTGGATTTTCTTCCCAACCAACCGTAGTTGGTATTTTTGGGAATTTTTTTATCCCCGACCAACCGGAGTTGGTGGATTTTCTTCCCAACCAACCGTAGTTGGTATTTCTGGGAAATTTTTTATTCCCGACCAACCGGAGTTGGTGGATTTTCTTCCCAACCAACCGTAGTTGGTATTTCTGGGAAATTTTTTATTCCCGACCAACCGGAGTTGGTGGATTTTTTATAATAAATGATGGAGACTTCCTCGGAGCTGACCAACGGATTGTTGGGAATAAGATATAATAATTACTGGAGACATCCTTGAAGCTGAATATATAGAGAGAAAAGAAATTTTTTGAGCTCCATGCTGAATATAAATAAGAATTGCCCCGACCAACTATTCGTTGGGGGTGAAATATAATAAATGTTATAGTTTTTCCTCGGAGCTGAATATGAATATCTCGCCGAGTTCCGTGTTGAGATGAATATACAATATGAATTCCAAGGGATATATAGAATAATTTGTGCTTGAGCCGATATCTCCGAGTAATAATAAAATATATAAAGCCTCGCTGAGTTGAAATGATAATAGTTTCCTGATTGTTTCCGAGCATTCGTCGGCGTTGAGTCTTGTACTTGTAAAAATTAATATCTTGCTCTATCATATGTGTAGGCTGAATTGATTAGTCATGAGAATAATTTAATCATCCAATAAATATATGATAGGTATATGTTTGAGAAATAAAAATATTAATTTCGAAAAAATGAAATAATATATGTTGGTTGATATATCGAGGCAAAATTGCATGATGTCGTGCAATACTAGTTTCCAGAGGTTTACGAGAGCTTTCATCGGGATTGAATCTCGTCCCTATGAAATTTTAATAAGCTGCCCGAGCACCTGTCGAGACTAGAGAAAATAATTATTATCATGAGAATAATTATTCAGCCAAACAATATGTGATGTGTATCAGCATGAAATAATAAAAATTTCAAAATATGAAATAATATTTTTATGCCACACGTGTATTTCATGAGAAAATTTTAATAAAAATGCTAAGGCATTTTAATTTTAAGTAAAAGACCAAATATAAATTGGTTTTTTAGAAATTATTTATCACTTTAGGAATTATTTGAAATTCAATAAATGCTTAAATATAATTTTTTGGTCTTGGAATATTTTTCACATAAAGTTTCTGTGGATTAGAAAATAACCAAGTATGCATTTTAATTTTTCTCCATGCAAATTTTCAATTAGGAATTTCATGTTTTGAATTAATAAATGATAAGGATAAGAATAAGGGGATAGTCTTGTCCTTTGGCAGCGAAGTAGTGACTTTGTCAAAATCAAAAAGAGAGAACCAAAGGAATCGTCAATTTTCAATTCTGGTATTAGCTTTCTACTGCCTCCGACCAAGGTTGAGATGTTGCTGACCAACAATTAATTTTCTCGACCAACTATATACACGCCGACCAACAATAGGTACATCCGAGTAGAAATAGATGTAGCCGATCAACGAATGTGAGCTCGGGAACTCCTCAAATTGCATAATATCCATCACCGATCATAATGAAATGCCTCCGACAAACATTTAATTTTTCCGACTAGCTATATATAGTGGACCAACACAATTGGTGTTGATGTAAAAAATTAGATCGCTCTAATTATTCAATCACAGATAAATAAAATGAGGCAAAGATTTTTAAAGTGGTTCAGCCTTATATGAATGGTCTACGTCCACTGTTATGTTATTGCTGAGTGTTTGGGAATTCTCGATTGCAAGTTCAACCAAGAAATTCCGGTCCCTTTGAATGAGGGTGATACAAGGTATTTATAGCCCTTAGGCTGTACATAAAAGGGTTGATACATTAAATGATATACATATGAAAGGGTAATACATTTAATGCAGTGTGTGCGTCAAGATGATAAACATTCAATGAATAGTTGAACTGTTGGTATTCTGGCAATTAATACTACGGTCGAGATGCAGCTCGGACCGCCTTAGTTGCTCGTTGCTCAGGAGTTCCTTGGAGCGCTGGAGTACCTCGGAGTGCTAAGGTTCCTTGGTGTATCCTCGTTGCTCGGAGAGAACATGAGTTGGTCGGGGAAATGAACTTCCTCGTTGCTATCGTTCCACGTAGATTGACACGTGTCTTCGTATTATTCGTCCATATCAGCATATTAATTTTGGTATCAACAATTGGTGCTGGTGATGTTTATTGTTGTAGTACTGGTTGCTGACCTGCTCTCCAATAATCATTCGCCATACTTACAATTATGAGGTGCCCCAACCTTTTACAGCCGACCTATGCCAGAAATTTTTCAACCGTTCTTTGTTGATGACTGGAATTGGTAAACTGAAATTCGGTGGAGGATTGTTCCCGACTTGATGCCGACCAAGTGTGTGGTAACTGCCGAGTAGAAATATATGCCATCGACCAACAAATAGTAAGTCGTGGAGCTCCTCTTGATGTATAATACATGATAAAAGGATAACTGTTGGGGGTGAATCTTGTACATGAGGCATTTAATAAGTTGCTCGAACACCTGTTGAGATTGATTCTCATAGAAATTATCATTAGCAAAATTTTTCAGCTAAATATCATATAATATGTATCAACTCAGACATAAGGCAATAAAAATTTCAAAATATGAAATAAAATGTTTTGTGCCAAATGTGTGTCAATGTGAGCAATTTTTTATCAACTAGATGTCATAAGGTTTGATTTGGGCTTTTTATAAAATAATTTTATTTTTAAATAAACGCTCAAATATGGGATCGAAAAATTTATTCTAAGATAAAGTTCAGGGATATATTTGATTTAATTTTAAAACATTTATTTTGTTAGAGAAGTGTGAGAAAAATAAATAGGTAGCAATGGTAATAATTGTGACTTTGTCAAAATTAATAATCTGGGAAAATAAATTTCTCATCCCTCCATTCCAGCATTCCTCGTCAATATGTGATAAGCATCTCTGACCAGTGGTATCTCCGACCAGCATCGTGTGACGTCAGTGTTGGGATGCCTTCTTTTTGATCTGCCGACCATGTACATACGATCAAGAAGCCTTTGTTTTGGCTAAAACTTGTTTCCGACCAACTTTGGCCTTTTAAGTTGTTGACCAACTATTTCTTTGTTATCAATAGTAGATGTCGACCAGATGTTCTTGTTTTGAAACAACCACCAAGGTGTTGCCGATCTACTCCAATGTTGCTGATGGATCTTCACATCCTACCACCGACCAACAAAAATGGTCTGGTGAAATTCTCGATCAACAAATAGGTTCACCAACCAATTGCATACCACCATTAGATGTCTCCGAAAAATAAAATTTCACCTAGTTTAGTTGGTCAGGAGGCATTTCAACCTGGGTGAAGCCCTCCACTGACCAATATATAACTGCTTCCAACTAGAATCAGGTGCCTCCGACCAGAATATTTTATTGACCGTGATTGGAAAATTTAGTGAAGTTGTTCGTGTTTTCTTCGCAAATGACCACCAATCAGCAAGGATGGTCCGGTAAATAAATTTTGGTCGGGTAACGACCAGATTTCGCCGACCAACAGTAGATGGTGCCGACCAACAAAAATGCTGCCGACCAACCCATCAAAAGTTGTGGAATATGAATAAACATAATCAGCTATTGAGACCCAAACGTTCCAAACGGGTCTTGTCATTTGCTATCGATTAGTAATATAGATGTTGTCGATCGGACATACATGTGGGCGATCAACACATAAGAGGTTGGGAAACCCTCAACTTGTATAATTCCTGGTGTCGCGGATCAGTCAGAGGGAAATTTGTTCCTCACCGACCAACAGATAGGAGGTCGAGACCACATAAATTTCAAGTCGCCGATCACCCAGTGCAAGTGAATAAAACTTTGGTACTGTGATCGCATTGGTAGGGGAGGTAATTGGTAAAAATAATGACCGCCGACTAACAAAAAAAATAAAATAGTCCGGCGAATCTACCGACCAACAATACTTGTCAATGAGATATACCGAGGAGATTACTTCTTTATTCCGATTAAGTAGAGAAAAAATTCACATAATTTTTCACCGACCATAAATAATCATCCGACGACCTTCTTCTGGATTTTTCATCCTCACACAATTGATGCTAAACAGTAGTTGCAGATTCATGGGACCTTTGAGCCCAAGGCAGGCAGACTTTGAATCGGAGAGTAATATAATCCTGGGATTGAAATTTTTTGTTGATCTGAAGCCGAACCAAGTTGTGAGGTGGATAATCGTCCTTGAATTGTTGGTTATTTTTTTTATTCCGCCCAGTTTCATTATTTTTGTTGCTGGACACGGTTGAAGTCAAAATGATTGATATGAATTTAATAAATCCAAAATTTCTTCATCTTCCTGGGAAAGTTTCTCCATTTCCCTTTCTTGAGCGACTGTTCATTTTTCATCTTCTTTACGAAAGTGGGTAAAGGTTTTTCAGGAGAGAGAAGGTTATTTTGGGTTTCCTTCCTATTTTCCATTTGGGGAGATAAAAAATATGGTGGATGATAAAAATCATTACGAAAATTATACCAAAAATCAATCATCGAACTAATAAATCAATCTTTATCAGAATTAATAAATCGTAACAAATCAAAATTCTTAGATCTAAGAGATAACCAATAGAAATCATCAGATCTAAGAGAAAATATGATCAATATCCAAGAGGAAAAATAATGGTTTTGAATTTTTACTCCCTTGTAGAATATGTGAAATATGTGAATCAACATATGTCAAATCTTTTTCATTGATGTAACTCATTACATAAACGTGTTTGCCCAGAACATTTTCAAGAAGAGTCATAGATGCTTAACGTTCATGATGAAAATTGTCTAACACTGAATATAAACACACACACACACACACACACACACACACACACACACACATATATATATATATATATATATATATATATATATATATATATATATATTATTTTATGAATCAAATTGATGAGAACTTTTAAAGCAGATCTGGGTCAGAATTGTGATTATCGAGAGAGAGAGAAATTGTTCTTGATTTTAACTTTTCCCATTCTCTGATTAAAAATATGATGGGAATTTGAATAGACATCAAAGATATTACAAAATTTATAATGAAAATTATCAAATCTTACCACCGTCATATATATTGGTATATGTAATCATTTAAAATATTTATTCCATGATATAAAATTGAAACTTGAGAATCAAGCAAAAAGTTATGATTTATGAAATCCATTATTTTTCAGATTTCTAAATAAGAATTAATCTAACAGTTATGATTTTAAAATCATGATATGCAATATTTTGCAGATAAAAATTGGACAATTAATTTATGTATATAAACATAAAAATCATGATTGAATCAAAAGATGTATGTATAATTGATTATACGTAGAGAAAATAAAAACTTAGTTTTTGATGGAGAACAATGCTTGTAACACGTTCCCACAGACGACGCCAATCTGTTGATGAAAAAATTGGATCGAATCCCGTTTTTATGATCACAGATAAAGCTTACGTCCACTGTTATTTTATTCACAGGGGTTTACAATAGTACCATAGGGTGTAGAGAGAGAAAGGATGTGTATCTTGTGTATGGTGTTTCTAGGTTTCCCCTCCCTTTTGGCTAAGGGAAAATATGTATTTATAGTGATGGGAGATAAAGAGATTCATTGTATGTAGACATTTATGTCTACATTCAATGAATCTAATTGTTGAATTGCTTGGTATGCTATGTGTTGTCATCTATTAATACAGTATAAATGTACATTAAGGCTCATTAAATGCGTTGTTATCTTCATTAATGCACATTGAATGCATAGTTATCCTTTGATCGTCCTAGTTGGTATGCCGACCAACTCTCCTCGGATGCCGACTAACTCTCCTCGGGTGCCGACTAACTCTCCTCGGGTACTGACCAACTCTCTTCGGGTGCCGAATATTGCCACGTATGATGACATGTGTCCTTTTCTGATTGGTCCTCGTAGATGGAGAATTTTTGCGTCAACAATGACAATGGTTGATCAAAGACAACCAAGAACAACGAGAAATACAAAGCTCATAAGAAGGCAGCAAGAAGTAAAATGGAGGGTCTAATATGAGACATACCCAATTAAGGCCCATTAGGCAATTAACATCGTCTTCTGATAGCCAATCTATAAGATTTTAAGTAAGATTAAGGATCACCAGTATTTTAATTGGTCGAAGATAACTTGAGACCCGCCAAAGAGAAAGCTATCCCTGAGGTGTACATACCATAAAGACAATGGGCATAAAATTGAGAGTTACAAAGCTTCCAAGTCTCACTTGGTAGAATTAGACAAGGCAAGCCACTTAGATGACTATTTGGAGAAAAAAGGTGTGAAAGCCATTGTGGAGCACAACTAAAAGCCTAAAAACGTCCTAGAGGATGGTGAAGCAGGACATGAGTTCGCGATCATCCATAGCACTTCTAGTCCAAACAAGATTCAAGGGAACACTGTTTGGATGGAATTAAAAAAGGTTACTGCAGTCATGAAATCTTTTCAGACCACATAAAGAACCTGATGGGAAAATGTCGTCGTTTATAAGACATTGAGTATAATAAACATATAGTCTTCACCGTAGAAGACCTGCTTAGAGTCTAAACTCCACATCATGATGTGCTAGTAATCACTCTTAGAATTGACACCTGGGATGTGGGTAAGCTCCTAGTTGACCAGGGGAGCTCATCAGAGGTCATGTACCTAAAACTATATAATAATCTCAACCTCAATATGGAAGATTTGAAGCAAGCGACCATCCCTTTGTTCGGCTTCGCTAGAAAGATGTCTATGCCCTTGGGAAAGGTTATGCTTCAAATATGCAATGGGACTATTTTGAAGCTGGTCTTATTCCAAGTTGTGGACATTGAGTCCCCATACAATGTGGTCCTAGGGTGAGGATGGCTTCATACTATGAAGGCATTCCTTTTCACTTATTACCAAAATCTCAAATGCATCATTGATCGGGGGATAATGGAGATAAGGCGAAACCAAGTCTTTGATCGATAATGTTTTATCATTACTATCAGGCTTAAGTAAGAAAAGAATAAGGATAAAATGGTTATGGATGATGCGACTAAGGATGGGGTTACTTCATCCAAATAACAATTAAAGTATGGCAAACCGAGGGTGGAAAAAACACGAGGGACTCCACAGATAGAGTCACGGAACCATTACAAGAAGTGATGTTCGATGAATCACACCACGAGAAGAAATTTATGATCGACAACTTACTCACCGATTATGAAGAAGAGGAATTTATTACTCTGCTTATAAATAATTAAGATATATTTTCTTGGCATCCTTATAATATGCGCGAGATTGATCTAAAATCCACATGCCACCGACTTCAAGTGGACCCATCATTCCTTCCGATCGCACAAAGGGCTCATAGAATAACCTCAAAGATAATTAAGGTTGTGGAAAAAGATGTGGGGAAAATTCTAAAGGCAAGGTTCATTTAAGAAGTTCAATTCCACAAGTGGCTCTCTAACCCAGTCATTATCAAGAAGAGTAACAAGAAGTGGAGAGTTTATACTGACTTCACTAATTCGAACAGAGCTTATCCCAAAGATATCTTTCCATTATCAAAGTGTGACCAATCGATTGATGCTACGGCCAGCCATGAATGGATGAGTATCTTGTATGCATACTCAGGGTATAATAAAATCCCTCTATTCGAATCTGACCAAGACAAGACTTAATTCATCACCCCCCTTAGCTTGTATCACTACACAGTCATGCCATTCGGACATAAGAATGCTGGAGTAACATACTAATGGTTTGTCACCAAGATGTTCAAATATCAATTGGGTGACACCGTGGAGGTTTACATAGATGACATGCTCGCAAAATAAATCATAAATCCAATAATGAATGGGACTTGGTGGAGATGTTTAAGGTCCTTAAGTATTACAGAATGAAGCTCAACTTAACCAAATGCTCTTTCGGAGTTTAGTTTGGGAAGATCCTGTGATACTTGGTCAGTTAGAGGGGAATCGAGGCAAATCCCAACCAAGCTAAGGCGATCAACATTGCTCAACCATAAAAAAATTAGGATATTTAAAAGGCCACTGAAATGTTAGCTGCGCTCAATCACTGCAGCTCTAAATCTTCTGAGAAGTGTCGACCATTTTTCCAACTCTTGAAGAAAGATAAGGGCCTAACTTGGAACGAAGAATGCTCTAAGGCATTTAAAGAAATCCGAGGATGTGTGTTATTAACGTAATTGTTTAACCTATAACAAACCTATAGGGGGTGATGAATAGGTTTTGTTGCATATCATAACCAATTTTTGAAATTCAATGATTTTGCTTGCAACTTTGAAACACTTAACACAACTTTTAACAAATTGATTGAAGTATTTCTTAAATTACCCACACAATAACTTAGATTATGTAAATCTACAGAGAATAACTAGAAATCTCAACCTAAGTCAAATTTTAAACCATTACACCATATTCAACTGAATTATAAGTACTGTATGTGTGTAATTGAATTTAAAACAATCACAAACATTTATAAGATAAATTTTATGAGGAAAAACCACCACTTATGGTTAAAATACATCCACTTAGGGTTCAAAAAACCTCGACACATTCTAACTTCTATTTCTAATTGAAATGATGTTTTACACAAGGCAAGAAGATATCTCTCACACAAGTTCTGTATTGTAGTTACCTATGGACCTTGTAGTTTACCCCCATAAATGATCGAAATCCACATCGAAATCCACATTGCGAATGAGTAACTACAATTTCCACATTGGAATCAACGCCACACTTGAACTCCTCTAATGAATCAAATTGTCTTATATTTGAGAGTGATCTAATCATAATCACTCTTAATTCACTCACAAAACACTAAGATCGAGAAATAGATCCAAGTTCAAAATATTTTTTGAGGAACGAGTTAATTTTGTAAAAAAAGAACCAAAAAGAGGTCTTGAAATTTGAAAATATGCTCTAAGAAGTTTTTCAATTGTGTAAACATCATATCATATGAAATAGGAGGGAAAATGACCTATTTATACAAAATTTCAAAATTTTGCACCGTCGTGTGCACGGCTTTTTTTTTTCTTAGTATGCACGATGTTAGGCAGTAAGGACATCGATGCAATGCCATGCAAATAGTAAAAAATGATAGCCATGCAATATTGGCCATTCGCACGGTCCCAAAACATGGTCATGCGAACGATCGAGGGCAAAACAGTTTCAAAAAATTCCTTTAACTTCATCAAGTCAATATGGTCAACTCCGAACAATATTTCTACAAACCTTTGAGTTAATTTAACACTTGTCGATCAAAAATTTAAAAGCAACTCACACATTTTGGAAACATGGTGCACGTGTGTGTTATCCATAGAAAATTCATAATAACTACAAAATATGATATAGTCTGCAATCCACGTATGTGTAATAACGGAAGTCTTTCGTTGAGCGGCTTGCATGATCTTCAATCTTCAAAGGTCCACTTAACACTAATGAATGTGCCTGACTCAAGCGTATCAAGTCTATGTGTTTTGAAGGACTCAATGAATGAAATGTTTTGTAATGGGAAGTATCTAACTAATATATATTAGAGAATCAAATCTTATTTAATCCGACCACACTTGCTTGCAGTCCCATATTTGGGAGATCCAGTTTATCTATATCTCGCGGTCTCGACCTTAATGTGTGAAAATGAGGGGAATCAAGCCCCAATTTATTATATTAGCAAGACGTTACTAGATTTCGAGAAAAGATACCTTCTTCTGAAGAAGCTATCTTACTCTCTGGTAATTGCTTCACAAAAGTTAAAGCACTACTTCGAAGACCATTCAGTCACAATCCTCACCTCATTTTCGCTCAAGGCAGTCCTAAGAAAAACTAACCTTTTTGGACGAATGTCCAAATGGTTTGTGGAATTATGAATGTTTGCTATCCATTATCAACTAAAAACGATGATAAAAGGGCAGGTGTTAGAGGATTTCATCACCGAGTTCACTAGAGGGAAGGAGCCCGACAAAGGATTCTCACCAAAAAATTAGTGAAGAGTTTCACCAATTCAACGAATGGATGATATGAGTTGAAGGAGCCTCCAACTCAAAAGGGGAATTAATAGGAATTATTGATAAGCAGGGTTTCGCCGCGGCGCAAGAGTCACCTACGCGCCGATCGTTTTATGTTCGGCTCACCTGAACTATACAAAAACCTAAACTACGACTACACTCAACTGGTGAGTACAACGGTAAGTCGGGTATCGAAAATCCACAGAGACGAGTTGCTAGAATTCAAGTGATTTAATACTTCGAAATAAAAGTGTAAAAGATGATTACAAACTAAAAGGAAAAATATGCATAAAGGGAAATGTTAATCTAGGCAAGGTATTGAAACTAGATTATGAAAGCGAGTAAAACTATAGGTTGCGTCGAATATCCCTCACCCGAGTTAATTAGTATAAAATGGTTACATGGGTCGACGAGTTATTACAACTGCGTCTCGTTTCGACGGTTAATTAAATCAAGGGTTGTTACGCCCTAAATCATCATAAAAGCCTAATAAGATTTTGGCGTCAACAAATATCCCGAAAATTGCGCACGAAAGGTCGTAAGCACGGGACATACATGATATGCCCTGTCAAATCTCCTAGGCGCAATAACTAGGACAACGCACCCGAAATAGACCCGTAAACTCCATCACCAAAGCAAAGCAACGCGTCAACTCGAGTGAGTTCAATTCAAACACAACCTAATTTAAGTTACCTAGAAAGCGTGTTAAAAACGCAGTAAATGAAAAACGATAAATAAACGCGATAAATCTATACTAGAAAGCGTGTAAATCAAAGCATGTAAATAAAGCAAGAAAACCTAAATTAGAAAGCTTGTAAATTAACTAGAAAGCAAGAAATGAAGAAATACAAACTATATTAATGGTAGGGGAGATGAATAGTCAACTTACAATCCAAATGGGGTGTCAAACCAAAGAGAAATGAAGAAGAACCAAGCAAAAACCCCAAAAAACTAACCTAAAATCGTGTATATACTGCTATATCTTCTTATTACAACAAAATTTGTATTTATAGTAAGTTAGAATAAAAGAAAAGAAGAAAGAAAATAAAAGAAAATATCTGCTGAAAAACAGGGGATCGATCGATCGACCCCGTTGGTCGATCGATCGATCAAGGCCAAAAATCGACAATTCAGAAAGGTCGATCGATCGACCATAAGTGTCGATCGATCGATCAAGCAGGTCAGAATGCAGCAGCAGCACACTGCATCTTTTCTTCTCCTCTTTTGCTTTCCTTGTTTTACCTCCGCTGAAATCGCCGTAACTTCTTCATTACGAATCGGAATCGCGCACCGTTCACGGCCACCCGAAGCTAGCGAGGAGGGCTAAAACTTTCATGAGATGTCAGGCTAGGTACCCAAGCTGTGAAAAGACTAAAATGCCCTTGAACGTGCAATTGCGTACGGAACTTCACTGGAATGCGTCTGAACTCCATACTTCGTACCTAAACACCTACAAAAGCCCAATTATACCTCATATAGCATGTTATCAATATAAACCGAGGTTATCTGGTTAACGGGCTTAAATATAGAGATTAAGGCACCCGAGGGGGCTAAAATACGTAGATTCGGAGGATGAAATACACGATATTTGCGTATTATCACACCCTCTAACTTACACATTGCTAGTCCCTAGCAATGAAATAGGATGCAACACGAACTACAAGGAAACCAAAAGCAGGAGACAGTACAAAAGTATGGTATAAAAGCAAAAGGCCACTTTCGCGGGCGATTCGATTGCATTTAGCGTATGCAATAAGCCGTAAAACCCCTAGGTCACCCTAGTGGACGAGTGTCGTCTCGTGAGGGTTTTCAGGGATGGTACCCACAAACATCATATGGTTTCCTCAAAATATGACCAACCCAACATGCGAAAAGCCCAACAATGGCGAAAATGATTTCATACGCATTATTAGCACACTGAATGAATTCAAACAAAAGTCTAAATCATTAACATTATAGAATGCACCTCATAGAATTGAAACCTTAAAATGTGGAAGGAGGACGAGCACATGCAAAGTGTAATTTGGCAAAAACTTAAATAATCCGGATAAACATTAAAGCAGGCATATATTCAATTCTCACGGGCATTACACTCATCAAATGAAATTCACTCGAAACAGGGAGGTAACACAAGGAACATGCGGGTTAAAGAGTAAATGTAAATGGAAACTAGGCCGCACACATGTCACAAATGAAGAACGCTATATAAAAACTGAAAAACTGTAATCTCAATGAAAGGATACCACACATTAAAGGAGGTGAAATGCATTTTCACAGATTATCAAAACTATTATGACTTTTAAATTACATCAACTTCAGATCACATAGGACTTTAATAGGGTTATAATGTAGGTATGGCTAGGGTATGAAATGAAGGATATGTATGTACGGATTCAAAGTGTTCGGAATGAAAACTCGGGATAATGGGATAATGCGGGCAATATCAAAATTGGAAAACAAGTTCCAAAAAGGCATTAGATATATCATCGGGGAGAGTAATCAAAGCTTATTAAACTATGTACAACATATACAAACTTCTCTTTCTTTTTCTTTTCTTCTTTTTCTCATTTTCTCTTTTGTTTTCTTTTGCTTTTTGCTTTCTCTTTTTCACTCTTTTTGTTCACTTTTTCTTTTCTTTACTTTTCAAACTCTCATATGCCTAAATTGCAACCGACATCACAACAACATCATTTAATCCCAAGTGACATTCCAAACAAAGGTATGGAAAGTGTATGCATGGTATAAAACTCAAATGTAGAGTTGGTTATGGGAATGGGATATGAAATGAAAGGCTATAGTTTGGCTCAAAGGGGTTAACAAGGGTAAACATATAAGGGTGAGGTCAAGGCTCATATGGGTGATATAACAAAGAGGGCCTATGATCATTTCACAAAGTTTACGAAATTATCGAATCAAAACAATATATGAAAACCATGATCAAGTAACACATTTCAAGTATGAACTCAATTAATGAATGGTCAAATGAAAGAATAGTGAGATTACCAACGAATTCAACGTTTTCAATGAGAAAAGAATAGTGTATAACACTCACAAACGATGAAAGGTACAAAGCTTACTCGGTGTAAGTATATACAATGCAACAAAAGATTATCGAGTTATAAAAATCTTAAACCAAATCAATATAACAATAAAAGTGCATGTGCTCATGGGATTAAAGTTTAATTCATGTAGTTTTTCATAATATCAATAAGTGAGACTAAAGTCTAATAACTTCTAAAATCGAGAACATGCATCATTGGGTTGTCTATTGGATCGGGCAATTATTGAAATTTATCATCGGAAACACAGGCAAAACGCCCAAAAAGGGAGAAAAAAGAAAGAAAATCTTTTTGAAAATTTTGAATTTTTTTAAGAAAAGAATACTAAGTAACTAAAATGTGAGAAAAACATGGACTAACATGTGAAATGGATAGAATATCCCACACCCCCTAACTTAAAACTTTACATTGTCCTCAATGTTAGTTAAGAACCAAGTCAAAGAGAGGAAAATAACGATATTACCCAAACGTGGAGCGATCCCCATAAGAACAAGTCCAAAGAATCTACAAAACAAGTTAGTATCGAGCATAGCAAAAACAAATAACAAAAAGTTAACTAATTACACTAGACTAAATTAAAAAGGAAAGAAAAAGTAAAAAGCTAACTATATACAACCTACTATTTAGACTTCACACTAACTGTACACCAGAAGTCTAAATAGCTGAGGGTCCACCATAAGAACGATTTGACTTTGGAGGATAACCGGTGTACCCTCACATACAAGCATGCCTTCCGAAAAATATGAATTCCGTTTTAACAACGGAAGGCATGTGTAAGGCGGAAGAAATGAACCATAGCCAATTAAAAGTTTTGGTGGGACGATGGGGGGTTTGGATTGAACAGGTGACAAAAACAAGTGGGGACCGAGAAAAGCTGAATATCCTCCCAAGGATTTTGAAGTTGGAATGGGAGGCGGCGCACACAAAGGTAAAGATGCGATCGTGGAGGGCGACTCGAGCAAGTACTCCTCATCGGCGATAGGGTTTAAAACATTAAAGTTTGAAACCGAATCATCGGGTACTTGTTCCGGTGGGGTAATAGAGAATAAAAATGGGGATGAAAGAAATTCAAACTCATGAGATGAATCATCATCGCATGAAGTTGGAATTTCAAAGGAAATAATATCATTTTCAATGAAATGTTCTTCTTTGGGAGCCAAAGAAGAAATCATTTCATTGCAAATAGATATTACGTCATTATCATCCTCACTTTCAATATCTATTACGCAATGGGCAAAGTTTAGAATGGCTTGTTCAAATGTAGGCATAAGTACCTCATTTGGTTCAAAACATTCGTCGACCTCGAAAGTCTCGGAAGCAAAATCGTCGTCGGACTCAAATAATAAATCCAACTCATGTTCCCACGAACGATTTTCTTCCCGATAACGATTTTCAATTTTCTCATTTTCATACATACGCAAACCCTCACCGAAAGTCATAAGTCGAGGTGCGGATGCATGAAAATGGGAACTTTGAAAATTACCATCGGACTTAAACGAAAACTCATTATTATAGGAATTTTGAAAACTATTGCAATTCGTTTCAAAATTCCTATTATAAGGAGGTAAAGGCCCAAAATCGTTGTCATCATCATCAAAATTCCAATAACCTAAGTTTTGACTTTCGTTATACTCGCCCAAAGTCATTTTTGAATTTGTTTTACTTTGGGATACTAAGTATTCACCGAAAGTCATAGGCCTAGAATTTTGAGAATTATAACAAGGATTTCCGAAAGAATTGGAATAAGACATGCTTACCCCAAAAATGGCTCAAGTGGCGAATTCCACAAAATAGGTGCGCGCGGGAAATTCGAGCGTTTCTAAGTGCTCAAATGTGGAAATCCTGCAAAAAGTTAGCAAATAATACAAATAGAAAAAAAATACTATGAAATACTAAATCAAATAAAGTCTAAAACAAACTCATCCCCGACAACGGCGCCATTTGATAGGCAGGGTTTCGCCGCGGCGCGAGAGTCACCTACGCGCCGGTCGTTTTATGTTCGGCTCACCTAAACTATACAAAACCTAAACTACTATTACACTCAACTGGTGAGTACAGCGGTAAGTCGGGTATCGAAAATCCACAGAGACGAGTTGCTAGAATTCAAGTGATTTAATACTCCGAAATAAAAGTGTAAAGGATGATTACAAACTAAAAGTAAAAATATGCATAAAGGGAAATGTTAATCTAGGCAAGGTATTGAAACTAGATTATGAAAGCGAGTAAAAGTATAGGTTGCGTCGAATATCCCTCACCCGAGTTAATTAGTATAAAATGGTTACATGGGTCAACGAGTTATTACAAGTGCGTCTCGTTTCGACGGTTAATTAAATCAAGGGTTCTTACGCCCTAAATCATCATAAAAGCCTAATAAGATTTTGGCGTAAAAAAATATCCCAAAAATTGCGCACGAAAGTTCGTAAGCGCGGGACATACATGATATGCCCCATCAAATCTCCTAGGCGCAATAACTAGGACAACGCACTCGAAATAGACCCGTAAACTCCATCACCAAAGCAAAGCAACGCGTCAACTCGAGTGAGTTCAATTCAAACACAACCTAATTTAAGTTACCTAAAAAGCATGTTAAAAACGCGGTAAATGGAAAACGATAAATAAACGCGATAAATCTATACTAGAAAGCGTGTAAATCAAAGCATGTAAATAAAGCAAGAAAACCTAAATTAGAAAGCTTGTAAATTAACTAGAAAGTAAGAAATGAAGAAATACAAACTATATTAATGGTAGGGGAGATGAATAGTCAACTTACAATCCAAATGGGGTGACAAACCAAAGAAAAATGAAGAAGAACCAAGCAAAAACCCCAAAACCCTAAGCTGAACTAACCTAAAATCGTGTATATACTGCTATATCTTCTTATTACAACAAAATTTGTATTTATAGTAAGTTAGAATAAAAGAAAAGAAGAAAGAAAATAAAAGAAAATATATGCTGAAAAATAAGGGATCGATCGATCGACCCCGTTGGTCGATCGATCGATTAAGGCCAAAAATCGACAATTCAGAAAGGTCGATCGATCGACCATAAGTGTCGATTGATCGATCAAGCAGGTAAGAATGCAGCAGCAGCACACTGCATCTTTTCTTCTCCTCTTTTGCTTTCCTTGTTTTTCCTCCGCTGAAATCCCCGTAACTTCTTCGTTACGAATCGGAATCGCGCACCGTTCACGGCCACGCGAAGCTAGCTAGGAAGGCTACAACTTCCGTGAGATTTAAGTCTAGGTACCCAAGCTATGAAAAGACTAAAATGCCCTTGAACGTGCGATTGCGTACGGAACTTCACCGGAATGCGTCCGAACTCCATACTTCGTACCTAAACACCTACAAAAGCCCAATTATACCTCATATAGCATGTTATCAATATAAAACGAGGTTGTCTGGTTAACGGGCTTAAATATAGAGATTAAGGCACCCGAGGAGGCTAAAATGCGTAGGTTCGAAGGTTGAAATACGCGATATTTGCGTATTATCAATTATCCTTACAACTCTAGAATATCGTGATCGATTAAGGGATCAGACTTAGCTTTGAAGCATCCAATAATGAGACCAAACACGAGGCTCTCATCGCAGGATTAAAAAGGCATTATCTCTTGGTGCAAGCCACCTTGACATATTCTACGACTTAAGGCTGATATTTAATCAAGTATCAGGAGACTATAATGCCAGATATGAGCGTATGTCAACATACTTACAGGTCATTAAGGACCCGGTCGCCCAGTTTAAGAAGGTCCATATTTAACAGTTTTTTTAGGGAAAGAATAGCCATGCAGATGCATTGGCCACTTTTGAGTTCAATCGTTGACTCTGATCTCAAAAGAATAATGGAAGTTGATTACCTTGAGTAACAAAGCATTATGAAAGCTAAGGTAACCGAGAAGGTCCTCGCCACCTAAAATTCTCCCAAGTGGATGGACCTAATCGTAACATACTTGCAATAAGACATACTATCTGCCGATAAAAGTAGGCCCATCAAATCAAGGTGAGGTCTGCTTGAGTTTACTTATCACATGAGGAGAAACTATACAAATGATCATTTACATGACCATATCTCTAATGCGTAAAACCAAGATATGTTGAGAAAATTCTATATGAGTTGCACAATGTGATACGTGGAAGTCATGCCAGAGGGGGGTCTCTAGCATTCAGAGTCATTAAATAAGGTTATTGGTGGCCCTATATGAAAAATGCAATCTCATATGTTAAGAAATGTAATAATTATCAAGATTTGTCGCCTATGATTCACCAACGAGTCAGTGAACTGAAGTTATGGACTAATCCATATCCCTTTGCTCAATGGGGATTAAACATTATGGGCCCCCTACCTCTGACACTAGCTAATTAAAAGTATTTCCTAGTCAGCTTGAATTACTTCATCAAATGAATAGATGTTGAATCTTTGGCGAACATTAAGGAAACTGATATGATCAGATTTATTTGGAGGAACATCATGACCCGCTGTGGCATACCGAGAACCATTATCACTAATAATGGGACGTAATTTGAGTGAGAACACTTTCATGACTTCTACAATAACCATAACATCAAGCACTACTACAGTTTAGTGGCCTACCTCCAGAAGAATGGGCAGACCGAGGCCTCTAACAAAACGGTGCTCAACGGGATGAAAAAAGGCTTAAAAAAGCCAAAGATTCCTGGGTGGATGAGTTTCCCCACGTCTAATGGGCGAATCGAGCAACTCCTACGAGATCGACCGGGGAAACGCCACTTGCCTTAGCTTATAGAATGGTAGTAATAATTCCACTGAAAGCTGGCTTATCGACCATGGAGATAACTATTCCAATCAAAGCCCAAACGAAGAAATTAGAAGGAATGATCTCGACCCGATTCAACAAAGGAGGGATAAAGCTTTGACCAAATTATCTTCTTACCAACAACAGTTAGCCAAATAGTATAATAAAAGCATCAATTCAAGGAAGTTCCAGGGCGAAGATTACGTCCTTAAGAAGGTGCTCAACAGTACGAGGAAGCCATCAAACCACAAGCTAGGTCCTAACTAAGAAGGACCCTTCAAAGTTATCAAAGACGGCCTCCAAGGAGCTTTCCATCTAGAAACAATGGGGGCAGGGGCGATTCCTAGGGCCTGAAATTCGTCTAATCTCAAGATACTTTATTTTAAGAACTTTTTGGCTTTATTTAAGTTTTATGTTTTTATTTCGTGGATGATTTAAAGTTTAATTAAAACAATTAGCTTTCTAATTGTTCCAAATGGAAGGCCAACTTTGTTTATTGTAAATTGTTATTTGTTCAAATTTTTCTGATCAAGCTCTAACCTCTAGTTTGAATGCCTTAGAGAGATTACACTTAATCAAACCTTTAGGTTACATGTTTTTGTGATTAAAAATACAAAAACATCAAGAATTACCCTGGTGTTATACATAAATATGGGATGCCTTGTGAACCTCTCAGGAGGTGAAGTATGTCCTTATTAAAGGCAGATAGTGAGGTCGAACCAACACATAATCTAATCGTTTGGAGAAATATGGTAGTGTCAGGTAAGAATGTGCTTGACTAGGAAGAATAATCATATATCCCATCACTGTCAACACGGTTTTGACTAACATTGTTAATTAACTCGGTTCATGCCAGCTTGTACCTCTTTGTACAACGTAATAGAACACCAACAGTCATGCTCATACTTCTTACACACGTGAGGGAGATACACAATATTCCACCTTTATCGTGCTGTAATAAACTCATGATTATCCATATATTGGAATGTAAAAGGTTTACTTGACTAACCTATAAAGGCACCCCACCTGTCTCACTACACTCTCTCTCATTTAACAACCTTAAAATAGCACACTATCCCTCAATGTGAGGGATCGAGAAATATTATACCTAACGTTTACACTACAAAAACCTAGGGAGGACACGAGAGCTTGTATCCAACTCATTTCCATGTATGCTAATTAAAAGCAATACAATCACCTCTGCAACTGTGGACGTAGGCACCACGTAAACCCTTGGTTTCCTTATTTGTCTCTCATTTATCTTTATATTCATCTCTATTTGGAATTTTGGTAGTGATTATTTCTTTATAAGTTATTGCTTATTATTGGTATATTCAAGCTAAGGCCCATAAATTCGTATACTAGTTTTATACGATAACATACGAGATCCGTATGTGGGAATTTCGATAAGCCATTTGTTATTTCCAGTTGTTGTTGATTCACAAACCCATATCGATTTTCGCTAGATTAGCCTAATCAGTTTTCCCAATCCCGAATTTGTTTTCTTACAATCAGTATTTCTGTTTTGATAACCTTTATTTTATGCATCCAAGATACTCTGTTTCTGTAAATTATGTGAATATGGGAGAAAACCCAGAAGCAATCGCGCTATAGAAAGAATACTGCCCTTAACACATGTTGGCATGGGCGACCTAAAGGGAATCCTAATGAACTTAGCCAGAGGCCAGGAAGTAGGTAAGCATAAAATAGCCGATCCAAACATTTTTGGTCAGCCAGAGCCGACTTGGAGCAAATACCATCACCCTAGTTGGGGGTGAGGACTCTGACACGAGGGGAAAATGCCACCTCCCACCCTTATAAAGATAGGAAACAAGTATACCACGACAGAGTAATGGAGAATCTAAGGATGATAAATTTAGGTTCGCACGATAAAGGAAACAAATTCAGGAACTCTTGGTCACGAGATGACATGTCATATCATTCAAGTTTCAGCTCGACCCTCAGAACGAGTGGGTATGAAGATGAACAAAATTACTCCGAAGAGAGGCATAGTGTGTTGGAAATGTTGATTAGAGGCTCTGCGTTTGATCGTTTGGGTCAATGAGCAACTAGAGGGCAACATCACAAAGAGCCCAGTTAGAACAGGGAGTAACCAAATATGTCAAGTACCAGAATAACATAATGCTCGACTAAGACCGGGATAAGCGTGCGAGGATTGACTACGGTTGAGTAGACTTTCTATGAAGAGAACTCATCTAAAATCTGAGGCCAATCAGGAAGGTCCACCGCAGTTATGGCCGATCAAGAGGAACAACCCTGTAAGGGGTCAATTTAACATTTAGGGGATCTCCTAGGGGATATTACAAAGACAAAGAACCCCATACACAGGGGATTTATGAAAGGATCTTCGTTTACTTCATTCATTGTGGGTTATTTAACGCTTAAAAAGTTCAAACTACCAGTCATTACCCCGAGGTACAATAGATTGACCTAGTACTATACATAGAACAATACTAATTTGTTGTTAACATTTACACAATTCTCGATGAGATACGTTGCTGAGCATTTTATAGTACGATCATCGAGTTGGTAAAGATTTGGTATAAAAGTTTGCCGCGGGGGTAGATCTCAAATTTTTAATAGCTGCTCAATATCTTCATCAGTAACTTTTATTTTTGAGCCAAGCCTATAAAGAGGGTGGCTCATCTACTAAGTGTTTGCTTGAAAGTTCATCATTGATTTAATAGTGAGAAATTAGAGGCAATCAATTATGATGAGAAGATCTCAATCACTGAGCTGATGAGTGGCCTATTGTCGATTAAGTTATATTGGTCTTTAACTAAGGAGCCATCGAGAACGATGACTAAGCTTCTGGCCAAGGTAAACACGATTATGAATATAAAAGAGGCTATGGCTGCCAAGGAGTTGAGCCTCTCCAAGACTAACACTAGAAAGTCTTTTGAGAAGAATGAGCCAAAAGATAAGAAGGTTGATAAGACAAAGAGGTACGACAAGTATACCCCACTGACCGTTGGTGTAGACCATATCCTTGAGGAAATTCAAGGAAGCAAATACCTAAAATGATTCCGAAAGTTAAAGGCTTTTACAAATATAAGAGATAAAAGCAAGTATTGCTGATGAAGAAGGTCATCCTAAGCATTCAACTTGATTTTGAGCTTAAGTGACAACGGTGGAAGTAGTAAATAAGAGCAATATAGCAGAAGAGATGAGAGAAAGAGAATAGATAACATAAAGTATAAATGGTTCGGCCATTGGTTGACATTTATTTTGCAAAATAAGGGGTATTTCCACCATAATAGGCCTCTAACGGCCATGGATGATACACACTCAAGCTTTCGCTCTCTAAATATAATTCTATAGAGTAATAATAGGGTGTTCACGGGTCAATTATGGATGAAGAAGGCACATGGTCCTTATATAGGCCAGGGGGTGCGTAGTATCACTCTCAAGCATGTACTCTATGCTTGACTGAGGGCATAGCTAATGAGAGAGTAACAACTATGTAGATGCCATGATGGTGAATAATCCCTTACGTGGGGTGCTGATCTTTGTTAACGATTTTAGATAATATGCCTATAATGACTATGTTATGCTTCCCACACGTTCATGAAATGTCTGGGGTAGAAGATATTGGCCAGTCGATTTAGCTGTGGTCTTATACTATTTTGATGAGCCAAAATAAGACTGCACAGCTATTTGAGACTGGCATCCCAGTCTAGTGGAGATTACTAAGAAGGAAGTCTAGTATCATGTGAGTTCAACTCTGATAGTGACCAGGACTAGTTTTCTCCTTGCTTACTGAGGCAACTGTCCTAACTCGTCATTCGCTGTAGGCTATGAGCTGAGACCACTTTAGATGAGACTGATGGTGAGGAATCATGGTGGATAGTGGTCCCATTCAAAGATGCGTCTGAGGAATACTCTTCTTCAGTGGGTCATCCAGACGAGATCACACTTATTTATATTAATCACCCCTAGACCTTAACCTTTATTGTTAGTGGGAGGTTAAGCTTTAAACATGTGATGTTGTTTCGTCTCGTTCTAGCATTATGATTCATATTCTGTCATCTATTAAAGGGCTTGTCAATGTGGGCACAACTTACAAGGGAGTTTAGGGGCATGCGTCCAGCTAAACACTAAGTTTGGGCTTTTAGAAAGCATTACCTAATGATGAGAAATGTTCAAGAATTTTTCTAATAGTGGCAGTAAAGTGTACCTAACCTTTTATATATTCACAAAACACTTCCAGAGAAAAAAAAACTTCCCTTTCTCTGTCTAAGCTCTTTCTTCTCCAGTCATCTTGTTTCTCTCTTACTAGGTGCGTTTCTGTGTCTTTAGCCTTCCCTTTCCTTTTCCAAGTATTCCTTTCACCCCTCTTTTTTTTTTTATTTTTTCGGTTCGATCGAGCTTTTGTAATTTATTATTTTTTCACTGAGCTTCTTGATCACTCCGGTGAAGAGCTTGTGGCGATTTGTATCCCCTTTTATGGTGGTTTGAGAGGGTAGGATTTTAATAACGGTAGGTTTCAGGTCGTGTTTGAGAGAACTTTGGTGTCTCCAATCACTTTTAGGTTTCACAGTATTTCCTCCGGCGTCATCTCCGACAGGAGTTACCCGAGCCCAGAAGTAGTGTTCTTCATGTTCTTGAGAAAACCATTCAAAAATCACCCCGTTTACTTAGTTCGATTATTAGTAGTTTTGACTTCACTTTCCTAAGTGCTTGTTCATGTACCATAAGATCTACAAGGTTGCTCAAGAGAATTGTAATTTATGCAATTGCATGAGACGAGAGGTGGAAGAGGCCGAGACGGATTTATGTTGATCCAAGTCTGCAATACCTTTGACCCCACTCATTTAATTGTAGAACATCCAGCTTTACTTCTGACTTATCCTTACACTGATGAGACTACAGTTAAGACTTCTGTGGTAATTACCCTTAGTAGTGACTTTATGTCTTCCTTAAAGGGATGTAGCTATTAAATTGGGTCTTCATGATGACCTAGTGAACTCAGAGGCCGACTCCTTTAATGAGGCTATAAGTGTAACTGTAGTCTATCCTAGTGAGGTTGAGATGACAAATTATGCATAGTCGAGTAATAGGGGTTGTCCCGGTGCTTCCTCTTGTCCCCTTAGTACTTCTTCTCGCCATTCAGGGGACCCTGAGACACAAGTTTATGACATATCAAATGACGAGTCTGAGGATGAAGCTGGAAACAATTTTCCCCCACCTCCTCCAATGTCCATACCGGTGTCGGCCATGACCCAAGAGAGGTTCTTATAATATTACCCTCATGGCAAATCCCCTACCACTAAGGATGAGGAGGAAAAAGATGATCCTTACACTTTAGACACAAGTGTTTCCTTAGCCATTCCCAGTGATATTCGTGAGACTCATCTAGTAGTTTGGATGCATATTTATGGGATCAAACCTTCTATTGGCATGAGATTTCTTATTAAGAATGAGCGTGATATTCGTGCCTTTGACCTTTTTGGGTCGGCTCATCTTTGTAGAATTTCCCATGATGAAGACCTTTCAGTTGATGTCTTTCGAGCATGCTACACGGTTGTAACCATAAAGTTCAACTCATGATATTATCAGTTTATGGCTCGTCAACCTGACCACAAGCTCCTTCACATCAATCAGACTTCCAACTATGATTGGATGTCTTCTAACTTCTTTATTTATGGAGACAGGGAGTTTAATGAGGAAGAGTCATTTGATCTTATCGAGACAAGAGTTCTTAGTTAATAGGATTGTATCTCGGTCACGACTAAAGTTGATTCTGGACTCAGTGCCGAGATGAGAAAGGGTATAAACTAAATCAAAGGTGAATGCTTAATTATCTTTGAACATTTAATGACTCCTGAACTCTTCTAATATTTTGGCATGGGGATGCAACCCCTGGAGAAAATTTGCGAGCATGATTTTTTTGACTTTACAAAATTTTCTAACTTTTCTCCCATCCTTTCAATTATTCAAACTCAACCATTTGATGATACTGGTATTATTTTTATGCTCTTTGTAGATCATCCATCCTATATTTTAGTTACAGTTTTGGAAATAGCAGCACTATTAACCAACAATATTCTCGCTCATCTCCTGGGAAAAGATGCCTAGCCGACTCAGACTAGATAAAAATCAATTATTACGGGACCCAATGCTATCGAGGGGTCAAAGAAAATAAAGGAGGTCATTGGTGAAACATCGACTGCAGAAAGAAGAGGAAATGGGGTCTGTTGAGATGATCAATCGACCTCTCCTCCCTATAATAGATGACACAAAAAAACCTACGCATCTAGCAAAGCTTGATGTCAATGCTGACTCTCTTTGCTTTCCATAAGGAAACTCATGTATGAACCTGTAAATGTGTTGATGCGGTGTGATATCAATTTAAGCCAATTCACAAATTTCTAATTTCAAACTTATTCAATCACTTCTCAGTTTTTAAACCAATTTAATTAAACCTTAACACGTGCATCTAGGTGGGTAAACCATCACAAAATATTGCTGACACATAGAAATTAGGAAAAAAACAAAAGGGAAAACCTTTTTATTTCACTATGCAAAAGTAAATCGCAACTTATATACATAATGAAATTTGCAATGAATAACACATCGATACTCACATAGACATGCAACCTAGAGTCAGCAATGGATCAACGCATCAAACCCACAATAACATATAACTCCAAATTAGCTAGGAACACCCACGAGCACTTCCAATGACAAGCAATCGTAGCCAACCACCACCTCTCTCCAGTGGTACTAATTTAGCAGTAGGAAATCATCCTTACAAGAGAAACTCCAACAATGATCGTATCTTGGGGTCCAAAATAATTCACTAAATTATTGGGATTTTTGTGAATTGAAAAACAAATGGTTAAAATCCTAAATGAAGAGGATAAAAAACTTTCTGCAGTTTGCAGTTTTCGTAGATCTATAAAACTCGGGTCTTCTTAAAAAAATGACTCATTTAACATGCAATTAAAAAAAATGAGTCGGTGACTTCGCTCGAATGATATTAAAGCGTCGCTCGAACGAGAAATGATGTCGCTTGAACGACATCACGCGAGATGCGTATGTCGCTTGAACGATAGTAAGATGTCGCCCGAACGTCCAGAACGTCAAAAAATACTTTTAATAAAACTCTGTCTCAACACTTAGAAAAAATCTTTTGACGAAAAGCATCGCCTCAGGAGTTTAAAAATAGTTTAGAAAATTACTCCAACACTTATAATGAAGCGTTAAGCGACTTAAACACAACCTTACCAAAATTCATCTCGCATAGACTTTTCTATCGAAGTATGTTGATATTTGGATCCGTCTTGATGCATGATTGAACTTGAATAAATCTTCGACGGTTGTAATGGTATACGACATACTCTAATGTAACCCGGACTATATAAATTTTGTCCTTACAAATCTCCCCCTATGTCTATGCCGGTACAAAATAAAAACATCTGAATTATCCAGTCAAATGTCCTATACAAATCTAATACCCTCACATAAACCCAATCTGAAAAGGTAATAAAAATGCAAGTCTTACACTTTTCTTCAAAAATCTTCAACTTCAAATCTCTTTGCTTTTCGTTGTCATCATCAGGATGTACAGAATAATTATTTTCAATTTTGTACCAACACACATGAGACAAGAAACAAATACCTTCATGACGTATCGAGTTTGAAATGAAACAAACATAAATCAAATCTCTATTCTCCCCCTAATACAAACTCCCCGATTAAATCATAATTTATTTTCCCCCTTTTTGTTTGTCCGAAATAGATATGGAAATAAAACATGGAGTGTCATGACACGCAAACTAAACAACTACGATCATCAAGGATAAACTCAAAAGCATTCACCAACTATTTTTTATTTTTTAATTTTTCAAACAAAAAAGCAAAAATAATTTACAAAAATCACGCACCATGAATATACACTAAGATAACCAAATCATGGAAACAGAATGAATGGGTATGAACTAATTCGATAGGAAAATCAATGCAATCAAACATCACATTTGTGCAAGATGAATACAGATACTCCTAACGAAAGAACTTAAAATCGTTATTAGGTGAGAAAAATATATTGAATTTAAATGACATCGACTCAATCTAATCGACACATCATAGTCAATAATGATTTCCACACCAATAACTTCTAAAACTTTGTAATGTATTTTCATGACATTGTCAATACGTGCAAACTGGTTGATTTATTTCCAATCAATCTCCCTCATAAATAATGAATCTTTTATTTTTTTCTATTGAGGTGATCTAAACTAAATGACCCCTTTTTGGCATATTTATCTTTTTATGCCATGAATTTTTTTCGGCCTCTTTTCTAACGGTGGACTTTACGACGTGATTATTATTCACTCAAATCCCTTTCCGTATTCACTCATCATTTTTTAAATTAAAGCAAATTCCTCACGGGCAATGGTTCTTACATGCACTACTTTCATTGTCAAGTTTTATCGCCTATGGTTCATTTTAAGACAAGATTGAGATGGAAACATTTCGACCATCATGTGATAGGCAAGTACAATAACCAAACAAATCCGTGCAAAAGTGCATTAAAGGAGACTAAGAGTCAAACATGTAGGCAGTAATCTCAAATTACATCTCAACGACTCCACACATTGTAAAGCCCAAAAATGAAATGATGATACATATCAAAATACTATCAAATAGTCACATGGATAAGGAATAAAATTGTGAATTGGTCATCATAAATGTCTATTCATAAAAGGTGTAATTCAAACTACAAAAATCTTGTGTTTTTCATTTTTTTCTAAAAAAGTAGAAAATCTTTTTGTATTTTACCAAAAATTTTCAAAAACGAAACTCTTTTTGGTTTTCTGAAAAATATCAAAAAAGGAAAACATAAATACAAAAATGGTACATGCTAGCAATAGGCATATAATATCATCATGAAAATCATCCTATGTTAGGCGGTGGCATCCTATGAAAAACATCCATCAAATCATGTGAAGTCTTGACTAAAAACTTTAGTTGCTCCCAAATATGTGCAAACTCTCTCATATACTCATCGAAAGCATCATGTGTGGGTCATGTGTGGGAACACGTGATAAAAATATATGCGACACACTACCCAACTTAAAACAAAATTCCCTAAGGTGTCCTCGCTTATTGCAATGGGAGCAAACGTAAACGAGCGTAGGGACACCTCTCTTAAAATGTTTATGGTTCACTCTCCTATCGGGTACCAATTTAGCACCCTACATGTACATCATCCAGAGGTTGCTGAGACAGTTCTTGGAAGTAACTGTATAGAGACATTCGTGAATAATGAACAAGAATCCCGACACACTTGCCATAATAGCACAAAAGCTAGACATGGATGATTCGGAAGCAATAATCACAGTACGACGAAGGACAGTGCCTAAAACAATAAAATCCTTATTCCCAAGAAATGATACAGAAGATTGGAGGCACTTAGTGGTGAAGAAACTCGAAACCAGAGAAGGTATAATGAAGATGTTGGAGTTAACTAACTATCATGTGCTGTAGGGAACACTCTATTTCAAGAGCCCCAAAGGATTTCTGGCAAGGTTTGGCGGAGAGCAAGAAGCTAAGGAAAGGTTAGCAGAAATGAACTAAAAGCAATGTGGAGACACTAATATTCCTCTCTATCGACGGTTGCACAGGGTGGGTATTATTGGCCTACTATGAGTGCAAAAGCTACCCGTCTACAATAAAGCTGTCTAAAATGCCAAGCTAATTTTGACCAGTTGGCGGAAGCCAACTTTGTAGAAGTCTTCAAAGATTGGAGACAATAATATATAGCGTATGTGAGAGATGGAGAACTTCCCTCAGAGAGGGCGGATGAAATTTATTTATGAAAAAGGATATCCCATTTTTACTTAGTGAAAGGAGAGATTTACAGAAAAGGGTACAATGAGAAGGCGCTATGGTGCATAGCTAAAGAGGACATAGAGAAGGTGTTGAAAGGAGTTCATGAGACCTCCCATATGGGGGTGCCAAATTTTATGACCAGCTAATTACGCTAGGGTACTATTGGCCTAATATGGAGGCTGATTCCATTGGCTACATAAAGAAGTGTAAGGCACGTCAAGTGCATGATAACATGATACATGCTCATTCTTCCAGCTTGCAAAGCCTAGCAGCTCTATATCCCTTCCACACATGGTCATTTGACCTAGTTGGAAAGATCAAACCAACCTTTCATGGCAAAGCTTTTATCATTGTGGCTACATAACTGTACACCAAATGGGCAGAAGCCATCCCTCTAAGGAAAGTGACTGCCCAAGTGGTAACCCGATTTATAAAGAAGTATATCATATGCAAGTTTGGTATACCCAAGATAATCTTAACAGATAATGAGAAGCAGTTCGTATGCAAGGAGATGGCCCTCCTCACAGATAAGTACAAATTATGCACAACAGTTCAACCATCTCCTACCCTAAGGGTAATGGCCAAGCGGAAGCTACCAATAAGACCCCAATAAATATATTGAAGAAAATGATGGAGGACATGTCAGGGGCATGGGATGAGAAGTTTCCCATGGTGCTATGGGCTTATCGTACTTCAAAAAGAAAACCGACGAGGTTCCTCCGTGGTGTATGGACTAAAGCTGTATTACCAGTGGAGTTGGTGGTGCCCTTAGCCAGAGTTTCTATAAGCAACGGACTTATCCCTGATCCAAGGCATGTGCAACTAGAGGCACTGGACGAGCATAGAGATAAGGCGGAGGAGAATTTCAAAGTCTACACCCAGCAACTATCCAGAGCCTAGGAAAACTTGGTTAAGCCTATGGAGTTCCAGGTGGGAGACTTAGTCTTGCGAGCATCCACTCACCATCTCCCCAGCATGTCGACATCAAAATTTAAACCCAATTGGGAAGGCCCCTTTGTTGTCAGAGGGGTAGGCAAGTAGGGTTATTGCCGGATTTTAGAGCCAGAGAGTGATTGCCTCCTGTCCATGAACTGCAAGTGGCTGAAGTGGTATTATGCTTAATATTGTTAAAGGAAAATTTTCATTTCTATTAAAAGGTTTGAACAGCTTGCTTTAGTGCTACACAAGTTCCTTTTTGTAAAATGATAAGAGCAATACAGTCTTGTAAAGGATACAGACAATGAATAGAAATGAATACAATTTTTTTTTAGCATTGCACGATGATTCTCATTTTTTACTTATGGCATAAGATAGATAAACCAGAATATATGTATATATATAGGTGTGTATATATATATATATATATATATATTTAAACTCTCTCTACCAGACTAAAAGAGAGTCCCAGATAAAGAGAACTTTGCTCACTACACTTGGGGGGGGGGGGGGGTGTATCCATCCTGATAGAAAAGTATATTAAGCAAAGTCCCTCCATGCATGTTAGACAAATGATTTTGATTTTGTCACCAGACCAGCAGGAGGATTTCCTCCAAGTTATGATAATAAAAAATACATAGCAAATTTTTTGAAGAGGAACAGGACTTAGTCTATGTTCTCAAAGGAAAAGCCTTATTTCATGAGCTCATATAAAGAATAGAGAAAAGGGGACTTACATTCCCCTGCCCTAATTTCTCAAAAAAAAAAGGGGGGGGGGGGGGGAGGGGTTGTAAGAGAAGGAGAAGATCTAACCCTCTATCTCCCATATTTCCCCTTAAAAAATGATAGCTTTCCCAGATAAAATGCAAATACCCCACAGTTAGAGGGGACAGTTCTAAAAATGTTACTTGCCCAGTTAAAATGCAAATACCCCCACAGTTATAGGGTACAATTCTAAAAATATTACTTGCACAGATAAAATGCAAACACCCCCACAGTTAGAGGGGACGGTTCTAAAAATGTTACTTGCACATATAAAATGCAAGTACCCCACAGTTAGAGGGGACAGTTCTAAAAATGTTACTTGTCCAGATAAAATGCAAGTACCTCACAGTTAGAGGGGACAGTTCTAAAAAATGATAAATTGTCCAGATAAAATGCAGGTACCCCACAGTTAGAGGGGTCAGCTCTAAAATGTTACTTGCATAGATAAAATGTAAATACCCCCACAGTTAGAGGGGACAGTTCTAAAAATATTACTTGCACAGATAAAATACAAGTACCCCACAGTTAGAGGGGATAGTTCTAAAAATGTTACTTGCCCAGATAAAATGCAAGTACCCCACAGTTAGAGGGGACAGTTCTAAAAATGTTTACTTGTCCAGGTAAAATACAAGTACCCCACAGTTAGAGGGGATGATTCTAAAAAATGTTTGCTTGCCCAGATAAAAATGCATGTACCCCACAGTTAGAGGGGACAGTTCTAAAAATGTTTACTTCCACAAATAAAATGCAAGTACCCCACAATTAAAAGGGCATAGTTCTAAATATGTTACTTGCTCATGTAAAAAAAGTAAATACCATATAACTGGAGGAGATATTAGCACAGGCCATGGTAAGAAGACACCAAGGTTGAGATAGAAGTGAATGAGCAAAGTGATAGAAATCAACAAAACACTTTTTTCATTAATAATGGCGAAGTCCTTTACATATGAAAAAGTATACAAGAAGAAGCCTAAACAACCAAACTATCTATCCACTAGATAACATGAAAAATAGATTATGGCGGGAGCGAAAGTTTGCATAAGAGGGACCAGCCTCCTCAACGAGATGCTCCCACAACTTAGCTATTCGAGCCTCATCCTCAGTAGCACCCGCCTCCAGCTTGGCTAGCTTATCATGTAGAAACTAAATCTAAGTCTGAATCCGAGCGGCCTCAGCCTGACGCCACTACTCCCTAGTCTGCTGGGAAGTATGAAGCTTCATCATCTTCCTAAAGGTGGTGCCGAGAAAATAAATAACGGAAACCTCAAGCCAATCCATATGGAAATGATAGAAACACTAAAGATCATAAAGAGCCTGGAGAAACAGCGAGACCCTCTGAGCAGTCACATCAATAGGATGAGTAGACAGGAACTCATGAAGATGGCTAGCTAAGGCCTTCAAAGTTAAGACTGTAATGCTGTCAATATTGAGGATGCTTTGGGAGGTGAAAGTCTCAGGATGGTGCTCCAGAAGCAGCTCCAACACTTCTCGTTCTTAAGCACGAAATTGGAAGGGTAACTCTGAACGCCACAGCGCACTCATGAAAGCATCAGGGGCCTCCACCTCTATGTCATCGTAACCTGTATTGTGAGAGTCGATCTCTAAAAGAGGCACAGATGAATCCTCATCGGAGCCAGCTTCGCTAGTTGCCTCGGGACCCTGGTCGGCCTCTCTAGTGGCTTTAGAAAGTTTATCAACTGGGTCCTTCAGAATGAAAAGTAACAAGGGATAAGTAGTAGAGAAGAAAAGTAGCAGGAGGCGATTATTCACATTCGAATTGAAACGAAGATCACCGAAAGTATACCTCAAAGCCAAGAGGAGTCAATATGTTATCACCAAGGCGAGGGAGTACCATATGGCCTTGGGCACCAGCCTAACAAAGAATAGGAAAATGTTAGCATCCTCTTTTCCTTTAAAAAAAGAGGAGAAGAAGAGAAATGTGCTGACGTAAACAGACGGAACGAACTCAGGTATAACAGTTTAATACCTGGGGAGTGCGCAATATAACACTCACAACAGGTCCCGCAGCACTAGGGATGGTTGCCTCGCTGACCTGAAAATAAGGAAACAGGAACGTGATGGTGGGCCTACTTGTGTAGTAAAAGCAAGAAGAAAAAGAGAACAAAGATAGAGTAAGGTACGCCAGTAAACTTGACTCATAGTAGTTCCCCCTGGTTGTCCCACAGACAAAGGGATAGTTGATGTGCTAACCTGAAAACAGGGAAACATGTAAAGGCCAACAAGTATTTACATAGAAAATATAAGCGCAAAAGAGCCACCGGATTAAGTATTTACCTGTGAGCGCCCCACTGGGACACTTGCTAAAGACTCTTCAACAGTCAGAGCAAGGGTGGAACTAACTGGAGGGATGGCAAAGGTCTCCTCAAGCATAGAAACTGGTAAACTACTCTAATGAGAGTTCAAATGTAAGTCCTTCAAGGAAAGGGACCACATCCACGGATATGTTAGAAAAGAAAATATTGCATGCAAAAGATTTGTACTCAAGGTAGCAAGTAAAGTTTTTAAAAGTTGAATATACCGTTGAGACTGGTCCCATAGAGCTAGGGACAAGCCCCTGAGACAAGGGGACTTCGTCCAGGATGACTGAAGCAGGTGCTATCTCAAGAGCTCCCCCAGACGTGGTAGGCAATACTGGAAAGGGAACTAAAGGTGCAGGCGAAGAAGAGGTAGTGGCAATCAACTAGCATTAAAAAAGAGTATGAAAATGGAATCCCAATAGCATAGAAGCAGGGACCGAGAAGACAAAAGAATCACATGAAGGCGTACCCGAAACCCCTCTAAAGAGGAAGGAAGGAAGACAACCGGCAGGATAGCAGCAGTAGATGTGAGGACCTAAGTCATACAAAAATGTTCAAAAGATCAAACAAAAAACAAAGTAAGAAATGAGGCCTAACTAGAATAAGCAAGACCTAAGAAGTGGAGCTAACTTGTATGACAGGCTCGCTAGATGCAATGGTAAAAATAGGCCCAGAAGGTATGGGCCAAACGTGAAGCTTGGGGTCCGTAGACAAGAAAACTCGAGAGACAGGAATTCTCCCTGAAGGCAATATACCGGGAGCAGTGCCTCCTGAGGATGGTACTGCTCCCTCAATAAAAAAAGGGCCGCTGGAAGAAGGCCCCTTCGCAAAAAAGCATACACATAGATGATATAGTTATGGATGTATAGTACATGACAAAGCAGAGAAAGACATTGAAAAAGACAAGTTAAAAGTACCTCGGGTATCTTGGAAGGGGAACCTCTCACTACAGAGGAAGGGGGAGGTGAGGAAAGGCGACTAAGAGAAACAGTCACCGTACGTGCACAAGAACAGAAGACGTCAAAAAGATATACTTTAAGAATGTGGAAAGTAAAAGATACAGGACTCAGGGGACCTAATATTTACTTGGACTAAAGAGGAAGATAGCAAAGAAGTCCTCGCTGATGTCGGGAACATTGTAGGCAGATGCCAGAGATAAAAAATAATGAGAACATAGAAAAATAATAAAGGTAGTAATGAAAGGGTAGAGGGAAGTAACAAAACTCCTTTGATAAGCCCAAAGATGATGCCAACATGGAATTCCTGCCCCTAGCAAAAGGCCCCTGGGCAGGAAATGAAGGTGCAGGATCTCTCGTTGAAACAGAGACACCCTCCAAATACGGTGAAGACAGAGATAAGCCATAGTTAAATTATGTACAGGAAAATAGACCGTAAAATAGTAATAGAAATCTAAGAAAAGAGACTTGCAGCGATAGTGCGAGTGGTCTACCCGACGGTAGCTGCCCAGTAGTAGGACTAGAGGCAGAAGAAGACCTTATCAAGGCACCCTCATCGGAAGACTCCTACGAAACTGGCAACAAAGAAGAAGCATAAAAGTGCTAATCATCATAAGGGTTAACGACTTTCATCTCATTCGAAGAAGAACTGTCATAATCATAGGAGGGAGTGATTCTATAATCGACTAGTTCCTTTTTAAATGATAGAGAAAGGGAACCAGTAAGTAAGGCCCCGTAAAAGTCAGCTTCGTAAAGTAAAAGGGAATGAGTTATAGTACCTTCACTAATGGGAATGGAAGTAACATCAACTCCCTCAGTAGACAGCCCAAGGGCCACATAGCCTTGCTCTCGCACGGTCTCTAAATGTTTCCTCTACTCCAAGGTCATAAGTGTCAGATCCCTGGTCTGGCATAGGAGAAGGAGCAGAGGTACCAGCACTAATCTTCTTCTTTTTCCTACTCTCCTTGGTTCTTACTGGTGGTGGGGGGGAGTAGGAGCAACAGTGGCAGTAGTGGAAATCACAGTGGTAGTAGGGGTAATGGTAGCGGGTATAAAACTAGAAACATCCTTGTCGGGATGCTTCCTCTTTGATGCAGCGACTCTTGCCTTACTCCTTGACTTGGGACTAGCAGGTTGAGGCTCAGACTATTTGGAATAAGTAGACTCGTCGAGCAAAAGCTTCACCAAGATAGGAGTGAGCTGCTCGAGAGGAGTCTTAGGGATGGTGCTTCGGTGCCACACTGACATTTGGGTCCTCTTACCCAAATACCTATCATTTTTAGGAATCTTTATATATATAGTCTCATGAGGAACATCCCTCACATAGTTTTGGATTAACAAAACTCGCTTCTGCCAAAGGGTGAACCAGGAGCGAGTGAAGGAGGGTAGATAATCTTGCAAAGGTATAAATAAGTTGCCCTGATGACCAACCCTGTCAACCACCCCTCAAATGTGAAGTTGGAAAAAGCCTCGAAGTATAGCTCGGAAGGGGTGGTGCTCGAAGGATAAGAAGGTGTATGAACCCCCTGGTCATAACCAAATTGCCTTCTCACTCTCTCAGAGTGGTAGAACTCCACACCTTGACCCAAGTCAGTGAGGGAAGGCAAAGTGAAAGGAAGGAACATAATGACAACGGACATATGGGGGAAGTAAGAAAAGACTCCACATCGATGGGGCAATAGAAAGTGCCCCCAGTAGCTGAGAAGGAATGCTAAGAAAAAATACCTCCAACAGTCTTGTAATAGGGCCTTACAGAAAACTCATCAATATTATCTATTAGAGACCCCAGAGGAACTTTGGGGGTTTTCTTATGCCACCTTACAGTACGAGCAGCTCCACAATGGCAGGATCTTGCCTCTGGTTCAAAGTTAAGAAATATCTAAAAAAGAAAGGACATAATGATGAAGGTGTTGGAAAAGTTAATGGCGTCATAGTGACAACAAGAACGCTCAACATCAATATGGACCCTCTCCAGCCAAGTATACAAAGAGCCTAAAGTCAAAGCTGCGAGGACGACTGCCCTCCCTCGAGAAAGCCTAACAATAAGATTGAAGAAAAGTTCGTGGGGAGAGTCATCTGCCCCCTAGGAAGAAGAAACCTTCTCACAAAGGTGACAAAAATGCTTCCAAATGTGAGGGGGAGTTAATTTTGGTCCTTCCTGACTCTTCAAGGCCCTGCTCGAGCTCTCCCCCTTGGGCAGCTGCTCGAAATTTTTAAACCAATATCTCTGCCATTTAGTAAAGGAGTTCTTGGTGTTCCCAGTCAATTTGATAGCTGCATACTTCGAGCACTCACCCAAAGCGGAGTGAAGATCGCCTACTATCTTCTCCTCAACTTCATCCTCAAATCCATCAGTAAGGATATGACTGCCTAAGTAGGGTAGAGCGAGTACTCACAAATATCTTCCAAAGTAATAGTAAATTCACCCGAGGCGGTAATAAAGGTGTGAGAATCCCTGATCCAACAAGATGTCTACAAAGTAAAAGCTCACTCTTGTTTGGCAATGGAGCATGCTTTGAGACTGTTAATAGTTGTCAGAAGACTAAGGCTCTCAATAACAACTCTGTGTGCGGGGGTAGACAAAATATGATCCACTTAGAGACTGCATTCTTCAGTGGAGCCCCCACATGCCTTGACCTCAATACTAGAATGAGGAAAATCACCTCTCTCTACTCGCACCCTATGTATTGAATCAGAAAGAAGTATGGGAAGGTCAGAAGACTCACCTAGACCCACTTGGGGTCGCTCATTGATCTTGTCCACAAACTCCTGCACAAAATTTGCAAGAGAAGTTATAAATGCGTCCTCTTTACCAAAATAGGGCGCTAAACGATAAAGCAAGATACTCCATATGGGATTTCAAATAGACAACAGGAGAGGAGGACGAAGTGGCCCCATTGGCGAGGAGGACCTTAGGTGAGGAGGCCCCAAAGGTGGCAGCAGGCGAGGAAGATCTAGGTACGAGGAATTCTCTGAACGAGGAGGTGCATGGTAGCCTTGTGGATGAGGAACCCTCTCCTCACGGATACATCCATGGGAAAGGAAGCCCCAATAACAACAGATGTTACAATGGGCGAGGAAGCCCTAGAAGATGAACCCATCCTCGTAAAAATATCCATGGGTGAGGATGCCCCAATAGCAGCAGACGTTCCAAGAGGCGAGGAAACCTTAGACGATGAGCCCCTCCTAAAAAAAGTAGCCACAGGGGATAACCCCTGTTACGAACGCAGCGTCAGACGAGGAGGCCCTCAAAGGGGGAGTCTCAACATACGAAATTTGGACAGAGTCTAAAACCTATGATGTTACGATGGTGGTTCCGGTGGCCAAGACGGTGGAAATAGTGATGAAAATGGGCACTGCACCCACCAAAACCTCACTAGTAGCGGTGGCGACAGTGGAGGTGGGGTGTTGAAAAGATGAGGAAGCCATTTGAGTGAGTAAAAGCAAGAAAAACACAAAAATGGCTATGGACGATTTAAACCCATTCTCTCTCTCTCTCTCTCTCTCTCTCTCTCTCAAGAAATTGAGTTTGAAAAAAATGATAAGGTCAAAAGGCAAGAAGAGTTAAAAATCCCTTTTAATACCTATTATGACACGCGCAATCAAAAAGGGGTATGAATATTTCCCAATGATGAGATGTGTGTTCCCTAAGTGACACGTGCCACCTCGATACCCCAAAAGTAGGCTGAAGTGACAGGCCTAATTAATGCAATAGTGATGTTTCGAATTCCAAGACAGAAATGAATCATTGTGTATAAAAACCTTTGGTACGCCCAACACACAAATTTTTGTACAAGGGAACTAATGTAGAGAGGGGTACGCACTTGATAGCTCAAGAGCTTGGGCGAGGAGGGCCCCAGAAAGGGCTCCTCGCCCCAAGATCCTCAAAGGCTCATAGAAATCAAAATGGGTGAGGAGGGCCCCAGAAAGGGCTCCTCACCCCAAGATCCTCAAAGGCACACATAAATGAAAATGGGTGAGGAGGGCCCCAGAAAGGACTCCTCACCCCAAGATCCTCAAAGGCTAACATAAATGAAAATGGGCGAGGAGGGCCCCGGAAAGGACTCCTCGGCCCAAGATCCTCAAATGCTCACAGAAATGGAAATGAACGAGGAGGTCCCCAAAAAGGGCTCCTCGCCCCAAAGTACCCAAGAATTCAGAATTTGGAATTTGGGAAAGGAGGCTCATTAGAAAAGGTCACTCATCCCAAATGATGCAGAAAACACAGTTCAGTGAGGAAGCTCCCTACAAAAGGCTCCTTGCTCCCAGAAATTAGAATTCTCCACAGAATAGAACCAACGGGTTAGGATGTTCACTTAGAGTGACCTCTTCCCCAAGATTTACTGCTCACTTAATATCTAAGTACTGACATATTACTTTCTTGTACAGGTAGTCTAGTTGAGCATGCATGGCTTAACTAGGCAAGATGGGATCTCTTAGGAGTTTTGGCTTGGTGGCTGAGGAATAAGGTTTGTTGAGAAAGCTCAACCACTTAACACTTTAAGATTGAGAGAACGCTATTAAACAGACCCTCGTAGTCACCCAGTCCACACACAGTCCACACTTAATCATAATTGAAGTGAGCAACCAAGGGTTGCTCACAAGAAATGAATAGTGTGAAAAAAGGTTTTATAGCCAGTGGTCCTCATACCTCATTCCTCAAGATTATAAAGATTTTAGAGGAGGTGGTTTTAGAGCCACCCCTCCCCCTTCAAGTTTACAAAGTTTGTACAGTAATTTACCGTTTTAAAATGATATGCACCAAATAAGATATTTTGTCTTTAAGCACATACACATTTGCTTTTTGACTTTGGTTTGCACTAGGTGGCACCTGTCAGAGGAGACAAGCGGTTGCACATAGGTAGGGATAAAAGGTACATTGCAGACCTTATCCCTCACCAACCCCCTCAGTTTTGGCACCCAAAACGTGCCAACTCAACCCTAGTGCCCAAATATAAATAGGACCCCTGGGTAAGGTCAAGTCAGGATCATACCCAAGTCATACTGTTACTTTGTCAAAATTACCCCAGACCACTAGTGTTCTCTCCCTTCTCTTTCTCTTTAAGTGTTAAGTGCTTTGTTCCTTCACTCTACCCTGATAGCCATCACTCTCAGGAGATCCTTTTGGGAAAAGTTACTATTATTGTGGTGAAGGTCATCTCCTTGCAGGGAGTGGGCTATAGTTTGAGTCCCATTGTTACCAGATAAGGAAGGTTTTACCAGAGGCTGGTCTAGAAGTGCCTGAGAACCTTGAAGGCAGCGTCCATTGGAGTGGGTCATGTCTCACCCTTTCCAGTTCTTCATAGACCCCAATCTCACTACCCTCTTACAACCTTTATTTTATTCAGAATCAGAACTGGACTAACTGTTAATGGAGCGTACTTTGCAAATTTATCATTATTTGACTTTTTATTTCCTTCCTTATCTTTCTCATTATCCTGACCTTGGCTAGATTTGATGCCACAATTATATTTCTAGTCTCCTCTTTTGGCTGCCATGGCCTCCTCTATGTTCATGATTCTCCCAGCCTTAAACAAAGTTTTGTCATGGACTTTGAAGGATCATTTGAGAGATTCCAATAGTTTTTTCATGGTTGAATCCCACTGATGAGAGCTATCATGGCAATATTCTCATCCTCAATCCTCAAGATCTAGTTTTTCTTATTGAACTGAGAAATGACATCCCTTAGAGGATCACTTTTTCCTTGTCGAGCATCCAATAAATGGGTCACATACTTTGCTGTCTTCATATCGTAATAGAAGTTATGAGTGAATTTTTTAGCCAACTACTTGAAGTTCTTTATAGACCCTCTCGGCAGGCTAATGTACCACACATGGCCAGCAACAATGAGAGTACTAGAGAAAGCTCAACACCTGATCTTGTTCGAGGTGGAATAAATGTTGATCGTCGACTGATACATCTTACTGTGGTGTATAGAGTTTGTATTCCCATTTTACCTAGGAATCATGGTCGGAGGCCTGAACTTTCCGCTAGTTGGATATATGACTGTGCTTGTCACGAAAGGAGAGCTCTCTATGTTCCCCGGATGGCTGGGGACTAAGCTCTTAATGAGACAAACGATCTTTTCTTCGAACTTCTCGATTGAGCTGATATAAGGTTTCTCATCTAGGGCCTTGTTATCACCTGATCCTTCCACTTCAAAAGCGGCTTTGCAGGTCGACCCTCTATTCGAGTTCCTTTATCCACTATTATCTTCTTTATGCTCCCCCATTCTTGGTGTTGTCTCGATTGAGCTTCATCAAGGCGACCAGTGATTTATGTGCCACCAATGTTGTTGGGGATAATATATCGGCTACCACCCCCTTTTGGTCCGAGATTGTTAAAATTCAATCCTCGACTTAGCCCGTCGAATGCGCTGCCTTTCTGACGACTTTGAGGGGTGTACTGAACACTCTTACCTTGATAAGTTGGATCTGGGATTGAGCCTAGCCGATATGAGGTATCTGACGACTAATACCTCTCCCAATAGTTCTCCTCTTCACATGCAAAGTCTTCTAAACATCGTTGCACCTCCTTATCGAGATATACGCGGCATGGGTCAATTATATCTCTTCCCATGAGGTTAGGTTGGACTTATTTAGTAAGAGCACGGGGAGGTCCCCCAACTTCTAGTTACGCGGTCTCTCTGGCAATCAGAGTGATGAGATTAACGGTAGGATCCTCTGGGATTTGGCTCATAATGTCTCGGCTAAAGATTAAGAACTAGTGTTGCATTTGTTTTTGGATGGCCACAAGTGAATCGCCATGTTGGACATTTCAAACTTTCGGGGTGTTTGCCTAGAATTAACCCCGACATTTGATGGTGTAACGAAATCCATCTCCACCCAAGTACAACATTAATAGAAAAATAAATAAGAGGGTAAAAAACCAGAAAGAGGATGAATCAAAGAAGCACGTAAACCTCATAAATTAATCTCCTATAATAGTGATTCAACTCCAACAGTGGTGGACCTGGATCACCTCCAGAGATAAGAAATAGAGAGTTCAAGCCGAAATGATGCAGAAGATCATTATAAGGACTCAACATGGTTTTGTGCTTACACAACAATGGTGGAGGTAGTAAATAAGAACAATATAACATAAGAGATGAGAGACATAAAAGAGATGACACAAAGTATAAGAAGTTCAGCTACTGGCCTACATCTGCTATGCAAAACATGCGATATTTTCACTATAATAGGGCTCTAACTGCCATGGATAACACACACTCAAGCTTTTTCTCTCTAAATACAAATGTGCATAATAATAAATAGGGTTTTCGTGAGTCGTTTCTTAATAAAGAAGGCACATGATCGTTATATAGGCCAGGGGGTGCGTAGTATCACCCCCAAGCATGTATTCCATGCCTGATTGAGGGCATAGTTTATGAGAGAGTGACAACTGTGAAAATACCATGATAGTTAATATTCCCTCACATGGGGTGCTGATATATGATAACGGTTTTAGTTAGTATGCCTAAAATACCCCCGTCATACTTCCCATGCGTTCACAAAATATCTGAGGTAGAAGATCTTAGCCAGTTATACTTTCTGATGAGCTGAGATGAGACCGAGCAACTATCTGATCTTGGCATCTCAGTCTAGTGGAGATTGTTGATAAGGCATTCTGGTGTCATTTGAGGCTGACTCTGGTAGCGACTGAGACTAGTTTTCTCTTTCCCTACCGAGGTAACTATCAAAATTGGTCGTCCAGAGTGGTCTTATGAGCTGAGATTACTTTGGACGAGACGGATGGTATTGACTCTTAGAGGATAGTGGTCCTGTTTAAAATGCGTCTCAGGAACACTCTTCTCTAATGGGTCATACAGACGAGACCACACTTATGTATATCAAGTACGAGTTCCACAAAGATCATGTACACAACACCGATAACTTCCTGGCTTTAAAGAACAAGATGGAAAACTTAATCAGATGGGACACACTGTCAAAGTTCATGGACAAGTATGGCCGACTATATCAGAGGGATGAGTAAAAGCCCAAGAGAAGATCAAAATCTTCTTATATGAAGGCTGAAGAGAAGAAAAGGGAAAAGATGATGATTCAGAGGAAGACCCTCCCAAGAGACTCAATGAGCCTATGCATGAGGTCAACATGATCTCTTTTGGGTGAAACTTCATCACAAGAGGAGATGTTGGAGGTGGAGACGGACTCACAGCCTACCTCAATGAGGCGAAGGCTTGTGCTCACATCAGACAGATCAACTTGACAGTCATCGTAAACATTCGACCCGAAAAGGTGAAAAAATATCGCCAAGTGGTTGATTTTTCCAAAGAGTACTTATTTGTCATGCTTTACTGTAAGGACCAAATTTCTAAATTGAGTCCATGTATAGTTTTGACTTATTCTCGGAACAAAACACGTTTGAGTCATAGGTAGATTTTTTATTATTACGATTCACTCAGAGACTATGACGTGTCAAAGTTTAATTGAAGACGTTGAGACAAAGCTACAAGGAATTAATTATGTCGAAGTGTAATTGGTGCACGTTTCTTCGTCTTCAAAATTTAATTGCATTTACCAGATCACTCGAGTATGAATGCATAATGTTAATGAAACTCCGAATTTTATTTTACAAAAATAAGGATGTTATTTTTTTTAAAAGAAAATGTTTTAAAAGTTTTTTACTTGTTAACACTTCGTTTAGAGTTGATAAGGATGGATTAGAGATTAAGTTGGTTTGGACTCAAATCTGTGCACTGTCGTTCAAACGACATACGAAGTCGTTAGAACGAGAGCTACTGTCGTTAGAACGACGTAGTATCTCGCTCGAACGAGAGATGCCACCGCCTTAAAATAATTATGAATAGGTTGTTCCATTTTCTCGAAGTGTGTGCAGTACGAAAAATAGTTTGCAATACAGAAAGTTTTATGCACAAAGTTTTCTAAGTGTTTTCACTATAAATCATCCTTAGAGTTTAACAAAGATCTGAGTTATAATTATTATAAGTTCATGTTGGGTTTGTTCAACACTTGAACATTTTTGGTTATTTTAGTGGAGAAGCGAAGAAGGTTTCTTTCATGTTCAACATCGTAGACGACACAAGGCCGTATTGGTGGATACTGAGGCATTTGTGGAGGCGACTATTATGGATGAGCATCGTGGAAGAAGGTTACTTTTTGCGTGGGCATTGTGAAGATTGGTAGAAGATCATAGGAGTGTCAAGTCTCGTAAGTGGATCAAGTCGTTGTACAAGACTACTGTCTAATTTTGTAAAACCTTCATCATAGTGATTATCTGTCCTGGGTCGTCCGACGTTTTTTCCCGATTGGGTTTTCCTTGTACATCGGCGTTGTGAGTATTGCTTTACTTTATTTTACTTGTTTTACTCACTAGTTGCATGCTTAGGGTTAAACAAGATAAAATTCGGTTAAGTTAATTTGATTCACAATTTGGTGTGGTTTAATAAAATTGAAAAGAGATTATTAAAAAGAGAAATTTGGTTTGTATGCATCCTTAAATTAATTACACTCAAGCAAAAGTTTTTGTTGAAATTTATATACAGGGGAACTACAAAGTGGTATTAAATCTAGAAATACATTTTTATTGTGTTTATCCCTTTTTGCTTGTAAGGATGAATTTTGAAAATTATGATAGTTTTTACACTCTTGCTTTTTATGGCACTAATTATGCTTATTAGAAAATGCGAATGAGAAGTGCTTTAAAATCCATTGATGAGCGTGTTTGGTTAGATGTTGAAAAAGGTTAGTCACCACCTGTCACATGAAAGGGTGAGGTCACTAGTTTAAAACATGTTGAGCCATGGACTGACACTGAACATAGGCTTGTGATTGGGCATAAATATTGTATATTTATTTCCCTAATTTCAGTACATTTGTGAACCCGATCGTTGCAATTGATATGGATTTAACTCATATTTGTGCTACTAGCCTTCGTTGGCAAGTATTTTGTGTTTCTCCTATGTGTTTTACAGGTTAATTATGCAAGCGGTACAAAGGAGAAATCGAAATAATGAAAGAAAGGCCAGGAAGGCAAGTTCAAGGGCATTTTGGTAATTTTGCAGCCGGATCCTGGAGGATAAGTCAACTGGAAAGTTGAAAAGCTCGGAACAACGAGAACCATGGAAAAAATGATATCCAAATCCGAGTTACGGTTGAAGAGTTATGATCAATTGAAGTTGAGGAAAAATCTAAGAAGAAAAGAAGAAAACATGAAAAAATTCTAAGTGTTGAAAAGAGGAAAAAGAGGCCAAAACCAGCAAAAATTCCCAAACCCAGGTCGAACCAGTTTGGGGGTCGAACCGGTTCGGGTTCCCTGCGAACCCGCGAAAAAGCTCCTTTATTCTGATTGGTCCAAAGAGTTCCATTAGGTTACAACTAATTCTAAATCGTATTTGTACGAAGGGAGTGACTTAGGAAAGACAGTTCTTGATAGTTTTTCATAGTTTTTGATAGAGAAAAAGGTAAAAGATCATCTAGGAACATAGTTTGAATTATTTGCTTCAATATTGATTCATTCCGGGTTTATTTTCAAGTTTTAATCCGAGTTTCATTCTTATTATTATTGTTCTTGCATGGTTATTTCCCTTACTTGATTCAAACGATTCTTGGGTTCATAATACGCATTTTCATGTTTCAATATAGTTTCATCATGAGTTCTTTCACATGCAACGTAATTATTTCATGCATAGTTAAGTTTAACATGTTCGGCTAGTTTTAAAAGGGTCGGGATGCATGAACACAACCTGATATGCTAATTGCATGTGTATAAAATTAATCCTCTAAATTTAATGATTTATTACGACCGTATTGCGTAGCAACACAACCATTGTAGATCTTTGGATCTCGTTTGTCTTCGGGTAACCGAGATGATTTAGAATGCAATGCGAGTGTCGCTATCGCGTGTACCAATTTACTTGTCCTCTGATTAAGTATGGTGCGGGCTTGAACCTCATATACGTAATGCTTGAGAGTACTAAATTCTGGTATGATTTGTCACTTAAATTTACGACTAGTTTTATACCTGCAATACACTAGGGTTGAGGGATTGTATTCCCGTCATGTTTCCTTCATCATATAGTTCAAGTTTTAAGTCATTCATCATCAGTATTTTAGGTAATTTTGAATAGTTGCATTCCATTCATACTTTAGTTCATTAGTTAATTATTTTCCAAATTGCAATTAGTTGCAGTAAATTCCCAAAACAAATCACCTTTTCCTTTTTCTTTAGAGTCAGAGTTAGGATTCCTTTGTCTGTCCAACGCCGTCACAACTCTGTTGTCCTATTTCCCCGAGGATCGATACCCGATTTATCGGATTATTACTTGAGCGACAGGCTTGCACTTGAGCCTATAGAGTACGCACTTCTGAGACACATTCTTAGTCGCGTCAAGTTTTTGGCGCCATTACCGGGGAATTAGGTAAACTTAGGATTAAATCAAGTCAATTTAAAACTTTGACCAAAATTTTAAAAAAAAATAATAATTAAAAGCACAAAAATATTCTTCATCATCTCTCATAAGCCCATTAATGCAAAATTCTGAACTCACTCCAACTCACCATAATACTCCAACCCACATTCACGAAAACTCGATAGTTGAGTACGACCCTGAAAGCCCTTACACTCCTAACGCTCCACAATTCTTGGTTCCACCTCCCACACCGTCACACTCAATCGCAAATAACACTCCGCCGGTGAGGGAGAGTCTTTGAGTGAGAGAAATATGTCATAACACGGTAGTGCTGCCGCCGGTGAGGGAGAGACCCCGTATCGCCCTTTGAGAGACATATTATATCCCGAGCGCCCTGTCACTCCGGGATGCATTTTACCCCCATATAATGCAAGGCAATTTTGGTTTAGGAATGGGATGATCCGGATACTTCCCACTTACCATGGAATGGATTCAGAAAAGCCATATGCCCACATCATGGAATTTGAGGAGGCGTGCGAGACTCTCAGCGATCAAACTTGCACAAAAGATGTGCTTCGTCTTAAACTCTTACCATTCTCGCTAAAGGATAAGGCTAAGACCTGGCTATGGTCTTTACCTCCAAATTCAATTTCATCATGGAATGAGCTACAATCTAAATTTCTCAAGAAATTCTTTCCTCCACATCGAACGAACTCCATCAAGGCTCAAATTCAAACTTTCCGACAATTAAAAAATGAGTCGTTCGATCGATGATACGAGCATTTTAATGAGTTAATTACTTCGTGTCCTCCTCATAGTTTTGATAAAATGCAAATCATTTCCTTCATCCATAATGTGTTAAACACTAATTCCAAGTAACTCATTGAAACCATGTGCGATGGTCCATTTGTTGACTTAAACGCCAACGATGATGAGCTTTACCTGAGGTATGTCGTCAAGACTACCCAATCCTGGGATACATCTGACCCTAATGCTCAAAATCAAAATCGCCAAGTGACCACCACTCCATTGGCGTCCGGTCTATTTCACAAAGAAAAGAATTCTATGATGGACTGTCAACTCGATGTAATTGAGAAAGGAATGCGAGACCTACTTGAATTATATGGAAGAGGATTAACTGGATCCATCCCAAACCCCGTCGAGAAGGTGTGTGCAATTTATGAGGCTGGTCATTCAACTGAGGAATGCCCGACTATACCCGCCAACAAAGTTATGATTCAAGAACAAGTAAGTGGTATAGGGGATTCAAGGGTAATTTCGGTGCACCGCTAGAGAATTATTATAACCCTTCATGGAAAAATCATCTCGGTTTTAGCTATGGGCAACAACATGCTACGATGAATCCTAATTCACATGTTTCCCCTCCTCCACCATCCACTTTCAACAAGCTCCACACATGCAAGGATATGTACCAGCACCACCACCTCAAGGAGCATATATCACTCCACCGCGGAGAAATATCGAGGATACGATCAACCACTTTATCAATTCCCAGAATGAAACTAATGCTAGGCATGAGTGCATGATCAATGACATGAATGCGGACATTTCAATGTTACAATCATCATTGAGTATCCAAGAGAAAGGCAAGTTTTCTGCCCAGAGCCAAAGACCGCCCCAAGGTTAAACTAGTGTTAGATCCACCTCGACAGAACATCAGAAGCAATGTCAAGATGTGACCACTCTTCGTAGTGGGAGAGTCGTTGATTTATCACCTCCCCCACACGACGCAACCAAAGACAAGGAGATTTCGCCCGACACGAAAGAGACCGAAGATGTCCCCTTGAATGAGAGTGATAAAGAAGACACTAGTGAACCCGAGGTAGTAGTGAAACCACCCACCGCGGCGCAATTTACTCAAAGGTTGGTTCCTTCCCACAAAGGAAACCCCCGTGATGAAGTGCTAGACGTGCTTAAGCAAGTAAAATTAAATTTACCTTTCCTCGATGCCATTAAGAAAATTCCAGCTTATGCGAAAGTCCTCAAGGACTTGCTCACAGTGAAGAGGAAGATGAAGGTAAAGAAAAAATGTCTTTCTAGCATAGAATGTGAGCTCCATCCTACTCAATAATCTCCCTCCCAAATTCAAAGATCCCGGTGCACCCACCATTTCCTGCATCATTGGAGAAAATAAAATTGAAAAATCCTTTCTTGACTTGGGAGCAAGTGTCAATATCCTCCCTTACGCCATCTATAGGCAACTTGATCTGGGCGACCTCAAGCCCACAAATATCACTCTCTAGTTAGCGGATCGAACCGAGAAGATACCAAGAGGTATAGTTGAGTTCGTGATCGTCCAAGTTGACACTTTCTACTTCCCGGTAGACTTTGTCATTTGGGACACGAAACCATGTAATTATCTACATTAGCCGTAGCAATCATGTTCCCATCATTCTTGGGTGCCCATTATTAGCTACGGCTAATGTAATTATCAATACTCGAAATGGGCAGATGCAACTCACCTTTTGGAACATGACCTTAGAGACTAGCATCTTCCATATAGCCCAACATATGGGGGAAGAAGATGATCTTCACGCGTTGAACTTCATCGACGAGACCCTAGAGGAGTATTTTGAGAAAAATTATTTTGGAGATGATCTAGGCCCCTGTTTAGTATCGAGCCACGAGAGTGAGGCAACGGGAGTGAGCCACGAGAGGGAAGTTGAGGAGTTGAGAGAGTTACTTGATGAGAGAGCGTCGGACGAGGACACAAGAGATGTGAGCTGGGTTTCTCAATTCGAGGAGTTACCGCCGAGGGAGACACGCATGGTTCCCTCCAATGACAAATTTTTGACTCTCGAATTGAAGAAATTTCCCTCCCATATTAAATATGCATACCTAGGAGAGGACGAGACATTTCCCGTTGTTGTCTCCTCTAGCCTAGACAAAGAGCAGGAGGGTAAACTGTTAAAGATTCTAAGGAAGCACCAAAGTGCTTTCGGTTGGTGTATTGCTGATTTAAAGGGGATAAGTCCTTTGATTTGCACCCATAAGATTCACCTCGAAGAGGATTTCAAGACCTCGAGAGAAATGCAAAGAAGGCTAAACCCTAATATGAACGAAGTGGTGAGAACCAAAATAATTAAGTTATTGGATGCCGGGATTATCTACCTAATCTCGGATAGCAAGTGGGTGAGCCCTATTCAAGTTGTCCCGAAAAAATCGGTAATGACAGTGATTAAACATGCTAAGGGAGAGCTAGTTCCCCAACGTACCACCACCGAGTGGCGCGTTTGCATTGATTACCGAAAACTCAATGCGGGAACTAGGAAAGACCATTTTCCCTTGCCATTTATTGATAAAATGCTTGAGAGAGTAGTGGGCCACCCTTACTATTGCTTCCTTGATGGTTATTCCGGATATAACCAAATTGAGATATATGTACTTGACCAGGAGAAAATGACTTTCACTTGCCCCTTTGGTACGTTTGCTTATAAACGTATGCCCTTCGGCTTGTGTAATGCACCCGCGACCTTTCAAAGGTGCATGTTGAGTTTCTTTAGCGACATGGTTGATAGAGGACTTGAAGTGTTCATGGACGACTTTAGCGTTTTTGGCACCTCTTTCGATCTTTGTCCGGAAAACTGAAAAAAGTACTTGCCCAGTGTGTGGAAAAGAACTTAGTGCTAAATTGAGAGAAATGACATTTTATGGTCATTGAGGGAAGAGTTCTTGGCCACATAGTTTCATCTAAAGGGATAAAAGTAGATAGAGCTAAGATAGATGTCATAGACAATCTATCCCCACTAAAATCGCTCAAAGATATGCACTCCTTCTTGGTCCACACGACATTTAATCGAAGGTTCATTAAGGACTTTAGCGCCATCGCTAGACCCTTAAGCAACCTACTTATGAAGGACACCCCATTTGAATGGGCAGATACATGTCATAGCGCTTTTAAAAAACTAAAAACTATGCTTGTGTCCGCTCCCATCATACAAGTTCCGGATTGGTCTTTACCATTCGAACTCATGTATGATGCTAGTGATTATGCGATAGGGGGTGTTTTGGGCCAAAAAAAAGACAAACAGGCTCATGTCATCTACTACGCTAGCCGGAATCTTACTGGACCACAACTCAATTACTCCACCACAGAAAAGGAGTTGCTAGCGGTAGTCTTTACTCTTGACAAATTTCGGTCCTACCTTATCGGTTCTCCCATAACTAGCTTCACCGACCACGCATCATTGAAATACCTACTTACGAAGAAAGACGTAAAGTCGCGCCTCATAAGGTGGATCCTACTCCTATAAGAGTTTAATCTCTCCATTAAGGATAATAAAGGAGTAAAAAACGTCGTTGCCGACCACTTATCATGGCTTTCGTCCGACATACTTAGTGATCCAATACCCATAGATGAATACTTATTGGATGAGCAAGTCTTTGCTACCTCTTCTTTACCCTGGTTTGCGGATATCGTGAACTATCTTGTCACGGGAGCCGTCCCTCCCGATTGGACACCGCAAGATAAGAAGAGTTTTATTACTTGGTCGCATATGTTTTTCTTTGATGATCCTTTCCTGTTTAAATATTACGCCAACCAAATCATCCGACGTTGTGTACCCAATGACGAGATCCCCAAATTCATCCAATTCTATCATTCAGAAGCTCGTGGAGGTTACTTTTCGATGAAAAATACGGCCGCTAAGATTCTTCAATGCGGACTCTATTGGCCCACAATCTTTCGGGATGTGAATAATTGTTGCAAATAATGCGATAGGTGTCAAAGGATGGGAGCGATCACCCGACGAGACATGATGCCATTGACCCCAATACTCATTATTGAGATTTTCGACTGTTGGGGTATTGACTTCATGGGCCCTTTCCCCCCCATCATTTGGTTTACTATATATCCTTGTCACGGTAAACTACGTCTCTAAATGGGTAGAATCCATATCTACCAAGATGAATGACAGTAAAGTGGTGATTAGGTTCCTACAGGAACACAAACTTTCCCACTTCGGTGCTCCGAAAGCAATAATCAGTGATAATGGTATGCACTTTTGCAACAGGCCATTCGAGAAGCCCATGAGAAAGTATGGCGTCGTTCACAAAGTTGGAACAAATTATCACCCACAAACAAACGGGCAGGTCGAACTAGCGAATCAGGAGATCAAGAACATTCTCGAGAAGACCGTCAATCCCACCCGAAAAGATTGGTCACTTCGATTGAACGATTCACTATGGGCCTATTGTACTGCATATAAAAATTCGCTCGACATGTCCCCATTCCGCTTTGTGTATGGCAAACCTTTTCATCTTCCCTTGGAATTAGAGCACAAGGCGTATTGGGCGATTAAGAAGTTGAATTATGATATGGATCAAGTCGGTGAAGCTCGCAAGCATCAATTGAATGAATTAGAAGAGATACGCAATGATGCGTATGAGAACGCAAAAATTTCCAAAGAAAGGATAAAACTCGCTCATGATAACATCATTCGACGTAAAGAGTTTCTTCTCGGACAAAAGTGCTTCTCTATAACTCTAGGCTTCATCTATTTTCGGGCAAGTTGTGGTCACGATGGAGTGGACCATTCATTGTAAGGAATGTTTTCCCTCACGGAGCTGTGGAATTAGACGAATTAAAAGGGGGAAATACGTTCAAGATAAATGGGCAATGACTAAAGCCATATCTACGGGCGTGTGTGGAAGAAGTCGACGTTGTTTGGTTGATGGATCCCGTTTACGGGGTCGAGTGAGCTTAAATTGAGAGGTCGTCGCACCCCCGACGCGTATGAGGTGAATTCTTGTGTATAGTAGTCGTGTGTGAGTTACGGTATTTTTGAGTCCGGAGCACGGTTCACGAGAGGGATTGAGTTAGCACACTTTTAGAGAAAGTTTGCACGTATTTCTAGGGCTTGGTCAAGGAAAATTTAGGGCACCCGAGGGTCTAGAACTTTTTTAGGGGCAATACGCACGAGAGGAGATCGGCTAGAATAATTAGATTTTGAGAGAAGAGAGAACCACACCTTTCTGACCAGCAAATTTCCCCGAACCTAGGTCGAACCGGTTCGGGGTACACATGAACCGGTTTGGGGTACCTAGCATATTCCCCCCTATTTTCCAAATTCATTCTCTTCCCTCCTCTTTTCCCTCCATTCATTTCCCTACGATTTTTCACCCTCCAAAACCATTCCCCCTTCCACTTTCAATCCCAATTCCTTCCCTCCTTCCAGTCCCTCCAAACCCATTCTCCTTTCCCACCAAAAATCCATCCCCAACACCTATAAATTCACCCCCACCACTCATCCATTTCTCACACCAAAATTCACTCTCCTTCTCCTCCATCCCATATCCTTCTTCTCTACATATCTCTCCCTCTCACCATGTCGTGTCCCCGCTGAGCCAACTTCCGCCCTAAGAAATATGATGACACCACCTTCCTTGACGACGAGGGTAAGGGCGTGTTTCGAAGCATCCAAGAATTCCATTGGGCCAAATAATACTTCTCGACCATGCTCCCAATCCACATCGAACGTTTTGTTACTTGGGAGCAACTTCCTGGTGACGTCACCGCCCTATTAGACTGCTGGGGTGATGCTCTTTTCTCGCTCCTACGAGCAATCACGTGTTTGAAGCCGCCATCCGCCAATTTTATGCAACACTTGTTCAGAAATCCTCCACGCTTCACGAGGTCTACTTTGACGGTATCCAAATTCCATTTTCGACCGCCATCATCGCGCGCAAAATGAGTGCCAAAGGGGTTATCCTCCCCGTGCCTTTCCAATACCCGACAAATGGTGCCCTCCGCACCAAAGAAAAATGCATTGCTCGAATGGCACCTGGGGAGGAATGGGAGCGGGATTATTTTCCCATTGGAAGTCTTTCGGATACGGTGAGATTCACGCACCTAATTTCTTGTGGAGCAATCCACCAAACCACCAATGACTCGGTGGTCTGGTTACATCATGCTAACTTCCTCTACCACTTCCTCGACCTCGAGAGCACAATCAATCTATCCCAACTCTTCTACGTGGATAGCATCAATGTCGCCTACGACGAGTGGGTCAAAGTCGCTCTCCCTTACTCTCGCTTCATTACGGAACTATTGATGAATGCTAGGGTAGAAGACCCTGGGTAGCAAATCCGACTCCCCCGCCCAATTGTCGCCACCTCCACCACTCGGAGTGAACGCCAAATGCAGGTGGCTCACCCCGACCATCCCATTCTCGATGAGGGTGCGGGAGAGGAAGGACATGATGACCCCATGATGGATGTGGGGGAGGAAGAAGAGGAGTATGAAGAAGAAGATGATGATTCAGATTTCGAGCCCCCGAGTGCAAATTTCGATAGGCGACTTTTGGTGGTGGAATCCTACCTTGACGGGTTCATCACCCAATACAATCAAGATCAAGCTGCATATCAAAGGGATCAAGAGGCTTATCGGAGGGACACAAGTATGATGCACCATCTCCAAGCCCACCTTTACAAGCTCAACTTCGACGGACCCCCGCCATCTTTCTTTTATGATGCTTATGATCCGCGCACACCTGGGCCCTCACATCCTCCTCCCCAATGAAGCCCATGACAATTTTTATATATTTGTTGGTTGTGTATTGTTGTCGGTGATTAAAAATTGTTAGTTACATGCTTATTCACCTCTTTTGTAACACATGATCCTCCGTTGTTATACAATTATGCATTTGTGTTTTAATTTGTTTGTTTTATTTTTCCGCACTTTTCATTCGCTTTGAGTTAGATTTTAGTCCTTTTTGCTCGAGGACAATGCAAAAGTCTAAGTTAGGGGGGTCACAAGTGCGTATTTCTAAAACTTCACAAATTTTCAAAAATTCCCAAAAGTTTAAAAAAATCATAAAATTTTGAAAAATCCAAAAATATTTTTCTTCAAAAAAAAATTGGAATTCAAAATTTTCAAAAATATCATTAAAAGTCTGTTTAAAGTCTCAAATTGTGAAAACACAATACACAAAGCCGAAATTGACGAAAGATGGAAATTGTACGAAAATGGAAGACTTAACGAATAAGCGTGGAGATTAACAACCCCGGTGAGATTCGAGCCTTTCAATTTTGTAAAATTTATAAATCAATCCGAGTTAATTGTTAACTCAAAGTTATTTTCAGCGGTCTAATAAGTCGTCGAGGATCTCAAGTCTTTCACTTTGATCGATTTAGATAAATGTGTGTGAGATTGCCTTGAAAAACGTGCCGAAGAAATCTCTAAATTAAAGTAATCTCGAGACGCATATGGTAACGCAATTAGTATTTTGGACAATGAAGTAGGCCATCGTTTGTCACCCAAAAATATTGACCATAAAAACTAGTGAAAAATTATCCCTTTTGTAACCTATTTTGAGCCAAATAAAATTTTTCCTTTCGTTTGACAACTCGAAAAACCCAAATAGCCTAGAATTGTGAAAAATGGAAAAAGTCAGAATTTAAGTCCGAAAAGTGCAAGAAAAAAGGGGAAGAAAAAAATAGAAAAGTGCTCAACAAAAATAGTAAGAAAAATAAAACTAAAAATAGAAAAATATAGAAAAAGAAGAAGAAAATGAGCAAATGCCCGGAAAAGCACTAACGGACATCATCAGCAAAATTTTCCAATTCAGAAATTCTTAACCTTTTCCAATTTTACCCAATACACCTTCAACCCGTAAAAGTCCTAACCGAGTCTAAAATGGCAAAATTGGTTACCACGGGGAGAGATAAAACACTAAAAGATAATAAAAGAGATCGAAAATGTGAATTAGAGGCAATGTTCCAGCTTTCTTATAACTGTAATTCATTGATGAGATCCAATTATAATAAAATTTTCGTCTTTCTACTTGTGTGCGTGAACTTGGTTCCAATATATTTACTCTTATAAATCACGCACACCGAGAGAATAGCCACATTCCGAGTCATTCGTTTGTGAGAGCATCCCGTGATATTTTGAATTCAAAATGAATTTTTGGATAAGTAACCTAATGGTCAATCGGTGGAAAATCGCGGTTAAATTTTCGGCTTCGCACACATGCACTATGATTTGAGGCTCTTGAACATGATGACTATTTTCGGGAAAAGTTTGAAGTATACAATTAATAAGTATTTTGATTTTTTTTCTTTGAGTCGAATTTTGTGGGTACATTCACTGCAAACCATCACGAGACAACACTCGTCCTACTAGGGTAACCTAGGGGTTTAACAGCTTGTTGCATACGCTAAATGCAATCGCTTGCCCGCGAAAAAGGTATTCTATCCCAATAATATGTTTAGAAGAGTTGTGACTTTATTCTTTCTCTTTTACATTACTCGAGACGCGCAAAGTTCTAAGTTAGGGGGGTTTGATTGTGCATAAATATTGTATATTTATTACCCTAATTTCGATACATTTGTGAACCCGAGCGGTGCAATTGATATGGATTTAACTCGCATTTGTGCTACTAACTTTCGTTGAAAGTATTACGTGTTTTTTGTTTATCCTATGTGTTTTACAGGTTAATTATGCAAGCGGTACAAAGGAGAAATCGAAACAATGAAAGAAAGGCTAGGAAGGAAAGTTCAAGGGCATTTTGGTAATTTTTTAGCCAGATCCCGGAGGAGAAGTCAACTAGAAAGTTGAAAAGCTCGAAACAATGAGAACCATGGAAAAACGACACCTAAATCCGAGTTACGGTTAAAGAGTTATGATCAATTGAAGTTGAGAAAAAATCTAAGAAGAAAAGACGAAAACATGAGAGTTGAAAAGAGGAAAAAAAGGCCAAAACCAGCGAAAATTCCCAAACCCAAGTCGAACCGGTTTGGGGGTCGAATCGGTTCGGGGTTCCTACGAACCGATTTGGGGGTCCTGATGCGCAAAAATTCTCCTTTATCCTGATTGGTCCAAAGAGTTCCATTAGGTTACAACTCATTCTAAATCGTATTTGTATGAAGGGAATGACTTAGGAAAGACAATTCTTGATAGTTTTTCATAGTTTTTGATAGAGAAAAAGGTAGAAGATCATCTACAAACATAGTTTGAATTATTTGCTTCAAGATTGATTCATTCCGGGTTTGTTTTCAAGTTTTAATCCTAATTTTATTCTTATTATTATTGTTCTTGCATGGTTATTTTCCTTACTTGATTCAAATGATTCTTGGGTTCATAATACGTATTTGCATGTTTCAATACAGTTTCATCATGAGTTCTTTCACACGCAATGTAATTATTTCATGCATAGTTAGGTTTAACATGTCCGGCTAGTTTTAGAAGGGTCGGTATGCATGAACTCAACCTGATGTGCTAGTTGCATGTGTATAAAACTAATCCGTTAAATTTAATGATTAATTACGATCGTATTGCGTAGCAACACAACCATTGTAGATCTTTAGATCTCGTTTTCTTCCGGGTAACCGGGATGCTTTAGAATGCAATGCGAGTGTCGCTATCGCGTGTACCAATTTACTCGTCCTCTGATTAAGTATGGTGCGGGATTGAACCTCATATACATAATGCTTGGGAGTACTAAATTTTGGGTCTGATTTATCACTTAAATTTATGATTAGTTTTATACCTGCAAGACACTAGGGTTGAGGGATTATATTCCCATCCTGTTTCCTTCATCATATAGTTCAAGTTTTAAGTCATTCATCATCAGTATTTTAAGTAATTTTGAATAGTTGCATTCCATTCATACTTGAGTTCATTAGTTAATTATTTTCCAAATTGCAATTAGTTGTAGTAAATTCCCAAAATAAATCACCTTTTCCTTTTTCTTTAGAGTCAGAGTTAGGATTCCTTCGTCTGTCCAACGTCATCACAACTATGTTATCCTATTTCCCTGAGGACCGATACCCGACTTATCGGAGTGTTACTTGAGTGACATGTTTGCACTTGATCCTAGAGAGTACGCACTTCTGAGACACATTCTTAGTCGCATCAGCTTGCACTATATAACTCTAAAGGTCTACACGTTATTTCCTCACATGTCACACCTGAAGAATATAATAGGAACATGACTTGTGAAATATCGAAAGAATCTTGGGATACACTTGCACTCACTCACGAGGGCACGAGTACGGTTAGGGAGTCTAAGTTGAAAAATCTCACTACACAGTTTGAGACAATTAAGATGTTAGAGAGTGAGACGTTTGATGAGTTTTACACTAGGTTATCCATAATTTTTAATGCGGTGTTTAACCTAGGTGAGAAGATTCTCGATAACCGAGTGATTGAGAAAATTTTAAGATCGTTACCAAGTAGGTTTAATGAGAAAGTGACCGTTATGAATACCCTTGATATGCTTAACTCGTCGAAATTGAAAGAGATCGTAGGTGACCTGCAAACCTATGAAATCGATATGTTTAATTTCAAGCAAGTGCCAAAGAAAGAAAAGGGCATTGCTTTGAAAGCCCAGAAGCAGGAGACTAAAGTTTCGATTGACGATTCTGATTCCGACTTTAAGGATGTCATCTTATTGGCAAGAAAATTCAAAAAGTTTTTTCAAATTCAAAAGCAATTGAAAGATGCCAAAAAGTTTGAGAAATTCAAGAACAAGGGAGACTCTTCCCCTAACGATAAGAGTGAGAAACCTAAGAGATATGAGTCTGATAGGTGTTTTGGGTGTGAGGGGGCATGGTCGCAAAGTAGCTGAGTGTCCCACTAGACTTAATAAAGAGGGCAAGAAACCGATAGCATACAACGCCACATTAAGTGACAGTGAACCGGAAGAGGGATAAAGTTCCCCTATTAAGAGTAACTTTGTTGCGTCATGTGAGCAATAACAACATATCTTCCCATGAGGATACTCATGTACATGACACTTCCGAGGCTATTGAGAGTGCTTCTCGAGAGGGTGAGGGTGATGAGAGCGAGGATGAGGAGATCGACGTGGGAGAGTTACAAGTCGCATTTCGAGAGTTATTTGAGGAGACTATGAAGGTGACAAAGGCTAACTCGAAATTGCAAGCTAATTTGAATGAGCGTGCCGTAGAAAATAATGATGCGTTGATTGAGGATCTTATGGCACGGGAGAAGAAGCTTAGGGAGAAGCTAGAGTATGTAGAGAAAGAGAGATATGGCCTTAAAGGTTTGATGGAGGCTTTGAAAAAAGAGTTACTAGAGTTTGAGGAGTCTAGGCGTCTACTTAAGTCTAGGATTAAGGAGTTGGAGGAGAGTTTGAGAGACTCGTCTAGAGTTAAGTTTAACATGGAGTCTAGGTTGAAGAAATTGGATAGGATGTTAGGCACCATCCAAGTCGAGAAAGATATATTTGGTATAGGCTACGACGAGAGAGTTGTTCCCGTTCCCAAAGCCAATACCAATCGTGTGAGAGAGCCCCCTAGGAAAGAGAGGAGAGGTCGATATTTTGATAATCATTCCCACCATGTTTACACTTGTTCCTATTGTGGTAGGAAAGGTCACCCGAGATGTTTTTTATATGACCTAAGGAATGATCCTAGGAAGTTTTGGAATAAAGTCGCGTTGGTTCCTAAAACCCTATGCGTTATGTCATACCTACTTGGGTTAGGAAATCGGACTTAGAGGCTTTAGGACTAAAACTTCATGGTTCTCATTTGGTTGCGCTTAATTCTTCCCACTATAGATCTAAAGGTTGAATGTATTACCACGTTTATCATTTCTAATTATATTTTTTCATTTATTACATCTTATTTGAAAAATACAAAAAGATTTTTGGTTTTGAAAATTTTTAAGAAAAACACAAAAAGATTTTGTTTTTATTTGAGTAAAAATATTTTGAAAAAGCTAAAAAGATTTTCGGTTTTGTTTTGGTGTCGTGCGATAACATGCTTGATGTGGCATATTGGTGCGCTTAGACCCCCTTCCTTCCATTATCCCCGTTACTAGGACATTTGGTCATTATTATCTATGCTTAGATTGATCTTAACCATTCTATTATGGGGTTGTTTCGAAGTTGATATGCATTTTGATTCGATTTTGTATATATGCCATCTTTGCACACATGCACGAGTTTATATGGATGTTTGACTACTCTTGCAAATTTAAGTTTCGTGAGACGTTCTTATCTCAATTTTGTCATCTATGCGTAAGTAGACATACGGAGGAAGTTTGCATATAATAACCGTTTAACGTGAGGATTAAATTGAAAATATGATGAGTGTTCACGGAAAAGGGCTGCGAGAGTGTAAAATTGACTCGTCATGAAAGCCACCGTTTAAAAGAGCCCGAAAAAATCATAAGGCAATAAAAAGAATATATGCCAAAAATGGGCCAAATTATTTTGGTTCATTCAAACGCAAATATGATATATTTGGAAATTGGATGGAGTAAAAACTTAAACGGGTTGCACAAAAAATCTTAACGTTGAAAATCGTGTCATGACGGTATTATTTGTAGAATCGTCAAAATTCTGGATTCATGTGCATGATGTTTGTTTAGTTCATTAAGCTCACATTTTAATTGTCACATATGGCTATGATAAAGTTTGATTATTGATTGCCATCAATTAGAGCTTTTTGATCGTTTTGATGTGTTGGAAGTGTGATTCATTTGTTGTAGTTCACGCCCATACATTCCATGTTCATATTTGAGCACATCGGTACTATGTTAGCATGTTACTCATATTTTCTTATTTTTGAGTTTTTTTAGTTTAGCTACTGTTTCGCAGTTTTGATCCCCTTCCAGTTAGAATTTTCAGGAATTTTTTTCACTGCGCAACAATGTTTAATATTTCTGCAAAACTGTGAAAGTATGATTTGCTCGTTTGAGCGAGATCCATTGTGGCGAGAAGTTGTCTTTCTAACGACTTAGCTTATCATTCGAGCGACATCTTTGTTCGTTTAAATGACGTCCCTAGCTCATTCAAGCGACGTCTGGATTTTGCAACTTCTATCATTTCAGTACCCTGTTGCATACTGATATTATTTTGGTATTGGGTTGCTTCCGGACATTCTGCTTATGAAGTATTCTTTTAGAGATTTGATCTTTTACTGCATTAGTTCTTTTAATCACACATTATTTGATTGATATATTCTTTGTGTGATTTTCCGATTTTCTAGCTACTGATTTGACATTGATTGATCATATTTAGATAGTTATTTCATGTTTATTTAACAGTTCTTCAAAAGTTGATTTAATCAAATTGGTATCATATTATGCTAGATGTGTTTGTATTTTCACCAGATTGTCTATTCGAGACAAAAAGGGGGAGAGATGTCTGTGATGTAGGGGAGTTTTGTGAGTTTCACATTTGTATTCAAAGCGGTATCATGATTACACAAAGTGGTTTCATGTATAATCACATAAGAAATGATTCTGATTTGAGTTTTCATATTAATTTATATCCTTTGTTCCTCCATACTTCACTGGGTATTTTTCTATCTCATGTGTATAGGTATGCTTAAAGATATTCGAGATTTCAAGTCTATATCACATTCAGACATTTAATACAGTTTCATGCTTGTTAGTCCATCGTTTATTAGACTTGTCATGTACTAATGATGTAATTTTATTTTTGTGTTTTATGGGATGGGATTTAGGCGTCATATGGCTTGACGGCACGGCTTAGGCATTTCATTGTTGGCTTTGTCCCGAAATAGTCAAGGGGGAGATTTGTAAGGACCAAATTTCCAAATTAAGTCCATGTATAGTTTTGACTTATTTTTGGAACAAAATACGTTTAAGTAATAGGTAGATTTTTTATTGTTACGATCCACTCAGAGACTATGATGTGTTGAAGATTAAAGGAAGACGTTGCGACAAAGCTACAAGGAATTAATTATGCCAAAACTTAATTGGTGCATATTTCTTCGTCTTCAAAGTTTAATTGCATTTCTGAGATCACTCAGATATGAATGCATAATGTTAATGAAATTCATAATTTTATTTTATAAAAATAAGGATGTTATTTTTTTAGAAGAAAATGTTTTAAAAGTGTTTTACTTGTTAACACTTCGTTTAAAGATGATAAGGATGGATTAGAGATTAAGTTGGTTTGGACTCTAATCAGGGCACTGTCGTTCAAGCGACATACGATGTCGTTCGAACAAGAGATGCCACCGCCTTAAAATAATTATAAATAGGCTATTCCAGTTTTCTCGAAGTGTGTGCAGTATGAAAAATAGTTTACAATACAGAGAGTTTTCTGCACAAATTTTTCTAAAGGTTTTCACTATAAAGCATCCTTAGAGTTTAACAAAGATCTGAATTATCATTATTATATGTTCATGTGATCTTTGTTGCACTAAGTTGGGTTTGTTCAACACTTGACAATTGCTGGGTTTTGCGGTGGAGAAGCGAAGAAGGTTACTTTCGTGTTCAACATCGTAGATGACACAAGGCCGTATCGGTGGATACCGAGGCATTCGTGGAGGAGACTGATGTGGATGAACATCATGTAAGAAGGTTACTTTCCATGTGGGCACTTTGAATATTGGTAGAAGATCAGAGGAGCGTCAAGTCTCGTGGGTGGATCGAGTTGTTGTATAAGACTACCGTCTGACTTTCTAAAACCTTTATCATTGTGATTGTCTGGCCTGGGTCGTCTGAGATTTTTTTCCCGATTGGGTTTTTCTTCCTACATAGGCCTTGTTAGTATTGATTTACTTTATTTTACTTGCTTTAATCACTAGTTACATGCTTAGGGTTAAACAAGATAAAATCTGGTTAAGTTAATTTGATTCAAAATTTGGTGTGGTTTGATAAAATTGAAAAGAGTTTTCTGAAAAGAGAAAATTGGTTTGTATTTATCCTTAACTTAATTCCACTTAAGCAAAAGTTTTTGTTGAAATTTATATAAAGTGGACTTACATTTACCTGCACGAAGACCTTCAAGTCGTCACGATGATGGTACATGAGTGCAAGGTGGCGAGAATTCTTGTTGACAAAGAAGTTTAACCGAAGTCTTATTTTAGAGTTATTTCAAGAGCCCGAGGCTGAGGGATAGTAAACTCGAGGCGTATCACAGCCCTCCTATCTATTTTTTGAGAGATAAGGTGTACCCATTGTGGATAATCGAGTTGGATTTTGTGATCGACACTTGGCCCACAAATCTAACTATTTTTTTCATCCTGGAAAAGAATGTTCATTCAACGTACAACATCATTTTTGGTAGAGTGGGGTTAAAGACGTTTGAAGCCGTCCAATCCACTGTGCACCAATGGTTGAAGTTCTTCACAAACTATAGGAGCAACATGATGAAGGGAAGCCATGTCGAAGCCATAGAATGCTAATACACCTTTATAGAGAAAGAAGAGCAGAAAAAAATGACAATGACTTATAAAATCGATACGTTAAACCTTTAAGAAGAAGATAAGTTTATCAAAGGCCAGGTCATAGAGGAGTTAGCGGAATTTTTTAGGCAGAGAAACAGTGTGATCACTTGGAATTCAGAGGATATATGGAGGATTGATCTAGATTTTTCCTGCCACGAGTTAAGCATAGTGGTGGATGCCAAGCTTGTGAAGCAAAAGTGAAGTGTCTTTAGTTAAGAGAATATCATGGATATACAAGAAGAAGTTAACAAGTTGTAGAAGGAAAGCTTCACTAAGTATGTAAGGTACCCAAAATGTCTCTCGAGCATGGTCATAGTCAAGAAGAAAAATAATATCTGGCGCATGTGCATTGATTTTACCGACCTGAACAAAATGTGCCCCAAAGATAACTACCCCTTGCTTATGATTGACTTGTTGGTCGATGCTGTGGATAGGCATGAGATACTTAGTTATATGAATTCTTATTCAGGGTATAACAAGATCAATATGAAGTTAGAAGATCGGGAGAAGACCTCGTTCATCACTAGTCGAGGTACTTACTGTAACAATGTTATGGCCTTCAGGCTAAAAAATGTTGGGGCAATATATAAGAGGCTGGTGAATAAAGTCTTTGAAGATTAGATAAAAAAAATATCTAGAGGTTTATATCGACGATATGCTGACAAAGAGCAGAAAAACTGCTGACTACATCTGAGATTTGGGACAAACTTTTTACCAGCTAGAAAAACACCCGATGAAGTACGTCTTAGGGGTAAAAGGATGAAAGTTTCTGGTCTTCATAGTCAACCAAATAGGCATTTAGGCCAACCCCAACAAGATCCAGGCACTGATTAACATGCAGTCCCTAATAAATTAGAAAGAGATTTAGAGGATAATGGACACATAGCCGTACTGAATAGACTCGTCTCAAAAGCTACTGATAAGTGTCATCTATTATTCAAGGTGCTACAAAACACCTTCGAATGTAATGACGAGTGTAAGGCTATATTCCTAGAATTGAAGCGATATTTGGGCGTTGCACTGTTGCTATCAAGGCTAGCTCTGGGTGAGAAGCTTTATTTATATTTGGGCGTGTCTGAGTTTACACTTAGTTCGGTGTTGGTTCGATAAGAAGTAGGAGTACAAAGGCCTATGTATTACACCAATAAGGAGTATCGTGGGGCAAAAATTTGCTACCCTAGGCCAAAGAAGTTGTCCTTAGACCTAATTGACACCTCCAGGAGGATGAAGTTGTACTTAAAAGTGCACACTATTATCATCTATATAGACTTGACCCTATGCCAAGATGTTCACAAGCCTGAGAAATCGATCCGACTTATGGCCTGGTAATAGAACTAAGAGATTAATATAAACCAAGGACAATAATCATGGGCTAAGCAATGTCCAATTTCATTGAAATATTTACATATGAAGAAAAACCTGCCGAAAAGACTTCCACAGAAGAGAGCTCAATATCAAAATAGATAAAGCAGACTTTTACAAAAGATAACTGAGCTCCAAATCATACCAGCAGACTTCTCTGGAAGAGAGTTTAATAATTCGACTAGATGAATCTAATTATTCAGAAGATATCTCAATGGTAAACCTAGTTGAAAAGGTCATTGATGTATCAGGGTCCTCAGCTAGGTAAGAAGAAAGTGCTCATGATCTTGAGATAATGAAGAAACTGTTCAAAAATAGGTGCTTGGTTAAAGGGAGATTTGAGGAGGAACCTCGACTTTGGCAACTGTTTATAGATGGTTCGTCTTGCGCCATTGGTCGTGGAGCAAGCTTGATAATAACAATGCTTGATAGGGACGACGTGGAGTACGCTCTCAGGTTTCATTTTGAATCCTCCAAAAATAAAAAGGAGTACGAATCCCTCATAACAGGATTTAGACTAGCATCATCCCTCGGCGCCGAGCAAATATTGGTACATAGTGACTCTCATATCATAGTAAATCAAATTCTTGGCATTTATGAGGCGAGAGAAGAATCCATGGTGAAGAATCTAGTCAAGGCAAAAGGATTATTATCGAAACTCTCAGCGATAAAAATGATCAGAATATCAAGGGCTGAAAATGCGCGACCAGATGCACTCGCTCGCCTGGTGTCTGCCACAAGGATAAAACTGAGAAGAACAGTGCTTGTAGAAATCGTCATGGACTGAAACAACGATAAAGATAATGTTAGTGTGATATAAGTATACCTAGGACCATCCTAGATGGAACCCATATGAGCATATTTAAAGATTGATGTAGTTCCGATAAATCTAAAAGAACATAGAAGACTCCGATACAAGGCGACGAGGTACCTGCTAGAAGGAGGAATTTTATACGTAAGAGGATTTATCATATCATTTCTCAGATGTGTCCATCCAACCGAAGTCAATGACTTAATAAAGGAGGTGAATGTGGGCTCTTGTGGATCACATTCAGTAAGTAGGTCATTGGTGAAATGAGTAGCCACCCATGGTTACTATTTTTCACAACTTTTTATGGCTAATATTTTTCACAACTTTTTATGGCTAATATTTTTTTGGGAAACAAACAAGGGCCTAACTTCATTTATCCGAATTACAAATCATATTACCATATGAGTCTTGAGAGTGATTTAATTTAGAGATAGCGCGCTTCTAGAGGCAACTTCACACACTTTTCCCATAACCGATTAAGACAATAATTTTGAGATCACAGCAACTTATTTTAATGCTGAAAATAACTTTGAGTCAATCATTAACTCAGATTGATTTAAAAACTCAGAAAAATCGATAGGCTCGAAATCTCACAGGATTGATTAATATCCACACTTATTCGTTAAGTCGTCAATTTTCGCTCAATTTCCATCTTTGGTTACTTTTGGCTTTGTGCAATTGAGATTTTACAAATTTGAGACTTTGAGCAAAATTTCGGTGATATTTTTGAAAATTTTAAATTCCAATTTTTAATTATTTTGAAGAAAAATATTTTTGAATTTTTCAGAATTTTTCATTTTTTTTGGAAGTTTTTGAAATTTTCTAAACTTTTTTTGGCATTTGAACTTTGTGAAATTTGGAAGCGCATGCATACCCCCCTAACTTGAACTTTTGCAAAGTCCCAATGCAAAAGGATGAAAAGCAAAATTAAAGAGAGAAAGCATAGAAATGGAACAAAGTACAAAATGCATGACATAAATAAGCAGGTATAAACCAAGACAAGATAGGCAAACCAATTTCCATTAGATATTCAACGAACAAGCATGTGGAAACAGAAGATTGGAAAAATACACAAACAAACTAGTCAAAGCAAGCTATTGAGGTGGCAAATGAGAGGTGCCGGGAGCATTTGGATCGTATGGGTCGTAAAAGTAATCTGGTGGAGGTGAACCCATAGTCATTCGATACATCTCACCATGGAGACGATGCATCATGCTTGTGTCACGCTAGTATGCCCGTTGGTCTGCATCGTATCGATTTATGAACCCGTTGAGTCGTGATTCGAGCGTGGTGATGCGTCTATTAAAATTTTCTCCCAACGGCTGAAAATCTGAATCGTCATCTTCATTATACTCCTCCTCTTAACCCTTTCATATGACAACATCGGTGTCCACATCCTCTTCCTCCTCGGAGTCATCCTCGTCATCATCTTCAACATCTGTCTCATCATCATCATCATTCACCCTCCATGCTCGGATGATCTCCCTTTGCCTTTAAATTTTGGTGTGGATGCCCTGCCCAAGAGGATTTGGAAGGCGAGGAAGCCCTGTGGGAGGAGCGTTGTCAGCATCGGCTAGAATGAAAGTGATGAACCGGGCATAAGGGATAAGGGAGGCCCCCTGTATGTCTAAGGTCTCAAAAAATATATCCTTGTATATGATACGGTCCATGTGGATCGGGGTGTTGGGGTCGAAAAGATGATAAACTATGGTCGCATAGCTAAGTCATATGAAGTTTGCAGTATATTGGCGCATACTATTTGGAAAGTGATGCGTCCTTTGTCGTTTATCCGGCCAACCAGGAATGTCTCGGTACCCCAATATTCTCCACTTACGATGTGGGACATGCAAGCGGCTTTATTAAGGGGCAAAATTATTGGGGTACGTATATTGGGCTGGGCTCGGGATGTCTTTTTCGCTAATTTTTGGGTGATAATGTCTAAGGAGAAAGTAACGCGCATGTTGTCAACATAAGCTTCAGAAACGAAATCAGTGGTGCGGACAAGGGATCCATAAAATGCACACAACTCGACCGCATATACCTCTCCGTGGGGCTTGCTGAGTAAATGACATCACACCCTCGGTTTGACACATGGACGAGCTCGTTTGAAATTTAATTGTCACATGTTATATTTGAGCTTTGTGAGATGTTCTCTTACCAATCTTGTCATCTACATATTTGTAACCTAGGAGGACTAGTGCATGTCAAAGTCCATTACACGTGAGATTTGTGAGAAATAAGAAATAATATGTATAAATGTTCACGGAGAAGGGCTCCGAAAGGATTTATTATCCTTTGAGAATAGTAAGCGACCATTTGTTTGGACCTAAAAGAAATACGTGGTCCAAAGGCCTAAAAGAAAATATGGCAAAAAAAGAAAATATTTACCAAGGCCTATGTTTGATTGATATATTCATTCAAAATAAATATATACTTATTGAGGGAGATTGGATGGTATATCAATGGTTTGCACAATGTTCGTTTATCCTAGCTGAGCTTTCAATGCCATGACTCTATTGGTTTGTAGAATCATCAATATGCTAGGCTTGTATGCATTGTGTATGTTTGTTCATTGAGTTCAATCTATATTGTCACATGAGGTTATATTCAAATGGGATGAAGTTTGCAATCAATTGATAACTCTGTGAACATGTTTTAAGTGATTGGGTTTAAATTTAATTGTTACTCGTTCACACCCCAACACTTCCGTTTCCATATGACACATTTTTGCCATACGAGTGTGGAAAGCTTATCTTATTTTGTGTCATTTGTGTGTTTATATCTATATATGTGTACTTGCGTCTATTAGATATATCTTATGTGTACATATATTTCATATTTTTGTTTAGTCTTTGCCTTTCTTTCTAGTCCATCTATGCTTTAATTCATAATTGCTATTCATCTTGTTGCATTTTTTGTTGATATCACATGCTTAATACTTAAGTATCACACTGGTATCTGTTTCTTGCATATTATTTGGTATCCATTAGTATTTCTTGGATTAGTTATGACTTTGTTGCCTACGTGTTTTAATATTCTCATCACTTTATGCGCATTTGCATATTTTAGCCTGTTATCCTATTCTATTTATCCCTTGTTTAGTTTAAGGGGTGTATATGCTTTAATTGGGGAATATAAGTTAATGTTTGGATTCTTAACCTTTGTCTATTCCTGAACAAAAAGGGGGAGAATGATAGGGAGAGAAATGGTATCTAATCCTATTGTAATCGTATCTTAGTTTGGGGGAGATTTATCTTAGGGGGAGACGTCTTTCAAACTTGATCATAGTTGATAAAGGGAGAGAATTAATTTAGGGGGAGTACTTACTTTAATTGCATTAAATCTTTTGATATTCCCTATGCGTGTAATGTGTTTGCTTAAGTGTGCAGGAATTATATCATAAGTGGTAACTTTCACCGGCAAAGGTTGTGATCCTTTGGGTTGTTTGAGGCAAGCATTGTATTTTTATTTTGGGTGGGATTTTTGTCTGTCTAGTAGAGCTTGACGGACCTTTAGGATGTCTGTTTAGTTTTTGTCCCAGAATATCCAAAGGGGGAGATTTGTAAGGACACAAATTTCCAATTGAGTCCTTTGTAGTTTTGGCTCAATTTAGGACAAAAACGTTTGAGTCATATAATAGAGCTAATTGATCATTCTTCAAGCCTATGACGTGTTTGTTGAAGACGTAGCGGCCAAGATTATAAAGCTTCATAAAATTACTGAGTTTAATGTGCCTCATTTCTGCGTCATCAACATGGTTCCATTTCTCCTAAGGTATGAATGCATTTTATATATATATAAGAGCTTGGAACATTTTATATTGGGTGTTGTTTATTTCAAAACTGTTGTTTAATTTTAGAAAGATTTTATTAAAACTTTAAAATCAAAGTATATAAAGTTTCTGGGCTAAAAACATAATTTTCAAACTTTCTGGAAGTTCGTTCGAAATGTCGTTCGAACGAGATTGTCGCTTGAACATCCATGTTGTTCAAACGAGTTTTCCAATGAGGTTCCCTATTAGGCCACTGGAATGTCGTTCGAAGTGTCGTTCGAACTAACTTGATGTTCGAACGAGATTTCCAACGAGATTTCTAACGATTTCACACTGGAACTTCGTTAGAATCCTCGTTCGAACTAGACGTCGTTCGAACGAAAATATCGTTCGAACGAGATTTGGCGGGAACAGGTATTTGGTAGTTTTGAGCAGTTTTTCCCAAGTTTTCCACTACTTTACCCCCACTAACTTTTGACAGAATATCTAAGTGCGGGAACCAACCTTTGTGGTTTAACTTTTTCACCATTCTACATCTCCTAGAGAGAGTTTTGAGAGTTCATCTTTCCTAAGAAAAGTTCAAGTTTAAGTGTTCATTTTCCCAAGAAAAATCCTTTTGACACATTGTTTACACCCATATTGTTTATCCAAGCTTCCGTACATATATACATTGCTTGGAGTTGGCACTGGTTTTTCATCTCTACCGTTTGAAGAGACGTTTAGGTTTGCTTCTACATCCCACAAAGAAGAAGAAGTTTGCATTGATTTACCCACTTGGAGAAATGCTCCTAGTTTGGGTGACAGTGACCATATAAAGTCTGATCGGTAGATTTCGAGACCGCGGTGGAGATCCGTGATTATTCACTAGGCAGAGGTTGATACAAGAAGACGCGTCGGGGCTTGAGATGGATCGAGTCGAGTGTTGTAAGTCATCTTGCTTGTATTTGTAAATTCCATACTTAGTGGATTTGAGGCTAGGGCCGTCCGAGGTTTTTTTTCTATGTGGATTTTTCCTCGTACATCGTGGTGTAGTGATTTATTGTTTATTTTATCTTGATATACTCACCTAGAACGCATGCTTAGGTAATTCAAGATAAAATTTGGTTTTAATCACTACATATTTAATTTGGTGTGAAATTAAATATTGGGTAATATTTAGTTAATTTTATTCAAGTCATTTAATTTAATTTGATAAAATTGGTTTGGCCGAATTTGGTAAAATTGAGAAATATGACTTAGGCAAAATTTCTAGGATTTTGGTTAATTAATTGTGTTTAAGTGAGATTTAAATAAGTGTGTGTGTTTTAATTTAATTTCACTTTGTTTAATTTTATTTTGACAAAAAAAAAAAAAAATTGTGTATTTTGTTTTTATTTGAACCATCACCTTACGCTTACACAAATCTCAAAATGAAATTATCTTTTAAAGTATAAAAAGAATTTTGTTTCAATATTTGGGGCCTATCCGCATTTTGAAATTGGTATCAGAGCCAAAGCGATAATTTACTTCGTTAAGATCCTTTAAATATTTTTGGCTAAAATGGAATTTTCTCTATTTTCAAAATTTCCTATTTTCGATGGTTCTAACTACGCGTATTGGAAAGCGCGAATGAAATCGGCACTAAAATCTATCTACGAGAGAGTTTGGTTATCTGTCGTTGACGGGTGGTCTCCACCTATGCATTTAGTAGATAATGAGCGTGTTCCCAAACCCGCAGATAGATGGAGTGAGAACGAATTTAAACTTTCTAATTTTAATTTTCGAGGTTTAAATGCCTTGTTTAGCGCGGTCACACCGGATGAATTCTGACGCATTATGACGTGTGAAACCGATAAAGAAGCTTGGGATATTTTACAACTCACTCATTAAGGTACAAGTGTCGTTAAAGCTTCGAAACTCCAAAACCTCACCACTCAATTTGAAACCATCAAAATGAACGAAAAAGAAACTTTTGATGAATTTTACGCTAGACTTTCCGATATTGTTAATTTATCTTTAAACTTGGGAGAGAAAATACCCGACAACCGAGTTGTAAAGAAAATTTTAAGGTCCCTACCCGATAGATTTATTCCAAAAGTGACCGTTTTAAATTCTTTACCAACATTAGCCTCTATGAAATTAGAAGAGCTCGTAGGTGATTTACAAACCTATGAACTAGACATGTTTCCCTTTAAAACCAAAAAGAAAATTGAAAAGTGCATTGCTTTAAAAGCCCGAAAAGAGAAAAAATAAGTAGTAGAGAGCGAGAGTGATAGTGACTCGGAAGATATGGCCTTGTTTGCTAGGAAATTTCGAAAGTTTCTTAAAATAAATAAAGATAAATTTAAAAATGACTTTAAGAAATTTAAAACTTCTAAGCATGACAAAGCCGCGAGGATCCCTAAAACTTCTAAAGAAAATTTAAATAGGGACGAGTCAAAAAATGTTTTGGTTGTGAAGGGTATGGCCATTGGTCTTTTGAGTGCCCCACTAAACTAAGGAGAGAGGGTAAGTGACCAATTTCTTTTAATGCAACCCTTAGTGGTAGTGATGTAGAAGAGGGACCCGATTCCCCCACTAAGTCCAACTTTGTGGCTTTTATGGCTTGTCATATGAGCACCGATAGTGAATCTTATCATGAAGATATTCAGGCACATGACACTTCCAAGGTCATAGTTTATGATTCCCTTATTTTTGATGCTAGTGAGAGTGGAGAAGAAAGAGAGAGTGAAAATGAAGAAGAGGTTACTATGAGTGAACCTCAAAATGATTTTTAAGAATTATATGAAGAATCAATTAAATTAAAAAGAGCTAATTTGAAGTTAGAAGCTAGTTTGAGAGAACGTGTCAAGGTCGTTGATAATAGTGTATTGGTTGAAGAGCTTAGGACGCGAGAGAGATCTCTTCGACAAAAGCTAAAATATGTAGAAGGCGAGAGAGATAGCCTTAGAGGTTTAATGGAATCCTTAAAAAAAGGGCTTCTCGAGTTTGAAGAGAGAAACGTGTTATTAGAGTCTAACATTTTAGAATTAGAAAACAAATTAAAAGACTCTAGTAATGTTAAATTTGATATGGAGTGTCGTTCGAAAAAATTAGATAAAATATTAGGAACGGTCCAAATTAAAAATGACACTTGTGGTTTAGGCTTCGATACTTGTAATGAATCAACTCAAAAAGCCAAAACCAACGTTTTAGGAGAATCGCCTAGGAAAGCCTTTAGAGATCACTCCTTAGGTAAATCTTTTCGTCGGGAGTTCAAGTGTTCACATTGTGGTCGAAAAGGTCATCTCAAGAAATTTTGTTTTGATCTTAAAAGATTTTCTAGAAAAACCCAACGTAAGGCAACCGAGGTAGCCAAGATTCCTACACCCCGATATAGTCACTCATCATTAGTTTGGGTTAGGAGATCCGACTTGGTAGCTTTACAAGATAGGGTATTTGATTCTCATTTACTTTCACATGCTTCCTCCCTTGCAAAATCTAAAGGTTGAATGTGTTAGTTTGTTTGCATACTTTAGCTTTTGTACTTCATGCTATATTCTCATGCTAAATGTATGTTTGTTTAATCATTTTCTAGTCTATGCTCCATGCTTAATCACATGCTAGAATTATGATTCTTGTTTATCTTTTGTATTATATTTCTTTCATTTTTATTTGCATTAAATGAAAAATACAAAAAGATTTTTGTTTATCATTTGGTTTTTATCTCTTGATAATTTAAGCTTAATGAAAAATTCAGATGATTTTTATTTGTCTTTTGAGTATATATTTTTATTTTTATTTAAAAATTTCAATAACTCAAAAAGATTTTTTTGTGTGTATTTTAGTTTAACACACTTTATGTGGCACATACTTGTGTTTGAATCCCATATTTTACGCTCCCATGTGGCTAGAACTTTTGGTTTAGATTGTCAATCCTTATTATGTTCTTTACCATGCTTACATGGATTAGTTGGATTTTGTGTTGTTTAAATGGATTCTATTTTTATATGCCTTTTTTCACACATGCACGAGCTCGTTTGAAATTTAATTGTCACATGTTATATATGAGCTTTGTGAGATGTTCTCCTACCAATCTTGTCATCTACATATTTGTAACCTAGGAGAATAGTGCATGTCAAAATCCGTTGCACGTGAGATTTGTGAGAAATAAAAAATAATATGTATAAATGTGCACGGGTAAGGGCTCCGAACGGATTTATTATCCTTTGCGTATAGTAAAACATCGTTTGTTTGAACCTAAAAGAAATACGTGGTCCAAAGGCCTAAAAGAAAATACTTTCCAAGGCTTATGTTTTATTGATATATTCATTCAAAATAAATATATACTTATTGAGGGAGATTGGATGGTATGACAACGGTTTGCACAATGTACGTTTATCCTAGTTGATCTTTCAATGTCATGACTCTATTGGTTTATAGAATCATAAATATGCTAGGCTTGTATGCATTGTGTATGTTTGTTCATTGAGTTCAATCTATATTGTCACGTGAGGTTATATTCAAATGTGATGAAGTTTGCAATCAATTGAGAACTTCGTGAACATGTTTTAAGTGATTGGGTCTAAATTTAATTGTTACTCGTACACACCACAACACTTTCGTTTCCATATGACACATTTTTCCATACGAGTGTGGAAAGCTTACCTTATTTTGTGTCATTTGTGTGTTTATATCTATATATGTGTACTTGTGTCTATTAGGTATATCTTATGTATACATATATTTGATATTTTTATTTAGTCTTTGCCTTTCTTTCTAATCCATCTATGCTTTAATTCATAATTGGTATTCATCTTGTTGCATTCTTTGTTGATATCGCATGCTTAATACTTAAGTATCACACTCGTATCTGTTTCTTTCATACTTGTTGATATCCATTAGTATTTGTTGGATTAGATATGACTTTGTTGCCTACGTGTTTTAATATTCTCATCACTTTATGCGCATTTGCATATTTTAGCCTGTTATCCTATTCTATTTATCCCTTGTTTAGTTTAAGGGGTGTATATGCTTTAATTGGGGAATATAAGTTAATGTTTGGATTCTTAACCTTTGTCTATGATAGGGAGAGAAATGGTATCTAATCCTATTGTAATCGTATCTTAGTTTGGGGGAGATTTATCTTAGGGGGAGACGTATTTCTAAGTTGATCAGAGTTGATAAAGGGAGAGAATTAATTTAGGGGGAGTACTTACTTTAATTCCATTAAATCTTTTGATATTCCCTATGCGTGTAATGTGTTTGCTTAAGTGTACAGGAATTATATCATAAGTGGCAACTTTCACCGACAAAGATTGTGATCCTTTGGGTTGTTTGAGTCAAGCATTGTATTTTTATTTTGGGTGGGATTTTTGTCTGTCTAGTAGAGCTTGACGGCCCTTTAGGATTTTTGTTTAGTTTTTGTCCCGGAATAGCCAAAGGGGGAGATTTATAAGGACACAAATTTCCAATTGAGTCCTTTGTAGTTTTGGCTCAATTACGGACAAAAACGTTTGAGTCATACGATTAAGCTAATTGACCATCCTTCAAGCCTATGACGTGTTTGTTGAAGACTTAGCGGCCAAGAGTATAAAGCTTCATCAAATTACCGAGTTTAATGTGCCTCGTTTCTGCGTCATCAACATGGTTCCATTTCTCGTAACGTATGAATGCATTTTATATATATATAGGAGCTTGGAACATTTTATATTGGGTGTTGATTATTTCAAAACTGCTGTTTAATTTCTGAAAGATTTTATTAAAACTTTAAAAACAAAGTATATAAAATTTCTGGGCTAAAAACAAAATTTTGAAATTTTCTGGAAGTTCGGTCGAAATGTCGTTCGAACAGCCATGTCGTTCGAACGAATTTGCCAACGAGGTTCCCCATTAGGCCACTGGAATGTCGTTCGAAGTGTCGTTCGAACTAACTTGATGTTCTAACGAGATTTCTAATGAGTTCACACTGGAACTTCGTTAGAAGCCTCGTTCGAACTAGACTTCGTTCGAACGAAAATGTCGTTCGAACGAGATTTGGGGGGAACACGTATTTGGCAGTTTTGAGCAGTTTTTCCAAATTTTTCCACTACTTTACCCCCACTAAATTTTGACAGAATATCTAAGTGAGGGAACCAACCTTTGTGGTTTAACTTTTTCACCATTCTACATCTCCCAGAGAGAGTTTTGAGAGTTCATCTTTCCTAAGAAAAAGTTCAAGTTTAGGTGTTCATTTTCCCAAGAAAAATCATTTTGACACTTTGTTTACACCCATATTGTTTATCCAAGCTTCCATACATATATACATTGCTTGGAGTTGGCACCGATTTTTCATCTCTACCATTTGAAGAGACGTTTATGTTTGCTTCTACATCCCATAAAGAAGAAGACGTTTGCGTTGATTTACCCACTTAGAGAAAGGCTCCTAGTTTGGGTGACGGTGACCATATAAAATCCGTTCGGTAGATTCCAAGACCGCGATGGAGCTCCGTGGTTATTCGCTAGGTAGAGGTTGATACAAGAAGATGCGTCGGGGCTTGAGAGGGATCGAGTCGAGTGTTGTAAGTCATCTTTCTTGTATTTGTAAATTCCGTACTTAGTGGATTTGAGGCTAGGGCCGTCCGAGATTTTTTCCGTTGTGGATTTTTCCTCGTACATCGCAGCGTAGTGATTTATTGTTTATTTTATCTTGCTATACTCACCTAAAACGCATGCTTAAGTAATTCAAGATAAAATTTGGTTTTAATCACTACATATTTAATATGGTGCGAAATTAAATATTGGGTAATGTTTAGTTAATTTTATTCAAGTCATTTAATTTAATTTGATAAAATTGGTTTGGCCTAATTTGGTAAAATTGAGAAATATGACTTAGGCAAAATTTCTAGGACTTGGGTTAATTAATTGTGTTTAAGTGAAATTTAAATAAGTGTGTGTGTTTTAATTTATTTTCACTTTTTTTAATTTTAATTTGACAAGAACAAAAATTAAAATTTGTGTATTTTGTTTTTATTTGAACCATCACCTTACGCTTCCGCATATCTAAAAAGGAAATTATCTTTTAAAGTATAAAAAGAATTTTGTTTCAATATTGGGGGCCTATTTGCATTTTCACCTACCGACTCTAACTATCCTAACCGACTCTAACTATTCTAACCGACTCACATCTACCATACACAATAATCACCCCATACGCGTCGGGGGTGCGACGACCTTCTCGTACTTCTCAATCTGTCCCCATAGATGGGGTTCGACAACCAAATGGTGTCGAATTCTTCGACGCACGCCTCAAAGTACGATTTGAGACATTATCCATGCACCTTGAAAGTATTTCCCCCTTTTGAATCTTCCAACTGTTTAGCTCCGTAGGGGAATACCCCTCTAACCACAAATGGACCCGTCCACCTTGAACACAACTTGTCGGGAAACAAGTGTAATCAAGAGTTATAGAGAATAACTTTTTCTCCCGGATAAAACTCCTTGCGTCGAATTGTCTTGTCATTCGTGAATTTTACTCGTTCCTTTGAAATCTTAGCATCCTCATATGTGTCATTGCGCATCTCTTCCAACACGATCAATTAAAGCTTGCGAGCTTCACTCGCTTTATCTAGATTCTAGTTCAATATCTTGATGGACCAATAGGCTTTGTGCTTTAGATCCACGAGGAGATGGCAAGGCTTTCCATAGATTAAACGAAATGGGGACATCCCGAGAGTGTTCTTGTTGGCGGTACAGTAAGCCCATAGTGCATCGTTCAATCGAAAGGACCAATCTTTCTGAGTAGTAACGATGGTCTTTTCAAGGATAGTCTTGATCTCACGATTTGCTAACTCGGCTTTCCCACTTGTTTGGGGGTGATAATTCGTCCCAACCTTGTCAACGACCCCATACTTTCTCATTAATTTTTTAAACATCCTATTACAAAAATGTGTGCCGTTGTCACTTATGATTACCTTCGGAGCACCAAAGCGAGAGAGTATGTGTTCTTGTAAGAACTTTATCATCACTTTATTGTCATTCATTTTGGTAACTATTGCCTCTACCCATTTGGAGACGTACTGTACCGCAACGAGGATGTATAAGAAGCCGGAGGAGTGAGGGAATGGGCCCATAAAGTCAATACCCCAGCAATCAAATAACTCAATGACGAGTATAGGGGTTAGTGGAATCATATCGCGTCGGGTAATAGCTCCCATCCTCTGACATCTATCATAATATTTTCAATAGGCGTTCACATCTCGAAACATTGTGGGCTAATAAAGATCGCTTTGAGGAATTTTAGCGGCCGTCTTATTCTTGACGAAGTGGCCTCCACAAGCTTCTGTATGAAAAAATTGTATTACACTTTGAATTTTTTCATCCAGAACACATCTTCGGATGAGTTGGTTCGCACAATATTTGAATAAGAATGGGTCGTCATGGAAAAACATGTGGGACCAAGTGATGAATTTCTTTTTCTCTTGCGGTGTCCATCCGGGAGGAACGGCTCCAGTGAAATAATAATTAAAAATGTCCTCAAACCAAGGTCGGGAAGAAGTAACAAATAGTTGCTCATTCGGAATATACTCGTCTATGGGTATTAGATCACTAGGCACGTCGGATAAGAGCCGTGACAAATGGTCGGCAACGACATTTTCTACCAGTTTCTTATCTTTTATAGAGAGATTGAACTCTTGTAGGATTAGGATCCACCTTATGAGGCGCGGCTTCGCATCTTTCTTAGTAAGGAGATATTTAAGTTTCGCGTGGTCGGTAAAGCATGTAATGGGCGACCCAATAAGGTATAAGCGGAATTTGTCCAAAGCAAAGATAACCGCTAGCAACTCTTTCTCTATGGCGGAGTAGTTAAGTTGTGGCTCGATCGACGTCCGTCTAGCGTAATAAATGACATGAGCTTTCTTGTCCTTTTTTTGCCCCCAAAATTGCCTCAATCGCGTAATCACTAACATCACACATGAGCTCGAATGGAAAGGAACAATCCGGAGCTTGGATGATGGGGCGGAAATTAGCATGCTTTTTAATTTATCGAAAGCCTCTTAGCATTCATCATTCCACTCAAAGGGTGCATCCCTCATAATGAGGCTACTCAAGGCTCTTCCGATGGCGCTAAAATCCTTGATAAACCTTTTATATAATCCTGCGTGGACCAAGAAGAAACACGCATCCTTTAGTGATTTAGGCGGGGGAAGCTCGGCTATGGCATCTATTTTTGCTCTGTCAACTTCTATGCCTTTAGATGAGAGTATGTGGCCAAGAACTATGCCCTCGGTAACCATGAAGTGGCATTTTTCCCTATTGAGAGCTAAGTTCTTTTCCACACATCGGGATAATACTTTTTAAAGATTCGCTAGACAATAGTCAAAATAGGGGCCAAAAATGCTAAAGACTTCCATGAAAAGCTCAAGTCCTCTTTCTACTATGTCGCTAAAGAGACTCAGCATGCACTGTTGAAAGAACGGGGGCGCATTGCACAATACAAAAGTCATACGTTTGTAGGCAAACGTGTCAAATGGACATGTAAAAGTCGTCTTCTCTTGATTTAATATGTCTGCCTCAATTTGGTTATATCTGGAATAACCATCAAGGAAACAATAATATGGGTGACCCGCTCCGCGTTCAAGCATTTGGACGATAAATGGCAAGGGACAATGGTATTTTCTCATTTCGGCAATGAGTTTCTGGTAGTCAATGCAAACAGGCCACCCGATGGTGGTGTGTTGAGGAATTAATTCTCCCTTAGCGTTTTCGACCACAATCATGCCCGACTTTTTTGGGACAACTTGAATTGGGCTTACCCATTTTCTATCCGAGATAGGGTAGATAATCTCGGCATCTAATAACTTGATAATTTCTGCTCTAATAACTTTTTTCATGGTTGGGTTTAGTCGCCTTTGCATTTCCCTCGAGGGCTTCACGTCCTCCTCGAGGTGGATTTTATGGGTACAAATCATGGGACATATACCCCTCAAATTCGCTATAAACCAACAAAAAGCACCTATGTGCTTCCTCAAAATTTCTAGCAGCTTACCCTCTTGCTCTTTATCTAGGCTAGAGGAGACAATAACAGGAAATGCCTCATCCTTTTGTAAAAAAGGATATTTCTCATTAGAGGGTAGTTTCTTTAATTCGAGGGTAGGAAATTTCTCTTCGAAGGGGATCAAACGTGGCTCCCTCGGGGGTATCTCCTCGAATCTAGAAACCCAATGAACATCTCTCAACTCCTTTATCGACACTCCCTCGTATAATATTACTTTCAACTCCTTGACCTCTCTCTGAAACTCAGTGTATGGGATCTCAGTCTCATCATCTCTCACTAGGCATGCTTCTAAAGCGTCCCCACCCATGGTTCTCTCGATGTGCTCTTCTAATACCTCCTCAATGAGGTCGACCGTATGGATTTCATATTTATTACCCACTTGGTTAGCAACATTGAAGATGTTTATCTCGAGGGTCATGTTCCCAAAAGTGAGAATCATTTGCCCATTTCGTTTATTGATTAAGGTTGGGCTGCCTAGAATGATGGTAACATGGTTGCTAGAATGGATGGAGGGCTTTGTGTCCCAAATGACAAAGTCTACTGGGAAGTAGAAAGTGTCCACATGTACTATCACGTCCTCAATAATCCCTCAAGGCACCTTCACTGTGTGATTCGCTAATTGAAGAGTGATTCGTGTGGGTTTAACGTCACCCAACTCAAGTTGCCTATAAATGGAATCGGGAAGGATATTAACACTCGCGCCAAAGTCCAACAAGACTTTCTCAATTCGACGCTTTCCAATAACACATGAGATTGTTGGTGCACGGATCTTTAAACTTGGGCGGAAGGTTGTTAAGTAGAACGGAGCTCACACTCTGTGCTAGGAAGACATTCTCCTTCACATTTGGCCCTCTTTTCACAATCAAAAGATCCTTAATGACCTTGGCGTATGCAGGAATTTACTAGATGGCATCCATGAATGTCAAATTTAGCTTAACTTGCTTAAGAACATCTACACGGGAGGCTCCCTTTTGAGGCGGGGCCAACCGTTGAGGGAACGCAGTGGCGGTGGGCGGTTTTACAACAACTTCGGGCTCACTAACGTCCTCCTTGTCACTCTTATTCAAGGGTACATCTTTGGCCTCTTTCGTGCGGGGCGAAACCCCCACGCCTTTTGGCTTCTCGTGTGGGGGAGGTGATAAGTCAATGACTCGCCCACTACGTATATTGGTGATGGATTGGCATTGCTCTTGCTGATCGGAAGATGTAAAGCTAACATTGGCTTGACCTTGCCCTTCTCTTGGACATTTAATGAGGATTACAACTTAGATATGCTCGTATGCATCTCAATGAACATTCACTCAAACTTGGCATTGGTGGCATTTTGAGATTGGATGAACTAGGTTAAGTTGTCATCAAGAGTCCTCTGCGGTGGGGTAATGTATGGGCCTGAAGGTGGTGCTTACATCTGTGGCTGCATAGGTGGCGCTTGTTGAAATTGGGGAGGGGGTCGAGGTAGGGAAACATGTGAATTTGGATTCAACGCAGCTTGTTATTGCCCGTAGCTAAATCTAGGATAGTTCCTCCAAGAAGGGTTGCATGTGTTCCCATGGGGGACGTTAAAATTTCCCTTAAACCCTCTTATTATTTCCATTTGCTCGGTAACCATGGCTTTGTAGGCGGGTATCATCGAACATTCCATTGTTGAGTGGCCCGCCTCAGAAATGGCGCACACCTTTTCTTTCACGTCACGGGTGGATCTGGTAGTTTCTCTTAGTCATACCTTGAGCATGTCCCTCGTATTTTTCTCAAATTGATCAAGTCGACGATCTATCAAGGTCTCATTATTTAATTAGTATAGATCGAATTCAACAGGAGTGGTGGACATTTGTCGAGGTCGATTTTAGGCATTAGGATGGGAGGTGTTTCATGCTTGAGTTGTCTCAGCGACATACTTAAAATGAGCCTTAGCATCATTAGCGTCTAATTGCCAAAATGGTCTTTCACACATTACTTGAACAAGTTATTTAGATGCTATTGTGAGCCCGTGATGGAAGAAAGAGATAAGGTGATGTTTCTAAAATCTATGATGGGGGCAAGCGTTAACCAACTCTTGGAAGCATTATCAACACTTTTCAAATTACTTATGATCTTGTTGTTGAAAAGCTTGAATTTAAGCCTCGACGGAGTTGGTTTTATGTCGTGGAAAGAACTTCGAAAGAAACTTAGATTGCATATCCTTCCAAGATATGATAGAGTTCGGTGGTAAAGACCAAAGCCATATCTTAGCTTTATCCTTTAAGGAAAAAGGAAAAAGCATTAGGCGAACGACATCTTGCGTGCAAGCTTGATCACTAAAGTTTCCACATGCCTCTTCGAACTCTCGGATATGGTGATATAATTTCTCCGAATCCATGACGTGAAATTTTGGAAGAATCTGTATCATCCCATTACGGAAATGGAAATGTCCTTCATTGTATGGAAGTATAATGCATCCGGGTGTGACAGTTCGCTCAGGAAATTGGAGTTCCATCGTGGGGTGATACGGTAGGTTTCCCTCTCCCGTACCGAAACTAGAGATATCCGACATTGCTCTCTCTCCAATTGACGCAGAATTCTCAGTCAGAGTTCTAGAAGTGTGACTCAGCGTGTGACTTGTGATGGAGTTTGGAGGTGTAGGAGGTGAAACCCAGAATTGTGGAACGTGAAGGGTATGGGGGCTATCAGAATTATACTCAACGATGGGATTTTGTGGATTCTTATTAGAGTATTTTGAGGAGTTTGTTGTGGATTTTGCATGAAAGGGCTTTTAAGAGATGATTTCTTTTTGGCTTTTCATTTTTATGAATTTTTTATTTTTTTTATTTTTTTGGCTTTTTAATTTTTTTGAATCAAATTTGGGATTGAATCTACTAACCTAAAGTTTACCTAAGTTCCCCGAAAACGGCGCCATTTTGATCGAGGCAAAAACCTAGCGTCCGTGTAATACACTAATCGTTGTTATCGGCTTCCGACCACAATACAAAAGAAAACTACACTTTAACTACACTCTTAAGGAGTATAACGGCTAGTCTGGGTATCGAATCCATAGGGAATGTTTGATAGATTTTAATTGATTTATTACTTAAAAAATAAAGTGTAAAAGATAATGATGGGGTGAGAAAAGAAAAGGAGGAAAACTAAAGAAATTAACTAAACTTAATTAAAACTAACAAAATACGGATTAATTAATATGAATGAGAGATAAGGTTGGAATACAATCCCCCAAACCCTAGTATGTTTACCGGATATAAAACTAGCTTGAAGTAGATAATTGATTAAACCCGATCTTTATTAATCTCAAGCATTACATATATGAGAGTACTATCTCGCATCATACATAATCAAGAGCAAGAATAAAGCGGTGTTGAAATATCTAACCCGCACGTCGCACTCTTAAACACCCCGGTTACCTAGGGCAAATGAGGTTAAAAGACCTATGACAATTGTGACTGCTACACAACACGGTCCAACCATCATTTAATTTAAAAACTAATTTTTTATACGTACAAACCACATCGGGTTGGGTTCATGCACCCCAACCCTTAGAAATCTAGCTAAACATGATTAAATTATGCTTGAACAAGAAATCTATATTTCACGAATTCATAATTGTGTGAAAAGTGAGATTAAACATGATAAATAATAATAAACGTGTTGGAAATAAAGGTTACTAAGATTGAAGAACAAGAACATGCATGAAGAAATCAAAGCTTGAAGAAAAATCGGAAAAGCTCTTGAATTAAAGGTGCAAAATATGTAAATTCTTCTCCTAGACATTCCTCCTTGATTAGGAGCTTTTACATGAATGAAATCTGAATAGAAAGAGTCTTAATGACTAAATATATAGGGTAGAGTACGTTTAGAAGAGTTCCCAAAATATAAAACTCTTTTGGCTAAAAGATAAGGACAAAATAAAAATCCCATATCTTGAATATTGTCACATTTAGAAAGCGTGGATAATTTTGTAATGGTTCTGGAGTGTGACTAATTGACAGGCCGGTTTGTTTCTGACCCATCGGTTCAGTTCGGTTCGGCCTTAACAATTTTGCCTCGAATTTTTTTCTCAACTTCAAATGGGCATAACTTCTTCACCGTAGCTCGGATTGGGGTCCCGTTTTTTTTAATGTCCTTGTAATTTCGATCTCTTCAACTTTATAGTTGTCCCTGCCTTTAGAATATGGCTGTAAAATTACAAAAATTTCCTTCAACTTCCTGTTTCTTGGTTTCTTTCATTGTTTTGAGGTCTCTCTCGCATTAACTTGCATGAAATACCTGTAAAACACATGAGAAATACACAAAACACGAAATACTCACTAAAAGGGGTTAGTAGCATAAATATGAGACAAATCCAAGCTATTTACACAGCACAGAATCATAAAAATACCAAAATTAAGGGGATAAATGTGAAGAATTTATGCCTAATCAGACTTGGATCCGTCTTAATCCATGATTGAACTTGAATAAATCTTCGATAGTTATAGAGGTATACGAAATATTCGAATGTAACCCGAACTATATAAAATATGTCCTTACAGAACCAAATTTGACAATCAATATTTTGATCCACAGGTTCCTTCAAGGATTTTCATCTTTGCTTTCCATAAGGAAACTCAGGAATGAACCAAATTAAAATTTAATTACTTTTTCTAAGTACAGTATCGTCTAATATGTATCGTACTTACTTTTCCATTATTTGTGATTATACTCTGCCATTTCCCTCTATAACATTCATCAGTGGATGGTGGTGGCTAAACCTAAGGTGAAGTTAGCTAATGACACTAAGTCCCAGCTCTTTGAACTAAGGCAAAAACTGGAGTACCAAAAAATTAACTACAATATTAAGACTCAAGAACTCTGAGATAGGCACAAGGATTACCTTGTAACTATGAGGCAGAGCTACAGGACTAAGGTTGAAAAACTTGAGGCCGAGTTTAAATAGCATAAGGAGGCTGAGGATAAGCGCATCAAGTCTATTACCGAGAGGGACGTTGCAGATTTTAAAGAGTCAGAGGAGTTTTTCGTGTATGCCATCCAGTATCTAGAGAAGGGAGAAAAGGTTTCATGTCAGTGGATTGCCAACTAATGTGGCGATCCCACTGCTAATAATCTTATACTGACCGAGATTCTAAAGTCCTTCAACTTTGCTGACCCTGAGAGCATTATCGCTCTTCAGGAGGTTCAGGCTAAGGTCGATGTTGAGATTGTTAGTTTTATTGGGCAGGTAGTAGCTGAAGATGGGACGACTCAGGTGGCTAAAGAAGACATAATAGAGGTGGCTAGTGACTAAGATGAGACCACTACAAAATCCTGAGGAGAACCTGACCGTTCATGCGCCTACTGTTATTACAGGGCTGGTAAACGATGATTAAAACTCTTTTCTTATCTTCTCTAGGTAACCATTTGTGATCTTCTAGGATCGAATTTTGTAAAATCGACTTTTATTTTCATCTTTTAACATCTATTCCATATTGCACTTTGTAACTTTTAGCATGTTATTTTAATACAATTTGCATCTTTTGGCTTTGCAACTCACTTTTTCATTATTTTTGCCAAGTGTGGTATCTACTTTATTGCTTTCACCATGCTATGTGATGTTTATTTTAGGACATTGCGACAACACGTCTTTGCCATTGCGCTTAAGTCCTATTTTCACCAAAAAATTTAATAATAATGTATAAATTATTTGTCTCCTAAAGTTTTTGATGAGAATGGTTTTAAGATGACTTCAAACCACTCTCGTACTGCCGAGATAAGGTTTAGTTGTATGCTCACTATAAAATGATGTTTTGAAATTTCACCATATATAAATGATGATAAGTGTTTCCCACCTTCCGGGGTTTTCATTGAGAAATGCCTTGGAGACGATACTCCCCGGCATTCTCGTTCTGTCAAGAGAAGGATTTTATATTCACTATAACATGATGCTTAAATATCACTGTTGATGTAAAAAATTAGATTATATCTAATTATTTAATCACAGATAAAATAAATGAGACAAAGAAGTTTTAAAGTGGTTCAGCCTTATAAGAATGGCCTACGTCCACTGTTTCTGTTATTGATGACTGTTTGGGAATTCTCGATTACAAGTTCAATCAAGAAATTCCGGTCCCCTTACAATGAGGGTAATACAATGTATTTGTAGCCCTAAGGCTGTAATGTGAAAGGGTAATACATTCAATGATGTACATGTGAAAGGGTAATACATTTAATTCCCCTTAAGTGTATACATTTGAATGATAAGCATTTAATGAACAGTCAAACTGTTGGTTATCCTGCTATTAATGCTTTGTTCTAGGTGCATTTAGGACCGCCTAAGCTGCTCGGACCGCCTAAGGTCCTCGGCAATCAAAAGTTCCTCGGAGAGTTCTTGTAGGTCGGAGCGTCTGAGTTCCTCGAGGAAGCAGTGTTCCTCGTTGTAGTATGGTTCCTCGGAGCGTCTGAGTTCCTCAGAAGTGTTTGTTGTTGCCACGTAGTTTGCCAAGTGTCTTCACTCGATTGAGCCATGTCAGCAGACTAAATTTGGTATCAACAGAAGCCCCCAATGTTTCATAGTTCGAAATTTGAGGAGTGTGGAACATTCTTTCTCGAAATATGGTAGTTTTAAATGGTCCTCCTGATTTTTAGGAGTGTTTCCTTTGTATTTATTTTTCCTTCCAAATTCGTAGAATCAGGCTTTTTTGAATTTTTATGACCGCCTCGATCTCCGCGTACTTTTTGCCTTCTAGCCGTCGGTAGCGTAATCGTTTCTTTTTGTAATCATTAACTTTACCGTTTACCAAGATAAGGTATTTAAGCGTCACAGACAATCCCATCGTCTTCTACTTTTTCAAATTTGTATCTTCGAGTTTTCTATTGTCTTACTCTCTTGTGTGTGCATCCTTTTCATCGTTCGTTGTCAACATATCCACTCTTTTTCTGTAAGATCTTCTTTCTTCTTCTTCATTTTCTTTATTTATCATGGTTTACCTTGTTGAATCTCTTGATAAATTTCATTCTGATTTTTCTATTCCTTCATGGGTTGTTCTGGAGGAACTTTCTGAACCTTTCGATTATCTCCGTTTGGCTGAGGGACATTGGCTCCCCAGTATCTTTATTGCTGAATGTGGCTTTTCTTTTCCGCCAAATCCTTTATGTCTGGAATTCTGTCAATATTTTGACGTTGTTCCTGCAAGAATAGCCCCCAATACGTGGAGAATAGTTAATGGGGTTCATAGACTAAATCAAATTCATGGAACTCGCATAGGAATTCCAGAAATCATGTTTTGTTATAGATGGGTTGTAGGCGATAATACTTTTTATTTAAAAACTAGGTTTTTAAATAGGGCTTTAGTGGTCAATCTCCCGGATGCCAATAGGGACTATTTTGAGCACGAGGTTGTTATAAAAAATTAGCAACATGCTCCTTTATCTGGAGATGAAGTGTATCAGGGTCCCAGATGCCCTTCCTATGGCAATGGGATAGGTTATTTTTATTTCATTTTATTTATTTTGAGATTATGCTTCCTTTATGTTTGATAAAATGTGTCACTGATATTTTAATGTTTATTTATTTGCAGTTGACAACAAAAGAAAGTGTACAAAAGAGGCAGACGTTAATATAAGGCACTTGAAACTTATCTGGAGTTTGCATCAGACTGTTGCCGACGAGCATATTAGGTCAGCTTCATATCTACTTCAGTACAAGATTTACACATCCTTTTTTACTACTCGTCCGGTGATAACCGACACAGAACCAGTACCAGCCTCTACCAGTTCTTCGCCTGAATCACATATTCCTTTGAGTGAAAGGATGAAGAAAAGAAGGCCTCCAACCCTTTTTGAAAAACCTGTCTCTGGTGCTGGAGAGGCAAAAATAAGTAAGCTTGATGCCCCACGAGAAGGGACAAAGAAAATTGATGCATCTTCCTCGGCTGCTCCTGTGAAGGTGATCGAGAAGCCCCTAGTGGCCCCGAGCAAGGTTGTTGCTCCAGGCGAGGTGATTGTCATATCACTGACCAAGAGTTCCTCCTTGGTCGAAACTATTATATTCCTCCGAGGAGGCTGAAGAAAAGCTCCTCGGTCAATTTGGCTGACACCATCTCTCAGCCCCCGACTAGTGGAGTTCCCACTTTTGTTCCCCCGAGCTCTGCTATGAGCTCGGTGAAGACTTGGATCATTCCCGAGATCCAAGGTATTGAAGAAAACCTTTCTCGGGACACTGTTACTACACTAGAAGCTCGTCACATTACTTTTGTAAGTCCCATAGTCTTAAATTTTCATTCTTTCCTTTTTGTATATGTGTACTGATTTGCTTTCGTTTTCTTTTCACAGTTGGTGAGCTGTTTTAACACAATTTTGAAGAAAGATGAAGCTATTAAAGCTTCAAGCTCATCGTCTGGTGTAGAGGAATCTTTGATGGGCTTGGGGCAGTCTCTGAAAGATTCTCGTCAGAAGCGTGATGCTGACAAGGCTGCTTGGGAGAAGAAACTTACCTCAACCGAGCAGGAGAAGGCTCAAGTTGTTGAAGTATCCAAGGTGTTGGAGAAAAAATTAAATAGTCTGGAGGAGAAGAATAAAGAGCTCAAAGAGAAGCTCAAAAATGTTGGGGAGCTTGAAAATAAGCTCAAGGCTGCTGAAGAGGAGTTGGGTCAACTTCGGGAAGTAGGTCGGCAGAAGGAAGAAGTTGAGAATAAATTGAAAGCTGCTAAAAATCTTCTATCTGAGAAGCTTTTCTCAGAGAAATTAAAGAGGAAGTTGGCTGTGAAGAAATCTTTCAGCGCTGGCTGGGATAAAGGGTGGAACAAAGGCTTGGCTGCCATGATGTCGCAGGTAGAATATGGCAGCCTCAAATATTTTAGAGATGGGTGGGTCGCTGCTCTACAAGAGATGAAAGTTGATGAAACTTCTGAACTATTTCAGCGACACATCCCTGGTCCCCCTCCAACTCCTGAAGACGAAGAAGAGGACGAAGTTGCCTCTGAGGAGTCTTCCATGGTGATGGGAGATCAAGTTTCTCATCCTCTAGCCATCCAGCCTACTAACGAGGAACTTCAGCAATTCGCTACTTCATCCGAGCAACTGCCAGCGCTCCCCGAGCAACTTTCTGTTCCCTCCGAGCAACCTACCTCCTCGTCCCAGCCTCCCGAGAAAGTTTTGGGAGACAAGGAAAAAGTGTAGAGTTGTTCGTGTTTCTCTCTATTTTATTTTTCTTTGTCAAATGTAACCCTGAACATGTAACTCTGAACTTTGTGATATAATAAAATTTGAACTTTTGTTTATGCTTACTGTTGTTTCTCCTCTTCATGCTCTGTTTGTACTCTTATTGATTGTTACTTTTTTTCCTCTACTAGTTTCTGGCCAGGATGGAATTATTGTCTGCTCGTGATACAAAGTTGTTACGGCAATGCAATGAATACTTTAAGGCTGGTCACACAGATCTGAGTGCAGCACAAATCGTCGACATCCTCGGCCAAGATGCTTCGGAACAGGAAGTTGAAGCTTACCAATATTTGAAGTGTCTGCTTGATCGTGCGGTGGCCAATAATGTAGCTTATTATGATATGATTGAGGATCTCCAAGGAAATTTTGAAGACCTTCAGCAACAATATAAAGAATCCACTACCCTCTTGCACGAGGGGTATGAGAAGAAGTATCAGCAAATCATTGCCGACAAGGGATACGAGAAGCGTTTCGCTGCTTACGACGTGCGGGAGAGAACGTTGAAAGCCGAGGTCGAGGAGCACAGGCAAATAGCCGAGTTGGTGGAGCAAGAAAATAATAATTTGCAAAGAGAACTATCTCAATTAAAATCTGTTGCTTCCACCTCAAATGCTTTGATCCCAGTGATTGGCGAGGGATTCTCGTTCTTGGAGGTCGAGAACGCCAACTTGAGGGATGAGTTAGAAACCTTGAAAAGAGCTGGCCCTTCTACATCTTCTCGTGGATGAGCAAGATCTCCTCGGGGATGAGCAAGAGCTGCTCAGATTCCTATCGAGGAACAGAGGACTCAATTTTCTTTAGAGAACCAGGCCTTCCAGCTGATGGCGAAGAACCAGGCATTGGCTGATATGTCAAAGAAAATCAGGGACCTGGAAGAGCAACTTTCTGCGTAGAAATCTGTCTTGGAGAATAAATAACTTTTTATCAAAAATCTCCACAAGCAGCTGCAAAGATTGACATATCAATTCCACAAGCAGCCCAAGGAGTTCTGGATGGCTGGCTACAATGAGGCTCTCTACCACTTGGACGATCGTATCCAGAATGCAAAAAATTAGGCTACAAACAGGGATGGCTGAATGCCTTAGGTGTGCTGCAACTCTAACAGGGTCATTACCTGTGGGATTACCATGATCCTGGGTTGTTCGACCTATCAGTGCCACCATTCAAGCTTGATATGAGTTGGATCCATGCTTGGGCCATCCCTCGATGTCTGGTTTCCAAATACCTCGGCGACTACAATGTCCACTCCAATGTCGAGATATCTCGTCCAGAGCATCTACTAGATCGACCCTCTGTGATGAATATCAGGATGTTAAAAGATCTTAACTTCATAAATTCTCCTCTTGCTTTAAATGATCCGCCTGCTGGCGAGGAACCTGTTTCAAAAGCAAAGGGGAAAAAACCAATAGAGTAGGAATATTGATGTAATAAATTTGTATTTCATTCCTGATGTATTTTGTTCTACATTTAATGAAATAATTTTATTTGCAAATCTTGACTGCTATTGTTTTGTAACACTTTACATCTGTGCATGTGTATATGTTAAAAAGATAACAATATTGTGTTTTTTGTCGATAAACTTATTGTCGAGTAGTTTGAATTTGTGGTAATTATTTGGCAAAAATGATGTTTTGTTTCTCGACCAACTTAGTAATAATTTAAAAAGTTACGAGTATAAAAAATTTTGCTCGATCACTTTCTCGTATTCATAAAATGTTTTCGACCAACCAAGGTCGATAAATTTTCCTTTTCGACCAACTACAGTTAGTGGGTTTTTATTCCCGACCAGCCATAGTTAGTGGATTTTTCCTCTGCGAGCAACTTTGGCACTTTCTGGAATAACTTTACCTCTCGACCAACCTTAGTTGGCATTTTCGAGAATATATTTACTTCCTAACCAACATAAGTTGGCATTTTTAGGAATACTTTTACTTCCCGAGGAATGCATTTAATTCCTAACCAACATAAGTTGGCATTTTTAGGAATACATAGTTTTACTTCCCGTAGGAATACATTTACTTCCTAACCAACATAAGTTGGCATTTTTAGGAATACATAGTTTTACTTCCTGTGGAATACATTTACTTCCTAACCAACATAAGTTGGCATTTTTAGGAATATATAGTTTTACTTCCCGTAGGAATACATTTACTTCCTAACCAACATAAGTTGGCATTTTTAGGAATACATAGTTTTACTTCCCGTAGGAATACATTTACTTCCTAACCAACATAAGTTGGCATTTTTAGGAATACATAGTTTTACTTCCCGTAGGAATACATTTACTTCCTAACCAACATAAGTTGGCATTTTTAGGAATACATAGTTTTACTTCCTGTATGAATACATTTACTTCCTAACCAACATAAGTTGGCATTTTTAGGAATACATAGTTTTACTTCCCGTAGGAATACATTTGTTTCCCGACCAACCTTAGTTGGCATTTTCGAGAATAAATTTGAGTAGTTCGAGTTTTGCCGAATAAATTTGAGTAGTCCGAGTTTTGCTGAGTAGTGTGTAGCACTAGTATTCCCCGAAAAACTTTCAATAAAAGGAGAGAATTTGGCAGAATATCTTCATTTTATTCATACTGACGGAACTGCGTTACATGAGAATATACATCACTGATAATACTTGCGCAGGTGCTCTGCATTCCATGCATTCTTAAACTCCTCCCCCTCTAAAGTTTCTATTCGGTAAGTTCCTGGTCGAACAACTTCTGTAACTCGGTATGGTCCATGCCAGTTTGACTCCAGTTTGTTGTGCTTTTGAATCACTTTCTTTAGCACATAGTCTCCTTCTTTCAGGTTGCACTTCTTCACCCTTTTATTGTAGAACAAAGTTGTTCGTTGTTGGTATGCCGCATTCCTGATGGCTGCTTCTTCTATAACTTCCTCGAGCATGTCTAAATCCAATCTTCTCATTAAGTCGCTGACAGGGGAATTTAAATTCAGTACCCTGTGTGTTGGGAGGCCCAACTCGGCAGGTATAACAGCTTCACTTCCAAATGCCAGCATATATGGTGATTCTCCAGTTGTTGCTCGGGGATTAGTACGATAAGCCCATAGTACTGATTGTAGCTCGTTGATCCAATTTGCTTTCGCATCATCCAGTCTTTTCTTCAAGCCATTCAGCAGCGTTCTATTTGTCACTTCAGTTTGTCCATTGCTTTGAGGATGGCCTGGTGCTGAGTGGATCTTCAAAATATTTTACTGATGACAATAGGCAGCGAACTCCTCGTTGTCAAATTGTGTTCCATGGTCTGTGATGAAGGCATAAGGAAGACCATATCGACAAATGATGTTTTTCCAAATAAATTGGTACACCTTGTCGTACGTCATATCAATGAGAGGCTCAGCTTCAACCCATTTAGTAAAATAATCCACTGCGATGATGAGGTATTTGAACCTTCCTCTGGTCGTTGGCAGTGGCCCGACCAAATCTATTCCCCACACGGAAAATAGCCAAGGAGAAGTGATGGGTGTCAACAATGCTTGTGGAGTTCTTCGGATGGAGGAAAAGCGCTGGCACTTGTCACATTTCTTGGCATAGGCTATACAATCATCCCTCATCGTCGGCCAGTAGTATCCCTACGTCATCACCCTTTGCAAAAGCGTCTGACCTGCTCGTGGGCTCCACAGGACCCTTTATGGATTTCTTCAATCAATTCTTTCACCTCGAAGGGATGTACACATCTTTGCAAACCTGCCATAATTCCTCGTCTATATAGAATATCGTTAGTTAATACATACCGAGCAGCTTTAAACTTCAATTTCTTGGTTGCGAGCTTGTCAATTGGTAATTCTCCCTCCTCAATATATGCCCAGATGGGATCCATCCAAGATGGTCCTAAATCAAGGGTAATGAAATTCGTCATCAGATCTTCGTCTATGCTTAGACTAGCCAACACTTCAATTGGGATTGTTCTTCGTAGCTCGGTACGAGTAGCTGATGCTAATCAATCTAGGGGTCTGCTCTTGCATTCTCCATTCTTGGTATTCTGACCAGCTGAATAGCAGCAAATTCTGATACCAACTCCATCACCTTTGCATGATACTTGATCATTAATTCTCCTTTGGCTGCATATATTCCCAACATTTGATTTACGATCAATTGAGAATCACTGAAGACAATAACCTGCTGCGCCTCCATAATTTTTGCAAATTAAGACCTGCAATCATGGCCTCATACTCAGCCTCATTATTGGAAGCTTTGAATTGGAAACGTAGGGTGTATTCCATGTCGACCTCGTCCGGATTGCTCAAAACTATCCCTGTGCCACATCCTGTGGTGCAAGATGAACCATCCACATACAGACTCCATATAGGCAACTCGTCTTCAAATTGCTGATCTGACAGAGTTCCTCGGTGGAAAATTTGCTGCTTCCTTTCACCATATCCTGATATTTCTTGTTGTTCGTCGATTATCTTTTCTTGCCCTTTTACCAACCTAAGTTGGTCTGGGCTTGAATTTGATGATCCTGTAACATCTACTTGCCCTTTTACCAAGCTAAGTTGGTCTGGGCTTGCATTTGATGATCTTGTAACATCCACAGGTTGATCAGCGAGCAACTTTTGTTCCTCGAGGGTATCAGGATATGTGAACTCTTCTATAAAATCCGCTACTGCTTGCCCTTTTAGCGATGACCTGGGTTCATAGACTATATCATATTCACCGAGTTCTACTGCCCAGCACATCAATCTCCCTGATTTTTCTGGTTTATGAAGGACTTGCCTCAACGGCATATCAGTATATACGACTATAGTATGAGCTTGAAAGTATGGCTTCATTCTTCTACTTGCCTTGATCAATGCTAGTGCCAATTTTTCAGCCTTGGATATCTGATCTCTGCTCCTCGGAAGGCCTTACTTGTATAGTAGATTGGTTTTTGTACTCCATTCTCCACTCTTATCAATGCCAAACTGACTGCATTCTCGGAAACTGCCAGATACAAGTATAATTTTTCTCCCATCACTGGCCTGGATAATAGTGGAGGTGCTCCCAAATATTTCTTCAAGTCTTGGAAAGCCTTCTCACATTCATCATTCCACTCAAAAGTCTTTCAGAGCGTCTTGAAGAATGGGAGACATCGATCAGTTGCTCGCGATACAAATCTATTAAGTGCTGCTACTCGTCCTGTAAGACTTTGCACCTCTTTCTTCGTCGTTGGAGATCGCAGCCCTAACAGAGCTTTGATCTTTTCAGGGTTAGCTTCAATGCCTCGTTGATTGACAATGTACCCGAGAAACATACCTTCTCGTACTCCAAATGTGCACTTCGTCGGGTTCAACTTCATTTGATATTTATCCAGTTGATCAAAGGTCTGGCCTAAGTCAACTAGATGAACGGCAGCTTTCTTTCTCTTTGTCAACATATCGTCAACATAGACTTCCATATTGTAACTGATTTGTTCAGCAAAGACTTTGTTCATCAGCCGCTGATATGTCGCACCTATATTTTTCAAACCAAAAGGCATAACATTATAACAATAAGTTCCCCTAGGGGTAATGAAAGAAGTACTCTCCATGTCTTCAGGTTTCATTTTAATCTGGTTGTAACCAGAATAAGCATCCATGAAGCTCAACAGCTCGTGTCCCGAGGTAGCATCCACCAGTTGATCAATTCGGGGCAGTGGGAAGTGATCCTTTGGGCATGCTTTGTTGAGGTCGGTGAAGTCTACACACATCCTCTATTTATTGTTCTTCTTCTTCACCATCACCACATTTGCTAACCAGTTCGGATATTTAACATCTTCAACAAAGCAAGCTTTCTGGAGTTTCTCGACTTCCTCCTGTATAGCTTTATTCTTCTCTGGACTGAATACTCTTCTTCTCTGCTTCACAGGCTTGATCTCCTTATTCACATTGAGCTCGTGACATAAGAAATTTGGGTCTATCCCAGGCATATCCTCATGACTCCACGTAAAAGTTTGCTTTCTGCTTCTTAGGAAAGTTATCAATTCCTGTTTTAGTGAGGCTTCCAACGATGAACCTACTTGAGTAGTTCGTTCAGGATGCTCGTCGTCCAGAATGATGTTTTCAGTAGCTTCCACCACTTGACCCTTCACAAGTTGTGACTCATCTCTAGGATCCAATGTTTTAATTTCTGCACCTTCATCCACTTGATAGGTAGTGGTCTTTTTCCTTGATTCCTCCAGTTCCTCTTGCTCGGCGGATGAATAATAGCATTCCTGAGCTACTTTCTGATCACCTTTCATAACTCCTACTCCAAAATTTATTGGAAATTTTAGGCACTGATGTACCGTAGATGGTACAGCCTCGAACTTCTTCAATCCTACTCTTCCCATGATGATATTGTATGATGATTTAACATTCTTATCCATCATGAAGAAGCTTATTCTTTATGTTCAACAAGCAGGCCACGTACCAATGAATATATCCAATTTGATCGTCCCAAGTGGAAATACTTTCTCGCCAGCAAAACCGATGAGGGGTCTATGATAAGGTTACAGTTGAGATAACTTTAAATTTAAACTGTCGAAGCATGAGTAGAACATGATGTCTGCCGAGCACCATTGTCGACCAGTACTCTTAAAATCATTACCTCCTTCATCCTCATTTTGATCACCAATGGGTCATCATGAGGATATAGAATACCTGCGAGGTCGTTCTTTGAGAAGCCAATGACCAATTTCTCTTTGTTTACCTTTCTCGGACGATCCTCGTCAGCTAAATTTATTCGTTGAATGTATGAGCGAGCTTGAGCCTCACAGAGGTAAGCTTTTCTCTCGGCAGTAAGGTCTCCTCCTCCTGCATCTCCACATGTAATAACATTACAGTCAAATGACCCAAATCTTATTGAAAATACCTCACGTTCTGGCTGACATGGACTCTTGGGAAGATCGGGGTCGTCTTCTGGATCAACTTCATGGTTTCTTTTCTTGTTCTCCTCTGCTCGACGAGGAGATCTAGACCTCTCTCTTGTTCGGTCGTTATTTCTTCTTTCGCTTCCACGATCAACATACTTTGCCAGTTTTCCTCGTCTGATGAGTGTTTCAATCTCATTCTGAAGAGCTATGCAATTTTTGGTCATATGGCCATGATCTTTATGAAACTCGCAATACTTTGCCTTATTTCTCCTGTAAGGGTCTGCCTTCATTTTCTATGGCCAGTTTAATTCCTCGTTGTTCTTGATTTCTTCTAGAACATAGTTGATGTCCTTCTTCAAAGGAGTATAATTATCAAATTTCTTCATTACGTCCCATGCCGACCTAGTTTTTGAATGTTTGTCATTACCATTGTTCTTATGCTCTTTCTTCTTAGCTTTATCACCTTCCACTTTGGTTTCTTTGGTATCCATGTTCTTATTCGCAGCCATAGCCTCCTCGGCATTCATGATCTTGGATGTTTTTCCCATCGGGCCTGACATGGTTGTAGGTGGATATTTGGCCAAAGTGTAGTACAACTTTTTGGGCAGTAGTCCACTCATCAAGGCAGTAATCGTTGTCTTTTCCTCATAGTCAATGACTTCGAGCTTCTCGTTATTAAAATGAGTTATATAATCTCTGTTACTTTCACCAGGTTTATGTCTAACACTTAACAAATGCGCTACTCGTTTAACTGGCTTTTCCCCAAAATAAAAATTCCCAATGAATAACTCAGCCAGTTGAAAGAAAGTTGAGATCTTACCCCGAGGAAGATTATGATACCATATTTGAGCAGATCCGATAAGAGTTCTCGAGAATGCTCTGCATCTCATCTCATCTGAAACAACATAGATGTCGGCTGCAGCTTGGTACTGTTCTATATGAAGGACAGGGTCAGTCTTTCCATCATATTTGGGGGTCACAACAGGTGCTTTGAACTTTGATGGTGTTGGAAAATCTACAATGGCCTGGATAAAAGGTGTTCCTAGAACAAAAGTTCGTTGTAGAGGGTTCTTGGCTTTAGCCATTTCCCCTAATCTATCCTCCAGCCTCTGAATAGAGCCTTTCCATGCATCATTTCCTTCCTCGGGCCTGTTGGTTCGAGCAACTGATCGAGTTGATGTGGCTTCCTGGGATCTATCTTGACGAGCAGCTGGTCGCGACTGGGCAGATCCTTCCCTTAAATCTGATGGTCGTCGAAAACTCCTTGATGCGACTTTAGGAGGACTTCTACTTCTTCTAGGTCCTAAACGATCAAAAGGTGATACCCTGCTTAACCTCTCTAGCGCACTAGTCCTTTCTGGAGAGAGAGTGATACGTTGTTCAGTATCTGTGGCCCGCACTGACGAAGTTCATCCAGGTTGATAAGAAAAATCTTCAGATTCTTCAATACGATATGAATCAGTACGCCTAGTACGTGAAGAAGGTAAACGGGTATTTCTTTGAATACTTCGTAGTCCTGAATGGGTTGGTGCACCGTCATGGAGGGTTTGTATGAGTTGTCGTAGAGTTTCTTGCATGACGGTCTGGTCCTGAGCCAGATTTGTCATTATTCCAGCCAGATCTGGAATATTTGGCGGAGCAGATGGATTTGGAGGGCTTCCAGCGTTTCGATTGCTGGATTCTGGAATATCAGCCATTTGTGATGAATTATTTTTTATGAAAAACGATATTATCAGTCGTTTCCCACAGACGGCGCCAATCTGTTGATGAAAAATTAGATTATATCTAATTATTTAATCACAGATAAAATAAATGAGACAAAGAAGTTTTAAAGTGGTTCAACCTTATAAGAATGGCCTACGTCCACTGTTTCTGTTATTGATGACTGTTTGGGAATTCTCGATTACAAGTTCAATCAAGAAATTTCGATCCCCTTACAATGAGGGTAATATAATGTATTTATAGACCTAAGGCTGTAATGTGAAAGGGTAATACATTCAATGATGTACATGTGAAAGGGTAATACATTTAATGCCCCTTAAGTGTATACATCTGAACGATAAGCATTTAATGAACAATCAAACTGTTGGTTATCCTGCTATTAATGCTTTGTTCTAGGTGCATTTAGGATCGCCTAAGCTGCTCGGACCGCCTAAGGTCCTCGGTAATCAAAAGTTCCTCGGTACTCAAAAGTTCCTCGGAGAGTTCTTGTAGGTCGGAGCGTCTGAGTTCCTCGGGGAAGCAGTGTTCCTCGTTGTAGTATGGTTCCTCAAAGCGTCTGAGTTCCTCGAAAGTGTTTTTTATTGCCACGTAGATTGCCAAGTGTCTTCACTTGATTGAGCCATGTCAGCAGACTAAATTTGGTATCAACAATCACCATATACAAATGATGTTAAGTGTTTCCCATCTCCCGAGATTTTCAATAAGAGATGCTTTAAAGACCACACTCTTAGGCATTTTCGTATCTCTGAGAGAAGAATTTTATATTCATCATACAATGATGTTTAAAAACTTCACCATATACAAATGATGCTAAGTATTTTCCACCTCTCGGGGTTTTCAAAGAGAGACGCCTTGGAGACAACGGCCCCAACAATTCTCGTGCCGTAGGGAGAAGGATTTTATTTTCACAATAAAATGATGTTTAGAAATGTCACTATATACGAATGATGTTAAGTGTTTCCTACCTTCCGGGCTTTTCAATGAGAGATGCCTTAGAGATGACACTCCCAAGCATCCTCGTACCACTGAGAGAGAGATTTTATCATATAACTACGTGATTCTCAAAATGCGAATTCCAAAATAGGAGACAACACTTCATTATACTTTTCTTTCCAGTTTTTCATCATACATAATTTTGGTACAAAATAGAAACTTCACTATTATCCTATGAGCTTGAAAGTAGGTCCTCATTTTTCTTGATGCATAGATCAAAACATATATAAGCTTCTCCATATTTAGATATCTTAACTCCACCCCTTGAAGCTCCTTACTGTTGAAGTAAACAGGTTTTTAAACTCCATTATCATCTCGGACAATGGTTGTGCTAATGGCCGACTTCAAGATAGCCAGGTACAGATATAGTTCTCTCCTTGGATATGCTAAGAGAGGAGCATTGGTGAGCCGAGATAGGCCTTCATCTCTTTAAATGCTTTCTCACACTCCCCATCCCAAACAAACACCTTCCTTAAGATCTTGAAAAATAGCAAACACTTGTCTGTTGCCCGTGACACATCATGAACTCATACCATTAGTCTATGAATGTATTTAATCGTTCTCGGGGTCTTTATGTCAGTTAGTGCCCTAATTTTTGTTGTATTTGTTTCTATGCCCTCTGATTGATGATGAATCCTAAGAATTTTTTGACTCTGATGCTGAACACACACTTGTTGGATTTAACTTCATTATGTATTGATCCATGGTATTAAATGTTCTTTCCAAGTCAACCACATAATTCTTGACCTTTAAACTTTTCATTAGCATATCATCCACATAAACCTCTATTGTCTTCCCAATATGATCTTTGAATATTTTGTTAACTAACCTCTAGTAGGTAGCCCCTTTATTTTTCAAACCGAATAACATTACCTTATAGTTGTATGTTCATTTATTTGTAATGAAGGATGTCTTCTCAATATCCCCTTCATACATGGAAATATGATTGTATCAAGAATAAGCATTCATGAAACTTATGAGTTCATGGTTGACTGTAGCATCCACCATTTGGTCGATTCTTGGTAAAGGAAAACTATCCTTTGGTCAAGTTTTGTTGAGGTCAGTGAAGTCTATGCACGTCCTACACTTTTCATTCTGCTTGGGCACAATAATAACTTTGGATAACCATTTTGGGTATTGCACTTACCTGATGAAGTTCGTAATCTGCAACTTCTTCACTTTATAGTGTATGACCTCGTACCTATCCATGACGAAAGCTTGTTTCCTTTATTTCACTTATTTCACTCCCTCATCCAAGTTAAGATAATGATAGATGACAGCAGATCCAATCCCCGACATGTCGTTGTGGCTCCATGTGAAGACATTCTACCTCCCCCTTATTAGATCAATCAGTTTCCTTTTTATCTCTAGCTTTAGGGATAAGACAATTTGTATGATTTTTTTCTGTTCATCTTCCTTGAAGATGATGGATTCTACCTCTTTCGCAGGCTCTCCCTTCTTAAGTTTTTGCTCGCCTCTTGGATCAAGAGTGTTAATATTATATGAGCTCGTATTTATCTTATGGGCCTCCCTCTCTTTCGTCAAGGTAAAGTAGCACTCACGTGCTTCCACTAGATCATCATTTACTTCCTCTTCTCCAAAAGGAGTCGAGAATTTCATCATTTAGTGTACCGTAGAAGGCACGTCCCGGTCAATCACCTCGGTCGGGTTTCCATAAAAGCGTTCATCTCAAAAACTCCTAGGGGGTGGACTTTCTCTTGAAAAAGTACCACTTAAGTCGTTTAATTCAAGATTAAACTATTTAAATGGCTCCGAACAGCTTGTTGAAGAAACTCTTTAGTAAAAAAAAATTCTTAACACAAAATGTGTTTAAAACAGTATGAACGAGATATTTCAGGTATAGGTTTACCAGCTTTGAAAACCAAAACTTACAAAGAAATCAAATCAACACAGACTCAAGAAAGGGATGAGAGGAAGAGGAAGCATACAAGTACAAATTTTTAACGTGGTAAAACCCCACCCAATTGGGGAAACATCCACGGAGATATCTACAAATCAAAAGTAAAAATTCACTAAAATAGACTAACAGGGTACAAACTATTTAACAATCAAGACACACAATCAAGCCTAATCTAAGTTCAGAAATTATACCAACTTCTCTGGCATTTTCTGACTTCTCCCAAGGCTCTAATGTTATTGATGTTCTCTCGGCTTTGTAACTCCACTCCTTTTAGCTTTTCAACACTCCTTCAAGATTTCCGTCAACTCAAATGTTCAGAATCTATCTATCAATACCTTTTAGTGTTGTAGTGTGAAAGTGTAAGTGGTGATGTGCTCTAAATCACATGCATGCAACCCACTCACACTTATTATAAAATGCAAAGAATATTTCTAAAATCAGTTTGATAAAAACTCAGACTTTGGACCTTTCAATTTATCCACAGGTCAAGAGGGAATCTTGCTATATAAAGGAGCCAAGATCCTAAACACTTTCGTCATTCAAAAATATTTACAAATAATTCAAAAAATGTGAAATAATTGAAAGTGTAAATCCCCAATCAAGATCTTAACTAGATCTAAGTCCAAGTACTCTCAAAAACTAAAATAAAAAATGATTTGGTTGGTTTAGGGTTTGAAAGAAACATAAAAGTTTAAAACAACCAATAAAATTAAGATTTCTCGAAAGAAGAAATCAAAACCGGTGAGATAAAGCGTGAAGTGTATCACAGACTCACAAATCTCATATTTTTATGAAAGAAAATGAGATTTGGAAAATGAGACTTGGTTGGTCAAGAGATTAAGAACAAGAGAGGGTGTATCTTCTCAAATCTAGAACTAACTCAACTCTCAGAACTATTTTCAAGTGAGATTTGGCCGAAGTTAGGTTAGGGTTTTTATTTTCTCTCTCTCTCTCTCTCTTATCTTTTTTTCTCTCTCTCTCATAGATAAGGTGAACAAAAGTTGGAAATGAAAGGAAGAAGTCTCCTTTTACGCAAGGAAGAGAAGGATCTGGAAAGTCTCAGGTAAATGGACGATCAGGATTTGATCAAAGGAAATCTAATGGCTACTAAAGCACCGCATTTATAAAAGCTATGATTGTTAACACATGGATCAAGTAAGAACGCGTGTTGACCACAGATTAAAATGATCCAAGCGTTCCCAATCATTCCCAAGTATGTGAGTGTGAAGAAACACAGATCCAACTGTTGTAATACCAACACGTGTAAGGCTAAGATGACTTAAAAAAAGTGTGTTTTTGGTCTTTCAGAAATACAAATTTTACCCACAATATTATTTAGCACTTTCAATTTCTACCCAAGTCAAGTTTTAATAGCTTTTACTAATTACAAAACAGCCCATAACATTGGTAAAAACCAATTTTAAATTTCTAAAAAATTATTTAAAAAATCCTAGAAATGATTAAAATATCCCAAAAATTATGGAAAAATTATTTTATTGGGATTTAACTCACACACACCCATATTATGAAGAATGCAACACATGAATGCACTCCTAGGTTAGGTGTTGGTGTTCTACCTTTAGGAACAATTTGAGGAATTCAAATGAAGAGTTTGAAGGATTTTTGGTCAAACTAAGATATGACTCAATTTTGTCATTAATTCTAAACTAGATGAGCACCTATATAATATAGACTCAAATGAGTCAAAGATATAGGGTGCTTCATCTCTCCACTGAACCCAATCAATGGGTGATGGTACGAGAAGAGTATTTTCTTGCATAGCTTCATACCTTTGAAATAATCCCAAAATATGACGTCGACATAACTCCCCCAAATTGACGAGAATACGGGACACGTTGCAGCCACGTACTTGTGTGCTGACGATGAGAGAGTCATCGTGAGGAGCCAAAATTCCTTTGAAATCTTATATGTAAAAAACTACTACGAGACTGTCCATATCAACTTTCTTCAACTTAATTAAATTAGTCTTGGCCTTGAACAAATTAACTTCTACTTGCTTAGGCCCTACCTTAGCCTTAATCACATGAGCCTTCCTATCGACCAACCATGTTCATCCACCTACAATTCCTCCACATATCTTCTTTACATAAAAATAAATCATATGAAGTTTACCTTTAATGGCACCAGGCTTGGCAGGGAGGTTGGGGTCATCCTTGTCACCATCATCTGACTCCAGATCACTTATGCTTACTCGCACCTCCTTCCTTCTGGGTTTGTCGTACTTCAATAAGGAGTATCTCTTTCCATTGTCATCTCGACTCCACCTTTTATTAATGTATTTCCACGGCTTCCCCTTCTTCATAAAATTCTTAATCCCATCTTTCAGAGAAGAGCACTGGTCTGCGTAAGGCTGTGTTCCTGATGGAAATCAAACCATTTACTCGTGTCCCTCTTGTGAGGGTGCGCTCTCAACTTTTTTGGACACTTAAGTTCTCTGTCGTATTTTATATTATTCAGAATCAGAACAGGAATAACTGTTAATGGAGTGTACTTTGAAAATTTATCATTATTTGACTTCTTCTTTCCTTCCTTATCTTTCTCATTGTCTTGACCTTGGCCAGATTTTTTGCCACTATTCTTTTTTTAGTCTCCTATTTTGGATGCCATGGCCCCCTCTACATTCATGATTCTCCCGACCTTAGCCAGAAATTATGTCATGGATTTTAGAGGATCCTCTGAGAGATTCCAATAGAGTTTTCATGGCTGAAGCCCACTAATGAGAGCTATTATGGAAATAATCTCATCGTAATCCTCAATATCAAGTTTTTCCTTATTGAACCAAGAAATGACATTTCTTAGAGGATCATTTTTTCTTTGTCGGACATCTAATAAATGGGATGATGATTTAGAGGGACGAGGAAAATCCCAAGAGATGATCAGAACCTCCTTGTAGGAAGGTCGACGAGAAGAAAAAGGGTAGAGATGATGATTCAAGAGACCCAAGGAGCCTATGCACGAGGTCAACATGATCTATTTTGGATGCAAATTAATTGCAAGAGGAGATGTTGGAGGTGGAAACGGACTCGCGGAGAAGAAATCCTACCTCAATGAGGCGAAGGCTTGGTGCTCACATCAGACAGATTAACCTGACAGGCGCCGTAAACACTCGACCCGGGAAGGTGAACTAAGATCACCTAGTGGTTGGTTTTTCCAAAGATTACTTATTCGGCGTGCTTCACTTGCACAAAGACCCTCAGGTAGTCACGATGATAGTACGCGAGCGTAAGGTGGCGATAATTTTGGTTGACAATGGCAGTTCAACCGAAGTGTTATTTTAGAGTTATATCAAAAGCCTGAGGTTGAGAGATAGTAGACTCGAGGCATATCACATGCCTCCTATCAGTTTTTTGAGGGAGAGGGTGTACCCACTGTTGTTAATCAAGTTAGAATTTGTGATCGACACTTGGCCCACATATCGAACTATTTTTTCATCCTGGATAAGAATATTCATTCAACGTACAACATCATTTTTGGCATAGTGGGGTTGAAGACTGTAAGGACACAAATTTACAATTGAGTCCATATATAGTTTTGGCTCAATTCCGGACAAAAACATTTATTCATAGGATAGTATTTAATTGTAATATTCTAAAGCCTATGAAGTGTTTGTTGAAGACGTAGCGGCAAAAAGTATAAAGCTTCATCAATATGCCGGTTTGCGTGCCTCGTTTCTACGTCATCAACTATGGTTCCATGCTCCCAAGGTATGAATGCAATTATATACATATAGGAGCTTGGAACAAGTTTATTGGGTGATTAGGTTTTATGAAAACTGCGTTTTGTTTTAAGAAAGAATTAATTAAAACTTTAAATAAATGTTTATAAAGTTTTCTGGGCTAAAAATGAATTTTTCAATCTTTCTGGTCGTTTGTTAGATATGTCGTTCGAATGAGTTTTTTCGTTCGAACCAGATGTCGTTCGAACGAGTTTTGCCAACGAGTTCCCACTAAGGCATATTGGTCCGTCGTTCGAACGAGATTGTCGTTCTAACGAGATTTCCAACGAGCTTCTAATGAGTCCACACTGGAGCGTCGTTAGAAGACTCGTTCGAACGAGATTTCGTTCGAACGAAATGTCGTTCGAACGAGATGCCAGGCGGGAACAGTTTTTGGCAGTTTTTTGGCAGTTTTACACCCACTTCCCCACTTGGTTTTTAACCAACTTTTACAGACTTTAATATGTGCGGGAATGACATTTTCCAACTTAACATTTCCATAACTTTTCCATCCTAGTTTATCTCTTAGAGAGATTTTGAGAGAAAAAATTGTTTAGGAAAATGTTCATGTTTTGAGTGAGATTTTTAGAGAAAAATATTTCATCACTCTAGTGTTTTACACCCATATTGTTTATCCAAGTTCTTATATACATATCAAATTGCTTGGAGTTTGGCACCGGTTTTTCTCTACCGAATTCAAGAAGAGAAGTTTCGAGTTTTGCTTCTACTTCCCACGAAGAAAGAAGAAGTGTTCTTTTGTTGTGATTCTACCCACACAGAGAAAGGCTCCATGTACGGGTGATGGTGACCATATAAAGTCCTATCGGTGGATTCCGAGACCGCGGTGGTGTTCCAAGGTTATCCGCTAGGAAGAGGTGTCTACAAGAAGAAGCGTCAAGGCTTGAGAGGGATCGATTCAGTCGTTGTAAGTCTATCTGTCTTGTACTTGTAATTCCGTATCTAATGGATTTGTGGCTAGGGCCGTCCGAGGTTTTTTTCCGTCTTGGGTTTTTCCTCGTACATCGCGGCGTAGTGTGATATTGTTTATTTTATCTTGCATCATAATTTAGAACGCATGCTTAGGATAATTCAAGATAAAATTTGGTTTAATTATCACACTCAATTTAATTTGGACTTAAATTAAATATTGGGTAAAGTTGTTTAATTCAAGTCTCTTGCTAAAATTGGTTTGGCCTAACTTTGGATAATTGTTAATTATGACTTAGGCAAATTCTAGGGCTTGGATTAATGAATTGGTTTAAGTGAATATATTAATTGATTGATTTTATTGAACCATCATCTTCCTAATGCTTCCGCATCATCTCGAGTTTACATACTTAGGAAATTACAATATTTTTAATTGTGTTTAATTGCAAAAATTAAACTTATAAATCTGGAGGTCCGGCTTTCACAGATTGCTGGCTAGGGCCGTCCGAGGTTTTTTCCCGTCTTGGGTTTTTCCTCGTACATCGCGGCGTAGTGTGATATTGTTTATTTTATCTTGCATCATAATTTAGAACGCATGCTTAGGATAATTCAAGATAAAATTTGGTTTAATTATCACACTCAATTTAATTTGGATTTAAATTAAATATTGGGTAAAGTTGTTTAATTCAAGTCTCTTACTAAAATTGGTTTGGCCTAACTTTGGATAATTGTTAATTATGACTTACGCAAATTCTAGGGCTTGGATTAATGAATTGGTTTAAGTGAATATATTAATTGATTGATTTTCTTGAACCATCATCTTCCTAAGGCTTCCGCATCATCTCGAGTTTACATACTTAGGAAATTACAATATTTTTAATTGTGTTTAATTGCAAAAATTAAACTTATAAAATCTGGAGGTCCGGCTTTCACAGATTGGTATCAGAGCCAAAAATGATAAATTATTTCGTTAAGATCCTTTAAATTTTTGGCTAAACTGGATTTTTCCCCATTTTCAAAATTTCCTATTTTCGATGGTTCAAACTACGCGTATTGGAAAGCGCGTATGAGATCGGCACTAAAATCTATCGACGAAAGAGTTTTGATGTCTGTTGTTAATGGGTGGTCCCCACCAACTTATTTAGTTGAAAATAAACGTGTTATCAAACCCGCCGATAAATGGACTGAAAATGAGTTTAAACTTGCTAATTTTAATTCTCGTGGTTTAAATGCCTTGTTTAGCGCTGTCACACCAGATGAATTCCGACGTATTATGACATGTGAGACCACTAAAGAAGCTTGGGATATTTTACAATTAACTCATGAAGGAACTAGTGTCGTTAAAGATTCAAAACTCCAAAACCTTACCACTCAATTTGAAACTATCAAGATGAATGAAAAAGAAACGTTTGATGAATTTTATGCTAGACTTTCTGATATTGTTAATTCATCTTTTAACTTGGGAGAGAAAATACCTGACGACCATATTGTAAAGAAAATTTTAAGGTCCCTACCCGATAGATTTATTCCAAAGGTGACCGTGTTAAATTCTTTACCCACTTTAGCCTCTACGAAATTAGAAGAGCTTGTAGGTGATTTACAAACCTATGAACTGGATATGTTTCCCTCTAAAAATAAAAAGAAAATTGAAAAGGGCGTTGCTTTAAAAGCCCGAAAAGAGGTTAAACAAGTAGTAGAGAGAGATAGTGATAGTGACTCGGAAGACATGGCTTTATTTGCTCGCAAATTTAGAAAATTTCTTAAAATTAACAAAGATAAATTTAAAAATGATTTTAAGAAATTTGATGCTTCTAAACATGATAAAAGCGAGAAGATTTCTAAAGCCGAGAAGATCCCTAAACCTAGCAATGACAATTTAGATAGGGACGAGTCTAATAAGTGTTTTGGTTGTGAAGGTTATGGCCATAGGGCTTATGAATGCCCCACTAAACTAAGGAAAGAGGGTAAGCGACCCATTTCATATAATGCGACCCTTAGTGATGGTGATAAGGAAGAGAAGCCCGATTCCCCCACCAAGAAAAAATTTGTGGCTTTTATGGCTAGTCATGTGAGTGATAGTGAGAACTCATCGATTGTTGAAACGATAGCACATGCCACTTCCAAGGTCATTGTCCATGATTCTCTTGTTTTTGATGATAGTGAGAGTGAAGAAGAAAGAGAGAGTGAAAATGAAGAAGAGGTTAATGTGAGTGAACTTCAAAATGCTTTTCAAGAGCTTTATAAAGAATCTATTAAATTGAAAAGAGCCAATTTGAAGTTAGAAGCTTGTTTAAGAGAGAGTGTCAAGGTCGTTGATGACAATGATTTAATAGAAGACCTTAGGACACATGTGAAGACTCTTAAAGAAAAGCTTGAATATGTAGAAGGCGAGAGAGATAGCCTTAGAGGTTTAATGGAATCCTTGAAAAATGATCTTCTTGCTTTTTAAGAGCGAAATGTTTTACTAGAATCTAACATTTTAGAATTGGAAAATAAATTAAAAGACTCTAGTAATGTCAAATTTGATTTGTACTGTCGTTCGGAAAAATTAGATAAAATCTTAGGAACGGTCCAAATTAAAAATGACACTTGTGGTTTAGGCTTCAATAATTGTAATGAATTTACCTTTAAAGTCAAAACCAATATTTTAGGAGAATCTACTAGGAATACATTTAAAGATCACTCCTTAAGTAAATCTTTTCGACATGTTCTCACTTGTACACATTGTGGTCGACAAGGTCATCTTAGGAAATTTTGTTTTGATCTAAAACGAATTCCTAGAAAGCCCCATAGTAAAGTAACCACGGTAGTTAAAGTTCCTACACCCCAAGATAGTCATTCTTCATTAATTTGGGTTAAGAAATCCGACTTGGTTGCCTTGCAAAATAGGTTTTTTGATTCTCATTTACTTTCACATGCTTCCTCCCTTGCTAAATCTAAAGGATGAATGTGTTAGTGTTTGCATCGTTTGTACTTCATGCTATATTCACATGCTAAATGTATGCTTGTTTAGTCATTTTCTAGTCATAGACTTATTTCATATCCCATGCTAGAAATCATGACTTGTTTATCTTTTTGTATTATATTTTTTGTTTGAATTAACTGAAAAATATAAAAAGATTTTTGTTTTTCATTTGTGTTTTATTTATTTCATTTAAGCTTAATGAAAAATACAACTGATTTTTGTTTATCCTTTTGAGTATATATATTTATTTTTGGTTAAAAATGTCAAAAACTCAAAAAGATTTTATTTTGTGTGTATTTTAGTTTGACACACTTTATGTGGCATATATTTGTGTTTGAATCCCATATTTTACGCTCCCTCGTGGCTAGAACTTTTGGTTTAGATTTTCAATCCTTAAAATGTTCTTTACCATGTTTTATCTGGAGTAGTTGGATTTTGTATTGTTTAAATGGATTCTATTTCTATATGCCTCTATTCACACATGCACGAGCTCTTTTGAAATCTTAATGTCACATGTTATATTTGAGCTTTTTGAGGTGTTCTCCTACCAATCTAGTCATCTACATATCTATGACCTAGGAGGACTAGTGCATGTCAAAATCCGTTGCATGTGAGATTTGTGTGAAAATGAAAACATGATAAATAAAATGTGCACGGGGAAGGGCTCCGAAAGGATGAATTAAATCATTTGCGATAGTAAGCCACCGTTTATTGGATCTAAAAGAAATACGTGATCCAAAGGCCTAAAACAGAATATATGGCATTAAAAAGAAAAACAATTGCCAAGGCCTATGTTTATTTGATATATTCATTCAAAACAATTGTCAACGGTTTGCACAATGTCCGTTTATCCTAGTTGTCTTTAATGTCATGACTCTATTTGGTTTGTAGAATCATCATCATGCTAGGCTTGTATGCATTGTGTATGTTTGTTCATTGAGTTCAATCTTTATATTGTCACATGAGGTTATATTTAAATGTGATAAAGTTTGCAATCAAATGAGAACTCCGTGAATGTTTATTAAGTGTTCGGGTCTAAATTTAATTGTTGCTAGTTCACACCCCAACACTTACGTTTCCATATGACACATTTTTGCCATACGAGTGTACAAACTTATTGTATTTTGTGTCATGTGTGTGTTTATATCTATATATATATGCAAGTACTTAGTGGTATATATATATATATATATATATATATATATATGATATTTGTTTGTCTTTGCCTTGCTTTTTTTTGCCCATATGCTTTAATGTCTTAACACTTTAAGCTTCAACGTGTTTATTAGTTCTTTATCCTTTGTCTATTCCTGAACAAAAAGGGGGAGAATGATGATAGGGGGAGAAATGGTATCTAATCCTATTATTATCGTATCTCAGTTTGGGGGAGATTTATCTTAGGGGGAGACGTCTTTCTAAGTAGGTCATGTGTTTGATAAAGGGGATAATTAATTTAGGGGGAGTAATGAATTAAAATTGCATTTAATACTTTGATATTCCCTATGCATTTGATGAGTTTGCTTAAGTGTGCAGGATTTATTCTAAAGCGGCATTGCTTAATGACAAAGCGTTTGATCCTTGGGTTGAGTCAAGTTTGGGTGGGTTATGTTTTTGTGTATAGTGAGCTTGACGGCCCTTTAGGATTTTTTTGTTTTGGTTTTCGTTCCGGGATAGCCAAAGGGGGAGATTTGTAAGGACACAAATTTCCAATTGAGTCCATATATAGTTTTGGTTCAATTCCGGACAAAAACATTTATTCATAGGATAGTATTTAATTGTAATATTCTAAAGCCTATGAAGTGTTTGTTGAAGACATAGCGGCAAAAAGTATAAAGCTTCATCAATATGCCGGTTTGCGTGCCTCGTTTCTACGTCATCAACTATGGTTCCATGCTCCCAAGGTATGAATGCAATTATATATATATATATATAGGAGCTTGGAACAAGTTTATTGGGTGATTAGGTTTTATAAAAACTGTGTTTTGTTTTAAGAAAGAATTAATTAAAACTTTAAATAAATGTTTATAAAGTTTTCTGGGCTAAAAATGAATTTTTCAATCTTTCTGGTCGTTCGTTAGATATGTCGTTCGAACGAGTTTTTTTGTTCGAACCAGATGTCGTTCGAACGAGTTTTGCCAACGAGTTCCCACTAAGGCATATTGGTCCGTCGTTAGAAATGTCGTTCGAACGAGATTGTCGTTCTAACGAGATTTCCAACGAGCTTCTAAAGAGTCCATACTGGAGCGTCGTTAGAAGACTCGTTCGAACGAGATTTCGTTCGAATGAAATGTCGTTCGAACGAGATGCCAGGCGGGAACAGTTTTTGGCAGTTTTACACCCACTTCCCCACTTGGTTTTTAACCAACTTTTACAGACTTTAATATGTGCGGGAATGACATTTTCCAACTTAACATTTCCATAACTTTTCCATCCTAGTTTATCACTTAGAGAGATTTTGAGAGCAAAAATTATTTAGGAAAATGTTCATGTTTTGAGTGAGATTTTTAGAGAAAAATATTTCATCACTCTAGTGTTTTACACCCATATTGTTTATCCAAGTTCTTATATACATATCAAATTTCTTGGAGTTTGGCACCGGTTTTTCTCTACCGAATTCAAGAAGAGAAGTTTCGGGTTTTGCTTCTACCTCCCACGAAGAAAGAAGAAGTGTTCTTTTGTTGTGATTCTACCCACACGGAGAAAGGCTCCATGTACGGGTGACGGTGACCATATAAAGTCCTATCGGTGGATTTCGAGACCGCGGTGATGTTCCAAGGTTATCCGCTAGGAAGAGGTGTCTACAAGAAGAAGCGTCGATGCTTGAGAGGGATCGAGTCAGTCGTTGTAAGTCTATCTGTCTTGTACTTGTAATTCCGTATCTAGTGGATTTGTGGCTAGGGCCGTCCGAGGTTTTTTCCCGTCTTGGGTTTTTCCTCGTACATCGCTGCGTAGTGTGATATTGTTTATTTTATCTTGCATCATAATTTAGAACGCATGCTTAGGATAATTCAAGATAAAATTTGGTTTAATTATCACACTTAATTTAATTTGGACTTAAATTAAATATTGGGTAAAGTTGTTTAATTCAAGTCTCTTGCTAAAATTGGTTTGGCCTAACTTTGGATAATTGTTAATTATGACTTAGGCAAATTCTAGGGCTTGGATTGATGAATTGGTTTAAGTGAATATATTAATTGATTGATTTTATTGAACCATCATCTTCCTAACGCTTCCACATCATCTCGAGTTTACATACTTAGGAAATTACAATATTTTTAATTGTGTTTAATTGCAAAAATTAAATTATAAAATCTGGAGGTCCGGCTTTCACAAAGACGTTTGAAGTCGTCTCATCCACTATGAACCAATAGTTGAAGTTCTTCATAAACTATCGGGGCAGCATGGTGAAGGGAAGCCAGGTCGAAGCCAGAGAATGCTAATACACCTCTATAGAGCAAGAAGAGTAGAAGAAGATGATAATGACTTATAAAATCGAGATGTTAAACCTTTGAGATGAAGATAAGTTGATCAAAGGCCAGGTCGTAAAGGAGATCAAACCAATTATCTTGGATGACGAGCACCCGAAGAGGATAACCCAGATGGGCTCATCGCTGGACCATGCGCTTAAAAAGGAGTTAATAGAATTTTTGAGGTAGACAGACACTGTGTTCGCTTGGAGTCATAAGTAGGGCTGTAAATCGGGCTGGGTGAGTCGGGCTTGAGGTTGCTCAGGCTCGGCCCGAACTACCTTATTCAGGCTCAAGCCCGAGCTCGGCCCGAACTGAAATTTTCTACTTAAGCCCGAACTCGGCTCATTAATATTTCGGGCTTCGGGCCCGATTTCGGGCAGGCCCGAATTCATTTTTTTTTGTTAAAAAAGGTTTGAATTAATGTTTTTTCTTGTGTTTCCATCATGGAGAAAATGTATACACTAAAATATAATTGATATTTCATAAAATAAAGTATATAATGATAAAATGTATTAAACTAAAATAAGGGAGGTAAGAATGAAAACTTACAATGACTAATTATATTTCATACATATAAAATTAGTTAACATAAATATGTCATATTTTTTAAAATTATTTATTTATTTATTTATATATTCAAAGTTCGGGCTCCGGGCCCAATTCGGGCTTGGCAAAGTTCGGCTCAAGCTCGGCCCGAATTCATTCGGGCTTGAAATTTTGGCTCAGGCTCGGCTCGGCTCAAACTCAAATAAAGCTCGGCCCAAAAATAGCGGGCCGAACGGGCGGGCTTCGAGCTTGTCCGGCTCAATTTACAGGCCTAGTCATAAGGACATACAGATGATTAATCCAGGTTTCGTCTGCCACAAGTTAAGCATAGTGAAGGACGTTGAGCCTGTGAAGCAAAAGTGTTGTGTCTTTAGTCAAGATAAGAGCATGTATATACAAGAAGAAGTTGAAAAGTTGTAAAAGGCAAGCTTCATTGAGGATGTAAAGTACCCAAAATGGCTCTCGAGCATGGTCATAGTCAAGAAGAAAAATGATAGCTGGTGCATGTGCACTGATTTTACAGACCTGAACAAAATGTGCCCCAAAGATCACTACCCCTTGCCCAGGATTGACCAGTTGGTCGATGCTATAGAAAGGCATGAGCTGCTTAGTTATATGAATGCTTATTCAAATTATAACAAGATTAAGATGAAGCTAGAAGATCGGGAGAAGACCTCGTTCATCACCAATCGAGGTACTTACTGCTACAATGTTATGCACTTCAGGAGAAAAAATATTGGGGTAATATATAATAGGCTGGTGAATAATGTCTTTGAAGATTTGATCGACAAAAATACAGAGGTTTATATCGACGACATGCTGACAAAGAGCAGAAAAACTGCTGATTATATCTGAGATTTTGGATAAACTTTCGACCAGTTAGAAAAACACCAGATGAAGTGCGTCTTAAGGGTAAAAGAAGAAAAGTTTCTAGTCTTCATAGTCAACCAAATAGGCATTGAGGCCAACCCCAACAAGATCGAGGCACTGATTCACATGCAGTCCCCAACAAATAAGAAAGAGATTCAGAGGATAACTTGACACGTAACCGCACTGAATAAATTCGTCTCAAAGATACTAATAAGTGTTGTCTATTCTTCAAGGTGCTACAAAAGACCTTCGAATGGAATGACGAGTGTAAGGCTACATTCCTAAAATTGAAGTGATATTTGGGCGCTGCACCATTGCTATCAAGGCCAGATCTGAGTGATAAGCTTTATTTATATTTGGTTGTGCCTGAGTCTACACTTAGTTCGATTTTAGTTCGACGAGAAGTAGGGGTACAGAGGATCATGTATTCCACCAATAAGGAATATCGTGGGGCGAAAATACGGTACCCTATGCTAGAGAAGTTGGCCTTAGACCTAATTGAAGCCTCCGGGAGTAAGTTGTACTTAAAAGTGCACACTATTATCCTCTATACAGACTTGACCCTACACTAAGATGTTCACAAGCCTGAGAAATGGATCGGACTTATGGCCACGGTAATAGAATTAAGAGAGTAATATAAACTAAGGACGACAATCATGGGCCAAGCAATGGCTGATTTCATTACAAAATTCACATATGAAGAAAAACCTACCGAGTAGACTTCCACGAAACAGAGATCAATAGCAAAATCGATAAAGTAAACTTCTACAAAATGGAGCTTAGCACAAAAGAATACCAATCAGACTACTCTGGAAGAAAGTTTAATAATTTGACTAGATGAGTAGACTTATGTAGAAGATAGCTCATTGGTAAACCCTGCCGAGCAAGTCATTGATGTATCAGTTCAAAAATGGATGCCTGATTAAAGGGAGATTTGAGGAGGAACCTTTACTTCGGCAATTGTTCATAGATGATTTGTCTTGCGCCATTGGCCTTGGAGCAAGCATGATAATAACAATTCACGATGGGACCGACATAGAGTACGCTCTCAGGTTTCATTTTGAAGCTTCTAAAAATGAAAAGGAGTACGAAGACCTCATAACAGGATTTAGGCTAGCATCATCCCTGGGCGCCGAGCAAATACTGGTACATAGTGACACTTAGATTATAGTAAATCAAATTCTAGGTATTTATGAAGCGTGAGAAGAATCCATAGCGAAGTATCTAGTCAAGGTAAAACGATTATTGTCAAATTCTCAAATATAAAGATGAGCAGAATACCAAGGGATGAAAATGCACGAGCAGATGCACTCGTTCACTTGGCGTTTGCCACATGGATAAAACAAAGAAGAACAGTGCTTATAGAAATCCTCATGGACTGCAAAAGTGATAAAGATAATGTTAGTGTGATGGAAGTACACTTGGGACCATCCTGGATGGAACCCATACGAGTATATTTAAAGATCGATGTAGTTCCGATAAATCTAAAAGAAGAGAGAAGACTCCAATACAAGGCGACGAGGTACGTGTTAGAAGGGGGAATTTTGTACATAAGAGGATTTATCATATCATTGCTCAGATGTGTTCATCCAATCGAAGTCAATGACTTAATAAAGGAAGTGAATTAAGGCTCTTGTGGAGCACACTCAATAAGTAGGTCATTGGTTAAATGAGTAGCCACGCACGATTACTATTAGCCAACTATGAAGATAGATTTTGTAGACTTTGCAAGGAGATGTGATAAATGCCAAAAATATGTTATAATCCACAGAAGTTTGAGATCCTCCCTCACACCGATCACATCCCCTTGGCCTTTTTCCATGTGGGGGATTGATCTAGTCAGCCCACTTTCGAAGACAAAAGGCGTATCCAAATACCTGATCAACGTAGTGGACTATTCCACCAAATGGGTAGAGATCGAACCCCTGGTGGAGATGCCATTGGAGAAACTCTTCCATTTCCAAATGATATATGCCTTTTATACTAATCATAACACTCAATTAGACAACCAAGAGTTTAAAGATTATTTTAAAATCCAGAAATTGCACTCAATATAAGGTCACCCATAGTGTAACAGATAGACAGAGGTGACGAATAAAATTTTATCGGACGAAATGAAGAAAAGGTTGGACGATGCCAAAGGGAAATGAATTAATGAGTTACAAATCATTCTCTGGGCATACATAACAATGACGAGATCAGCAACAAATGAAACCCCTTATAAGTTAGCTTTTGGAACAGTGGCAATAGTCCCAACGGAGATTGTTCTGATAAGAAGATTGGATTTAAACTTAGTAGAAGAAGTCAGGGAGCACGCAGCGCTTTGGGTAGCCACATACCAATAACAAACTATTTGGTTTTTACAACAAAAGAGTAAAATCGAGCATTTTAAAAGAGGGAGATTACACGTATAAAAAGGTCATCCATAAGAGGAACAAACTAGAACCTAACTGACACAACTTGTACAGAGTATATAATGTCGTGCGACTGGGAACTTACATAATTAAAATGTTGGAAGGAGAACAATTCAATAATCTATGGAACTTGGAACATTTAAGGAAATACTATCGTAGCGGCATCTATCGAGTTGAAATAAAAAATGTAAAGTCTTTTCATTCCTTTGTAATTCAATTTAGTGATAAATGAAAATAAAAAATTCTCCCATGCATGCTGTCATTTCATTCTTTTTGTTGGTATGGAATATGTTCAAGAAGCACAAGACATCTTAGTAGCACATCTCAATATGCACAACTAAAACCAAACTTCATGTATGGCCTCGCCTTCGGACAGGCCACGAACAAGAAGTTTACCAAATTTAAAAAATCCGTTGCAGTCATATGAACAATAAGATCCAACCATAATTGACCAATGTAGGTATATATCCTAATATATTTGGTCGACTCGGGTAACCAATGCTTACAAGTGGTCAAAATGATAAGATCCGTACATACGACTAGTAAATTGGCACAAGCATTGGTGAAGCCTAAGTTAGGAGAACCCAGGATCATCCAAAACTGGTAGCTAGTAAGGCAGATTAGGTAGATAATAACCGACCACATGATCATAAGACTAAACTATTAGCAGGACCATCTCAAATACTAAGTAGGTAGGAAGTTGAAATGGCGGATAGGCAAAGCGCTACAATAAGCCTATAAGACTAAAACTAACTAGGTTAAAGAGATCTGATCACATTTACTTATCATTTATTAGAGAACTCTAATCACAAGTGGTGGTCAGAAATCTAGTCGAGAAAAAAAGTCTTTAACATATGCATATCAAAACAAGCATAAGTAAAGTATTCATTACAAACCATAAATGTTAACCTGATCATTACAGACCAAGGCATATGATAATGTTTGAAACTGTTCAGTGCAAAAATACAAAGACCTTCACTAAAATAAAGAGGTATAAGAGGACTAGGCTAGAGGAATGTCACTAGATTCAGAATTAGCGACATCGTGAGTTAGACCATCAGTAGGGGGATCAATTATGACATTGTTCTCTACGAAGGAAAGAGCAGTTGCACCAGCTGAAAATTGGTCAGCTTTACTAGCCGGTCAGCTTTGGTATCAGACACTTTCACCTCCATTAATGGTTCGTTCATCATCACCTTCCCATTTATTGACCTCCTCTACTATGTCGGGATAATGCTTCAAAACTCCCTTATACAGTTCTCCATATCCGTCGAGGGAAATATGACAGACTCTTAAATTTCTACTCACCAGATGACTTAAACTTCTCCACCACTGTCTCTTCAGGCTTGGCCAAGGCCTCCTCAGCTTGCACAAGCTTTTGGTTGGCCATATACAAAGCTTGATTAGACGTCGTTAGATCATCATTTGCCTTTTTTCAAGGCCTCTTCCATGCACTTGAACTTAATAACTGAAAACGATAGAGGACCCCTAATTTTTAAAATTTATAAAAAGTAATTTCAATTTCCTTTAAATAAGCAGAATGAAGATGGTTCAACAAAACAAGTACATAAACCAAATTTTAATTTCTCGCAAATTAAAATAAAACTTAACTCAAAGTGAAATTAAATTAAATAAGAAATACATTTTTCACTTAAACAACTTAATTTAACCCAAGTCCAAGAAAATTTCCTAACATAAATAATTAATCATTTTTTGCAAATTAGGCCAATCCAATTTTATCCAATTAAAGTTAATGACTTGAACTAAATTAATTTACACACTACCCAAATTAATTTTAGCACCAACTTAAGCATGAGTAGTGATTTAAACCAATTTTATCTTTTTACCTAAGCATGCATCTAATGTGAATTATGCAAAAGATAAAATAAACAAATAACCACTACGCCGCGATGTACGAGGAAAAACCCAAAATGAAAAAAAATCTCGGACGGCCCTAGCCTTAAGTCCACTAAATATGGTTTTATGATTACAAGACAGATGACTTATAACAACTCGACTTGACTCCGTCCAAGCCCCTGACGCGTCTTCTTGTAACTATCTTCGCCTAGCCGACAATCCCGGAGTCCACCGGAACCTTGGAATCCACCAATGAGGCCTTTGGAACAACCGTCAACCCGCACCCGAAGCCTTTCTCCGAGTGGGAACGCCGCAACATCAAACATGTCTTCTTCTTTGTGGGATGTAGAAGTAAACCCAAACAACTCTTCAATTAGGTAGAGTAAAACCCGGTGCCAACTAAACTCCAAGCAAGATATATATATGTAGAGACTTGGATTAAACAAACTATGGGTGTATAAAACCTTGATTTTGTTCTAAGGATTAAAACAATTTAACAAAAATCAAGGGGACTTTTTATTGGTAGAATTTGCTCTAAAAAAAACTATCTTAGATGTGTGAAAAAGTCTTGTGAAAATTGTTGTTCCCGCACTAGTTAAATCTGTCAAAAAGTTAGTGGGGAAAAAGTAGAGGGAAGATGGAAAAAACTGTCAAAAAACTATTCCCGCCAAAGTCGTTCGAACAACATTTTCGTTCGAACGACATTTTCGTTCGAACGAAATTCTCGTTCGAACGACTTTACTAACGATGTTCCAGTGAGAAAAAGGAAAACTCGCTAGAAGTCTCATTCGAACGACCTGGGAATCTCGTTCGAACGACTTACCAGAAAATGCAAAATTTCATTTAAGCCCAAAACTTTTATGAAAAGTTTAAAAAATATTTTCTGATTAAAACAAAGTCGTTAAAATTATTTATAAAAAAATTATAAATTACACCCAATAAATTTTCAAGCTCCTATATATATATAAAATGGATTCATACCTTAGGAGCATTGAAACCAATGTTGTTGACATAGAAACGAGGCACACTAAACCCGGCATATGATGAATCTTTATAATCTTGACCGCTACGTCTTCAACAACACGTCATAGGTTTGGATGGATACACTTGAACACTATCCTATGACTCAAATGTTTTTGTCCGAAATTGAATCAATACTACATTAATACTCAATCGGAGACTTGTGTCTTTACAATATCGTGAGTATTAGCCTGATCCTTCGGCTTACAAACTTCATCCTCGGCCTGGCTAATGACCTCCTCATTTTTCTACTTTAACTCAGTACATGTCTTCTTCAGATCATCCGCTGTCTCTTGTAGGATGTTCTTAAGCTCAGTATTCTCCTTGGTTAGTGCCTCAATAGTACTTTTTAAGCTCCTCGTAAGCTATGTGGTTGGTTATCGCCTTCTGCCTCAAAATTGTGGTGGTCATCGAGCTCTGGAAATAAATTATGAGGTCATGAAACTGATAAAATAAACCCAGCCTCCACAGAGCATCCGAGTCATAACCCCTCCAAAACCTGAAGCGTTTGTTATGCACGTGGTAGCCATACAGGTTGGTCGCATTGTTCATCTGCTGGTAAATTTAATTTGGATCGTTCTTCAAAATTCGGTAGATGGCTGGGATCAAACTTGAAGTCCTTCACCTCTCTATAGCGAGAGGTCGACCCCTGAGTACGAAAGAGCTCACGAAATGGCTATCCCTCTATTTGGATCCTTGAAGCGCCGGCTCCAACTCTTGGAACCTTCGGATCACCTTGAGGTATAGGGCTATCAAAAGGCCTTTTGTGGCTTTTACCTTTGATTTGGCCCTCGCGTCAGCCTCTGCTTCATCAGCTGTCTGAGTATTTATCTTGGCATGCTTTCGATCATCAGGTTGGTCTCAAATAAAACCACTCCTTCCAATGGGATTGTTATTTCTAAAGGGGGCTCCACTAGGAGGAGTACGATACCCGACACCTATGAATTTGGATATTAAGAACAAATTCTCAAACTTCGAAGGGTTGGGCACAGAGTAAGTCTCAACCAGATCTTGCAACACGAGTGGGAGCTTAGGAGACTTCTTCACAAAAAAGAGAGCTAAAATATCAATAAATCATAACTTCAAGGAGACATCAAAATGCAAGAAAAGGCATAGATTTTTCCATTCTGTTCGGCCTAATCCACTCGCGTGGAACCTTACATGACATATCCTTTTCATTGCTCCTGAACTCCCAATCATCCTTGACAGATACAAATTGACCCTTCCAATTATGGTTACTAGACTTGACGACCTTAACCATCCTCAAGTTGGACTTTCTAGGGGAAAATAGTAATATCTCGGGTCATTGGCATTATCCTTTAAGCCATGGACATATTTAAATATATCCCCTATAAGGTCAAACCCAGTCTGTCCTTTCTAGAACATTATAGCCCATAGGATAGTCCTATAGGCATTGGGAGGGAGCTAGGTGAGGGTGACATCATATCCATTCAAAATGGACCTAATAACAGGATGAAAAGGTAAACGGAGCCCCACTTGGAGTGCCCATGTGGGTAGGTAAACTTCGTTTAAGCCCAGGGTATCATAAAATCTCTCCTCATTACTGGACAACCCAGTAGAAAAGCTAATTGGTATGGATTATTTCTCTGTCAGATCGTCTAATTAATCCTCTAAAATATCACAGGCATACCGTCTGTCATCAGTGGTAGAGGGATCATAAGAGTCAGAGGAATCCCCTAAGGCACTCTCATCACCAAGTGATACCTCGATAGGAGAAGGGGAATGAATGGGTCTCATAGGCTCAACTCTCTCAGGTGAAGAGTCCAAATCAACAATAGACATGTCCGATACAATGTTCACAAATTTGCCAATACCAGTTTGCTGCCCTGATTGATCTGCTATTTTTAGTCCCTCAAATTCAGGGGCTTCAAATTCCGCACCAACATGTAATTATGCGGAACCACCAAATGAGATTGTGGTAGGGGAATATTTAGGATGCTCAGGTTCGTCTTTAAGTCGAATAAGCTGAAGGGGTTTTGGAAACCTCTTAGCAAGAATATCTGAACAAGATTCTTTTAATTCAGTTTGGTATTCTATCATCTCCGAACCTGGGGTTCGTAACTCATCAAGGCAAAATGAAAAATGGGATACACTAAATCTTGGTGGATATTCAATATTTAACATCAAAAGTTTTGATTGCTATAAACACAACAGAACCAAAAAAATCCCTAAAACACGATGAAACATTAGGCCTACCATCTCACTGGCCACCTAAACGATTGATCCTCGAAATAAACACCAAGCGCAGTTAAATCCAATAATAAGAAAGAAGAAGGTAGAAATAACTACACAAATATTTTAGAAGTTTGATTAAAAAAACCTAGAACCTTCAAGAATAAGCAGCGATGTACCCGAAAATCCTAAGAAAGGTTAAAGATTGCTGAAAAATTCCTACGCTTTGGTGCAAGATAAACAAAATAAAGAAATTTCAATGGAGATGCAAGGAACTAAACGAAGTTGGCCGGAGGTGAAGGAGTTTCTAGGAAGCGGAGGGTTTTCTCTCTCTAAAACAATCAATCAAATTTGAAAGGTTGTAGAAGTTCAAGCGCTTCAAGTCCAATGATTTTATATCTTTTTTGGCGAAAAGACTCATTCACTCATGACATATGACGTCATGCCTAGAAAAGCAAATAGACGCCATTAGAATGACGCACACACTACCCCATGCACGCATAACAAAAGCTTCGGATGCCAGTCCTAATCACTTAACACGCGGCAGTCCAATGCTAAACCCTTAACATGTTACAAGTGTACTTGCTCGGCGCACATCGGGAACAATTTAAGAGGATATGATTCCTGAAGGCCGATAATATTCTCCTATTTAGCACTCCATTCATTCATTTTCCTAAAGCACTCCTCTGAAAATCAAATACTCCAGAGGACCTGCTACAAGTTCTAGTCATGAATGAAGTCTTGGGGGATTTTGTTATACCATAAATATGGGACTCCTTATGAACCTCTCATAAGGAGACACATGTACTCATTAAAGCATATAATGAGGTCGGCCTAACACGGAATCTAATCGAATGGAGTAATATGGTCGGCTTAGGTAAGAATGTGCTCGACCAGGCAGAATTATCAACTATCCCAGCACTGTCAACACGGTTAGTTAAACCTGTCCATGCCAGCTTGTCCCAGTTTATACCACATAATAAAATACTAACAATTATGCTCATACCATCTGCACACGTGAGGGAGATAAGCAATATTCCTCCTTTATCGTGCTGTAATAAAATCATGATTATCCATGTATTGGGATTTAAAAGGTGTACTTGACTAACCTTTAAAAGCATGCCACCTGTCCCACTACACCATCTCTCCTCTAGCAACCTATAAATAGCACACAATCCCTTATTATCAGGGATCGAGATATATTCTACCTAATTGTTGCGCTACAAAAACCTAGAGAGAACTCAAGAGCTTGTATCCAACCCATTTTCATGGCTGTTGCCCGTTGAAAGCAATATATAATCACCCCTGCACCTATAGACGTAGGCACCACTTTGGGCTGAACCATGTAAACCCCTGGTTTCCTTCTTTGTCTCTCTCTTCACCTCATTTTGGCATTTTAGTTGTGACTATTTCTTTATCTGTTAGTGTTTACTATTGGTATATTTAAGTTAAGGCCCATAACTTCATATATTAGTTTTAGACAATAACACTAGGCATGAAAAAGACCTTAGGGGAACCCTAAGCACTAAGTGCCCCAACTTTGGTCGGCTAAAGTTTTGAACGGGTGGACTGTCCTGCGACTAGGTGTATTTTCTCTATAGTTGTTCCTAGACCAAAGATACTATGATGGCACGTCCTAAAAGGTAATACAACTAATAAAACGTTCTCGGCATAAAATAATGGGAAAATATAGGATATAAAATTAACTTATCATTTCATTCACAAAAGATTTATTTTTACGAAAGTGCTTGATCGATCAAGTTATGAAATGGATACACACAGGGACTTAATAAAAATAACCATCATCTACGACGAGTTAATTACTCGGTGATCTCAGCTTGGTGACTATCATCGGGATTAGGTTGAAGATCATAGTCATTATCATAAGACAACAATAATTCTTCACTAGTTGACGAGGAACAACATCTAGAGGAATCCAACCTTTTTTACTCCAAATAAGAGGATACCGATAAGTAGGGCATTCGAATTGATACCACTACCAAAGCTCAGAGTCTTTAGGAACATTCATGACAGTTAAGGCATTAAGCCAACTGTTGATGTCAAAAAATGGACTATATCCAATTTTCTAATCATGGATAAAATATAAGATTGCAATAAGATTATCAAATAAAATACAAAGAGTTTTAAAGTGGTTCGGTTGTATAAGAGAGCCTACGTCCACTGTTAAATTATTGACTTGAGTGATTACAAAAAACTAGGTACTCTTATTATGAAGAATATCCTAGAATCCGTTCGATCTTGCCTTTTGTGAAAGGAAAACGATGTATTTATATTGACCTGAAAATCAAGGGTTAGAATGCGTTTATATATTCAAGCATTTACACCCGTACATAATTATTGATACAAAAAATTATCCACTTACGTGGACTAATCAGAGACGGACATGTGTTATCCAACATGGCAAGAATCTTAATCAGTAAAACAAGACTCTCCGACCAATACATGGGAGGTTGACCAACATGCAGAATGCCGACTAATAATAAGAAGATCGACCAACATGGTCAGAAAAGCACCAACAGTCATGTACATTATGAACCTCATGTACTGATGTAAATGCCTAATTTATAAAGGCATTCTATCCATTTACATTACATCTTTTTATCTCCCCAAAAGACTATAAATACATTGTAACCCCATTATGAAGGGGAGAGGTTCAATACGTTCAATACGTTCGAAACATCCAAGGTAAAGGCAATAAAAAGAACAGTCGACATAGGCTTTCCAAAACTGCCGAACCACTTTAAAAACTCTTTTGTCTTACTTATATGTATTTGTGATTAAGTAATCAGACCTATTCTAGTTTTTTACATCAATAGATTGGCGTCGTCTATGGGGAGGTATTTCTAAACGTTCTCATTCACTTACGATAATCCAAAGATGACTCATATTCCTTAGTCTAGTGATAGAAACGATGACAATCCGCCTATTTCATCTGCTCCTCCAATAAATAATGATCTGAACGAAATCTTGGCTAGTATCGCTAGAGGACAGGATGCCATACAATATACAATCATGAAATTATCCCAAACACTACAGGTCAAATCTCCTACCTTGTCTATTCCTAGAAATATGCCACCGCCACCTCCAAGAACCCGCAGGCATAGCCACTCTAGGACTTCCAGAGATACGTCCTATCGTTTATGAGTAAGTTCTTCCCTTAGGAGGTATAGCCATTCTAGGACTTTCATAGATACGTCCTATCGTCCAGGAGTAAGTTCTTCCATCAGGACCTCAGAGTCATATGACAAGTAGTCTTTTTCTCCCGAAAGGTTAAGTGCCTTAGAAAAAATGAGCTAAGCATCAACCTTTGATCGTCTGGGACCCAGAGGGAATAAAAATATTCTCAGGGTATTATCAAGGCATACTCGATGACCAACCGACCAACATGAGGCCTCAGCCCAATCCAGATCATGAGCCCGATGATTTATCCATGCCGAGCAGACCTCTCAGGAGGAAAGCTCAACACAAACAGTTAGTCGAAATAGCTGAATTGCATCGCATAAATCTGATGTGGGCAATCATGCATGAAAAGGCTCAATCCAAAGGTTGGAAGACAGGTTGGGAGAAATGGTAAAAGTGAAGAACCCTTTGCAATGAAGCTTTGTGAAAGGGTCTCCTTTTGTTCAAGCTATTGTGGATTTTCCTACTCCTTCGAAGTTCAAAGCTCCCGTTGTTACTCCTAAGTATGATGGAAAAATTGACCCTGTTCTTCACATAGAACAGTATCAAGCAGCAGCAGACATTTATGTTATCCCCGACGAGATGAGATGTACGACATTCTCAGGTACCATAATAGGTCCTGCCCAAATATGGTACAATAGCCTACCTCGGGGGAAAATTGTTGGTTTTAACTAAATTGTCGAACTGTTCATTAGCAATTTCTCCTTTGGGGATAAGCCAGTAAAGAGAGTAGCTTACATGTTAAGCGTGAGGCAACGAGTAGGAGAAAGCACTAGGGACTACATCACTTGCTTCAACAATGAAAAGTTAGAGGTTATTGATTACGAGGAAAAGATAACCATCACAACTCTTATGAGTGGATTACTTCTCGAGAAGATTTATTACATTCATGCTAAAGATCCTTCCAAGACTATGACAGAATTGATGGCCAAAAAAGCCAAGACAATGAATGTCGAGAAAGCAATGACAGCAAAGCAGAGCTCGGTCACAAAGCCTAAGGTCAAAACTGAGAAGAAGGATCAAAAGGAGCATAAGGATAAGAAAGATTTAAAGCAAAAGAAGATTGATGACAGGTTTAGGAAGTACAACAACTACACTCCATTAACGATGGACATTCACCATGTTTTAGAGGAAATTAAGCATAGCAAGGAGGTACGTTGGCCAGAGAAATTAAGAGCACCTGCTAGTAAAAGGGAAAGATCCAAATACTGTGAATTTCACAAGAACCATGGGCATACGATAAATTATTGTATTGCTCTGCAAAATGAGATAAAAACCCTCATCCACCAGGGAAAATTGGACAAGTTTGTTGATCGACAGGGCAATAGATGAGCTCGACATAGGTCAAAGTCTCCATAAAAGCCCAGGGGAGAGAATAAAAGAAATCATGAGACAATCCTGAAGATGATCCCGCTTTCACCAAAAAATCCAAGCAACCAAAATGTGAGGTATTTACACTTAGTTTTGGATCCTTTAATTATTATATGATTACAGGTGGAGACACTAGAGGTGGAGATCACACTGCAGAGAGAAACGCTTACCTCAATGAGGCTTTAGCTTGTTCTTACATCTAGAGGATCAATCTAGCCAACGAAGATAGGCCGAGGAAGGTGAATAAAGAAAAATTAGTGCATGGGTTTTCCAAAAATGACCTGTCGAGATTTCTGTACCCCCATGATGACCCTCTGGTGATCAAATTCAGATATCAGGATACAACTGTTTCCAGGGTGCTGATTGACAATGGTAGCTCAACAGCTATCATGTTTATTCCTACTTTCAAAAGATGGATTTGAAGACCACAGGCCCTTAATCAACTTTTTTGGTGAAAAATTTATCTTTTGGGCACAATCAAGCTGGAGGTGTTACTCGATACCTGGCTAATAATTCGGACGGAGAAAGTTCATTTATTTATAATGGATAAAAATGTGCATTCAACCTACGATGTCATCATGGGAAGAGTAGGGTTGAAGAAGTTTGAGGCAGTTCCATCAACAGTCCATCAGTGTTTGAAGTTCCCGACCAACTTCGGAGTAGGTATGGTGAATGGTGATCAAAAAGTAGCCCAAGAATGTTATTACTCCTCTGCCGAGAAAGAGGATCTTAAGGAAATAAAGAAGAAGACCACCACTTACCAAGTGGACACTACTGAGCTGAATAGAGAATATGAGGTTGAAACCTTAAATCTAAGAGAGGAGACAGAGCTGGTGAAAGGCCAAATTATGGAAATAATAGAGAGTATCACCTTAGATGACGACAAGCCAGAGCGGATTACCCATGTGGTTCAGCACTAGACTCTGTTCTTAAAGAGGATATAATGACGTTCTTGAGACAGAGAAAACACGGGTTCGCCTGGAGTCATGAGGATATGTCTGGGATTAATCCTAATTTTCTCTGTCATGAACTCAACGTCAATAAGGACGCCAAGCCAGTGAAGCAAAGATGTAGGGTGTTCAGTCCTGAGAAGAATCGGGAAATTGAGGAGGATGTAAAAAATCTTTAAAAAGCTTCATTCATTAAAGATGTGAAATATCCAGATTGGTTGTCCAACGTTGTTATGGTCAAGAAGAAAAATAATAAGTGGAGAATCTGTGTGGACTTCACTGATTTGAATAAAACATGTCCAAATGATCATTTTCCTTTGTCCAAGATTGACCAACTTGTGGATGCTACGTCGGGACATGAACTATTGAGTTTTATGGACGCCTATTCTAGTTACAACCAGATTAAAATTAAGCCTGGAGATAGGGAAAGTACCTTTTTCATTACTCCCCGAGGAACTTACTGTCATAATGTTATGTCGTTTGGTTTGAAAAATATAGGTGCTACCTACTAGAGGTTGGTAAACAAGGTCTTTGAAGATAAAATAAATAAGAACATGGAGGTGTATGTGGATGATATGCTGACGAAGAGTAAAAAAGCCTCTGATCACATTGCCGACCTTAGCCAAACCTTTGATCAGTTGGAAAAGCACCAGATGAAGGTGAATCCAACCAAATATATGTTCGGTGTGTAGGAAGGAATGTTCCTCGGGTACATAGTAAATCAAAGGGGATATGAAGTTAATCCTGAAAAAATAAAGGCATTGATTGAAATACAGTCCTCGACTTGCAAGAAGGATGTTCAGAGGCTCACTAGGCGAGTAGTTGATTTGAACAGATTCGTGTCCCGAGCAACAGACAGGTGTTTGCCATTCTTGAAGGTTCTGAGAAAGGCCTTTAAATGGAACGACGAATGGTAGAAAGCTTTTTAGGAGCTGAAAAAATATCAGGGATCACCACCATTACTCTCCCAACCAGTTTTGGGGGGAAATTGTATTTATACTTAATTATTTCTCAGTCGGCTGTAAGTTCAACTTTGATATGAGAAGATAATAGAGTACAAAAGTCGATCTACTACACCAGTAAAGCCTTTCGGGGAGTAAAAATCATATATCCACGACTAGAGAAACTAGCTTTGGCGCTTATAGAGGCATCCAGACAGATGAAGCCTTATTTCTAAGCACATACTATAGTAGTGTACACTGATATGCCTCTTCGACAAGATCTCCATAAACCTAATAAGTCTAGGAGATTGATATACTGGGAAATAAAATTAGGGGAGTATGACATTGTGTATGAGTCAAAATCCTCATTAAAGGGCCAAGCCGTAGCAGACTTTATTGCAGAGTTTACTTATTCGGAGGTTCCCGAGAAACAAGGCACTCGGGTAAAGCAAACCCTAACAGGGGTAAACTCAATCGAAGTCACCACCGACCAATAGCCCGAGCAGACCCCAGTAAGGGAGAGCTCAGACGAAGCAACTGTCGACCTACCAAAACAGTCAATTAGGATGTAGGAGATAACTAAGAAATATGATGAGGTAAGAAAGAAGATATTCCATTATGGGATATGGTCAGACCAAGGTTTTAACGACAACATCCCATTATGGAACTTATATGTGGACGGATCTTCGTATGCGACAAGAAGTGGAGCAGGTATTATACCCATTACCCCCTGATGGGATTGATATTGAGTAAGCACTTAGATTCCAATTCCAGGCCTCAAGCAATGAAGCAGAGTATAAAGAATTAATTATGGGATTAAGTTTGGCTCAATCACTAAATAACGAGCAAGTTATGGCGCATAGTGATTCTCAATTGGTGGTCAATCAGATCTTAAGTTTGTATGGATCCAATGGTTAATTGATGATAAGGTACCTCGCCAAAGCTTTGGAGGTTATATCCAAAATCCCCGTTTATCGGATGAGCATAATTTTAAGATTGGAGAATGCTCGAGTTGATGCACTTGCTCGGCTAGCGTCAACAACCAGGATTGAACTTAGGAGAACAATACCCATTGAGATTCTAGCTAGTTAGAGTATTGATGAAGATTTAATGATTAATTTTATTACAGTAGATATGGGACCTTCCTGGATGGATCCTATCAGAGCTTACATTAGAGAAGGAATTCGGGCCAGCAAATCCAGTTGAGGCTAAAAGGCTTAAGTATAAAGCGATGAGGTATGTGTTGGATAAAGGTGCTCTATACCGGAGGGGGTTAACAGCTACTTTGCATCATTGTGGTCACGCAATGGAGGTTAGAGATCTAATAGAAGAAGTTTATGAGGGGTCTTGTGGAGCTCATATAGCAGGAATATCATTACTATATCGAATCAACAATCAGGGATACTACTGGCCGACCATGAGGGCAGATTGTATAGCTTTTGCAAAAAAGTGCGACAAGTGCCAGAAGTTCCCCAACATTCGCAAAACTCCACACACAACTTTGACTCCCATTACTTCACCCTGGCCATTTGCTATTTGGGGAATAGATTTGGTCGGACCACTGCTGACACTACAACAATTCTTACATTTAACTGCGAATTTCTTAGCTACAAAAGAAAATTCGTAGCAAAAACTCATTATTTGCCACCAAAATAATTTCGTGGAGAAAAATATTACATTTAGCTACGAAATACAGATTTTCGTTGACAATAAGTGCCAATAGGTTGGCGCCAATATTCCCACGAAAAAGAAAATTATTTAGGAACGAAATATAAACTATTGGCAACAAAATTTTTCATTGCAAATACTCTTATGTTGTGCAACGAAATATCTTTTGTGGTGTAAAGTCTTAAAACATTACACCATGAATTATTTTGTAGTGAAATATTCTAATTATTAAGATCACTGTAATTATCACCCAATCTCACAATCTCCATTCTTCCCTCCAAACCCGTTCTTCCCTCCAAACCCAAATACACCATGAAACCCTTTTCCTCTTTTCTCTCCAAATCCGATCGCCACTTCGGATAGATTCGGACTTTTCTCTTTTCTCTCCAAATCCGATCGCCACTTCGGCTTGTTGACAATAAGATCTCTGTCTCTCTTTCTCTCCAGCTATGCATAAACCCTATTTTTCCAATTTTAGTGATATGTATGTTTATTAGTGTTATGTTGTGAGATCTCACATCTATACAGATCACATACACACACACGCATAAAGCTCAAATACACGCACACACAAATTAAGGGTTTTTAATTTGGGTAAGGGTTTTTAACCAATAAACCATAACCACTTTGCGATTTGTCACATTTTTGCTGTTTTTTCGTTTACGTATCCATTATTTTTTGCATATTTAATGGTTCTATTTGTGAGTAAGTATTTTTTTTGCAGATCTAAAGTATTCAGATTTGTCATATTTATATTGTTTTTTGTTTAAATATCTAATGTTTTTTTTGCAGGTCTACTGTTTGGGGGTAATATAAAATCGATTTGTGATTTTATTTCTGGGTATGTTTTTTTTTCAAATCTATCATGTTCAGGTATTACTGAGTTTGTTCATTGTTGTTGTTGATATGAAACTGACATTATTGATATTATTGAGTTCACTTTTTCAAGTTGTTATTCCCATCCCCCACCCACATCTTCATATTTATGGTTTTAATGCCAATTTAAGGGCTTTAAGCCACATAGTGTGTTAGTAGTTCAGTGTTGAATTATTCAAATTAGTTCAATCTATTTTTCCTTTTGAATGAACCCTATATTGGTGTTGTTAGATTTTAATTGGTACCATATCACGGTGCTTAGTGTTGTTAAATTTTGATTGTAATTGTTTTACAAACTTTTGGGATATTCATGAAATTTTAGTTTAGGTTTCATTCTAACATTATTCATGAAATCGTAAATTTGGGTTTTAGAATATCTTATACGTGGTTTTACAATGTCCATACTTTCAATATCCATACAGTGATGCTGTAAAATATCTGATACGTGGTTTTAGAAAGTGAAAATAAACCCCAAAGTATGGACATTGAAAGACAAATACCAAAGAAAACCCCCAAAGCTTTCATATCCAAATTTATGTGAGTAAAAAAAATGCGAGAAATACCAAATGCCTTGAGAATAAGAAGGGGCTATTTAGATCAGTTCTAATCAAGGAAAGATAGTTTTCGAGTACAATACAGTCCTACCTTATATAATATAAATATATGAGACTGTCTTATGATATAACTATCACAAGTAATCTTGTTAATACATATTCATAGTCATATAATAAGAGTTAGGGACCACACATAAAAGCACAAAAATCTTAGAGTGCATCCCCTTTATTGGGGGCGGGTCTAGTATTTAGCTCTAAATACAAGTAAGAAAATCTAGTTCATATAATTGAGTAAATGGATAATTTTTCATTAATATATTTTTCATTACTCTCTTGACAATATCTAACAACATTTAATGATCTCATCTAAAGTCATCCGCTAAAATTTCAACTTCTAAATAATAACCCGAGGTTTCCATCAGAAAAAAAACCCTCATATTCTGATTCGCCAGTTGGTAATTGTGATTCTCAAATCGATTGGAATTCGTTCTCTCAATTTATTGTTTAACTAGTTAATACATATCTACTGAAACTTGTCGCTTTCCATCTCAAATAATGACGCGTGACTCCTGATAGCCAAGAGAACCTTCCGACAAGTACTTTCAATATCTTTAGACCCTTTTAAATCCCATAAAAGTTCACCCCGTATACAACGAGTCCTATTTTTTTGGAATAAGGTCAGTATATTACCAAGAAAAGAGAAATAAAGCCCAGACAATGAGAAGAGAAAATAGAAGGGATAACCATAGGGAAAGTTAAGTACATCATTATGGGAGAGAATTGGATCAGTTTTGGGCATAGAACCATCCTCTAAAGAAGATTCATAGAAGAAAAATCAGAATTTTAAAACTATAAAGGCTAGTTTTTATCTTGCTTTTATACTTATGCTGTTTTCAATAATTCATATCCTTGTTAGTGTAGAATTTTTTTTTTGGAAAGAAAAACTTTATTTATTTAGAGAAGAAAAGCCCTTCTCTAATGGCACAGAAAAATTTTGTGAACAAATAATGTTGAATTCTCTAATGAATTCAAGATCAAGCCTATATTTGGAGCCTAAGAAAGGACTAGATTTAAAGATCTCATTTATGAGCTTGTAAATATTAGGAATAGTGGTAGGAGTCTTCATAGGTTGATTATCAAACTTGCTTCTATTTCTCCCTTTCCAAAGCTCCCAGGAGATCAAACTGGGAATAAGGGAGCAAATAGTGGAAATAAGACATTTTCCTTTAGTTTCCATCCACCAAATCATTAGCTGATTCCTAATAAAAGATGAATTGGAAGTGATTCCCATTAAGTTTCCAATATACAACCAAGTATGTTATGCTACTTCCCCTTTACAGAACCAATGATTAATGGATTCCTCTTGGTGCAAATTACAGTATTGTCATTTCCAAGATAAGGGAATCTTGAGGTTTCTGATTATAGAGTTAGTATGTATGACTTTACTAAGCAACTTCCACAGAAAAATAGAGACCTTTTGGGGGAGTCTCATATTCGAAATGGAGATGAAAGAATATTGTGAGCAACTATTGTATCTGAAATGTCCCAACCATAATTCCAGTTGAAGATCCCATTAGAAGTGCCTTTCTAAGTGATCTTAATAGACATGTAAATCCAATCAAGAATTACTTCAATGTGTGAGTGCATTATTTTCCATATGTGAGAAGAATAAAGTCTACAATTAGAGTCTAAAGGATTAAACCTTTCATAATATTTTTTCCTTATGAAAACATACCACATAGAATCAGTGGTTAGGAGTTTCGCCACATTCTACTTGTTGATGCTACAATAAAGTCCTGAATCTTCTTCAAACCTATACCACCCTCTTTATGAGGAAATATTCTACCATTTCTTCCAGTTTCTGTTCAAAATCCCTTTTGTTTCCCCCCCATGTATAAGACCAACCTTCCACTCTCTTTTTAATTTTATCAATTAAGTCATTAAAAAGAGCTGCCTTTTGTCTACCTACATAGACAATAACCAAAATAGTAGGTTTCATGCCATATAATGCATCACATATTATTGAAATGTCAATATCACATATATACTCACACAATCACAATACTGAAAATCATTGAATTGTAGATGAAATACTGAAAATAGTAGGCCTTCTGTACATGACTCCTGTTACACAATTTGTATGAATGGTCTACTTGAGTAAAGCCATTACAATATTGAAAATCATTGAATTATTGACGCGTGCTTTTCTCACAAGTAATTTCTCATGTCCAATTAATCCAAGGTAATTTACTGAAGCAAAATTCACAACTTGGTTCATGTTGTATTAGTAAGTTGGCGTGCAAATTTGTACCCTGCTGGACTGATTTTGGTATAATATAAGCCAAGTGGCTGGGACATACCGGGACATGTTGTATTACTTCTATATTACTATGCCTTCATGTTGATGTTGGTTTTAGTTCCCTGCTAGACATACCGGGACATGTTGTATTACACTCATAGCTTAGAGTTAATCTATTTAGTTCTTATCTTAATTCATGCTCACACATATGGCAACATGAGCATTATGCCCTCAGACAGTTGTAATCCAGCAGAATAATTTATTTTCTTTGCCTATAGTTACATGCTAAATTTCTTGGTAGGCTACTTCACAGTTCATATAATCCAGAGATTTTGAGTTTTGGTAGGTTGGTTCACAGTTCTTGGTCTCAGTGACCTGCTTCATTCGATCAGTGTTCTGTTTTCCAATGTCTACCTTTATTTGCTTAGGATTGGAAGTTCTCTTATCAGTTGTAAATTCACATTCTTAATTATAGAAGCGTCCTTTCTCACATTATCTAACTTTGCTTGATTTGGCTTGATATAAGAATATATATTGTGGACGGGCAGTGGCTACCTAGTGAGCCTCCAATTATATGTTGTCGTAAGGAGCTCGATGATTCACTACCATTGGGGAAGTATCATCTCTGATAACGATATGTCCATTTCTCTTGACATTTTGGTCAATATTGTAGCAATTGTTAGGTGCAGCCTGCACTCTTCCATTGCATTACATAGATAGACTAACATGAAAACAGTGGGTCTTAAGAATAGTATAAATGGATTATTCTCATTCTAGGTTGAGGATAATCCTAATACTTGGGACGTTTATATTTTTAAAGAGAAATATAGTTCCTCATTCAACTAAGATGTCTTATGTTCGTCATCTAAGGATTTTGCTGCTCCTACGGCTTTTATTCACGAGGATGTTTGAGTTCTTTTCCAGAGTATGCCTCTTATAATTGGAAAGTTTGTGCACATTATGATTCCACGATTTTATGGTTTACCTTTGCAAGTAGCGTAGACATGGAAATACCCATAAGTTTTAGATGAGTATGCTTGCACATTTTTCTGTAACATGCTTTTTTGGGAGAATGTTTATCAACTTGACTATCCTCTTGAGTTTCAAAAACATCATGTGTTTAATGTGGTTGGCATAACCTTTCCAAGGGACCCACATTCCTCATATTTAGTTGCAATTTGATAATTCACAACTGGTGATATCCTCGTGTTAACATAGTAAAGGGTTTTATTGATTCAGAGGTGGTACAAATTCTAATAAAACCTTATACCCATTACCTAGTGACTTGTCTTAAAAAACCTAAGGCAAAGGCCATTTTGGCAGTGTATCTGATATCCTCATTGTAGATGCAGTGTATCATTGCTAAGGCAGAGACCATCTTGTCTTAGAAAACCTTGTACCCATTACTCAATATCCTCATTGCTGATTGTTGATGTAGTTACGGTGTAATGTTGATAGAGAGTATCAATCTATCTTGAGAATATGGTAGTCAAAAACTATTTTGTACTATTTTGTTCTAATTTTTTTATAATACATATTTTTGATTGCTCATTGATGATTGTGTATATGGTAATGATCATAATAGTACTATTTCATGCCAATTATACAGATTTCGGAATGTTGCTGATTGCGTATATGGAGAGTATGAAATGGATGTGGGGATATGGCATGATGTTGGTCTGAACCTCCAGTAGCTTGCTGAACTTTTATTCCATTTTTTTTTAAATCTGATGCGACCTGTAGGTAAAGTGCCATTAGAAATTTCGTGCAGGCTTTTGGACGAGACAAGATGGGACAGACCTGCTCTCACCTGATTTCAACAGACATTTGATCCCTGTGCAAGAGTTCCACCTCTAAATTTTCACGTGGTTTCATTATCTCTTTAGAAATTATGTTAGCTATAAGTAGTTTAGTCATAGGTAGTAGCCCTTCCAGTGAGATAAACTCAATTATAAGTAGTTTAGCCATAGTTTAGCTAAAGTTATAACTGTATTCAGATAAAAGTAAAATATGGCAGCGTAGTTAAAGTCAGAGGTTCCCTAAAGTAGTCAAATATCACAAAAGACATACACATATGCAGGCTCATCAATTTTATGATGAATGAAAATTTAAAACTTTCTATATGTTAGAATGCATTTAATAAATTTTTAACTATAGGATTCATATCACATTTAAGCAATACCAACTCATACAAATCAACCGGATTCAACTCGCCTAACAAAAAGCCTAGAATTGAAATCTCAGAGGACAATGATGATCATTTCACTGTCCCTGATTTCACTATCCCTGATCTTGGTTGAGATTCAGAAATGAAAGACGAGCTCTATGGTATGAGTGTAGTTGAACTATACATCCATAAATGCATACATGTGTATGTGTATATATTATATATGTGTATATACAGCAATGTCTCGAACCTCCTTAGTTGTATCAACTGCAATTGATAACTCCCTCCTCACCCTGCCATCATTGAGGAGAGACTTGCTGGTTAACATCAGGAGATTCAAGCACTTTTGGTTGATAGTAAGAGGTTGGATGCAACCCATGTAGCACTCAAGCAGGAGCTAGAAGTTGTGTAACACAAGTAGGAGCTGAAATTTTTGAACTGAAATTCATGAAAGGGAAATGGTTGTGGTAAGTTTTGAACTGAAATTTGTCTTTATTTATGTTATGAATAAGTTGAAATATGTTAATATTTAAGAAGTCATGATAATTTTTGTATTACCCCCAACACTTCCTCTCCTGTGTGACCTTCGGTTTGCACTAATAGTTGGAGGTGGCCTATTCAATATACGACATAAGTTGTGGGTTCCATTCAAAAAACATAAAACCAAAACCATTTTAGTCATTTTAGTTATTTTAAATGTGAAATGTGGCCAAGAAAATGTAGTCATTTTAGTCACGATACTAACTATGAAATGTAGCCAAGAAGGTGTAGTCATTTTAAATTTGTAATGTAGCGAAGATGTAGTGTTTGGGGATTGCCAGGGAGAGAAAATTGATGAACATATTAATTAGGCTTCCATATACTAACTGCTTTCGATCTTTCTGTAGATGTTTTTTTTTCTAGGTGGTAGTCCAAAACCAAGAATAGATTGAATGTGAAGGTGGTATGTGTCCGTGATGGCAGTTACAGCGGAGATTTCAGTGAGATCGATGTCCGAGCCAAGCTTATATGAAGGTATTTTTCTTCTCACACTTTTTTGTGTGGCATTTTGAAAACTACGCACAATTATTATAGTGGAACACGCGGGACGACTTCAGTTTATATATATGTGATTTTTTTATGAAGTTTGTTTCGTTAAAATATTTATTAGATTTTACTTTTGAAATCATTGAATATTGTTGGATTGGTTGTTATCCCTTAATAGGATGGATAGTCCAATAAACAAAGGGGACTCTGTCCATTTTTTTTTAAATGGAAACTTTATTTATTTGAGGCGCAATGTGAATTCAGTGGATGAATATTTTGTATTTCATATTATATTTGTATTTGTTTGATGAATTTAGACTATTTGAATATTGTTGGACAATTTATTCTTTGTTAAGCAGGGTGGATAGTCTTTATAAACAAAGGAGATTATGGCCAATTTTTTAAAAAATTACATTTTGTTTTATTGTGGAGCAATATATTTACCGTTTTGCAATTACATACTTTGAAAATTTTAACCGTTTCACAATTACGTACTCTAAAAAAAAAATCCGTGTCGATTATTATCTCTTTAATTATCAACTTCCGCTCGTCTTTATAATTTTTTCATGATAAAGACAAATCAAATACTACTTTATCTTAGCTAATGGTATTGTACTCTCTTAATTGCAGATTTGACGTGACAAAAAGTTATTTTTGGAGCGCCATGAACTCTGGACATCTGACGTTTGTAAATGAAATCTGAGACTTCTAAGTCCTTTAACTAGTTTAAGTTTTTTTTTTGCACCATGACTATTTGTCGTTTGTAAGGAGATGAAATTTGAGACTTCTACGTCCCTTAACAAGTGTTTAGGTGACTTGACAATGTGTGTGTATGTGACTTAATGTTAATTTTGTTTATGATAATTTAGTTATTTTGTGCATCCAAACGAATGTGTTTTTTTATATGGTTATTTGTTTAAATTTGGTGGTATACATTACTCCATAAAATTCATTTCTAAAAATAAAAAAAAAATATATTGAAACAATACGCTACCAAATTATATGTTTTCGTAGTTAAATATGCAATTGATATATAAAAGTGTGGTTTAAGATTTTATAGTTTATTATTGAAAAAATTATGATTAAAAATCATTTTTCAACAATTAAATTTCGTACCCAATAGATCTTAAGGCAAGGTACAAATTTAGTGGTTAAAAACATCTAACACTAGTTTATTGATAGAATTGGCAACGAAATGAAGACATTTGGCAATGGAATGTTGAACAAATAGTTACAAAATCAATTGTAAATTTCGTAGCTAAAAGCTTTTAACATACTAGTTTATTAATATAATTGGCAACGAAATGAAGTCATTTAGCAACGAAATGTTGAACAATTAGCTACGAAATAAATTTTAGCGTAAATATTATTATTTGCCACGAAAACAAATTCGTGGCAAATGATCTACACAATTGGCTACGAAATTTAATTTCGTGGTCATATACATTTAGCGACGGGCCTTTGGCCACGAACACTCTACGAAATAAGTTTCGTTGCCAAAAACTATCAGCAATGAAATATACACTTTTGGCTACGAAAAATTTCGCAGTTAAATGTAAGAATTGTTGTAGTGGACCACCCGAGGAAGATTCGAGTACTTGGTCGTAGTTGTTAATTACTTCACCAAATGGTTTGAGGCAGAACCATTGGTGGATATGACCTATGAGAAGGTGTACTAGTTCATCTGGAAAAACATTATTTGTAGATATGGTTTGCCATATGCCTTTATTACCGACCATGGTACACAATTCGACAACGATGGGTTTGCCGCATATTGTGCCTAATCCAAGATTCAGAAATTGCATTCTGTTCTAGGTCATCCTCAAGGCAATGGGAAGACTGAGGTGATAAATAAGACTTTGCTCAATGGGTTGAAGAAGAAACTTGACGATGCAAAAGGGGACTGGGTAAATGAATTGCACTCAGTATTATGTGCTTACCGAACAACTCTTAGGGCTGCAATAGGGGAAACACCATGCATGCTAGCGTTTGGGACTAAAGCGGTGGTACCAACTAAGATAGGTTTGTCAACTCATAGAGTGTTGAACTTTGATTCTCCCATCAGTAATTTGATGCGAAGGCTAGACCTTGATATGTTAGAAGAGGTGCGGGAAGATGCAGTATTAAGGAATGCTATTTCTCAACAACGAACAACACGCTTTTACAACAAAAGGGTGAAGCCGACCAACTTAAAAAAACGGATTATGTACTTAAGAAGGTGATCCAGAAGACCAACAAGCTTGAAGCCAATTGTAACGGGCATAATCGTGTCTCAGCAGTTCTCCGACCAAGAACTTATCGAATTGAAACTTCGAAAGGGGAAGAATTCAAAAATCCTTAAAATGCCGAGAATCTTAGGAAATATTACCAGTAATGTAACGAGCAATAACTCTTGTAATCCTTTTAATTCAGTATTTAATAACAAGTTGGTTCCTCCCATTTTTTTTGTTTTCTTGGAGTATGGGTGATGTGCATCCCCATAAATACTTGGTAGGCAAAAAATTCAATACTTGGTCGGCAAGTCAATAGAAATTCAATACTTGATCGTCAAAACGGACAAAAACCCAAGTCAAAACAGGATTTTTAAGTCCTCAGTACTTGGCCAAGAAAAATCAGGGATAAAACTTTGTATAAAAATTAATAAGTTTTATCCAAACTGAGCAAAATGGAGGAAGAACGTTGTGAAAATTATTAAATAGAAATGTAAACACATAGTCCATATACGCTTGGTCACCACTGGTAACTAATGCTAAACCTAAAAATTTAGGTGCATCAATAGAATCTATGGCAATACCATAGGTGACTAGTGCTAAACTTGAATTTTAATCTAGGTGCACTAGTGGAACCTATGGCCGCATCAATGGTAACTGGTATTAAACTAAGAAATATAAGTATATCAGTAGAACCTATGATAATCTCATTGGTAACTGGTCCTAAATTTAGGCAAATGTCTAAGTGCATCAGTAGAACTAATGAAACAACAAATTCATTCAACCAGCTAGAAATAAACAAGATAAGTTGATAATTTTGCATTTCATTTATATTAATGATGATTAAATGCAAATATTGTGTATAAATGAAATATAGGAACAAGTTTTTCTCAAAATCACTCTACGGGGCGTTTTCCTTCAGCCTTTGAGGAGCTCGACACTGGTTCCATGCCAGTTGGAGGATCATTTAAAGTGTAGGGAGAATTGATGAAGTTGAAATCTCGAAGCATTATCCTATTATTATTGCTCGGAGTGTCCAGTAACTGAGGAGGCCAAACTATTTCTAGCTCATCATGCAAACCATAATCTCCTAAAACTTGGAAATTAAACACTAAGGAATGAACTCTATATGGATCCAACTTACATCCATCTTGAAGGGGCGATTATTATAATCCAAGAGTCTAGGATCAACCTAATACCATAGTTTGATGTCCCGATTAACCTTCATCACTGTTCGACAGTTGGTCCAGCCCCACTTGTAGTCTTAATGTTGAGCCTGACCGAAATGATCGTCAAAATGACCATGACCTTCGTTGTACCCTTGCATCCAGACTTCCCTGATCTACTTGTGAAACTGGAAAGTTAATCTCTCAACTTGGTGTTGCAGCTTCTTAAGAACTCCATCTTTAGTTTGCAATAGAGAAGACTGGGTTAAAAGTTTATCATCTTGAGTCTTGATCTTTTGAGACATTTCATCTATAGCTAAGTTTTTAGCTTTTATATGAGCAGCTTGGTTGGCAAGAGTTTGCTGAGTTCTAGCTTCATCAGTTATAGGTCGACCGGATCTTGGTTGGGAAGTAGAGGCAAGTTTGGATTTTTTCAAGGTTTCCAGTTTATCTATCAACCTGGAATTCTCAGTTTCCAAGAAGGAAACACCTTCATTAGCAACATTAGCGGCAAGAGGATTCTTCAAAGTGCTCAGTTCACTCATCAGTTTGTTATTTTCTTCCTCCAATAGTTTGGCAATGGACCTGGCTTCAACTACCTCGCATTTGAGTAGAAATTACTTTTTCCTATATAGAGAGGCATTCTTCTTTAACTTCTCCTCAAAGCCCCAAGCTCCACTTAAAGCCTTGTACTCGGCCTCATAGTCAGCGTGAAGGAGACCCTTTGATTCTTTGTGTTCTTTTTAAAGTTCTTGGATCATCTCGAAGTAAGCCACGTTATTGGTCCAGATCAAGAAGACACTTTAGATATAAATAGGCTTCCTTGAATTGATCTGAAACATCTGTGCCACGAAAATTTGATAAATCTTCCTTGGACAAAGTCACGTGACCAGCTTTAAACAAACTGTTGCAGCGCCTGAGTATCTCAGAGTCAATGGAAGAGAGCAGTTCCATCTTGTCCATGAACTAGAAAAATAAAGTAACATTCAATCAACAACAGAAGAAGATATAATAATAACCGAGAAACAACAAACAGTATAAAGAAAAAATTCTTTTATTGATATAAAGGGAAGTTACAGAAAATAAACAAAAAAAAGCAAAAAATACAAAGGACAACTGTCGAGCAAATTTGCACCTTCTCTCTGTCAGTTTAAACTCCATCTTGGTCGACAGAAGCAATGGCTTGAGTGATTTGCTCGATAGATGGAATGGATGACTCAACAGTATTTTTTTTCTTGGTCGGCTGAAGACTCAACCACCAGGGAAGACCCCCAGAACCAACATCATCTTCAACTTCATCGTCCATGTTGGGAGGAGATCCAGGCTCATACTTTTGGAAAAATTCAGAGTTCTCTGTTGTGCCAACCTCCTTTAGTGCAATCGACTAACCATCCTTGAAATATTTTTTCTTTGTGTACTCAATCTGAGCAGAGGCAGCAGTGAGAGATTTATCCCAGCCTTTATTGAAGGAATTTTCCATAGCCTTCTTCCATTTGGACTTTTCAGAAGAGAGATCCTACCCTAGCTTGGCTACTTGTCCTTCTACAGTCTTTGCCCTGCGCTCAGCTTCAAAGACAGTCGTATCAACTTTTTATCGAGCTTCTTCAGCAAGCTTGATCTTCTCCTACCAAGTTTTCTTTTCTGTCTTCAAGGTTTGTTAAGACTCCAGCAAAGATTATTTAAGACCATCAAAGGCCTCTTCCACGTCATTCGAATAAGAATGAAGAGCATTGTACTTCTCCAACATCTGGTTGAAATCAACCAGGAACTGCAAAGAAGAAAAATAAAGTTAGCACAGGAAATAGAAGATATGTACAAAGAAAACATAAAGAAAGAGGTCTCACCAGAGCAAGGCTTTGAGCATCCCTCTCAGATATCTTTATTCGGGGAATAAAAGCGGCAACACCCCTGTGGTCTAGAAGAGTACCAGACTTAATTAATTTCCTGGCTAAGCCAAGACCTATGGCTACAGAGGAACCAACACCAGATGGAGTAACACCGACCAAGCTTTATTGGTCGACATCAACAACTTCTTTAACCTTCTTGGCACAGGACCTCTTCTCAAACATTTTAAAAGATACTCCTCTCTCTTGTTGGATGAGGGCTTCTTCCCAGCATCATCCTTCTTTTTGGCCCCACCATCCACGGGCTTATGGGTGCCAGCAGCAGTAGCATCCCCAAGAAGATTAGGAAATTTCCTTTTTCCCATGATCACTAAAAGAGGAAGGTCTGAATCAAAAGAAGAGGAGGGGCCAATAGCAGGTTCACCACCACCAGATGTAGTGGAAAATGAAGTGTAGATGGGGTCTTTGTCCAAATCAATCACAATGGAGGGCACAGTTGGATGAGCTACAAAGGAAGTGATAGAGATCTTGTATTTCAGTAAGTAGGAGGTCGACCTAGTATGCTCCTCAGCAATTCTTTGATAGATGCCCCAGAGAAACTTGAGCTCGTCAAGTTTTATGTCACCCTCCTTGGGACACTTTCTCTTCTTATCAATTGCAATCAAACAAGCAACATATGTTAATTCACATATTAACAGGTAATTCATCAGTATGGATATATAAAATATATTACAACCTATGCCATGACCCTCTTGAGGGCATCTTGGTCCATTATATACTTCACTCCATTTAAGAGGTACATATTGCCAATTTTTAGCAATAACACCATGATCGAAGTAGTACCTACTGGAGTCAGACAAATTGATAACTAGAGCTCTATTTACAAGCATAGTCTTCAAATAATAGGTACTGTCACTGGTGACCCATTTATAATAGAACATGATCTCAGGGATACCAATATGGGTCCAATGGATTTGATTAAGCCTATGAACACCATTAACTATTCTTCAGGTGTTGGGGGATACTCTAGCAGGTACAATATCAAAGTATTGGCAAAACTCTAAGCAAAAACGATTTGGGGGAAATGTGAAGCCACATTCAGCTTGAATAAGGAAGGAATCCAATGGCCTTCAAACACAGAGAAAACATCTATAGGAGGACTAGGGAACTCTAAGTCTACCTAGTCTGGTATCTATTAATCATTCCTAAATTCATCTAGAGAAACAACAGTGTAAACCATGATTCAAAATGAAAAAAAAAAAGAAAGAAAGGATTCTTACAAAAACTTAAGGATTCGGCAAAAATTAGAAAACATGAAGAACGATCGCACGAAAACTCAAGAATTTTCAGCAAAAACATCGAAGGTTTGAGGTAAGAGACAATAAAAAATTTACCGCCTTTTATAGATTGCCTCGAAAACTGGCGAGCATAATGATTAAAGTAAAATGACGATTGAAATTCTGGCGGTGAGGCAGAAAAAGACGTATTGCCCTAATACAGCTCGCTAAAGTTCAAAATATTTATAAAATTGCCATTAATAATACATGCTACCAGCAATACCAATAAAATTTTATAAGTGTGGGAAGTCGAAAACCGACCAAGCATAAAAAATGTAGCCCGAGGTACTACCAGGACTAAATGCTCCATACTTTCAAGCAAGCATCGAACAAGGAACATTGGGGACTTCTGTTGATACAAAAAATTATCCACTTACATGGACCAATCAGAGACGAACACATGTCATCCAACATGGCGAGAATCCTAGTTAGTAAGACATAGACTCGTCGACCAACACATGGGAGGCTGACCAATATGTAGAATGCCGACCAATAATAAGAAGACCGACCAACATAGTTAGCAAAGCGCCAATAGTCATATACATTATGAACGTTATGTACTGGTGTAAATGCCTAATTTATAAAGGCATTCCATCCTTTTACATTCCATCTCTTTATCTCCCTACGATACTAAAATAAACTGTAACCCCTTCATCAAGGGGAGAGGTTCAATATGTTCAAAACATCCAAGGTAAAGGCAATAAGAAGAATAGTGGACGTAGGCTTTCCAAAACATTCAAACCACTTTAAAAACTCTTGTATCTTACTTATATGTATATGTGATTAAGGAATCAGACCTAGTCTATTTTTTACACCAACAATAATGAATGTGATGGTTGACTGTCTATACCACGTGTGGAAGGACCTTTGGCTATTTCTCCCATGTGGTGACTGTTCATTTACTTTGATGGTTGGCATTATTTATGTTGGTCAACCTGCCTGTCGAGCAACTGTCTTCGGGGATAATGAGGTGGTTGTTGACTAAAATTCGTGCCACGTAAGGAGACGAGTGTCCATTTCTGATTGGTCCACGTAGGTGGATAATTTTTAGTACCAACAGAAGTCCCCAATACTTTATTCTTGATGTTTTTATTGAAAGAATGGGGTATATTTTCTTCAAAGTTGGTTGGCGTACGCCGACATGTGGGACTTGTGAAAATTTTCCATTCATTGATCTTGTAGTGGCATTTTTGTAGATAGTTTGAAAATTAGCGAACCACAAAAGGGTATGTTGGTATTTTCATGATTTCTTTCTTGGTTAAATGAAATATCATACTTTGCATTATGTTTTCTCAGTATTCATACTTGTGCACTTATATTTGTAAATTTCAGTTTGATGCTAGGAAGAAAGCCATAGTTTCTGATGAATCCAACCTACTCAGGCGGAGTAGAATCTTCTGGAAGCTGGCCATGTTGCTTTATTTGAGAAAGACTTAGTCGGCATACTTGGTCCAGATGTGTCCGAACAAGTTAAAGAATCATACATTCATATTCATAGCTTGTTGAAGAGGGCATTGGCAACATAATGTTGCTTATTATCAGATGATTGAAGACTTGCAAAAAGACCATAATAAGATCAAAGCTTTATTGCATGATGACTATGAAGGTAAATATAAGGCAATGGGTGAAGGATGGGGCTTTGAGGAGAAGATTGAAAAGTATGCCTCCATGTACAGAAGGAAAGAGTTTGTGTTGAACCGAGAAGTAAATGAGGCCAGGGAGATAGCCAAACTTCTTGAGGAGGAAAATAATAAGCTCAAAAATGAGTTGGACATCTTGAAGAAGTTATCTGCTAGTGGTGATGATGAAGATGCTTCTTTCTTAGAGGCTGAGAATGCAGACTAGTAGAAGAACTTGAAGCACTGCAAAAAACTAAACCTGGGCAATCTTAGGAAACAAAAAACTCGCCGACCAACTGTAGATGAGGCAAAAATTACCAAAACACTAGCCAACCAAGCTGCTCAGTTGAAGGTGAAGAGCGATATCTTAAAGAAACTTCAACACCAGGTTGAAAGGATGACCTTTTAATTTCATAAACAACCCAGAGAGGTGTTGATGGAAGGCTAAAATGAAGCCCTTAGCCCTGTTGATGATCATCTTGCCCAAAGCCATCGTGAAGGTTATAGATGGGGATGAACCAACTGTCTGACTCTGCTAAAACATGATCAAAACAGCGAGGCATGGCACTAGAATAAGTCTGGTCTTCTAGATTGTGACAAGCCCCCATTCAAATTGGACATATCATGGATCCAACCTGATACAACTCCTCAGTTCTTAATCACCAAATAATTGGGAGAATATGGTTTGCATGATGTACATGAAATAGTTCATCCTCCTTATTTGATCAATGTGCCGAGCAATAGTAACTGGCAAATGCTGAGGGATTTCAATTTCATCAATTCCCCTTATACTCTGGATGATCCTCCTGTTGGTATGGAGAGAGTGAAACCAACTTCCAAAGCTCAAGAAAAATGTCCAATTGAATAGCTTTCCTGTATTTAGTTTTTCATTTGATCTTGAATGTAATACAGTTAATATTTGAATAAAAAATCATACTTTTGTGTTGTCAACTTATGATTATTTAATCAATCAGTCATCTGAGTTGTCATTTAATAATGACTTACTAAACTGTGATTGTAAAGCCATAAATTCTACTAATGTAGTTAGATGAAACTACAAATAGTTTTCTTGATCCAAGTTTAGCATCAATTATCCGTGGTGACCAAGTGTATGAGGAATATATGCGTGTATTCCAATATTTAGGAATGTTTACATGCCTTCCTGCATTTAACTTAGTCGGGTAAAACTTTTTTGTAACTTCTTGAGTTGTATATGAAGTTTTACAGACTTCTTATTCTTGACTTATTAAAGACGAAGTCATACATGAAGTAGACTGTTTGGGTAAAACTTGTTTTTAACTGATTAAGTTGTATAAGAAGTTTTATAGACTTCTTGTTCTTGACTTGTCAAAGACGAAATCATACATGAAGTAAATTAATAGTGCTCACTAAGTGTGAGGAGTGTATTCCTGTATTTAACTTGGTCAGAAAGTACTTCTTGTTCGTGACTTGTTAATACAAAATCATACATGCAGTTACAAATTCGTGTTCGTGACTTATACATACGAAGTCATGCATGAAGTAATCTTAATTGAGCGAGATACGAGTGTGTATTAAGTTGTTGGTATATTTGGAATTTGATAAATTCAACCCAATTAAGTATATGATGTTGATCGGTAAGAGCTGAAGACCAAGATGCATTTTTTATTTTATTATTTCTGAGGGATGTATATCGTCGTACTCCGAAAAAAATCGAAAAAATTGAGAGAACTAAAATCAAGATTTTTATTGAACTTTAAAGATAATTGTTTTGAAAATGAAGTAAAAAGAAATAGAATATTCCACTGTCCTCAGTCACTGATAATGTTTTTGAAGGTGCTCGACGTTCCATAGGTTTTTGAATTCTTCCCCTTCAAGTGTCTCAAGGCGATAAGTCCCTAGTCGGATGACCGTTGAATTGTGATATGGTCCATGCCAATTGGCCTAAAACTTGTTCCCCTTCTGGATGACCTTCTTAAGGACACGGTCTCCTTCTTTCAAGTTGGTCGGCTTGACCCTTTTATTGTAAAAGCGAGCAGTCATGTGTTGGTACGCAACATTTTTTAGAGCAACATCTTCTTAGACTTCCTCTAACATGTCTAAGTCCAACCTTCGCATCAAGTGACTCTTTTGAGAATTAAAACTTAGCACCCTGTGAGTTGGTATGCCTATCTCGGCTGGTACCATGGCTTATGTCCCAAATGCAAGCATATAAGGTGTTTCTCCAGTTGTTGTCCTTAACGTTGTTCTGGAAGCCCAGAGAACATAATGTAATTCATTAATCCAGTTTCCCTTTATAGAATCAAGCCTCTTATTCAGTTTATTGAGCAAGATTCTATTTTTCACCTTTGTTTGACCATTGCTTTGTGAATGACCTGGTGCAAAATGGAGTTTTTAGATCTTGGACTGAACACAATATGTTTCAAACTCATCATTGTCAAATTGGTTACCATGGTCTGTAATGAATGCATAAAGCATTCCATAGCTACATATGTTGTTATTCCAGATGAATTGATGCACCTTCTCATAAGGCATCTCTATCAACGGCTCTACTTTCACCCATTTTGTGAAATAATCAACAGCAACCATAAAGTATTTGAACCTGCCTTTTGTGGTCGGCAATGGGTTGACCAAGTCAATTCCCCAGATAGCGAATGGCCAGGGAGAAGTAATTGGTGCTAGGTCAGCGTTGAGTGATTTGTGAATTACCGAGAACCTCTGGCACTTGTCCCACTTTCTTACGAAGGCCCTACTAGGGGTGCAACCGGTAAGGGTTTTTACCGTACCGTACCGTACCGTTTTGGTCCCGAAAAAAATGGTTTTGGTTTCATATTATGAAATACCGAAAATCGATATTACCTAAACCGAAAATACCGTAAAAAATTTGGTTGGTTTTGGTTTTTAGATACAAAAAATCGATTTACCGAATTTACCGTACCGATATCGTACTAAAATTATCGTACCCAAATACCGTACCAAACTTTTTGTGCAGTGTCAAATTATTTTGGGTATCATACTAATTCTATTTATTTTATTTCTCATGAGTGAGTTTTTATATTCTCTTTGAATTTAAATTTATTTATTTGAGTATTTGGTTTAAGTGTTAAATAATCATATTAATTAAACATATATTTTGTTTAATTAATCAAACATTTAACACAAAATTAATTAGGCAGCATTTTGTTAAAATAAAAAGAGTCGTTTATTTTGTTGGTTATATTTCCGTTTTGCCTTTATTTCATTTGGGCTTTATATTGTGGTTTGTGTAGAGATCTTTTTTTAGGGTTTCCATTTCATTTTTTGTACCTCTTTCTCTCTCAAAAAGTGTGTCCGTCATTTTTGTTTGAGCTCTCTCTCTCTCATTTTTTTTCTTCTTCAACCTTCGATTTGGTGTGTTTACTTCGTTTTGAGATCGGGTTTTCGGTGACAATTTTTTCGGCGCCAGCTGTATTCGGATCTGAGTTCCCTCCGTGTTTTTTTGGTGATTTTGTTTCCCGACGAGTTGGCTTTTCCGGTGAGTTGGATTTTCCGGCGAAGGTTTGTTTTTTCGGTGTTGGAGGTGTGGATGGTTTTGACTTTCCGACGAATATTTTTTGAGGTAACAGCTCCCTCATTTTTTTAGGCTCATCATCTTGGCTCACTCTCCTCAGGCACCAGCTCCCTCATCTCGTCTCACTCTCCTCCGGCTCCGACAAAAGCAAATCGATTAGTTTGGTCTCGTATCTGTTTAAATCTATTGTTCCAAATGCTAGAAATTGGACCCGTTTGTGTATGTTTCTAATTGTTCCAAACAACTAGAAATGCTAGAAATTGTAATAGCTAGAAATGCTAGAAATTGTAACAGCTAGAAATGGGTATATCAAAATATATACCAGATTTACCGAATGCATAAACCGATTTGAAATTCTGGTATTTACCGGGAAAAAACCGAATTGAAACCAAAATTACCGAAACCAAAAAAACCCGAAAATACCGAAAAAATGAAAAACCGGTCGGTTTGGTTTTGGTTTTTATTTTGATGTATCGGTCGGTAAATTAGTACGGTACGGTTTTACTATATAGAATGTGGTTTTGGTATTGGTAAGGGGTCGTTACCGACCATACCATACCGATTGCACCCCTAGGCCCTACAATCGACCCTCATTATTGGCCAGTAGTATCCCTTGTGTGTTGATTCTTTGGAGTAACGACTGACCAGCTGAATGAGATCCACAAGAATCTTCATGTACCTTCATAATTAAATATCCAACCTCCAACGGATGAATGCAACGTAATAGGGAGATAGTTAATCCCCTTCTGTATAAAACTCCTTTGTCCAACACATATCTGGATGCTTTGTACTGGAGATTTTTTATCTTCTTTAGGATTAGCTGATAAGGTTCCATCTTTAATGTAAGCTCTGATCGGATCCATCCAGGAAGGTCCCAGATCTATAGTAATGAGACTGACCATAAGATCCTCGTTTATGCTCCTGTTTGCCAATATCTCAATGGAAATGCTTCTTCGAAGTTCAATTTTTATTGTCGAAGCTAGTCGAGTAAGTGCATCAGCTCGGGCCTTAGCTATTCTTAGTATCCTGTTTATTTGTACTCTTAAAAATTTGGAAATAACTTCCATGGCCTTAGCCAAGTATCTAGTCATTAATTCTCCATTGACTCCATATATATGGAGCATTTGGTTAACAAGCAGTTGTGAATCATTATGCGCCATAACCTGCTCGGTGCCCAATGAATGGGTTAATTTCAGCTCGACTATCAAAGATTCATACTCGACTTCATTATTTGATGATTAGAACTGAAACATAAGGGCATATTCAATATCAATATCATCATGAGTATTGAGTATGATACCTGATCCACTTCTAGTTGCACGTGAAGATCCATCCACATATAAATTCCATAATGGGACATCGTTGTTGAAGCTTTACGCAAACAGATCTCCATGCTGAAATATCTTCTTACTCTCCTCTAAAAACTTCTGAGCTATTTCTTAAGTTTTGGACGATTCAGGTTAGCCAGTTGTGACTTTGGCTTGCTTTTGAGCTGAGCTCTCTTTCGTAGAAGTCTAATCGACAGACAATTTTTGTTGGTCAATAACCTTTGGATAGGTGAACTCTGCAATGAAATCTACCAAAGCTTGGCCTTGCAATGAGGACCTTGGCTTATAGACGATGTCATATTCTCCCAGCTCTACCGCCCAATACATTAATCTTCCTGACTTCTCAGGTTTGTGGAGCGCTTGTCGAAGATGTAGATCAGTATACACAACTATGACGCGTGCTTGGAAACATGGCTTTATACGCCTGGATGCTCCAATAAGTTTTAAAGCCAATTTTTTTAAGCTTGGATGCCTGACTTTGGCTCCCCTAAATGCTTTGTTGGTGTAGTAAACTGGTTTCTGAATTCCGTTATCCAATCGAACCAATGCCGAGCTAACTGCGGACTCAGAAACAATTAAGTATAAGTATAATTTCACCCCCAAAACAGGTCAAGACAATAAAGGTGGTGATCCCAGATACTTCTTTAGTTCTTGGAATGCTTCTTCACATTCTGCATTCCACTCAAATGTCTTTCTAAGCACCTTGAAGAATGGCAAACACCTATCTGTTGCCCGGGAAATAAACCTGTTTCAAGCTGCTACTCTACCAGTAAGACTTTGCACTTCCTTTTTGTTGGTCAGCGACTGCATTACTACTAGAACTTTTATTTTGGCTAGATTATCTTTAATTACTCTTTAGTTTACTATGAAGCCGAGGAACATTCCTTCTTGTACGCCGAACACACATTTAGTCGAATTCAGCCTCATCTGATACTTATTCAGCTGATCGAAAGTCTGACTGAGGTCCTTGATATGATCTGAAGCCTTTTTGCTTTTAGTCAACATATCATCCACATAAACCTCCATATTTTTGCCAATATGCTCCTCAAATACCTTATTGACCAACCTTTGGTATATTGCTCTAGCATTTTTTAGCCCAAAAGGCATTACATTATAGCAAAAGTACCTCGATTGGTAATGAAAGAAGTACTTTCCTTATCTTCTGGTTTCATTCTTATCTGGTTGTAGCTAGAATAAGCACCCACGAAGCTCAACAACTCCTGGTCTGATGTAACATCTACCAACTGATCAATTCTAGGCAGGGGAAAGTGGTCCTTTGGACAGGATTTATTAAGATCAATAAAATCTACACACATTCTCCATTTATTATTTTTCTTCTTGACCATCACAATATTGGCCAACCACGCTGGATATTTGACATCTTCAATGAATTAGGTCTTTTGCAGTTTTTCCACCTCTTCCTGTATAACTTGGTTTTTCTTCGAACTGAACACCCTACGTCTTTGCTTGATCGACTTGGCATCCTTATTAATGTTGAGCTCATGACATATGAAGTTTAGATCAATCCCAGGTATATCCTCGTGGCTCTAAGCAAACATATTCCTTCGTTGTATCAAGAACGCAAGCAATTCCTATTTATGGAGTGGATCTAGTGTGCAGCCGATCTAAGTGGTCCTCTTCAGTTTGTCATTATCCGGGATTATACTTTCAGTGGCTTCAATGATATGCTCTTTGACTAACTCAGTTTTATCTCGGGGATCTAGAGTTTTAACTTCGGGGATCTAGAGTTTTAACTTCTGACTCACTGTTGGGCTCCGTAATATCTACTTGATAAGTAGCGGTCTTCTTCTTCAAATCAATCAAGTCCTCTTTCTCGATTGAGGAGTAATAGCATTCCATGGACACCTTTTGATCACCTTTTACCACACCAAACCTAAAGTGAGTGGGGAACTTCAAGCACTGATGGACAATAGATGGAACAACTTCAAACTTCTTTAATCCTATCCTGTTGAGGATCACATTATAAGCAAATTTAATGTTCTTGTCTATCACGAAGAAGCGTATTTTTTTCAGTATGATTTGCTGGCCAAGTGTTGTACAACACATCTATCTTGACTGTCCCAAGGGGGTAGACTTTTTCACCAAAAAACCTATCAAAGGCCTATCGTATGGTCCCAGTTGGCTGAGTTTTAAATCTAAACTCTGAAAGCAAGGGTAAAACATGATATCTATCGAGCTCCCATTATCAATACAAATTATGGCGATGATGGCATCCTGGATCCTAAACTTAACGACCAACGGGTCATCATGTTCATGGGGATACGGTACCACAAAGAGATCATTCTTGGAAAAATAGATTATAAATTTGTCTTTATTTACTTTCCTGGGCCGATCATCTTCGTTAAGATTAATTTTCTGGATATAAGAACAGGCTTGTGATTCATTCAGGTAGGCCTTTCTCTCTGTAGTGTGATCTCCTCCTCCTGCATTGCCACCTATAATTACATGACAATCAAAAGAGATAAAACTTATTATAGCTACCTTATATTCTGGTTGCTTAAGCTTCTTCGGCAGGTCGGGATCATCTTCATAACCATCTTTATGGTTTCTCTTCCTGTCATCTCTGGTTTTGTAGGGAGAATTTAACCTTCCTCTTGTTTCTCTGCTTTCTCACCGATTAATAAATTTGTTCAGTTTTCCTCGGCGAATGAGGGATTCCACTTCGTTCTTCAAAGTGATATAGTTATCAGTCGTTTGGCCATGATCCTTATGGAACTCATAATATTTAGATTTATCCCTCATATTAGGTAGTGCCCTAAATCTTTCAGGCAATTGCAAATCTTTATTGTGTTTGATTTCTTATAGGATATGGTGAATGCTGGTAGTCAATGGAGTATATGTTCCATACTTTTTGAGCTTATCATCCTTCTCTGATTTCTACTCATTCTGCTCATTATACTCAGGCTTAGTGGCTGGACTCTACTTTGTAGCCATTGCTTCCTCAGCATTCATAATTTTTCTTTCCCTAGTCATGAGCTCAGTCATAGTTTTAGGAGGATCTTTGGTTAGTACGTAGTATAGTTTTTCTGGAAGCAACCCACTTATTAGAGCGGTGATGGCTATTTTCTCCTCGTAGTCAACCACTTCTAATTTCTCGTTGTTAAAACTAGTGATATACTCCCTGGTGGTTTCCTTTACTTGCTATCTGACACTCAGGAGATGATCTACTCTCTTCACTGGCTTGGCCCCAAAACAGAAGTTGCTGGTGAATAACTTTACAAGTTAGTTGAAGTTAGCAATCTTTCCTCAGGGTAAGTTATTGTACCATATTTGGGCTGAACCCATAATGGTGCTTGAAAAAGCTCTACATCTCATCTCATCAGGGACTGAATATATTTGAGCTGCAGCTTGATACTGCTCAATGTGCAAAACTGGATCAGTTTTACCATCATATTTAGGGGTGATCCTTGGGGTTTTAAACTTGGATGCAGTTGGCAAATTAATAATTTCCTGAATAAATGGAGATCCCTTGGCGAAGTTCCTCTATAATGGATTCTTTGCTTTTGCCATTTCTCCTAATCGATCTTTCAATCGCTGGATTGACCCTTTTTTATGAAGGGTTACTTGCATCAGATCTGTGTTTATTATTCCGACCATGTGTTTGCGCTGAGCTCTCTTCCTAATAAGTTTGCTTGATGTGCACAGATCGTCAGACGCTTGATTTGGACCTAACTGAGGCTTCACGATGGTCGATTGGATATTAATTAGCTCTAGATAACTCTCTAAGAGTATTTTTATTTGCTACGGGTCCCAATCGATTAAAAGGTAAAGCTCTAGTCAATCTTTCCAAAGCACTTGGTCTTTCAAGAGATAAAGAATGACCATCATAGAACTCTGTGGATCTGATTGATGAACTGACTCTCGAATAGTAAGATCTATCACATGAAGATCTGGAGTAGCTGTATCGACTATGCCTAGGAGGTAGAGGTGACATTTCACTCCTCAACGAATGACCCATTAGCTGCCTGGAAAGGGTTGAAGATCTGGCTTGTAAGGACTGAGCCAATTACCTCATTGTTTCCTACATAACATCTTGACCCCTGGCAATATTGGCAAGAATTCCATCCACATCAGCTGTTGTAGGTGGAGCAAATGTAACGGTTGAGTTATCTTTATTTCTGGCAATAGACTCGGGATTATTCATCTTCCCTAGAACAAGGATGTACGAGATAAATAACGGTAATTAGATACACGTTCCCACAAATGATGCCAATCTGTTGATGTCAAAAAATGGACTAGATCTAATTTTCTAATCATAGATAAAATATAAGATTGCATTAAGATTATCAAATAAAAGACAAAGAGTTTTAAAGTGGTTTAATTGTGTAAGAAAGCCTACGTTCGCTGTTAGTGTATTGACTCGATTGATTTAAGAAAACTAGGTACTCTTATTAAGAAGAATATCCTAGTTACCATTCGATCTTGCCTTTTGTGAAAGGAATACAATGTATTTATAGTGACCCAGAGATCAAGGGTTGAAATGTCTTTATATATTCAAGCATTTACACTTGTACATAATAAATGTGATGGTTGATTGTCTAAACCACGTGTGGAAGGACCTTTAGTTAATTCTCCCATGTGGTGACTGTTCGTTTACTTTGATGGTCGACATTCTTTATATTGGCCGGCCTGCCTGCCGAGCAACTGTCTTCGGGGCTAATGAGGTGGCTGCTAACTAGGATTCGTGCCATGTAATGAGACAACCGTTCATTTCTGATTAATCTACGTAAGTGGATAATTTTTGGTATCAACACCAACTATGATTATAAGCCATATGTTTGGCTTCATCCAGGTGTAAATGGGCATTCATTCAACCCTTGTCATAACCAACATCCCAAACTGCGCGAGGGACCCTTCCTAAAGAAGTACTTCAGCTTCATTATTTGACGATCCATGTATTGCTTGATCGCCTCATTCTTATGAGAGTCCTCCTCAGCCTTGTCGAGTGGTTCCCTAAGGGAATTGTTCTTATTTTATAGTAATTTGACAATGTCTCCGACCTCATTGACTTCGGTTTGAAGGCCAATAATCAAACATGCCTGCTCTCCATATGCATTTGTTATTTTATGAAGTTGGTGCTGAACATAAAGGAACGCTTCACAATCTCGACCAAAAGCTTCTTAACCTAGAATCAATTTTAGGTTTTCACTTTCTTGGGCCATTGGCACTAGTTATAAATTATTGTCCAACTACAAAGATCAAGGGGAAGACACTTATAGATGAAAAGACAGTTGAAGAATTCACAAGTGACAAAAAAAACTAGATAAGCAACAACAAGGCCAGAATGAAACTTCTTTCATTAATAATATAAGGATGGGCGAGACCTTACAGCACAAACGATAAAATAGGTAGGAAAATACAAAGAATAGGAAAACCTAGGCTAAAATCTAACTAAGCTCGACCTTCTTTCTCTTTCACTTATTATTGATTGGCAAAGTCCTTGCTCAAATCAGTGGCCTCCTTTATTTGGTTGGCCCATCCCTTCTCGTGGCCAACAACTTCGGCTTCATCCTCATCCAAGTTTAGAATAAAACCTGAATGGTGCTCACTAAAGAGGTTGAACTATGAAAGGACTATTGTGTTAGCTAGCGCCCCGTCCCAACTTCTCTTGAAGTTAGACTTACGGATGTAATCTAACTGTTTCTTGGCTTGATTAAAGGTCTTACCCCGACCTTGCTCATATGTATTATCCTTGGCTGTTAGGGTCTTGGATAAGGTCTGAGTCGACTCATCGATGATTTTATTTAACAACTCATTACCGGACACTGATTTGTCCATCTTTATCTAAGTGGCCTTCCTCTTAACCTCACATGACTTCTTAGCACCCTGGAAAGCATTATGAGATTCCTCTAGAGCACGATCAAGGTCATCATTAGCCTTCACATGGTTGACCCTTTTATATAAAATATTGACAAAGTCCACTAAAAATTGTAAGGGAAAGGCCGATTACAAGTTAGTACTGTAGAAGAGTTCTAAGTAAAATATTCGATGAGGATATTAATATTTATCGAAGATAGTGCCTGAGCGATTTGGGAGATTAGCTAGTGTGTAGATAATCTGCCAACCTACGCCCTGTCCATATATAATATTCCCCCCCAGTAATGTTGGGGCCAGGTCAGGGTTCTTGGCCATGAACATTATTTGATGGCCCTTACCCTTATTTGGGGAATCCATCTTCTAGGTGGGAATAATAGCAGCAACGAAAGGTCCATCGCTAGTTTTTCTCATCTTTTGAGCCTGCATTTTGTTAAGGGAATCCGTCAAGGTAACAAGGTCGGTCGGTCCCCCGTTCTCCTTCCTTTTGAAAGGCTAAACTTTCAAGGGAGTAGTGAGGTTAGACTCATCCAAAAAACTTAGGATTCTCCTTCTTGGTACCATCTCTTCTTCCGAGGTGGAAAGGATCATGACATGAATCAAAGTAACATCCACATGTTCAAAGGAACTTGAAATATATCCACTCAAAAACCATTCACTACTAAAAAAATCTCAGGTATTGTGTCCACTGGCCTAGAAATGAAGGAGATAAAGGTGTTGGTATATTCTAGCAATAAGGATACCGATCAAGGATGTTTGCCACCATCCGATAAAGGTCTCCTCATATTCTAGACCTTGTTTTGTTCGATTAAGTTGACGCGAGTAGCTCCAAGCTCTTTTTTTTGGAAGTTGCTACACAAGAACAAAGAAATATATTAGCAATAATTCATACAAGACTTGGTCGATCTAAATAAAAATATTGGAAACACATCATTGACCTATTTTTTGCCCTCTACTGCAACATCTGAAACCCTTATAGGGATCACCACCCCGAGGAATTGGTGTATGCTTCCACCGCCTCAAGATAAAATAATGGTACCAGCATCCCTTATTGGAATCATGGATGTTTACCACAAGCACCCTGTTTGCCCTCCTTGCCTTCAGGTAGAAGGTATTATCGTTCGTCTTTACCCATGTGTAATAATACCCAATCTCTAGGATTCTTATCTGAGTTTAGTATAACTCATTAATCTTATGAACCCCATTCATAATTCTCTAAGTATTATGGGTATATTGGGAAGACACTACTCTATAAAATTCACAAAATTCCCAAAACAGTTGATTTGGAGGAAAAGTAATATCGTCCTCGGTAATGGATTAAGTGTGTAACTAGTGACCCCCTCCGTATTATAACAATCATGATGTTCCTCAACACACTCTATAATAACCCAATCGAGAATGGAAAACTTCTTTTTAAACTCCCCAATAGACTTATCATTCACCGCATAAACCATCTTTCTAAGCTCAAGAATAAGAGAACGAGAAATATGAAGAATATCGAATGAAAGAGTTGAAGAAAAATAAGGAAGAGACCTATCATTCACCGGATAAACCATCTTTCTGAGCTCAAGAATAAGAGAACAAGAAATATGAAGAATCTCGAATGAAAGAGTTGAAGAAAAATAAGGAACGAAAGGAGAAAAAAGGGAACTTACAAGTGAAGAAGAGCGCAAATGACTCTGAATGTTCTTGAATAATTGATAAGTGAGTGCAGAATGGAGGTAGGGATGGTTCAACTTCCAATATGTTTTATAATTTAGAACAAGACACAATGTGGAGATTGACGCACACATCATTTCCTTTTAGCCTCCTCAGAGCTGGATTATAACACTACCCCTAAAAAATCGGGGCAAATTACGAGCATGACCTCCAAACTCAATGTAAAATTGATTCTCATATGTGAAATTAAAAGTGTTGATACTCTCCAAGCTCATCTTCAACAAGCGATCAAACATCACTGCCAACCAATGTCAAAGTCAATCGGTAATCAAACCTATCCACCCCATTATGGCTGCAAAGCTTTGGGGGCAATTGGATGGTAATTATTCGATAATTATCCGATCTAGTTCGAAAAGATAACATGTGTCCACCAGTATTGATAGACTATCATAACTTGATGATAAAAACAAAAGGTGATCCGATCAGCGAAAATCTAGGGCTTAGATTTACTCGACCAAATTGTAGCTGCATCACAAGGCGATAGAGTCCCACATGACTCATTCTCTTATTGTTTTCTATAAATCTAACCCACACCCTTGGGAAAAGGGGCATGTAATATTTATTATCGAGAGCTGATTAATAAAGAGATAGTAACACCACCATAGACGTAGGCACATTGCCGTAGGCCTGTAAACGGGTCGGATTCGGACCGGATCAGGCCAATCCAAATTCGAATCCGCTTATGTTAAACGGATTCGGATCCAATCCGATTATCCGACAGATTATCTGTTAGGGTTTCGAATCCGTTAAGAATCCGTTAATCCGATCTGATTATAATATTATAAATAACTTTTATAAATTTCAAAATACACTATATATAATAAATAACTATTATAATATATATTTCAAAAAATATATTTAAATAACTATTATAATATAAATTACTATTATAAATAAATACAATATATATCAATATAGGATTATTATAAATAACTATTAAAATATATATTTAAAATATTAATAAATTTCTAAATACAATATATATATTAATTAAAAATATTATATATATAAATATATATTAATCGGATCGGATTATTAACGGATCGGATCATATGAATCCAAATATGCTCCATTTAATAAACGGGCAATCGGGTAATCGAATTTCAGGCTTGATCCAAATCCGTGTAAATGAATCGGATTCGGATTCGAATTCGGATTCGGATAAAATTCGATATGTTGATAGGCCTACGTTGCCAGACCACGTATATCTTGTGTCGTGTGATTATGTGATTTTCGTTTACTTCTTGGCTTTACTGTGTTGAATCATCTCAGTATGATTTTATCACCCACACCTATTAACAAATAATTAAAAAAATATAAGACAAAATTACCCTTGACAATAGTGATAAACCTGCAACTACCACCATTGTCATTGTCGCTTGATATCGCCGCTACCTGCCACTATCTTCGCCGCCGTCGTGACGCTATCGAATATAACCTCCACCACCGCCACCACCACCACACCGTGTCGCCGACATCGCCGCCTTTCTTTCACCACCAGCGTCGCGATGCCACCTATTTGTGCCACCACTATACAATATTATTACCACCACCATCACCACTACGCCGCCATCACCACTGTAAAAATTTACAACGACGACGAAGACGAAGAAGAAGACAAAGAAGAAGAAGAAGAAGAAGAAGAATCAATCTCAAAGTAAATATTTATTGTGAAAGTAAATATTTACTGTAATAATTAAAAAAAGAAAAAGAACTTAGAAAAAAATTATAGTACATATTTATTGGGAAGATAATATTTACAATGAGTATTAAAAGAATAAAAATACGTTCAAAATAACCTATAGTAAAAAGTTACATTAACAAACCCCTTTTAAAAGAAACATGCAAAATACAAGGATAATCAACTAACAGTAAATATTTACTTTGAAGTAATTTTTTTTAATAATACAAGGAAAATATTTCGAAGAAAATAGTTACCTTGACTACAAATACTTACTATCACGAAAGAGACTAAAAACCAACATTTTTATAAATGTAAAAAGTTACTATCACAAGAATTTAATACTAACTACATAGCTGAAAATATTTTTATCTACTTTGTTCTCCATGTTATTCTTTTCTTTGTGAATATATACTAAGAGTGCGAATATTCACACTTTAAGCTCAAAAGTAAATATTCACACTCTAAGTAAATATTTACTTATAGTGCATATTGATTCCAATTTACAAAATGCATCAGGAATTTTATCCACACAATCTCTCTCTCATACACACCACCACACACACGCAACACCACATTGCCATCACACACCATCGTATATACATACATAAATCTATCCGGAGCATCACCGCACACACATCACATCACACCTCCATTGACACGCAACCACATAGATCGATCTGGAACGACGCGAGATAAATAGAGAAAAAAGAGGGGATACGAGAGAGATATCATGGATTGTGGGCTACTGAAAAGAAAAGAGAGAGAAAGGGAGAGGCAGGGGGCTGAAAAGTTAAATATAAGGGTTAAGGTCATTTCTGGAAAATGGGCGAGTAAAAAATGGATACGGATAAATCTGGGCGGGTCATGGACAGGCCAAGTAAAAAAATGTGGTCGAGTCGGGTCGGGTCAAGCCCGTATCGGGTCGGGTTGACCCATGTTTTCCCTGTTATACCTTTGAGTGTTTTTAAGCAACATTAATATCATCACACTCGAATTAAAGTCTATACTATAATAGAGTTCAAATTATACTAACAAATAATAAAGTCCATATTTTACATATTACCCTTTTCTCATTTTTTATTTTACATCCACCTTAATTTTTCCATCCAATCCCATTTCCTCTGTCAAAGAGCTACAACATTGTGGAACATAACCTCTTTCTTTATTAAAACCTAATTTTCTCCTCCAGGACTTATATGGTGAGATGGATTTTCCAACTTATTTTGCTTCCACTCAAACCAATACAAAACCCTTTGATGTTTCCATATCTCTATACAGTTGAGTTTTTTGTTTTCATATACACGATTCAATTTTCAAATCGATTTTAACGATCAGTTTTCAACGATTAACAAATTCCAAGCTTCATATCGAATTTTAACCCACACAACGATCAATTTTCTGATTCGTTCAGTTAGTTTGATGGTTTGAATTGGCTTCAGTTGGTTTGATGGTTTGATGACCCGCCAACAAATGGTAGTGGTGATAGAATGGTTTGAGTTGGGTGTTGTTAATTCGTGACAACACGAATGCGCCGGTCTTATTGGGTTTTGTTTTTACCTTGTTTTTGACAATACTAATCTACAAATTTGGGTTTTGTTTTTGAAAGCTTTCAAAATCATTTTGACCCGCAAATGACCCGCCAACAAACTGACTTATTGACCCGCTAAAATCATTTTGACCCACAAACAAAATGTGCCCCAAATACATTCTTTTGGGCGGGTTATGGACGGTTTCATCCTCAAGAACTCATATTGTCGGACCTAGTTAGGGTTAATTGTGAGTATATTGGTCATTATATGATAAAATATGATTAATAAGATGATATAAGAGTCAATGAGACTTAAATAAGGGTTGAATCTTAAAATAAAACTAATATAAAATAGGGTTAATAAACTAATAGTCATTCAAATATTTTTTAATAAACGATTAGTCCAAATTTTTTTATTTTGTATTAAAAAGTTATTCACTACATAAAAACACTCAAAACAAGGACACATGCATACCCATTCCCCCACCTCCCCCCACTGCTAGAGTTCCAGTGAGGGAGGAGTGGAGTGGGGGTGAAGGGTGGATGCCGCTAGCGTGAACCTTTAAAAATAAAAAAAAAATTGAGCAAATGAATATTTGAAAGGCTAAATTAATTAAATTAAAAATATGTCTTTTTTACAATGCATATACTTATATTGGTTATTGTACATTAACTCATTTATTATTTATTATTTTTATGTTTTACCCAATAAGATGAGAGAATTAGTGACCATTTGAACCTTTAACTTTACCCTAAAATCATTAGTGGGATGGATATGTCAACAAGGCGACACGTTGCATCAGAAAAGATAGTAATTCACACAATCAATACGAGCACACAACCCCTCTGAACTAAAAACCCTTCATTGTTTTACCCCTTTTTACTTCCTCTTTTTACCAGCCCCTTTTGGTGATCGCCCCTTTAATAATTTTTACCTCACCCCCACCCTTCAATGGAATTATTTTCCGTCGACAACCAGCAACAAATTATCTTCCCAGAAAACCTAACCCCATTTCCCGGCACCGGCGACTTAATCTCCGGCGACCCACCGGCCGAAATTTCTTCGCCGGAAATTGTAAACCACTCGCAACCTCAAAAGCTCCGGCCAATCAGATGCAACGGAGGTCTCGCCGGAACCCTAGATCCGGCGCCGGAGCTAGGGTTTGGAGGTGGTCTTTGTGAAATTTCAACGGCAGTGGAGAAAATGAAGGTGGAAATGGGTGTTGAGTGTATGAAGTTAATGACTGAAGGAAGGGTTTTGATGAATGAATTAAGGTTAGCTTCTTTATTTTATTTATATATTCTCTCAAACCAAATTTCACAATATTAACAAGTGTTGATCTTGATAGTTGGATTGAATATACGTTAAAAGTTGAGGGTACTTTTACTTTTATCATCAGTTTATTTTTCGTTATTAAACTTTACCCATCATTTCGTTGCTATTAAAAGTTGAGGGTATTTTTAGGTTGCGTTTGTTTTTTTATCTGAAGTCTGAATCTGAAATCTGAAGACTGAATCTGAACTCTGAAATCTGAATCTGAAAAATATGTTTGTTTTTACATCTGAATATACTTCTGAATGAATGTATTCAGACTGATTCAGACTTCAGACATAACTTTACCTCTTAATCATTAAGAGCCAAATATGACCGTTAGCCTCTTAATCATTTAAAAAAACAAACACTTTTTGATACCTCTTAAGTCTGAATGGTTCAGATTCAATGGTTCAGATTCAGACTTGAGAGGTAAAAACAAACAACACCTTACTTTATCACCTGTTTAGTTTTCGTTATTAAACTTTACTCATCATTTCGCTATCAAAAGTTGAGGGTATTTTTACTTTTATCACTAGTTTACTTTTCGTTATTAAACTTTATCCACCATTTTGTTATCAAAAGTTGAGGGTATTTTTACTTTATTAATTACCATTTTAATGTTCGTTATTAAGCTTCATCCGCCATTTTATTATTTTTTCGAAAGGACCATATATCAGCTTTTAGGTATGTGCCTGTCACATGCAATTTATTTGCAATAACCCTAAAATGCTCTTGGATAACCATTTACCCATTTCTTCTTACACTTTTTCACCCCACCCCACCCCACCCCAACCCATAACTTCATATTCGCCGCCCCTTCTTCATGTCCGCCACCGGCAACCCACCCCAACCAACAAATGTCTGTCGCCCCCTCCCACCCACTCACACCTTTGCCCCAAATCTGTCGTCCCTTCCCATGTCTTCGACCTCCATCAACAACCAACCTAAACCTGCAAAATCGTATGTCAGCCACCTCCACCATCTCTATCCCATGTCCGCCACCTCCACCCTCACTTGAAAATCCAAAACAATTTCAAAACCCCAAACGATTTAAGTCCAAACCAAAACAAAACTCCAAATCCAAATAAAAATCCAATCAAAAACTCCAAATAAAAAACCTCCAAATCCAATAAAAAACCTACCTTCGATTTCAATCAAAAACTTCTAAATCTAAATCCATGGGACTTCGAAATCCAAATAAAAATCTAATTTCAAATCCAACTAAAACCTCCGAATAAAAAACCTTTGAATCCAATAAAAAACCTAAACCTACCATCGATTTCAGTTAAAAATCTTCAAAATTAACTCCATTTATGAACTCGTGTAGAGAGAGAGAGAGAGAGAGACACACACACACACACACACACACACGAAGGGTTGACGACGAGGCGGGGAGGGGAGGAGTTGGTGAGGGTGGTGTGAGTATTGGGCGTGATTAAAATAGTCTTTGTTTTTTATTTAGGGGTATTTTGTGATTAATGATAAAAAATTGAATGTGACACGCATATGCCTAACGACTGTTGGATGGTCCGTTAGAAAACAGTGGCAAAGTCTAAAAGAAAACAAAATGGTGAGTAAAGTCTAATAACGAAAACTAAATTGGTGGTAAAGTCAATATACCCCTTGATTTTACCCATCTTATAGTTATCATTATACTTTAGCCACTATTTTATTTCTCTTTAGATATTACCACATATTTTGACATTCAATGACGGAAAAAGTGTCAGAAAAAGTGAAAATAAGCGTCGCTGAATGTCGAAATGAGTGGTAAAGTCTAAAGAAAAATAAAATGGTGGGTAAAGTCAAATAATGATAACTATATGGTGGGTAAAGTCAAAATATCCCTAAAGTTAATTGGAAACATATAGTGTGTGAGGCCAAACATTTTTGTGCGTGCATGTGTTACTGTGACGTACGACACGCATTACGTCACATGCTCTAGCTAATGTGACGTACAACATGTACTTTAGCTAATGTGACGTACGACATGTACTTTAGCTAATGTAATGCATGATATGTGCGATAACTAATGTGACATGTCACATATGACACGTACGATAACTAATAGCTAATAGCTTATGTGTGTGACGTATGACACATACGGTAGCTAATATGATACATGACACAGACACATACTGGGGCTAGTGGCGGAGTTAGAAAATTGTTTTAGGTGGGGCACCGATGTGTGCAAAACATTGACTAGTACCGATGGATGAAAATTTAAAGAACTATTTATATAATTTTTTTGGCAACTTTGACTAAAACTCTAAATTTTAATGCCTAATTTGACTTAACCCCTTGTTTTCTTAATCATTTGAATTTGCTCCTAACATAGGGGGTTAAGTCTAATTTGACATTATAAACGGCGGATAAAGTCAAATAAATCCGTAACTCCCTGTGTTTATTCAATATTTTGAAAAATTCCCTTCATGTAAGGGTTATATCAAATAAATAAGCAAAATGGGGGTTAAGTCAAATATCACATTAGAAAGTGGAGGTTAAGAATTTATAATTTTAGAAAATTCTAACTCAAAGAAAACAATCTAATATCATAATAATAAAAATTCACGATCCACAAAACACAATTGTCAATAATAAAACCCAAACCAACAATAAAATAAATTTGTGTAAAATACAAATTAAGAGACAAAATAATTTTAATTCAAAACATGGGCGGGACACTATTACAAATTACATCTTTAAATTATTTATGCTTTTAGTTTAAACCTCAATATTTTTTTTAAAAAGAAATCTTGGGTGGGGCACTTGAACCCCCCCACCCCCACCACACACTCACACACAAGTACAACACAACTCCGTCACTGAATGTGGCTAATATGACATGTACGGAGGTGATAGTTTATTACGACAAAAATATTTTACAATATGACTTGCCAATTTTTTTTAAATGTCAATTTTTTTTTTCTTTAAACATAACATATTTTAATTGCTTGATAAGAGCCATAATAAGACACTGGGACCGTATTAAATTTTAAGATCTCAATCTAGAGCTCGAAAATTATTGGGTTGCACACATAAGGTGTTAAGTGTTAAGGGGTAATGGTTAAAGGCTCCTAATGTTAATTTATGATAAAAAATGCTATTGTGCCAGAATTTTTGATAGAATTTTGGTGGACAAATTGACGTGACGGGCTTTTATCGGTTGATTTTTTGGGTCCATGCTAGTGGAACCTAGAAACCAACCAATAAAATCCCTCCACGTCTTGTCTATGAAAATTTTGTCAAAAATCCAATCAGAATAGAACTACTATTTTATGATATGTTTCTTGAGTTCATTGTTTTGGGGTGTTTTTGGGTTTTCAAATTGTTATTCTTTAGGGTTGGTTTGGTTACGGATGGTGGTGAAATGTATTTTCACATACTGGGGGTTAAATATTCTTTAATGTTTTTGTTTTTTTCATAATCATAGGGTCTCCACTTAATTACAATTCTAAACGAACAAAAAATTTAATTTCAAATATATTGAAAAACATTTCACAAATTTACTTTTTGTTGCGGTTAAAAATATTTCACCGAATCAAATGAAGCTTTAATTTAAATTACATGAAGTATCATATTTCCTATTGACTATCATAAGTTTTCCAAAGAAACTCACATCCAAATTAATTCTATCCTTGAATTTATTTATTTTTTGTTTGTAAAAACATGTTGTAGATTGTTTTTGATGTGAATCTAAGAATGCGGAACTGTTATTATTACAACTACACACCAACTACTGACACCACAACACCACCACCAATAAAATTAAACTAAGAAAGTGGGTTTCTTTCTCTTTCCATATTCTTTTTTTCAATATTCAAGTGCGATTACAAATGAGGGCCAATGGCCTATTTATAGGAGAGGTGTAACCAAGCTACGATGCAAAAAGACAAAAAAGACAATAACAAAAAATGACTAATTAACCCCAAACATGCTTGGAGATTAATTAAAGGCTAAAAATAAAAGAAAATGACAATAAACCCTAAACTGGAAATAGAAAAAAAAATATTATTCTCCCGGGAGCACAACCACGCGCCACGTGTCACTATATATCACATACACATCAATTTTGGATATTACCCTTTTAAATTATTAGGGATTCCGAAATCCTCTCTGAAGAGAGGGCGTCTTGTGAAGTTGTCCAACACTTTTTGATGAAGGTCTTATACAACAACAAATGGATAATAATATAACTGATTTTAATTTCATAATATGACGCTCTCAGTAATACAACTTTACATATTACATTGTTATATATGATAATTTATCTGATATATAAGTGGATGCATGATATATAAGTGGATACAGTAGTTTTCAAACTTTGTTATATTCATCTAAGTGAGGGATCACACCCTATATGGTACTGTATGTGACGGACCGCAGCTTAGAGGCAAAAAAGTGTTTTACAACGCGCAAAACGCTCCCTCATCTGTGAGTGACTTCTGACAAAACTCCCCTTGTATCAATTGTATCTATTGAATCAAATAATTGAATTAATAAACTGATGGAAATGGGCCCTATTCTAGGGTTCTTTTTGCCATTTCTATTTTCTTTATTTTTGTTATATGTATTTTCCTAAACTTGCTTTGTTATTTAAAGGAAAGAGTAGTAATGGCATTTTTGTAATTAGGGCCTTAGCTTGGAGCCTAAGCTACACCTCCCTTTAAATACCCATGTAGTCTTCATTTGAAGACACTCCTCCATTTTGAAATATAAGAAATCTCTTGATTCTCTCTCTAACGTTAAGGTTTGTTTATTTTCTTGGCCATTGACATGTAGTTTACGTCAAATTGGTATCAGAGCGAGGTGTCGTTCCCCAAGTGGTGTATTGGTGTGTAGGTATTCAAAATCGTACACTACTTCGATGGCTCCAAGAAGATCCAAACAACAAGAAGAAGAAATTCAAGAGTTGAGAGGCAAAATGGAACAACAAACCCTAGATTTCAACATGAAATTTGATGCCATAATGCAACAACTTAGTAAGTTGCAAAACCCCAACCCAAACCCTAGCCCACCAAAAACCTTAACCACCACTCCCACTACCTTTTTCCCTAATCCCAACCCTTACAACGCCTCCAACTCAGCTGCCGAGGGGCTGCCCCAACCCCACCGCACCCTTGCTGCCCCTCCCCTTCCAAACCCCAGCCAGATCTGCCCTGTGTTTGCAACCCACCCCCTGCCTTCCCACCTCATTTCCGACCACCCCTCACACCCTTTAGCTATCGGAAAAACCTCCCTAGATCCCCAAAACCCTGCTGATCCTGAACAGACCCAAACCCGCCCCTATTCCGACCAAGGTCGACCCGTTTCACCCAACCCCAACCCTGAAATCCTACTCTAGCCTTCCCGAGCCCCTTCCGACCTTGTCGACCACAAATAAAACCCTAGAAGTACCCCCCCTAATTCCACGCGGTACCCGACCCATCTCGACCCAATTTTTAGCCCCACCCACCTTGGATACCCCAAAACCTGCTGTCCCGACCCATTTTTACCAATCGGACCCTCCACCTTACTCGGAGGCCCTCCCGTGCCCAACTCAACTCAATTCCCACCCCCACTTATACACCCTTGCCTGCCACCGTACGCCCCACCACCTTCACCCTCACATCACACTCTTTCCCATCATGATCTTTCCTTACTCTACACTGACTCCTCTTCATCCTCCGACGCTGGGTATACCCACCGCAGCGTCTCTGAGTGGATTCCCCCTCCCCCACCTGACCCTCATCGTTTCGTACCGCTTCGGGACCGCCAATGCTTTTATTGTGGAGAGTATGGCCACTTGAATGGCAAGTGTCCTCATCGCGGTCCTCCAGCACCCCCTGTTGCCCCACATGTCCATCCTCCTTATCCACCACCTGACCAGGTACCACCTATCCCTGCTGCTTATGTTACCGGGTGATGTGATGGGTCTTGAGGCTCATCAGGAGGGAGACCACCTGTCTACAGCACTTCAGTTGCTTTCTCGGAGTCTTCAGGGAGATATACGCATTGACGTCCCGGATGCTATGATTGATTGGTTGGCATTTGATGGACGATTCTTCTCGGATGCTATGATTGATTGGTTAGCATCGATGGAGACAATTTTTTATTACAAGCGGGTTCAAGGCCGTTCTTGTGTTCTCCTAGCGGCCACCAAATTTCAAGGATTCGCCCGGGTTTGGTGAACGATCTTTTTGCTATCGCCGAACAGCGGTGGGGTTGCCTCCTATCCAGACATGGCCAGAGCTGAAGGCCGCGTTACAGGCTTCATTCATACCACCGACCTATGAGCGTTTTTGCCCGCGCCCACTCCCTCCGCCAGGCTACATCTGCGGTGGTGGAGTACACGAAGCAGTTCTAGCTCCTTTGCACTAGGGCTCGCCTTCCGGAGACTGAGGACCAGCGGATCAACCGCTATATTCTAGGACTTCAGCCATACATTCAGCATGATCTAGGCTTGAGGGAGATACCGACCTTTTTGAAAGCGGTCGAGAACTACCACACATCATCATCAGCTCTTCCGACCTCACGAGCCCCTCCTGCATCGACCTCCGCTCCTGCTTTTCCCTCGGTATCGGCTCCAGTCTCTACTACCACCACTACTGTTGCGCCTTCCCCGGGTCCTACATTCAGGTGCTACAATTGTGGAAATGTTGTCCACCGAGCTTCTGACTCTTTCGCGACGCCGTGCCCTATTGGCTATGGAGCATCCACCTGACTATTTGGACGCGTCCGAGGAGCTTCCCCAGCATGCACTGTTCACTGTTTTGGAGGGTGACTCTGTGGGTCTCCCACTGTGAGGAATTTCCTCACGACTCCTGTTTATTTTAGCGCTCATGGACGAGCTTGGGCTTAAGAGGGGGAGAGTGATGGAAATGGGCCCTATTCTAGGGTTATTTGTCATTTCTATTTTCTTTTTTTTTGTTATATGTATTTTCCTTTACTTGCTTTGTTATTTAAAGGAAGGAGTAGTAATGGCATTTTTGTAATTAGGGCCTTAGCTTGGAGCCTAAGCTACACCACCCTTTAAATACCCATGTAGTCTTCATTTGAAGACACTCCTCCATTTTGAAATATAAGAAATCTCTTGATTCTCTCTCTAAAGTTAGGGTTTGTTTATTTTCTTGGCCATTGACATGTAGTTTACGTCATAAACATGTTATATACTGTGAAGCACGGATACTCTCGGGAGGCCGCGAATTTTTTTGGGGCACGTATGGGATACGCGAGATACGTTCTTGGATACGCTAGCATAAGTTTTTTATTTTTATTTTTTATTCTCTCTTTTTTTGTCCGAGTTCTCCCTCACTCAGAAATGACATTTATTCAGTTATGCCTTCTTTATATATTTCCCTCACTCAGAAATGACATTTCTTAAGTTAAAATCAACTGTTTTCTAAAATGGCATTTCATTCTACTGTTTTCTAAAATGGCATTTCATTCTACTGTTTTCTGAAATGACATTTCACTGTTTTCTGAAATGGCATTAAATAAAATAAAATAATATAATAAATATTCAAGTTTATCATTAATATATATAAAATAAAATAATAAATATTTAACGTATCTTGACGTATCCGTATCCTAGATTTTGGAAGAATCCCGTATCCCGTATCCCGAATCGAGTTGTATCCCATATTACGTGTCGAGTCAGTGCTTCCTAGGTTATATATACAGTATTAATAGTTTGTCATCAATAAATTACGATCATGCCCGTAATTAAATCATTTGGGTTAACAAATCCTAAAAATTTATTCTCAATTTTGAGCAATTAAATTATGGCAAAAACAGAATATTTACCAATCCAGAAATTAGGCTACAAGTTAGGGAACGGCACAAGTGGTATGGTGCTACAAAATTTGGGCTAGAAATCAGGGTATAACAGAGATTAGGGTTAGAAACTAGAAAGATAAAAGTTTGATGTTCACAATTTCTTTTTTTACCATTACCTTTAAATGTTTATTAATAGCAGCCCTGTATATCTTTTAAACTATATGTACTTAACTGAAAATTTGCAAAAGTTCAGTGTCATATGTTGGATCCTCCCATGTGTTTATACATATTATTGTATTTATATATTGCTCTCAACGTGTGGTATTCCATATCTTGTTCTTTTTAACTTTATTGAAATAGTGTTGTTTTTGTATGAATTTTTCTCTTAGATTAGTTATGTGTATATTTATATCATTTGAAGTTTGTGTTCTGCTTACAGGTATTTTACTTGTCCACTATCTTATCCACTAGAGTCCAAGTGAAGGGGTGAAAATGAGCATTGCTCTATAGTAGAAACCCCCTTTTTGGTGGGTCCAAACAATAGTAGAAACCCCCTTTTTGGTGTGTCCAAACAAACTTTTAATACCACTAAATACATTACTTAATGAGATTTTGTTTTTAGAATTTAAGGCATGGGGTACTATCTTTTGAGTAGTTAGAGCTTCTACAATGTTTACACACACACACACACACACACACACACACACACACACCCAGGGAGTCTCCCTGTAAGGACTCCTTATGGTGCAGGTACATATCATTTTTTTTAAATAGTAAAAAAATATTTTTTTTGTGATGAAACTTCATGGATATGATTTCCACAGTGAGAAGATCATCTCCAATTTTTTCATAAAAAAATTCAATCAAAAAGTGGGTGAGATGAGGTGATATGCAAAAAAGGGTGTAAATATGCATTTTCGGCCGTTGAAATTTTGGCAATCATCTCACCCACTTTTTGATTGAATTTTTTTATGAAACTTCAATTAAAAAGTGGGTGAGATGATTGCCAAAATTTTCGTCTCACCCACTTTTTGATTGAATTTTTTGATGAAAAAAACTGAAAATGATCTTCTCATTGCGGAGATCATATCCATGAAGTTTCATCAAGAAATTCGTTTTTTTACTATTTAAAAAAAATGGTATGTACCGGAGCCTAGAGACTAAATATATATACCTATCTTTATTTACTTAGGTGCTTTTCAATGGTCAAAATTAGACTTACGTACCTATTCTATTAAAATATGGGCTAAGATACCCTGTCTGTTTGAAACCAGCTCAGCCCACGTTTTAACAAAAATATTTTTTAAGAAGCTGGAAAAATTAAAACAGAAATTTGAACAAAATACTAGAAGAAAATGTATAAATTTTCTCTACTCTCCTCTCTTTTTATTGTTTTTTACCTAATTCAATAATTTAAAGTAGGTTTGCAAGTGTCCCTTATAGATTGGATCTCTTGTATAGACATTTCCACCAATCTAGAGACTTGTATACTATGTGACACACAAAAAATTCTTTGTTTACGATCAATTTTAATGCAATCTCCAATGAACGCGTATAAAAATTTATGGATCCAATGTGGCATTATGTTGTCTTATTTGTTACCTTGAAAAATGAATATTCTCTCTCATTTCATATCAGCTCTAGTTTTTTGCTAATTGAGCAACAAGATGGTTGTTAAAGTGATGTAGAGGTCTCCTTCACAATGTTTTTCCTAGGTTCCCAATATGTAGTGCGGGTGCGATTGTGAGTGCGTGAATGTGTCGATATTTGAAATATGTACAAGTCAGTGTTGCTCTTGTGCGGCGAGATTAATACACCAATTTTATATTTATACATGTATTTACTTAAAATTATAATCTTCATGGTGGGTAAAATTACATTATTTCATTTTCTCATGTTCCATTTATTGATAAGTATATAAAGTAATTACTTTCTAAATAAAGAGAACTTTTTAGCATATCATTCTCATACGTAAAACCTCCCACGTCGGTTAGAAACAGTTCAAGGCTTCACTCCCCAATGCCCATTATTTGTTGGACGGTTTATCCCAAATCTGATAGTTTAAATAAGTGGTTCACCAGCCTTCCTTTTAGTGGATGCATCGAATGAATTGAAAGGGGCCCACTTAATTTAAGTTCAAAATATTCTAGTGTCTGAAAGTCATCACAATTTGGTCAGTGCGGGAGTTGACAAATATTGTGCACGGTCTTGACTTTGTCAATGCGTGAATTATACTAAAATTCGCACCAAACTCTTCAACGTACGATTCGAGGGCGCTTTCCATTCTTACCTCATCTCCTTTTGTGGGTTTATTTTTACAATTTTTACTCACTAACATGAGCTAACAAAACAAATTCCATTAATTTTTCACAAACAGAAATATATTTATCTTATATATCCAAAGGGAAAGACCAATAAATCCCCGCCTTGGATCGTCATCATCTTAGGGAGAACAAACACCCTTAATCCGAATGGGTATACAAGCTAAATATCAACTGTTCACGCTAAAAATTAACTTGAACATGAGGATTTCGACGTCTTTAACAATTCTCTCTTGCAATGCACAAAAAGAAAAGGAAAAAAAGAAAACTTGTAAACGAAACATTGAGCGTGAAAAATAAATGAATAGCAACATGTGGAAGTACTTATAGAAAGACAACTGTTACATTGCCAAAACAAAACAAGGGGAACCAAACATTTTTAAGTCATCATAAAATATGCACAAAATTTGAATATATCAACTCTCCTTACAACTACACATTGAGTTAAATCTTTATCCAATTCATAATTCACCTAAGATAAGAGTTCCCCACTTGAAAGAACGGACAAAATCCATATATTGATGACCCCCCCCCCCCCCCCCCCCCCTCACACACACACACACAAAAAAAAAGATTCATCCAAAAGTTCATTTCACGGCATTTCTTACGTATACGAGACTTCAAACACAGAACCAACACAAATCCAAAGCCAAAACCAAAGAGAGGTACCATCATATAGGGACTATAGCACCTTGAAATTTTAAAATCATCAAAGGCAGAAAAACAATCTTTGCAAATAGCAATAAAAATTCACCTTAATGAAGCCCATACAAAATGGACTAGTTTTACTTCAATACACTGAAAATAACATATAAGATTTTCTTCTCTACGAGCATTTAAGAATGGAGGAATTCATTATTCAGAGTATTTTCTGCAATATTCCACGATATTATTTGATTAGATAATTCTTGCTTAAGTAGAAGATTGCAATGACTGACTCAATAACTTATTCCACGAAGAGACCTATTATTGCACAACATGCGACAACTAGTACACGTCTAGCTGCAACATGCACTTTGTAACAACCTTAATCCTAGAAATTAGGACGGAAGCTACAGGTTGCTCTTGTTGAAAGTAGATTTAAGACAAATGAATTGGTACAAAGAAAGAATCCGCCCTCATGCTTATCTCGTACTTGGTGCATGTTATATAAAGAATTTGGTGATTATTTGCAGTTTTCATATTCTCGCAAGTTGTAGCAGCTTGTTCTGGGAATTTGATGTGTTGGAGATTCTTTTCTTATTCTTGGGGGGAGGTTTATCAGTTTTGGGGACGAAAAAAATATGGTAAGGTGTCTTTGTAGTTGTCATTTTAGTCATGGTGTGGGAGATATGGTTAGAAAGGAATAGGATAATTTAAAAAAAAATAAAGAAAAGGAGGAGATGTTGAGTGTGGTATTAGTGAGGATTATTTTATAGGGAGTTTTGAACTCAAACTTCATATCAAAATTAACATTTTGCCCCACCTCAAATTTTAATAATTGGACTTGGGTCCCCATTTTTACAGAACTGTCAATTGACCAACATTGACTTTAGGTCAAAGTAATTAACAGATAAAATTCCTGAAATACCCACAATTAAAAATTTCCAAAATACCCCTAGCAATCGAAATTCCATATACACTTGCGTGTCCTTCAACCCTAACCCTAATTCCCCATTTCAAGTCTCTTCGGCTACTCTCCAGACTCCCATGCTCCCCCGCGCGAGCTTTCTTTCTTTGGGACACCCCTAATTGCCAACTTGTGTCTCTCTCAAAGCAAAATCATGCAATAATAAATTCATGGATTAAATTATCAGTTATGGAAAATCATAAAGATATATATTCAAATTTAATCATGAAAACACTCGAAGAAATAAGAAAAACACAGGTTTATGAGTTAAAATAGATACGAATGTTAATAATTTGCTTTCACTTCATTGAAGTCCATGGGAAGACATGCAAATTTATTCAGATTTTAGATATTGGTCAGATTAGTAAAACTAATCTGCAAATGTTATTTGTGTTTATTTTGGTGAAATCAAACCACTGATTCATCACTATTCAGAACCCACAACCATTGTGCCCACGGCTGTTGTGTGGAGCCCAAACCCATCATCAATATTTGCAAACCCCACCACCATAGTCGTCGTCCAAACCCCTCATATCGCCATATTCAGAGGCAATAGTGTGACACCCCGCATATTCTAATATCGGTTGATCAGCCCTTTATTAAATTAAACGGGAATCATATCTGATTTCATGTTTAGCATCACTGTTCAGAACAAATTTATTAGACTAATAACCTATTGAATCCGGTGTCAATTTTAAATCTTATTAACATGCATACATGAAACCATTCAACAGTATATATACATAACCATCCACAATGACTGAACGTAAAGAGTAGTGATAACATAAATAAAATCAATCGAACAACTCTCGGTATCCAGAATACAATAATCCAAATACTGTCCAACTGCGGGCAACATGCCCAAAGGAAATATTGAAATAGAAGATCTCTAGATAGAAATGAGTGAAGCGTCTAATCAAGCCCCCTATGCATCCACAACTGACTGGAATGGAATGACTATCCTTGGTAAACCTGTGGCTGAGCACCTAAAAGGCTAAAAGGTTTTGAAAATATTTTTGATACGGGTCAGAGTCCAAAACATATGAAAAACAGTTGCAAATATTTAAATGCAATAATAATAAAGCAGCAAGAATTATTCATGTTCACCCAGTGTCGCACTTACACGAGATTAATCTCACCTCTCATCTACAGTGTGCACCTTTATCCTCCTAGTTATGCTATCCCCCCTAACTAGTCTAACCATACTTAATTTACTTTGATCCGCTAAATATCTAGTCCATCAGTATCGCCCATACGATACCCCATACTATGTACTACGTAGTGAATTCATAATCCATGACTTAGGCTTCTCAATTATATTTATTTCAATGCATAGATAATGTAACTATACACTAGTTATACTTTGATGTTCACACAATCATTTAAACACATATACACATATCACTCTTTATACGTATATACATAGCATCCCCGAGCTGGACCTTTTGGATGCTTCCCTAGTATGCTATCAGGCACCAGGTATATCATGTACCACTCCTGGACCGCCAGGTCGGAATCTCACTACCGATCCCAAATCGCAAACACATAATGGATGCGGTCATAAACATACATTTGTGGGTCGTAACTATACCACATCACACATATATATATATATATATATATATATATATATAGAGAGAGAGAGAGAGAGAGAGAGAGAGAGAGAGAGAGAGAGAGAGAGAGAGACAGGCTCTCATACATACCTCAGTTTCAGACCTGCTGACGCGGACCAATTTTGATAAAATAGTAAAAAAAATATTTTTGAGTTGATTTATTTTTTTTTTATAGTTTTTAAACATTTCAGTAGGACCATAAAAAAAACAACTCAAAATGAAGTTTTGTACTATTTTAAAAAAATTGGTCAAACTTTGTCAGTTTTACTTAAAACTGACAAAGTTTGACCGATTTTTTTAAAATAGCAAAAAAAAATCATTTTGACTTGATTATTTATTTATGGTCCTACTGAAATGTTTAAAAAGCATAAAAAAAAATCAGCCCAAAATTTTTTTTTTTACTATTTTAGAAAAATGGTCCTCAAACAGGTCCTCAAATTAGGACCTCACGAGAGCCTGTCTCTCTCTCTCTCTCTCTCTCTCTATATATATATATATATATAGTCGGCTAACATGCGTAATATCCCTCGTAGCACTAGCCTAACAAATTCTAAAGTCTAACCCGACTTTCGATTTTATCTAAGCATTCACTTACTTATAGTTTAACTCCCTGGTTATATTCTTCAAGCCAATATGCTATTTTAGCAGGCACTAGCCTCCCATTCCGAAATCCTTATCCGATTTTCTAGTCTCTACCTGTGAACATTCATTCGCTTACTCACGTGTTTTTCATGCACGAAATTCATCCCCGGTTAGCCTAAGACATTTCCTAACCCTCAAATCGAATTCCCAGAAACCTAAACTCATCCCCGGACCCAAGATTTCATGCCCGATCCTCAAACGGTCCAAGGAAACAACACAAGGCAGAGGAGGCCAGCCAGCAGAACCGAGCCGGTTTTGCTTCCCCCAAATTCAAATTTCCAAATGAAAGCCAAATCCAAAACCAAGGTTCTAAAAGGCGCGATGCGTAGAGGTCAAGCCTCAAGCCTTAGGAGCCTAGGCGCGCCTAGGCATCTTTCCTTTTTTATTTTATTATTTTAATTATTCCAAGGCTAGTAATATAATACAATAATGCATACCTTGGATTTTAAAAATATATCCCTATGTTTGGTAGCCATCTTTCTCATATTCATGCTCCATAATCAATATATAAAATGTATTTCTCAACATTTAGTAAGCAATATACAAAATGTGTTTTTCATAATTCAATAATCAATATCAATAATCATTCAATAATTAATAATCAATAATAAAAAATTCAATATAAGAAATGTATTTGTCACCTTTCAAATGAATCATATGGACTTTTGGTCGGAAGTCGGTCGACAATGATCGGCTTTTTTTTTACGAGAGGCAGAGAGGTTTGGGATATTGTGTCTTTTGATTGTTTTGGACGAGATATTGGTCCGGTTTGTATAAAAAAATCTTTAAAAGGCGATATCGTTTCATTAAGACGTATTTATTTAAAAAAAATAAGTGCGTCTTAAGCCTTTTACCTAGAATAAGGCGTAGGAGGGGCGTTTCTTTCAAGCCCCAAGTCTTCTAGAACACGGTAAAAAACCACCAATTTAAAATTTCGGTATCTCTCACCTATTAGTAGAAAATTCATAACAAATTAAAAAAAAATCAGAAAAAATACGAAATCGGCGCTCACGCCTTCGTAAATCGATACTGCACAACATTATCGAACTTCCAAAAGCGAACCAGTTTGGTGAGCGAACCGATTCAATTTTCTGAGCTGACGGAATTTCTTCTCCAACCTTCATCCATGGAGGTCCTAACCCTCACTAACCCCCCATATATGAATCCTATATCATCCCCACACATAAACTAACCATTTTTCACGTTAAAATGATGTGAATCGAGGGCATTATTGTCTTTTTTTGGCATATTAGTAGTTATAGTTCCTTTTTGTTATTTTTATTAATTTTGTTTTGTTGTTTATTTGTAAGTTGGGACATAGGTGAGCCCAAATGGGTATTAGGCTTATTTATAAAGTGGGAGTCCCACATTGGTTAGAGATCCATTTAGTGCTCCCCTTCCCCACTTATAAATAAACCCCTTGTAACCTCATTTGTGGTAGACCTTGATTTTGAATATAGAATAAGAGTATTTCTCTCTCTAGAATTGTGTGTTAGATATTTTAGGAGCCTTTTGACGGGTGGTTTACGTCAAATTGGTATCAGAGCGGGTGAAACTCTACATTGGTGCTAGTGTATGGTGATTTTTTTTTTTTTCCCAAATCGTACACTACCTTCAATGGCTCCCAAGAAATCCAAACCACTTCAAGACAAGATTCAAGAGCTGAGGCTCATGGTTGATCAACGAGACCTAGATTTCAACTTGAAATTTGAGGCCATAATGCAACAAGTGGCTAAGTTACAAAACCCTAACCCTTTAAACCTCCAAGCAGCCCCGCTCCTACTCCGCCCCCTTTCCCCCACCCCTGCTGCCCCAAACAGCACCACCCTTCCCCACTTCCCAAACCCTAGTTTTCCCCTGACCAAACCTCTCCCCTGCTTCCCCAAACAGCCCCACCCCCCCTACACCCCACCCCGCAACCCTAAACCCTCCCCACCCAGCCCCCCGTACCCCACCCCACCCGCCGACCACCCCACTGGCCAAAAACCAACTGCCGACCCAAACCCATGGCTGCCCCACAAAAAAAAAATCCAATGAAACCCAAACAGCCCCAAACCCAACCGTCCCCAGACCGAAACCCTTCCCAGTTGCCCCCACCTCCTGCTGACCCCAAAACGTCGCAGGAAAACTAGGGTTTTGCCCTGGTTGTGCCCAAAATCTCTTTGGGCTGACAAATCCAAACCCAAACCCATTTTTGTGCTCTGAAACCGTGATTTTTGACCCGGGTGGAGACTTCTAGGGTTTATTTGGGTGTAGAAGAGAAGAAAAGAAGACCAAGATTTGTGGGATGTGCACCCTCAAGTTTCAGAAATTTTATTTTTGGTCCCCCGCAAGTTTTGGTTCCCTTTTTTTTGGAATTTCCTCACGAATCTCCAATTTTGAACGCTCGAGGACGAGCATGGTTTTAAGAGGGGGGGATTGATGTGAATCGAGGGCATTATTGTCTTTTTTTGGCATATTAGTAGTTTAGTTCCTTTTTGTTATTTTTATTAATTTTGTTTTGTTCTTTATTTGTAAGTTGGGACATAGGTGAGCACAAATGGGTATTAGGCTTATTTGTAAAGTGGGAGTTCCACATTGGTTAGAGACCCATTTAGTGCTCCCCTTCCCCACTTATAAATAGACCCCTTGTAACCCCATGTGAGGTAAACCTTGATTTTGAATATAGAATAAAAGTATTTCTCTCTCTAGAATTGTGTATTAGATATTTTAGGAGCCTTTTGACGGGTGGTTTACGTCAAAAAACTATCCCGAAACCACATCTAAATGACAACGAATTAAATCAAGAATCATGTAATACTAAAAACCCTAGTTTCAAGCTTCGATCTTTTCTTCTTAAATCATTCAAGAACCTATCTTTCTTATTCAATTTATATCAGATTCAACATATAATCATCATTAGATTTATCTCCTACCATTTACACAATTCAAAACCCGGATTTCCTTAGTTTTCTCAACCCGAAATTCATATTATTTTACACCAAATTGCATGAAGAATTGGAACTACGCATGGATAAGGAAGTAAATACTTTTATGAGATTTCTCTTCTTGAAACTCTTCTTTTCATGATGATCTTCAACCTGGAAACAATAGTCTTCCTCCCCGTATTCTCTTTTCCTCTTCTTTTCTCCCTTTCTCTTCACTTTTCTAACTCTTTTTCGAACCCTAGCCTCTTTGAGTGGATGGATAGTAGCCCCCCTTTATCCACCTTGATTATACATTTACCTAAAACACTCAAATCCCGAAATAGGGTCATCCCCCTTAAGTAAAATGACTCGTATACCCTTCTACGGTTCCCACTTAGTCTAAAAAAGCCCCCGGAACCCAATTGTAACCCCCAGGTACCTATTTTGGACTTTTTCAACCCATTCCGAACCATCGGTGCACTCAAAATTACCATCCGAGTCACCTGATATTAAATTCCATTTCATGCCCGTCACGACTCTAACCGCGTGTCTCGAATGAAATACCGATACACCCGTCGCTTTAACTCACGACGTAACATAAATTAATACGTTATCGTTTACCTATCACACAAGTAAATATAATTATACATAAATATTAATTCTTTTTATACGCGAATTAATATTTATCTAAGCCAATTTATTTCCCGGTTTAATTAAAATTACGTGCACACGTGTAATTTAAAATACTTTAAAAATACGGGGTGTTACAAATAGATAGAGGGGGAGAGAGAGAGAGAGAGAGAAATCACAGTGAGTTTTATTTTTTAGCACGAAAACCCTAAAAGTTGAGGGTGAGCCTTTATGGATGATTTAGCTGCTCCATCGTGATCAGGTCACTGGTTTGAGTTGCCACAGCAGTTTCTCACCGAATACATAATGACGAGAGCCTCGCGCACTGTGTTTTCCCTTTTACAGAATGCCAATGTAGCCTAATATTAGTTCAAAATGGAAAGCCGCAATTTTGAAAAGTGGAGAGAGGAAAAGAAAATATCACCTACTTGTCCTAAAGATGTTTTTTTCCGGTGGCGTATGATCTGTGGTGTGGTGGCTGTATTCAAAGGATTGCTTTGGGGGTGCGTTATCCAGTGGCTCCATTCAAAATTGCCTTTGGTGATGCAATGGTTTCTCCACTTGTGGATGGATAGATATACATATTATTGGTGAGATATATATGGATTTGAGCTAGAATAGACATCGATACGTAGGTGAAGGGGTGAGATTAGTTGAACGATACATTGTGACGGTGAGATATAAACGGATTTGAGATAGAATAGGCATCGATAGAGAGAGTGGACGTGTGAGATTATGTGAGGGAAGGGATGAGAGAGTGGAAAGGGTTGATGGAAGTGAGTGGTCTTAAGAAGTGGATTGTATGTTTTGAAAAGAAATCGTTGATGTAGTGATCTTTGTTTTCGGGTGGGAACATATAATGGCATGGGCTAATTCCAACCCATTATATAATTGTTTATGCGAGCAACAAATTTCCAAATGTATTGTGTAACATAACATAAATGGGTTTATAAAAATTGTAAGCTAACTGTTTACGCTTATATGGGTGATAGATTTGATGAATCACATATGCATACTCCGCATTAACAACAATTATAATTTATTAACACGCTTCATATTACAAAACGAACGGTTTAAATTCATGAAAACTAGAGCCCAATGAGCTCCTAATGGTTAAAGACATTAGGGTCTAAGCAGCATAGACAAGGATGTGGTGTCGTATCTGACACACTGACATGTCAGCACGGAAAATATAAAAGAATTAGGACACGACATGCTGGGGACATGTTGATAAATAATAATATTTTTATAATTTTATATTTATTTGTCCCCTATTTAGCTCGCATGGGGGAGTTCAAAGGGCGCGTTCGTGGAGCTTCAAGGTCATAAAAAAAACAAAAATTTATATTTGAGAAATTTACAAGAACATGAGAAATGATTTTTGAATGCCTCATAGATTTTAGTATCATACGATACACGATACATATTGTAGGATACAATACAACACCAAAACGATACGTATCACATGTAGCAGTGTATCGTAGTCCTATCGGACTGGATCAGTCTGTATTGTTTCTTTTTTGCTTTTTTTCCTTATAAAAAATTTAAACAAATACTCGTTTTACTTATTATATACTCTCTTTTTTATTTTATTATAACACTCTTATTAAACAGCATTAAAATAGGATTCAAATGCACATTTTTTTCATAAAGGCAAAAGTTTCACGGTTAGACAATGCGACAATGTCGAAGATTGATTTACACTATACTATGTTCTATTATTTATTATAATGCGTTCTCTTCATATATATATATATATATATATATATATATATATATAGAGAGAGAGAGAGAGAGAGAGATGACCGTTCTGAGCTGTTAAATTAATTGGATTCAGCTTACCAAATCAGTTAATGACCCTAACAAATAAATAGCTTAATCAATCTTCTTATGGGCAGGCATGTTAAGTTATTAGCTGTCATCTGAATTTTTGTAATACATGTTGATTACTAATTTTCTGAAGGTTATAAAAAATCCATTTAATTTATTTTACCTTTTATTTCCATTTCCTGTTTTGCCCAAAATCCTCATTTTCCCAGAAACTCTGGTTTTTGAAAAGATTGGCATCTGGTAGTTTTTTATTTTTGGCAAAAAAATCAGATTTTTTTTTAAAATTTCAAAATCCAATCAATGGTCCGTTCCGTCTGAATTAGTCATGCTCATAAAATTTAAAGCAAAACTAATTTTTTTCCCTCTGGTTTCAGCTCGTCTTCAGACGATATCAATGAATCATCAGACACCAATAAAGATGGCAATGAATCATCAGAAACCAATAAAGAGCCTCTGAATCGGAAGAGAAAGAGGAAATCACGCAAAACAATCCAGTCCCTTTTGGAAACTATGATGAACAAAGTGGTGCAAAAGCAAGAACAGATGCACAAACAGTTAATCGAGACATTAGAGAAGAAAGAAAAAGAGAGAATCGCACGTGAAGAAGCTTGGAAACAACATGAACTCGAAAGGGCCAAGCGAGACGAACAACTTAGAGCCCAAGAAACATCTCGTAGCCTAGCCCTCATTTCCTTCATTCAAAACTTATTGGGGCACGAAATTCAAATTCCCAAAACACCCGAAGAAAAAGAAAATGAAGCTGAAATGCACAATCAAGAAGAGTTTAAATGTGATTCAAGTAGTAAGAGATGGCCAAAATCTGAAGTACAAGCTCTCATAACAGTCCGAACAGCACTTGAGCATAAATTCCTAAAGGGTCCCAAAGGGGCTGTTTGGGAAGAAGTTTCTGTCAATTTGTCTAACATGGGTTATTCTCGGACCGCGAAAAAGTGTAAAGAGAAATGGGATAATATCAACAAGTACTACAAAAGAACAATGGAGAGTGGAAAAAAGCGCATGGAAAATAGTAAATCATGCCCTTATTTTCAGGAACTTGAAATCTTACATAAAGGGCTTATTGCCTCAGGAAATGGCATCAACTGTATAAAGAATGAGATTGAGGAGAGATTGAATGAGTGAAGAATTGAAGAGATTTGGAAAACCTTGAAGAAGATGATGGGGCTAACTTGAAGCTTAACTGACATCAGTACCCTCCATATATCCTTTTTAGCATCTTGTATTAGCATTGATGTTTTTTTTTTTAATTTTTAGTTTTAAGTTATAATTTTGCTTGATAATTGTGTATGAGGATCTTCATTTACCAGTTACTAGTTTAATTATAAGATGCATTAATTAAATTTATCTGCTTAGATCTAAACGAGCGAAAAGACGCGAAGATCGGATCGCTTGATAAACGAGCCAAGCTCGAGTTTTGTTAAGTTTTTCAGGTTGAGTTTGAGCAAGTGTAGTGCCATTATGAAGACATACATACATCCAACCCCAAGAGTAGAATGTAGGATTTATAACAGAGATAAAGAATCCATAAATGTCGAAATTGACAATTATTTTTGGGTTATTTCGAGCTTTCTGAAGAACGTGCTAAAATGGTTGTGTTACGTTCCACTAGCACTCGTGAAAAAAAATTGCTTTATGCAGTATTTATGTCAATTTAATCCCAACCATTTCTCTTATTTTCACTATGTCAAATATTTATGTCAAAAGCAAGGTGTATGCTCTAATTTGATCCTAACCATTTCTCAAAACATTAGACACCAAAAATATATGCCTAGTGCAAAGAGTCAGTAGTGTATCATTAAAACATATTATCAAGATGTCACATTAAAATTTGAGAGCATTTGCATTAGACTTGGAGCATTTTATCTACTTCATCAACGAACTTTTATTTCGGCATTCATCAAATTTGGTTTCAAATTCAGTAGCTAGGGAATATTATGAAGTATCGTGACATTATACGTGTCGCGTTTAAACAGTGTGCATGTGCAAGGTGTTTGTGTCGCTCTTTTTTCGAAGTGTATTTAATATCTCAACTCATTAATAATATCAACTTGATTTAAATAAATTCAAACCCGTTAAAGGTTTGTATCCTGTCGTGTTAAGAGCTATCACCTCTTCAGTGCGACAAGTTACTCGTACGATCATGGCATGGTGCAGATTTAAATGTTAGAGCAACTTACAATATGCTCCCTTAACTATGAGGACATTGTTGGAATTTATGGGTTTTAAATGATTGGCAACTTTAGGGTCAATTTATTATGGGATTCACACGTCTTTTGGGACGGTTCGAAGTTGTAACGCGTCTCCGTGTGGAGTATAATTTGGCGGATGTGTAAAATCATAAATTAATAAATAAGAAATTGTAACTCAAAGTACCCACTTGGAACATAAAATTTGATTGAAGTGTTATGTTTAAAGTTCTTATCCCACATAGATAAAATATGAAAACACTAACTTGGAATATGAAATTTGGTTGAAGTGTTATGTTTAAAGTTCTTGTACCATATAGATAAAATGAAAAAATGGGTATAGTATATTAAAACTCATTTTACCATTTGAGTTTGGTGTCCTTGGGGTATCCCAACTCTTTGAGGGGGAGGGAGGAAATACATGGGTTTAAATTGACTTTCAAGTCCACACGCGCGTGCTGTCACCCCTTGCCATTGGGCTTTGACTTGGCCAAAGTATTAACTTTTTGGCCAACTTTTATTGGTATTTTATTATTTATTGAGTCCAATTTTATTTGCTATATATTTTATATTCTAGCTCAATTTTAACTTTAGGTTTTTAACAGTTTGTTAATTTCGTTTTTCTAACAGTTTTATTCCCAACTATTGTGACGATGTAACTATTTTTAACCGCCATTTATTTTAGTATATAAACAAGTGGTATGTGTTTCATTTTTTTTTTCCAGACATTCTTATCTCAAGTTAGTCCCATTTCTGTCCCTAAAAGAAAGTTTCTTCTATTGTTGGTTCACCAGAGACGTTTCTCGTTGTGTTCGTAAAGCACTAGTGTGAGACAAATATCATCCTAAGGACAGAGTATTCAACACTTGCCCCAATCAAGTAAATTTTAATTATCATCACTCTATGTTTATTGTGTTTATTATGATTATTATGCATGTATTAATTATTGTTCATACGTTCTGTAAATTAATTAAAAATTATTTTGGATAACAATCATAAGAAGATATTTTTACTACTGTTATTAAATTCCAGAATGATTTTTTGTGTTAGTTAATTACATAAATAATTTCTTAATAATCTGTGTGTCACGAAATTAATTTTTTGTGTTCGAGAAATTGTTTTTGTGCACTTGGAAGAATTATTTTTATACTCGGTGCTTGTTTTTATGAAAGAGAAATATTTATGTATAATCATAAAACGTAATCTAACAGTTGCATGTTTATAAAAAATATTTATATACATCTTTGATAACTAATATGTGAATTTTGTATCTTCTCAGAAACAAAATCTTTTTGAATTATTCAAGGTGTAAACCCTGAACAAATCAAGAAGATACAAAATTCACATATTAGTTATCAAAGATGATATAAATGAGATATAAACTCACATAAGAATAAAAATTACATACCCTAGCATAAAATATATGAAATGTGTAAGGACATGATTTTATAAATGTCCAACTAGAATCTAGGAATTTCTGAGTTGTCCTAGATCACAATTAATATGTCGTATACAGATACATTTGACACGTCTTCACACGTTCATACATGACGTCCATTATCCGAATCTCAAGCAGCACGCATCATCAACTCGCACCCATCATCATTCAACGTGCATCGTGCATCTTCAACCGGTCTCCACTAACTCCAAGTCATTAAAGGTACAATATTTAATTGGAGTTAATAATATTCACGTTTATATTTGGGATATTTTTAAATGTTTTTTATAACTGTTCCTATTTTAATTATACAAATAAGGCTGGTTGTTTTTAAAAATAATTTTTTTATTTATGTCGTTCAAACGACATATTTGTGTCGTTTAAACGACAATGGTATGCCGTTCTAACAACCTGATCAAACGACAGTATTTGTCGTTTCTTAGGTCGCGCGATACCTCGTTTCTTAAATGCATCTAATGACCACATACTGTTTTGGTCTTTTATGCTTCGTTTTTAGGGTCGTTTCTTAGAGTATCTAACGACATCTAGTGACGTTCGATTAACATGCTAGATGTCGTTCGAACGACATTGCATCGTTTTTTTATTTTTTGCTGCTATAAATACTAGCTTAAAAATTACGTGTTTGGAAGTCTTTTACAACTTCGTTTTCTGCAAAACTGCTGTGTTTTTAGACTTCACCTTTTAAGGTTAATTCTCTAAATATTCCAAATCATAGATGTGAGTCATTGTTAAACCCTTTTGATCATATTATCCATTCTTGGAGTACATCTTGTGGAGAAGGAAGCATGTATCCACTACTGATTGTTGGAGCTCTTGAGGGATCTCCTGCTGACTAATAGAGTTCTTGAGGGAATTCCTGCTGACGACAATGAACTGACCCTTGAGCTTATTCGTTCGTCAAACATGTTGTATTTCTATATGTATATGTATATGTAACTCGAGGTTTACAATATATAGTGAAATAAATGGTTCTGCCCCTTTTGGGGATTTTTCTTGAATATGTGTATGTGATTGTTTGGAATGCATGATAATTAGGTATTATTGATTTCAATCACATTAGACGCATGTTTAGGGTTTGATTAAAACTAAAATCAAAATTAAAATTTAATTAAACAAGTTTAGACATTGAGCGGGAGCTTTCTCAAATTGGTGTCAGAGCTTTAGCTCGGGATTTTTGCCTCTATAAATTGGTATCAGAGCGGGTTACTCTAAATTTTCGAGTGATTCTTTTTCCACAATTTTTTTTGTGATATCGATTTTTTTTGAAAAAGTCTGATTTTGAAAGATTTTGCAATTTTTCCGATGGATTCTCATTTGAATTTTAAGTTTGCCGAAAGAATTGAATTTCTGGAAAACGTTTTAAAAATTATTTTGGAACTTTTGCAAACTGGTCAAAGTCAAAGAGATATCATTCGTGAGAAGTTTGGTACTTTATATGATGACTTTAAATCTTTAAAAGTGGACAAAAAGAAGAGTGATGACAGAGTTATTGTTTTAGAAAAAGAATTAGAGGATTTAAAAAATTCTAGGGTTTATGTTTGTGCCAAAGAGGATAAAAATATTTTGATTAATGATTTTGAGGCACGTGAGAAGACTCTTAGAGATAAGTTTGCTTTTATTGAGGGAGAGAGAGATAGCCTTCTAGGTATGATTGAAAATATGAAGAAGGAGTCCCTAAAATCGGAAGAGTCTAATTCTTTTCTTGAGTCTAAAATTTTGAAGTTGAAAAATTATTTAAAAAACTTGAGTAGTATGAATAGTGATGGTAATGGCTCATCTTGTTCTCATGCTTCGAATGTTAAATTCAGAACCATTGTTTGTTTCAGAGGGTCAACCAAAATCAAGGACATTAGAAAATGTCAACTCATAAATAACATTCCTCCCGTTTACACATGTTCACATTGTGGTAGGAAAGGTCACCTTAGGCGATTTTATTTTGATCTTGGAAGAGATTCTAGGATGTTTAAAATAGTGTTCCGTCAGTTCCCATAACCCATCGAGTTAGGTACACACTGGTTTAGGTATGAAAAGTCGTTTTGGAGATGCTAAATGCTAGTTTGGTTGATTCCCACATGCTTGCACATGATGCATCACATGCTATTTCATATCGTTGATTGCTTGCATGGTTTGTTTGTCATACACTAGTCGTATTTCATGATATATATTTTTGCCAGTGTTATGATGTGTATCCTTTGTATTTATTTTTCCATTTTGATATATTTTTCAAAAAATCCAAAAAGATTTTGTTTTTGAAATTTTTTGAAAAAATACAAAAAGATTTTCTTTTTTTTTGAGAAAAAATTGAAAAAAAGGACAAAAAGAGTTTTGTATTTTGTTTTACACCGTTTATGGATGGACATTTAGGATGACCAAGTCACAACATCATTCCATATTCATGTGACTATTTGATAGTATTTTGAGATGATACTTCATTTCATCCACGTGCTTTATAATGTTTGGAGTCATTAAGATCAAATTTGCGATTACTTTATACATGTTTGACTCATAATTTCCTTTAATGCACACTTGCATGGATTTATATGATTATTATACTTGTCTGTCACATGTTGGTCGAAGTGTTTTCATCTCAATCATGTCTTTAAAACTAACCATATACGACAATACTTGACAATTAAAGTAGTGCATGTAAGAACCGTTGCCCGTGGGGAATTTATTTAATATAAAAAATAATAAGTGAACACAGGAAAGGTCTACGAAAGGAACAAATATCCTTTGCGTCAAAGCCACCGTTTCAAGAGGGCATAAAAAGTGTGGCATTGTAAAAAGTAGCCAAGGCCAAAAGAGTTTAAAAAGAGCCATAAAAAAGTGTGGCATTGTAAAAAGTATTCAATGCCAAGCTAGTTTAGCTTGATATGATCATTATTATATTTGAGTGAGTTTGGTTGGCAATACATCAATGGGTTTGCACGTCCTTGAAAATTTCAAAAGAGCATTAAAGTGTTTTGGACATTTTTGGTGTGGAAATTACTTAAGACTTTGATTTGTTGATTAGATTGAGTCACTTTAGACACATGGGTTTGCACATATGTTATGAATGTTTGCATTGATTTTCTTATTTTACTTTGTTCACACCATTCCATTTATACTTTCATCGGCTTGGTTATCTTAGTGTACTTTCATGGTGTGATTCTTTGTTGTATATTTTTTTTGAGCAAAAAATTTTAAAAAATTGAAAAAGATTTTTTATTATCTTGTGACACTCTTCGTATACATTGCTATGTTTATTTCAATTTGTCTATTTGGGGACATCATAAAAAGGGGGAGAACGAATTATGGGCGAGTAAATTTGTGTTGAGTTTGATTTAATGATTTGCTTCTTCTTAAATTGGTATTGATTTTATGCTTATCATTATATTTCAGAAATTTTTGCACGTCACGGGTATTTGTTTCTTGTCTCATGTGTGTAGCTATAAATTGAGGATCATTTTTTTGGCACACCCTGATGATGACAAAGAAATGTTGGAGAATTGAAGCTTTGAAGATGTTGAAGATTTTGGAGACATGTACTTTGATATTTCCATTTATGGGTTTTGGGGGATATTATTATTAGTGTCTCAGTTTTGTTTTGGGTTGCATAACTCGGATTTTTTATGAATGTACTGGCATAGACATATGGGAAGATTTGTAAGGACAATGTTTTATAAATGTCGAACTAAAATCTAGGAAATTCTGAGTTGTCCTAGATCATAGTTAATATATTGTATGTCGATGCATTTGGCACGCCTTCACACGTTCATACATGACGTCCATTATCCGAATATCAAGTAACACGCATCATCAACACACACCTATCATCATTCAACGTGCGTCGTGCATCTTCATCCGGTCTCCACTAACTCACATCGTTAAATGTATAATGTTTAATTGGAGTTAATAATATTCACGTTTATATTTGGGAGACTTTTAAATGGTTTTTATAACTGCTCCCATTTTATATAAACAAGGCTGGCTGTTTTTAAAAATAAATTTTTTATTTATGTCGTTCAAACGACATGTCTGTGTCGTTCAAACAACAATGATATGTCGTTCTAGCGGCCTGATCAAACGATAATACTTTTCATTTCTTAGGTCGCGTGATACCTAGTTTCTTAAATGCATCTAACGACCACGTATTGTTTTGGTTTTTAAAGCTTCGTTTTTAGGGTCGTTTCTTGGAGTATCTAACGACATCTAGTGTCGTTCGAACGACATTGCGCCGCTTTTTATTTTTTTTTTGCTACTATTAATACCAGCTCAAAAATTAGGTTTTTAGAAGTCTTTTACAACTCCGTTTTTTGCATAACTGCTGCGTTTTTAGACTTCACCTTTTAAGGTTAAAACTTATTTTGATTCACCTAATATCCCAAATCATAGATGTGAATCATTGTTAAACCCTTTTGATCATATTATCCATTCTTGGAGTACATCTTGTGGAGAAGGAAGCCTATTTCCATTGCTAACTATTGGAGCTAGAGCTCTTGAGGGATCTCTTGTTGACTGTTGGAGTTCTTGAGTGGATTCCTGTTGATGACAACGAACTGACACAATTACATTAGATGCATGTTTAGGGATGGAATCAAAATTGGAATTCAATTAAACAAGTTTAGACATTGAACATAAGCGCACTCTCAAAATGAGATGCTAAAAATGCTATGACTAAAACAAAGCAACTCTAACGTTTTGAGGTGGAGGGACCAATTTCGAAATCTTCTTATCAATTTCAATTCCTTTTGAAAAATCTTTCTAACCCATACATGAACCTTAGGTAAATTTTTCTTCAGTTTGCCTCTTACTATGGTCATTTTTCTCAAAATTATTTTGATTCTACTTAATCCATATTTTTCTTTTAACGGGTTTACATGATTATTTCTTAGAATCAAAAACTTTTTGAGTGTTGTTGTTTTTCACAAAAATCTTATAAGTCTTACCATGATACAAAGGTAAGGTTAGTTTGAGCAAAAAAATAAAACTCCCTTAAATGATCAATTTTGTGATAATGATCACATTTAATTTTAATTAAAAATGTTGAACTTTAATCAACTTGTAAGAAAAATATCTAACGTGGTCCTTTTAATGACAATAAGAACAAACAAAGTCCTTTTTAGATCTTGTATGATTAGGCTCATGATTCTTGTTACCAAACTTGGAGTGCACACAAATTTTCTTATTTTCAAAATGAGTGGCAACATTTTTCCCTTTACATTGAAATGTTAAGGGTTACTTTTAAATGGAAGCCGTCTCATTTTGAGAAGAATCTTTCACAAAAATGGTTTTCTTTTTGAAATTTGAAACATCAAATTTCACTACACCAAAAAGACCAAGTTGTCACTTTTGAGCCGGCCACCCTTGTCACAGTCAATGATCGTGACAAAAAAATACGCATTTTTTATTACGCTCATTGACTGTGATAAGTCCGTTACAAGAACAGTTATCATGGGCTTGTCACGGTTAATGACCGTGACAACCTTATAAACTTGTGATGGTCAAAGACCGTGACAGGTCTGTGACAAGTTTATGAGTAAAAAACCCCTTCCCTCTTCTTTTTTCCCACCGTTTTCTACACCCCCCATTCTCTTTCTCTCTCTCTCTACGATTTAAGGTGTTTTTTCTTCTTCTCTATTTCTCTTTCATTTGTATATATGTGTGTATGTGTGTGTATATGTGTTGGGGTGTGTGTGTGCATGTACATGGGTGTCTGTGTGAGTGCGTGTGGTGGGCGGGAGGGGGCAGGGGGTGGTGGGTTTGTGTGTGTGCATTTGTGTGTCTGTGTGTGTATGTGTAGTGCGGCAGGGGGCGGTGGGGAATTTGTGTGTGTGTGTGGGTGGGGGGGGGGGGTGTGGGGGGGGGGGGTTGTGTGTGTGTGTGTGTGTGTGTGTGTGTGTGTGGTGGGTGTGGGGCAGGTGGTGTGGGGTGTGTATGCGTGTGTGTTGAAATTAATTGGTGTTTAGTTTAGGACTTAAAATTAATTGTTAATGTTGATTTAGGATTTGAAATTAATGTTTAGTTTATGACTTGAAGTTAATTGTTAATGTTGATTGGACATTATAAATATTATTTCTTTATTTTTATTTAGGTTTGAAATTGTTATTGTTGAATTAATTGAGTAGATGAATTAGATGGAGTACGAGATACAATTTTGTTGGTTTGTTGTTGCTGTTAGATTATATTGGACGGTTGTGGTTGGATATGGAAGTTGGTTGTTAATTTTTTTTAAAATACTTAATTTAATTCACATTAATAAATCCGTAAATAATTATATTGTCTTAATTTGTTGAGTTGGTTAATTTTGGAAGTTGCACGACCACTAGATTATTGCCAAAATGGGGGAGGGGGAGTTTTCAACTTTTTTCTAAAATTACTTTGTGTCACGACCCGTTAGAGAGTGGCACGACCACTGACTTATCATAATTAAATGAAACATACCTACAATTACACATAGTGCACATAGATACTAGCCTTCTAGTTCTTATGCATGCACATTCAATAGCCCTTAGACCCGTTGAAGAGTTATTACCCCTGTAATGAGATCTTTCTAATTGTCTAATTTGGACAGTTTGGGACTGCATAATTTTTGTATAATAATATTCTTAGTGGCTTAAAGCTGCTACTTTTGGAGGAAGTTTTGTAGTCGTATGCTAATGTTCTCTGAGTCATTGACCGTGACAAGTCCGTGACAAAGAAAACTTGTCACGAACTTGTCACGGTCAATAATTTTTTAAAGGTTGTCACGGTCCCTGACCGTGATAAATCTTGTTAAGGTCAAAGACCGTGACAAGACTAATCCGTGACAATAAAAGTTGTCACCCTCAGACTTGTCACGGTTATTGACCTTGACAAGTTGGACTTATCACGGTCAATGACCGTGACAATCCGGTATATTTGGTGTAGTGTTTATTAAAACCAAATCCCATTTTATCATTTGAATTTTGGATTGGTATCAAAAGCTCATTTCCAAATTTTTATTATCTTGCCTTTAAATTCAATTTATTTCTTTGACCAAGATCAAATCGTTTTGAAGAATTGTGGACTCCTTCACATAAAAGAAGATCATTTTTAGTTTTTCAACAGATAAAATCAAATATTTTCTTTCCTCTTGAACGTTAGCAAAAATTTCATCATTTTCTTTTGAAACAAAGCTCTTATATTTTAACTCATCCATAAAGTCTAAAAGATCCAAAAACGATACATCAACAACTTTAAGATTTTCAAAGAGGATAGGTCGTTGAGCATCCAAAGAACATATGAATTCATTTTCATCTTCAAAAAGTGAAAGATCAATTAAAAACTCTAATTTTTCATTTTTGAGAGTTTTGATCTTTTCACAAAGAGCTTCATTTTCTTCTTTCATAATTCGTGTGAAATCCAAATCAAGTTTTGAAAGATCCTTAACTACTTAATCTTCTCACACTTATAAGCATGGTCAACTTGAAGTCGTTCAATAAGGATAAATTTAAGTTGTAAAAGCGTTGTACTCCTTTTCCTAAAAATTTTAACTTAGAGGACAACAAAAAATTCTTTTGCAAGTCTTAACGATTCCTTATAAAGTTAGTCATATTTAGATTCAAGATTCAAGGAAATTAGATTGTCAAATTCTTCCTTAATAGATTCATATTCATTATTGGGGAAAGAACGACTAACAAAATCGGATGGAGAAACAAATCCGGAAAAATCACAACTAATATTACTAATAAAACCATCTGCAAATATATTATTTTTATATTCAGAAAGATGACTACTAGTGAAATTAGACGGAGTAATAATTTCGATAAAAATGTGATTTTTCTTTAATGGAAAATCTTCAAAAATTTCCTACCAAATACCATTTCAACACACCAACGATCCATCTCAAGGTGATTAAACCTACAAAAGTGAGGTCTAGCTCTGATACCAGTTGGGAGTGCGTGTGACCGATACCAAGATGGAAGGATGATATCCACTTAAAATTTCATATAAAAAAAAGACTAGGTTTCCCTTTAAGTTCTTGTTATGTATAAAATACAACACCAAATATCTACGCGAACAATTATTTACCAATTATTATACCAAATCTTATCTTCAATATTAGGTGGTTTAATCTAAGTGTGGAAAGAGTAAATAATATAGCACAACACTAAAGCGTACGGGGAAAAACTCACAACGGAAAAAATATCGGGTCGACATAATGACAAATGTACTGTGGTAGATTATTACAGTGAGGATATAAAGTATTACAATGACACGATGCTATGATTGAATAGAAACTCTTTCCGACCATAACCTTCGAGCATAGCACCGATAGCTGAAGAAAATAATACAACCGCCACTGGTTTTGGTCCTCGACCAATGTGGTTATATCATACGCCAACAAATCTTCTTTTATAGTTTGAATAAAACTCTGTGTTCCAACGAAACAAGTGGGAAGCCAAAAATATATTCATACTTCCTAGGATGTGAGATTCCTAAAGGCTGATGGAAATTTTAAAGTGTGGCTAATAAAAAATAAACTCACAAGCATTTTTTAGATATAAAAAATATTTAATGTATCTCAAGAACAAATTTGGAAAATGATTGTTCAACTCTTGAGAAGAATTCTTAAAACTAAAATGACTTTAAATATGGATATCTCAAGAACACTCAAATAATCTTGAAGAAAAACTCGAGTGAATAGTGATCTTTAACATATATTTTCTCAAAAACTCAAGGTTTAAGAAAAACAAACTCTACTTGTTTGAATAAGAAAACCACATTAAGTATCCAATAAGCACTAAATAAACATGTGAACACAAGGCAAGGAGGCTTCTCATCCACACAAATAAGTCAAAAGCAAATCTACATAAAAGATATGGGTGAAAAGGTGATTTGTAAAAGTTTGAGGACAAAAAGTGCTAAAAAAGGGCATCAGATTTTTGTTAGTATGAACGTTGGTCATTACCACTACCTTCATCGATGCAGCGAAGAAATTCTGTGATACAAAAATGCACCAGAAAAGGAGATAGCACCATTGACCAGATTTTTCACCAATTGAGTTTTGCACACAGCGCGACCAGTGAAGTACAACTTTGTTTTAGTTAACGAATACAGGTTTTTAAAGATATTTTAAAATGAAAAATAAGTATTTTAAATACACGATATTCCCTTTTCAAATTATGTTTGTATAAGAAAGATATATGGCATGGCAAAACTCAAAAGATTGCCCCAGACACTAGTTTAACACATTGTCCAATTTATGAAAATCCAATTTGAGTAGTGTTAAAACATGGGTGTTCTATGTCTTTTAAGTATTTTTAACTTTATCCTAAAGTGTCATTCTCATGAATCTGGAAATGAATGATGCGAGGATGAAGTTGATGAAGTCTGGTAAATATGTTTTGACTTGAACTAGAGACCTAAAGTTGATGAATCTTGTATCGGAACGATCTCTTGGACTAGAGACCTAAAGTGTGTTTTGATCAATAAGATAAGACAAATTAATCCTATGGGGAACTTTGAGTATCATGAATACTATTACAATTTCATTCGATTGCGTAATGAAGTCTTTATGACATTCATAGTAGAAAATGGCCTCCACAATGTTTGTTGCAACCGATAAGATTAGTGACATGGTCACAGGCAAACACACCAACGCAAATATCTCATTCGCTTGGTCTTCATCATTTTTGGAGGTATTTGGACGAGGGACCAATTTAAATAAATTTCGTCATTTGACTTATTTTAACCATTATATTCAAGTTAAGTTCCTTAAATACCCATAATATATATATATATATATATATATATATAAAGAAACAAAAAGGGACCAAAAGGATACTCCCCACCCCCTAGACACCACACGACATCACTCTCTCTTCTTTAGAAGATTACTCTCACAAATCTCTCTCTCTGTCCCCATCATCACACCCCAACCACCTCACCTAACCCCACCACCCCTGCTTCTCCCAACTCAGACAACCACGCCGATTCCAAAGCTCTTGTTCCTACCGACGTACTACTAATACCCATAACATATATCTCCTCATCTCTCTCACCTATGGGTACCTTTATTTTATTTTTTTGGATTTGTATTATGGATTTTTCTTTTCTAAATCTGAATATATATATATATATATATATATATATATATATATATATATATATATATATATATATATATATATATATATATATATATATATATATACACACACACACCAAATTAGGCGAACGCTCGCAGACTTGGATCGTGACCAGGCCTAAGAGTCGCGGACATGGGTCGTGACCATATCCCGCGTAACCAAAGTTACGGGTCACGAACCAAATCCCTGACTAAAAGATGTGATCGCGGAGAACAATATGAGGGTTAATGTCGCGGACAGGGCCTTGACCACCTGGTCACGGACCAAAACTGTAACCATGCATGACTAGCCTCGAATACTAGTCACGTCCCAAAGTCGTGACCTAGACTTAGACTTTCACGAACCTATTCACGGCCCAATGTCGTGACCATGGATTTGACTTTCACAAAACCAGTAACGGCCTAAAGTTGTGATCAATAATTACCCCTTTAAATTAGGTCACAACATGTAGCTGTGACCATCTTTAGCTGTGAAAATAATAATAAAGTATGGTCAGGGACCAGAGCCGTGACCATATTTAACTGACAAAAAAATATAGGGGTGCTTTCTATTCCCAAATCGTGAGTCTTGCGGCTATGTGAACGGTTGATACGTGTTACATTGGACACGTACGAGGTGTTCATGCCACTCGGGGTGCCATTTGGGAGCAGTTAGGGGTGTTTACCCCCTTGCGGCACGTTTTCAAGCCCAAATGTGCTTGTTTTCAAACTCGTGTCCTATTCAAAATCGGGAGTCCCGAGACTATGCGATCGGTTTATATGTGTTATGTTGGATGCACACGAGGTGTTCATGCCACTCGCGGTGCCGTTTAGGGGCGGTTGGGGGTGTCTGCCACCTCGCAGCACGTTTTCAAGCCCAAGTGTGTTTGTTTTCAAATTCATGTCCAATTCCCAAACTGGGAGTCCCCTGACTATGCGGCCGGTTGTTACGTGTTACGTTGGAAGTGCACGAGGTGTTCATGCCACTCCCGATGCCCTTTTGGGGTGGTTAGGTGTGTTCGCCCCCTTGCGGCACGTTTTCAAGTCCAAGTGTGTCTGTTTTTAAATTCGTATCCTATTCCCAAACCGAAAGTCCCATGACTACGCGTCCGGTTGATATGTGTTATGTTAGACATGCACGATGTGTTCGTGCCACTCGCGGTGCCTTTTGGGGGCGATTGGTGGTTTCGACCCCCTCGCAGCACATTTTCAAACCTAAGTGTGCCTATTTTCAAATTCGTAGTCCCGCAGCAGTGGAGAGAAGATGGGAAGGATAGAGAAGAGGATAAGCAATACGAGGAGAGATAAATGTTGATAAGGATATTTTTTGTATTTTTAAACAAAAAATTGATTGACTAACAGTCATTTTGGGACCTAATAGAATTATTTAAAAGATGGGTGTCAATGTTGCATTAATTGTTTTAGTGGTACCCCAACGACAATAAATGATGGGGGTTAGGTCCAAATAACCATTTCATTGTAAGAGAAGAAATTCATTTCAATACTTTAAAGTTCGGGTTAGAGTGCATATAAAGAAATATACATTCCAAGTTGAGCATCTATTTCAATGAATTGGAAGTTTGAATTTTTTTTTGGATAAAATCGAGCAATCCGTTTTAACTTTTTCTTGTTAAAAGTAACAAATGCAATATTGGGACATAGACATGCCACATAAAGAAGTAACTCAATATCTACCTCACCATTTAGCTCTTGACGTTACATATCGATAAAGTTTCTTGCACTTGTCTTTGTGCAAAGAATGCATCACTCATATTGGGTGCATCAATGTCATATCTCTCACAAAAGGAGGAAACTTCATAAAAAACAAGTTACATCCATAATCCTTCACAATATCTTTGTATATACTTTGTAATGCCTTTTCACAAAAGGAGGAACATTCATCATAAAAGGTATGACTTATGGTTCTTATCATTATCTAAAGTGTTAAAAAAAACTCTCAAAAGAATAAGAAGCTCCAACACAAGGAACTTTACTCTATCTTATTTGATAATGGCAAATCATACTTTAAAATGAAAGCACTAATGAGTTATGTGAAGAAATAACAATTTAAGGGATAACCCAAAACACAAGAGAATCTAGGGGTCATATATCACTTGGAATTAATGTGTGTGGAAGTGGGTAAAATCTATAAAGTCCAATCATTAACTTTTACACCTGTAATAATGGGATTTGACACAAGAAGCAATAAAATCTTTGAATTGTGGCTATAAATATTTGCATTTGGGTAATTTCACTAAAGCGAGCGCGAGATATTCAATGGAGAGAAAAGATCATTTTTGTGATGAAACTTTAGTTAGTTAGGGCGCGGAACTTCAGATGATTTTTCGTAAATTGAAGGATATGATTGCAAACAATAAGACAACGTCGATTGAGCAAATGAGGCCTTCGCTGAGGTGAACCTCCAACGAACAAGTCACATATCCATCCATAGATTTTTTTATGGGAACTCGCCAATATCATATCTAATAAATCAATGACCTAGTTGTGGTGAGACATGAGACCTTCATAATATGTTTAAGTTTTGTAAAATACATTTTATACTTACAAATTTTAATGGCATATAGTGATGAAATATTTTAAAAATACACACCTAATTTTGAAAAAACCTTTGAAAATGTTTTAAATATCCTAACCAAGGTGGGTACTATGGTAGCTATTGTTTTATACCTTTATCCTAAATGGGATCAATTTGACTTGTTGATGAAAAGTCAGTTGAAAATCTCATATAACTTTCTGAAGAGACAAAGAGAAAGTATCTAACGTGTGGTTTTGGTTCATAAAATTAAGACGACATGACCAACATGAGGCACAAGAGTATTATAATCTTATAATCCCCCCCCCCCCCCCCCCCCCTTGTATTTTACATGACAAAATGCAAAAAACAAAATTTATAAGCAAATGAAGGAAATCTATCACCTATGACATGAAGCACATGGCCAAAGACATAAAAGAAAGAAAATACATTTACAAGACCTTCAAAATGACATAAGATTTTTTTCCAACTTGAATGCATCTTTTGTAACCTATTTTCCTTCCACAATATCAAACTAAATCACGTATCGAGGTAAATTGAAAAAAAATATTAGGTAAGATAGAAAAGAATATGGAAAACTTATGCCCATAATATATAACTAACATGTGATTCAATCTAGAAAATATCTACTTTAACACATATAAGATATGCAAAATGAAGCAAACATATAAATTACCCCTCCCCCCCCCCCCCCCCCCCCCCCCTCAATCATGAAATAACTTAATAGGTTTGGAGATTCCTCTTGCTCGAATAGGTAGGACCACCTTTCCTAGGGGCATGTTCATTTTTTCCGCAAAATCGACCAATGAAATGGTGGCCTCCTTGAGGTCTTCTATGTGTAAGTTAATCTTATTGAACAAATTGAGGTACATGCCTTCAGATGAACTTTCTCGGTCGATCAGCATCTTGTGAATGTCCCATTTTGCTGTTCCGAATGTGAAAACCAGTGCATCTTGATGGAGAATTCTGACTCCCACTAAATCATCCATAGTGAATATGATGTGCTCCGTGTGATCCACCTCATTTGGTTAGCAGTGATTTACCATTTTAGGGTTGAAAGGATCTATTTGTAAATATTCGTACATCATTCTTATTAAAAAAAGATTGTGTTTATTTTTTTGTGAAATGTGGTTACGTCTTTGATTCATATAGATTTGATGATCGATCTAAACTATTTGAAGAAAATGTTTGATTTGATTTAATTGTTTGGTAGAAATTCATTGATAAATCAATATTGGCAAATTTGTTGAGATCTATGGTATAAATTTTACACTACTTTCACTTGATTATTACTTGTTGCATATGATGTTAATTATGTGGATATTGCTTTTAGTGCTTAACTTGATCATGATTAAATCCCTAAGATCCTTTTGGTGTTTCTTTGGTCCATATGTGAGATATTGTGAGTTTTTAACTGTGAAGGAGTTGAAAAAAGACCATTTTCAAAAGAACTGATAAGGACTACCGCTAGAGTGATTACACCCATTTAGTAAGTTCAAATGTTTTTCGGTAGGTGTCATCTAGGAGCGTGAAAAGTCAATCGATGGAAAAAGCTCAAATATGTTGAAAAATAGCCGTAAGCCAACAGCTTGAACCGACATAAAAACAAGATAGGGCTTATCATTTCAAAAATGAAATTTTCTATTTAGTTGGCATTCAAAATATTTTGATCAAAATGGATATTGATGTAATGAATGTATTTTAAGCATCATTTGTAATGTTTTACAAGATTTGATTATGTGTTCATGTTCATGTTGATTTTGTATTTCTATTTGTCACATGAATCATACATTCATTAATATTAGAAAAAGTTGCAAAATATTGATTTGATAAGAACGGTATGCCTTTAATGTTGAATTGAATGAAATTGAGTTAAATGTGTTTATAATTCATGTTTTTTAATCAAGATTTAAATGAAATCTTTATGCCAAATCAATTGATCATGGGTTACCTAATCACAATCAAACTTTACATGTTTAGCATTTGTATATAAGTGTGGGTGAGTAGTTGATTTTTGCTATTTTTTACATTTGTATCCCAAGTTGGTGCTATTAAAGTCAAATTTGATGTTTTTTTATGCATTTACATTTATTATGCACCGCTCGTACAGTGTTGGGATGTTTAAGTTGTGGATTTGATTCATTCGACCATTTCACTTCCAAAAAATCCCCATAGCATAAACCCTAGGTGAAAATTGCCCTAGAACCATTTTTTGCCATTGCATGTGTGTTTAATCTAGTTTTGTGGGACTATTGTGTGGTTAGTGGTTTCTAGTACTAATTTTGACATATTTGAATCTTTCACCTGATTACACTTGGGTAAGTCTTCGGTTTTCTCTGAATTTAGTTCATTTACTTTGATCTTAGTGTTTTTAGGTTGATTCTATTGTATTAGGTGTTGATTGGGTGATAAGATTAGATTTTTGACGACTTTGGGAAACTTTATTTAGGGATTTTGTGTACTTTTGGGTGATTCAACCTTAGATTTGTCAGTTGCTTATGTCTATTCCATATTTATCCATTATGGGTAGATCAAAAACTCAAGTTAGGAAGATAATGTCAATTTCCAGTGGTCCGGGTGAGTCTTCGAGAGCCCGTGAGTCTTCCATCACCCTTAGACCATTACGTCGTAGTCGACAGGCCCTGAGTGCCTTGACTTAGGTTCCAAACGCGTAGTCTGATGCCTCTGGTATTGCATTTACCCGATATGGTTCAACTTTATCTTTGAAATTTTTATCTTGTGCCATCATTTTCGAGAGAGACGATGATTTGGAACACATTGAGCGGAGTGATGAGGGGCAGTACCACTTATCATTGATCACTGTTATCTATGATTCTCCATTTGTCTGACCACATAATACGACCAATATGACCATTGTTTGCGAGTTAAATGAGAATATGATTATTCCTCTTGACACCACATATGTCGTACATTCCTTTGTATGAGGTGTCAACATAGAGCTTACGAGTGATGGCTTAGCATATTATTTAGGTCTTGAGACTCGTATTCTTAGGGAAGATTTTGACACTTATTATGAGGGGTGTGTGTTGGTGAATGATCTTGCTACATTTTTAGTTGATTATGAGACTACCTCAATGCGCAAGTTATTTTTTCAGTCTGAGATTGATCGCCGCTATTCTCTATTACATTTCTTGGTTGTTTACAACCTGATACCACGATGTCACACAACTAACTTTCCTTACCACATCGGTAGATTGATATATGCACTGGCACGTCAACGGGTTATGAGGACAACATGCAAAATGATAGGCTTTACCCTACGACAGGTTGATTATAGGGTATTTGTATCCTTTGGGAGTTCCTAGACTACATTATGATAAGAGAGCACGTATTATGAGTGCGCTATCGAGTGTGAGTTCTCCACGATCAACGGGCCAGTTCGCACATCACCCTGCTATACATCGCATGAATCCCAATGACCCATCACCAGTACCTATACCCCAGCCTACTCTTGAGCTACGAGGACATTACAGTCAGAGAGATTTTATCACATCACAGTTGCCTTCATGCGTGGTCAGTTCCGTCAGATTCATGATGACATGACTAGTCAGCGACAGTATTTGGAGCGCATTGATCAACAACAGCAACATGTCTGTAGATATGTTGCTTTTTATTATTGAGTACTTAAGGAGATCATAGATTGTACCTGAGTTTGTTCCCGAGATTCCTCCACCGATTGCTACCCTTCCACATGCTATAGTTCCACCCCCAGCCGTTGATAATGAGGAGGAAGTTGAGGTTGAGGATGATGATGATGACGACGAGGAGACAAATAGTGGAGATGATGATGACGTAGAGTACGATGACATGTTTGACGACTAAAGCATCTAGTTTTGTCTTTTTTACATGCTATTCATTTTTCTATTACCGCTTGTGGTACTTTGCATATTTTGGTATATACATGGATATTGGTACTTTTAGTTGGTACCTTGATACATTTGGTGGTTACTTTGGATATTTAGATAGTTTTAACGATTGTATGGATATTATCTCATTACTTATGGATTCTTCTGTTCTCCTCCATGTCTTTAGAGGTTTTTTTTATAGAAGAGGGACAGAATTCCCACATGTCTTGTTAATTATATGGAGAAAAAGCCTCTCCTGAGTGGAAATTACAAGCTCAATGAGAACTTAATATACCTTTGGGGAGCCAATGACCAAAGGAATATATGCAAGGAATTTAAATTTGGGACTTTATAGTAGCCCCATTATAAAGTGACTGAACAAATCTAAATTAAAACCTAATGAAGAAGCCTAATGTATTTACAACCAAATTTTGTCTAACTTGAAAGAACCTCTAACCAACATTGGAAGATCTATAACATCCTCATAAATTTGAATTGAAGACAATCCAATCCTTTCATTTTCCAAGCAATCGATCACCATATTAGATTCTATTAAGCAATGAGTCAAGGTGAACTTAAACTGATTAAAGTAAGATATTATTTCTTCAATGCAAACTTTATATCTCCATAGGGGTTTCTAACACTTTTTGATGAGATAAATTACCAATAAAGAGTCAGATTCAATTTTGAATAAGGTTTATAATGTACTTTAAACAAATCTTAATCACCATTTTCAAACCCATAAGCTCCACTGCAGTGTTGGTGGATATGACATCTGAATTAGCAAAAGCAACCACCATCTGACCTTTAGCATCTCTAATTATACCACTACATCCACTAGGCCAGGATTACACTTAGAAACACCATCAACTTAAGTTTGGACCAGTTTTGAGAGGGGGTTGGGGGGGGGGGGGGAGGGATCCATTAAATCATTTTGGGAATTTTCTGTCTAGGGGAGATAAACAAGTCAAACACCTCAACAATTCTACCATCAAAATTTTGAGCTGAATTTTGAATTCTAATACCTTTACATAGGGTAGAAATGAGAGAAATAGATTGAGATATAATGGTGTGATGGTTAAAACTGATTGCATCATAATAGACCCTATTTCTACCTTTCCATATTTCCCAACAAATAATAATAGGAATGGATTTTCCAAGGAATCTCGAGTAGTCTTTAGAACCATCATTGTACCACCAGCTCATAATCATAGCTAACACACTCTTTCTGTTAATATTAGTTCCCATAAGATCTGAAAAGAAATCCTAAATTGGTTTAGTAATCTTGCATTGAAGAAACAAGTGATGAATTGAGTCATAATCATAGATCTTATATTGTCATATTCTTGCTATGACCATACTTTATATCCATGCTTTGTCATATGATCTCATTTTTACTAGGACGATGATATAATTATCTCATACCATGCTTTTGTACACTACACCAAATTAGGCGAATAGTCATGGACTTTGTCCATGACAAGGACTGTGGGTTGCGGCCCAGAGCCATGACCATTTTTGTGGATCGCGGACCAAATCCCTGACCAAACAGGTGGTCACAGACCTTCATCATCACGGAAGACGATCGCAAACAAGAGCCGTGATCGAGCCATACTACTGGTCACGACTACGGGACGTGACCGACGAGGGACGCTGTGATAGATGTTCACGGCTGCGGGACGTGACTCCAACCGCAATGGAAAATTTCTGGTAACGGCTACGGGTCATAACCGAGGGGGATCGAATCAAAACAATGGTCATGGCTACAGGCCATGATCCCTACCACGGACGAAAAATTCTTGTCACGACTTTAGGCCATGACAGAGGAGGGCGAGGCAACCAATGGTCACGGCTACGGGCCCTGACCCCCACCGCGACGAAAAAATGCTAGTCACGACTATAGGTCGTGACCCCCCCCGGGGGGGGGGGGGTTGTAATGCAAAATATAGTCACAACTCTAGACCATGACCCCATTTTAACCGCGATGAAAAAAAACAAACGTTCACGGACCCTATTTAAGTGCGATAAAAAATAAAGATGGTTACAGCCCATAACCATGACATATTTAATTGTAATAAAAAAGGCGGTTGTTTGGGTCCTATCCTCAAATTGGGAGTCCTGCGACTGCGCGGTCGGTTGCTACGTGTTACATTGGATGCACATGAGGTGTTCGTTCCACCTCGCGGTGCCGTTTGGGCACCGCTGGGGGTGCTCGCACCACCACAAAAAGTTTTCAAGCCTAAGTGTGGCTGTTTTCGAATTCGTGTCCTATTCTCAAACTGAGAGTCTCGCGGCTACGTTGTCGGTAGCTATGTGTTAGGTTGGACATGCATGAGGTGTTCGTGCCTCTTGCGGTGCCGTTTGGTTGCCGATAGGGGTTCCCGCCCTCCCGCGACACATTTTCAAGCCTAAGTGTGCCTCATTTCGAATGAGTCTAAGCGTGCATGCTCTCCAATGAGCCTAAGTGTGCCTGTTTTCGAACTGGGAGTCCCGCGATGCGCGACCGGTTGCTGCATGTTACGTTAGACGCACATGAGGTGTTCTTGCCACTCGCGGTGCCATTTGGATGTCACTGGGGGTGCCCGCCCCTCGCGTCACAGTTTCAAGCCTAAGTGTCCCTGTTTTCGAATTCGTGTCCTATCCTCAAACAGGAAGTCCTAGGGCTGCGCAAACGATTGTTACGAGTTACGTTGGATGCGTACGAGGTGTTCGTGCCACTCGCGGTGCCGTTTGGGTGCCGCTGGGGGTGCCCGCCCTGTCGCGGTACATTTTTAAGTCAAAGTGTATCCATTTTCGAATTCGTGTCCTATCCTACAACCGGTTGCTATGTGTTATGTTGGACGTGCACGAGGTATTTGTGCCACTCGCGATGCTATTTAGGCGCCGCTGGGGGTGTCCACCCCCCGCGGCACGTTTTCAAGCCTAAGTATGCCTGTTTTCGAATTCGTGTCCTATCCTCAAATCGGGAGTCCCGTGACTGCGTGACCAGTTGCTACATGATACGTTGGATTGCGCACGTGGTGTTCGTGCACTCGTAAAGCTGTTTGGGCGTTGTTGGGGGTGTCCCGTCCACCGCGGCACATTTTTTAAGCCTAAGTGCGCATGTTTTCGAATTTGTGTCATATACTCAAACTGGGAGTCCCACGACTGCGCGACCAGTTCCTACGTGTTACGTTAGAAACGCACGAGGGTTTTTTGTGCCACTCGTGTGCCGTTTTGGCTCCGCTAGGATGCCCCCGGGCACGTTTTCAAACTTAAGTGTGCCTATTTTCGAATCCGCGTCCTATCCTCAAACAGAGAGTCTCACGTCTGCGCGACGATTGCTATGTTTTACGTTGGACGTGCCCGAGCTATTCGTGCACTCGCGGTGCTGTTTGGGTGCCGTTGGGGCTGCCCACTTCCTGTGACACGTTTTCAAGGCTACATGTGTTTGTTTTTTAATGAGATTAAGTGTGTCTGTTCTCGAATTCGTGACCTATCCTCAAATCGGGAGTCCTGCGACGGCGTGTACGGGTTTCTACGTGTGACGCTGTACGTGCACGAGGTGTTCGTGCCACTCGCGATGTCGTTTGGGTTGCCGCTTGGGGGTTGGTCGCCCCCCTCGCATCACGTTTTCAAGCTTAAGTGTGCCTGTTTGCGAATTCGTGTCCTATCCTCAAACCGGAGGAGTCCCCACGGTTTGCGTGCGAGAATTTGGCAAAACAACAACATTTTCGAATCGATTGCCCTGACCAAATCGATTCGATCAAGAGAACCAAGCTTCTTGTTTGTTTCTCGAACCGATTCGGTCTGCCCGAATCGATTCGCTAAACTCATACTTGTAGCCTACCATTTTAGCGAATCGATTCGCCTGGGTTAGATAGCCCAATTTCAGCTACGGGTTATGAAGAACCCTAAATTCCCGATTCTTATTCTTCTAACTACACCAACTATCATTAACCATCAACATCCCCAAATCATTCCTACATATTAATCACTAATGTATACAACTCTAATCAAGTCTAAATCATATACCTGAGGGTTTTTAAACACCAAAATTCACAAATGGGTGTAAACTCAAGAACACTAACCATATATGCAAATTATTCGACACAATGATAAGTTTATGAAAGTTTAGTAACTTGCCTCAAGATTGAAATCTCGGATTCTTCTTCGTCGGAACGATTCCAAGATCGAAACGGCAAAATCTCTTCTTTTCTGATCTTTCTCTCAAGCTCTCACTTCTCTCTAACTTTCTAGGTTTAGAAATACACTAATGAGAATATAAATGCTCTTGTGAGGGTTAAATGCCTAAATGCATTAAGTCCAACATTAAAAGCTACGACATACTTAAAATGACTCGTAACATCATAATTAAGTCAAAAGTAACCCGGAACCCAAAAATACACCTGGTACTTATTTTGACTATCTCAACCGTTCTCGAACTAATTGTTCCCTCTAAACTGACCTCCGGGATATCGTTCATTATTTCTTATTCCAACTTCATATTAACTTTCTAATAACAATTCGATTGGAATATAAATCATAACCGTCGCTTAAAGTCCAACTGACGCAACATAACCATAATATTACACTATTTACATTCGCGTAACGGTTAATATGCACATGAGGTGTTTTGTCACTCATGGTGAAATTTGGGCTCCGTTGGGGTGCCCCCTCTCCCCGGCACGTTTTGAAGCCTAAGTGTGTTTTTTTTCGAATTCTTGTCCTATCCTCAAATCGGGAGTCCCGCGACTGCGCATCCGATTGCTACGTGTTAGGTTCGACGCGCACGAGATGTTCGTGCCACTCGCGGTGCCGTTTGGATGCCTTTAGGGGTGCCCGCCCCCTCGCTAAACATTTTCAAGACTAAGTGTGTCTGTTTTCGAATTCGTGTCCTATCCTCAAGCCAAGAGTCCTGTGGCTGCGTGCCAATTGCTACGTGTTACGTTGGACATGCACGAGGAGTTCGTGCCACTCGCGGTACCGTTTGAGTGCTGTTGGGGGTGCTCGCCCGCCCACGGCACGTTTTCAGGCCTAAATGTCTATTTTTTAATGAGCCTAAGTGTGCGTGTTTTCAAATTCGTATTCTATCCTCACATCAGGAGTCCCGTGATAGCGCGATCGATTGCTACGTGTTATGCTGTATGCGCACGAGGTCTTCGTGCCGCTCGCGGTGACGTTTGGGTGCCGCTCGCGGTGCCCCCCCCCCCCCCCCCCCCCCCCCCTCCGGGCACATTTTCAAGCCCAAGTGTGGTTGTTTTCGAATTTTATTGTATTTCACATACACACACCATACTACTCAAGACAAATACTATACTAGCTTTGACACTTTCCCAAGTTTTCAATGCCATACAGAGCCTAAGATGGCGAATCTCGAATAGGAGGTGGAGTACAAATCCATCGGCGTCGGCGCCTGGTACACCTCTCGAATGATTGTCCATGATCAATACCTAGTTATGAAGGTAAATACAAAACCCTTTAAAAGAACTTTGATGGATCAAATTAAAGAATCTTACTGACAAAACTATTGACTTTCTCTAAAAAAATTAATCAAGTATGCATCGTTTTAAAATGTTATAGAGATGTTATTGCTAGATTAATATAATTGGAAATAAAAAATTAATAAACTCAAAACATGAAAAATCCTCCATCCCACTTTCAAATTTTTGTTATCGAAACTGAATTCGTATTTTTTTTACTTATTAAAAATCAATTTAATTACACATGAACTGAACTTTTGAATACTATTTTGTAAAAAAAGATAATCCCCAATACAATATCTGAAAAAATAAACCCCAATACAATGTCTAGGGTTTATTGACATATAATACAATGTCTTCATAGTTACACATACACACACACACACATATACACACGTATAAACAGAAATACACATATACACAAAAATATATACAAATAACTAGGGTTTTGTATTACCTTTAGGCTGAAATCGAAATCGAACGAAGAATAAATCAAATCGAAATCGCCAAGAAATCGCACTGCGTGTGTTGGGCGCCGAAATTGATCGAGGGAAAAAAGAAACTAGGACTGCTGATTTTTAATAAAGGAACATGGTCACGACCTAGAGCCGTGACCCACTGCCGCGACCCAATTAAAATCCTCCACATCATCTCGTGACACGTGTAGGGGAGGGAATGGTCACGACCTCCAGCCGTGATCGGCGCTTTGAGATGGTCACGACCCCCAGCAGTGACCCATGTGTATATTATGGTGTTGGTAATGCGCATGGTCACGGACTAAGGTCGTTACCCTTCCGTGACCAAGCTTAGAGGGAATTTTTGCTCAAAATTGGCGCCAAGATGGTCACGCCCTGGTCACGACCCACAATGGTCAAGGATTTGGTCCATGACGACTTCTAAGAGCATCCATGACCACAATAGGTCATGGATCTGGTCACGCCAAAGGTTGAGATGGTCACGGTCCTGGGCCGTGACCATTTGCAGAATTTGGTGTAGTGGTACTTCTTGTTAAATATCATTCATCTTCTAGTCTATGCGTATGAGATTCATGTTATGATATTGTGATTCGCATGAATATATGCTCATTTGTTGTTGTAGTTTGGTTGTTCATATGCTTTACTAGTTTTTGCTTTGCTAGTTCTTCTTGCTTATGTGAATTTGCTTCTTACCTCGCTATACCCGTTATCTATGATTTCGTCTTCTCTTTGAGTTTTTAGTGTAAGAAAAGGGGAGAAACTTTAGTCTTTGAGATTAAGAAGGAGAATTTTTTTTTTTTCTTTATTTGTCCATAGAGACAAAAAAAGGAGAGTGAATTTTCCTTTTAGTTACTAAGGGGGGTAAATTTGTTTCTCACTTTGTCAAAAAGGGGAGAAATATCTATGATAGGGAGAGTTGTTGTTTGTCTGATTAACAATATATTGGGAGAATATTTCTTACATTGTATTATTCGCATGTTATCACTTGGTATTGGTATCTTGAAATTATATGATGTTTTCATTTTACATGTCGTTATATTTCACATGCTCATATGATTTATTTCATCTATATCTTTGATTTTTATCAGAGGATTCCCAGGGGGGTGTGTGTGTGGGGGGGGGGGGGGGGGGGGGGATGGGGGGTTATCATTGTGCATGCTATGGTATTGCCCGTGTGATGTTTTTTTGTTGTTTCAAATGGTTTTAGGCTTAGCATTGATGATTCCGACTTCAGACATCACTTTTGCGTCGTCATTTATCTTATGGATTATATACATTACCTTCCGACTACTTTCATTATATGGCTAGTGGAGTGTGATTCTTGTAGGGGTAATAATATTATTTTGGGGAGTTTTACCACGGAATATCCAAAGGGGGATATTGAAAATTTAATTTCTGTATTAATATTAGTTGGCTAGATTCCCGTGACAAAGCGTTTGAGTCATTGTCCTTTCAAGTCATGTACACTTGATTCGTTATGAGTGAGACATGGTCATTTTGTATCAGATTATATTAGATGAACCTTTGAAGTCTTAAACATCTCGCATGCCTCTCAGTGAAAACTTTGCCATCGTATATCCACATTAAAGTGAAGATTGTACCCTTTTATGTTGTTGTAAATTGTACAAGGCTAAACACACACGTGCACTTTGTTTTCTAAAAATGTTGCATTTTATTCTTCAAAAATGTGTGAGGATTTTTTTTAAATATGTTAAGCAATTGACTTAAAATAGTCTCACAGATTGTTTAAACTGATTTTAATTTATTTTTTGAAGAATGGTTATGTGTTCAAACACAATTAAGGCTCTTTGAGCACTCATTTTATGCCTTAACCGTTCACACGGTTAAAAAATGAGTACAAGCGCACGACACGTTTGCACGGCTAAAAGTGAGTCCGTGCATATGGTCATGGCCAAGATTCCTTTCTGCATGGAATTACAAACACGATTATATCTAACTGTGCACACGAAGGCCCAAGATTTTAAAAATCTTCTATTTAAAGGCCAATTCCCTCTATTTTTATTGATATGAAATTTACACAATTGAATATATCTCTTTGAGCGATTTTCGAAAGTTGAGAGCTCTTACTTGTACTTCAAAAACTTCTGAAACTTTTATTTATGTTCGATCCAAAGTGTTTTTAAGAGAATTGAGAGTGGATTTAATGAGATCTTCACACTAGCCTTCGTCAATTCAATCTACATTTGTTGAATTGCTATGATCAACCACTCCATGATCTAAAATTGGAGGCATTCTTGATCATTGGAGAATTTGGAATGTGGTGAAGAGAATGGACTTCTTCGTTCACGGCATGGAGCTTGCGGTGGATTCTCATTAACTATGGGGGGGGGGGGGGGGGGAGTTAAAAAGTTCATAGATAACTACACGATAGAGATTATGTGAGAGATGGTAGAAATGAGAATTGGAGTTTGTCAATGTTTTTTTACCCCTAGGTGGGGTTTTTTCCTCATAAACCTTGTTTTATACTTTCTAATGTATGTTTCATATTAGTTTGTACACAGTTTACCGCACACATCACATAGATCTAGTTTGCATCTTGTGAATTTACTTAAAATTTAATTAAGTGTTGTAGATCTAGGTTTCATCACTAAATCCACTTAATTTCATCTTGTATGAGTTAATCAAGTCATTTGAAAAGTTTTTTTATGAAATCAAGTGTTGAGAATTAAAAATTGGGAATAATTTTGTGAAATCCGAAAAATTGACCTCGGGATGCTATCAAACATATTCACCCCCTCTAGGTTTGTTGTTGATGTTTACTTGATTGTTAACACACGAATCCTTCAATTGGTATCAGAGCAAAGCGCTATTTGAATAACATTAACATGCTTGAGTAAATCTTGCTTGATTTGTGTTATTTACATTTTGGTCATATACTTGCTTGACTTATGAATTGTGATATTTTTTTCTCTTATGGGTCAATTCGTGATTCTAGTTCCATAAACCATCCACCTTACTTTGATGGCTCAAACTATGGGCATTGGAAAGTAAAAATGAGATCACATCTTAGACCGAAACACAAACATGTGTGGATGAGTGTAAAAGGAGGTTGGATGGACCCTTTTATGGAGGAAAAATGGAGTTAGGGTGAAGAAACCAAGAGTTTTATAAGCGGGGTGCCGAATTTGTTGATTGAAATTTTAACTCGATTTCTTTGAATGTTCTATTTGCTTCGGTAAGAACTCAAGAGTACAATCTCATTCTCAATTATGAGCAAGCCAAAGGGGGGTGTGGGATATTTTGAGAGTTACTCTTGAGAGAACTTTGACTGTGAAATGTGCGAAATTGCAACATATCACAACCAAATTTGAAACCATGAGAACGAAGGAGAATGAGTCTTTCAATGACTGCTATACTAGGTTGACGGAGCTTGTGAATGCGTCTTTCAACTTAGGTGAGAAGATTCCAGAAAACAAGGTTGTAAAGAAGCTTCTTAAAAACTTAGCTTCTAGATTTGCTACTAATGTTGCTCTTTTAAATGAAGTCACGGACACGAACACATGTAACTTAAAAGAGCTTGCTGGATCACTTCAAATTATGAACAAGAGGAAAAGGTTGTTCTTCCGAAACCGAACAAGGGCATGGCATTTGGTCCTGAGTCGAGCGAAAATGTTTCCAAGAAATGTGTTAAAAAAACTAGTGAGGATGTTGAAGTAGACATGACACTTCTTTCTAACGATTTAGCAAGTTTTATAAAAAAAACAAACAAATTTCAAAAATGAAAAGAAGTTTGAACAAAAACCATAAAAGTCTTCTAAACATAACTTTTTGTTGAGAAGGGTGATTTCAAGAAAGGAAGGTCTAACGATGAGGACAAGTGCTTTGGTTGTGATGGCATTGGTCATCATATGAATGTGTGCCCACTCACTTGAAAAAACTTAAAAAAAACAAGAGCGGAGAGAAGAATAAGAAAGTGTTTAAGGTGAGCTTAAGCAATTTCGAGAGCGAGAGTGAAGAAAGTTCATCAAGTGATGAGTGTTGAAGTCAATCAAGTCATTTGGAAATGTTTTTTTTTTATCAAATCAAGTGTTGAGAATTTAAAATTGGGAACAATTTTATGAATTCCGAAAAATTGACATTGTGTTGCTATCAAACTTATTCATCTCCCCTCTAGGTCTGTTATTGATATTTACTTGATTGTTAACACACGAATCCTTCACTCTTTAGAATATTTGTCTCTCCAAAATTTCAATTACTTGATTACCAACTTTAGATAGACAAACATTTATAGAGAGACAAAGGTTATAGCATTTTAAAAAGAGAAATTAGTTTAGAGCGAAAAAGTGATTGGGTTGTGTTGCTTAAATGGGCTAGATTTGTCTTTGCCACCCCTAATACCAATTATAAAATTTTACTCCCTTCGCCCACAATTAAGAGTCAATTTAAAAAATAATATATAAAATTATGCGAGATGTCAAAGTTACACCTACCAATAGTACCCATTGGAGAGCATGCATATGTTGTATTCAAAGTTATTCATAATCCCAAAGAGGATAAACTTGGAAAGTATAAAAAATCCTTTAAATATTTTGAGTTTTAAAAAGTCGCTTAATTTGGAACTGATGGAGTATATATATATATATATATATGTGTGTGTGTGTGTGTGCGTGTGATATACATGCTTTTAGATATACACTTTGATCTAAAATTAAGAAATAAAGAAAGATGGATAAAATAAAATATAATTAAATGGATATATCCGAATCCAGATCCGATACAGTAGACCTGTCAGATATCTTGATCCGTATCCATATCTTCATCCAATTATTGCTTATTAAATAGATCCCATGAATCCCAAATCCGATCTAGACCCGACCCATTTGCAAGCCTAACTGAGAACTTTTCAAGTTAAAATCAGTGCTAAATGATTAAAAAGGAAAGAAACACAACTCTTGGCGCCTGGTGTATATTTTTCTTTCAATGTAATAAATTGCATCAGTGAATAAACTGTTTGAACAACAAAAACCAGAATCACTAACATATGGAAAAAAAGCAAAAACCTGCCTCATGTAGTACATTTTGGTGGTTCAATGCACTGCCTTTTTATCTCTTGATCCAATTTCTCTCCATTTTCTTCCTCTTGTTCTATTATCTCTCCTTGATGTTCATCAGCTTCAAATCTTTTCCTTTGAGGAATCACCTGAAAGAATGCATCCTTCCAGTCTTTGGTTTCTAAGTACTTGAGAAGTATCTCTATCACTTGGTTCACCGTAAGTACCTGCAAAGTATTTAACGAAAATTATTGAAAATTTTCAAATCAAATTTTGCGAGCATAAAAAAAGTGGGGTTTGAGTTACCCCCGATATAATATGGTCGGGCCCAGTGCACAAGGCTCTCGCTTAACTGCAGGGTTTGGGAGAGGCGGATGTCGGCGGGACTTACCCCCATATATATAGAGGTTGCTCTCATGTCTCGAATCCAAGACCAACCGTAGCTTGGGCGACGGCACTTGCCATCACACCAAGGTACGACCTCTAGTTACCCCCGAGATAATATGGTATTTAGAGATACCCCGTACATGACCATTGCACGTAACATATAATGCATAAGATACAAGTGGGTTTATGCACATGCGGGGGTAACTTTAACTAATGAACATGTACGAGGGAGATACCCCCTTACTTGACTCCCTGTAACATAGAATGCATGAGGTACAAGTGGGTCGATGCATATCCGAGGGAAACTTTAATTAATGAACATGCATGAGGTATTTCTAAATACTAAATTATCTCGGGGGTAAGTCAAAAAAAGTTCGCAGCTAAAACTTGGTTGATTAGTATTATGCTAATGGGATGACGTCGTTTTGGATGTGCATGATTTGATTTGTTTGTTAATTCTATAAGTTAGTTACATTAATCGAATATAATGCCAAGACGAAATTGGTAGTTTGAACAAACTAGCTACAAACTTCTATAATGGTGTGTAGGTGTGGCGTATTCATTCTTGATGCTTCAATTTGTTGTGTTTCAACATCATTGCCATTAACGAGTGCCTTGAAGCTCCTAGAGTTCGCAAAATTTCTTTTAGCGTGCAAATAACCACACCATAGAAAAGAGGCTGTAAGCTGTTAAATTGCTCTTTTATACTAAAAGGTATTTGTGTGCCACTTTTCTAAACAATTACGTAGTCATAACCAAATGCAAGCTCATCCCAAAGATCAATAGTAAAAAAAAAAGGTCGTACGCAGTGCAAAAGGCTCTCGCTTAACTGCCGTGTTTACTCATATCAGTATATATAGGTACCCCTTGCTGTTGAAGCTAGACTCCACTCCAGCATCATAAGTTTGATTAGTGAAAAGGCCTGTGATTTTGTGAACTGGGATTTTATGTGGTTTGGCAGCAAATAGACGATGTGGACCAGTTAGGTTCCGTTTGATTCAAAAGTGGGAAAATAGCTTGGGTGACAAATTTTTCCATGGTAAAATTTATCAGGACAAATCCTATCATTTTTCAGATAGGGCGCTGTTTGATATCATTAATTTTCCGGGTGGCAAAATCCCTTTTTGACAATTTCTTTAGGGATTAGGATAAAGAATAAAAAGTGTTTGAAAGTGTTTATGGTGTGGGAGTTGATAAAAGCGCCAAATATAAAAAAATCAAAAATCAAATGTAAAAAAATGCATATATATAAAAATAAAAATAAAAACGCAAATTTTAACAACAAAAAGAAAACTATATTTTAGCAAAAATAAAACCATTAAACTATATTTTAAAAAAAAATCCTATATTACAACAAAAACAAACCCTAGCATAAAAAAAACCCTATATTTAAGCTAAAACAAATCATAAATTTTAACAAAGCAACGAAAAATCCCTATATTTTAACAAAACAATGCATGGAAAATGTGGTGGGAAAACTTTTTTGTGCTATTGAGCAAAACGAATTTTTTCAATAAATTGGGAAAAGGATGGCAAATTTGCATGTGGGCATGGCAGTGGTGAGGAGTTTAAGTACGGTCCAGCGGGGTAAAAGGATTGCTGTCGGCCTTTAAGGTTCGATAGTAAGGGATAATTTGAGTCGTTCTTTTCTTATCAGAAATGGGGGAATATTATATATAAAAATGGAAAATTGACAACGAAAGTGGACAACCACCGTGATAAAAAGAAAAAGAAAAATAAAAAAACCTATACTATAACCATCTCTGAAAAATTAGAGCCAGCAAGCTCAATTCCTATCTATACATAACAAGCAACAAGGATAACTAACTATCCACCAAGACCACAAGAATGATAGGCTGTGAAAAGAACTATTGTGGCGAGGTTTCGTTCTTAGGATTTTAATTGGAAAGCTTTCGATGCATGGGGGGCCCGCAATGTGGGCTTGTGAAAATTAATCAGCAGCAGCGGGTGGGAGGATTTTAGTAAGTTTATCTCCTATGACATTGGCGACAGTGGCGGCTCGAGGACTTAGTTTGTGTGCGCTTTTTGGTGCCCTTTTTTGTCTTGTGTATATCTTTGTATATGCGGATTCTGCCCCCTCAAATGGCTTGTCAATGCATACTATATTATTTGCCAAATAAATCACTTAGGTATCCCCCATCTACCTACGCAATTGAAGGTCAAGCTGACAAAAGGAAGCCATATTTCTCAATGTTCTCATCCTACGAATTAAAATGAGGCGCCTAATAAACGCATTAAAATCTTTCTATATTGGAATTATGTTTTCATAATCATATAAATTACACATTACGCGTATTAAGAATGTTCCCATTCCTGAATATTATGATAAGAGTACATTATTACTGTATTATTAAGGAATATTGAAATAGCTATTTTCTCACCATGCATGGCAAAAGATCAAGAAAGTAACCCCAAGTTTCATATAGCACGAGGAAACTGGTCAGATTCTTTAAGTGAGAGAACATTTTTAAAATGATCATCAGCCTTCCATTATGGACTGAGCTAGTTTTAAAACTACAGAGAACTCTAAAAAAACAAACAATCAATCTACACTCCCAGGAAAACCAATTTACACACTGGTCAATCAATATGACCTTTGATGACTCTGGCTATTAAGGATAAATTCAACATATAACACTTCATCCTAGCATGCACTAAAAAAAACATGGGTATAAGCTCTTTTAAGTTAGTTTCCTAAATAAAGTACATTACTCAGAATGCTTTAAAAAAAAGTAATTCTAGGAGACAGTTTGCCAATACTTGTCGGATCTCAAGCCACCATTTCACCAAAAACCAATTGGTGCTAAGGAGGGTAAACTTTTAATCTTTTACGGGTTCACTCAACTTCGCTGTCCTGGGCAAGGCATTTGTTGTAATCTCATTCCAACACAATCCTCCCAACAAATGACACGGACAAGAGTCGAATCCGTGACCATTGGGTTCTGATATTACTTGTTGGATCTCAAGTCACCATCTCACCTAAAATCAATTAGTGTTAAGAAGGATAAACTTCTAATCTTTTACGGGTTCAATTATCTTCGTTGTCCTGGGGCAAAAAAGCATATTTGTTGTACCCTCATCCAAGAAGGATTTTGTGATGTAATGGCTTTGAAGCTATAACATGATAAACGGTGGCGGTATGAGAAGAATCGTCCACACACGACGGAGGATTCGCCCAAAGACTAGTGATATCAAGAAAATTAGCTATCCGAGATTTCGAATGATGTTTACAAACAATCTTCCCATTACCAAGACGGGATCTCAAAGCAAATTCGTACTCATTCATACGGAAACTTGTACCCAATTGAAACGGGTTACGTTTTGCTAATGGAAAAATGATTTGTCTTCAATTCAAATCTTCCATTCAAACCCTTAATTACCAACAAATTGACCCAATCAAGAATTACCACGGTATATCAACCTCCAATCAAGAACTACCAATAAAATTCATTAACAATCACGAAAAACATCCATAGTACTTGAAAAAATATCCCCAAAATATGAAATTATCACAAAATCACCCCCCCCCCCCCCCCCCCCCCCTCCCACACAAAAGAATGGCAACCAATCACAACATGCTGTCGGAAACAAAATAGGCAGCCCTCAACAATATAAAGATGTAACAAGTTCAGTACATCAAGAAGAAGGGAAAAACCCTAGACAAGGGTAAAGATGGACAAAACTCTACGGGAAAAGGATGAATCAACCGCCCCAAACACGGAAAACCCTAGAGAATGGTAAAGAGGGTCGAAACCCTAGCAGCCAAAGGCTGAATCCATAGCCCCACGCACGATCAGGGGCTGCAAACCTTCTGGAACTCCTACAATAAGTGCGCGACTGCCCTGGGAGGTGGAAGGCAGGGGTGCAGCTGTGAAAGGTGGCGGGAGGGTGTCAGGAAGGCGGTGGCTTAGGTTTAGGTAGAGTAAGGATTAGGGTTTGGTAAGATAGTTTTTAGGGTTAGGGTGCTTTGGCTGAAATGAGAGTGATTTGGCTCTGATACCAACAACAATTAAACTTTGTTAATAATGAGGATCCACACACTAACCGACGTATTGTCAGAAAATTGTCCCGCTTTGTGATTACTCTAAAAAAGCATAAATGTAGGCCAACACATGATTATTTTAATATTATTATTATTTTGGGGGGGATGGTAGTGGTACCTGAGAACTAGACATCTTCAGGAAAGTTCCTATTGGGAGTTTTGCTGTTTGAATCCCCTGCTCTTCTGCTTTCTTCATGGTAATTCCTTTCCATCGGTTTCGATCCACTAATCCACCAACAATATATATTTTCGTTGGATCAAGTGTCTCCAACATAGTTTCTGAATCTGCTGTGAGGTATACAAGATGTTCCTTCTGATCTTGAAACGTATCAATATATGGCCGATTATCCTTCTCGATTATCCACTTATCATACCCTGGCAACCTTTGCAGCTGAGTTTCCATTTCTCCCTCGCAGCCAGTCAACCAAAGATGGGCAGGGGTAGTACACCTTCCATTGACCGCGTAGCAATACATAATCTGCATTTTTCCACCAATAATAGTTAGTCCACTTGGAAATCAGGTGCTGTTTGTTAAGACAGTAAAAATAAAGGGCTTTTTTTACTATACAACTCCCCTGAGATAATTATGTATTTAGGGATACCTGTTACATGGGGGTAGTAGGGGTATCTCTAAATACGGAAATTTTTTCAAGGGGGTAAAGTCAACAAAATCAATAATACGAAAGGAACCAAAGTTCAACTTCACTAATTAATATTCAACCAGTATAAATATCAATATATAGTTAATCAAGTTTTCATAATAGATAATTGTGCGCGAGGTGAATAAGTCGAATAACACTGTGCACTCTCCATAGAAGAAGGCATTCAAAGGAGATTAGAGGTGTGAATGTGAAGTTTCATAAACTGCGATATCTGAAGGTTTAAATAAAAAATATATAAACTATATCGAGGACTGTGATACACCATTGGTCAATTCTTCAAATTATTAAGTATTCACTAAACACCACATTATGACATTAAGCCTTCATGACATGTTAGAAACACAATAAATGGCTTAAAGCCGTTATATTCACACCAAATTCGGTGCTACCAACATGTCATGAGTAAGTGGTTGTACCATGGTGCGGAATCCACAATGGTATAACCAACCAAAAGTGTTTGGTAGCACCTAACCATCAGTGGCCAGTGTATATCAGTTTCCAAAGGCAAATTATTTGGAAAAAAAATAAAATATAAATAAAAAGCTAGTCATACGCTTTGGGGGACCTTCAACTCTTCATCTTTCTAAATGAGAGAGAGAGAGAGATTCATGTACGGAGAGCCTATGTATTTGTTCAAATGGCAATCCCTACCCAGGAGGCTCGTGATGTAATTTCTTGTTCTTAATATAGTTATTCAGAGGACAATCCAGTGGAACTAGGTCCTTCATCCCTACCTAGGAGGCTCATGATGTAATTAAGTTGTCGCTGACCAAATCCGAGCATTAACAATAATCGTTTCCTACATGGTTAAATCAGAACTTTTTCGATATAAATTGCCTTGTTTCGTATACAGTTATCATCTTTTCTCAGTAAGAATAATATGACTCATTTCCCAACATTACTCTTAGCCAAATGCATTTTGAATCACAAACATCAGAGGTACTAGCCCCTTAATTATCGAATCACAACCATCAACGGATACTTGCGGTGGAAGAATTTCAAGTCCAAGGAAGACTCTTTGCTTTGCCGGTGTTTTTGTCGATTTCTAAGGACTCCACCACTGGCATAAATTGGTTTGAGAGAAAATCGATGTGGCATTCTGGTAGATCTCTAGATTGTTGGTTCTCGATCCAGCCAGTGTAGGTTGTGATCGGGTCGGGTTTAGCCAAAACTGTCTCCGATCCATTTAAATTTTAGGCGGATCGGGTCCTACTGACGGGTCCTATAATTTTCTACCAAACCCGGATTCGTTAAGCACCCAGGACCTGGTCCGATTAGCTCAACAAACCATACAAATGTTTAGACCTGACAAAATGAGGCATGACACGATAACACGACACGAACGGACACAAAATTATAAGTTAATGGGTGGACCCTTAATGGTTTCGGGTTATATCAGTGTCAACCGATAAGACACGATAGTTAATGGATCGGGTTAATGTTGACCACCGTCACCCGTTAATACTCGATAAGACCCGTTAAGATCCATTAATTTAAGTAAATAAAATATATTATTGGAACTTATACAAAGTTTATGTAGTGTAATGTTAATTTAATCATAACGAATATTACTAAATGAGAGAGTTAGTAATGATAATGAATTAATAGGTCTAATTGTGTTTAAAAATGAGCTAATATGTTAATATGTCAAATTGTGTACGATTCAAAATAATTTACTATGTTAATCAATGTTTAAAAAGGCGAATGAGGCGTTCGCCTTGAGGCAAGGTGGTGAAAAAAATCCTCGAGGCGCCTCAAGACTGAAAAATGAGGCTTACGCCTTTTGTGGTTGAGGCGCCTTAAGGCTTTCCGCCTAAAGGCTGTGAGGCGTATGCCTCTTGAACTGGGCTTAAAGAAAAAGAAAAAAAAGGTCAAGTTACTTTAAAAAAAAACGTAAGTTAAAAAACAACATTGAATAAGAACTCCGACCTTTATTTTCAAACCCGTAAGCCCTAGTTTCTATTCTCTGCTCCCAAACTCCATTCTGGCCTTCAGTTTTTCAACTCCGGCCTTCCTTCTCCTATTCCGGCCTTTGGTTCTTCATTTCCGGCCTTCGTTCTCCTATTCCGGCCTTCGTTTTTAGTTCTTTTTCAGTATTTTGTTAAAAAATCTTATACGGCCTTTGTTTCATTGTTTGTTTATTCAGTGTTTGTTTTTTTTTAACCATACAAAACCTGTTGTAGCTTTTTTTTTTTTGTAAAAACTTTGTTTTATTCGGTGCTTGTTTATAAAACTTAGGTTTATCCAGTGTTTGTTTTATTCAGCGTTTGTTAAAAAACTTATGTTTGTTTAAAAAACTTTGTTTTAAAGAGGTTTCAGTTTTTTTTTAATTTTTTTTGTAAAACTTATGTCTCATTTTATTTACTATTCTTTCCCAATAAAGTTGCTTTTTTTTGTAAAAAATATGTTTTATCCATTGTTTTTGGTAATAACTTTGTTTTATATTTTTTTTTGTAGTTGAATTATGTCTAGAAAGGATTCCGCCTGGAAATATGGTACGGAGGTTGATAATGGGAAAGGATTTGTCCACATCCAATGTAATTTTTGCAATAAGGTTATAAAAGGGGTGTCAAACGAATGAAAGATCATTTGGCGGGAACGAAAAAAAAATGTTCGAGAATGTGATAGAGTTCCTCGGGATGTGAGATAGGAAATGACGGATTTCTTAAAAAATAAAATTTTGAAAAAGATGTGTCCCGAAGAAAAACCGAGGAACATATTAGGAGTGGTGCGTATTTCACGAGTTCAAAAGATGGTTCAAGCATGGGTAGTACGGCTAGGGGGATTAGGGGACCCATGGATAGGTTTTTAGTTAATCTTGATGATAAGGGTTGTGATGATCAACCTAAGCCTAAAACTGGAAAGGAGGCTAGAGATGAAGTATGCCTTTGATATTGGTAGATTTTTCTTTGACAATGGTTTGTAATGGAGATGAACTTTAAGTTTGATTGGTTGATGGATTGAATGATTATGGACACTTTTGCATCATTTAATGTGTTGGATTTATTTTTCTGAATTTATTAAACTTTATATATATATATATATATATATATATATATATATATATATATATATATTTTTTTTTTTTGCGTGAGGCTTACGCCTCGAGACTAAAACGCCTCCCCTCACGGAGACTAAAACGCCTCGCCTCGCCTCGCCTCATTCTAACTTAAATCTCACACGCATAACCCCCCACTTTCATTTCTAAACCTAGCTTCTCTTCTCTCTTACACTTCTCTCCCTCTCACCGCTTATCACAGCCCCACCATCAAAGCATCCCTCGGTCCTTCATCACGATTCATGCTCGTCATAGGCTGTGATTCACAGTCCGCATCTTAAATGTAAGCCCCCCTTTTTTTGCCTTAAGATATCCAGACACAGTCATGAGATTTGTATGTTGTTCTAACTTCTGTAATTTAACTTAAAAGATTTTTTTCCCCTCATCACATCCATGAGATTTCTATATTGTTCTAACTTTTGTTTGTATTTTGCTAAGATTTATATGGTTTTGCCAAGATTTGACTTTTATTTATTTATTTTTTGTAGAACATTTGTAGACTTGTCAACGGGTCTTATCGAGTCGTGTTCGTGTCAGTTTTTATTGGGTTCGTGTCTAAACGGGTGACTTTTTTATAGCGTGAAAAAACCATATTCAAACCCGACCCGTTATCTTAACGTGTCGTGTTCACCCATTATCCAATAACATCAATGTTTAAAACGCCTCGCCTCGCCTCGCCTCTTATTAAAGGGGACAACCCCCACACATAATGCCTTAAAGGGTCTAATAATTCAAGGGCAAAAATGTCAAAAACAATGGTAAATTATACTAAACACCTTGAACTATGTCTTAACATCCGCCCAAAATGTAAAAAACTTGATCTTGCCCATAAAAATGTCAACTTTTTAAGTTTTGGTTGGCCTCTAAAACATGGGGATTTTTTGTAATTAGGTCAAAGCTAACAAAAATGAAAGAAGAAAAAACCTGCCTGCTGAACAAGACTGTTGATTTCATTAGGAGCCATGAGATTTGAGAAACCCAAATCAATAACAACATTTTGTCCATTTTCTTTAGCATTGTTGAGCCTCCCACTCTTCTTTTCCCTCTCCTCAGACCTCTTCTCCATCCTCTCTTTTCTCAACCCTTTTCTTGACTCAATCAGCTTTGATTTTTCTTCTTCTGACAAGGTAGAGAGTTTTTCTTCCCATTCTTTTCTTTTCCTCTCTGTTTCTTGCTTCTTGTGCTGTTTTATGGAGGCTTTTTTCTCAGCTTTCTTGGCTTCATATCTTTGCTGTTTGGCTAGCTTTTTTTGTGCGTTTTTGGAGAGGGGTTTAGGGGATTGTGGAGGAGAAGAAGGGTTATTGTTGGTTTGGGTAATTGGGTTGTAGTTTTGGTCATCTTGGTTAGCCTCCATTGTTTCAACTTAGCATGTGAAGGAAATGTATTCGTGTTTTGGGGTTTATTGGTTCGTTGTAGGAGGTGGCAAGGGCTCGTGTCGGGTCAGTTTATGTCTTCGATCGAATTCGTGTCAAAATCACCTCTAATAAAATTCGATAGTTAAAGCTCTTCGTATATATCGTGTCATGTCTTATTGAGGTCGTGTCGTGTTTCTGTCGGGATTAAGTCGTGCCGTATCGACTCGTTTCGTGTATTTACACTAAATGGCTAAATTCAATTTATGCACATTTAATATTGTTATTTGTATAGTGAAAAACATGTGGGACATGTATCTCATACGTATCGCGTTCTTATTTATATTGAGTATGAACACGTGGTACCCTCCACACATGTTACTATTTCTCGCACTCTGGGGGATTTTTGTTGTGAAAGGAAGGAAAGAGAAAGGGGTGGAGGGGAAACACCTATTTTTTTTGTTCGTTTTGACTTAACCTCGTCTTTTAATGTCGAATTTGACTTATCATTTTCAAGAATTCTTTGACTTTTATCCAACACATGAAATTAAATATAATTTGGCAATATAAATAAGGGCAAAAAATAAATTAATCCTTAGACTTAACCCCTTATTTTTATAATATATTTAGGGATAACCCCCTCGTGCAGGGGTATGTCAAAGAGATTAGAAAACTTGAGGTTTAGTCAAATATCGCATTCAAAAGTAGGGGTTAAATCAAAAAGCATTTTTTAAAAGGATTTATGTATTCTCCTTAAATTTTTCATTCTACGTATAGGATAAACAATATTTTCATTTCACTTTTAGTCCCTAAAACTTAAAAAATAAGTGCCATTTCTAAAAAACATAATAGGGATCATTATTACAAAAACTCATTTGAAAAGGTGTTACTCAGAGTTTTGCTCTATTTTGAAATGTTGTTGCTGAGAGGCTTCCTCTCGTTTGAAAAGTATTTGCTTAAAATGTGTTTCTATTAAGGAAATGGAGTATTATCTGACGTGCCAAAGCTGAGATGTGAGTTAGAATCCTCGGGTCAAGTTGTAAGGACACAAATTTTCAATTGAGTCCATGTATAGTGTTGGCTCAATTCCGGACAAAAACATTTATTCATAGGATAGTAATATGTAATTGTAATACTCTCAAGCCTATGAAGTGTTTGTTGAAGACGTGGCGGCAAAGAGTATAAAGCCTCATCAAATATGCCGGTTTGAGTGCCTCGTTTCTACGTCATCAACTATGGTTCCATGCTCCCAAGGTATGAATGCAATATTATATATATAGGAGCTTGGAACAAGTTTATTGGGTGTTAGTTTTAATAAAAAAAAACTGTGTTTTATTTTCAGAAAAATTTAATTAGAACTTTAAAATAAAGTATATAAAGTTTATGGGCCAAAATCGAATTTTATAAAATTGCTGGAAGTCGTTCGATATGTCGTTCGAACGAGTTTTTCGTTCGAACCAGATGTAGTTCGAACGAGTTTGCCAACGAGTTCCCACTAAGGTATATTGGTCCGTCGTTCGAAATGTCGTTCGAACGAGATTGTTCGTTCTAACGAGATTTCCAACGAGTTTCTAACGAGTCCATACTGGAGTGTCGTTAGAAGACTCGTTCGAACGAGATGCCAGGCGGGAACAGTTTTTGGCAGTTTTGCACCCACTTCCCCACTTAATTTTTAACCAACTTTTTCAGACTTTATCATGTGCGGGAAGGACATTTTCCAACTTAACTTTTCCATTCCATTTTCATCTCTTAGAGAGAGTTTGAGAGCAAATTGTTTTAAGGAAAATGTTCATGTTTTGAGTGAGATTTTTAGAGAAAAATATCCATCACTCTAGTGTTTACACCCAAATGAGTTTATCCAAGTTCATCTATATACATATCAATTGCTTGGAGTTTGGCACCGATTTTTCTCTACCGAATTGAAGAAGAGAAGTTTCGGGTTTTGCTTCTACCTCCCACAAAGAAAAGAAGAAGTGTTCTTATGTTGTTTTACCCGCTTGGAGAAAGGCTTCATGTACGGGTGACGGTGACCATATAAAGTCCTATCGGTGGATTCCGAGACCGCGGTGGTGTTCCAAGGTTATCTGCTAGGAAGTGGTGTCTACAAGAAGAAGCGTCGAGACTTGAGAGGGATCGAGTCGTGTGTTGTAAGTCTATCTGTCTTGTACTTGTAATTCCGTATCTAGTAGATTTGTGGCTAGGGCCGTCTGAGGTTGTTTCTCGTCTTGGTTTTTCCTCGTACATCGCGACGTAGTGTGATTGATTTATTTTATCTTGCATAAATAATTTAGAACGCATACTTAGGATAATTCAAGATAAAATTCGGTTTAAATTATCACACTCGCTTTAATTTGGACTCAAATTGAATTTTGGGTAAAATTGTTTAATTCAAGTCATTTGCTAAAATTGGTTTGGCCTAACTTTATTTAAATGAAAAATATGACTTAGGCAAATTCTAGGACTTGGATTTAATTTCACTTCGTTTAAGTTTAATTTGTTTAAAGAAAATTAAAATTTGGTAATTGTTTGTTTTAGTTGAACCATCACACCCTAACGCTTCCGCATCATCGTGTTATATAAAAGGAAATTATAAGGAAATAATATTTTAATTGAGACAATTATAACTTTGATTTTAATTGACAAAATCAGAATCCGGGGTTTTCAAATTGGTATCAGAGCATTGATTTAGAAAAGTCCGCATTGTCAAATTGGTATCAGAGACGGAGCGCTAAGTTATCGCGTTAACGATCCGTTTTTCAGCTTTTGTGTTTCCTTACCTTTTTAGGTGGTTCAAAGTTGACTCACTCTCAATTTTTGTTTTATATATCTCGATGGGTTGTCTTAATGAAAATTTGTCCAATTTTAATGAAAATGAAATTTTTAATTTTCGAGAGGAATTAAATGGGCTTAATAAATGTAACGAAAATTTAAAGGAATTAAATTTGAGATTTGTAAAAAGAATTAAATTTCTTGAAAATGAAAATTCTTGTTTTAAAGATCACATTGAGTCTTTGCAACTCTCTCTATCTCAAAAAGATATTTTTTGTGAAAAGCTCATGGACTCATATTCAAATTTTGATATTTTAGAAAAGTACAAGAAAGAGAGTAAAAGTCGTGAAAAGACTCTTAGGGACAAGTTTGCTCACATTGAGGGGGAGCGTGTTAAACTTCTAGGAATTATAGAAAATTTAAAGAAGGAGTCCCGTAAATTTGACGAGTCTAATTTTTTACTTGAGTCAGAAATGTTAAAAATGAAAAACGATTTACAAGACTCTAGTAGTAGTTTAAATGGTTCTAGCATATGTTGTTCAAATACTTCCATTGATAAAGCTAAAACCATTGTTTGTTTGAGAGGATCAATTTTATCCAAAGACTTTAGAAAAGGTCACACCTTAGGTAACATTCCTCGTGTTTACACATGCTTGCATTGTGGTAGCAAAGGTCACCTTAGGTCATATTGTTTTGATCTTAAAAGAAGTCCAAGGAAATCTTTATCTAGCATTTCATTATTTCCCAATCCCCATCATTTTAAATATAAATCTATATGGGTTAGGGAATCACTTTTAAACGCGCTAGATACAAGATTTGTTGATTCTCATTTACTCTCACATGAAACCTCTCTTGCTAAATCTAAAGGTTGACTGTGTTAGTATTGTTTGCATACTTTAGCGTTAGTACTTCATGCTATATTCACATGCTAACTGTATGCTTGTTTAATCATTTTCTAGTCTATGCTCCATGGTTATCACATGCTAGAATTATGATTTTTGGTTTGTATTTTGTATTATACTTCCTTCATTTTGTTTGCATTAAATGAAAAATACAAAAAGATTTTTGTTTATCATTTGGATTTTATCTCTCGATAATTTAAACTCAATGAAAGATTCAAATGATTTTTGTGTGTCTTTTGAGTATATATTTTTTTTGGTTAAAAATGTCAAAAACTCAAAAAGATTTTTGTTGTGTGTATTTCGGTTTGACACACTTTATGTGGCATATACTTGTGTTTGAATTCCATCTTTTTCGCTCCCATGTGACTAGAACTCTTGGTTTATATTATCAATCCTTATTATGTTCTTTACCATAGTTTTATGGAGTAGTTGGATTTTGTGTTGTTTAAATGGATTCTATTTTTATATGTCTCTACTCACACATGCACGAGCTCTTTTGAAATTTTAACTTCATATGTATATTTAAGCTATGTGACGTGTTCTCTTACCAATCTTGTCATCTACATATTTGTGACTTAGGAGCACTAGTGCATGTCAAAATCCGTTGCATGTGAGATTTGTGTGAAAAATGAAAACATGATAAATATAAATGTGCACGGGGAAGGGCTCCGAAAGGACTAAGTGATCCTTTGCGATTGTAAGCCACCGTTTGAAATGGACCTAAAAGAAATACGTGGTCCAAAGGCCTAAAAACAGAAAATATGGCATTAAAAAGAAAAATAAATTGCCAAGGCCTATGTTTGATTGATATATTCATTCAAATTTAATATAAATGCATATTGAGGGAGATTGGATGGTATATCAACGGTTTGCACAATGTCCGTTTATCCTAGTTGCGTATTTCATGTCATGACTCTATTGGTTTGTAGAATCATCAATATGCTAGGCTTGTATACATTGTGTATGTTTGTTCATTGAGTTCAATTTATATTGTCACATGAGGTTATATTTAAATGTGATGAAGTTTGCAATCAAATGAGAACTCCATGAACGTTTATTAAGTGTTTGGGTCTAAATTTAATTGTTGCTAGTTCACACCCCTACACTTCCGTTTCCATATGACACATTTTTGCCATACGAGTGTGCAAACTTATTGTATTTTGTGTCATGTGTGTGTTTATATCTATATATATATATGCAAATACTCTATTGGTATAACTCTAGTATATATATATATATATATATTATATTTGTTTGTCTTTGCCTTACTTTCTAGTCCATCCATGCTTATACTTCATTATTTGGTATCTATCTTGGATTAGTTATGCTTTTGTTGTTCATGTACTTTAATGTCTTAACACTTTAAGCTTCAACGTGTTTATTAGTTCTTTATCATTTGCCTATTCCTGAACAAAAAAGGGGAGAAATGGTATCTAATCCTATTATTATCATATCTTAGTTTGGGGGAGATTTATCTTAGGGGGAGACGTCTTTCTAAGTATGTCATTTGTTTGATAAAGGGGAGAATTAATTTAGGGGGCGTAATTAATTAATTGCATTTAATATTTTGATATTCCCTATGCATTTGATGAGTTTGCTTAAGTGTGCAGGAATTCTTCTAAAGCGGCATCCTTCAATGGCAAAGTGTTTAACCCTTGGGTTGAGTCAAGTTTGGGTGGGTTATGTTTTGAGTCTAGTGAGCTTAACGGCCCTTTAGGATTTTTGTTTGGTTTTTGTCCCGGAATAACCAAAGGGGGAGATTTGTAAGGACACAAATTTCCAATTGAGTCCATGTATAGTGTTGGCTCAATTTCGGACAAAAACATTTATTCATTGGATAGTAATATGTAATTGTAATACTCTCAAGCCTATGAAGTGTTTGTTGAAGACGTAGCGGCAAAGAGTATAAAGCCTCATCAAATATGCCGGTTTGAGTGCCTCGTTTCTAGGTCATCAACTATGGTTCCATGCTCCCAAGGTATGAATGCAATATTATATATATAGGAGCTTGAAACAAGTTTATTGGGAGTTAGGTTTAATAAAAAAAAACTGTGTTTTATTTTCAGAAAAATTTAATTAGAACTTTAAAATAAAGTATATAAAGTTTATGGGCCAAAATCGAATTTTATAAAATTTCTGGAAGTCGTTCGATATGTTGTTCGAACGAGTTTTTCGTTCGAACCAGATGTAGTTCGAACGAGTTTGCCAACGAGTTCCCACTAAGGTATACTAGTCGGTCGTTCGAAATGTCGTTCGAACGAGATTGTTCGTTCTAACGAGATTTCCAACGAGTTTCTAACGAGTCCATACTGGAGTGTCGTTAGAAGACTCGTTCGAACGAGATTTCGTTCGAACGAAATGTCGTTCGAACGAGATGCCAGGCGGGAACAGTTTTTGGCAGTTTTTTGGCAGTTTTGCACCCACTTCCCCACTTAGTTTTTAACCAACTTTTTCAGACTTTATCATGTGCGGGAAGGACATTTTCCAACTTAACTTTTCCATTCCATTTTCATCTCTTAGAGAGAGTTTGAGAGCAAATTGTTTTAAGGAAAATGTTCATGTTTTGAGTGAGATTTTTAGAGAAAAATATCCATCACTCTAGTGTTTACACCCAAATGAGTTTATCCAAGTTCATCTATATAAATATCAATTGCTTGGAGTTTGGCACCGATTTTTCTCTACCGAATTGAAGAAGAGAAGTTTCAGGTTTTGCTTCTACCTCCCACAAAGAAAAGAAGAAGTGTTCTTATGTTGTTTTACCCGCTTGGAGAAAGGCTTCATGTACGGGTGACGGTGACCATATAAAGTCCTATCGGTGGATTCCGAGACCGCGGTGGTGTTCCAAGGTTATCCGCTAGGAAGAGGCGTCTACAAGAAGAAGCGTCGAGGCTTGAGAGGGATCGAGTCGTGTGTTGTAAGTCTATCTGTCTTGTACATGTAATTCCGTATCTAGTTGATTTGTGGCTAGGGCCGTCCAAGGTTGTTTCCCGTCTTGGGTTTTTCCTCGTACATCGCGGCGTAGTGTGATTGATTTATTTTATCTTGCATAAATAATTTAGAACGCATGCTTAGGATAATTCAAGATAAAATTCGGTGTAAATTATCGCACTCACTTTAATTTGGACTCAAATTGAATTTTGGGTAAAATTGTTTAATTCAAGTTATTTGCTAAAATTGGTTTGGCCTAACTTTATTTAAATGAAAAATATGACTTAGGCAAATTCTAGGACTTGGATTTAATTTCACTTGGTTTAAGTTTAATTTGTTTAAAGAAAATTAAAATTTGGTAATTGTTTGTTTTAGTTGAACCATCACACCCTGACGCTTCCGCATCATCGTGTTATATAAAAGGAAATTATAAGGAAATAATATTTTAATTGAGACAATTATGACTTTGATTTTAATTGAGAAAATCAGAATCCGGGGTTTTCAAATTGGTATCAGAGCATTGATTTAGAAAAGTCCGCATTGTCACAAGTGGTCCTCTAACTAAGTAGATAAAAATTCCATCTTTGTATTTTGTAGTTATACGCCTTTTGGTTGTGTTTTGTATTTATCGAATTAAAAATAATGTATAAATGTAGGTGCACGTAATATATGTATATGTAGAAATATATGTAATTATATACACGTGAGTGAAAATGTGGATGTGAGTGAAATAAGTTGAGTATTGGTAAAAATGGTGCATTGTGACATCAAAATGAGTTAAAAGTGTGTTTGAAACCCCATTAAATAGGCCGAGAAATAATCTTGTGGTCAAACACGATCAAATGTGCTCGTCAAAATGTAAATGGAAGAAATAGGATTGTAGTGTTGTTTTCAGAATGCAACTCTCGCATAGCTCAAGATATTGCAATTAAAGCCTTTTTGCAAATAAATGTGGACTTACTTATTTGTGCATAGCAGTTTATGATGAGCGCATTATTTTGTATTAATTAAGCCCAAATCTAAGAATTGTTATTTTAAATTTATAAAAAAATATGGAGCTTTTAGAGTCATTTTTGCTATTTTAATGAAAAATACAAATTTTATAATAAATGGGGTTATTAATATAATTTTGTGAACTTCACGCTCACATCTTATAATCACTGCTAATATTTTGTGCAAGTTTGTTTTTGAGTATTGACAGGTTTAAAAAGAAAGTGGTGAATTCCGGATGCAAATTGAGCATGAAAAGGTCACTTACGCACCTTCAGGGGAAGTATTGTAAATTCAGATGACTTAATTCGGACTCGGGCCAAACACGGAAATTGAAGTCCTTGAATCAAAGGACGCCTGGGTTAAAACGGTGTACCAAACAGAGTTGAAACGAAGAAATTATGGTCTTGCAAAGTTTGAAAGTGAAAGAAAGTCAACACACAAATCCCAAAGTCAAACCCATTCCCCTCACCCAAACCAACCCTTAAAACCAAGCCCAACTTGTACTTGCACCTTGGGTGTGTGTTGATTTGTATTTTTATATTTTTAGTATATTTTATTTATCTATGTAGTGTTAACTTTTATTCGTGTGTGTCATATTTATCTTGTTTTATTCTATTATTTTATCATCTTATTTTATTAGTGTCTTTATTTTTATTTATTATTTTATGTAAATATAATATAGTACGTATGTGTAGCACTAGGTTCGTGTATGTATATGCTTATACTAGGTGTGTATAGTACAATATTATTATTTTTTTCCTATTATTTTGAATCTTTTATTTTTAAAATTGAGTTTATTAATTTTGTTAGATTTCATTTTTTATAAATTTATAACTTTTATAATTTTTTAGATATGTTATAAATATTTTAGTTAGTTTTTAATTAAATTTTACAAATTACACACACCCTAATAACATACACTCACTCACACCTAAACAAACCCACTCACGCCTATTTACCATACACCACACACACCTAATCACCCCTCTATTACTATTCACCATCTTCTAACAACCCTCGTACGATTTTCTCTCTTACCCCAAAACATCCATTAACATCCACATCTTCAACCAACCTCACACAAACCCACCATCACCTCCTTATACCCCACTACCTATAACCCCCCAAAAAGCTCCACCCCGGATCCACTCTACCCCACACCAAAATCCAGACCCAACCTGAGACTCGATTCCGTCACCCACCACACCCACTACCTCACTCCTTTAATACCCACTAAACCACCAATACCCCATTTTTTCCTATTTTTATGTGTGTATCATATTTGTGGGGTTATAAATTATAGGCCAATTTCGATTTTGAGGGGGTGGTTTTACATACGGTGTATGGAATAGACACACTTTGAGTGAAAAAATCTCTATAGCTAGTATTTTTTAGGCAGACTTAAAAGGAGCATATTGTGTATTGTAATTCACGTCTTGGACGCGATGATTGTAAGTTTACATTTATTAATGAAAATTATTATTTCATCTTGCAATAGTTATGTGCCAAATATGATGTGTGAGTAGTTTAATTACTAGGACTTAGGTGATGTTTGTCATGACTAATTAAATTACGCATGTTAATTTAATTTTATACATATTCCAACATGTTTTAATTTGAAATAAAAATAATTCGGTATCCGCTTAAAATTGCACGAGAATGTATTTTTAAACCTTAAGAATTAATTATAAATTCATGCTTTAAAAATTTTAATTTGTTATTTTTATGGGTTATGCTTGCACTTAGATGTTTTTATATCTAATGCTTAAATACACATTAAAAATTTAGAACGTGATATTTTCGAGGGAATAGGGATTTATGGCGTCTAATTTAAGAGGCAGTAAAATAATTTGAATGCATGTAATGTTTTGTTCTCCGAAATAGACATCGACGATAGTTGGTATATTTTGTGTTATAAATTCGGAATTAAATTAATGTGTTAATTTAATTAGAATTGACAAACGGATCTAACATCCTAGTTTTTCCTGCCTTTAAGATTATCTTTTATACTTGTTCGTTTATTCTGTTTTTATTTTTAATTTAGAAACTCAATCATATTTATACACTCATATGTCTAGTTGGACAATCAATACTTTATAAAAATTGACGAAATCTCTGTGGGTTCGACCCGTACTTACACCCGCTATATTTCAATAGCCCGTGCACTTGCGATAGTTTTATAACAAATAAAACTTGACAATAAGTTTTTGGCGCCGTTGCCAGGAATTTCGATTGATTTTAAACGTATTGACTTTCGGACTAGTAAAATTTGAAAAACATCTACAATAGTCATTTGAATCACGAAAAATTATGGGATTTAAGGGAATCATATTCTGACGAGTGATCTTTCCTAACCTTTGGCATCAGTCACAACTTCTACAATAGTCATTTGAATCACGAAAAATTATAGACCAATAGAATCCACATTGCAAAATTTTCCGAACGTTTCTCTTAGTACTGAAATGACCTCCGCAGGCTTGGTCATGGAAAAAAGATATTACGCTCGAAATTTTGTGATCGAGGACACATTTTCGAATGATTTGATCGGGTAAATAATTGAAGAGGTATGGATCATCCCAAAAGAAATGCTTGGCTTCCTTAAGAAATTTGGAACAATCTTGTTTAGGCCAATGCAGGGGCATTTCACCTGTCGTAATAGTTCCCAATATCGGCAAACCAAGGAAGCAGAGAAACAATCATTAGTTGTTCATAGAGGAAGGATTCATTAAGTGGCAACAAGTCATTCGAAGATTCAATGATCAACCTAGATAGGTGATCCGCCACTACATTCTCATAACCCTTTTTATCTCGGATCTCGAGGTCAAACTCTTGCAGTAATAGAATCTATCCAATGAGTAGGGCCTTAGCGTCCTTTTTAGATAAAAGGTATCGTAAGGCCGCGTGATCGGTGAAAATGATAACCTTGGATCCTATTAAGTAAGACCTAAACTTTTCTAGCGCGAAGACGACAACAAGGAGATCTTACTCGGTTGTAGAATAATTCAATTGAACATCATTAAGAGTCCTACTAGCATAGTATACAACATGAGGAAGTTTCTCATCGTGCTGACTAAGAACCGTACCTAAGGCATAATCAGAAGCATCACACATAATTTTAAAAGGCTGACTCGAGTCAGGAGGTCGCATAATAGGTGCTGAGGTTAATTCCTTCTTTAACCTCTTAAAGGCTTGAAGGCAATCATTAGTGAACTCGAAGGGTGTGTCTTTGGCAAGAAGATTGCACAAAGGTCGAGAGATTTTGCTAAAATATTTAATGAATCTCCGATAAAAACCGGCGTGTCCTAAGAATGATTGAATTTCACGCATAATTTTCGAGGGTGAGAGATTAGAAATGAGATCAATTTTATCCTTACCCTTTTCAGATATGATATGACCTAACATTATTCCATATTTAACCATAAAGTGACATTTCTCCTAGTTAATTACAAGATTTTTGTTCTTACACCTCTTTAGAACGAGGGTGAGGTTGTGGAGGCACTTATCAAAGCTAGACCCAAACACTGAAAAAATCATCCATAAAAACTTTGAGAAACCTTTCATCCAATGTCGAAAAAGATACTCATCATGCATCGCTGAAAGGTAGCAAGTTCATTGCACAACCCGAAGGGCATGCGTCAATAGGCAAAAGTACCAAATGGACAGGTGAATGTGGTTTTCTCTTGATCCTCGGGAGTGATTGGAATTTGATTATAGCCGGAATAACCATCAAGAAAATAGTAATGGGGATGGTCGGTTAATCTCTCAAGCATTTAGTCTATGAAAGGAAGAGAAATGTGATCCTTCCTTAAGACGGCGTTAAACTTCCTATAGTCTATACATACACGCCAACCGATTTGAATTCTAGTGGGTACTAACTCATGATCATTATTTTTCACCACCGTCACACCGAATTTCTTTGGAACAACTTGAATGGGGATGACCCACTGACCATTGGAGTTGGGATAGATAAGACATGCATCCAACAGTTTGATCACCTCGGATCAGACGACTTCTTTCAGAGTGGGGTTATGTCTACTTTGTGCTTCACGGGAGTGTTTAGCGTTATCTTCTAAGTGTATCCTGTACATGCACACTGACGGACTTATCCCTTTAATATCAACTATGGTCCATCCAAGGGCTTCTTTGTGTTCACTAAGAACATGTAACAACTTACCTTCCTGTTCTTTGTCCAAGTCAGATGCGATGATGACAGGCAAGGTATCAGAAGGTCCTAAGAACCTATATTCGAGTGATTCTGGTAATGGTTTCAACTCAAGTTCAGGGGCTTTCTCATCAGAGAGAGGAATTGGAGGCGAAGAGAGCGAAAGAGGTTCGGGTTTAGATTTCCAAACTCCCACTTCTAAGACAGGGGAGGAGTCGAGGAGGGCATTAACTTCTTTAATTGAGTTTTCGATGTCAAATTCAGACCCAAAGTGGGCAAGGCATACCGCTAAAGGGTCATCATTATAAGTCTGTTCAAAAATCTCCTGGATGATAGTGTCAATCATATGATGTCTAAGGGTTCATCGTCATCTGGTGGTTTTTTGGCCAAATTGAACACATTAAGGTCCATAGTCATCTTTCCAAATGATAAGTTCAATTGGCCACTACGACACCTAATGACGGCATCATATGTGGCAAGAAATGGGTGACCTAAAATGACAGGAATTTGTGCATTAGGATTATGCACATGCTCGGTATCCATGGCCACAGAATCAACTGAAAAGACAAACTCTCCCACCTTAATCATGATCTCCTCAAAAACACCTCTTGGAATTTTAACGGATCGATCGGCTAAGGATAAATTAATCTTGGTCGGCCTCAAATCTCCCAAACCTAATTTCTCATACATGGTATACGACAGAAGATTCACGCTGGCTCCCAAATCTAAAAGGTCTTTCTCAATGGTGTGTTCCCCGATCTTGATGGAGATCATAGGAGTCCCAAGATCTTTACACTTGGCGGGGGTCCTATATGAGATGATCGAGCTCGCCTGCTCGGCAAAAAAAGCTTTATTCAGAATGTTTGTGCTTCTCTTGATGGTACATAGGTCCTTCAAAAATTTAGAATAGGATGGGACTTGTTGTATAGCATCAAGCAACGGGATATTAATTTGTACGTGCTTAAATACTTTCAACATTTTGTCCGATTGCACCTTTTTCTTTTGTGTAACTAAATGTTGTGGAAATGGAGCTTTCGGGACGTAGGTCTCAACATATGGTTCGAAAGATGAGGGTGAGGAAGAAATCGAATCCACAGGTGGGTCCTTCTTTTCCTTACCTTTCTCGGATTCACTCATGGTGGGTCATGACACATTATTCTCAGCTTCTTTACCTGACCTAAGCGTGATGATAGCCTTAGCATGCTCCTGGGTAGTGGATGTGCTAGTGTTGTCTTGGACAACATACTGACCCCTAGGCATGTTACCCTTAGGATTAGGCTTGGGTTGGCTTGCGAAATTCCTTTATTTCTCTGGCTCAAAGCATTGGCTAGTTGACTCACTTGTACCTCTAATTTGGCAATCGATTGGGTGTTGGCATGCAAGTTTTATTGTGTAGATTGGAGGACACTTTGCATGTTCTGTTGGAATTGCAGGGTACTTTGGGCAAGTAAATTCATCATTTCTTCTAAGATTGTATCTTTTGGGATAAAGGAAACGACGATGCGATAGTGCCCTTTTGGAATCCCGGGGGTGGGTTACTTGAAGATTGACTTCCACTACCCCGGTATTGACCTTTAAACCATGAAAAGTTGGGATGATCCTTTCAACCTGGATTGTACGAGTTGAAAAATGGGTCATATTTGGGCTTATTTTGATAGAGGTCGTTTGCTTGCTCGGTAAGAGCTTTATGGACCAGAAGGGTGGGGCAACTTTCAACGAGGTGGTCGAAACTATCGCAAAGCAAGCACATAGGTGACCCTACATGTTGCACGACAACATGTGTGGAACGGTTACCCTCCTTGGTCATTTCTAAAGCTTCTAAACGTCGGGCCAAGGTGGCCACTTTGGCATTTAATCCAAAGCCTTCTTCTTCTTAGCAGGCATTACCCTCATTAATTTTGGTGGTCGTAGAATCCCAATGGGGTGCCCATCGCTGGGATTTTTTAGCAACAGATTCTAAAAATGACCATGCATCATCCTCACTCTTCTCTGTGAAATCTCCAATACACAAAAGTTCAAGCATAGACGGAGTAGTGTAATCGAAACCCTCATATAAAATTTAGATTTGACGACCCGATTAGATTCCATGGTGAGGACATTGCAGGAGAAAGTCCTTGAATCTTTACATGTACATCCACAAAGTCTCTCCATCTTTTTTATTAAAAGTATTAATAGCGTGACGTATCACCGCCGTCTTTTGCTTAGGGAAAAACTTTTGCAAAAATTCAACACCCAATTGATTCCAAGTGATGATGGAATTTGGTTTCAGTGAGAGTAGCCAACTCTTAGCCTTGTCTTTCAAAGAAAAAGGATATATTTTCAGTCTAACAATATCGTCGGTGAGTTGTTTCAACCTAACCATTCTGCAAATTTCTTCGAATTCACGCACGTGAAGGTACGGATCCTCCTTTTCGGTGCCTCGAAAGATGGGAAGTAAATGAATTATTCCCGAATTTAATTCAAAGTTATTAGCATTGTGCATGGGAAGCCGTATAAATGATGGTTGACTCGCTCTACTCGAATATAGGTAATCCTGGTGTTGAGGTCATTTTCTCCATAAAAAATGTAAAATGAGAAAATTTGAAAAAAAAATCCAAAAATATTTTCAACATAAGTGAGTTTTGAAACGATTTCTTAATATAGAATTAGTTAAAAAAATATCTCAACTTATAAAAGTTTTGGACACTTAGCCATATAATATGATAGGAAATGGGCATTGAGGCGAAAGTTAATATGCTTAACGAATAAATGTGGAGATTTTAACCCGGTGATATTTTGTGCGATTCATTATTTTTGAGAGATTTAAATCAATCCGAGTTAAAATAACTCAAACTTTCCTTCAGCGCCTAATTCATCGATGATCTCAAAATCTTTGTTTTGTTCGATCACTGAAAACGAAAAGTCAAAATATTAATCATACACACTAAATGTCTTAATGAGTTGACTTGAAACACAAAAGTAACTTAATGGAACTTGAGAAATGAGATTAGGCCATCGTTTTGAAAACCCAAAAATAAAGGCCTAAATTCAGCCTTTTCTACATTATTCCCTTGCAAACCCATTTGTGCCTAAAAAGAAAAACGAGCCTTTCATTGAAAAATCAAAAATCCATACCCACTTTTTGAGAATATCAGGATAAACGACTAAAAGAATAATGTTTGCTACAATAATGTGAAAAAAAAGGAAGATCGAAAGACTACGAATATGAAACGAAAAGGAGAAAAAGGAGTATGTGAATCAAAAAAGAAATGAAAACGGAGGTTGAAAAGTGCCTAAAAAGTCAAAATCCCGATAATCTCTATATTCTCAGTAAATTTTTTCACACTCCAAAATCCGTTCTTTCTAGCTAAAATCGAGCCTACAATACAACCGAATAAAAGTCCTAATTAATCTCAAGTAAAGTTAGTTATAGTGTGAAGAGAAGATGAATATGATATTTTAGTGTGATTCAAGTTTTCAAAGTAATCGATTTTTCATTCACGAGATCATAATCATCCATTATAAATTGTCCGTCTTTCATTATGTATATGTGAATTTTGCTCAGTAAGTTTACTCTTTTATTCACATATGCTGAAAGAAATTATCCAACTATTTGTGTTCGTTTGTGAGCGCATCCCGTGAGAATTTGAATCAAAATGAACTTTCGGGTAAGAAACTTAAAAATAATTTTTTTTGAATTGGACGGTAATATTGGCTACGCACACATGCACAATAAGTTGAGATTGAAAAGTGAATTTTTACTATATTTATGAAATTTGTATTTAAGACTTGGTTATATTACAATTGTGTCTTTTGTAAATCGTGTTAAGTTTATGAATTTTGTGGGTATATTCACTACAAATCCTCACGAGACAAAACTCGTCCACTAGGGAAACCTAGGGATTTAACGGCTTGTTTCACATACTAAGTGCAATCGTGATTCCTACGAAAGTGAGTTAGATTTTAAGATTTAATTTTTGCTCGAGGAATAGCAAAGTTTACGTTTGGGGGTTTTTGATGAGTGCATTATTTTGTATTAATTAAGCCCACATCTAAGCACTGTTATTCTAAATTTATCAAAAATAAAGAGCTTTTAGAACCATTTTTGCTATTTTAAATAAAAATACAAATTTAAGAATAAATGGGGTTAATAATGTAAATTTTAGAACTTCACGCTCACATCTTATATTTATTGCTAATCTCTTGTGCAAGTTTGTTTTTGAGTAGTGACAAGTTTAAAAAAAAAGCACTGAAGTCCGGATGAGAATTGAGTATGAAAATGTCACTTACGCACCTTCAGGGGCAGTATTGTGAATTCAGATGACTTAATTCGGGATCGGATCAAACACGGAAATTGAAGGCCTTGAATCAAGGGACATATGGGTTCAAACGGTGTATCAATCAGAGTTGAAACGAAGAAATTATGGTCATGCAAAGTGCGAAACTGAAAGAAAGTCAAAAATCAAATCCCGAAGTCAAACCCATTCCCCTCACCCAAACCGACCCTTAAAACCAAACCCAACATGTACTTGCACCTTGGGTGTGTGTTGATTTGTATTTTTATATTTTTAGAATTTTTTTACGTGCATATTTTTAGTATATTTTATTTATATCTGTAATATTAACTTCGTGTGTGTGTCATATTTATCTTATTTTATTAGTGTCTTTCTTTGTATTTATTATTTTATTATTTCATGTAAATATAATATAGTACGTATGCGTTTGTGTGTGTCATTTTAAATAGTACTAGGTTCGTGTCTGTATATGCTTATACTAGGTGTGTAAACTATACTATTTTTATTTTTTCTATTAATTTGAATCTTTTATTTTTAAAATTGAGTTTATGAATTTTGCTAGATTTCATTTTTTATAAATTTAAAACTTTTATAATTTTTTAGATATGTTATTAATATTTTAGTTAGTTTTTAATTAAATTTTACAAACTACACACACGCTAATAACATACACTCACTCACACCTAAACAAACCCACTCACACCCATTTACCATACACCACACACACCAAATCACCCATCTATTACTATTCACCATCTTCCAACCCCCCCCCCCCCCCCCCCCATACGATTCTCTCTCTTACCCCAAAACCTTCATTAACACCCATATCTTCAACCAACCTCACCTCCACTTCTCAACCCATTATCACCTCCTTATACCCCACTACCTATAACCCCCAAAAAACCTCCATCCCGGATCCACTCTACCCCACACCGAAATTCGGACCCAACTCGAGACTCGATTCTGTCACCCACCACACCCCCTACCTCACGCCTTTAATACCCACTAAACCACCAATACCCCCATTTTTTCCCTATTTTTATGTCTGTATCAGATTTGTGGGGTTACAAATTATGGGCCAATTTCGATTTTGAGAGGGGACTTTTACCTACAGTGCATGGAATAGACACATTTTGAGAGAAAAATATGTGTAGCTAGTATTTTTTAGGCAAATTTGAAAGGAGTATATTGTGTATTGTAAATCATGTCTTGGACACGATTATTGTAAGTTGACATTTATTAATGAAAATTATTATTTCATCTTGCAATATTTCTATGTCAAATATGATGTGTGAGTAGTTTAATTACTAGGACTTAGGTGATGTTTGTTATGACTAATTAAATTACGCATGTTAATTTAATTTCGTACATATTCCGACGTGTTTTAATTTGAAATAAAAATAATTCGGTATTTGCTTAAAATTGCACGAGAGTTTATTTTTAAATCTCAAGAATTAATTATAAATTCATACTTTAAAAATTTTAAGTTGTTATTTTTTATGGGTTATTTTTGTACTTAGATGTTTTGATATCTCATGCTTAAATACACATTAAAAATTTAGAACGTGATATTTTCGAGGGAATACGGATTTATGGTGTCTATGTTGGGACAATAAGTCCCTAATTTTTAAATTCAAATATAATGAGATGGTTCAAATTTTAATTTTCCAAAAGTTATTTAAAAATTTCTTTTCTTAAAGAGCACAAACCAACTTATGAAAAAAATGAAACTCAACTAAAAGTGAAATTAGACTACTTAACTATTTTTCAAGTTTCACTTAAACACAATTAATTAAACACGAGTCCTAAAATTTGCCTAACAAAAATTAATTCAATTTTTTATATAGACCAAGAACATTAAACAATTAACAAGTTAAATTGTTGACTTGAATTAAATTTACTTTAAACTTACTCAACCCAATTTAGCACCATATTAAACAAGTGTGATGTTTAAACAAATTTTTATCTTGTTTATCCTGGCATGCATCTATGGTGATTTTTGTAAGATAAAAATTAAACACAATCACACTACACGACGATGTACAAAGAAAACCCAAATGGAAAAAAACGTCAGACGAACCTTGCCTGACAAATAGGTACAAAAATTTTACAAAAGACTACGACAAGAGGACTTACAACACTCGACTTGACTCCTTCCAGCCCCGACGCTTCCTTCGCTCTTCAACCTCTGCCTTGTAGATAATCTCGGAGTCCATCAGAACCTTGGAGTCCACCAATGGAGGCACAACCCACCGTCATCCACACATGATGCCTTTCGCCATGTGAGAAAGCCGCATCACACACTTCTTCTCCTTTATAGGTAGAGAACAAACCCAAACTTCTCTTCTTGTTGGTGTAGAGGAAACCCGAGGCCAAACAAACTCTCCGAGGAAATTATATATATATGAAAGAACTTGGATAAATAAACTATAAGTGTGTATTTTGTGTTTTGATAGAAGTTAAACCATGAAAATACAAGATACAAGTTGGGACATTTTGTTGGAAGATGTGAGCTCTCAAAAACCTTTGGAAAGATGAAAAAAGTCCTTAGAAAAAATGGTTTCCCGCACATATTTTATCAAGTAAAAAGTTAGTGCGAAAAGTGAAAAAGTGGGAAAAAACTGGCAAAATAACTGATCCCGCTGAAATTTCGTTCGAACGACCATGTTCGAACGAGGATGTTCGAACGAAACTTCTAACGAGAAAACAGAAAAAAAAATATGAAATCTCGTTAGAAATCTCCTTCGAACATGGTCGTTCAAACTACTTTTCTAACGAGATTTCATGCCTTGATTCTAGATAATTTTGATACGAACGCGTGGCTGACAGTTTCGTATTTTTCTTATTTTTTTTGGATTTGATATGATTTTTTTACGGAAAGGTGTCCGAGAACAAAATCTTAGAAATATGAATTCAAAAAAAATTAACAAAAATATAAACGCCCAAAATAAATTTCTCGAGAGAAAATAAAATATGTTTAAAATATTTTTATAAAAAGAACACCCATAAAACTATATCCAAGACTCTACATATATAAAGTGCATTCATAACTTTTAGAGATCTTGGAAATACAAAACCGTTGATGACGTGAAACATGTGGCACGAAACCCGGCAAGACTGAAACTTTAATTATGAGCCGCTACGTTTTCAACTTTTCAAACGTCATAGGCTAGAAGAGTACACATGGACATCTATCATATGACTCAAATGTTTTGTCCGGAATTGAGCCAAAACTATACATGAACTCAATTGAAAATTTGTGTCCTTACAAATCTCCCCCTTTGGCTATTCCAGGACAAAACTAAACCAAAAATCCTAAACTGCCGTTAAGCTCGTCTAGACACAACATCCCACCCAAAAAGTAAGAAGAAACGGACGTTATGACTCGACCCAATGACAAACCGCTTTACCGCTTTTAAAGATGCCCCTTAAAAGATATTTCCTGCGCACTTAAACAAATCATCAAACGCATAGGGAATATAACAATCATAAAATAAAAAATAAATAAGGAATATAACAATAAAAAAATAAAAAATAAATACTCCCCCTTAATTTATTCTACCCTTTTATCTAAGAATGTCTACCTAAGAAGATTGCACACTCCCCCTAAGTTAGAGCTGCCAAACTAAAGGTTTACAATAGGTTAAGATACCATTTCTCCCCTTATCATTCTCCCACTTTTTGTTCAGGAATAGACAAAGGATAAAGAATTATAAAATCACTTACTTCTCCCCAATTAAGTTGAATAGTCCCCTAAATTAGACTAGAGAAATGAATAAGGGAAAAAAACAAGTTAAACAGGTAATGATGCATATATATGATCAATAAAGCATGTGGGCAATGATGAAAAGCAACTAATCCATACAAATAAAATGGATACTAACTATGAAGCGATAACAAAAAGGATACCACTTTATAATGTATTTAGCTAAGCATGGGATATCAAAATAACAATCGCAACAATACAGATACCAATTATGAATTAAAAGCATAAATGGACTAGCTAGCAAGGCAAAGACTTAAAAACAAACAAATATCATATATATATATACATACACACATATATTAATGAAACATAAGAACATATATATAGATATAAACACACAAATGGCACAACGCAAAATAACATAGGTTTTCCACACTCTTATGGCAAAAATGTGTCAAATGGAAACGAAAGTGTAGGGTTGCGAACTAGAATATTTAAATTACGACCCAATCACTTAAACATGTTCACGGAGTTCTCATTTGATTACAAACTTTATCACATTTGAATATAACCTCATGTGACCATTTAAATTGAACTCAATAAACAAGCATACACAATGCAAACAAGCCTAGCAGGTTGATGATTCTACAAACCAATAGAGTCATAACAATAGAAGCTTAAATAGGATTCAAAGTTATTGTGCAAACCCGTTAATACATCCAACCAAACTCCTCATAATTTTTCTTTTATTTTCTTTTGAACATATTAACTAAAATATTTTGGCCTTGGCAAATATTCGTTTTAATGCCATAATTTTTTAGGCCTAAAAATTCAATGGTGGCTTTTCACGCAAAGTAATTTTGTCTTTTTCAACCCGATTTCATTGATAAACTACTACACTGGATAAACATATTTTTTTATTTTTAAATCCGGGAAACGATTATTATATGCACAAATCCTCCATAGTCATAGCAAAATGTAGATGACTAAATTGGTGGGAGAACATCTCACTTCGCTCAAATATACATGTGACATTTAAATTTCAAATGAGCTCGTGCATGTGTGAATTGAGGCATATAAAAATAGAATCCATTAAACAACACAAAATCATACTACTCCATGGAAGCGAAAAAGAAGGGATTCAAACACAAGTATATGCCACATAAAGTGTGTCAAACTAAAATACCCACAAAATAAAAATCTTTTTGAGTTTTTGAATTTTTTAGCTAAACAAACAAAAATATTTACTCAAAAGAAAAACAAAAATCATTTGTATTTTTCATTAAGCCTAAATAACTCAAGATAAAACACAAAAGATAAATAAAAATCTTTTTATATTTTTCATTTAATGCAAACCAAAATGAAACAACTATAATACAAAAGATAAACAAAAATCATAATTCTAGCATGAGATATTTGATAAAGCAATGACTAGAAAATTATAACCGAGCATACAATTAGCATGAAGCACAAAAGCTAAAGTATGCAAACAACTAACACATTCAACCTTTGGATATTTAGCAAGGGAGGTATCATGTGAAAGTAAATGAGAATAAAAAAATCCTATCTTGTAAAGCTACCAAGTCGGATCTCTTAACCCAAACTAATGATAAATGACGATCTTGGGATATAGGAATCTTGGCTACCTCGGTTGCCTTACATTTGGATTTTCTAGGACCTCGTTTAAGATCAAAATAAAACTTCCTAAGATGACCTTTTCGACCACAATGAGAGCACGTAAAGACTCGGCGAAAATATTTACCTAAGGAATGATCTATAACATTATTCATAGAAGATTCTCCTAAAATATTGGTTTTGGATTTTTGAGTTGACTCATTACAACTATCGAAGCCTAAACCACACGTGTCAATTTTAATTTGGACCGTTCCTAATATTTTATCTAATTTCTCCGAACGACTCTCCAAATCAAATTTGACTCTACTTGAGTCTCTCACTTTCTTCTCCAGCTCTACAATCTTAGACTCAAGAAAACTATTTCTCCCTTCAAACATAAGAAGCTCATTTTTCATTGATTTTATTAAACCTCTAAGGCTATCTCTCTCGCCTTCTTCATATTCAAGCTTCTCACGAAGATCTCTCTCTCGTGTCATAAGGTCATCAACTAATGCACTCTCATCAACAACCTTGACACGCTCATTTAAACTCGCTTCTAACTTCAAATTAGCTCTTTTTAATTTAATAGATTCGGCATATAATTCTTGAAAAGCAATCTGAAGTTCACTCACATCAACCTCTTCTTCACTTTCACTCTCTCTCTCTTCTTCACTCTCACTACCATCATCATTTTTAGCTTCATAAATAAAGGCCTCGGAAGTGTCATGATTTGAGATGTCATCGTCGGGCAATTTCTCACTATCACTCACATGACAAGCCATGGACACGATAAAGTTGCGCTCAATGGGGGAATCGGGTCCCTCTTCCTTTTATCTTTCATCACTAAGGGTGGCCTTATAGGAAATTAGTTGTTTGCCTTCTCTACTTAGTTTAGTGGAGCACTCTCTTGCCCTATGGCCATACCCCTCACAACCATAACACCTATTAGACTCGTCCATATTAAAGTTTTCATTAAAAAATTTAAGGATCTTTTCGGGTTTGTCATGCTTAGAATTTTCAAAATTTTAAAATCATTTTTAAACTTATCTTTATTAAATTGAAGAAATTTTTAAACTTTCCTAGCAAACATAGCCATATCCTCCGAGTCACTATCACTATCATCAACCACAACTTGTTTTTCCTTCTTTAGGGCTTTTAAAGCAATACCCTTATCAACTTTCTTTTCATTTTTGGAGGGAAACATATCTAGCTCATAGGTTTGCAAATCACCTACTAGTTCCTCAAGTTTGGTAGAGTGCAAGGTGGGTAAAGAATTTAAAACGATCACTTTAGGGATAAATCTCATGGGTAGGGACCTTAAAATTTTCTTTACTACTCGATCGTCGAGTATTTTCTCTCCCAAATTAAATGATGAATTTACTCTATAGGAAAATCTAGCATAAAATTCATCAAATGTTTCTTTTATATTCATTTTGATGGTTTCAAATTGAGTGGTGAGGTTTTGGAGTTTAGAAGCCTTAACGACACTAGTTCCCTCATGAGTGAGTTGTAATATATTACAATCTTCCTTAGTTGTTTCACACGCCATGGTACGTCAGAATTCAACGGGTGTGACCGTACTAAATATGGCATTTAAACCCCGGGAATTAAAATTAGCAAGTTTAAATTCATTCTCACTTCATCTATCTATGGGTTTGGGGATACGCTCATTTTTTATCAAACATGTGGGTGTGGACCACCCGTTAACAACAGACAACCAAACCCTCTCGTCGATAGACTTTATTGCCGATTTCATACGCGCCTTCCAATAGGCGCAGTTGGAACCATCGAAAATTGAAAATTTTGAAAATGGACCATTTTTAATCAAAAATATTCAAAAGGACCTTAACGCAATAAATTAGCGCTCTGGATCTGATACCACTTGTTGGGACAGTAGGCCCCCAATTTTTAAATTCAAATATAATGAGATGGTTAAAATTTTAATTTTCCCAAAGTTATTTAAAATTTTCTTTTCTTAAAGAGCACGAACCAACTTATGAAAATAATGAAACTAAACTAAAAGTGAAATTAAACTACTTAACCATTTTTCAAGTTTCACTTAAACACAATTAATTAAACCCAAGTCCTAAAATTTGCCTAACAAAAATTAATTCAAATTTCGATATAGACCAAACACATTAAACAACGATTTTAACAAGTTAAATTGTTGACTTGAATTAAATTTACTTTAAACTTACCCAAACCAATTTAGCACCATATTAAACAAGTGTGATGTTTAAACAAATTTTTATCTTGTTTATCCTAGCATGCATCTATGATTATTTTTTAAAGATAAAAATTAAACACAATCACACTACATGACGATGTACGAGAAACCCAAATGGGAAAAACCTCGAACGTCCCTTGGCTAACAAATCCACTAGGTACAAAAATTTTACAAAAGACTACGACAAGAATAATTACAACACTCGACTTGACTCCTTCAAGCCCCGACACTTCCTTCGCTCTTCAACCTATGCCTTGTAGATAATCCCGGAGTCCACCGGAACCTTGAAGTCCAATAATGGAGGCACAACCCACCGTCAACCATGCATGATGCCTTTCATCATGTGAGAAAGCCGAAACACAAACTTCTTCTCCTTTATGGGTAGAGAACAAACCCAAACTTCTCTTCTTGTTGGTGTAGAGAAAACCCCATGCCAAACAAACTCTCCAAGGAAATTATATATATATATATAACAACTTGGATAAATAAATTATGGGTGTGTATTTGTGTTTTGATAGAAGTTAAACCATGAAAATACAAGACACAAATTGGGACATTTTGTTAGAAGATTTGAGCTCTCAAAAACATTTGGAAAGATGCAAAAATTCCTTAGAAAAAATGGTTTCCCGCACATATTTTATCAAGTAAAAAAGTTAGTGCGAAAAGTAGAAAAGTAGGAAAAACTGGCAAAATAACTGATCCCGCTAAAATTTCGTTCGAACGACCATGTTCGAACGAAACTTCTAACGAGAAAATAAAAACAAATCTAAAATCTCGTTAAAAATATAGTTCGAACATGATCGTTCGAATGGATTTTCTAACGAGATTTCAGGCCTTGATTATAGATAATTTCGATACGAACGCGTGGCCGCTAGTTTTGTAGTTTTCTGATTTTTTTTGGATTTGATATGATTTTTCTACGGAAAGGTGTCCGAGAACAAAATCTTAGAACTATGAATTCAAAAAAAAAAATAACAAAAATACAAACGCACAGAATAAATTTCCCGAGAGAAAATAAAATATGTTTAAAATATTTTTATCAAAAGAACACCTATAAAACTATATCCAAGACTCTACATATATAAAGTGCATTCATATCTTTTAGAGATCATGGAAATGCAAAAACATTGATGACGTAAAAATGTGGCATGAAACCCGGCAAGTTGAAACTTTAATTCTGAGTCGTTACATCTTCAACTTTTCAAACGTCATAGGCTTGAAGGGTACACATGGACATCTATCCTATGACTAAAATGTTTTGTCCGAAATTGAGCCAAAACTATACGTGGACTCAATTGAAAATTTGTGTCCTTAAAGTCTAATTTAAGAGACAGTAAAATAATTTGAATGCATGTAATGTTTTGTTCTCCGAAATGTACGCGACGAGAGTCGGTATATTTTGTATTGTAAATTCTAAATTACGGAATTAAATCAATGTGCTAATTTAATTAGAATTGACAAAAGGATCCGACGTCCTAGTTTCTTCCGCCTTTAAGATTATCTCTTATACTTGTTCGTTTATTATGTTTTTATTTTTAATTTAAAAAGTCAATCACATTTATACACTCATATGTCTAGTTAGACAATCAATACTTTATAAAAATTGACAAAATCTCTACGGGTTCGAACCTTACTTATACCCACTATATTTCAATAGCTCGTACACTTGCGGTAATTTTAACATTTAAAATTTGACAACAGTTTATTTATGTCACATGTGGGTGACAAAAATGTGGTGACAATCCATTAAAATTAGACATTGTGTGTCTTCCTTTTAAAATAGTCACAAAGTTGTGTTTGCAATTGAGGCGTCTTGTAAAGGGACTTGATATTATAAAGTTGGCCCAAACCAAACAAGGCTTTAGTTTAACTTAACCAAACCCAAATATTTCTCCTAATACAAATTGGGTTATAAGCCCATTTCTTGTGATACCTCGTGCAATTAAACTCTCAGTTTGATCAAGTTTAAACATAAAATTATACAAGATAATAAATAATAAAATATCATTCTCAGCATGGGAGAACATCCAACATAAGACAAATAATATGGTAGCAATAAGAAAGTCCTCTAATAAAGTCTCATAACAAAATTTCATAATCCATGAGAAAAATAATGTATTGTCCCAAAATAAAACCTAAATACAATCACAATGTAAATCAAAGTACTACATGCCAAATATGAAATTCAATAATAAAAGCCAATTGAAATGTCTCAAAGTATCTAAAGTCAATAGTAAAATTATACACTAAAAGAGATAGAGGCCCACAACGTCTTTGAAGTTGATATACTGGATGAGATATATAAATGGAGAATGTTAGTTGGAACAAGAAAGCTAAGCGAAAGGTCTAGCCCTAGCACCTGAATACACACATAAAAGAGATGGGTCAAAACTCTAACAAGTCTCTTAGTTATGAAACTCAAAAGAGTTAATTCATATGAACTTCCCATCACATAAAACGTAACCTCACAATTTAATAGAATGATATTAATTCACTTCATTAATTAATTATTCTCATTAATTAATCAACACGTAATCGACATGCGCCCCTTCCTCTCAGTCATCTTAAGATAATGCGATAGGACAAATCAAAGCGTCACATATTCCTCGATCGCCAGCAAACCCGTATCCACCCTACTACGCAACGCCGAAACTTCACACACCATGTGACACCATAACATACTGTGATAAATCATGCTTATCAAATATCTCAACATATGGGTATTCCTTCTCGTCACTCGCCCATTCATTCACATTTCACATGTTCATTTGTCAATGACATTCATAATTTAACACATTTTTTTTATCACCATGTGCTATAATCTTAATACCCAATTACCCTACCTTGGGTTATTACCATTTAGATCCATTAGTATGTTGTAATCCCTTTCATAAGGAGTTAAAGAGATAGCAATCCTACATGTAACTAATCATAAGATGAAACATTAAAGTACAAGAATATATATTTTATTAAGCATTTTGAGCCACCACTCTTACTCGTCTCTAAACTAAGTTCGTGGAACGTCTTACCGAAGTGAAATTCATTAGGCGTAAATATTTCATATTTATCCACTTAATTTCGATATTTTAACGACCCTATATAGTGCATGTAGTCCATATTTATCTCATATTTATGCTACTAACTCTTTTTTGCGAGTATTTTGTGTTTTGTGTATTTCTATCATGTTTTACAGGTGATTCGTGTAAGTGGATGCGAGAGAGAAATACAGAGGAGGAGCTAACTGAAAAGTTAAAGATTTTAAAGTCACAAGAATATTGGAATCACGGCACCCCGATCTGAACTACGGTGAAGAAGTTATGCATATTAAAAGTTGAGAAGCGAATCCAGTGGCAAAGTTGTAATCAAGATCAAAACTAGCACAAAAGGAAGGCTTGGGCAGAGAAAAGTACCGAACCGGTTCGGCAGCCTTATTGAATCGATTCGCCTTCGGGTTTGCCCAGGGACGTGATTTTTAATTTTTGCTTAATTTTTAGCTACAAGAGTTTTAGTTTTTGAGGACTTCTTAAAACGACTTCCAACCTTTGTAAATATCCATTAGGAGTTATTATTCATGATTATCATTCATTGTAAGGAAAGAAAACATTAAGAACTTCTTGGAGCAATTTTCATACATTCTTACGCTCAAAATTCAATAGAGAGCTTATTATTTTCCGGATTTCTCATTCATGCTTTGTTCTTGTGCATGCATTGATTTCTCCATCATTGGTAACATTAAATTTATGCATACTTATCATTATTTTTTCGTCGTGTATATATGAAATTCAATAATCTCATACGTAGTTATTATGATCATGTCCAGCTAGATTTTTAGAGAATTGGGGAACATAAACCCAACCTAGGTATGAATGTTAGATATAAAATTTGACGTAATCATATATATAATTACTAGGGTTTGATTCTATTGTTGATACTAATATTGTAGGTCTCTTAACTCCATTTGCCGTAGGCAACCGGAGTATTTGAGGATATACTATACGTATCAACAACTTTGACATTCGCGTTAATTTAATTGTTGACTAAATATTATTTGGAGTAATATTCTCACATATTTAGTGCTTCGAGAATTTTATATCTGACGAAAATACCTACGATTCGGGGGGATTGAATCCCGATTATACTTTTTTCAAATAGTTTTTAAAAATACAAATTTCGGTTTTTACTTTCTTTCAAATCAAAATTGTACTTGCTAGTTAAGTTTTCGTAGCTAAGTAGAAAATTTTCAAATTCACATCACCTTTTCTCCTGTTTAGAACTCAATTGGTTAAATGAACTAAAAATGGATTTTAGCCCATATGCTATGTCCAACGACACCTAAAGAATGGCCTGATACTCAATAGTAAGTGTCGGGCAGCATGAGATTGCCAGGAAATTATGCCAAACTGGTTTTAACATGTTTAATACATCATTTTGGATAATTATGTCATATTTGACGATTACAATATATGCCCGGGGCATTATGATTAATCTTATTCTTAATGCGATAAATGTTAGAAAAGAGATCCAATGGTTGAGATTATTTAGTAAATGAGAAGGAATTGGAAAGAAAATGGATATGAGATGCATATTTATTCTTTGCTCCTTATAGCAATGCTGGACGACATGGAATTTGCCATCTGATACGTACATATAAGTGATGCACGACACAAAATTGATAGGATATGATGTCATAATGGGGTGTAACACGTTACATGTGCTTTTTGTGATGTATTTATCAGTTAAAATGTGGGGAAAATTGATAATTATTAATTCGGGCTATTTACATGAAAATTTGCAAATGTGATCCAGTAACCGAATTAGTTAGAGAGAGGGGTGTATACATTTGATGTAGGACTTCCTTGGCTTCCTTTTGGTGATTCATCTCAGTAGGATATTAAAATAACCTCAGCAATAAAACTCGCTAATCTGCAAGAAGAATTTTGGGGCTCTTCTACAAATTACCAATTGTGTCAACTTTTTAGCTTAACACAACTACATAATTCAAGAAGTCAATGCAAGGCAACCTCGAGTATATTTGAGTTTCCATGAATTGATCGCTCCAATATGGAAGAAAGATTGACAACTATTTTATTTTGTACTTCTATCGTATCTTATTTCATCTTTAGAGAAAAATACCCCTTTCTTTAGCTTCTTAAATATAGTGGGATATCAATGGTTTTATAATGTTCATCACGTGTCTTCTACAAGCGTTCTTATTTTTTTTCCCCACTCACTTGGAAATCATGCCCCAAACATTTCTATGGTAAAATATTCCTTGTAGTATGAAATATTGTGCCAACTTTATAAGATTCATCTTACCATCTCTAGTTTTCTTCTAACAATAAATCTCCAATCCAATGCATCTTTGTCGGGAAGCAATTGCAGTACTAACGACGGAGTAATACCAACAATGCATCATTATGTTTTGAGAATATTCTTCCATAATAACCTATGATAAATTATGGCATATGCATATGCATATGCGTGACTATTCATCGTTCTGGTGTCTCTCCACTCATACTGCGTAAAACTGGTCGATCAATTTTTATATGATCCTTTTACATAGTGCCACAAATAGTTTTTTTTTGCCGAACTCTCCATTCATTTGCTTGACCGCCTAGTTGGATCCTTTGATACAAAGGAAACAAATCCTCCTTCGTAGTGCTTTAAGAAACCCTAAAGTCAATGCTTCTTACTCTGCCTTATTGTTAAAACAAGGAAAGTTTAGGTCTAAAGTCAAGGAAAATCTAGCTTTAAAGAAACGGTGATAATTTTTGTCACTACTTTACCCATAAAAAGTAGTTTGCATCTTAAGTAGGCAAAATACTTGCACCTAGGTAATCACCTCTTTATAATTGCAAAGGCATATATGCGACCTCCTTATTTGAGATCCAAATTTTGTTTTGGTAACAAATGTAACACGATTTTGCAATTGATGGTTTATAATTTAAATAAATGTACATATACAATTATTTTTTCACATACAGTGTAAATTTACAATTATTTTTCCACATCCAATCAGAGTACATGATCAAACCGAACTAATGACAATAAGTTACCCCGGATAAATACAAAATTACAAACCAAAAAGCTTCACTCAATATTCTAATATAATTTCATGAGTTTATAATGAGTAACTAAGTTTGATTTTCAAATATTTTGTGCTAATTAAGAAAATATATTTCTAATGTTTCTTCACTAAAAAAAATATTCAAACTTAGATTATTTTTCTTAATGCCAACATCTATAATAAATTACATGTTTTATGTTTTTGTTATGCTAAGCAACGGTATTCCGTAAAAGCCGAAATACTGGTAATCCAATTAAATTTCCAAAGGAAAAATATGTTTTAAAATCAAATCAAATAGAAATGGAATATCACATGGCATATAATTAGACTAAAATGAAGTTCATTCTCTAAATAATTTTGGCAAAAAATATCTCCATTGAACTAGAAAAAAAAATGTAGATGAATAGTTACATAAAAAATGGTGTAAATTAGTGATAACATTTTTTTGCACCAGATAACTTTTCTTATTAAGAGAACAAAGCCATTCAAAATTCAACATATTTGTGTAAAAAATAATCTTACCTTAATAGAAAAATAAAACAAAGGATCCCATGTACGACCTTATATTGGTGAATAAGGATATTGGGTTAGGTACTCACCATAACTTGGCTTTTGTAGAGATATTGAATCTTTAGAAGTTTAGATCGCTAAAAGGTTAAGGATATTAAGCATTTTTTCTCACTGATAGGAAAAGAAATAAAAGGGGAAATACAAAGACCATGAATCAACTGTTTAATGGAAGTTAATAAATGAAAACTGAAGAAGAAGAAGAAGAAGAAGAAGAAGAAGAAGAAGAAGAAGAAGAAGAAGAAGAAGAAGAAGAGGCAAGGAAATGAAAGGGTATGCTGAATAGATGGATATGGAAGGGGAGAAAGAGAGTAATAAACATATATGTTTTTTTAGGAAAAACACATAAATGAATAAAGGCTATTGCCACGTGTTAACCTATGGTGAAATGTGCCAGACAATGACTTATTTCAGATGTACACTTGTCGACATGAGAAGAGGTGATATAACTTTAGTTATATAAGAAAGATTTGGATGCAATGTTCTTAAAATAGATTTGTATATGAGAAATATATTGAACACCTATCACCATTACCAAAATCTATACCAACACACACATAAATAAACTAATTTTTCAATTATTGAAAAACTTAATTTGAATATGAAAAATGTGTTAAGCCTTCTAAGTCCTTTACCTCAAATTTAAAGTGACATTTTAAAAGTGTGAACATAAAGGATATCTCGATGAGGTTGATGAAGCTTCTCGAAGAGTGACGTATGTGAAGCTTCACCAAAACGACCTCAAGGACAAAAAGATACAAAGTGTATTTTGGAACCTAAATAAGATAATAAAAATGAAGCGGGTAACATGAGTATAGATATACTATTTGAAAAAGCATTTGTCTTTTTTATACCACCACGTTGAACAAATCCCACATACTCAAAGGTATTTCAACTTAAATTTTCAATCCAACTCAATTTTTCTTCATCTCCCTCTTTTTTAACTTCTCCTTCTAACTTCTAACTATAACCACCACCTCCCACCACAACCATCACCGATGTAGCGTCTCCTAATGACACAAAACCCACCCCTTAGTTCATGATCACCCCACCATGACCAATATTATCGTGGCCATATCCATTTCTAGAACAATGTGTTGCCATATCTCTCTCTCCTAAAAATATTTTTAAGAACCCTAAATCTGTTATTTCTCAAATAATAAACGTTTTTCCAAATAACAAACATTTTTCAACAAATTTAACATAAAACAGACACAAAATTAAATTAAAAGGCCTAATACACTCACATTAAACTCAAAATCATAAAAACGTCAATAATTGTGACCTAGGTCACTTGGTAGCCTATCACATACTCACGTCCTGTCTTTGAGTTATATTTTCAATATTAGTCCATCCATCACTGAGTTCTCATTGCAACATTTGGTAAAGAGAAATCGAGTGTGTCCACATTTTATAAAATTGAGATGTGTATATATTTAGTCACTATTAGAAATAGACATTTTTATGACGAGGAACAAGGGCCATAAAAGGTTAGTTATGACGATTTTCAAATCTTTAAAAATCGTTGTAATGTTGTGTGTCATAATAAAATCAGTGTTGACAAAACCGTCATAACAACCACCCTATTACGATAGTTTTTCATACAAACCATCATTAACAATAATGTTATGTGTCATAATAAAATTGGTGTTGACAAAATCGTCATAACAAACCATCCTATTACGACAGCTTTTCGTACAAACCGTCATAAAAGATACCTATTACGACATTTACTTTGTTAATTATAATGACACCTTACATAAAACAGTCATAAAATTTATCTATTTTTATATGTGAACAGCAAACCGTCATTAAAGTTTTTTTGTCCTTTCTTTTTTTGCATTGAATTATATTATACTATTAAAATATCCCAAACATGTAATGCATAAAACTAAAATTTGTTAATTCAAAGAACAAATTTCCATACTCAAAGTAGCAAATTCCAAGTACCAATATAACTTAAACAATACGTACAAAAAAATGTCATTAATATTTGAAATTAAAAAAAATATATACACTATCAGTTTTCCAATTGACTTCTGGACAACTCATAAACAAAAAGATATCTAAAACGACCTATACTATAAACATAAAAACTAGAAAATTAAAATTCAACATTAGCTCCATTCGTGTAGCATGAAAACCTAATTTAGTAACAACTTTGGATATGCAATAAGCAACAACGGAATCGATATCTGAAAAAAAAGAAGGAAACAAATAGCAGTCAACAACTAAAACAGATTAATCATGTAGAGAATATAGCTCAAATAATAATTATATTCTAATATAATATCTAGCATGAAAAATTAAACATTTTCATAATCTCAAAGTTAATTTTTACTTCGTTCCTTATTAAGGTAGGGAAGAGATATATGGGAAAGGTATTATGAAAATTTCAGCAGAGTTTCCTCTGTTTTTTTAATAATTCAAAATAATTTGACATGTTTAACCAACACCAACCATATAAAGCTCAATCCGGGAATTCACCTTCAAGATTAATATAATGCCCACCCTGAGCATTCAGTGTCATCATCAACAATAACAACAATATAAATTCCACCTCGAAAATTCACTATCAACAATATCAACATAAATATCACCCTACGCATTCATTATCAATAATAATAAAATAAATATCACCCTGGGCATTCACAATCAACGATAATATAAAGGCCACAATAGGCATCACAATTAAACATTTACATAATCTTAAAGTTAATTTTTACTTTATTCTTTATTAACGCACGGGGGAGATAAATGGGGAATATTTTATGAAAATTTTGGCAGAGTTTCTTCTACTTTTTAATAATCCAAAATTAAAAAATGACATGTTTAACTAACAACAATATAAATCCCACCTCGGGTATTCGGCATCATCAACGATAACAACAACAGTATAAATGCCATTGCGGGAATTCACTATCAATAATAACAATATAAATGCAACCATGCGCATCCATTATAAATAATAACAATATAAAGACCACCATGGTTATTCACAATCTACAACAATAGAAAGGCAACCACGAGCATCACAATTAAACATGTGCATAGTCTCAAAGTTAATTTTTACTTTATTCTTTATTAAGGCCGGGGGGGGGGGGGGGGGGGATGGGAGGTTTTATGAAAATGTCGGCAGAGTTTCCTTTATTTTTTTAATAATCCAAAATAAAATATGAAATGTTTAACCAACAACAAAAATATAAAGCCCAACCCGGGCATTCACCATCAACAATAATATAAAGTCCACCCCAGACATTTAGCATCATCAACAACAACAATAATATTAAGCCCACCCCGACCATTCACTAATAACATTATTATTCTTGACAACATATTTTTATAGCGTTTTGATAATATTAGCTACGTTTTTTTATTACATTTTCATATTTAGTATTTTGATTCTCTATATTAAACATTCTTAACATCGACACAATAATTAATTAGATTGAAGAAGAAAAAGGTACCTGAAAAGATATGATAAAATTGTCCACAACTGTAGCTCATTAAAATTAATCCTGAATGAAATCAATGAACTCATGTTAAACTTCTTTTATCTCATGATTTTCATAGGTTGCTTTTTGAGCAACTCCTTCATCTAACAAATCAAATAACATAAGTTGTATTCAAATTTTCCTTATAAAGTAATTATCAAGGAAATAAAATATTATAAAATAAATATTTGTTACCTTTAGTTTAACACATTGAGACACATTCTCTATTAGATCTCTCATGAACTTCAATATGTAAAACTCACATTCAATATTCCTCGACTGTAGGGTGCCCTATAGAATGATATGTTAAAAATAATAATTATATAAGGACTTAAGAAATATGTCACTAATGTATATTCATTACCATTATCTTACCTTAACATTCTCCCAGTTTGAACCCAAATCTCTTCCTCCTTTCAATACCACCAATAGTGGGGACTTTTCTTTCAAGTCAGAAATTAATCTATGCAGTCATTATAGTTCCTCTCGTAGTAGTTGGAAATTCTTATGGCATAAACATTGTCCAAATAATTTTTTTATTTTTTTTGGAAACTCCTTCACAATGTTATCCCTCTTGATGATAAAATTCAAAATATTGGCATTAGATTAGCTTCTCGATGCAGGTGTTGTCTTAATCAAGTGGATGGCACTCAACATACTTTTCTATACAGTCAGCTAGCCAAGTCTATATGGATTCATTTTGCAGGTCTATTCGAAATATCCCAAAACTTCAATTCTATCTTGGCAGTGCTGATCTCCTCGTGGTTGTCTATGCCTAAAAAGGACTATGGTGACTACTAAGTAGTTTTTTTTCTCTCTTATAGTTATATAAAAAGCCTAAAACAAAAATAATATAATAATGTCTTTTCTCTGACAAAATAAAAATATGAGGAAAAAGAGGATACTTACACACTTCTAGTTGCCCCCAACAAAGAACTGCAACCAAAAAGAAAGGGAAATTATCAGACTTTGAACAATAAAATGGAAGAATATGTAAATCTTGAGAACAAATATCCATAATAAATTGTGACACCCCGCCTAATTAAATACCGGGCGATCACTCCTTTATTAAATTAAAATCAAGGTGAACAGTTAGTTCATTCTTAGCATCACTGTTGTAAAAATACTTTTCCAATTTAAACACCCTAAATAATTAAGCTAAGTGTCAAAACCATTTAAAACCTTATTCTCATTTTATTAAATCCGGTCATAAAACCTTAAGCCATTAACATCTAAAGAGTCACACATTAAGAATAAAAATAGAATTGAACATACACGAATTTAATCATCAATAATAAATCCCAACATCTACAACACTAAAGGAAAACATCCTGACAGTAATAAATCCCGAAATAAAGGTACTGAAAGTAAAAATTTCAATCTCTGACAATACCAACTAAATAATAGAAAAAGGGCGACACATGCCCCTGCTGGATAAAACTGAACTAGGAGTAGAATCAAATGGATGAAGTCGTCTAGACAACAGGCCTGCAACTTCCACCTAAGCTGCAGCACGTTCCTTCCAAAGGATCCTAAGCAAGACGCCCCTGTGGCTGGGCACCTGTAGTACATACATATATATACAAAAGAGAGAGAGAGAGAGAAACGGGTCAGAGCCCGATAGTGTATATGATTTAAAAATTGTTTAGCAAGTATTTATATTGATACAGGCCAATGCAACAATATATTAATGCGACACTCTCTTGAGAAATTCTCACCTCTCTTCTAATGTGCACACCTATCGCACTAACCTTCCCAATGGTCTATCTCATCATATATCATGCTATCTTTCCCCAATGATTTAACTTATCTTAGGTTATTCGCAGGATTCAAAATTTAACGATTCAATTGTTTGAAAAGAATATTTCAATTAGTAACCAAAGTTCTCGTTTTTAACTTAATTAATCAATAAAGTTTTCCAGTGTCATATTATATTTTCATAAAATGAGTATTTACAATTTGAGTCATCAACCATGTCCTACTTATCAAATCGCAGTAGGCAGTTCCAGATTTCAGAATTTCATATATATATTATCTACTCGTAAAATATATATATCATAACAGCACCCCAAATGAAAACTATGGTGCGGGCATACTCTACTATCCAAAACCCCGTATCACTCGTATTAAGGGGAATACATTCGGAATCACTCTCGAATTGTATTAACACATACTCAAACAATATTGAGGCAAAGCATAGATTCCAAGTCTCTAAGAGGATGGCATATGTCTGCGCCTCTTAGGACCGTCTGAACTATCACTGCGATAGCCTGTACCAAGGATATCTATATACAAACAAAGTGAGGCGAAGCATAGATTCCAAGTCTCTAAGAGGATGGCACATGCCTGCGTCTCTTAGGACCGTCTGAACTATCATTCCGATAGCCTGTACCAAGGATATCTATCTTCTAAGGTACAAGTCAATATCCCCCATAAAGGTCCCATCGAGATAAGACTGTCCCAGCGCGGAAACCTCAGGGATAGCAAGTAGCGTGGGCATGATTTTCACATGTATATAATATATGCATACACAATCATATAAATATACCACTTTTATCATATTAATATAGGTTCCTCTCCTTATCCATAATTACAACATTTATCCTTATTTTTCCATTATTATTTATCAAGTATAATGGTTCGTTTCTAACTTTAATTCGAAGGATTTTTCCAACTTACTACGTAACCCTCATAGACTCTATTCTTTCAAATGTACAATTCAGTAGATATCCATTTATGTTCCAACGTAACTCTCTCTTACGTGTCTCCCCTTTAATATATATATTTAATTTATTTTTTTTTTCTCTAAGAGTCCTCAAAACATAAAACTGTCTAGCAAACAAAATATTAAAAAATATTGAACGGTCCGATCAAGCTGAATTTTTTTCTGTAGCTTCCTCTCGTCTTTAGCTAATTCTCTATAAAATTTCATCTAATTCCAACGGTCTGATCGTCCGGAATAAAATTTTTAGTGTTTGTATCTGATTAGAATTCTTTTCTTAATCAAACTCTTAATCCTTTACATGACAAAGGGTTTCCAGAATATCCAAAAAAAATATTGAACGGTCCGATCGAGCTGAATTTTTTCTGTAGGTTCCTCTCGTCTTCAGCTAATTCTTTGTAAAATTTCATCCAATTCCAACGGTCCGATCGTCCGGAATAAAATTTTTAGTGTTTGTATCTGATTAGAACTCTTTTCTTAATCAAACTCTTAAACAGGGTTCTATCAAATTTTTCTCCAGAAATTCCTTCTTATAATCATCATAATTTCGTGGTTAAATTCCTCTACAAGGCAAGGGTTTCCAGAATTATCAGTTAGACCAATACTACATGGATTTTTCTGTCATAAATCGGGTTTTCTTCCATTAAAACTCATCCTAATTACTCCTAAACTAATATGAAAGATGCATCAATGAAATAAGCAAGATAAACACTTACCTGAGATTTTCGACGTTCTGATTTGGTGTGGTTGCGTTCCCCGTCGCGCGATCTACGCGTTGGTGGTGACGGCGGTGCAATCGGAGGTGTTCTTGGCCTAGAACTCCTTGGAGAGCTTCTCCTCTTCCTCCCCAATGGCCGTCATTTGAATTTCATTGTGTTAACCCTAAAAGATGACACTTTCCATCTGATATAACCCTATAAAATCCGTAGGTTTAATTACCCATAATTGCGAAATGTCCAAAACGCCCTCCCGGGGTACTAATTAGGCCTAAAAACGCCCCGAGACCCAAACTAAACCCCCGGGTACACTTTTCTGACTATCTCGACCCTTACGGACGCGTTGGCGCACTCAAAACGATCATACGAACAGCTTATAAAATATTCACTTTTATTAATCCATATTTAGTCCCGACACGATACATGCGCGTCCCGACTTAAATTTCCACAATTGTCATTTTATTCACACGTGACAATATTATAAAAATAAATCTCATATATTACTATACTCATCCAGTAATATGGCACAAATAACAAATGTCCAATAATTACTAACTTTCGTCACGCTAGTAAATATTTAAAACAACATTCTGGATTAAAATTAAATTAATTTATCTCAATTAAATTTAATAAATCCTTAAATTTAAAAGCCATGAAAATACGGGGTATTACATAAATTCCATTGAGTAAAGACCTGTTCATGTAATGAATAAACTTAACATCTTGATACTTCATGTCACGAATGTATTCACATGATATTTAGTTTCATGATTACAAGATTTTGAGATTAAGTTTTGGATCGTTACAAAAATAACAATAGGTGTATTTAGATTTCACACAATGCGCATACCGGTTTTTGTGTTTGTGCCAGTTAATAGCTGAAACGGGTCACTGTGATTTGAACTATTTGACGGTGGTAACACTGGAAGGTGAGCTATAATGTGACTCGTCTCTATTTCCATGCAACTTATTGTTCTGTTAAAAAGCGAAAATAAAAGTTGTAACTTGGAATGAGTTTGGGAATGTTTTCGCACATAATTGGTTCTCTAAATACCATACCTGCAACCAATAGCGATGATAATGAGCATCAAATGAGATCAATATAGGTGAAAAAACTAATAGTCTAAAGATTATAGTGTGTAAAAGGAATGATTGTCCCATTTGGGCTCTTCCATATATTCTTTAATGTAAACTCCTTCATATGAGCTTCAACTTAAATTATAAAATGATTTACATCATACTGTTGAGTATTTAACAATTTATAAAGCCCCTGAACTACTGCTCTAATATTGCAAATAACCCCCTAAACCATGAAATTAGCATATAATCCTTTTTTAGTTGAAAATTACTCTACTTATAACCTATTTAGAGTGAAAACCACAAAGTAGTCCGCAATAAATCTTATCAAATAATACTTAAACTCTATGACAATGAAATAACATGACATGAAAATTTGGCCCCAAATATGCATCAATTTTAGTATTTAAACAAAAAAACATAAGCCCGGACAATAAAAATATAGTTTTGCATTGCACATCACAGCCAGTCACAAACATAGGTTTTTATCAATTAGATCTGTAGGCACCGTTCATTAAAAAAAATCTCAATTCAAGAACATAGCATTGGCTAAAACATTGAAATTGTCAATAAGGTATGTCTGTGCAGAGAATAAAGAAACACTTATGGAACAAGCTGCCTCGTTAAGACAAATTTTGAGTTTTGTAATCCGAATATGTTTATCGAATACCTTTTTAGAATAAATGTTGCGGGAGGTAAACATAACATCCAACCGCACAAGACAAAAGTAGTAATCTTTGAAGGAACCAGCTTCATGAGATTGATTATGTCCAACTCTCGAGTCTCGTGTCCCTGAAAATAGTCAGCTATCCAATCTGACTCGTTAACAAAATCATTGGTAAGAACTCTAAAGTGTTGGGAAAGTAGGTGGAGCCTATCTCCATAAATCTTGCCACAAAACAGGAGCCTTAAAACATGGAAGAAAGGAAGGAAGTGGACCACCCAATCCACAAAACAAGCCACCTTGTTTTAAGGAGCAAAATAAGAAAGCCTTGTCTCCCACCCTTGCTTTATGTCACTTTTCTCCTTTTCTCATATGTATATATATGGTAGCCGGAGAGAGTGAAAATATATGTGTGAAGTAGAGAACATAACAAGTGAAAGAGAGAGGAGAGAGCAATTTCTGGCAGTGAAAAATAGTCAGTGAGAGAATTTTGCAGAGTGAAAATATTTAGAGGGTGAGAGAAAAATTAGAAGCAAAGGGTCTAGTTGAGAGCTTTGCAGTGTCTTATTTTTCTGAGTGTTTGAGAGATACACAGTGTGCGTATATAGGTCTGCTGACCTGTCTTGTAAATCACTTCCCTTGATATAGTGAAATATTTAGTGTGCTCCGTGGACTAGTGGAAATTTGTCGAAACCACGTAATTCTCTGTGTTGTGCGATTGGTGTATTTTGTTGCCCCAAATAATTTTGATTGTGCCAATATTCTTTTGTCATTTGTATTCCAAGATCCTATTAAGAAATTAGCGGCGTCTGATTTTCCCAACAACTGGTATCAGAGCTTCAGGTTCTAGTGGGAGCAATGTCAGAAGAAAATAAAAGAATCGATAAGTTCGATGGAAAATACTTCGGATTATGGAGAATGCAGATCGAAGATTATTTGTATGGGAAGAAGATGCATCTTCCCTTACTTGGCTCAAAACCAGAAGCGATGACAGATGAATATTGGACACTACTTGACAGACAAGTCTTAGGTGTCATCCGTTTGTCGCTGTCAAGAAGCGTGGCGTTTAACGTGGTTAATAAAAAAACCACTGCTGGCACTATGTCAGTGTTATCTGGCATGTACGAAAAACCATCTGCAAACAACAAGGTCCATTTAATGAAGAAATTATTTAATCTGAATATGTTAGAAAATTCTGCATTGGCGGAACATTTAAATAATTTCAACACCATAATCAGCCAGTTGTCTACCGTCGAAATTAATTTTGACGATGAGGTTTGAGCTTTGATTGTTTTGGCTTCGCTACCAAATAGCTGGGAGGCCATGAGAACGACAGTGAGCAACTCCGCCGGGAAAAACAAGCTCAAATATGCCGATATCAAAGATCTGATTCTGAACGAGGAGATTCGCCGAAAAGATTCTGGTGAATCGTCCAACTCCGGCTCAGCCTTAAATGTTGAAGCAAGAGGCAAAAATTCAACAAGAGGTTATGGACGCGGCAGGTCAAAGTTAAAAAATCCCAGGAATTTTAACATCTCTTAGAACTAGAATAATCAAAAGGTTATTGAGTGTTGGAATTGTGGAAAAATTGGACACTATAAAAATCAGTGTCGGGCACCAGAAAAAGCTCAAGAGAACAAGACTGAAGCAAACGTTGTAGCAGAACAGGAAAATGATGTACTGATATGCTTTATAGAGAGCAAGGCGGAGTCATTGGTGTTAGATTCCGGAGCATCATTTCACGCCACCTCAAGTAGAGAACTCTTTACGAGTTACACACCAGGTAACCATGGAAAGGTGTATCTTGGTGATGATAAGCCATGCGACATGATCGGCAAAGGCGAATTACAGATCAAGTTGAACGGGTTTGTGTGGAAGTTAAAGGATGTTCGTCACATCCCTGACTTAGGAAGAATTTAATCTCGATGGGTCAATTGGCAAATGAAGGTTATGTCACAACCTTCAACCGTGATACGTGGAAGGTTTCTAAAGGTGCAATGACAATTGCACGTGGCAGTATGATAGGCACTCTCTACATGATAACAAATGCTTGTGGGTCAATTGGAGTTGCAGTAAGCATAGAAGATCCAAACTTATGGCACCAGAGAATTGGTCACATAAGTGAAAAGGAACTCAAGGTCATGCATAAGAAGGGGAAGCTAGAAGGGCTCCACTCAACCAATATTGACTTATGTGAGAGTTGTATTTATGGAAAACAGAAAAGAGTCAGCTTCAATACAGGTGGCAGAACCCCAAAGCAAGAGAAGCTAGAGCTAGTGCACACAGATGTGTGGGGGCCAGCCCCAGTTTCATCCATTATCGGGAAGTCATACTTTGTGACTTTCATTGATGACCATTCCAGGAAGGTGTGGGTTTATTTCTTGAGATAAAAATCTGAGGTGTTTGAGGTGTTCAAGAAGTGGAAAGCCATGGTAGAAAATGAAACAGGCTTGAGAATCAAGAAGCTGAGATCCGACAATGGCGGAGAATATGAATATGAAGAGTTCAAAAGGTTTTGTTATGAGAATGGAATCAAGCCAGATGGACAGTTCCAGGGACACTGCAACAGAATGGCGTAGCAGAACGGATGAACCGAACACTGACGGAGAGTGCTAGAAGCATGCGTCTACATGCAGGCTTACCTAAGCAATTTTGGGCAGAGGCAGTCAGTACAACAACCTATTTAATCAATCGGGGACCATCAGTGCCGTTGGAGCACAGAATATCAGAAGAGGTATGGAGTGGAAAAGAGATAAAACTTTCACATATGAAAGTTTTTGGCTGTGTCGCATATGTACATATCAGTGATCAAGCTAGGAGCAAGCTAGATCCAAAATCACAGAAATGTTCTTTTCTTGGATATGGAGAAGATGATTTTGGTTACAGATTATGGGATGACCAGAATAGAAAAATCGTCAGAAGCAGAGATGTCATATTCAACGAGAAGCTGATGTACAAGGACAGAGACACGGTAGATTCAAGTAATTTAGCGCAACGTGATACTGTATATGCTGATATGGGTGATATTCCAGAAAGTGGCTAGACAGAACAGACAGAAGAACGTTCTCAGGCAGAGGAACCAACACCGCAGATCAGTACACAACAGACGGAGACACTAGAGTCTCCTATACCAAGGCGATCTTCCTGGCCTCATGTACCGAACATGAGATACTTGAATTACTTATTACTCACTGATGGAGATGAACCTGAATGTTATGATGAAGCATGTCAGGTACAGGATGCGAGCAAGTGGGAGCTTGCAATGAAAGACGAGATGAAGTCCCTCATCTCTAACAAGACATGGGAGCTAACTGAGCTACCAGCAGGGAAGAAGGCTCTACACAACAAATGGGTGTATCGAGTGAAAGAGGAGAAAAATGGTTCGAAGAGGTATAAGGCCAGGTTGGTGGTCAAAGGCTTTCAGCAGAAAGAGGGAATTGACTACACCGACATCTTCTCACCTGTTGTAAAATTGACCACCATTCGGTCAGTTTTAAGTATTGTTGCAGCGGAAGACTTACACCTTGAGCAGTTAGATGTGAAAACTGCCTTCCTCCATGGTGATCTAGATGAAGAAATATACATACAGCAGCCAGAGGGTTTCTCAGTGAAGGGAAAAGAGAAACTTGTTTGCAAATTGCAGAAGAGCTTGTATGACCTAAATCAAGCTCCAAGACAGTGGTACAAGAAGTTTGATGGGTTTATGCAAATGAATGGCTGCTACAAGTTTAACGCTGACCATTGTTATTACTTCAAAAGGTTTCAGTCCGATTATATTATTTTGCTACTTTATATTGACGACATATTAGTAGCTGGCTCAGATATGGATGAAATCAGGAGGTTGAAGAAGCAGTTGTCGAGTGAGTTTGACATGAAAGATTTGGGTGCAGCAAAGCAGATTCTTGGGCTGAGGATTAAGAGAGATAAGCAAAGGGGCATCTTACAGTTGTCTCACGTTGAGTATATTGAGTGTGTTCTAAAGAGGTTTATCATGAGTGATACTAAGCCAGTTAGCACACCCCTGGCTAGTCACTTTCGACTATCCAAGGACCAATCTCCTAAGAATGATGAAGAAGAAAGCTTCATGGCTAAGGTACCGTATGCCTAAGCCATTGGAAGTCTGATGTATGCCATGGTTTGCATGAGACCAGATATTGCCCATGCAGTGGGAGATATGAGCAGGTTTATGACAAATCCTGGCAAGCTATACTGGGAAGCAGTCAAGTGGATATTGAGATATCTACGGGGTACCACTGACAGATGCCTATATTTTGGCAGAGGGGAGCTGAGACTTCAAGGGTTTGTAGATTCAGATTTTTCTGCTGAAGTGGATCACAAAAGGAGTACTACCGGTTATATTTTTATTGTGGGTACTACTGCAGTCATTTGGGTTTCACAACTACAGAAGATATTTTCCTTATCCACCATAGAGGCAGAGTATGTGGCCATGATCGAGGCGAGTAAAGAAATGATTTGGTTACAAGGATTATTGGCAGAGTTGGGTTTTAAACAGGTGAAGAGTGTTTTGCATTACGACAGACAGAGTGCTATACATCTAGCAAAGAATACGACATTTCATTCGAGAACCAAGCATAAAGGACTTCGGTATCACTTCGTCAGATCACTCCTAGATAATGGGGTATTGACACTTGAGAAGATCCAAGGTGGCAAGAATCCAGTCGACATGTTAACCAAGACAGTCACTACGGAGAGACTGAATTTGTGTTCAGTTTCTGTCTGTCTTCAAGAATGAAGAATGAGAGACGAGTCACACCAGATATTCACTATGAGGATGAACTGCAGGGTGATGCAGGATGGAAGTTTTATTGCATTAGTCTCCAAGTGGGAGATTGTTGGGAAAGTAGGTGGAGCCTATCTCCATAAATCTTGCCACAAAACAGGAGCCTTAAAACATGGAAGAAAAGAAGGAAGTGGACCACCCAATCCACAAAACAAGCCACCTTATTTTAAGGAGCAAAATAAGAAAGCCTTGTCTACCACCTTTGCTTTATGTCACTTTTCTCCTTTTCTCATATGTATATATATGGTAGCTGGAGAGAGTGAAAATATATGTGTGAAGTAGAGAACATAACAAGTGAAAGAGAGAGGAGTTTCTGGCAGTGAAAAATAGTCAGTGAGAGAATTTTGCAGAGTGAAAATATTTAGAGGGTGAGAGAAAAATTAGAAGCAAAGGGTCTAGTTGAGAGCTTTGCAGTGTCTTATTTTTCTGAGTGTTTGAGAGATACACAGTGTGCGTATATAGGTCTGCTGACCTGTCTTGTAAATCACTTCCCTTGATATAGTGAAATATTTAGTGTGCTCCGTGGACTAGTGGAAATTTGTCGAAACCACGTGATTCTCTGTGTTGTGCGATTGGTGTATTTTGTTGCCCCAAATAATTTTGATTGTGCCAATATTCTTTTGTCATTTGTATTCCAAGATCCTGTTAAGAAATTAGCGGCGTCTGATTTTCCCAACATAAAGATGTAAGTGGACCAGTAGATAATTATCCCCACCAATGTATGTGGTTTGTGTAAAAATATTTCCCATGAATCTCAGGTTATAGTCAAGCACCTCATGACTCTTCTCATGAGTACATTCCTTACGCTCGACTTCTCATAAGTCCATTCCTTACGCTCGACATCATAGTAGAAAATTTTGTGAAAGTTTTAGGCGATGAACATAATCATTTTTTTCTCAGGAAGAACAGTTATCAAAGGTAAACAATCGTCATATTCAATCGGCTTAGCAGGCATTATTACTGCTTCCTATGTTTGAGGGTCGAAAGTTTCACCATCTATAATATTGACTTTGGAATTTTTTCCCCTCTCGTTACATCCAAAAATATAGATCTTACCATCCAAAATAACCATCTATGGAAGTGCTCTGGAAGATATTAACTTATGAGTCCTCCAACCTGAACGTAGATCAGTAGTATTGAGATAATGAAGATCCTACAGACACACGGGTGATACAAGAAATAACGTAATCAATCGAGTCTAATTGGATTATTAAACCTAACTTCCCAAAGGGAAATAAAAGTTGTGATACCTCCGAATCCTTTTCATTCAATTTTCTATTCGAATTAGTTCCTGTTATGCGTCAATTATTTGTATCAGAGTTCTTCGAATGGAGCTTGATCTATTCTTCATTGATTAAAATTATTCTTACCGTTCTTAGCTTGTAACTAACAAGGATGATTATATTAAAACTGAAGGTACTGTTAGTCTGAACATCTAAAAGCATGAATGTATCTATCCTATTGCACAACTTTTTCTTTTATATTTTCGTCAATACTAATGATGTAACTCAAACTTATTAGGGTGGAAAGAATTAAAGCTATTATATTTGAACCTTTTCAAGACAGTTTATTTCCACCCAATGCCACTCAGTATATGGAATAGAAACAAATAAGTATATTGCAGATCATTGTCCAGGTATATTAATTTCATATGGCAGCATAGAAATACACTTTGAGATGGAAGTAAGAAAGATATTCGAGTTATGTGTTGGATTGAAGAAACTTAATCCTATAAATAAATGATATTGCAGTATAGGAAATGAGGCAGTCATCTAGTTCAAGAATGCATTTGATCACCAAATTCGATCTTTAAAGTGTTAATTATGTCAATCGTAAAATAGTGTTTATTACTCACGTTTGGAGGTAGAATATAAATATTTGCGAATAGTGAAAAAGACAAATTAGGAAGAGTGGCATAGACACAACATTCTTATTATATACATAGTTATATTGTTACCTTATCTTGGTTGCTTCCCAAAGCTTAGCGATAGGGACCAAATTCCAAATGACTAATGCCAGCATATAGGAAATAAATAATGCAAGAAGATAAGGATACAAAATCGGAACAACTATTGTTATAAAAGGTTTGAGAGTTTTAAACTTCAGTAGGTAATGTTATATAAATGTAATGAACAAGGCATACTACTTCAATTTTAATCATGAATAGGTATAGTATACTGTTATTACATTCTTAAACAGGTACGTAAGATTAAGAATGCAATAACTTAGAATTCATTAGTACAAATGGGTAAGAATCGCATCAAATTCATAATATAACTACATATGCTGAACCATATGTTATCAAATTCTTTAACATGTAAATTTTCTTATGAATGTAATATAATATGCACCTAAATCAATTCTTAAATATGTATTGAAGAGTTGACTACTTCAGTAGTAAATGTTGCAAATTTTTCGAAGTTCTTTAGGAAGCATATTATTTGAATGTTAATATTGAAATTCATTTTGTTGTACCAAGTGTTATTTGTTGGTGATATGTATATACTACAAACAAAAAATACAATTTTTACCGGAGTTTGCCTCAGCTTGTAAAGAAATGCATCAAGAAGAAAAAATGCTTGTATTGTGTTCCTACATACTACTCAGAGTAACGGGGATGTTAATTTTTCAAAGATTTAAACATATTCATATGATAAAGAGTACGATAACAAATAATTGATTAGTACATATGCTTAAGAAATTAAAGTTGATAAATCTGAAAGTTGGGAAAACATGTATTTAATATTGACTAATATGGTTACTTAAACTATAGGAAAAAACATTTTTATTTTTCTAGGAAGACTAACATTACTTACTACCCAACTATTACATCATGAATTTGTATTAGTTAATAAGAGTGGGGATTTGGATAAACATCTTTGCTTACGAAGGAGACGATTCAGTGCTTTTGAATGACACGATTCCAGTGCTTTAGAAGGAGACTATTTATATGAACCTCTGTCATAAATGGTAATGCTACTCAAATAGAGTTACAAAATAGATAAGGATTTACACTTTCTTAGTATTGTTCCTAGGTATAAGCATAAATCTATGCTTTTCTATATTTTATATCCACCGGATAAGCTAGTGTTAGTTCTCAATTATTCCATTTTCAATTGCTATAGTTTTATGAGCTGGAGACAAACATATTTCATATTCATTTTACTCGATAATATAACACATTTTATTAAACAAAATGAAATTTGCAACTTCTAATATTCAAGGTAATAAAAATGTATGCGTCAAGGTTTAGTCTGTTATAATTGCTTGATACTCTCTTAAAAATCATTATGTTGTTCAAAGAGGTAATGTAGGCACTGAATGTATACAAAAAAAAAAGAACAATGGTTTCCAAATTAAAATATATATACAATTTACAAGGGCGCTGATGAGAAGGTATTTCACATTTGAAATTTATTGAAATGTCTTACAATGATCCGTATTAATGTTCCTTATTCATAATGGAGATTTCAAGTTGGCATTATATTAGAGCAACAAATTCACTGCTATAACACCAAATATTTGAATTAAACGTTTTCTCCACTGCTATAACATCAATTTTCAATCTCAGAGGAAATTTCTCAAATGTAAAAAATTCTTAGTAAATTTAGTAATGCTCAACACATATACTAACAAGATTCACAGTTCATAATAATGAAACATTAATCCATTTAACTTACCTCCTAAACAAATGCGAAACTCTTTCGATCTCGGATTCATAATACAAATTCCTCGCTCAAATTTCAATAAGATCCTGCAAATTTTCAAAGGGAATAAATGAGTGTATAAAATACTAATTATTAAAAGCACTTTAAAGATGGTATAAACTAATTCACATAAATCATTCACTAATATTCTAATTATCAACATATAATGTATGGCATTAGTTCGCTTACATATAGGATATTAATCAACATATAATGTATGCCAATAGTTGGCATACAACAGAACATGTCATGTGCCGAATCACAAATTGACATTTATATAAACATGTCATGTGCATTCCATTCATTGAAATTACAAATGGTAATTAGATGAATCAGAATTAACCTTCAATTTAGAAAAATAAACCACATCAATCCAATCATGTCATATTGAACAAAACATAGTTTAAAAACTAAACTATGGTAAACGATTTATGATTCTATATTATTCCATTGATTGAAATTACAAATGAGAGAAAGATGGATTGAAATTAATCTCGAGGACTTACAAAATGAGAAAAAGATACAGTGGTATTAACCTTGATTTTTAGAGAAGAAACAACAGCAATGCAAGAAGCAATTGAATTTCATTTGAAGATACAAAATTAACTACAATGCAAGAAATAATTGACTTTTAATTAAACAGAAAAATAAATTACGAAAGTAGTTTGGGCTCTTGGTGCTTTAGCGCCTATATGCAGAACTTGATATGATCTATGAGTTGTGGGGCAACAACCAGAAGGGCGGTTGTTGAAGATGGGAGTTGCGGGAGGGCGATGGTTGTGCTGCCTGTGCAAGAACGAGAGGGGCGGGGATGAAGACAGAGCTATCAGGGTTTAAACAACTGCCTTTCTGCGTGAATAACCACCTTTACTAGATACCGAGGGGTTTGATCCCTTTTTTCTTGTTGTTGCTCCCTTGTATCTCTGATGTTGCTTCGTTATTGCTCAGTTGTTTCTCTTTGTACCCTAGGTTGAAGATGATATGCCTTTGTGGGATTGTGGCTCCATTTTTCTCGTAAAATATAAGTGTGGGTAGTTTGATATGCGCAAGACTCTTCTTTTCCCACACACTAAAGTTTTTCTATTAAAATTGTCATGAGTAATTACATAAATTTATTTAAAAAATTATTAATTTCATAAATTATAGTTAATATTACCATACATACAAAAGTGTCATAACAAATAAATATATTATAGGACAATTAAAATACTCTAGTCATAAAAATCATATTATTATGATCCAACAAGTATACGCGTGTCATAATTATTTGTTTAAATGTAAAAAGGGTCATAATTGTGAAATGATATGATTTATTATGACGGTTTAATGAAAACAGTCACTTATTCCTTTGGTTTTCTCCCAGGACTAAGTGATATTAGTATCTTACAAACTCATAACCTCTATTATATTATGATTTAGTACTTTTGCAATAACCGATGAACTGGAAATATTCCCGGATGTTAATTAATGATGGATATATTTAAGGCTGACTCTCATAATAACATCAACGATGGAAATATTTCTTTAGCAAAATGTGGACACATGGTGATGAGATACACAAACAAAAAGTGTGGACATTAAGTGCTTACCTAGAATGCAGAGCGGATCAACTCCTCAACATAATCAATAATGGCACCTTTTACAAAGTCGAAAATGAAATTTTATCCACCACCAATTTAACACCATCCTTATCAAAAACTCTACAAATGATAAAGAATAATAGATTAGGTTGTGAAATAGAACAATATGATATATACTGCAACATATGTCCTTCATTTTGTAGTAGAATGGTGTAAAATTCCTAATAGCAAAAATTTAGAACCAAACTTATCATCCGCGTTAGTTTTATCATCAAGCATGAAGTTATATTGGAACCCAGAACATCCACCAGCTTCTATGCTTAATCGAAGCATATTTTTCTTAGCCTCATTGGCTTTTGGTTATTTCATTCTTTGTATGAAGTTAATTAAGTCAATAACATGTGTTCACATCAAGAAGTCAGAAATGCCAATGTTTGAAAACTTCACACTGCTCTCTTCTATCAAGGAACTCAAGGACATTAAATTCTATATGATTTTATAGGTCAAATTGTAAGAAACCCCTTGAACTATCACCTATGTTGAAAAATACATCCCTGAACTATTGAATTTGCAAAAAATTGCTTGAACTATTTCAATCGTGTGTCCCTAAAAAGGGCCTTGTGATTAGGGGGTATTGCAATCAATTTGTCCGTTTAGGGGATTTCTTGCATTTTCCCTCTCCCTTTTATTTATTTTTTTAACAGAATGAAGTGGAATGAATCGAGTAGAGAAATTAACATTTTGTGGCAACTAACACAACAATAATCAAAAATTATTTTTGGATCATCCCACACACTTGGATTCAGCCAAGAAATTTACCCAGACCCCCTGCCGAGGCTTTTGAGAGGCAGCAAAGCACATCAAACGAATTACACACATCAGAAAATCACAAACCTATATTTGGGGGTTTCATTAGGTATACAGGCTAAACGGGTACCGAACCATTTTACTCATAGAGTGAGATAAAATACACATCTTATGTTACAATCACTCCAATAGTCTACAACTATGCATAAATATTGTGATTATGTTATGCAATCAAGTTTCGCATATACACCATAGAGAACCCGAAATCAAGTTCGTAACATGTTTAGATTTTTGTGAAAATTGGCCCGATGTAAGATTAACATGAAACCTATTAGGGTAGAGAAATAAACATTTTGTGGAAACTTACCTGAGTAAAAATTGGGTATAAAAAAACATCAAAAAGTTAGGATGCTAATCGTTCGGTATATGGATTTAACGCAAGCTTACCTGAGCAGAAACCACTGGTGACAATGGAATCCTAGTGCAAAACCTCCGGCATGAGAAAAACGAGATACAACGTAGCAGAACAGGATGAGGTGGTAGCAGAGTGTGTGTGTGAGTGAGATAGAGAAAGTACTTGAGTAAATGGGGGAAGGAGAAAATGAAGTTGGTCTTGGGGAAAAGTCTTCGGCAGAAAGTTGGATGGAAAGAGCGTGGGCCTAAAATTTTTAGACCAAATTTGGTAAGGACACGAGTCTCCGATTGAGTCTTAATGTAGTGTTGGATCAATTCCGGACAAAAATGCTCGAGTCATAGGATAGTGTTCTTGTGTATCCTTCAAGCCTATGAAATGTTAAAGTTGAAGCCGTTGAGGCCTACTTATCAAGAGAACATCATTGCCAGTTTACATGTGCCTCATTTCACGTCATCAACGTAGTTCCAATCTCTTCTAAGGTATGAATGCATTACATATATATATAGGAGCTTGGAACATTTGTTTAAATGGATATAATTTTATTTTAAAATGAATTTTATTTTCATAAAGCTATTTTAGAACTTTGTATAAAAAAAATTTGGGTTTAAATTGAAAAATGACATTCTGTCAGTTCGTTCAAGATTGTCGTTCGAACGATACTTCGTTTGAATGAAAATCTCGTTCGAACGAGATTTCTGACGGAAAAACTTTTTGACAGTTTTTCACCACTATCCCGCTCTTTTGTTCCCATTAACTCTTTCAGATTTATTAAGTGCGGGAACCTCTTTTGAAAAAATAACGTTTTCATCTTCTACAATCTCTAAGAGAGAGTTTTTGAGAGCTTAATTCCTCTATAAAAGGGTTCAAGTTTTGAGTGTTTGTTTTTCAAGAAAACCATTCTTAAACAATTTTGTTGACACCCATATTAGTTTATTCCAAGTACCACATATATATATTTGTTTGAGTGTTTGGCACCGGTTTTTTCTCTACACCTCAAAGAAGAGAAGTTTGGGTGTACTTCTACATCCCTATAAGAAGAAGTTTGGTGTTGGCTGCGGCATTCTCATACGGTGAAAGGCACCGTGTGTGGTTGACGAGTTCCTAAAGCTTCATTGGTGGATTCCAAGGTTCCGGTGGATTGCGGGATTGTCGACTAAGCAGAGGTTGGTACAAGAAGACGCGTCAGGGGCTTGAAGGGAGTCGAGTCGAGTTGAGTAAGTCATTTATCTTGTACTTGTAAAATTCCGTACATAGTGGACTTAAGGCTAGGGCCGTCCGAGGTTTTTTCCCGTTGTGGATTTTCCTCGTACATCGCGGCGTAGTGGCTGTGAATTTATTTTATGTAACAACCCGTCCTTTTGGAGATAACTAAATTCCATAATTGAGTGTAAACTGGAATTTTTGGGATCTTCAAGGATTTAATGATTTTTTATGGAAGCAATACTTACTTTTGGGATTAAATAGGTTGAAATATTTTAATTATATATCGCTATTGAGTAAAGCGACAAAAGATAAGATTTTAATTGGAAAACCCGCATTAAGTTATTTTGGGTTGAAATAGTGATTTGCGGTCAAGTACCTCGGATGGAAATTTCGACTGTGCCATGAGTCTCGGAATAGCCGAGATAGTCGAAAAAGAGTGTCCGATTGTCGAAATTGAGTTTCGGGGAATTTTAGAGTTAAACGGGCTCGTAATTGAGTAAACGAGTCATTTTTGAGTTTTAAGGGGTATAAACCCTTTTCTCCTTATATAAGGAGGGAGAGGGGAAGAAAATAGAAGGAAAAGAGAGAAGAGATAGAGGAAGGAAGAAAAAGGAGAGAAAAGGGAGATCTCGGGCCAAACTCCGTCGGACTCGACTCGGGATCATCGAATTTTATCCACGAGGCAAGTGTTTACTTGCTTTATTTATTTTTGAGCATAAATATCATATCGTAGTTTGGTATTAACAAACCCTAAAGATTTTGGATTGGGTTTTCATGGACAAAACGAGTTTTCGGGAGTTAAAACGAATAAACCCCCAATAATATTTCAATTCGAGGAACTTAGAAATTAATTGAAATTAATTGGTGATTTCGGGTTCTAGGACGTTTAGAACCCTTATTATATGTGTATTTGTAGTTGGTTGAGGAGACAAAAGCTTCGGAGAAGCTTTAACGGACGAAACAGCTTCTCAGAGAAGAAGCTGCCCGCCACGATCGATCGATCGATCGATCACGGGGGTTCGATCGATCGATGGCCATGGATCGATCGATGGACCCCTGCTGAAAATAAGACAATTTTCCTAGGGTTAATTCGATGGGTTGGATTCCAATTCGTATTGATTCGAGCTTATTTATGACATAACTTAAGGGATTTTTAGGAGTATATAGTCCTCCAATTGAGAAAATTTAGGAGGGAAAGGTAAGGGTTTTAATATGTAACCCTTAGATTCTATTTTCAAGGAAAAATAGATAAGTTAAGGATTTGGAATGTTGGGGTTTCTAAAATAGGGTGGGCACCTCTAAATGATTAATTGGACGAGATGTAGTCCTTGGGTTCATGGAAATGAAATCCATGACCCACGAAATTTAAGTTGTTCGGGGAAGGATAACCCCCGGGGATATTTTAGTGGGCATTTAGGCCTATATAATTATGCATGTAGGAAACATAATTATAATCAATTGTGAATTGAGCATATCCTATGAGATAATTAGGATGAATTGGTATATATATTCACTTAATGTAAAATGGTATGGTTGGAGATATCCAATAAATCCTTAGATGGGATTAAGGTAATAATTATCTATAAAAGTGAGGAAATACTTCGGGTTTACTATCATGCATATATATATGAATGCATGATTATGATTATTTGAGAGAATCTTTGGGATTATTGGTCATCGCTGGAAGTGATTGGCAATTATGGCCATATTTATATATATTCGAGGAGGAATATATGGTATATATACGCTATGTGATTAAAGTATATATATGATATGATATAAATGATTTTGAGAATATAAAATATGAATGTTTTCAAAATGGAAAAATGGTTTTCATAAATGATAATTTATGTATACACACCTCTCTAAATGCTATCATAAGGGAAGTTCGCTCGTGAGGTGATGCCCCTGGCTAATGAATGATAGGTGGATATAGTCCTAGGTTATATGAGCACTTATTGTATATTTTTATGCGATGGTGAGGTAATTGTGGGTGTAGTTATGACTCTCCCGTAGGCATATGACCGCTTCCCGACGTCTTGCGTTGTAAGATCCCAGGTTGTCTTGGTGATAGGCCCTGAAAGATGATAGCCATTTAGGGGCGCGCATAGTGGGGAAACCCGGACGGGCGGTCTTAGAACGCCTTATATGATATGAAATATAACTATTTTCAATAATGTGGGATATTATTGGTGTTAAGGCAATTTATGATAATAAATTGGCTTTTAAATACATTTCTTGGATGGAAGAATGAAAATGGGATGTTATAAAACGGAAAAGCATTTTTATAATAATAAAACTTGCTTTAAATACATTTCATGTATAGAAGAAAGGAAATGAAAAGTTTTGAGATAAAAATGAAAAGTATTGGTAAATATTTTGCAAATGAATCCTCAGTCCGGGAGATAGATCCGGATGTGTATTATAAAGATGAAATTGAATTGGTAAACCTTAGTCTGGGAGATATTATTCGGATGTATATTGTAAGATGTATATAAAAATGAATATGATATGTATGTTAATATATAAGTATGTATTTATACATTAGTTTTGTACTACGGGCTTAATGGATCTCTACCATTGACCCTGCCAAGTAGTAGTGTATCGGGGGGGGTTCCTTGTTTGGATTTCGCTTCGCGAGACACCCCACGCACGAACTTAGCGCAGTGTTGAGAATGGAGAGAAGTTTAACCTTTAGTACTCGGGTTGTAGAGTTTCTAGTAGAAGGGTGAATTAGATTAGTTAGGCGGGGTAGCTTAAATAGAATGTTCTAGATATGTGTGTTAGGTGTGCACTATTAGAAGAGAGGTGAGGGGTATCTCATGGGAGTGTGATACCAAATTTAAATATGAGATCAAATCTATTTTTCTAAAAATAAGGCATTTATGCACTTGCTAAATATTTTCAAAACTCGGGCTCTGACCCGTTTATCTACTTTTCCCTCTCTTGTTATATATATATATATATATATATATTATATAGGTGTCCAGACACAGGGATGCTTGGATGACACTTCCTTCGAGTCAGACATTAGCTGCAGCATCTGTGGATGCATGCAGGTTCTCGATAGACGCTTCTATCCTTGTAATCTAGATAGGAGGTATTGTGTACACACTCGGGGTAATAACCCAACAGTATTTATTTATTCTTTTATCCCCTTTTGGTGCGGCATTCGATATGATTGCATAATTTTGACCGAGTGTTTGGTTATTCTATTTCATTTCAGTTTCAATTGCATAAACTGTGTGGATCTTTTAATTTCGTAGTTGTTTAAAAAGAGTAGTTAAGTAAAATTTTGATGCCAGCCTAATAGGTTATTAGTAATTAAATTGGTTTTCGACAGTGATGCTAAGAATGGTCCATATGAGACTCCTGTTTTAATTTGATATAGGAGTGATCGCCCGGTATTTTATTAGGCAGGGCGTCACAGATGGTATCAAAGCATCAGGTTCTAGTGTCCTTAGGAATCTTTATGGACGTACTACGCTTTCAGTGTTGCTCTGAATTTGATATAGAGCCTCAGGATTAGGATTGTTGATTTCTCTTGTGAGATTTTGTTCTCCTGCTATAGTATGAGATTATGTAAATCTTTTGCGTGCTCGTTCTAGGTTCGTGTGCCGATCGAGGAAGGGCGACCAAGGAGGGCCGTGATGAGGACAGCAGGAGGCGGGGCTTAGCTGGGGCGACTGGTAGAAGTTGGGGGATTAGGACCGATGTAGAGGTCACTCCCCTTGTAGTGATTATTAAGGATTGGTGCAACGACTACTAAAGTATAGTAGTTACGAGTACCGCAGTACCGCCGTAGTAGAGAGTGGTACGAAAGTTGAATTTCCCAGTGACGATAAGGGTTCGAAAGGGACCTTACGGGTAGTTTTAACCATGAGTCCCCATGATTCAGCAGGAATGAGAAGAATGGAGTTTCTGAATTATTCACATAAGTTTCGATCAGAGGCCGATAGTGGATAAAGATAAATATGGAGAATGTGTATGTTCGAGGATCCCATTGGTGGGCATCCGCCCGGGGAATTTGTTAAAATGGGGTTGTTGAGGTCGGTAGTGAAATCTCCTTCTAACAAAGAAGAAGTTAGGGGGAATTAGTAAAGTGATCGTCAAGATCACGATAATGGGGTCCAAGATACTGATAATTTTATCATGGTCAAGAAGGCCAGTGATGAAAATAATGATGTGGAGTGCGAAGCAGCACAGGTGTCCTTTCCCCGATAGTAATAAAGGACAAGGTTAGGGTACCTAGATGGGGCATAGAGTTAAGAAATTTTGGTTCAGTTAGGACAATTGTACCAGGTCCGAGAACCATTTGGAGTAGATGAAGCCGAAGTTGTTGTTATGAGTTTCACCTCAGAAGGAAGAGGTATAATTGACATGGCTAGATAAAGTCGCGGTGTTTTGTTAGCCCTAGACTCGTGTGTGTAATTTGAGTTTTGTGGCGATCTCGATAACATTATATAATGTAGGCCTGTGTGTTTTTCGCGATAGCAGAATTTTATTTTCCTTCATTCGCTATAAAGGCGGGTGTTGATATTTTAAATATATATATATATATATATATATATATATATATATATATATATATATATATATATGGCTTATGATACTCGTTTTATATGTGTCATATGAGTATGGTAATATGGTGAGTATAATATGTTATGGTATTATTGGAGCGATAGCAGGCTAATGATGGCAAGACTATCGTGTCCACAGTTCTAGGGTGGAATGGGTTGTTGTTGCGATATCTCACCTGGATACAGGCTGAGTTCGCCTTTATTATGTGCATAGATGGAACTTCGATGAGAAGAGGTTTCATTATCATGATTTGAGTATGTGGCAACCTTATAGATATGATTTAAGGCTCGCAGGACTTATTTGTTGAGCTGTGAGTTTAAGCTCATTATTGTTTGTGCAAAGACTAAGTGTAGTGCGATGCGCTTAGTGGTATAGCTCCTAGATAGAGATGGGAATTCAGATCACATTTGGTTGAGAGAGGGGATAGGATTATCCCGATTGCATATTCAAAAATAATGGACCTCCATGACTGATGAAGTTAAGTAGTAGTGTGTGGAGGGGTTATTTGTTTGGATTTCGCTTTGCGAGATGCTCCACGCATGAACCTTAACGGCATCGGGAGTGGAGAGATGTTATAGGATGCAAGGATGTTGGTTTTTTTGATAAGTCATATAGTGTGGATGAAACACTATAGACTATGAGCCATGTGAGGATGGTATGTTTATAAAAATATTATTCTAAGGAAAAGCACATAAGTGGTCTCTCGCCACAAGTGGGTGGGTGGAGTAGGACTTAGAGAAACTGATTTAAGGCTTATGGCCAGTCCTTAATGAAAAGGCAAACTTTGGAGAAGTAATGTTTTGGGTAAGAAAATCGTAACATCTCGATAGAGAATAGGCGCCCGATTGATGGGCTAGAGTAGTAGAAGTACGTTAGTAGATTTGCGAGGTAGGATTTAGGACGTCCCGTTGGGGTGACTTAGGACATTATATCTCAATGACCGATCACGTGAGGGAGTAGTGTAACGGGAGGGTTCCTTGTCTGGATTTTGCTTTGCGAGACGTCCCACGCATGAAACCGAGCAAATGTTGGAAGTTGAGAGAGGCCTTGGGCACTAGGGACATACTTAGGATTATACTGGTTTCGCGTAGGTAGGGTAACGCGTAGACCGTAGCACTATTAGGATGTAAGTTCAATAGAATTAGTGGCGCCGATGTAAGGAGAATTGAATTTCGTGGGTTGGGAGGACCCATGTGTGAGTATTACACCGAGGAAAGGAGGCCCTTGTTTAGAGAGTGTCATGTGTCGGACGTTCAGAATGGTTGTGCAGATGTGCACGAATTAGAAAGGTGTATGGGCACCTTAATGAGTTAGTTTTATATACTGCCTTAAATAGAAGGGGCGTAGTATATAAAGTTGAAGCTTTGCGAGATGTTAGAGCAATAGTTATAGACTCGTTTCTCTTATTGGAAGCAAGAGAAGCCATCGGAGTAACGCGTCATTGTTGCGCATTAATGGTTAGAGATTTGGATGAGCATGTGGTGAAGCTAGTACATTTGAGCACACCTTGAGGTAGGTGGGTTATGGTAAGGGACTATCGTGTTAGCACCTTTTGATTTGGGGGGTACTAAGACATAGTGGAATTTATGATCATAAATTGGTGGTATAGGTTATATCCGAATTTTGAGGACGAAATTCCCTTGTAAGGGGGGAGTATGTAACAACCCGTCCTTTTGGAGATAATTAAATTCCATAATTGAGTGTAAATTGGAATTTTGGAGAATTTCTCGAAATAGTGATTTTTGGGATTTTCAAGGATTTAATGATTTTTTATGGAAGCAATACTTACTTTTGGGATTAAATAGGTCGAAGTATTTTAATTATATGTCGCCGTTGAGTAAAGCGACAAAAGGTAAGATTTTAATTGGAAAACCCGCATTAAGTTATTTTGGGTTGAAATAGTGATTTGTCGTCAAGTAGCTCGGATGGAAATTTCAATTGCGCCATGAGTCTCGAAATAGCCGAGATAGTTAGAAAAGAGTGTTAGATTGTCGAAATTGAGTTTCGGGGAATTTTAGAGTTAAACGGGCTCGTAATTGAGTAAACGAGTCATTTTTGAGTTTTAAGGGGTATAAACCCTTTTCTCCTTATATAAGCAGGGAGAGGGGAAGAAAAGAGAAGGAAAATAGAGAAGAGAGAGAGGAAGGAAGAAAGAGGAGAGAAAATGGAGATCTCGGGCCAAACTCTGCCGGACTCGACTCAGGATCGTCGGATTTTATCCACGAGGCAAGTGTTTACTTGTTTTATTTACTTTTGAGCATAAATCTTATATCGTAGTTTGGTATTAACAAACCCTAAAGATTTTGGATTGGGTTTTCGTGGATAAAACGGGTTTTCGGGAGTTAAAACGAATAAACTCCCATAAATATTTTAATTCGAGGTACTTAGAAATTAACTGAAATTAATTGGTGATTTCGAGTTTTAGGACGTTTAGAACCCTTATTATATGTGTATTTGTAGTTGGTTGAGGTTGTAGGACGTTGGGTGAGGAGACAAAAGCTTGGGAGAAACTTTAATGGCCGAAACAACTTCTCGGATAAGAAGCTGCCCGCCATGATCGATCGATCGATCATGGGGGTTTGATCGATCGATGGCCATCGATCGATGGATGGCCATGGGTCGATCGATCGACCCCTGCTGAAAATAAGACAATTTTCCTTGGGTTAATTGGAAGGGTTGGATTCCAATTCGTATTGATTCGAGGTTATTTATGAGATAACTTAAGGGGTCTTTTAGGAGTATATAGTCCTCTAAATGAGGAAATTTATGAGGGCAAGGTGAGGGTTTTAATGTGTAACCCTTAAATTATATTTTCGAGGAAAAATAGATAAGTTAAGGATTTAGAATGTTGGGTTCCTAAAATAGGGTGGGGACCTCTAAATGATTAATTAGACGAGATGTAGTCCTTGGGTTCATGGAAATGAAATCCATGACCCACTAAATTTAAGTTGTTCGGGGAAGGATAACCCTCGGGGATATTTTAGTGGGCATTTAGGCCTATATAATTATGCATGTAGGAAACATAATTATAATCGATTGTGGATTAAGTATATACTATGAGATAATTAGGATGAATTGGGAATATAGATATATATATTCACTTAATGTAAAATGGTATGATTGGAGATATCCAATAAATCCTTAGATGGGATTAAGGTAATAATTATCTATAAAAGTGAGGAAATACTTCGGGTTTAGTATCATGCGTATATGAATGCATGATTATGATTCTTTGAGAGAATCTTTGGGATTATTGGTCATCGCTAGAAGTGATTGGCAATTATGACCATATTTATATATATTCGAGGAGGAATATATGGTATATATACATTATGTGATTAAAGTATATATAAGATATGATATAAATGATTTTGAGAATATAAAATATGAATGTTTTCAAAATGGAAAAATGGTTTTCATAAATGATAATTTATGTATACACACCTCTCTAAATTCTATCATAAGGGAAGTTCGCGCATGAGGTGAAGTCCCATGGCTAATGAATGCAGAGTGGATATAGTCCTAGACCATATGAGCGCTTATTGTATGTTTTTCTGCGATGGTGAGGTAATTCTGGGTGTGGTTATGACTCTCCCGCGGGATTATGGCCACTTCCCGACGTCGTAACAATTCTTCGTTGGAAATTTGATCGTTCACGGTGCTAGGTGGTTGAATTTTGGAGGAGAGGAATTGGAAGAGGGCATAAAATCGTTGTTTTTATTGGTTTAAATTTTGATTAATCTCGTTTTGAAATCGATTCGCTTTCTTCGTGACCATTGAAAAATAGTGTACGATTTGTTTGATAATCTAAACACCGATACACCAATACACCAATGTTGGAGCGACATCCGCTCTGATACCAATTTGACGTAAACTACACGTCAATGGCTAAAAATTAAACAAGCACCAATTTCTAGAGAGAGAAACAAGGACTTTCTTATATTCACAATGGAAGCTATCTCCATATGAGGAGTACAAGAGTATTTATACGGAGATAATAACTTGTTAATCAAGTAATTACCTAAAAGATTAAAAAGGACAATCATTAAAACAAATATACCTAATTAGTCTAAAACAGGCTTGGAGACTAATTAAAGACATAAAAGGAAATAAAAGAACTAAAATAAAGAAAAACTAATAATAAATATTAAAATGACTAATATGCCCTAATTATGAACCCATTTCCATAAATAAAAGACCCTTTAGAAAAGTCAATAGTATCTACACCTACATATTAATAACAAGTATGAGTCCCATGTGATTCGTGGATGGCTTAAATGAAGGAAACGGGAATATGTGAATGAAAAATTATTAATTTTTTTTGCATAAATAAAAGGGGCATATACCAAATTAAGGGTGGACAAAAAAAAGACCAACCCGATTGACCCGATTGGACTGGACCGGATCGGACCCACTTTTATAGGCTTTTTTATAAATCGGTCCTAATTCGGTCCTAAATTAAGAGACCCAAAATATTCGGTTCGGTCTAAAATATCCAATGTAAATTCGGTCTTTGGACCGAACCGGACCGTTTAATTTAATATTATATAATATATATTAATTTTATTTTATATAAATATATCATATAGTAAATAAGTAAACCCTAAACTAAACACACAACACACCATGTCAAAAAATACACGGCGCCGCTCTCTCCTCTTTTTTCTCTCAATCTGATATTTCCATTTCCAAACAACATGGTCGTCATTCTCTCATTCTCTCCTTTTTTCTCTCATTCTCTCATTTTTCTCTCCGGCCGCCGGTTGGTCTCCAACCCCATGGCCACGATCGTCCTCCAACCCCACGACCACGGTCGTCCTCCAACCCCACAACTGATCTCCAACAGATATCCAACCCCAAGGTCATTAGGTCACCGCCAACTGTTCGGTCCAACTGTCCGGTAGGTCGATCACCACCATGAACACGCGATCTGGTGCTATAAACACCAGATCCATGAGCCCAAAACGCATGGAGATGGCGGGGACTTTAGATCCATCTCATCTCCCCTCCACCACAGCTGTTCCACTTCAGAAGCACAACTCCACAGGGCTTATTCTGGTGACGGAGAGAAATCAGATAGCCACGGAGGTATATTCTGAATTTCTATCTTTTTTTCTTAACTACACTATTCTGAATTTCAATTTTTTGTTCTTAACTTAAGGCTTAACTACTTTTTTTGTTCTTAACCCATAACCATATCCATATACATTTTTTTGTTCTGATTTTGGTTTGGTCTAAAATGTTATGCAAACCCGTAACCATGGCCAACGATGCCTTGCTTGAATATTTTGGTCTTGCCAGGATAGTTCGATCTAAAATTTTGATATTGGTTTCCTTCCTAGAATAGTTTTTTTTCTAGGTAGCGATGCTAAAAGGTGCAGAAACAGCACATAAAAGGTGCAGAAACAGCACCTAAAAAAGTTCAAAACAGCTTTTAAATAGTAAAGCCAACAAAAAAATAACAGGTTTTTATTGAAAAATAAAGTAAATAATTGTAAAAATGGACCGATTATTAACCGAACCGGAGCGAAAATAGCCTAGACCGATTAAATAGGCTAAACCGATTAAATTGGTCCGAATTCGGTCTTCTCAAATATAGGACCGAATAATTCGGTCCGACACCTAAAATGATAAAAAACCGGACCGGACCGCGCCCACCCCTATACCAAATAGTCCCTCGAATATTTTTTAATACACGTTTAGTACAAGCCTTTTTATTTTATTTCAAAAAGTTACTCACCAAATAAAAATATTCAAAAAAGGACATACACAAACCCATTTACTCACCTCCCTCCACTTTCCACCCTCACCCCACTTCCCACTGCAGGAGCTCTGACAATCCCCGCCAAAGCTCCGGAAACCGACGAGGGTGGGGCAGGGGGAGGTAGGGCGGGGGTGAGGGGGTGCCGCTAGCGCGGACTTTTAAAAATAAGAGAATCTTTAGTAAATGGGTGTTTGAGGGACTAAATGGGTTAAACTAAAAATATATGTCTTTTAAAAAAAAATATTTATATATATTTATGTTGGGGACTATTTGATAATTGATCCTAAATAAAAAACAATGGAGGAAAAATAATCGTTTGACATCAAAAAGAGATAAATGATGGGTTGAGAAAAAAATAGAATAATGAATGGAGAGTTATAAGTGAGAATAATAAAAGTAGAGAGAGAAAATGAATGAAGGGAAAATGAAGAAAAAGAGAAAATGAAATATATAAACTAATGTTTTGACACGTGGCATAATTAGAGAGTAAAAAAATACTCCATTTTACTATATTGTATATAGATTTGTTATGTTTAAGTTTATTTTTAAAGGAGCTTTTAAATGCATCCATTAAATCATGGGTATCATCCAATTTTTAGTTCAAATGTGATTTTAAGATAACAGTAAATGGGGTGAGTTTATATTTTGACTCGACGCCTAAATATTAGGGTCCGTTTGGTTCGGGGTAAAATATGTTTCAACGGGGTGAAAAGTAATATGGTGAAATACATTTTTACCTCTATAAAATTAAATTTTTGTTGGGTTGACATTGTGAATAAGTGCATAAAAATGTATTTCACCATATTACTTTTCACCGCGTTGAAATATATTTTACCCCGAACCAAACGGACCCTTAATGTGTAATAATAATCCTTTAACTTTGCCTCCAACATAGGGGATAAGTCTAATTTAACATTATAAAAAAGGAGTAAAGTCAAATAAATTTTTAGACTTAACCCCTTATTTTTATTCCATGTTTTGAAATACCCCTCATGCATGGGAGTATATAAAAAAGATTAATAAAGCCAAGGTTAAGCAAAACAAAAACCTACTTATTATCGCAAAGGAAGAGTAATAGAACGAACACAAAGGAACCTACATTTCAAAGTAGATTTATCGAGAACTCAAATAGTTAAAAAAGTAACAGAAACCTACATTAAATACGGAAGAGTAATAGAACGAATACATACAAACCTACATTTCTAAGCTGATTTATTGAGTGCTTAGTAGTTAAAAAGTAACAGGTTTTGTTTAATAAATTAAATAGGGATTACCATTAACATCAATGGGGATGTAGCTCAGATGGTAGAGCGCTCGCTTAGCATGCGAGAGGTACGGGGATCGATACCCCGCATCTCCAAATATTTTATTTTTTCCTGTTCAGATTTTGTGTACAATTATTTCTCTCTTTTTCTGTTCAATATATAACGTTTTTCCTGTTCACAGGCTCAAATAGTTATATTGTCTATCTTTTAAATTTTATGTTGCAGACGGTATTTACTGAGAAGTCACGATGGAGAAAAAAGTATATTTTTAAGTTTTTAACCCTTTGCTAACTAGCATTTTTTTGTCATACATAATTATTTATTAATCATCCCTACATTTAGGGGTTATAGTTTGTAGACACGATGCGTCAATTTTTTTTTTACATGAAGTCAAGTTGTTTCCGTAGGGTTGACAATTTTAAATACGGCACAGTAAAACGGCACGACACGAAATTGACTCGACTTGTTGTGTTCGTATTTTTTAATACAAAGTCGTGTCGTGTCAAAATTATGAGCCGTGTTACTCGTGTCTTGTCGTGTTAATCGTGTTTTTATTCGGATTATCGTGTCTATTTATGTTTAATTTAGTGTAAAATATAAGAAATCGTGTTATTCGTGTCGTGTCATGTTGTATCTATCGTGTTCTATTTGGATCGTGTTCGTATCAATTAAAAAAAATACGAATTCGTGTCGTGACGTGTCGGTCCGAAACACGGCTCAAAAACACGAGTTGTGTTCGTATTAAAATTTTGATTCATGTTATCGTGTTATTCATATTTTTAGTCGTGATTTCGTATATTATCGTGTTCAATTCAAAGATAAAATTATTAATTGTGTTACATCATTGGGATCTTTGTATTCATTCTCATACTCATGTTGTCTATCTTTTAATCGCGACACGAAATTAATCCAGAATTAACACGGTGTACTGTGTCAGAATTTTTTTGACATTAAGTTAAGTTGTGTTAAATTCTGACTCGTGTTATCGTGTTATTTGTACTTTTACTCGTGCTTTGTATATTAATATGTTCAATTGGGAGATAATATTATTAATCGTGTTTGTCGTATCGTGTATTAATTGTATTTGTGCTCGGTGAAAACACATGATTTAGTGTTGTGCACATGTTTAAATGATACTGTCGTGTCGATGAAGCCCAAACTCAACCTAAAAACAAAAATTGACACAACTTCTATAATGTTGTTTCTTACTTGGTTTTTGTCTTTGATTGATTTGAATTTTACTATAATTGGTTGTTGTATTGTTACCCTTTATTTGGGTGCTAAGAATTTGAAGGAGGAGAGCGAGAAAAAAAAAACTAGACAGTGACTAAAAGTGTGAGATGGTCTTGCCTTCAATTATGAGGAGATATAGATTATTTTTTGGGTCATTTGTCTCGATAATTTTTTTAACTAATATTTAATCTAAATTTTTTATTTCATGCTAAAAAATTCATCATTATATAAAATACTCACCAACGCTTCTCAAAATTGATACGATATATTGTGTTCATGCTGGAATTTTTTTGACATGAAGTCATGTTGTGTTCGTGCTAAAAAAATTTACTCGTTTTATCATGTTATTCGTATTTTTACTCATGTTTTCGTGTAGTATGTTCAATTGCTAGATAAAAGTATTAATCGTGATAGTTGTGTCGTGTCGCGTTTCAAATTGGCTGTGTACGTGTTAGGTAAAAATACGATTTTGCGTTGCATTCGTGTCTAAATGATGTTTGTCTTGCATATCAGACTCAAACACGACCTAAAAACATGAATAAACACCCCCCAAAACTCCGGACTCAACTTCTATGATATTATTTCTTACTTAATTTTTATTTTTGATTAATTTGAATTTTATTATTACTTGGTAACCGGTTGTTGAATTATTAACCTTTATTTGGGTACGAGGAATGGAAGGAAGAGAAAAAAAAACTAGATAAAGATTAATATTATGAGGTGACTATACAGGAGATATAAATTATTTTTTTTGTTCATTCAATGAAAAGTTTCTCGACATATTTTTAATTATTAGGGTTAATTACACTTGGACTCCTTGAACTATACCCTCCCGACACTTCACCTCCAATACTTCAACTTTTTTCAAATTGCCTCCCATACTTTGAAAATGGTTACAACTAACTCCTTGTCGTCCAACTCCGTTAATTTTTTGGGCAAGTCGTTAGTCATGTGTATGGCACATGATTTAGAGTAAGGGAAATTTGGTCAATTGTGAAATTTTGAAACCCTAAAATCTATTTTCTTTTCTTTCCCTAAAATTATTTTTGACCAAATTGCCCTTACTTTAAGTCACCTGCCATGCACGTGACTAATGGCTCCCCTAAAAAATTAACGGAGTTGGACGACAGGGGGTTAGTTATAGTTGTTTTTAAAGTCTGGGAGGCAATTTGAAAAAAAATGAAGTATTGGAGGTGAAGCGTTGGGGAGGGTATAGTTCGGGGGGGGGGGGGGGGGGGGGAGCAAGCATAATTAACTCTAATTATTATTCAATGCAAACCTTTTATTTTCTTCTACATAGCTCATTTCCATATAAAACACTCGCAAGCACTCTTTCTTCTCGCAAAAAATTCACCTCCATCACTCAGTGTTGGAATTTTTTTGACATGATGTCAAATTGTGTTCATGTTAAAATTTTGACTCGTGTTGTCATGTTATTCGTATTTTTAACGATATATATATTCATGTGTTTGTGTATTATTGTGTTCAATTGCAAGATAAATTTATTGACCATGATAGTCATGTTGTGATACGTTTCAAATTGGTTGTGTTCACGTTAGGTAAAAAAACATGATTTCACATTGTGTTCGTGTCCAAGTGATGATTTACTTGTCGTATCATGCTCAAACACAATCTAAAAACATGAATTGACATCCATAATTACTTTAGATTCAACTTCTATAATATTATTTCTTACTTAATTTTTTGTTTTGATTGATTTGAATTTTACTATTACTTGGTTGTTGAATTGTCACCCTTTGTTTGGGCATTGGGAATTTGAAGGAAGTCGAAAAAAAAATTAGATACAGATTAAAAGGGAGTGATGGCCATGCCTTCATTTATGAGGAGATATAGATTATTTTTTTATATTTCAGACTATCTTAAATTTTTACAAATAATTTGTTAGTATACACACTTTGTTAAATTTGAGAATGCTGGGATTCTATGGAATGAATTGTATACTAGTCAACCACACACAAATTCAATTTTATCAAATTTTTATCTCTGATTGAATTAAGTGTGCATACAAAGATGTGGTCCAATTTTAAATTCAATAAATCAAACATGCAGATACTTGAAATAGTAAGGGAAAATCCCTAAAAATGTAAAAACCTTTATGCAGGACTATACTAGATTTGATAGACACTGCCGACTTACAAACTACTTAGAACAACTAAGTATGATGCGCGGTTCTTCAAATCTTCAACGACAATGACACATCCCACCACCACCCACAAAAGCAATCTTCCATCAGTATTCACCGATCAATCTCTGTCTTCAGCAGTAGAGCCTCTGCTCCACAAATCAACAATAGAGATTAATCTCTACAAGAGTTTTTGAACTAAAAAGGTTGTTCTTGATTTAATAAAGTGACTTTTAAGTTTTCATGGGGTTTGGAATAATATTAGAAGTGTTTGATCACAAATAAAATGGTGTGAAAGGCTATCAAAATGAGTTCATATATACTTTAATCCCGCATCTCTATTTATAAGGAAAGTAGTTTCAAAAGGATAAATATTAGATACTTGGATAAGATTTAATATAAAAAACAAAATCTTTCGCGTCCGTTCGAGCAACAAGTACCTCGTTCGAACGACACACCCACATTCATTCGATCAGGTATCTAACGACATATCGAACGAGATTACAGAGCTTTATGAAAAAGCACCATGTTCGATCATTGGAAGGCTCATTCTAATGACCTACCCATTCTCGTTTGAACGACTTTTAACGAGGCTTTTAATGAGATTTCGGAGCTTGATCAAATGCGTCGATCCGGATTTCATTCGACCCAAAAGAACTCGTTCTAATGATATTACATAGCTCATTCAAACGACAAGACATTCTCTTTTAATGGGTTGGCAAGTTTTTCAATTTTTTCTTAAAAACATTTTGAAATAGAAACTTATAAAAAATTATAAAACCCCTTGAAAAATAAGGCTTTACCAAATGCATCCATCACTTTTACTAAATGTTGTTGAGACGTACGATTCTTCAATCTTCCAGAAGTCTTCAACTTTGTCTTCGAATTCATAGAAGTAGTTAAGAAGGTGCAGTGTATTTATAACAAGATAAGCTAAAATAAAATAAACTAAGCAATTATAAAACTTGATCTTACGAATTTCCCCCTTTGACTATTCTGGTACAAGATACAAACTGAAGCCAAACTGAAGCCTAAAGACTACTACAATAAATATCCTCCCAAATCAAGAAATAGAAATGCATTCTTGTAGGATTCTTCAACTAAAATTGTTCTTTTCTTTGGCTAGCTTTGTGTTCATCTTGTGCGGGTCCAAGAAATCCCCATTTAGGCAGAACATTCTACACATATGAGACAGTACGAGTTTTAAAAGATAAATAAAATTTCCCTTAATTTATTCTCCCACTTTTTTTCCGTAATAGACCAAGGAGTAGAAACTAATTATGTAATATAAGCATCACATGAAGAAGTAACATATCATCACAAAGATAATCAATTAATGCACATATAATGGTAATCTCAAAAAAGTATAAAAAAAAAGGAAACCCAAAGAACACATGCCTCTATTTTTTAAACTTTTTCAAAAAAATTCACATATAAGATATGAAAAAAATATATAGGTACAAAAACACATAGTCATGATGGAATAACACAAAAATATCCGAATTGCGAAAACGAAATGTAATTGTATGAACATTTTCCATAGGCAAATAAACATAAAAGATTATAACATAGGTGGACAAAATCATGAGACAATTATAAAGAAAGAACTTAAAGTTTACCTTGATTATAAAATTGTGAGCTGAAATTAAATTGATTGAACTTATTGTATATGACACGAACTTAAATGATTCTTACACCAATAATGCCAAACTATTTAACGTTTTTCAATCAAGCCCATTGTGCAAACCCATTGATCTTTTACTTTTTAATTCCCTCAATATCTATCATATATAAGAAGTCACTCTCAAATATTTTAAAGAAATCATAATGCTCATATGTAGCGAAAAATCAATGAATCTTAAAATAAATGGCCTTGGCACTTTTGTTTTTGTCTGTCATTAATCTTTCTAGGCTCTTTTATGCAATGGTGGCTTTTAACGCAAAGAATATTTTAATCTTTCATAACCCCTTTCCATCGCTTAACATAAAACAATATTTTTCGAGAAAATCCGAGCAATATATCTCTTTTCACATTTGGTTCGTTATTAAGCAGAATAGAGATGAGAACATCGTATTCGACAAATGATAAGTAAGCCCAATGTTCATAGAGTTCGTGCACGTGTACAATAAAGGTGACAAGGAGTCTAACATGCAGAAAGTAATCATTAATGATCAACGTAATGATATTCACACATTATTAAGTACACTATTGAAACAAAGTCAAGTCTCGAAACACTACGAAAAAGTCAAGTGAATGGATAACTTAGGAGTGATTCGAATATTTTAAATGTTCATCCATATATGGTAAAAAACAAAAATAAAAAACCATTTTTGTCTTTTTCAAAAAATTTATTAAATAAAATCTTTTTCACTTTTCAACCTTTTTCCAGAAAAATAAACTTATTTTTTAATTTTTCTAAATATATAAAAAAGAAAAGCATATATATACAATGACAATACATATTAATAATAGGATAATGAGATATGAAAACAATAAATATCATATACTAGATAAAGTACTTGAACTCAATCAACGGTGCAAATACCCAAAGATTTCATAAGATCCTCAAATCTAGGGGCATCTAAAGGTTTCATGCAAATATCAAACAACTGACGTTCGGTGATCATAAAGCTCAAGTAAATGGCCTTCTCCCCAACAAGATCACGTATAAAATGCTCATGTATCCTAATGTGCTTTATGCGTAGGGCTCTAAATGGATATTCGAAAATTCGCATCCGTACGATATCTGAATCCGAATATGCGGATATTTATCCGAAAAAATGGAAACGGATACGAATATGGATACTTTATGAAAATATTCGAGAAAATGGATACGGATACAGATAATACTAGTATCCGACACGGATAATCCATATCCGATATGGAGTATCCATTTTACCGGATATCCGTTTTACCAGATATCCGTATCCGTCAAGCATATGTTTAAAATATTATTATTAATATTAGTATTAGCATTAGTATTACTAATAAAATAATATTAGAAAAAACCTGAATTGTTTATTCCCTAAAACAAAACAAACACATATTCCACTCAAAACAAAAACACACTAAAGTTATTATTTTATCGAGTATATTATAAAATGTCATTTATTATTATTTTATTGGGTATATTACCATGAAGTTATACTAAAGTTATAACACCCTATCACACACAACATACACCTACTAAAGAACATATATTCTACTCAGAACAAAAAAAATCCTAATTTCATTTTATTTCTCTTTCTTACAAAATAAGAGAAAAGAAACCCTCATTTCACTCCACAAAAACCTCATTCCACCACCTCCCCCTCCGCCGCATCAGCCCGCCGCTGCTCATCAACCCCTCCGCTGCGCATCAACTCCGTCGATGCGCATCCCCTCCTCTTGCAATAGAAAGTTAGCAATAATAGGTACATTCAAAATAAAAATGCAAATATATAACTGTATTTATATATTGTTCATGTGGTTGTTCATTAGTTTCCTTAATTATAAATAAAGATTATGAGAGAAACAAAAAAGTAAAGAGTCGATTTTGATTGCGATGAGAACTGAAGTTAACATCAGGTATATTATATACAAAATAAAAATGTATACTTACTAAAATAAAAATATCAGTATGTTTTGAAGACTAAAAGGTCCATGAGGTTATCATTCTAAAAAAATTGATTTAATGTTAAAGGTGCATATTTATATCTAATGTTATGGAATGTTATTGTTATTTTTTTTGGATGACTTTAAGCTTATATGGTTGTAAAGTATGGATGACTTTAAGTTATATTATTATTATGGAATGCTATAATTATTATGGAAGCCATAGTTTTTTTTATGTTAGGAGGTAGTAATTTTGTTATATATTTATTTATATTGGATTGGATATTTTAATCATTATTTTTTGCGATGGTTAAACAATGTAAACAGATACGGATATTATCCGAATCCGAGGTATCCGAGTGGATACAAAGATTGATAGTTTTTTTAACTATCCGGGCGGATACGGATATGAAAAATATGGTATCCGATCCATATCCGTCCGTTTACCACCCCTATTTATGCGCCAATATTGGACTGAATTACGAATATATGGATCTCACTCGTATTATCACAAGAAATATTGCACATGAGGATGATATTTACGATGATGTTGATGAGTATGAGCCTATCCATGAAGATAACTCTCATAATGAGACTATTCCAACATCTAGTGATTCAGATGTTGACCCATTATATATTCATGCAACTAGTAAAAAGAAGTCATCTCTGGTTATGACGGGGGGACAGAAGAAACTTAGACACCTCAAGAACTTTAAGGACCATATTTCATTTGAAATATTGATTGATTCAATGCTAAATTACCATATTACGTGTTTAACTTTTCAAAACATATCATATTTGCTTGTTTAGAAATAATATTCGTGGCATTGCAAGTTAAACGAGGCCAAGATTAATGGAAGGTCATTGAAAGATTTGAGTGAAGGAGTGCTTGCGAGGGTGTAAATTGTGGGTTTGATCAAATACAACCATCAATACATTGATTACGCATTGGTTCGACGTTCATTGAACGATGGCAGACGAAGAAAAAAAGTTTTCAGATGCCATTTGGGGAGATAACTATCACGTTGGATGATGTTGATAAAATATTATAGGTCCCTATAGTTGATGATTCAATATATGGAGAAGACGATGGGAATAAATTACCCAAAATGATTGATTTGTTGATCGAGTGTTTAGGAGTTAGAAAGCCCGATGCTGAAGAAGAGTGTAGATATGCATATGCAGTCCGGTTGAATTAGATTATAACGAATTTTAAGATAGGACTCAAAATAAAATATATATTTATTATCTGCAAGTATTGAAGGATTTGAATAAGGTGGGCCAATTTGCATGGGGCATGAGAATCGTTGCTCACCTATATAAACAACTTGGATTTGTATTAAGGTCAAATGTGAAGCAAATGAGCGGATCCCTATTGCAGGTAACAATAATTAGTATACCTAATTTTTTTTTATATATCAATCCATTTTAATATTAATTATTTTTTTATTGTTTTAATTATGGGTTTATGAACACTTCAATGGGCTGGTGGCATGCCACAAAATGGAGTTTGACTACACCACGTTACACACTGGTGACACGCAATGAAAGTTGTAGAACATCTTGACGATTTGGTAGCAAGCAATGTAAGTTCTTTATACTTAATTATGCTTTGCTTATTTTGTAAGTACATATGGCATTCTTTATACTTAATTTGTATGTTTAAGTGTGGGTGATTTGGGATCCTTATAAGGATGAGAGGGGTGCATACCCATCCTAAGAGGTTGCACTCTGTAGTGACATTATCATTTGCTTCGATGTTGCTGAGCCTTACGATCCAGAATGAGTTCTTAGGCAATTATGACGTCTGCAAATCATCCCAGGACCCAATGATCCTTATAAGAGGAACAAAGCTGAAATATATAAGATGAAGTTTGACATTCAAATTTGATGTCAAGAAAATTGGCAAGACCACTTATTATCGCAGAAGTCACGTTCAGAATCAGTCACTTCCCCATGGGATTGTAGCGAGAATTCCATGCAATGGTTATTCGCATCCGATAGTCTAGAACCCCACCAATCGACAGTCCGATTCAATAAAAACGTCACTAGTAAGAATAATTATACACCATCATTATAAAATACATATAATTTAACGATTTATCATAAATAATTTTATTCAATAGGCAGAAGAAGTTCACAGAACAATGGAATTACTGCGGAGAACATCAAAGAAGGTGATATAGCAAATACGACTACATTACGTGGATGAGCTAATGAAGCATACCAAATACTTACAACAACAACCGAGGGACAACACTTTGACACTAAAAAGGATAAGGGGGAGAGAAAGAAAAAAAAGAAGGTAAGAGAAGAGGAGGTGACAAAGAGACAAGGAGGGAAAAGAAAAAGAAGATAAATTTGGATGTTTATTGCTAGACTTGTGAAAGTTTGAAGTTGTTAAGTAGGGAAATTTTGTAGTTATTAAATTATTATCTTGTGAAATTATTAAGTTATAAAGTTGGAAATTTTTATACTCTTTAAATTGTTATGTTCTGAAATTGTTAAGTTGTGAAGTTGTTGAAATTATTAACTTGTGAAGTTATTGAAATTGTGAGCTTCATATATAAATTGTTATCTTATGAAATTCTAAAAGTTTGTTGGTTGAATTATAAAGTATTTGAATTGTGAAAAGATAAAATGAAATTTATATTGTGAAAGGTTTTTGGCTAAATTGTGAAGTAGTTAAATTATTGGTTGAAAGTTTGTTGGACTTTGTTGAGTATGCGACGTTCAGTTGAAATTTTTGAAAAATTATTACATATAATATACAAATGTTCGGGATGAATAACCCAAATAATAGACAACAAGTCGACATTAAACAAATGGACAAAAAATAATTTTTAAAAAAATAACTAAGTATCCATTCGGCACAAAGAATAAGAGTAACATGCATTTCACTCGGTCTTTATGTGATGAAATTGTGACATTGTTTCTCCATGTAGGACCAAATTGGATGAGTTTAGTTAGTGGTAATCCACTATTAGAATACCCCGAATGGAGGTTCATGTTTCGGCACAAACCCAACGAACAATAGATACTTTTCATATAATTTAACCAAGTATTCATTCGACACAAAGACCACGAGCAAATTTATTGAACTCGGTATATATGTGACGAATGAAGGCTCATGTTTTAGTATAAGTGCCACGACTTAAGTTTTTTCGTACTTTTTCATTATTGAAGCACGTATGTGTTGGGGAATTAATCCTTAATTATTCATTATTTATACAAGTAAGTTTAAGTGAATTAATCCATAATATTCCACATTCTTTCATTATTCATGGAACAAAAATAATTGTACAACATCAAAGTAAGTTAAACATGGCATTGACAAGCAACTTAAAGTTGTTCCACTAGTAACTTTTTTTGCATATATTTTCAACAACTTTACACATGATATTAACAAACAAATTAGAGTTGATATTTACATATTACAAAAAATATTCCTCACTTCTTACACATTAAGTTATATGCGTATAAAAAGGAAAATATATTCCGCATTTCCTACGTACCACATTTAGTTACATGTGTACAAAAAGATAAAAATATCCCTCACTAGTTGATTTGAATTGGTACATCATGTGTCACTACATCCTTCGGGAACATCTTCTTAAATTCACCAATTCAGTCAACATATTTATCAATCTAATACTTGGATTAAGGTAAGGCTTTACTATACTAGTAACTTTCAATCAGTGGCAATGGACAACCATACTTTAACTTTAGTCGGACAAAATGATCCCACATATAAGAGCCATTTTCACAAACATAGGAAAATTTTGCGCGTTCCCTTTTCATGGGTAAATACATAAGGCAACTTCACCTCTCACATTTCTCCACTCATCATTCTCGGACCAATCCCTCAAACAGCTAGACACACATCTAAAGCCGCAATTGCCATCTATATCTACATCCATAATTTTTTCTATAAAAGATCTATAAAATTGTGGTATTTCCTTGACGTACTTCATGTTTGTGGGTGTGTATTTAGGGCACCACGGGGCTGGGTGTGTAAACATTGTAAAATCAATGTTCTTTTTAGATTTTTAAACTACAAAATTTTCCTTCTCGGTCGATTCCCTACTGTATTCGAAAGTATATGAATCTCGTGTTTTTTCTAATGAGTCGTTGGCCGACTCTTACCTTTCTTAACGTGGACACCTCGAATAGCCTCGTAATAACAAGACACCCTATATCTTTCAACTTAAGTAACATGGCTTTGTGCTCATCTTTAACTAACCCTTCCCACCTCTTTTTGAATAACATCATTAGTGATTCATAATCAACCATATAATACTTAGGTAGATCAGTAACCATAATTAATTTGTGATACTTGTAATACCCCGTATTTTTATGACTTTTAAATTTAGGAATTTATTAAATTTAATTGAGATAAATTAATTTAATTTTAATCCGGAAAGTTATTTTAAATATTTACTAGCGTGACGAGAGTTAGTAATTATTGAAAATTTGTTGATTGTTACTAGATGAGTATAGTAATATATGAGATTTATTTTATAAAAATTGTCACGAGTGAATAAAAAGACAATTTTAAAAATTTAAGTTGGGACGCGCCCGTGTCGTGTCGGGACTAAATGTTGATTAATAAAAGTGAATAAATTATAAGTTGCTCGTATGGTCATTTTGAGTGCGTCAAAGTGTCCGGAAGGGTTGAGATAGTAAAAAAAATGTACCCGGGGGTTTAGTTTGGGTCTATGGGGCGTTTTTAGGCCTATTTAGTACCCCAAGAGGGTGTTTTGGACATTTCGTAATTATGGGTAATTAAACCCACGAATTTGCTAGGGTTATATCAAATGGTAAGTGTTTTCTTCTAGGGTTAGCTTAACCAAAAACTAATGACGGCCATTGGAGAGGGAAAAGCTTTCCAAGGAGTTCTAGGCCAAGAATTCCTCCGGTAGCACCGCCGTCACCGTCAAATGGTAGATCGCGCAACGAGGATCTCGACCACACCAAATTCCTCCACAAATCAAAACTCTGAAAGTTTAGGCAAGTATCTATCTTGTTATAATCAAGTTAATGCTCTTTTATATTAGTCTAGGGCTGATTAGGATTAGTGTTCTTGAAAGAAAATACTAATTAGAGACAAAAATCACATGTTGTAGAGGTAAAAGATTATATTCTGGAAATCCATTTCATTTGTAGAGGTTGAACCACGAATTTCCATGTGTTAGTGATAGAAAATCTGGAAAAAGAATGGAAGAAATTAAGCTAAAAAAAATATTAGGGTTCTTGAGACTTATAAAGATTTTTACCCTTTTATCTTGTTATAGATGATGAAAACTCGCATGTGTTACGTAGGATATTGTCTATATGGGTATAAAACACTTGTAGTATCATTGGTTGGGAGTTTGGGACTGAAACATGATGATTTGGAGGTGTTTGGGGTAAGAATTCCGTAGCTGGGTTTTTTGCAGTTTCGCCATAACTGCTTGATCGATCGATCGATCCCAGAGCATCGATCGATCGACCCCCTTTCATCGATCGATCGACCCCTCCTGGAAAACTGCATTTTTGCTCGTGTTAGCTTAATCCGATTTAATGCGTAGTAAACCTTGATTAGGGTTGCTAGAACTTAATGAAACATAAAAAGGACCAGTAGGGTCAAGATAAATCCCGTTAAGTGGGACTTTAATGTGAAGGGAAATAAAGGATAAACGGGGAGATATTCATACTTAGAAAATCATACGTGTGTTGATTTAATAATCGAAATTTCTAGGAAGTTGGAGTAGAAGGTAAGTGAGGGCCTACTGAAATTGTACTTAAGTAAAGATAATACTTCGAGAGACGAGAAGTGAGTTTAGAATGACTTAATTACGAGAATAAAATGAATGAGTCCGTTATATGAAATAATCGAGTAAAATGTGTAATAACGGATAATTATAATTATGAGTCGTGAGCGCACCTAATTTAATAATGTGAATGTGAATACATATTTATATATGACGGTGTGATTGTGCATATATTATTTCTGTGTAAAAATCGTACCCGACCTACTTGCTATAAAACGGGGGTTTTCGCGCCGGGACAGTCTTATCTCGATGGGACCTTTATGGGGGATATTGACTTGTACCCTAGAACATAGGATTCCCTGGTACAGGCTATCTGATTGATAGTCAGACGGGCCTAAGAGACGTATGGGTATGTGCTGACCTCTTAGGATCGGGAACTATGCTTCGCCTCCATTTGTATGTGTTTTGTGTTAATATAGTTCGAGAGTGATTCCGAACTAGTATTCCCTTAGTATGAGAGATACGGGGACTTGATAGCAGAGTGTTCCAACACCATAGTTTTTATGTGGGGTGCCGTTAGTATATATGTATTATATGAGTGATTGGTATATATATACTTATTTATGGAAACTTTGCACCATAGATTATATGTGGGGTGCCGTTTGTATATATATTACATGTGTAACTAATATATATACGTATATCTATATGAGAACTTTCTACTAGGTGGAATAGTAGTTAAGTTATGTATAAATTCTTCAACTTCACTATAAGTATTCAGAAACATTATAACGATAAGGAATTATTCTAAATAACGTAAGAAATCTTGAAAAGATAGATTTTTCTAAAGTGAATATCATAACCTAAATTTCATGTATTAAGACTTATGGAGAATAAGTTAGGGAGATGTATGGGATTCATTAGTACTGTAGACGTGCACACTAGATGAGAGGTGAGAATTCTCAAGAGAGTGTCGCATACTAATATGACTGTTGCATTAGCCGGTAAGCATTTTAAATACTTGCTAAACTATTTTTAAAAATTGTTTTACAATCTGACTCTGACTCGTTTGCTGTTATCTCTGCTCTCTTGTGTGTGTATATATATATATATATTACAGGTGCCAGCCACAGGGACGTCATGCTTAGGATTCTTTGGATGAAACGTGCTGTAGCTTTTGTGGGAGTTGCAGGCCATTGCTTAGACGACCTCATTGTTGACTCCATTTCTAGTTCAGTTTTATCCAGTGGGGCATGTGTCGCCCTTTTCCCATTATTTAGTTGGTTTTGTCAGAGATTGTAATTCTTTTACTTTCAATATATTTATTTCGGGATTTATTACTGTTAGGATGTTTTCCTTTAGTGTTTTAAAGTTGGGATTTCTTATTGATGGTTAAACTCTTGAATGTTCATTTTTATTCTTATACTTAATGTGTGACTTTTAAAATGTTAATTGGTTAAAGGTTTTATAAATGGATTTAATAAAATGGAAATAAGGTTTTAAATGGTTTTGACACTTAGCTTAATTAATCAGGAGGTTTAAATTTGAAAATTTTCATTTGCGACAGTGATGCTAAGAATGAACCAACTGTTCACCTAGATTTTAATTTAATAAAGGAGTGATCGCCCGGTATTTAATTAGGCGGATTGTCACAATACTGACCATCCAATTCAGCCCAAAATATAACCCCACCATCTATTTGGGTAATGAAAAACTTGTTAACATAAGGTATGCCATATATATTGCATAACACATGGTCACACGATTTAAAGTCATGCCAAAATTATCACATTTATTTAGATCCTCGAGAATTAAGTCCATTGCATAATGTAAAGCCTGACCAATGAGATCACGTAACAAAGGAGATTGTGTGAGTGATCAGTTTTCTATAAGGGATTCTCAAAAGTCCTTCTTAATTTTTGCAAATTCCAATTCAATGAGATTGTGCACACCGGCCCACATTGAGTCAAAGGATAGTTGAGAATTATCCAAGTGGTGCTTAAGTTTAGCATAATTACCTTCACACCGATTTGTTGTTCGGTTACCGGGATGTTGTATCATATTTGTCCACCCATAAATGAAGGTTTCCTTCAAGTTATACAATATATATTCAATGTATTTTAGATTATTGGGTTATGTCACCCAAACCACATGGAATAATAACCAAGATTCATTAAAATCTTGCTATGTTGGAGATTGAACCAAATAAACCAAATCTTTTAAGATTATTTTTAATAATTCTTCATCATGAATCTCTTTCTAAGTATGGTTTTCCACATTGCGGGAAACGTGGAAAGTGCATAATGTGTATCTAGCCACGGGGAAAACTACCCGTAATGGATTCATGCACGCGTACTCACGATCGGTGATAAAGACATCAGGGCATACAAATGGATCGAATAATGTTGTCAACTGGACCAAAGCCAAATAATAGTTCTCATCTTTCTCTGTTACTAAAAAAAGGCAAAAATAGTGTTAAAGGTGCGTCCGCACGAGGTTACACCTACCATCTCAAACAACGACATCGTGGATATGTTTGTCTTGTAAGTGCAATTGATGATGACAACTGAGGAAAAACACTTTGCTAATAAAATGAATGTCGAGTAAGCCCAAGATATGCCTTCCACCTTCACTGTCGATTCATCCATACGATACTAGTAAACATAATGCTTGTCGCTAAGCAATTTCATTAATTGTTGCATCGTCGTTCTCCCCTCACGTTCTCCAAACCTTAGTTTTAACTTAGTATTGTAGTTTGTCTTCATCGTTTACACATTACTTAAATGCCGACTTTTTATCATCGTTAGAACGACGACTGGCTTCACACCACTCAACGACATTGTTTCAATATTTTTTCTTTCTTTTGCAGCAAGACACCTTACGTATGGATGCCTAACTAATGTTTTGGGCAAATGGTGACTGTGAATTCCATTTACAGCTTATAAGATTCAATGACCATCATCAAGTGGGATGACCTTCAATAGAAACAAACAATTGCACTTTTTAGTGGTAGTATCTCTCTTTCACTTCTTCTCACCCTGACTTTCTAATTCGTTCTCACTCTTCTTCCTATGATGGTCTCTATACTCCCCTCCACTCTTACAACCCAAATATGCATGTCTCTATACTCCCCTATACTCACCAAGGGACATGTATATTTGAATGTGCAAAAATTATTTAAATTATGTAATGATCCTTAGCAAAAAAAAGTAAAAAATTTGTGTGATATAGCCATGTCAATGGGTCGGGTCTAGCCCGGACCCGATCCGAACCCGAAACTTACAATAGGGTCTGAACATATTTTTTTGCCCCGAGATCCGAAGACTCGAATACCAGCCCCTACCAATCATATACATTATTTTACTAATCATATAGTATAATATATTAAAATATATTTTAATCTAAGATTTAAAAACAAATAAGGGGGATAAAATAAAAATAAATATAAAATAAATGTATATATCTGACCCGATCCGATACGAATCCGAATCTGAATTTAATATTATAGATCCGATTAAATACTGATCCCGATCCGAATCCAACTAAATATATATTAAATAGATTTGAATCTTTCTAAATTCAGTCTGAATTTTACCGTTTACTGCGTAGTATGATATTATAAATTAATAATTGAAAATAGTAGCTTTCTTGAAAGAAAAAATATATGTTTTGTTGACTAAGAATGTAACATTAAAAAGAGGGAAAAACATTCCATTGGTGAGGCAACAAACTAAAGTGGTTCACCGACACGTTTACAAAGTATTTATGACCTTCCTTATCCCCTGTCAACGTTCAACTTTCTAACTTTCAATTTCCACAAAAATCTAATAATTCCATCTAACACTCTTCAAAACCACTATAAATATCTCTCTGTCTCTCTCTCTGGTCTTGGGTTTCATTTTCGTTTCTTGTACGTTTTATTCAGGTGCATACATTTTAGCTCATTTTATCTCTTTTCTAGCTAATTGCTTAACTACATGAATGAAAAAAAGTTTATATTAATAGCTATAATTTTTGTGTGTCAATTTTAGTTTGCTGCATTTTGTTGTAGGTATGTGCATACATCTGCTAGCTACTATCTCTTGAGTTATGCTTTTGGCCCCCGTTAGTTATACCCATATGAGATTTAGCACCCAAATAAAAACTATTGTATGTTTGGCTCTCATTTTTCACTTTTAGCGACACTTTTTTTATTTTTTTGATATTTTTAGGAATTTTTTTGCCAAAAAATGATGCTAAAAGTGAAGAACGGGGTCAAATATATAATTGTTTTTAATTTTTAATTGGGGTTAAAACTCAAAAAGTATAACTAGTGGGGGGTTTTGATCCCCGTTAGTTATACCCATTTGGGATTTAGCCGCCGGTTAAAAACTATTATATGTTTGATCCTCATTTTTCACTTTTAACGGCATTTTTTAATATTTAAATGCCGTTAAAAGTGAAAAATGGAGGTCAAACGTGCAATAGTTTTTAAATTTTTAATTTTGTGGTCAAATTCAAATAGGTATAACTAATGGGGGCCTACGTTTTACCTCATTTTATCTCTTTTCTACCTAATTGCTTAGCTACCTGAATGAAAAAAAGTTTATATAAATAGCTATAATTTTTGTGTGTCAGTTTTAGTTTGTTGCATTTTGTTGTAGGTATGTGCATACATCTGCTGGCTACTATCTCTTGTGTTATGTTTTACTTATTCAGGTTTAGTTAAAATTTACGGTTATTTGGTTTTTGGCCCGTGTTAGTTATACCCATTTGAGATTTAGCCCCCAGATAAAAACTATTGTATGTTTGGCTCTCATTTTTCACTTTTAGCGGCACTTTTTTTTTTTGATATTTTTAGGAACAATTTTTGCCAAAAAGTGATGTTAAAAGTGAAGAATGAGGGTTAAAATATATAATAGTTTTTGATTTTTAATTGGGGGTTAAAACTCAAAGCGTATAACCGGGGGGGGGGGGGGGGGGGCTAAAACCCAAATCTTGGGTTTTGGTCCCCGTTAGTTATACCCATTTGGGATTTAGCTGCCGGTTAAAAATTATTGTATGTTTGACCCTCATTTTTCACTTTTAACGACATTTTTTTATAATTTTAGGAACAATTTTTTTCCGGAAAGTGTCGCTAAAAGTGAAAAATGGAGGTCAAACATACAATAGTTTTTAATTTTTAATTTTGGGGTCAAATCCAAACGGGTGTAACTAGTGGGGGCCTACGTTTTACCTCATTTTCTCTCTTTTCTACCTAATTGTTTAGCTACATGAATGAAAAAAAGTTTATATTAACAGCTATAATTTTTGTGTCAGTTTTAGTTTGTTGCATTTTTGTTGTAGGTATGTGCATACATCTGCTAGCTACTATCTGGTGTTATGTTTTAGTTATTCAGGTTTAATGTAAAATTTAGGTTTATTTGTTTTTTGCCCCCCGTTCGTGATACCCATTTGAGATTTGTCTCCTAGATAAAAACTATTGTATGTTTGGCTCTCATTTTTCACTTTTAGTGGCACTTTTTTTTTATTATATATTTTTAGGAACAATTTTTGCCAAAAAGTGATGTTAAAAGTGAAGAATGGGGTAAAATATATAATAGTTTTTAATTTTTAATTGGGGGTTAAAACTCATAGTATAACTAGTGGGGGCTAAAACCCAAATCTTGGGTTTTGGGTCCCCCTTAGTTATACCCATTTGGGATTTAGCTGCAGGTAAAAAATTATTGTATGTTTGACCCTTATTTTTTACTTTTAATGATATTTTTTTATATTTTTAGTAGCAATTTTTCTTCCTGAAAGTGTCGCTAAAAGTGAAAAGTGGAGGTCAAACGTACAATAGTTTTTAATTTTGGGGTTTAATCTAAACGGGTATAACTAGTGGGGGCCTACGTTTTACGGTCTACTGGTCTACGAGATTACTGTTTAGCAAACGAGCTGAGAAGTCTCACCTACGATCTGCTCTATAAGACACCTCAATAAGGAAAAATCAAAGAAAGGATGAGGCAACGTAGGCAGTTCCATCCACATCTATTCAATTCGTTATTCCATTCCGGCTGCTTTCAGTAGAATCTTCGTTCTCGGTAGTTGATTCCTAGCCCCCAGTTTGACTAACTTCTCTTTCCTTCTTTTATGCGGGCATCAAAGTTGAGGCAGGATCCGAATAAGAAGGCCATTCCCTTTGAATGATTGAGATCCTTGGCATCAGATGCTAGCTGCTAGCTTCTTCTCTGTCTTCCTACTTTGAACTCTGACTTCGCTTTAGGAGTGTTTCGAAGTGCTTCCCAAGTGCGAGTGCAACGATTAGTAGGTTGATTGGGGCAGGCTTCGTTCTTTCACTCGTATTAGCTAAAGAAAGAGGCGAAGGAAGCAAGCCAACCAGTCAGCGATCACCTCCGTCCCTCTACAATAGGAATTTCCTTCTCCCTTGCCTTTCTTTAACTAGCGGTTGGTTAAGTCAGTCTTTCAAGTCAAAAGTCAAGTGGGAAGGAGTAAGTGGTCTTCCGTTCCGGTCGTACTCGATTCAATTGAATTGCCTTTGATTTTGGAAACTAATGCTACTAAAAAAGGAAAAGAAGTCCGCTTTTTCTAGCGCTTTCTTCGTCAGTCAAGTCAAGGCAAGTGAAGTGGGCATGTGGTCTCCGTATAAAACTCTTTCTATTCTCGTTTCCCGTCTTTTCTAAAACTCCCCCAATAAAGAGGCGCATCAAAAAGCTTGCTTAGCTACATGAATGAAAAAAAGTTTATATTAACAGCTATAATTTTTGTGTGTCAATTTTTGTTTGTTGCATTTTGTTGTAGGTATGTGCATACATCTGCTAGCTACTATCTCTTGTGTTATGTTTTAGTTATTCAGGTTTAGTGTAAAATTTAGGATTATTTGGTTTTTGGCCCGCGTTAGTCATACCCATTTGAGATTTAGCCGCAAAATAAAAACTATTTTATGTTTGGTTCTCATTTTTCACTTTTAGCGGCACTTTTTTTTTTATATTTTTTTATATTTTTAGGAACAATTTTTGGCAAAAAGTGATGCTAAAAGTGAAGAATGGGGGTCAAATATATAATAGTTTTTAATTTTTAATCGGGGGTTAAAACTCAAAAAGTATAACTGGTGGGGACTAAAACCCAAATCTTGGGTTTTGGTCCCCGTTAGTTATACCCATTTGGGATTTAGCTGCCAGTTAAAAATTATTGTATGTTTGACCCTCATTTTTCACTTTTAACGACATTTTTTGATAATTTAGGAACAATTTTTTTCTGGAAAGTGTCGCTAAAAGTGAAAAATGGAGGTCAAACGTACAATAGTTTTTAATTTTTAATTTTGGGGTCAAATCCAAACGGGTGTAACTAGTGGGGGCCTACGTTTTACCTCATTTTCTTTCTTTTCTACCTAATTGCTTAGCTACATGAATGAAAAAAATTTATATTAACAGCTATAATTTTTGTGTCAGTTTTAGTTTGTTGCATTTTTGTTGTAGGTATGTGCATACATCTGCTAGCTACTATCTGGTGTTATGTTTTAGTTATTCAGGTTTAGTGTAAAATTTAGGATTATTTGTTTTTTGCCCCCCCGTTCGTGATACCCATTTGAGATTTAGCCCCTAGATAAAAACTATTGTATGTTTGGCTCTCATTTTTCACTTTTAGTGGCATTTATAGAACAATTTTTTGATATTTTTAGGAACACTTCTTTCCAAAAAGTGTAAAAGTGATAATGGGGCCAAACATACAATAGTTTTTAATTTTTAAATGGGGGTCAAAACTCAAAGGGTATAAATAGTGGGGGATAAAACCCAAATCTTGGGTTTTGGTCCCCGTTAGTTATACCCATTTGGGATTTTTAGCCCCCAATTAATAACTATTGTATGTTTGGTTCTTATTTATCACGTCTAGCGACAGTTTTTGAATTTTTTTGATATTTTTAGGAACAATTTTTTTTTTCCAAAAAGTGTCACTAAAAGTGAAAAATGGGAGGCCAAATATACAATAGTTTTTAATTTATAATTTGGGGTCAAAACCCAAACGGGTATAACTAGCGGGGGCCAGAACCAAATAACCCTAACAGTAGTGTAAAAGCACGTCACAACTTTTCAAAAAGTGTTGCTAAAAGTGAAAAATGGGGGCTAAACATGCAATAGTTTTTAATTGGGGGCTAAATCTCAAATGGGTATAACTAATGGGGGCCAAAACCCAAATAACCCTAAAATACACCTTGATTATATCATCTTTCTCTTGCATTCAGAACTTTAAAATGATGTATCTTTTATTATACATATCCGATTTTTTTAAAAGTTATATTTTCGAAAAGCATTCGTCTAGATTTATCAAACAAGACTATATTCATTATTCAAAAGTTATATAGGTCGTACCTTGGTGCGTTGGCAAGTGCCCTCGCCCAAGTTGCGGTTGGTCTCGGGTTCGAGACATGGGAGCAGCCTCTCCATATATGGGGGTAAGGCCAGTCGACATTCGCCTCTCCTCTCCCATGCCAGACCCAGCAGTTAAGCGGGAGCCTTGTGCATTGGGTACGACTTTTTTTTTTTTACTTATATTACATGTGTTCGTGTCTTATTGACCTTATCAATTTCTACACTTTAAGTTGAATAGAAATCACTGGAGTGCAAAACAAGAAGTGCTACTCTTTGATCTTGACTATGTGCTAAATTTGATTGATTAAGTTTTTTCAGATTTTACTGCTTTCTATTAACACTTGTTACTTGGTAAAGAGATAAAAAGGGGAACTTGAGAAATAAGTTGTGTTTACATATGATATGTCCTAATTAGTCCCATCAAAATAAAGTTTTCCCATTATGTTCTATTACATGTTTTTCACTGGCAGTAAATATTGCTACATTACATATTTACCACGAGCAGTAAATATTACTACATGTTTTGCACAAGTTGCTTAGGTATTAAATACTTACTAGTTTTCTAATGGGACCTATTCGAGGAAGAAATGTTTTTAATGGGACCAAATGGACTATAGAAGGATTCATATGATCTATTTGACTATAAACTTAGTAAACGGGATCTATTGGTAATAATTCCATTAAAAAGGTTTTTTTGACTTTACCTATGAGATAATGCTGTAATTAGACATAATCCCTGCTTTTCAAATATTTAGACTTGCCCCCCATGTGCGTCATCCTGCTTGTTCCTTATGCATTCGTTAGGGGGGTTAAGTCTAATATTCGAAAAGCGGGAGGGTTATGTCTAAATACAGCATCAACCAACTTGTAATCCTGGATTTGCATGATTTTAAAAGTAACATATTGACATTCCAGATCAATTTCAGTAGATTAGTCCTTGTCAGATTTTAGCTCTATGGCCTTAATTAGGTCATGTCTGTTTATTTATGATGTCTAAATCTAAAAAATATGTTTGTTTGTTTTATGTCTAAACCTACTTTTACCTCTTAACCAATCAGAGGCAAATATAGTCCTTTCACTTGGCATCGTTTGCTTGATTTTTGAAATAACGTATTGTAATTCTGGATTTTCTTGATTTATGGAAATAAGATATTGGCATTCTGGATCACTAATTTATGAAAATAAGATATTGACATTGTGGATCAATCGCATTAAGATAGTCCTTGTCAATTTAAACGCGAGTTTGCTCTAAGGCCTTAGCAAGGTTGCTTTTGTTTTTTCATATGAAGTCTGAATCTGAAAAATATGTTTGTGAGTTTTATGTAACCTTTGCATGAACATGTTTGGTCAGATTCACACTTTAACCTCTTAACCAAGCATCGTTAGCCTTTATTTTTTTTTCCCTAAGAAATTAACACAGTTTGGTACCATTTGAGAGACATCAATTTTTTCTCCTAACTTCTCATTATGGCCTTTTTATCTATGGATTTTCCTTAATTAGTGCTTGCGTCTTCAGATTCACTGAATTTCACTTTAGCTCTTCTTCTTCGCTTAACATCTGTTTGGGTAAATTGCAAAGTTAGCCCCGAAGTTTGGTGTCATTCTTATTTTTGGACCTGATATTTCAAAAGTTGCAATGTTAACCTTTATCTTTGAAAATTCAAATTCATGCAATTTTAGCCCTCTGGCCAAAACTTGATTAGGCGACATAATGGAATGGATGACTAGGTACATTCTGTTAAGGAGATGTGAAGGAGGGCGAAAATTGTATCGATTTTCATACATAAGGGTTAACATTGAAACTTTTGAGATATCGCGCCCAAAATTGAAAATGACCCAAAACTTTATGGTTAATTTTACATTTTCCCTATCCTTCTTTCATTCATTCATGTGATTTTTTGTGTGCATTGGTCTTTACTGAATTTCTGACCAGGTTACATTATAGGGGAGAAAAACAAATGAACATGTTTGATGATGGATGGTAGATAATTTGTTATAGTTGGAGGTTTTAGATTGTTTTTTATGGGCGATAAATTGTTATAGTTGGAGGAGGTTTTAGATTGTTTTCTTCTCCTGGGCCTGGCCTTCTCTTTTTTCTTGTATATGCTTGTACTATGCTTTGCAGTTGAGGTTTCTTTCTAGACTTGATACCCTTGCTTTGGTAGATTATGGGAGAACCCTTGGGACTGGTAAAAGTGATTGTTGTGCAAGGAAAAAGTTTGGTGATCCGGGACTTCAAGAGTAGTGATCCTTATGTCATTCTGAAGCTGGGAAATCAGGTTAGTTTTTGCTCCATGTTTCTTCTTTTTTTGACTTTGGTATGTAATTAATTTACATTATAAAACTTTAATTCATTTGTTAGTTTTTTACTCCCGTACTTTTTTTTTGTCGTTGGCACCTTATGTGTTGATGATTGATACTTTCTGTGGTGAAACAATTTTTTTAACAAATGATGCAAATTAGAGAAGTACCAAAGCAAAGAAAATCTTCTTTGTTGTATTTTCCTTTCTTCCCCTTTTATATAACATTACTTAATTTTTTTTTTTCAAATTTATGTAATTTGTTGAAATACAATTGTTTGATATCTGGAATGCAATGAATAAAACTTTACTCATTAATAAACATTTGGAGGAGACTTACCTCATTATGGACATAAGTCATGTGACAAGTTTGCTAAAGAGACTACTGGTTTTTGTAGAATCAAAGGACAGGTCTTTTCCTTCCATTTTTTTTGGTTCTACGCCAAAATCAGTGCGTTACTAAAGGGGCTAAATGAGTGAATTTTATGACATTTCTCTTCCATTTTTAGGGACACAATGATGTTTTGTTATGATTTTCGAAATTCCATACTATGTATTTTATCTGCCATTCCATCAAGCACTTAGATAACTTACTTATATCTCTTGTGACAGACGGTGAAAACCAAGGTTATAAACAGTTGCCTCAATCCTATTTGGAATGAAGAACTTGCTCTCTCCATCACAGAACCAGTTGGAGTTCTAGAGTTGGTATGTTTCCAATCTCTCAATTTTCAAGTATTCTGTTCTGATTTGATGCTATCTTTATGTATATATCTATATTATTGAAGTCTGAGATTCCAATATGCTTTTGACTATCACAATTTTGATATCTTTCAGTTCTACCTTTTCCCAGTCGTGAATTGGTTGAATGTCCTATAGCAAGAACTGTCTCAAAGTTGTTATATATTTATTGAAGTTATATATCAAGCATAGAACTTTCTTTGAATTTTTCCATACCTATAGATCCAAATTTTGGTCAGTACAATGAGCCAATGTGGTCGACGCTAATGAATCAGAAATTATGGGTTTCTTAATGTCATTTTTAGCCATTCTATGTCTATCTTATAGACAAAACTCAAAAGTAAAAGTCACGACATTTTAATTTAGGAGGGTAGTTTGTACTGGGTAGAAATTAGAGTGAAAGCTTCTTAAAGGCCTCGATGTAACCTCTCCTAAAGAGCTTATACTGTAGCACAGAGACAGACAGACGTAAAGAGTTATGGATAATAGAGTGGGAGTAAGTACCCTGTCATAGAGTAAGCACCAGGTGTTGGAGGTGAAGTGGTGGTCTAAGAATGTAGTTAAGGCGGTGTACTTAAGAGTTAAGACAACTGGGAGTTAGGGATTTTTTGGGGAGTAATGAGTAGTTATGAGGTCCTCAGTAGGTGGAAGTTGTAACCCTTATTAATGAGTGGGGGTTGGAATTTATAGTGAGAGTGGTTATGATATCGGCTGTTGATATTGGCGAGTATTTTAACATTTTTTTAAAATTATTTTTGTGCATTAAATGGGAAGTGATTTATCTTTAACAGACAAGTAATCGAGTTGGGGTAGGTGGGGTTGAGGTGACATAAAGTGAGGTATTATCTTGGAGCTGTCCTGTTTCATTGAAGGTTTGGATAATGATGTTGTTCCTACGTGTATGGCAGACTCGAGACATTTTCGAGGGTTAGGTGTACGAGTTTATCGAACCTGGCGTGTTGATGGTCGAGGGATGTCAAACGAAACCTTACTCTCTATCCCACATTCCACTTACCCTCGAAGTTCCCAAGAAGGGTGTTGACTGGCCTCAGACGCCCCTTAAGTCCTCTTAAGTCCAGCTTGACTTAAGCTAAATAGGGTCCTGCTAAAGTCAAGGAACCCTTTGGGATAGGAGATCATGCCTGGTCTTTTACCTTTCGAAAGGGTGTTTAACCCTTGTGTGCCGTTGTTGTTTTCTTGACTGGTTCCTTCTTTGAGTAGGTGCCTGAACATTGAATGCTAATATGTTATTAGAAATGTTTAGTACTTTAATTGTTGGAGTGCTTGTGATTAGGTGAAAGACTGTATCGCGACTGGCTCTAGATCCCTTGAGTACTGTGGTTTATACATACCCACACAAACAATCTATCTTTTGATCCAAATTTTCTCAAGAATCAGCAAGTCTTATTGTTGAGATTGGTGTGTTGCTATTAATGGACGCTTGGTTGGTATGTTTGCGTTGTTAACCAAGACGATCAGGTGAAAAGATTCAGTCTTAAAAAATTGACTTGTCAGGAGTTATATGGCAGATCTTCTTGTTTCTTCCCCAAACTATTAGACTCAGTACAGAGCATCACAAGATAGGTGGATGGTTCACCGTTTCTGTTCTGCATCTTCACTGTGTTACTGTCTGACCCGCTTCATTACAAGTGTACAGTGTTATCATCTCATTGGTGCAATGAAAATGCTGATTCTATGCCTACATGCTTAGTTTAACATATTTTTTTAAAATTATTTTTATACATTTTTTTATTTTAATATAAAGATTTACAGTCCAACTCAGCTCCATATTCTTATCAAATTACTGGGTCTGCATGAATCATATTTCACCATTATGCTGTCTTCTCCTATATCTTTTCTTAATCCACAACCAGGGAATATCCATCTCATTTCCTTACAAGATTGACTAGAAGAAGAAAGAATCAATCTTTAACGGTCCATTTGGGGCATTTTCATTTTCTGATGTGGATCTTTCCACTTCAATTAACCAGCTAGTGCTGATCACGTTCTGGAATATTCCCATTTCTCATAATGGTCTTGAAGTTCCCTTTTCCTCACAAATTTTGTTTTTGTGATGATCCCCTTCTCTTTTAAACTCTAGTAGGCCGAAATCTAATGCCTATTTGGGTTTCTATTCTCATTCCAGTGGCATGGTTAGTCTGGCCCCTTGTAGAAATGTCCTTCAATCCTAGGCTCATGAATCGGGCCTTTGGAATTGGGTCGAACTGATTCTCTCCTTTAGGTTGGTCGTGGCCCGTGGGAGTGTGACTCTCTTTTTGAGTGCTTCTCTAGGCCCAAATTTAGGCTGGTGTATTTCTTTGGACAAAGGTAAGGGTGTCTCGATCAGCTCAGCTGTGTTTTTTTCTTTTCTTTCACGAGGTGCCAATTAAGTGGAGAGATTTTAACAGTAGTGGAGCTGTGGAGATGATCTCGAGGAATTTGAAGAGTAATGGAATTTTTTTTTTCTTTCTAAATTCTTGTTGTCCTTGGTTAACCCTTGGTGGATGATCCCTAGTGAGGGAGGTGATCAGTCTACTGAAGTTAACAATAATGCGTTAAAATCAGATGGAAACTTTTGCGAATTCTGGAACTCAAAGTAAGGAAAAGGGAGCACTTCAGTTATTTCATAATTTAAAAGATAATTGGAGTGAAGCAGGCGAAAAGGACAGACAGGAGGGGTGGGGGGGTGTTATTTAATCGTAGGAATGAAAGAGAGCGTGGTAGGGAGATCGATAAAAAAAGTGGGCGAAAAGGACAGACAAGATGAGGGGGATGGTTCTTAAAATTGTAGAGAGATCAATAAGATAACCCAGTACGATAGAGACTTAAAATTGGAATGCTTAGTTAAATAGGAAAGAACTTGGGGATGGGGGTGGGGGGAGGTCTTTAATAGGGGGTAAAAAGAGGAGTTTGAAGAAAGAATGATAAAAAACTAACAGTAAGGTAGAGAGGTAAATTTGGAATGCTAAATCAATTAGAAAGTCAGGAAGTAGTGAGGGAGGGGGGAAGGATTCAATGGGCAAAAAAGGAGAAAATGAAAATTCAGAACGTTGAGTTTTCAATTAAAGCTGTGTATGGTGTCTATACTTACCAGGATCATGCTCTGGATGGCGTCCCCTATTTTGCCATGTATTATTTTATCTATACTAGGAACAAGAGAGTTTTTTATCTCAAGGAAACGAAATAAATGGCGAAAAAGACTTCCCAGCCAAAAAAAAATATATATATAATAAAAGTATCGAATAGTGATTTATTTATCTTATTAATATGTGATATAGATTATATGAATTCCTAACCAACCCAGTCTACCCACACGGGCCACACAGGCTTAATCAGTGTATCATCAGAGTGAGCAACGCTCCAGGTGACATTTGTCTTGTCTGTGATAATGCTGGTGTTAAAGAGTTTTTATGTGGTTTCCTAAATATGTTTCTAGGTCAGTAGTTTCTTTTGTGGATTTTTGGCTAGAATCCTTGGGGTTATGTAGGTTGTATTTCTTTTTATGGAGAGATTATGGTATTCTCGAAATAGTCTGCGATGGTGGCGGATTTCTTTGAATTCTAGTTGAAATTTAAACACGAGGCATAGTTTACGGGCCACTAATTAAAATTCAATTGAAAGTTGTAACTTATTATAATTTTGGTTCATTATCCAAAAAATGAGGGACTATCTTATTTTTTTTGCTATCTATCCCTAAAGCCGGAAGTAATTATACTTTAGCCACTCTTCACTATATTGCTAATTTATTTTATGCTTCAACTTATCTTTGCTCAAAGGCTTCCTCAGTCTCCCAACCTCTTCCAACTTACCAAGTTCGTCACTTCAATTCAACGTATCATTCTTTTTCAATACAAAATTGCATACTAGCAAACATAGTAGCCTCTTAGATTTTCACACTCTCATTTTCTGAAGGCGGTCTACTGTTTTACCAACCAAACACACTTTTTATAAATTTACAATATGAAACTTTAGAACATGATGGGTAATTTGTCGTCTTGGTCACATATTTTTCAATACAAATTCCTACTAGAAAACATAGTCACCATGTAGAATTTCACATTTCCATTTTCGGAAAACAATATTCTGTTTTCAAACCAAATTCGTGTTTTGAAAATTTACACAATGAAACAGAAAAGAATTGGCAATGCTGGTGCATTTTTTTTCAACACAAATTTCCCTACAAGAAAACATAGTCATCATCTGGATAATCACATTTCCATTTTATGAAAACAGTTTTCTGTTTCACAAATCAAACACTGTAACTTCACCAAATGAAAATGATACCTGTTTTTACCAAATTTCTTTAAATGAAAACATACACGTTTTCGTAAATCAAACATCTGACAGAACTGCTAATTGTACAGGAAGTATTCGATAAAAACCGTTTCAAGTTCGATGACAAGATGGGGCATGCTCACCTAAACCTTCAACCATTATTCGCAGCCGGGAGATTAAGGCAAATCCTAAAGGTTGCTACTGATGGGATGACATTAAGAAAAGTTAGCCCGGATACCGACAACTGTTTGGCAGCCGAAAGCTCTATCGATTGGGTGAATGGCGAGGTTGTGCAAAATGTTTGGTTGAGGTTACTTGAAGTGGAGTCTGGGGAGATCGAATTAACGCTCAAATTAACCAATCCTCCTGTTTCTCACTCAATGTAGTGTAGAAGCAAAAGCTATTCAAATGTGATTTAGAAGTCTAGAGATTGTTTAGCAACAATTGAGTATGATTGTGGAAGTAGGAAGTAGAGTGTGTTTAAATGTTTGCAGCAGCTGTGGTAGGAGTTTAATCATATGATGTAGCAGTTACCCTTAAAATTATACTACCTTCCTCCCAAATTAATAGTCATGCTTTCGTTTTTTGGACGTCCGTAATCAATGAACCAATTTCACCATTAGCGAAAAGTTTTTCATCGTGGCCATTGATCGAGTGTATCCCTAAAAACCGTCGTTTTAAATTGGGACTATTACTTTGGGACAGAGGGAGTATATAGAAAGGTGAAGTGTTAGAAACCGAGAATCTCGGATAACTAGCAGTTGTTTGAATGCTCTAGGCATGACATGTATCGATTACACTTTTAACCATTAAATTTTTTTATGACTAAGGTAATGGGGATCGTGTTCGTGTAAGAGATAGTCAATGGTGTCGCAATGAAATCTGCTTGTTTTTGATTGTTGATAGCTGGGAACTAGTTCGTAGTACACTGTCCTTTTGGATATGGATATTTTAGTGTTCTTGGAGTTTATATATATATATATTTCGTGTCAATTACGCTCTACAACATACCAAGCGAACAAACCTCCCCCTTCTTAGCATAAATAAATGATAATATTTATGAAATTTGGTGGAGATGATCTTGGTATCATTTGTTTTTGCACTATTTTAGTGTTCTTAACAGTTGGGCTCTCTGATATAGAAAATGAATGATTTTTTTTGACCAAATTTGGCAAGAGGCCCCACCAAGTTTGTGAAGATTATCTCCAATAAATTTCATCAAGTATTCTTATAGATGTTTATTTGCAAATATGATACAAATACATGCATTTTTAAATGTTGAAACTTTTGATTATCATCTCACACTAAATAAACTACCATCTCCATTAAATTTCATGATACATTTGTTTAGTTGCTCAAATGCAATTGGGATACATATCATTTTTAACCGTTGAAACATTTGATTATCATCTCACACACTTAATAAATGATCATCTCCATCAAATTTCGTGAAACATTCGTTTAGTTGTTGAAATGCACATCGGATACATATATATGCAATTTTAACTGTTGATAGATTTGATTATCATCTCACCCATTAAATGATTGCATATTTTTTTTTATGAAAACCATATTTGGATTCATTTTTGGTGATGTTTATGTTCTATCTACAAAGAATTCTAAAACAGAAAACCAATCTTATTTGTAAGTAGAAGTAAAAACTCAGAATTTAATTGCATAAAACCAGTCTTATTAATGGGTAGAAGTAAAAACTTCAACTACTACACATAAATATATATCAGCAACACAATAAACTAATACAAAGCTATTGAACACACCAATATAGAAACCACAAGTGACTTAGAAACAACAGAGGTGGGCATGCTACCCTTGTCTCTCCTGAAAAATAGTCCTCTATATAGAGGCAGGTTAATAAGTACCACAAGCCCACACAAAATAATCTGCAATGCTAGTGGCTCCAAATCCATTTTTTGCACCACCCTATATAACACCACCCAAATAAAACTGAATAGGTTTAGCATTGCTTGAGTTGCCAAAATGGTGAACATAGATGAATCTGCACCAAACTCCATCTCTTCCTTCATGAACCTTCTGGACACATCCTCATTAGTCATTTTTTCCGTGACTACAAATCCTAGCTTGACAACCCCTAATTGATTCGAGATAGTGTTGATAAACGCAAGTAAGTAGGAAGTTGTCCTTCGAAACATCCAGATTCGTTGTTCATTCCACCATCCTTGGAGGGTTCCGCCGCAGCTAAGAAACTCGCCTAAGCTGAATGCATATTTGGTGATGATAACATATGAAAAGGGCAAGACCCACAAGCTTGATACCTGAAAACGAGAAGAAAATCTTGAATATCTCTTCCTAAGAGGCGTTCCCTGTGCAAAAAGTTAATTATTTGCAGCACGTATATGATAAAATAAGTTGATTTTTTTTCAAACGGCACTGAAGTTAGTTGAAACGGTAACGTATAGTGCCACATGACTCAGACGGAAAACTGTTATCATTTTGATAGTCAATATCACAGAAAAACAATTTACAGTCACATATTATGAGTCCCCCCCTAAAAAACCTCATTGGACGCAACAATAGCAAACTTTTGTGGGTGGCTAACTTTACGAATGTAATACTTAGGGGTGACATTTCATGTTTTTGGGGCGTGTTTTGGTCTGACGCGACACGAAAAACCAAACACGAACACGATCCGTTTAAAACGCGATAAGACTAATACGATTAGTAATATTTACACCAACTTAATTACAATAATGAGTAAAAACATGAAGAACACGAGTCATACTTTTGACATGAACACGACATGTCATTTTCAAATCAATTTCGTGTCATTTCATGTTGTGTTACCGGTGTGTGTGTGTGTTTGGGGGGGGGGGGGGGGGGGGGTAGTGCTGGCTAACCGTCGAAGTTAGACTTTGGTAGCGTAATAATTACTTTCTAGACTTTGATATTTTTACATTTCTAAATGTTACCTTTAGTGAAGAACTTTTATATTTCGCGAAAAAATGTATCAAAGTCTAGTAAACTACTACGACCTAAAATTAACCATTAGTGGTATGCAAGTCAAAATAAAAAAAGAAAGTAAAGTGAAATTTAAAAGATTGTTAGGGGACCATGTCATACCTTTGGAAATAAGGAGATGCCTTTAAAAAGACAAAGTGATGGGATGGCAACATAGTACAATGTAGGCAAACAATTTGGAGCCCAAAATAGATAAGGGCTGCATGAAAGTAGAAGTTTGAGAGGAATGTTTTCATGCTCATATAATAATGAACTGAGGGTTGACAGTCCTGTTTTAAATTGACCTTCAGACCATCTCTTGTGTTGTATTAGTGATGATAATAATGTTGTGGGGGCCACTCCCAAGAAGCCCTCTCTTTCTGGATTAAAATACATGGATTTCCAACCTCTAGCTTGTATAGCTAATCCTGTAACAATATCTTCTGCTGGAAACCCATACTTCAAACCCATCTGCAAGTCAAAATAACACATACATTTATCTACTTACATCTTGACAAAAAAGATGAAAAATGGAAATTTTGTTTGAAGCTAAACTATGATCTTTTGTGTGTTTGATTTTAGTTGTGTACAAAGATAGAAAATAATTGAGTATATTGATGCTAAACCAATCCAAATTTGTCTAAAAAATATTTTAGTTGGGGAGAATGTAAAAATATAAGGGTGTGTTCTATAGGCAAAATATGACTTGACAAATTTGAAAGATTCATTATTTTTCAACTTTAGTCTCTTTAATGGCAGAAACAGCCTCTCTGCATATGTAGGGGTAAGGCTACGTACATCTAGCCCCCCTAGTACCTCGCAATGGCGGGAGCCTCGTGCATTGAGTTTGCCCCCTTTTTTAGTCTCTTTAATTGCGTATCCCCCCTATAAACTCGAGCCTAGGGAGCCGTAGGCAAGAATGATATTTTATTACGAAAGAAAAAAGATAGCGAGGAGTCTCAAGCTCTCCTCAACACTTGGGAGTTCTGTTTGATCGGCGTTGACATTTTTTTCTTCATGGAAAATACTTTTTCCAATTCAATTTTTACTTTTGTGGTACTTGATTTCAAGATATTTTATACGAAAACAATTTTTATAACTATGAAAAGTCTTCGTATTTTACCATTTTTCATGTAAAAACATTTCTAAGCCAATACGATTTTCATGGAAAGCTTCAGAAAGAAATAAAACTAAATGATTCCCATTTTTTTACTCATATTCTGGTTATTCCTAAAAATGAATTGTATATATATGAGAGAGAATTGTTGGAAATTAATGTTAAGTGACGAAATTAATTATTTAATTTCAATTGTATTAAATTCCGAATTTCCCATTTATGTGGTTTTAATAAATGTCAGATAATTAATTAGGAATGTGATAAATAAAGATATTAAAAGATTTGGGTAAACCTTATCCGTTAGTCACATGATGGTTAGTGGCATTAGTGGGAGACTTGAAAGAGTCCCACCTTGACTAGGATTCCGGCCCTCTTCCCCTTATAAATAGAGACCTCTACACCATCTAGAGTCATCTCAAACACACACTGTTTCTAAGGAGGGAGAGAAAATCCGAAATCCGTTTTTCTCATTCCGGGCTGTTCAAGAAAGGAATTAAAGGAGCATTCAAGTCACTTTAATCCGTTCAACAACAATGGACAAAGGTCAGTTTTTAAATCGTATTCATTAAGGAATTTTCAATTATGTGAAAACATGAAGATCTAAGATCCTTTTATTAAGAACAATTGTATGTTAAACTTTAATCATATTAATGTGTTCATGATTAATATTAGGGTGTTCTTAAGAATGATATTACATGTGGTATCAGAGCTAAAGTTTAAGATCTCATGATTTTCCTTATTGATGTTCGTCTATAATGATATATGTGCCTGAGACTTTCTGCGACATTTTATTTATGTCATTAAATTGTTTTTCTGCCTGAGACTTTCTGCGACGTCTTATTTCTGTCATTAAATCTGTTCTTAAAGCGTGTCTGAGATTTTCTGTGACGTTTTTCTTCTGTCGCCAATACTCACTGGTGAGAATGAAAGGTCAAAACTTGCTCGGAATTTTACGAAACTGACATGGTCGACTGGAAACGTCAAAATAAACAAAACCCATTGTAAACAATGGGCACCACCTTACTTTTGCGTTTTGACGTCGTTAAGGCCCTCAAAACCCCGTTTTTGCCATTTTAGGAAATAATCTCGGGGCTTATAACTCTTTACAGAAAATTGATATTAACGTTCCGCAAAAAGTTTTGATTTTCTGGCATGTTTTACTTCAATTCCATGGTGAAAACTCATTTTTGCCATTTTTGGCAAAATTCATGTATTACGTGTTTTTTATACCTGGGCAATTATGTTTTTGAGGCATTCGAGCTACTATTGGTATCTTTGTGATTACTGATAGATTACATATTATAGTTAATATTAATGCATGATTAACTATATTTAAGTTGAGACATGTAAACAATGATTCATTTGAGTTAAGTCAAAGGCCAAACACAGGCTGAGACTGCATGTACGAATAATATACTTACATTCATTAAAGACTTATTCTAATGTTAGTTATAAAATTGGATTGAGGCGCAACACATGCTAATATCTGAATTAAACAACATTAGAACTAGTTTTGTAAAAACAGAATAGTTGACATTAAGTCCATTAATCATGGTATTAAATGAATTAGGCAACAAACACAGATGCCAAAATTATGGGACCATGATAAATGAATTATAGGGTAATATATCTTTACAATCTGAATATTATGTGATGATTAACACAGATTCCGTGATATTCAGAATGTGGATGAAATATGCCAAAATTTTAGTCAACAATTCAATATTCGACCCTTGCAATTTTTGTTGTGTGTGAAAATTTAATCTGTGAACATTGTTATTAATTGCAGTTCCCCTTAACCTGTATTCGCAAGCTCAGTCCTATTCCAAATTTGATGGAACTAATTTTTCTGAATGAAATGAGCAAATTGAGTTCAGCCTAGGGGTTCTTGACCTGGACATGGCAATTATGTGTGATGAACCCGCTGCTATTACTGATATCAGTAGCGAGGATGAAATTGCTGTCCATGAAGCATGGTCTCGATCCAATAGGTTGGCCCTAATGTTTATGCGAATGTGTGTTGCTGCTAACATTAAGACCTCCCTACCTGAAACTAAGAAAGCGAAAGAGTATTTGAACAACATTAAGGAACGCTTTCGCACTGCTGATAAATCCCTTGCTGGGAAACTGATGGCTGACCTGACCACTATGAGGTTCGATGGTACTCGAACCATGAATGAGCACATTATAGAAATGACCAATCTGGCTGCTAGACTTAGAGTTTTGGGCATGACAGTGGACGAGTCTTTTCTCGTCCAATTCGTCCTAAACTCCCTACCTCCTGAGTATGGGCTTTTCCAAATCAATTACAACACTATAAAAGATAAGTGGAATGTAAATGATTTGCAAAGCATGTTGGTACAGGAGGAAGGAAGGCTTAAGCAACAGAATGGCCATGTGACTAAAGGACAGGAGGCAAATCTTACAGTCAAAGGAGCTGGTTTTAAGAAGAAGTTCGGCAAGGGCATTAAGAAAGGTCCTGGGCCGTCTCATCAAGCTGAACCGTCAACTGCTGTTGTGAAGAAGGAAAGGAACGACAAGTGTCACTTCTGTAAAAAGAAGGGCCATTTCCAGAGGGATTGTCATAAACGAAAGGCTTGGTTCGAGAAAAAGGGTAAACCCTTTATTTATGTTTGTTTCGAATCAAACTTTATTAATGTTCCTTCTAACACTTGGTGGATTGATTCTGGTTCTATGTGTCATGTTTCTAATTCGATGCAGGGCTTCATTTCGATCCGCAAAACAAATCCAAATGAGCATTTTCTCTACATGGGCAATAAGGCAAAGGCTAAAATAGAAGCTGTTGGAGTCTTTCGCCTGATTTTAAGCACTGGATTTATTTTAGATTTGCAAGAAACCTTTTATGTTCCCACAGTTTCTAGGAATTTAATTTCTGTTTCTAAACTCGCTTTAGATGGTTTTGCAATTGAATTTAAGAACAATGGTTTTGGTTTGATTAAAAATTCTAATAATGTTGGTTCTGGATTTTTATTAGATGGTTTATATCGATTGAATCTTGAAATGAATTTTTCTGAAACTCTTGTGGTCCTGCATCCTAATGTTGGTACGAAACGTACACTTGATGATGAAAAATCTGCTTATTTGTGGCATAAAAGATTAGGGCACATATCCAGGCCGAGAATTGAAATGCTCATTAAAGATGGAATACTCCATAACCTGGATTGGGCCAATTATGATGTATGTGTGGACTGTATTAAAGGAAAACAGACCAAACATACAAAGAAAGGAGCCACAAGAAGCACCCAGCTACTTGAAATAATACATACAGACATATGTGGACCTTTTGATATTCCATCCATTGGTGGAGAGAAATACTTCATCACCTTTATAGATGATTTTTCACGTTATTGCATTTTATACATGTTGCATGATAAATCTCAGTCTGTGAACGTCGTTGAAATATACATTAATGAGGTTGAGAGGCAACTAGGCAAAAAGGTGAAAATTATTAGATCAGACAGAGGTGGTGAATATTATGGTAGATATGATGAGTCAGGGCAACGCCCAGGCCCATTTGCTAAACTCCTTGAGAAATTAGGTATTTGCGCCCAATACACAATGCCAGGATCACCTTGGCAGAATGGTGTAGCTGAAAGGCGTAATCGTACCCTTATAGAAATGGTTAGGAGTATGATAAGTAGGACACAATTGCCTACATTTTTGTGGACACATGCATTAAGGACCGCTGTACACATCTTAAATAGGGTTCCTAGTAAGTCAGTTTCAAAAACCCCTTTTGAACTGTGGAAAGGATGGAAACCCAATTTAAGGTATTTACGTGTGTGGGGCTGCCCAGCGGAAGCTAGAATCTATAACCCTCATGAAAAGAAATTGGATCCTCGGACATTATCTTGTCATTTCATCGGGTATCCAGAAAAGTCGAAGGGATATAGATTCTACTGTCCAAATCATACAACTAGAATCATAGAAACTGGAAATGCTAAATTCATTGAAGAAGGTGAAGTAAGTGGGAGTATAAAAGAGAGGGAGGTAATCATTCAAGAAGTCAGGGTACAAATTCCTATACCCAGAGTTCATAACATACCTGTTGTTCCTAATGAAGTTATTGCACCGGTCTTTGACCCAATCAATAACAATGAACAACAAGTGAATGATCAACCGACTGAACAACCACATAATGAGATTGTAACCGATGAAACTTTTGAAGCACCACAGGAAATGCCATTAAGAAGATCTCAAAGAGAAAGGAGATCGGCAATTCCGGATGATTATGTGGTATACCTTCAAGAGACCGAATTTAACATAGGAGATATTAATGATCCAGTTTCTTATGAACAGGCTGTAGCTAGTGATGATTCAGATAAATGGGTCAATGCCATGAATGAAGAAATAAAATCTATGAATGACAATAAAGTTTGGGAGTTGGTCGAATTGCCAGAAGGACAAAAACGAGTTGGGTGCAAGTGGATCTTTAAGACCAAACTTGACTCACAAGGCAATATCGAACGACATAAAGCTAGACTTGTTGCCAAAGGTTTTAATCAACGAGAAGGCATTGATTATAATGAGACCTTCTCTCCAGTTTCAAAGAAGGACTCACTAAGAATCATATTAGCGTTGGTGGCTCATTATGATTTGGAGTTACACCAAATGGACGTAAAAACAGCTTTTCTAAATGGGAGTTTAGAAGAAGAAGTCTACATGGCACAACCACAAGGCTTCATAAAGGAAGGAAAAGAAAACATGGTCTGTATGTTAAAGAAGTCAATATATGGCCTAAAGCAAGCTTCTCGTCAATGGTACATTAAGTTTCACGATACCATTACATCCTTTGGGTTTAAGGAGAACACTGTTGATCGGTGTATATACCTGAAGATCAGTGAGAGTAAGTTTGTGTTTTTAGTACTATATGTTGATGACTTACTTATCGCCAGCAGTGATCTTGGTTTATTAAGTGAAACCAAGAAGTACCTTTCTAAAAACTTTGAAATGAAAGATTTAGGTGAGGCATCCTTCGTGATCGGGATAGAAATATCTCGGGATAGATCACGAGGAACGTTGGGACTGTCTCAGAAAGCTTACATTAACAAAGTTTTAGAAAGATTTAGCATGCAAAGTTGCAATCCCGTTAATGTTCCACTTCAAAAAGGGGATAAGTTCAGCTTAAGTCAATGCCCTGGAAGTGATTTAGAAAGGGAGCATATGAAAGGCATGCCTTATGCTTCGCTCGTAGGGAGCTTGTTATATGCACAGGTCTGCACTAGACCGGACATCAGTTTTGCTGTTGGGATGCTAGGCACATATCAAAGTAATCCGGGGATTTACCATTGGAAAGCTGCAAAGAAAGTGCTGAGGTACCTGCAAGGGACCAAGGATTACATGCTCACATATCGGAAGACTGATCACCTTGAGGTGATTGGTTATTCAGACTCAGATTTTGGGGGATGCCTTGACAGTAGAAAGAGCACTTCGGGTTATGTCTTCCTTATGGCTGGAGGAGCCGTTTCATGGAAAAGTGCTAAGCAAAGTGTCATTGCATCATCTACTATGGAGGCTGAATACGTAGCTTGCTTCGAAGCTACAAATCATGGATTATGGCTGCGAAACTTTATTTCAGGACTTAGAATTATGGAGTCAATATCTAAGCCGCTGAAAATTCATTGTGATAATGTCGCAGCAGTCTTCTTCTCGAAGAACGATAGGTATACTAAGGCTGCTAAGCATATTGAGATGAAATACCTATCAGTTAAAGAAGAAGTTCAGAAACAAAGAGTGTCAATTGATCACATCAGTACGCGTGATAACATAGCAGATCCTCTTACGAAAGGACTATCTCCGAAGACCTTTATGGAACATGTCAAAGAGATGGGTCTCGATTAGTTAGACTATGATTGCTATTTTGGCTTAGTTGTTTGACACCATTACTTGAATTCAATAAAAGTGTTTCTGATTTCTATTATTTCTGTCTTTTGAGAAAGCATGCATAAAATTATGAATTATTGTTGACAGAAATAGTCCTTATTCCAAAGGACATTATGAGGCCATTATGATACCCAATATTAAAGGCTTAGTTGAATGAAACATTGGTGTTGTGGTACATGGAAGGAACCATGCTCTTGAATAGTATGGAACCGCCATGACTCGCATCCGTGAATCATTTGATTCAGCAAAATAAATTTATCAATGATTGTGCACCTTATGATACCTAATCTAATTATGCGAATTATTAAGACCAAGTGGGAGACTGTTGGAAATTAATGTTAAGTGACGAAATTAATTATTTAATTTCAATTGTATTAAATTCCGAATTTCCCATTTATGTGGTTTTAATAAATGTCAGATAATTAATTAGGAATGTGATAAATAAAGATATTAAAAGATTTGGGTAAACCTTATCCGTTAGTCACATGATGGTTAGTGACATTAGTGGGAGACTTGAAAGAGTCCCACCTTGACTAGGATTCCGGCCCTCTTCCCCTTATAAATAGAGACCTCTACACCATCTAGAGTCATCTCAAACACACACTGTTTCTAAGGAGGGAGAGAAAATCCGAAATCCGTTTTTCTCATTCCGGGCTATTCAAGAAAGGAATTAAAGGAGCATTCAAGTCACTTTAATCCGTTCAACAACAATGGACAAAGGTCAGTTTTTAAATCGTATTCATTAAGGAATTTTCAATTATGTGAAAACATGAAGATCTAAGATCCTTTTATTAAGAACAATTGTATGTTAAACTTTAATCATATTAATGTGTTCATGATTAATATTAGGGTGTTCTTAAGAATGATATTACAAGAATATACCTCCTTTCCCCATTGAGTGTTGTTTTCACAAGCACAACTTGCAAGAAGCTTGCACCTTTCTTCTAGTACCACACATGAAGATTCATTTCTCTTTCCATCATTTTCTATGATCCAAACTTTTTCACACCCTTTGCTATACTTTACTCCGGAAAGAGAGTCCCTTCTGTGAAAGCACCCACTGCCGATATAAAATACACCACCATTACCATCCATGCCTGGCAACTCCAACTTTGATATATACATGCAAAAACATAAATACACTATCAATTTATATGTATTCATGAATTTAATTATGAGCAAAAATACTATTAGGTGTTTGAATTTATGTTTTTATGTCGAAGCTTGATTCGACACGACAAGATCTTTTGAAACATGGAAACAACACAAGAATACATCATATGTTCCAGACATGACACAAACACGAGCTTGACTCATTCACAATATAATACAACACAACACGATTATCACAATTCATAATTTTCAGACTCAATCAAACATAAACAAGACATGAAATAAGATTAATAACACGAATAACAAGAGCCATAATAAGAATATGCGAGGGTAAGGTTGTCCTATTGTGGTCTGGTGATAGGTTCGAGTCGCGAAAATAACCTGTCAACATATGAAGGAGTACGACTGCGTACATCAAATCCCCAGTACCACGCAATGACTGGCTCCCCTTGCATTGGGTTTGCCCTTTTAACACGAATAACACGAGCCGTAACAAGACACGAAAACATGAATAAAAATATTCAAACGTCAGACATGAATGTGAAAACGAATTCTCAGCAATAGGTTTTTACGAAACAAAATCCACTTCTAAATGATCAATTTGCAAAATCTTGAACATTTTCCTACAAGTGACTCTAGCGACAAATACTTATAGTAAAATTACATTTTCCATCCTTGATACCGAGATGGATCTAGGAATTTCCTAACTACACTAGCATTTTCTTATTTGTTGTTGAAAATATAGGACTTTCGTCCCCTCATTTTTTTTAAAGTGAAGAATCGCTCCCCGATTAAAATAAATAATTACTAGGCATATCTACACCAATTTATAATCAATAGCACTGGCGGATCCAAGATTATAGTCTAATTGAGGCGAAATCGGTTCAAAATTACATATTCGAAAGTTTCAAGTGTTGCCGGGGGTTTGGGGGCAGGGGCCCTCGAGGCGATTTTTTTTAAGTTATTTATAATTTTTAAACGAATTATTGCTTTATAATGCTCAAATAATTACTCTCAATCATTATTAACAATATCTAATTAATTTCTCCGAGACTTCCTATTTAAAATATACTACATATTTCAGACTACATATACCACCACATATTTAAATGGATCAAATACCAAAAAGTCCCTCAAACAATTTTTAATACAGATTTAGTCCAAGTATTTTATTTTGTAACAAAAAGTCCCTTATTCTCTTATCTTTAAAGGTCCACGCCAGCGGCATGGTAAAGCCTTTTTGGTATGGTGAAGGACTTTTTGGTGCAAAATAAAAAGGTTTGGACTAAACGTGTATTAAAAAAAGTTCGAGTGACTATTTGGTATATGCCCCTTTAAATTGAACATTGAACAACTTCAAATTAAACTACACATACATAAAAAAAATTAAATTTAACAACTCCACATACAAAAAACTAAACTACACAACTCCACATACATAAAATTTCTACCGCATACAAAAAATATATAAATACATAAAAATAATACCTAAAAAACCATATATATATATATATATATATATATATATATATAGAGAGAGAGAGAGAGAGAGAGAGAGAGAGAGAGAGAGAGAGAGAGAGAGAGAGAGAGAGAGGCAGACTTCTGTGCACACTAAGTTTGCACATTAAGTTTTTAAAGTACTAAAAAAAATATTTTCGAGTGCTGGCGCACACCAATTTTTTTATGTGATATTTTAACATTTCAACGGACTCACATAAAAAAAATTAGCTCAAAAAAACTTTTTTTGCTATTTTTAAAAAATCGGTCAAACTTTCGCAGTTTTTAAAGGGCTTAAAAGCATAGAAAGTTTGACCGATTTTTTAAAACTAGCAAAAAAAGTTTTTTTGAGCTGATTTTTTTTATATGGGTTCCTTGAAATGTTTAAATATCACACAAAAAAAATCAACTAAAAAATATTTTTTTTACTACTTTAAAAATGTAATGTGCAAACTTAGTGTGCAAACTTAGTGTGCACAAGAGCCTGCCTCTATATATCTATATATCTATATATATATTTAAATTCAACCGGGGCCACCGCCCCCCTTGGGCCCTACGTGGCTCCGCCACTGATCACTAGTCAATACTTAACTGCCATTAATGACTAAATTACACCAAACATTGGATAGGATAATTTTATTCAATACGAACCTCTTATACGGCGCATCAAACGAGGCCTAAGTGTATATATACAGAATGAATATGTATAAATTTTCTTAGCAAGTTTTATTTTTTTGTATTCATAAAAAACTAGTATTTATTAAAAAAAAATAGTTACTATTTACGCACGCTTTCACTCCGAATTGAATTATTTGTTTTTAACATTTTTAAAAATTTTCACACGGGATCGTCATGGTCCTGTTTGTTTTTACCTCTTAAGTCTGAATTTGAACCATTCAGACTTAAGATGTACCAAAATGTGTTTGTTTTCTTAAATGATTAAGAGGTTAACGGTTATATTTGGCTCTTAATGGTTAAGAGGTAAAATTACATCTGAAGTCTGAATCTGAAGTCTGAATCAGTCTAAATACATTCATTCAGAGGTATATTCAGACATAAAAACAAACATATTTTTTAGAGTCAGATTTCAGACTTCAGATTTCAGATTCAGATAAAAAAACAAACGCAACCTTATGTGTGTGTGTGTGTCTATATATATATATATATATATATATATATATATATAAATTTGTACGAACAATTATCCATCTCGGATCAATTTGTGCACACTATTCCATTCATCCTGAACAAGCTTTGCAAAACAAAAATTACTCTCTTGATATATAAATTACCTCATAAATGACGTTAAATTTGGTAGCATATATGTCATTCTTTGTAAGGTTATCATAGCCTTGAGGATACTGCACGTAAGCAATCTCATGGCCCTTATCTTCATCCATGAAAAAACATAAGGCATCTCTAACTGATTCTGAATTATTCGAGTACATGTCACAATCCACATTTAGAATGATTCCACCATTGCTTATCTCTGATGACACCCTTATCTGTTCAATGTGTCATAAATATCAATATAAAACATCAAAGTAATATTAATTCATACTAGATACTTCCAAACTGTTGCGGTCAGAAATCTGAATTTAAAATTCAAATTTATCACCGGATACCTAAATTTAAAATTTATGTTTGTTTTATGTTTCAATGAATATTTAAATGAACAAATATTTAATCGGATTCAGATTCAAAGGTAATTTTCGCAATTAACCATTTAGAGTCAATTATAGTAACTCTAATACGTTGTGTTTATTTTATGTTGGTCTCTTAATCTTAGTATCTCTCAAGCTTGAATGACTCATATAAAGATTTAAAGGCTAAATATAAACAATCTCTAAAATTACTATCCTTTTTCAAGAGGTTCCAATTTAAGATTTAAGCATTTCTAAATGGTGATTATTTGTGATTAAATTAGAACTAAATAGTTATGTGGCGGTCATAGGAATAATTATTTGGTTTTAGTTTAATCGCAAATAGTACGCTTCATAAATGTTTTTTTATAAGAGTTAATTTTCCAGATTCTTGTACAAATCTCTAAACATTCAAATAAGTTTAATTTTTGGCAATTAATTTTTAAAAAATGATTTTTGAACACAAACACTTAATATATAAATATATATATATATATATATATATATATATATATATAGAGAGAGAGAGAGAGAGAGAGAGAGAGGTGGGAAGGAGTCTACGGATCCTCCATGTGATATTTAAAAAAAAAGTTAAATATTGATAAATTTTTTTAAAATAATAAAAATATTTTGAGTTACTTTTTTTTGGGAGGGTTCCTTAAAATATTTAAACACACCACAAAAAAAATATTTTTTTTTAAATTTGAAAAATCCCCCGCACACTTGGTCCATGTTTGTGTTTATAGATATATAGTGGTGGATCTAAGGGGGTCAGGGTTGGTTTGTACCCTTACGAACTTTTGAAAATTATTTTATGGGAGCCGCTATTCACACTCCATAAAATCTGGAGGCACTCCACTTTCTATCCTATCTTGTTAAAATGACCATTATATCCTTGCTTCCATTCTTTATCTTCAAATGGATGGTTTAATAAATAATAGTTTAAAATAAATGATAATTAAAATTGGTGCCTACTCATCTTTAATTTTAAATGATAGTTCTAATAAAAAAAAATTAGATAACTTTTATTTAGTTCTTAGAAAAATTATTTATTTATTTTAAAATAAATTAAAATTATAATATTTAATGTTTAATTCACCTTATTTTCATTGTACCCCCATTTTTAAAAAAATTTGTAATACACCCTCATTCTATTAACTTTCCATCCAAAAAATAAAAATGGAAAAAATAAAAAATGGAAAATTTCTATTTGACATCTATTAAAATGTCGGAATATTATAAATTCAAATAAGTAAAATATGTCAAAATGCATGTCCGTTATAAAAAGATGTTTTTCAATAAAATGGCCATCTTGATATTTATTTTTTTATTATAATTTCATATTAATAAACAATGTATGTGACTTCAAAAAATTGTACTACAATTAAAAATATTTTTTTAACTATTTTCTAAAAATAAAAACTAGGAAAAACTATTAAAATATATTTTAAGCAATTAAAAAATTGATAAAGCCATTACAATTTTTTTTTAGTTTTTAAAACAGTTTCTTATAAAAAACAGTTTTTTTTTTGTCAAAAAATTGTTTTTTTCTTTTATCAAAAAACAGTATTCACTATTTTTTTTACCCAACACAAACGCGATTTAATTACAAGGTTACACAATACGACATGATATGAATTTTTTTTTTACCTTACACAAACACGGTTCGAATAAAAGGGACACGACAAAATACAAAATTTTAATTTTATAATCAAACTCGAACACGATTCCTTTAAAATGCGACACGATACATCACGATACATAATTTTTTTTTAACAAGACATGACCCAAATAAAAGCAACACGATACGCCTCGACACAAAATTTTATTTTTAAACTAACACGACAAGACATAAAATCTTTTTTTTTTTATCTAACACGTTATAATTAAAACGTAACACGACACGAACCAAATAAAACCTTTTAAACTAGTGTTGAAATAAAGTCTTGTAAAGTTTTGCGTGCTAGGCCATGTCGTGTCTTGTTGCATTTTAATTAGATTATGTTCGTGTTTGGTAAAAAAAAATAAGATTCCGTATCGTGTCACTTTTATTTGAGTCATGTTCGTGGTAGGTAAAAATGAGATTTTATGTTGTGTCGTGTTACGTTTTAATTAGATTGTGATAGTTAAAAAAATTAAAAGAAAATTTCATATCGTGTCGTGTCACTTTTGGATCGTGTTTGTTAAAAAATAAAAAAATTGTCTTTTATTTTTTTACCAAATAATTCTAAATGAGATTTCATGTCGAACAAAACGGAAACCCAACAATAGTTTAATGTCTTCTAAATTAAAAAAAAAAAAAAAATTTACCGAGGAAATATTTATTTTATAACAATAGTTTAATGTTTAAATAATTTATACAACAGTTTTTTTAAAACAACATTTAATTTTTTTTAACCGAGGAAATATTTTTTTTTACTTTTTAAAACAGTTTATATAAAAAAAATAGGTATATTTTCGTAAAGACTTTTTTTTAAATGTAATTACCAATCTTATTTTGTGTCATATAGTTCTCCTGTTAAAATTATTAGTTGGGTTAAAATCATTACTTGCGTCGTTTTGTGTTGGTACTATAATTAAACCCCGTGTTGTGTCGTGCACTCGTTAAAACTATGATATGACTTGTCCTGTCGTGGTTATGTTTGTGTTCAAATTTTGACTCGTGATTTCAACATATTGTGAACGACATGTTGACTTCTGTGTTAAAATTATGACACAGGTAAAACACGACACATTAACACTTGTGGAAAATGTTTTTGAAAAATGTTAAAAAAATTATTTTTATATAGACAAAACAATATTTTTTTGATAAAGTACCGGTCAACCGTTTTATAAAAATGAAAAATTATTTGTTAAACTAATAAATAATGTAAAACAAAGTACAGTTTTCCAAGGAAAACGACTTTTTATATAGACGTAACAGTATTTTTTTATAAAAATCGACGCGTTATAATACGTGATACACAAAATATATATTTTTAATAATACATTACAAAATTTTATTTTTCACCAAACACGATATAGGACTAAAATCAGTAAGCTTTTTGTTAATCTTTAAATAAGGTGAATTAAACATTAAATATTATAATTTTAATTTATTTTAAAATAAATAAATAAATTTTCTAAAAATAAAATAAAAGTTGTCCAAAAGATTTTTTCATTAAAACTATTATTTAAAAGTAAAGATGAATAAGTTTATTTTAGATTTAGAGGAGAAGCATTAATTTAGAGAAAGAGAGAAAATGAACAAATGATAAAGGGATAACAGAAGGATACATTGGCCATTTTCAAAATTTTGGGATAAAAGTGGAGCGACTCCGGACTTTTCTGGAGCGCGAATAGCCGCTCCCTTATTTTATTTTTACTTTTGGACTATATACATATATAGGTAGAGGAGCACAGGTGAATCAAAAAATCGATTTTTTTAATGAACATTAACAAAAAATACGTAACAACTCATTAATTTTAATTCTTATGATGTAATTGCTCCGCGCCAGCGGCAACGAACACGTGTGTGACCCGTGACCCCATACCCCAACCATGGCAGACCACTAATTAAAAAAATTAAGTTGCTGGAATGTTTACTCAGAGGTAAGGGCTATCATGGTGGAGGGTGGGGTGGGGGGTGTATAAAAAAATATTCGATCATCACGCGTATCCGTTGCCGCTGACGCGAACCAATTATAACATAAAAATTAAAATTAATAAATTATTAAATATTTTTCTTATTAATATTAATTAAAAAATCGATTTTTAACTGCATTTGTGATCCTCTCCTCCTCTCTCTCTCTGTGTGTATAAAATAAGATTGGGAATGTAAGAGATGAATAGAATAGATTCTTGATAGGATTCCATGTCTGTTTTTAATTATTATCTACGTAAGCATGCATGTTTGTGGGTACACAAGCTTACCAATGCATTCATTGCTCCTGCTTTAAAATTGCTGTGGTATTGTGGTCTTTTCTCACGTGCTACATACACCAATGTTGGCAGATATTGGCCTTCGCTATCCACTGAATGTGGGTCCCTTCCATCAATTAATACCTACAACAATTAACCAACCAAAATAACTTTTTTGAACCATGATATTAATTTATACATATTTATTATACTTTCTTCGCAATAATTATCTATTCTAAAGAGTTAGTATTTTGGAATACAATTTAATTGACACAATAATGTATTGAGAGATTTGTCCCCCTTGATTTTTTTTCTTGGGAACTTACGTATTGCATTTGATATCAAGTAATTTTTTTTAGTTGTTGATTCTTCTTTTGAGTGGTGGTTAAAAAGTTTATGAAATATGTATTATTTTTTTCAAAAATGAAGACGGGCGGTTGGAGACAGTTATGAGACTAGTTATAATTATAAAAAAAACATATGAGATGGGTGGCAATTAAAACTTTTAAAGTGGGACAAACTACTATTTTTTTTGGGTGTTGTAAAACTATGTATTTACATTTTCATGATAGAAACAGATACACTTGGAAAAAATATGTCCCACGTAATATCATTAGACATAACGAGTGAAAGTAACTTTTTTTCCTTCTTAATTTTGTTTCAGTGATAGTGTTTTAACAGTGTATACATACGTTTTGATTGTAGAGACGAAGAGAAATTAGAAATATAGAGATAAGTTTATTTTTATGAACTTATTGAGGAAACCGTTGTTAGCTTAACCTTATCGTTGGTTTTTAAAGAATCCAAGGACCTATACTTATGTTTCCCTAATGTATTTTACGTACATTGATCACTCAAATTATACAAAATTATGTAAGTTTTATACAATAACAATCCAGTTAAGACACATTACTCTGTCGTTCTAACTATGTCCCAAAATAGTGTCCCTACATAATTCCTCATTAAAATATGGCCATTCACACTATAAGAAAAATATCATTTCGTAGCAATTTTATTAGTGGCTAATCATTTATTGCCACTAAAACGTATATTTTGTTGCAAAATTTATATTTGCCACTAAAAGATAATACATTAGTGGCAACAAATTAAAATAGCCACTAATTTTGCCACTAAATGTTATGTGAGAAGAATTAAACATTTAGGAGAGACCAAAATTTTAATTAGTTGCAAACTTAAAATATTTGCCACTAATGTATGTTCATTAGTTGCATATATTCTACTTTGCCACAAAAAAACATTTTAGATTCACTCCATTTACCCTCCAAAATTAATTTCTACAAAAAAAACATTTGCATTCCCCCCAAAATACACCATCGAAAATATAACTTCTCCCATTCATCCCCCAAATCCTCTTCATCTTCCATTCATCCCCCAAATGCATTCATCCCCCTATTCCGTTATCCAAGAGTGTTTAATCTCTTGATAGGAGTCTAATTTAATACTATAAAATTTTCCATATCTTTTGACTTGGTACGAGTCGTGATTATCCAGAATCCTCTTGTGCATGGTTTGAGTTTAATCCTCTTGTGCATGGTTTGATTATCCCAAATCCTCTTGTACGTGGTTTGATTACTTGGTACGAGTGAATATGATGATCGCTGTTACGAGTCTTGTTTTTCCTCTGACATGTACGCATTTAACTCTTTCTCAGGTGCTCTGGTGGATGACATGTGCGTGGTTTGACAGGTCTGATTTTGGTTCCGGTGCTCTGGTGGTCTGATTTTGGTTCCGGTGCTCCGGTTTGAGTTTAGCAGGTGCTCCAGTTTAATTTTGTTCCTATTGCTTCAGTCTGATTTGCTCCGGTTTGATTTTTCTTCGTTCTGATTTGTTACATGTGCATTGTCTTTTGACATATAGTTTGTGTTTTAGAATATTTTCTAGAGTTTAGAGATGATAGTTTTAATAATTTTCTAGTGTTTAGTGATGATAATTTTAATTTTAATTTTAATTTGCCTACCATTGAAAATTAAATTAGATTCACAGTCATAAATTATAACTAGCATGTAACCCGCGCAATGCGCGGGCGCATATAGTTTTTTCCCCTATCATATTTCGATATATATATGTGGTCAAGAACGTAGTTATATCGAGGTGGTAAGTTTAAAACTCACACGGACATGACTAAATCGATATAAGCTTGATCCGAACATAATGCCTAAAAATCATGTTATTTTCATTTAGTTAAGTTCGATCAATAATATTCATGTTTAAATCATAATTGGTTTTATGTTGTGTTTTCGCGTTCCTATTATATTTAATATCAATTTATACAAATAATTTCAAATTAATATCTTATACAATACATGAACGAAGCAAAACCCATTATTTAAGTCAAATAATAAATTTTGATTGGCAAAAATATATTCATAATAACTTTCATAAATAAAACCAACATATTACATTATATCAACTATCATTTAACTTTTTAACTAAAACATATTCCATTTAGACGTCTATATATGAACATCCTAATACATAAACCAACTAAATGCATTTATTGACTAAATACATGAGCCTTCATTTAAAATTCTATACATGAATTTCATAATACATGAACCAATTTAATTTATGTGTTGCCCAAATATAAGAGAAATTATTATGGGAGAAGAAACGTAAAGAGAAAATCTCGAGAGACACTTTTTTTTTTAGAAATCGAAAAGATTAGGAGAGGGGAGAGGTTTCCAAGAAATTGATTGAAATGAATATTAAAGTGGCAATAAATGACCATCATTAAACTCTATTTCTATTGTTTTAGAAGTATGATATAGTTAGGGCTAATTTTCAATTCAATCAAACCTACTGATAATTTATGCTAAGTGTGTGAATCACATAATGTCAATTCCTTTCCTAATTAGTGTGTGTATGTCACACACGCCTCACATGAGAATCATGTTTTGGTAACCATGGTTTGTAGGTATTTCTCTCATTATTTTGAAAAACTCTTGGAGAACCCATTGAGGAGGTGCGTGAGGTGAATGAAGAGGTGCCTATTTGAATTATAAGTAAATATTATTTCAATATATAAAGTTATGAAACAATAATAACAATAATATAGATATGAAACATTGAATTTCTTAAGCAATAATAACAATTTCTATTTGAATTATAAGTTCATTGGTTTTTTCTTGATGCATTTTTTTATCGTGTGATATAGGGTCATTGGGATGGATAAGAGCTGGATGAATTACCCAAATAAAATTAGTAGTGCGTATCGAGATGCTGTTAAATAATTTCTTAATTTTTCCTTTGCAAATGTTGAGACAAATGGTAATATTAGTTATCCGTGCAAGAAATGTAATAACTTTTATTGAAGGAGTCGTCAAGATGTCCAGAGTCATCTGATTATACATGGCATTGTGTCGAGTTATATATACTAGGTGGATATATCACGAGGAACCATTGTTGTCGCCCAATGACAATGCTTATGATTACAAGGAACATACGTTTGAAGTTAGAGATGATAATATGGGGTAGGAAGATAATGTTAGACACGGGTTTGAGCAAGATGACATGGAGGGAATGTTACATGATATGTTTACTGGATCCTACAACAATGACATTCTAGGAAATGAATTTGATAGAGATGCCACTCAAGGCAATGAGGGCGACGGGGAAAGGTTTGCTAGATCAGCTAGGGATACACAACAAAATTTGTATTCGGGTTGTGAGAAGTTGTCAAAATTTTCATTCATTTTTGAGCTACTCCATTTGAAGTCAATGAATAACTGGAGTGAGAAATCCGTTAACTCGCTTCTTGAACTTTTTAAGAAATCACTCTCGGATGATGCCCACATCCTGAAGACATTTTATGAGGTGAAGAAAATAGTTCGAGACTTGGGTTTAGACTACGTTAAGATTGATGTTTGCAAAAATGACTGGATTCTTTTTTGGGGACCAAATGATAAAGAAACTAAATGCATAACATGTGAAGAGTCGAGATGGAAAATTGAAAAAGGAAATGGCGTAAAGATCCCCTACAAAGTCTTGCGTTATTTTCTACTCAAACCTAGGTTACAACATTTATTTATAAATAAGGATATAGCTTCAGAGATGAGGTGGCATAAAGAAAAGCGTGTTGAGGAGGCGAATATTTTGAGACACCCGGTTGATGGGAAAGCTTAGAAAGAATTTGACCAGATTCACGAGTCATTTGCGATAGATGCTCGTAATATCAGGCTTGGTCTCTCTAGTGATGAATTTAATCCATTTTCTAATATGCGTAGCAAACGTAGAACATGGCCGGTTGTTCTTGTAACGTATAATTTAGCTCCTTGGAAATGTATGAAAGCACCATTCTTCATGTTATCGCTGCTTATACCAGGTCCTAAGGCTCCTGGAAATGACATGAATGTGTTTCTTCAACCATTAATCAAGGAGTTAAAAGAGTTGTGTAAAGATGGTATTCAAACATATGATGCCTCCACAGGATATAACTTTCAGTTACATGCAGCGCTTATATGGACTATCAATGATTTTTCGGTGTATGCTAACTTATATTGTTGGAGAACAAAGGGGAAATTGTCTTGTCCGATTTGCAATAAGGAGACACATTCCTTGCGTTTAGGAAATGGACATAAGACATGCTACATAGGCCATCGTCGTTTCTTGCCGATGAATCATAAATGGCGAGAAAATATGTCTTTTTTTTTTGTAAGAAGGAGCATCGGGAACGATTGAAGAGCTTAGTACTGATGAGATACTTGCTCAATTAGAGAAAGTTAAACCTTAATTGTATGGTAAAGCTTCTAAAAAGAGGAGTCGTGAGGCATACCAGTTGAATTGGGACAAACTTAGTATATTTTTTGAGTTGCCTTACGGGAAAGATCTTAAATTGCATCACAATTTAGATGTCATGCACATTGAGAAAAATGTATCGAAAGGAATTTTAGGAACATTGCTAAACATTGATGGGAAAACGAAAGAAATACGCATACGCAAAGACTTGCATCCATAAAAAAGGGTCATAAATGGGTGATTCCTCCTGCTTGCTACGCTTTATCTAAGGAAGAGAAGAGGAATTTATGTGAGTTTTGGCAATTGTTGAAGTTGCCAGATGGATATGCGTCCAATATTTCTCGATGTGTGGATGCCAAGGAATGCAAAATTTTGGGAATGAAAAGTCATGATTACCATATTTTTTTACACCGCTTACTACCTCTTGCAATTTGTGGTCATCTTCGAAAGGAAGTTTGTGAACCGTTAATTGATCTTAAGTTATTCTTTAAGGAGTTGTGTTCGAAAACCTTGAGAGTTGATGTTTTGGAGAGGCTTGAGGAGAAACTTGCTATAACCATGTGTAAACTTAAAAGGATATTCCCGTCGTCATTTTTTGAAATTATGGTTCACTTACCGATTGACCTTACAAGAGAGGCCGTTCTTGGTGGGCCAGTGCAACATATATGGATGTATCCATTTGAAAGGTAAGTATATTAAAAACAAGTATTATATAAGTAATTCTAAAAAAAAATCATTTTGCTTATGTTTGTTACTTTTTAACAGATATATGCACACTTTAAAACTTACCGTGGGAAATAAAACATGTCCAGAAGGCTCAATAGCGGAGGCTTACATTCTACATGAATGCTTAACATTTTTCTCGATGTATCTGGGCGGCATTGAGACAAAATTTAATCGTACCGAGTGGAATTATGATGATGATGATGATGATGATCAAGAAGGTTTATCTGTATTTCGGTAGAATGGTCGTTTGCTTGGAAAAACATATTACCAATACCTTAGACAGAGTGAATGGAAAAATGCTTCTTTATATGTGTTTGATAATTATGACGCGATATAAGAATTTATCAATTATGTCTATCTATATTATTCTTCACTTTATCTTTTATTAACTAGAGTCGTTTTCTAATTTAATGCATTCATGTATGCCAGTGAGCATAATGATCTATTGAAGGCCGAATGTAACATTAATATTGAAAAAAGACACGCTGAGAGATTTCCCGAATGGTTTAAAAATTGCGTAAGTAATTTGATATGTAATTTATTATGGAAACAAAAAATTTCTTATAATCTCTTATAACATTTATTTATAAAAAATAATCAGGTGACAGAAATGGAGCGTGAGTCTCCTAACCATGTTAGCAAGCAATTTCACGCTTTATCTTGGGGTCCAGATCTACAGGTGAAACATTACAAAGGTTGTTTGATTAATGGATATAGGTTCCAAACCAAAGATCATGAGCATTTTAAAAAAACTCAAAATAGTGTAACTGTTGTAGTGGGTGAACATGAACAAAAAGATATTGATTTTTATGGTGAGTTGGTTGATATTATAGAGTTAGAATACATTGGAGATAATCATGTTGTTCTCTTTAAGTGTAATTGGTGGGATCTTGGAAAAAAGAAGGGTGTATATGGATTAAAGGAAGATGAGTATGGTTTTATTAGTTTGAACACTGCTAATACTTGGTAAAAAACTCAACCATTTCTTCTAGATTATCAATCAGAGCAAGTTTTCAATGTGCCAAATATTAAGTTAGGAAACGATTGGAAAGTTGCTGTGAAGAATACCCCAAGAGATAAGCTTGATATTCTCGAAAATGAAGAAGTTGATGAGTTGGCAATGGATGAAGAACCATACCAACAATTTGAGAATAATATCATAGATGATGAAACAATAGATATTGATGACGAAAGCCTTTCATTAAGAAGGAATGACATCCCATAGATAGAAGTCCATATAAGTAATGATGAAGAGAAAAAATTGACAAATAATGGGGATGACGGGGATGATTACCTTATAGATAACGATGATGATTGTGATAATATTAGTGACGATGATATAGATGTTGGTGATTTTAGTGATGATGATGGGGATGAATATGATGATCACTTTTGATGGTTTGCGTTATTTTCTTTTTCTCTTTTAAATAATGTTAAATATTTTAATTTATTTATGTAACAACAATGTTGTAGTACAATTCACTTCTGAAGTCTTACTCTGCCTATTTGCATATCTTTGTATTATTGTAATAGGTGTATAACGACGATTATAAATTATGAGAGAAATAAAGGCTTAAAGGATTCAAGATAACCTGGACACAATGAAGGCGATGAGATTGCATAGATGGGATAAATTTTATATGGTTGGTTCTTAAAGGGGTAAGATTGATATGAAGGGTAAAAGAAAAGAGGGTGACAAATATGAAGAATATATCCCATAGGAAAGAGAGGAGATATTATCGAATTTGAGCGGAGGGGATGATGATGAATACGATGATGCATTTCCATTAGGTTTGTTAATTCTCATTATCACTTTTGAATATATTAATATGATATGATGGTGATATTATATGGGTTTCATGTGGCAAAATGATTCTTAACATTATTAATGTTTCAAATATTTTGAGCATAAAATATCACCATTAATTATGCATATCCATCAATTATGATTTTAGCTTATGTTGGTTTCTTGTTTAGTTAATGTCTTGCTCTGGTCGTGCATGTTGGTCAAAATCTTCTATTTGTCAAGGATACGCACGTGAACACACACGTCCTCCTTCCCAATCAATTATTCCAAATGTCTCTAAGACTTCCACTATCGTTGCATTTGATGTTAACAATGATGGTATGATTTTTATATTATTGTTTAGTTATTTGTTAATATGTTAATACATGCCATGATTGTTATAGGTCATAGAGGAACACACATGTTACGATTTATGATGGAGTCTAATCAAGATACTTTTCGATCTAATCATGCATTGGTAGACAACTCTTTCAATACCGTTTCATCGGGTGTTAACATTGGCGAAGGTATGAAGCAATTATTTTATAACTTTACTTGAACACTTGTTTACACGAAGTAGTTATGTTTGATCTGATCGTGCAACCTCGAGATCTTCCGTGCATCAAGGATGCACACAATAACCCATACGTCATCCTTCCCATTCAGTAACACTGAAGGTATTGTACTTGCATGCATCTTGTAACCGCGCTTTGGTTGATTTTAGTCTTGATTATGAAAATTGGGGTGTGAATGTTCAACCATATTCTTTTACATCTACAAATTTTACAGTTTACACAGGCATTTATGAATGTTCAACCATATTCTTGGTTATCTGGTGATACAGTGTCTTGGTTTATGTAGTATTAGAATTTGGAAATGGGAATTTATGAATTTTATCTAAGCAATAAGCATTACAAAAATCATGAGTTCTTTTATTAGTTTGAGTTCTTTTACAAAAATCATGAGTTCTTTTGCAAAAATCATGGTTAGATTGATTCAAGAACAAAGTTTTTAGTTTTCGTTCTTAATTGAGTATTCTGTGTGTACAGATACTCCCCTTCTTTTAGTACCCATCCGTATATAGTTTTTGAGGTAGGCTATCCAATCGAATATTAGAAACCACAAGGGTTTATTAATGCTCAACGTCCTACTCATGTGTTCAAGCTTCATAAAGCCTTGTACGGTATTCGATAGGCGCCACGGGACTGGTTCACTGAACTGCGAGTCTTTCTTTTCGCCAAGGGGTTTACTAATTCCTATTCAGATACCTCGTTGTTTATTTATACTGGTGGCCCTCTCACAATGTATCTTCTTATGTATGTAGATGACATACTTTTTTAGTCTTAGTCTAAGGAACTGTTACTTGTATCCTGTTGTATATATTCACACCTTCCCATCAACGGCCAAATATTTTCAAACAGACCAAACATTGTTGCATCAACTGTTGTTGAGACCTAATATGGTTCATTCTCTCCATTAACTATTGTTGAGACCTAATATGGTTCATTCTCTCCATCATTTTCACTTGTTTCGGTTTTTTCTCTCGCGCACACTGGAGTTGGGGTTTTTATTCGGTATTGGTGTTTGGTGTAAAGTAAGAGATGGTAGTTTTGTTTAATGACGTTTGGGTTTTGATGGGTATGGTTTAAACAACACTAACAAAGATAGGTTTTCTTATATTCAGAAGTCGACCCATGAGGCTTTTGAAGTAGGAAAAAAGTTCTGGGAAAATTCAACTTTTTGATAATAAAATGGTTGAGAATCGGACATAGTCATGCCCATATTCGATTTTGCTTTCAGGTAGTGAATTTGATGGGCAGGGGAAAATTATGGTGATTCCTTGTGGTTCAACTTTGGGATCTCATATAACTGTTATGGGGAAGCCTATGAAAGCTCACCCGGAGAAGGAGCCCAAGATATTTCTGTTGAGGGAAGGTCAGTATGTGATGATGTCCCAGTTCATGATGGAGTTGCAGGGTTTGAAGATCGTTGATGGGGAGGACCCACTCATAATTTTGCACTTTAATCCTAGGTTGAAGGGGGATTGGAGTGGGAGGCCTGTTATTGAGCAGAATATTTGTTATAGGATGCAATGGGGATTAGGGCTCAGGTGTGAGGGGTGGAGGTCCAAGGCTGATGAAGAAACGGGTGAGTGAATCTCCCGAGGTCTTATGTTGTATATCTATCACAAAAAACTCTTGCTTTTTATTGATGTTTAAAATTAGTTTAATTTATTTCTTAATCTACCATATGGAGCGACATAAATTTGGGCAAATTAGAGAGTTTGAAAGAACTTGCTAGCCAGGTTTTAGGTTGCCCATAAATTTCAAGCTAGACCTTTAGTGATCTGATCAAGAGTTGAGCTTCCAGTAGATTTTTTTTATTGAGTTGGAGTAGTTTATAGGGTTTGAATGATTTTACGTTTTTTTTTAAATTTCTTAAACGGGATGAATTTACTTGATGTTTGGGTAAGTTTGAAAAATAATTTTAAAACTCGAATGGTAGGAAGAAGACGATAGTGTTATAGTTGAGTATTGATTTGTGTGAACCTCAAGTCACATGCATTCTTTCTTTTGAGGTAAGAACTATGGAAAGCAGTTTATGGAGCTGACATTGACATATGATTACTTCGGTTTAATTTTGTAAATATTAATGGCACTTCTCATCTTGATGGATTGAGCAGGTCTCAAAATTGCTATTCGCGGTATACAATGTTGAGAATAATTTTGTAAATATTATTCTCGGTATACAATGTTGTGTATAAACTATTCAAAATCTTCTTCGTGCCATGAATTTTTTTATTTTTTTCCTTTTAAACTGAAATGCTCTGCTATTTATAGTGCGACTTTTCTGTTGTCCCTCATGATGTGTAAACTTGTTGTCGATCGAGGTCAAGGCTAGTTTCTCCGTATCAATATTATGGATTTAAGAGACCCTCATTCAGTCATCCACATCGTCAATCGATGAGGTCAATTGAGGCATCTTCAAATTAAATTTTATTATGGTTCATTACGAAAATTTGATCAAAGCTGTTAAAAAACTACCATTACTAGAGGAACTTCACCTTACATACCTAGATATTTCAAAAGAAGATATTACAACTGTCAACATATATTTCATGTTTCTCTCCTATTTTTCAAATATATTATATCATTAAACCTCAAAAGCCTGCAATGTCTTAACGTAATTTTCTTATTATTTTGATTTTTTAACTTTAAAAATAGACGTGTCTGGCACTTGTCACCGCATACAACTTAATAACTAACTCATTCAAAAACTCCCCTACACACTTCAGCGTTTTAGGCTCTCCATCTCTCCCTCTTTTCGGTTCACTCTTCATTGAGTAGTGCAACTAAACAAGCACACATTACCACCTCGGAGTTTACAGGTGCAGGGGAGTTCCAGTAGAAAACCTTGCCTTTATCTTAAGGCCCCGTTTGATGCGCCGTATAAGAGGGTCGTATTGGATTAAAATATCCTATCCGATGTTTGGTATAGATTGGGATAGGATATGAGATGGAATAAGTTATCCTAAGTGAGCTCCTTATCCCATAAGGAATGGGATAAAAAACACCCACCTCTAAGGTGGTATAAAATTATCCGCTGTCAAACATGCAAATAAAGTTACTAAATTACCCTTATTAAGTAGAGTCCAACACAATTTGGATTCTACTTTATAAATATACCTCCGTAGGATTCTTTAACATTCTACCATTTATAAGAGACGGGACTCTCCTTCATCACCTATTTCCTTCAGCACTTGTTTCCATCATCAGGTATACCGGCTGCACTATTTCCTTCATAACCTCTTTCCTTCATCAGGTATACCTGCTGCATGTATGTCATATATATGTTGGACCTGTTGTGCCTGTTGTGACCTGCGTGTGTATATATATATATGTTGGACCTGTTTTGCACGTTATATAGTGTATATATATATACATATACACACAACAGCTATATATACACAGTTGGACCTGTTTTGCACGTTATATAGTGTATATATATATATATATATATATATATATATATATATATATATATATATATATATATATATATATATATATATATATATATATATATATATATACAAGACCAGCCTTTATCTCATCTTCTGCATGGTCTGCCAAGGCCCAGTGAGGAAAGGCAGGCTGATAAAGATCCTGCTAAGTTTGTGCTTTAAGGGGAACTGTAGAAAAGTGAAGCATATTGGTTTCATCCTCCCTCAAGCATATTTGTTTCGTCCTCTTATTAGTGGGGAGTAGGGAAATTGGCCCAGTATAGGGGGAATAGGGTAGGGCCATCTGATCCCATTTTGGGCAATATATTATATATAATATCTGAAACTGTGTCTGTATATGCTATATATATATATGTTTTGTGTTATATATATATATACTAGCGGATGCCCGTGCCCGAGGGCACTGCGATAAATTTGCCCCCGTGATAAAATCGAACCCATAATAACTCGCATTTAAAAAAAAAAAATTAAACTTTAAAAAAAATATATATATATATTTTTTTTAAAATATATTTTTTAAAAAATATATATTTTTTTAAATATTTAAAAATATTTTTTCTAAAAATATTTAAATAAAAAAAATATAAAATAATAATGTATGGATGCATACATGCATGTGTATGTATGCAAGCATGCAACACATAAAATGTCATACATGTTTATCATGCAGAAGTTACTATTCATAAGACCATTGTCCACATATATATACAACATAATCCACATATATATACAACATAATCCACATATACACAGGGCCGGTCCTAAGATCGAAAGTGCCCTGTGCGAAAATCAATTTAGGACCCTTCTAAAAAATAGTTTTAAAAAATAATAATTTAAAAAAAAAAAATATTTTTTTAAAAATTATGTGGAGTGTCCTATTTTTATACAACTTTGAGTTAGAATGGACCTTTCCCCAAACCCCTCCTAACAAAAGTAGTTAGCATTAATTTTACCCATATTGTAATTTTTGTATATGCTATTGAAGTGTTCAATGCTTATGCTTAATATATGATATACTTGTTGTAATTAAAATGGTGCTCATATAATTTTTTGAAAATTGTTAGATATGGATATTAACAAAGATGACGTCATCGCATATATGATGTTCCAAGAGTTGGTCAATTTGTTTATTGTTGGGTATATATTTTTTATGATTACGTATGGTAGTGCAAATAGGCACTACCAAAAATATATGTTAAAGAACAGAACATTTGTTAGGTATGAGACACGAGTAGAGCATATGAACCGTCTTGTGCGTGAGAGTGATGTGGCATGTATAGATCAACTTAGAATGGATAGGCGAGCTTTTGGTATTTTATGTGAACTTCTTCGTACGGCTGGCCAATTGAAAGAAACTGGAAATTTCATAATAGAAGAAAAGGTGGCCATGTTCCTAAATATACTTGCCCATCACACGAAGAATCGTGTGATAAAATTTCAATATCGAAGGTCGGGAGAGACAGTTAGTAGGTATTTCAATGAAGTCTTAAATTCGGTGTTGCGAGTACAAGGCCTATTACTTAGAGCACCTGAACCAGTACCAGAAGATTGTACCGAAGATAGGTGGAAATGGTTTAAGGTACATATATATTATTCAACACGACCATACTGAGCTATAATATTAAATTTTAATGGATACTGATTTTAATAATTTTTTCTGTTTAGGGGTGCTTAGGTGCGCTAGATGGAACATTTATTCGTCTGAACGTCCCAGAGGTTAATAAACCTAGATATCGAAACAGGAAAGGGGAAATTGCGACTAATGTCTTAGGAGTATGTGGACGTGATATGAAGTTTATATATGTGTTGCCAGGATGGGAAGGTTCAGCTGCAGACTCTAGGGTTTTGCGAGATGCCATTTCTACGAGAAATGGACTTAAAGTACCTACCGGTGAGTTATTTTTTTCCTTGGTATTTTTCCACAATAATTATTTCGTGTATGTGATATTAAGGTGGTTGTTTGTTATTGTAGGTTACTATTATCTTGTCGATGCTGGGTATACAAATGGTGAAGGATTTCTAGCCCCATATAGAGCAACACGATACCATTTGTCTGAATACAGGATGGGTACATTAGCACCAGCTACCCCTCAAGAGTACTTTAATAAAAAGCATTCAGAAGCTAGAAATTGCATAGAGCGGTGTTTTGGGATCCTTAAGATGCGGTGGGCTGCTCTTAGGAGTCCAACGTATTACCCTATCAAAACTCAATGTCGTATAATTTTAGCGTGCTGTCTTATTCACAATTACATAAGAAAAGAAATGCCAGTAGATCCAATGGAACAGGCCTTTGAAGAAGAAGAAGAAGAATGGGTTGAGGGGAGTAATTTTCCATTGGATGATCCAATTAGCCAAGTTGAAACATCCAACCAATGGTCTGAATGGAGGGATAATTTAGCTGAACAAATGTTTAACGCATGGAGAACTTGATGAGACATTTTTATATATGAGATTTATGTTTATCGTGTTATGTTTTACATTTGTTATGTAAATAATTCTTTCTATTTTTTTTCAATTATTTTTTATTTGTATAATGTTGTTAATATTTGTGTTCTCTTGTCATTAATTTATTGTTATGAAATAAGAACATATGTATCTATGTCAGAAATGGAAGGTAGCGTTCCCGTTCAAAATAAGGGCAAAGGAAAAGTTAGAGATCGACGCGTATGGACTAGGACTGAGGAAGAATATCTCGTGACAATACTGGAGGAGCTTGTGAGACATGGGTACAGTCGTGACAATGGCTTTAAGCCTGGAACAACGTTGGAAGTGGAGAAAGTATTTGAAGAAAAGATGCCCGGGTGTGGTATTAAAGCAAACCCACATATAGAGTCAAAGATGAAAGTTTTGAAGAAACATTTTAATTTGGTAACTGACATGTTGGGTCGAGTGGCTTTGGATGGAACGAAACTTTTAAATGTGTTGAGGTTGATCGAGATGATCAATGGGAAGGGTACTTGCAGGTAAATTAGTTAACTTTATTGTTTATCTCTTCATTGAATAATAATACTTTTCACTATTTGACTTAACTTAATTTTATTTATTTATTGCAGAGAGAGCCTGATGCAAAGGGACTAAGAAACAAGCCATTTCCGTTGTATGATCGGTTGGGATACGTGTTTGGAAAGGATCGCGCTACTGGTGCTGTAACTGAGTCTCCTACCGATGCCATGGATGATATAGATGGTCAGGACGAGGAGAGTATTGACTTAAATGGTGCTACTCCAACACCTGTTGTGCAACCTTCCTCCAGTGTTCCTAACCCAAGTCAGAGAAAGAGGAAAAGAAAAAGCGATACTTGGACTGTGGGCATGCAAGATATGGCAACAGCGTTTACCTCATTTGTAGAAAATTCGAACAAAAATTTTGAAGCACTTAGTGAAAAGTTTGGTGAAGATAAAGTAGGAAATAACAGGAAAAAAATGCTTGAGGAGCTTAACACTATGACCACTCTGAATGCAAGGGATCGCGTTTATCTAGCCAGAAAAATTGCCGAGCGAACGGATTATGTGGACATATTTCTTTCGATGTCAAACGAAGACCGTATGGAGTTTGTTGCCCAACTACTTGAGGAGGGTTTTTAGAAATTTAAAATATTTACGCTTTGATTTGCAGACCTATGTTTTCAATGGATTAATTTTAATAATTTATTATTTCGACTTCAAGACCAATTTGGATGACTATATGCTGGTATTGATGACCTTGTAATGATGTCAGGTTGCTATATTGATTTTTCAATTTTATATTTTAGTTTGCTTCATTATGAAGGTACTAAAAAATATGCTATTGAGTTAAAATAAGTGATAACAGTATATTTTTGTATTTTTTAAAATATTAAATACAAAATAAGGGTATTCTTGGAAAACGGGAGATTAATTAATCCTATCCGGAGCATTTCAAACACAAGATTGTATTATTATATCCCATCCCGTCTTCTTATCCGGAAGTGTTCCAAACGCAGTATTGGAATACGCCTTATACGGTCCATCCTTATCCTATCCAATCCGACTCTTATCCTATCCTATCCGGACCCCTTATACGGCGTATCAAACGAGGCCTAAGATTTAATAACTAAACAAGCATGAGTTAGGCTTGAGTAGTTAATGCATTTTACGGAGTGTTTATAGGAGGAGGCAGAAAATAATAGGATAAATAGTTTGGTTTTAGTTTTATGAGTTTAGTTGTACTGTGATTGTCATTTTTTCTCTTCTTTATCGGTTGAAATTTAAATTAGTTGCAACACTTAAACTTGGTTAAACCCATTATGTTCCGTCACCTTTTCCTTCTATACGGTAATACAATACAAATTTATATCCACAATGCAATTTGAGATTGATCAAAATAGTTTGGAAAAATACATAAAGATTTTCCTTGACACTTATGCGATCGTTTATTAGCCATTGTATCACCAGTTATGCAATTGATATATCCTCTCAACAAACATTACCACCTTGGATGTATGTTGCATATGATATATATCTCATTTGGGTAGTGTAGAGTTGAAACGGTATCTTAAATTACATACTTAAGGTAAATTTTATAGTCATGAGTCAAGTGTTCATTAAATTACATGCTTGTAATAAATTAATCATGTTTGTTAGAATAGAATAACAGGGGAAGTAGCTGATCCAATTAGTAATGTTAACTAATAAGTTAACACTTGTATTAACTGATCCGATAAAATATGTTCTAATTAGTAATGTTAACTGATCAGTTAACACTTGTATTAACTGATCCAACAAAATTTGATCCAAACAAATTTTATTTATATTAATTGATCAGCTCTTATTCATGTCAAACAGGGGCAGTAGCTGATCCAAACAAAATTTGTATTAACTAATCAGTTAATACAAACAAGGGCAGTGGCTGATCCAATTAGTAATGTTAGAATCGAACAGCCACTTCGAGCTCAATTGTATTAACTGATCAGATATTATCGCCAAGGAATTTTCTAAATTTTTTTATGACAGTTGTAAGGAAACAAATTTTCAATTGAGTACTTTGTTGTTTTGGCTCAATTCCAGACAAAAACGTTTGAGTCATAGGATAGAGTTCTTGACCATTCTTTCAAGCCTATGACATACTAAAGTTGAAGACGTAGCGGCCAAGTTTAAAGCTTCATCAAATGCCGAGTTTAATGTGCCTCGTTTCTACGTCAACAACACTTGTTCCGTTTACTCTTAAGGTATGAATGCACTACATATTTATATAGGAGCTTGGAACAATTACCATTAGGTGTAAATTTTGTTTAAACTATTATTTATTTTCAGAAAGTTACTTTAAAACTTTAAAATAAAGTTTCTGGGCTAAAATTGAATTTTCATGCTTTCTGGATCTTCGTTCGATATTGTCGTTCGAATGAGTTTTTCGTTCGAACGAGAATGTCGTTCGAACGAGGTTTGCCAACGATCTTGCCTCTGGAACTTCGTTCGATATTGTCGTTCGAACGAGTTGGTTTCTTTAAACGAGAATGTCGTTCGAACGAGTTAGGCAACGAGATTTCCCATCAGGCCACTGGAACTTCGTTAGAAGGGTCGTTCGAACGAGACTTCGTTCAAACGAAAATCTCGTTCGAACGAGATTTCTGGCGAAAAATTAAAATGGTAGTTTTGGGCAGTTTTTTGACAGTTTTTCCCACTACTTTTCCCCACTAACTTTTGACTGATTTATGTAGTGCGGAAATCAACCATTTTGAATTAACTTTTTCACATCCTTCCATCTCCAAGAGAGAGTTTGAGAGCAAAATGTCAAAAGAAAAAAGTTCATGTTTGAATGTTTATTTTTCAAAGAAAAATCTTTAAAACACTTCTGTTTTACACCCGTAGTTTGTTTATTCCAAGTTTCCATATAAATATCTTGCTTGGCGTGTTTGACACCGGTTTATCTCTACACCTCGAAGAAGAGAAGTTTGGATTTACTTCTACATCCCTCAAAGAAAAAGTTCGTTATTTTGCTGCAGCATTCTCACATGGTGAAAGGCACCATGTGTGGTTGACGGTGTACCTAAAGTCTCATTGGTGAATTTCAAGATTCCGGTGGAGCTCCGGAGTTGTCGACTATGAGGAGGTGTTTATAAGAAGACGCTTCAAGGCTTGAAAGGGGTCGAGTCAAGGAAGTAAGTCATTTGTCTTGTAATTGTAAAACCATACTTAGTGGACTTAAGGCTAGGGCCATCCGAGGTTTTTTCCCGTTGTGGATTTTTTCTCGTACATCGCGACATAGTGGTTCATGTTTATTTTATCTTTTGCAAATTCACCTAGTACGAATGCTTAGGTAAAAAGATAAAATTTGGTTTATATCACTACTTGTTTAATTTGGTGCTAAATTAATTTGGATAATGTTTATGTTAATTTAATTCAAGTCATCACTTAATTTGATAAAATTGGTTTGGCCTAATTTGGTTGTATTGAAAATATGACTTAGGCAAATTTCTAGGACTTGAGTTAAATTGGTTTAAGTGAAAAATGTTTTTACGTTTAATCCAATTTCACTTTGTTTAATTTTAATATGGAAAGAAATTAAAATTAGTTAATTTGTTTAATTGAACCATCTCTCTTCCGCATCATAAAAGGAAATTACTTTTTTTAATAAGATCTAAAAATTCGAGGCCACGTGTTCCAACAAGTGGTATCAGAGCATTCATTGAGAAAAGCCACCACGTTTTCAAATTGGTATCAGAGCCGGAGCGCTAATTTATCGCGTCAAAGATCCGTTTTTCGACTTTTACAACTTCTGTGCTCCTTGCATTTTTAGGTGGTTCATTTTTTTACTCACTCTCATTTTTGTTTTGTATATCTCGTTGGGACGTCTTAATGATAATTTATCAATTTTTAATGATAATGAAGTTTTTTGCTATTCGAGAGGAATTTAATGGGCTTAATAAGTGTAATGAAAATTTAAGAGAATTAAATGCGAGATTTGCAAAAAGAATTATGTTTCTTGAAAATGAAAATTTATGTTTTAAATCTAGAATTGAACTTTTGCAAACCTCGCTATCTCAAAAAGATATTTTTCGTGAAAAGCTCATGGACATAAATCACAGTTTTAATATTTTAAATATGTCTAATAAAGAGAGTGATAGTCGAGAAAAGACTCTTAGGGATAAGTTTGCTGACATTGAGGGGGAGCGTGATAACCTTCTAGGAGTTATAGAAAATTTAAAGAAAGAATCCATTAAAATTGATTAGTCTAATTTATTACTTGAGTCCAAAATTTTAAAAATGAAAAATGACTTACAAGATTCGAGTAGTAGTTGTAATGGTTCTAGCTCATCTAGTTCAAATATTTCCGTTGCTAAAGCTAAGACCATTGTTTGTTTTAGAGGGTCAACTTTATCCAAGGACTTTAGAAAAGATCACACCTCAGGTATCATTCCTCCTGTTTTCACATGCTTGCATGGTGGTAGGAAAGGTCACCTTAGGTCATTTTTTTTTATCTTAAAAGAAGTCCTAGGAAGTCTATGTCTAGCATTTCATTAGTACCCTAATCCCATCATTTTAAATATACATCTATATAGATTAGGAAATAATTTTTAGATGCACTAGATATTAGATTTATTAATTCTCATTTGCTTTCACATGAAACATCCCTTGCTAAATTTAAAGGTTGAATGTGTTAGTTTTGTTTGCATACTCTAGCTTTGTGTGCTTCATATTATATATCATTTCTAGGTGTATGCATGTTTAGTCATTTTCTAGTCTATACTTCATGCTTAATCACATGCTAGAATAATGATTTTTGTTTATCTTTTGTATTATACTTCTTTCATTTTGGTTTGCATTAAATGAAAAATACAAAAAGATTTTTGTCTATCATTTAGGTTTTTATCTCTTGGTAATTTAAGCTTAATGAAAAATTCAAATGATTTTTGTTTGACTTTTGAGTAAATTTTTTTTGGTTAAAAAATGACAAAAACTCAAAAAGATTTTTGTTTTGTGTGTATTTTAGTTTGACACACTCTATGTGGAGTGCACTTGTATTAGAATCCCTTCTTTTTCGCTTCCATGTGGCTAGAACTTTTGGTGTAGATTGTCAATCCTTATTATGTTCTTTACCATGCTTACATGGAGTAGTTGGATTTTGTGTTGATATAATGGATTCTATTTTTATATGCCTCTTTTCACCCATGCACAAGCTCACTTGAAATTTTAACTTCACATGTTATATTTGAGCTTTGTGAGGTGTTCTCCTACCAATCTAGTCACCTAAATATTTTATGATCTAGGAGGACTAGTACATGTTAAAATCCGTTGCACGTGAGATTTGTGTGAGACATACAAATATATATATAAATGTGCACGGGGAAGGGCTCCGAAAGGAATTATTATCCTTTGTGAATAGTAAGCCATCGTTTGCTTGGACCTAAAAGAAATAAGTGGTCCAAAGGCCTATAATAAAATATGGCACTAAAAAGAAAAATAATTGGCAAGGCCTATGTTTAATTGATATATTCATTAAAAAACTATATGCTTATTGAGGGAGATTGAATGGTATATCAACGATTTGCACAATGTCCATTTATCATAGTTGTACTTTCAAAGTCATGACTCTATTGGTTTGTAGAATCATCAAAACTCTAGGTTTATATGCATTGTGTATGTTTGTTCATTGAGTTCAATTTATATTGTCACGTGAGGTTATATTCAAATGTGATGAAGTTTGCAATCAATTGAGAACTCCATGAACACGTTTTAAGTGATTGGGTCTAAATTTAATCGTTACTAGTTCAGACCCCAACACTTTCGTTTCCATATGACACATTTTTACCATACGAGTGTGAAAAACTTATTGTATTTTGTGTCATGTGGGTGTTTATATCTATATATATGTGTGTGTGCATCCTTGGTATATCTAGAGTATGTATATATATGATATTTTTATTTGGTCTTTGCCTTGCTTTCTAGTCCATCTATGCTTTAATTCATAATTTGTATCTATCTTATTGCATTCTTTGTTGATATCACATGCTTAATACTTTATGTATCGTATTGGTATCATTTTCTTACATCCTAGATGGTATCCGTTATTATTTGTTGGATTAGTTATGATTTTGTTGTCCACGTGCTTTCATGTTCTCATCACTTTATGCACATTTGCATGTTTACCTTGTTATTCCATTCTATTTATCCCTTATTTATTTTAAGGGGTGTATATGCTTTAATTGGGGGAGATAAGTTAATTTTTTTTAATTCTTTATCCTTTGTCTATTCCTGAACAAAAAGGGGGAGAATGATAGGGGGAGAAATGGTATCTAATCCTATTGTAATCGTATCTTAGTTTGGGAGATTTAACTTAGGGGGAGTCGCTATCTTCTTAGGTTGATCATAGTTGATAAATGGGAGAATTAGTTTAGGGGGAGTATTTAATTTATATGCATTTAATATTCTTGATATTCCCTATGCGTTTGATAGTTTGCTTAAGTGTGAAGGCATTCTTCTAAGTGGCAACTTTCATCGTCGGCAAAGATATTGATCCTTGCGTTGTTTGAGTCAAGCTATTATATTTTTATTTTGGGTGGGATTTGTTTTATGTCTAGTAGAGCTTGACGTCCCTTTAGGATTTTTATTGGTTTTTGTCCCGGAATAGCCAAAGGAGGAGATTTGTAAGGACACAAATTTCCAATTGAGTCCTTTGTTGTTTTGGCTCAATTTCGAAAAAAAAACGTTTGAGTCATAGGATAGAGTTCTTGACCATCCTTTCAAGCCTATGCCATACTAAAGTTGAAGAGGTAGAGGCCAAGTTTAAAGCTTCATCAAATGTCGAGTTTAATGTGCCTGGTTTCTACGTCAACAACACTTGTTCCGTTTACTCCTAAGGTATGAATGCACTACATATTTATATAGGAGCTTGGAACAATTAGTATTGGGTGTAAGTTTTGTTTAAACTGTTGTTTATTTTCAGAAAGTTACTTTAAACTTTAAAGTAAAGCTTCTGGGCCAAAATCGAATTTTCATGCTTTCTGGATCTTCGTTCGATATTGTCGTTCGAATGAGTTTTTCGTTCGAACGAGAATGTTGTTCGAATGAGGTTTGACAACGATCTTGCTTCTGGAACTTCGTTCTATATTGTCATTCGAACGAGTTGGTTTGTTCAAACAAGAATGTTGTTCGAACGAGTTTGGCAACGAGATTTCCCATCAGGCCACTGGAACTTCATTAGAAGGGTTGTTTGAACGAGATTTCCGACGGGATGGCAGTTTTGGGCAGTTTTTGACAGTTTTCCCACAACTTTTCCCCACTAACTTTTGATTGACTTATGTAGTGCGAGAATCAACCATTTTGAATTAACTTTTTCACATCCTTCCATCTCCAAGAGAGAGTTTGAGAGCAAAATTCCAAAAGAAAAAAGTTCAAGTTTGAGTGTTTATTTTTCAAAGAAAAATCTTTAAAACACTTCTATTTTACACCCATAGTTTGTTTATTCCAAGTTTCCATATAAATATCTTACTTGGAGTATTTGGCACCGGTTTATCTCTACACCTTGAAGACGAGAAGTTTGGGTTTACTTCTACATCCCTCAAAGAAAAAGTTCGTTATTTTGCTGCGGCATTCTCACATGGTAAAAGGCACCATGTGTGGTTGACGGTGTGCCTAAAGTCTCATTGGTGAATTCCAAGATTCCGGTGGAGCTCCGGAGTTGTCGACTAGGAGGAGGTGTTTACAAGAAAACGCGTCAAGGCTTGAATGCTGCAATGAAAGAACGAATGGATGACCTTTTTGGAAGATTTGAGGAGTTATCTAATCGCATAGCGCGTAATAATACACGAGTGTATTTTTTTTAACGATGTAACGATTTCTGTAATTGATGTGTTTGACTTAATTTTGATGTGGAATAGTTCAAGTATTGATTGTCACATTGAGTATATAATATCATAAATATATTTTATGAAACAATGAAGCATAAAAGTTCTTACTACATTATTTTTATTATCCTAAATATTAAATATGAAAATTGAATGCATTATTATTATTGGTAAATTAATTTATGCATAAAATTTGAATATTAAATGCAATAACTATTAGTGGAGGCAATAATTTGCTACCGAAAAATATTTTTAATGGCAAATATGAATTGCCACATAACTATCTTGACCTTAAGAAAAAAATTAGTTTTGGTAGCAAATCTTATATTTGCTACAAAAAGAACCTTTTAGTGGCAAATTTGAATTGTCACAGAACTATCTTGACCTTAAGTACAAACTTAGTTTTTGTAGAAAATCATATATTTGCTACAAAAAGAATATTTTAGTGGCAAATAACATATTTTTAGAGACAATTGAGATGGTTTTTCGTAGAAAATAACTTGCCACTAAAAGTACACCATTTAGTAGCAACTAAAAGTCACAATATTATTTTGAAACTAAAAGTCTTTTTGCAACTAATGATTAGTCACAATATTAGTCACACTATTAACTTGCCACTAAAAGTACGCCATTTAGTAGCAACGTCACAATATTATTTTGCAACTAAAAGTCTTTTTGCAACTAATGATTAGTCATAATATTATTTTGCAGCTAAAAGTCTTTTTTCTTATAGTGTCGTTCCAAAAAAATATAAAATATTTATTCCATCCCAAATTAAAAGTGCTCATTTGAAAATCAAATATCTCAAAAAAAAAAATTCACTCCTCAAATCATCATGTAAATGCTAATGAAATCCAAGAAACTCACTTGGATTGTTGCTCTTGGTTGGAAAAGTAACTTCAAATATTTTCTTAACTATATGAAGTTTTTTTCCCCTTAAGATAATGTTGTATTTTTGAATACCTCCTTAGATGTTCAATAATTACACATATTCCCCGCATGTGCATCATCCACTTGTATCTTATGCATAAACCTTCTTGTACCTTATGTAAGCTGGGGAGAGTAAATATAATTACTGTACATCTAGGGGAATCTCTAAATACAATACTATCTCAGGAGTTAAAGTCATAAACTCGTATATTATTTATTTAAAACGAGACCTTTAATACAAGACAAATCATATCGAAAAAAGAGTAAAACTATTGATTTGAAAGAGAGGAAATATAGTTACTTGAATAATGGATTGGTGATCATGTCGAGTTGAATATAAGTCCCATTCACGAAATCCTTTGTGCTCATTTTGTAATTCTTTTGAGATATGACCTAACATTGTGGCCTTTTCAATCCGATTCTTCATGTCCTCATATAGTTTCTGTTTATAGAAAGATAAATAAAGAAGGAAAACCAATTAGGATTATATCAAATGGAGGAAAAGTTGTATGTAAAGTTAGCTCAATCTAGAAAAATAACAAGAATTTGTAATGGTGCTTCATATTCATAATTTTTATGCAAATATCCAATTTCGTGAACTTTTTGATTTCCATCTAATTTTAGTCAATCTTATTAAAAAGAGGGTAAAATAAACATTATTAAACTAAAGAACTAGATTAAATGCAAATATTCTCTCTATATCCCTACTCCCTTGCCACCTCCGCCCCAATCACCACTTATCCAGCACCACCAACCCCAACCACCATTATCTTCACCACATCCATTGTATATATATATATATATATTTGGAAGAAACTCACCGCCTTAAGTTTTTTACGCCTTATTCTTAGGAAAACCTTAAGGCGCACTTTTTTCTAAAAACAACAATGATTTAGTGAAATGATATCGCCTTTTAAATAATTTTTTTACTAACATGACCATTATCTCATCCAAAATAATCAAATAGTATTTTAGTTTACATATATTCTGACATATTTTTATGAATTGTAGAATTTTAGTATTTTAATAGCCTTGTTATGGTTAAAATATATCAAAATATATTAAGAAAGCCTAAACGCCTTTTCACGCCTTTTTACGCCTAAGGCCCGCCTAGTTTTCCAAGGCTTAAGGCTTGGCCTCCACGCCTCGATCACGCCCCGCGCTTTTTAGAACCTTGATATATATATATATATATATATATCAAGGAGATACATAACCTATATATATAGTTAAAGTGGAAAAGATATACGTGGAATTGATTTGTGTGTGTTGTTTCACAAGTAGAAACATAACCTATATATATAGCACTGTTCTAAAAAACCCGCCTAGGCTTAAGGCTTGGGAGAAACGCCTCGCCTTACGCTTTTCACGCCTTATTCTTGATAAAACCCTTAAGGCGCACTTTTTCTAAAAACAACAATGATTTAGTGAAACGATGTCGCCTTTTAAAGAATTGTTTACAAACCGGACCATTATCTCATCCAAAATAATCAAATAGTATTTTAATTTGCATATATTCAGACATATTTTTATGATCTGTGTAATTTTTTTTATTTTAATAGCCTTGTTATGGTTAAAAAATATTAAAATATATTAAGAAGGCCTAAACGCCTTTTCACGACTTTTTACGCCGAGGCCCGCCTAGGCTTCTAAGGCTTAAGGCTTGGCCTCCACGCCTCAATCACGTCCCGCGTTTTTTAGAACCTTGATATATAGTTAAAGTGGGAGTACGATAGTCCAATTTGGTAGTACAAATGTAGTATAATAGTACATGTGTAGTATATGCAGTACAATAATATACAGTACAATAAGTACACTAACATCCCTCTTTAAACTCAAGGTGGTAAGATGAAACCAACTTGAGTTTGGATACTTATAAATCTTAAAAATGGCCTAGAGGATGAGCCTTCGTGAAAACATTGACAGTCTGATAAGCGGTTGAAATAGATTAAAGGCCAATGGTTACATAAAGAAGATGTTGAGGAGCAAAGTGACAATTGATCTCAATATGCTTCGCTCGTTTATGAAAAATGTCATCATGAGCAATCTGTATAGAACTCTAATTATCACAATGAATGATAGTGGTCGTGGAATGGCTAACACCTATGTTAGTAAGTAGCTAGCATAGCCAAAGTAGTTCCTGGGTGGCATCAATAAGAGCATGATATTCGGCTTCGTTACCAGATCGAGCAATAAAAAAATGCTTTTTGCTATGCCACGATGGTAGAGAATCACAGAGAAAAAATAATAGCCCGTGGTAGAACGATGGTCAGTGGGGTCTCTTTTCCAATCTACATCAGAGTAGGTATGAAGATGTAGGGAGGAATAAGAAGAGAATTAAAGCCCGTTGAACATAGTCCCGTTGATGTATATGAGAATGTGAAGAACAATAACATTACGAGGCGAAAGGAGTGAAGAGAGAAATTGACTAACAGTATGTACCGCATATGCAATATTTTGGCACGTTACGGTAAGGTAGATAAGACTCCTCATTGACTGTCGATACAAAGTTGGATCATCAACAAGATTACCATCCAGAGGAGTGAGCTTGTAATTCAGCCCAAGAAGAGTAGTGACGGTCTTCCTATCAGTGAGTTATGCACGAGTGAGAATATCTGAAGCATATTTTGCTTGAGAGTGATAATATCTACTCTTCTTGGGCAAAAGTCTTTGTATCAAGTCAATCCTGTATACCCGAGTAAACCCCCTTGTGACAAGGCTTACCTTGTGATGATCAATAGATCCATCAGATTGAGTTTTAATTTTATAAACTCATTTACATTCCATTACATTCTTACCACTTTGCAGGTCCAGTAAATCTCAAGTGTGATTCTGTTCAAGTGCCTGCAGTTCATCATCCATTGCCGTTTGCCAAAGGGGGTTAGAATTGTCCTCACGATAGGAGCGAGACTCATGATGAGAAATAATATTAGAATATCACGAAGAAGAATGGATGTGGTTTTAGGTCTTACACTTTTACGGAGGGGATTCGGATCGAAGACTGGTGCAGATCCGTTAGGCGAGCAAACGACTTGGAAGAGTCCTTGGAGAGCATCTCGAGTGGAGCATTAGATGAGGAAACTGGAGGTACCAGTGGTATATTAGAAGTCAGGTCAGGTGAGGAGACCGTATCAGGTACTAAAGGAGAGGATGGTGGGAGTGGTGTAATATCTTGCGAGGGATCATGTTCAGGTGAATCGAGAAATAAGTCTGCCTAGGGACTAGTAACGAATAGAGGTGTGTATGAGGGAGGTAAGTGAAATTTGGACCGTGAGGAAAACAACTTGTGTTCCCAAAAGACAACATGACGGGATACACAGACATTTATAGTAGGGATCCTAATACTTGTATCCTTTGTGTTCTACCCCATAGTCTAAGAACAAACACAATCAGGATCGAGACTCTAATTTTGTGAATTCGTGGGGTTGGAGATGAACGAAACAAGCACTACCAAAAATTCTAAGGTTCCTATAATCAGAAGGGTGGCCAGGAAGACACTCATAGGGGGTCAGGTTTTTGGTAGTGGAAGACGGGACAGAGTTTATGGTGTAGTAATGGTTCTATTTAGGAAAATTTAAATTTTGAGTTCATCATGTTTTCTAGTGAGAGACAATCCACTTTCTCTCTAAGACCCTCTATTTTCTCCTTACCCCCTCAACCTTGACATGGCCTCTTGTTCGCCTTCTTGATTGGATCTTGATCCCTAGCCGTTTGCTGATGTTAATAGTCCACCAACTTATGATGCACGTTTCGACTGCAACGTTACATGCCAACCTCAGTCCTTTGCTGATGTAGTTGGCAAGAAGATTGTCTCTTATAAAACGAAGACCTCACTCCTTGTTCCTCTATCTGCTCCTTATTTGCGAGGTGACTCGGTAGATATTAGGCTACAAGATGATGCCTATAAAGAAGTTATTTTTTATTGTGTTGCTTGCTTCATCTCTTATTTGCCGTATAGTCTTCTCCAAAGGGGATAAGCCTTGGAAACTTAGTGAGCTTAAACTGGAGCTCACAGATGTTTGGAAAATAATGCATGCATGGGTTATAACACCTATTGGAAAAGGTTATTTGAACCTTCGCTTTTCTTGTTCAACAGATATGAGACAGGCAATGTCTTTTTGTAGTTTTAAACTTTCTTCTGGAACATTTAAAGTATTTGAATGGGTACCTAATTTTAGTCCAAAAATGCATGTAATTCCTACGGTTAATGTCTAGGTTCATTTTATGGGTTTGTGCCAAGATTAATGGGACCCGCGTCTTCTTCTTCAAATTACTCGGGGTGTCAGCCTTCCTTTACATGTTGACAAAGCCTCTATGGAGTGGACTTCTGGTAGCTATGCGCGGGTCTTGGTGGAGGTTAATATTTCAACTCCCCCTGAGCGTGTACTGGTGGAAAAAGAAAATGGTTCTTTATTTGTAAATGTTTCATATGAGTCCCTCCCTTTCGTTCTGCAACTTTTGCAAATTAATTGGACATTCTATCCATGAATGCAGGAACTTGCAAAAAGAGATTGGTGTGTCAATCTTAAAAGCTCCTAAAATTTCTTTTTCTAACAAAAAAATCTGTTACTGTTAATGATAGTGCAAATTTTGGGCAACAAAATCTCGATATAGCAACAGGTGGTGGTTTGTACCATAACAATTTATCGGCCAATAGTACAGGCACTGTAGCAGTAGGAAATGATATCACTTTTACAGATGGGATTGAGGATGACTCAAGGCCTGTTCCTAGACTATGTGATACTCATGAAGGAGTCAAATCAAAAAGGCTTTATTACTGTGCTTCAATTCAGGTGGCCGGAGAATCAATTCAAAAAATTCAAAATAGGAAAGGGATCCCACAAAATCAGGAATTTTTGGAGGTAGCGAGAAAATTGGAAAAAGTTGTTTAAGAAACTTATTTGGTAGACCTCCTTTGTTGACTAGAAAATCTTCAACAAAAAAAAGGGAGTGTACTACACAGGATCCAGAAGATAATATGGAGATTACCCCCAAGGATTCGGGAGTTCAAATATCTGAAGATTTAGCTAATGATTCAGCTTACCTAAATAAGAAAAATCAAAGATATATTCATCACTTAATCCAACGCAATTCTATCGTATTAAAAGGAGATAAACTTATTTTGTGCAATAATCTATTTGAGACTTCATCTTCTGATGAAGACTCAAAAAGTGATGAAGATCCTTCAGAGAATTTTAATAGAAGTTACGAGTTATCCCTTGTTAATCCTATTGGTGTACAAATTCACGACGACCGCGGTATTGATTTATTCGTGGATCTCCCTAAACTTGATTCAGCATCTGCGGTGGATTCTGATCTTATCTTGAATGATGTCAATTCTACTGCGAAAAATGACAATTGGAATGTCATCCGAAAGCTAATGCGGTCAAGAAATTATAGGACCAAAATACTTTTTAAATTGGCTTTAGATTGTTATTTATTTTTTGCTAGAGTCATGCTTTAGCGCCTGTAAGTTCCCTTAGAGAGTATTTTTCTCCACCTCTCAATAAAATATTTTTCTTAAAAATAAATAATTTATGGTGTAGACGGCAGTGAGAGAAGCTTCTCCCCAAAAATCTAAGCGATATGAGGCAGAGATGAGTAAAGCACAAACATTATTTAGGATATGTTAGTGTTTGCATTCCGCACACCCACTTTTTTGGGAAGTGCCGGGATATAACCGATGAGGAATGGTACCCTGTTAGTGTAGAAAAGTTATGACATGGAAATCGATATATTCAACGGCATTATCAGCACATAATAACTTTATTTAATGCGAAAATCGGGTATTGATCGTACTGGGAAAATTTATGTAAAGTTAAGGAAGTTCAGAACGATTTTGCATAAGGAATAACCGAGTATCACATGAATAACCATCTACAAAAATGACAAAAATATCTAAATTTTTCCATGGTAGCAGTGGAAGATGGGCCCCATACATCAGAATGTATTAAGTCAAAAGGAGGATGAGAAATATAGTCACTTTTATTAAATGACAAAGCCGATTGTTTTGCAGATTGACAAGGAAGACAGTCAGATTTCACATTATTAACGGACCCTAAGTGACCACGAGAAAATAAAGACTTAAGACTACTAATAAAAGAATGGCCCAAACGGACACGCCACAAGCTAAGAGAAGGTGTGGAGGATGCAGAGGCTACTCTCAGAATCGGGGTGATGAGTGACTATGAAATATAAAGGTTAATGAGATCAAAGAGGCGCCCAACCATACGGCCTATCCCAAATTTATATCCCATTTTTGGATCCTACACACAACAACTAGAATGAGAAAAAATGATGGTTAACCAAGATCACAAAGTTGGCTAATAAATACAAGTTTTAGTAAGTTTGGGAGTCAAATATGTATAAAAAAAATAGGTATTTGGTGTGGAGATTTTTTTAATATGAGTGACTGACATATGTGAACCGTTTTCAGCGTGAATAAGTGGTGTGTGACGAGAAGAATTGGTAGTGGAGAAGAGAGTAGGATAATAAGTCATGTGATTGCAACATGTAGAACTAAAGAACCATTAAGAATTACTTGAAGTGACTGACAAAGTAGTAGATGGAGTATTATCAAATGGGAAAAAACCTTTTTGAGGAGATCCTCAAGATGATCAATCCTATTTATAAACGCAATGGCAGATGAACGGTCGACATTAGCAATGTCGGATTTAGAGGGATCCCTCTTGGGATGGAAGAAGTCTGGGACTACGGATATGGGAACTTCGAGCAATATTGGTGGAGGTGACCACTTCTTATCGCATGACATAACTTGCACACTCGAGTAGGGCATCAATAAGAATATGTTTTGTTAGCTTATAGTAGTTGCAAGTCTTGGAAGAATTCCACTGTTTACTGTGGTATTTGGACGGTGGACCTCTTAGAGTAACAAGAACAACTTTACGAGAGGAGGTCAAATAAGTAGCAATGTGTGTTTCCTCTGAGAGAAGTTCTAAAATTACCTGCTCCAGTGTAAGAGGAGGATCTCTATGAAGGAGAGATGAACGGATATGCTCAAATGTATCATGAAGAGCCATAAAGAAAAACAACCAATCATTGACAATATCGATAGTCGGTAAAATTAGTAGCATCGATAGGATCCTTCCAACTGGATTTCGAAGGGGTTAGCTGGTCCCAGACTGAGTGCATCTCGGGAAAAAAATTGTTGATTGTTTGTCCGGGTTGCTATTTCATGCGATGAAGGATTTCCATAAGCTGATATTAATTAGAGAGTCCGACAATGGTTTGTCTCTTATGAATAAAGTCCCAAAGAGATTTGACGGTGGTAAATCTGCTAAATTAGAGTCTAATTAAGGGTGAACATGAATTATGGAACCACGTGCTTACGTAATGATTTTTTCACTCCCACTCCTCAAGATGATTTAAACTTATCATCATCTTCCCCATTGGCCTGTGTGGATTTAGTGACACTATCGATGATATAACGCCATAGTTTTCGGCCCTTGAGAAAAAGAAAGAAAGAAGTAGGTGCCCGAGGGTGACGGAGGAATCCAAGTTCCGACCATTACACTCGACATTGCCTGAGACCAGGGAATATAGTTGGTACCATTGAGAGTAATAAATATGGGTTGAGTGATGTCTTGGCAATCCATACCATTTAAAAAAGGAGAAAAGGTGAAACTAGTTTTCGAATTTAATGAAAACAGAGGTAGAAAATGGACTGAAAACATCCGAAAATCTCGAACATGAATCCAAAATGAAGAGAAACGGAGTAAAAATGGGCTGAAAACTCAGATAAGATCAAACAGACCCAAGAAGAAGGTGGGTTGGATCTGGGTCAGTTCACGGGTCAACTGGTCGGATCTTGGGCAAAAAAAATGGGTCAACTCGCGAGAGGAGAAAAATCTTGGTGCAGGCCCGAGAATCCCACCTGCGGAGGTTATGTGGTGACGACTTGAGCACTGCAGGTGGAAGTCCACCAAGAGCGTTATAACTCTAATACCATGTTATAATATTAGATTGTGTGTGTGTGTGTGTGTGAGAGAGAGAGAGAGAGAGAGATATAGAGAGAGAGGGGGAGAGAAAATTGGAGGAAATGTGATCTATTGAATTGATTTTTGTGTGTTATTCTACAAGGAGATACATGATCCATATATAGTTAAACTGGGAGTACGATAGTACAATGTGGTACTACAAATGTAGTACAGTAGTACATGTGTAGTACGTGTAGTCTAATAATATAAAATAGACTAAGTACACTAACAATCATTACTTTGGCCTCCTTCCATGTATAAAGTGAGGTGTAACTCAAATAATTTGTACAAGAGTTGAGCTAAAAGCTCCTCCAATTTTTCTGTCCGGTACCATAACATGCTTTAAAATGATTGTAAATTGTGTTGTGTGATGCGGTGCCAGGACAAAAAGTGGAGATACCTTTAGCAAGACCCTTTGTGTAAATGGGGGTTTATAACTACATTATAAAAATCAATAAAATGCTGGTGGTTATGAGAGATGTTATTGTAGAGTATGTATTTTTTTATTTAGTTAATTCTTTTGAGTAGGTTTTGTTTAATTAAAATAAAAAATATAATCTAATTTTATTGTTAGTCAAAACTTCTAATATGATAGACTAACAAATAGTATGAAAGTTAACATAATAGGGAATATTGCAAGTTCATGAAATAACAAGCACGTATAATTAAATTGGCCATATAAATGGGAGGAATACTCGAAATAAATTTTTGCATGATCAACTTTGCCTACTTATCACTACATAAAAAACCAGAAATTGTCACAATCACGGGTGTGGTCACGGTCATTAATCGGAACCAGGAGTCACGGTCATGACTGTTGCCCAAAATTAATGTTATGGACGAGACTGTGACTCATATAAATGGTCATGGTTCATGACCATGACTCCTAAAATGGCCACCCTAACCATGATCATTATAGTTAGTTGTACGACGATGACACATTTTTTTGTTTAGGGGGTGGTGGGGGACTCCCATTAGTTCTTTATAATTAAGTTTAACCCACACAATTTTCATTTCTATGGGTTTGGCCTTTAAAATAATTTTTAGCGATGCAAAAAGTGTCGCGAAAGTTTTACCAAGTATTTTTTGTGATATTTTTTTATTGCTACAAGTCATTTCGGGGGACAAACTCCAAGACGTACAAATGTTGGGGGCTAAAGTCAATATCAAAGAGTTAATGGGGGTAAATCCTGAATAATTTTTTTTATGGGTTTGAATTTTTAAAAAATAGTATGAAGTATTGACTTTAAATACTTGGGTTAAGTATTTTAGAATCTTGACAGAAATATTGAAGGATGTTTTTGTAACAAAATATTAGTTTTTAAATAACTTTATGTAAATGCTTATATATATTTAAGAGTTATATTAGGAATACCCTAAACTTATACCCCGAAAACAAATGCATTAAGGTGTCACTAACACATTGGATGATCTGTGAATCTCACGCACAAACTAGTCATATTGTTAACACCTTAATTTGGTCTAGTTTGAGGGTACACATAGTATTACTCTATATTAACATAATGTGTTAATTTCACTTTCATCCTTTAAACTTTGAAGGATGTATGTTGGATTTTGAATTTTATCAATTAGTACCATGCATTTTTTAAATTGATGCAATTTAGTCCAACTAGCAAATGAGGTCAAATTTCAGATTGACGATCATGTGCTTTGTACGTGAAGTAGTAATTTGACATTTAAATTTAATTCATTTTCTATAAACTAAAGCCCAAACCCATCCTATTTTTAACAACCCAAATTGATCTTTTTTATATTTTCTTTTATTTATTTTTTTTCTTTTTGAACCAAGTTATGACCTACCTGTTTTTTTAATAACTATATTGTGAAATTGAAAACTTATTTCCTCATACGAATAACTTGGCACGCACGATGTGTGTAAAAATGTAGGTGGAGGAAGTTAAAAAACAGCTACTTTGTGGTGCAAGTTGTGGTAAAAAAGATGAAGCAATAGTTATTAAAATCCATAATTGATATTTCAAAAGCAAACCAACTATAACTCCTCACACTTAATAAGTAGTAATAGATAATTCAAACATTTAAGTTTATGTTAACTTTATGCATTAATAATTCAAACATAACAAGAATAAGAATTGAGGTATCCAAAAACGGAAAATATTTTCTCCTAACTGAGTACTTTTTGTCTTAAATTAAGAGTCACCTTTGAAAAATTAAATATTTAAAAATATTACTTATTTACTTTCACCTTCACTTAGAATTAACATGAGTTAAATTAAGAAGTATTTAGCAAAAGTTCATGATTTATTTTTTACTTGGTTTTTAGTCTAACATATTATTAAAAGTAGTTTATATTCCCTAATAACGACAATAACCCAAGAATAATGATATCATATGAACACAGTGGATTGGTAATGTGGCACATACACGCCAACATTGATTACCACGTCAACAACGGTGATGACATGGCACTGCCATATTATCATTCTCTAAAGACCTTTTCGGGAAAGCTTTGGAAATATTTTGTAGCAGTGCCACATCATTACTGCCTCTGGTGGCAAAATTGAGGTCACTATTGCCTAAATTTTTGAATAGGATGTCATTATTTCATAGTTACTATTAGACTTCTTGTTATATCTAAAAATCTATGCTATTAAACATTACATAAATTAATTTCTGTAGGGACTAAAAACTTAATTATTCCCATGAATTGATCGAGTAGTTTCCTAATATGAACATCAAATTATTTTATACTTTATTTTGTAAAAAATGACTACTCTTTTCATGGTAAATTAATAATCAACTTATAAAAGACATATATTTTAAGAAATATTTTTACTTTTCAAATTTATCCTAAATAAAATCAGTGTTATCTTATGAATTTTGTTCTGTTGAAATAACTTTTTCTTCTCCTTTAATATTATATAATGTTTCTACAAGAGTCCCATTATTCCCACTCCATATAATCCTTCCCCCACTCCACCCTTTTACTAAAATTCCCTACTACACTTAAAAAGCTATTAATCTCTCACTCATCCAAAACCCATTAACTTTACCCAAATTATACGTTACTTTCTCTCTACCGCTCCAAAAAGAGGGGGAAACTCATATTTTCATCTTCTTTTCTTTGTTTCTTTAATGCTTAAATATAGTTCTCACACATGGAGAAACTAATGATTGGAAAGCAAATACTGAACTTATGATTGAAGATTTTAATGGGTTAAATGGTATTATTCATCTCACTAGCACAAGGAATGTTGTTGAAATCAAAGAGTTGTACAATTCTTAAAAATGCTCCATTGATTCAGTTAATATTTTATTCAAATTTCTATTTCTTATTTTTTAGTACTTAATTTATGTAATTATAATAGTTTTTTTTATTATGGGTTCCACTGCTTAGGGTTTTTTTAGAAGAAAAAAATTATGAGAACACATTCTTTTAGGGTTCTTTTTTTTACCACTGTTTAGGTTTTTTTTAGTTGTCTATTTTTTTTATATAAAAGTAATAAAAATCACAATTTCTTTTATTTTTATCCGAACACATTAATAAGAAAATTAATTAGAACACATTGGAAAGATTTTTTTTATGAGAACCTGTTGAAAAAATGACAAATAATTTACACTAACAAAACATTGATTATAATGTTGTTTGAATATATTAGTTAGTTAAATTTTATTTTGATGTTATACATAGGTGGTGAAACTGCTGGAAGCTTTTTCAATTTGTTATTTGAGATATTTTCTAGTCGTGATGATGTTCTTAATAATGTTCGTAATGTTGCGATAACTCAAGGCTATGTTATAACAATTAAAAGTTCAAAAACGAATCATTACGCTGTTATTGGTTATGATAGGGGAGGAAATATAACACTTGTCTTCCAATGGATAAGCGAAAGAGGAAAACATCATCACGACTTATAAATTGTCCTTTTGAGATTTGGAAAAAAAAGAAAAAGGATGAAAATTAGAAATTAGAGATAAAAAATGTATCCCACAATTATGAAACATCAAGTGATATGTTGGGACATGACACCCCTCTTGTCGTCCTGCTTCGAATGAAGAGATGTTGCATATTAAAGAGATGATCTTGGCTGGTATACCAACAAGATAAATACTTGCCTCACTACGATAAAAAAATTCAAAGTTTATGGCAAATACTTTCTCAACTTGTTGATTAATCATTTTCTTAGACAATTGAACCTCCCATTCAACCTCACAAAGGTTGCCCATTAAGTTCAAAGAATAAAAAGGTGGTTGTCGCAATCCTTCTACCATTGAGATTGTCAAAAAGACCCGGAAATATAGTATAAGTCAAAAACTTAAACATAATAGCTGCACTTGTGCCAATATGGTTGGTAATACTAGCTTGAACGTGCTTGATGAAAGCATGGTGGATTTAAAAACATCATTTTATAACTCTTCATGGTATTAGAAATTCAAGTAAGATTCATCAAACTTATTGCTATTTTTTTAAAATGTGTTGATTGTGTTTTTTAAAATTTGTTGTAAATGAGTGTAGTTCTTGCCAATATATATTTTTTTGCAAATTTGATGTAGAGGAGCTGTGCAAATTTATTTTGTGTGCTCTGATGAGTAGGAATCCATTTTGTCATATATTTTTTGTTCTCAATTGTATGGAGATTGCGTTTTTATGAAGAATTGTTATTTTATAAAAACAATATTTAATTATATGTTGTTGACTGGTTTTATGTTTAAATTATATTTAATCATATGGTATGGATGGTGTAACAAGAAGGTAATGGTTTTTTGGATCAAATATAAAAAAGTCCCTCAAATATTTTTAATACATATTTAGTCCAAACTTTTTATTTTATTTCAAAAAGTCCTTCAAACAACCATTTAATTAATATTTTCTTATTTTTAAAGCTCCGCGCTAGCGGCACTCACCCCCCACCTTCCTCCTCCTTGGCGGAACTCCGGTGACCTCGTCGAAGCTCCGTTTTTTTAAATGTTTTTATGTGGTGAAGGAATTTTTGAAACAGAATAAAAGACTGACTAAATGTATATTAAAAATATTTGAAGGAGTTTTTGATTGAAACTCCATATTTTTTATGTAGTTGTACTGTTGGTGTTATTATTAATGTTGTCAAAACAAGGAGTGGATTAATTCAAGGGGCAACAAAATTAGGAGTACTCTTTGTCGTATCATTACTGCTTTTATTTGTTGACATATTTGGTGTGCTGGGAACAAAGCTTTCTTTGAAGGGATACCTATGAAAGCTTCCTTAATTTCGGATCGTGTTTGCGAAGAAATTAGGATGGTTTTTCGCATCTATCCTTTCAAAGATATTAAAACTAGGCTTTGCTTGGATTTTTTTCATACTTTTCAAAATATAGGTGATTTTATTGAAAAAATAACTCGATTAATTAGTGGCGCTGGCGTGGACCCACATCATTTGTTGAATGTGGGTGGCCAGCGGCACTAATTGATCGCGATATTTTATTAAAAAAATATCGCGATTAATTGGTGTCGCTGGCGCGGACCCACATTGAACAAATGATGTAGACTCGGAAATGTGGTTCTAAGACATCAAATTAAACAGTTTTTTTTATTAAAAATTGAAAAATATTTTTTTTAATTTTGTTTTTAATTAAAAAAATTGTTTTATAGCGTTTTTTATTAGTAAACATAATTTTTTTAATTTACCAAATTTTTTTAATTTTTTTATATTATTAAAAAACTGTTTAATTTTAATTAAAAAAACTGTTTTGTATACCGTTAAAAAAAAGAATAAAAAACTAAAAAAGAAAAAGAAGGAAAAATAACAAAATGCGATTGCTGAACGAGTTCTACATGCGATTCATGTAGAATCTCTCTTTTGTAACAAACTAACCAAGGAAAAAACAATATTAAATTGGGACATATAGATTTAAGATGATCGTTGAAGTGAAAACCCCTTTCGGCCAAAGTGGACCATTTTGAGGTGGTTTATGATAATGGCCTGATTATAAAAGACCCATTTAGGAAAAAAATAAAATAAAAAATCTTAGATTCCTAGACATGTTCAAACGAAAGATGTAAGCGATAATTATTGGTGCAGGCATGATGATATGACTTCCGCAAATAATTTGGATTATTAGGAAAAGTCGTATTCGATGGCTTTGGCACATCAGATGCATGCAACTAAATCTTTTGACCTAACTTTTTATTTTTATATAATATTTTGAAAATACTGTCGTGCATACTAGTATATTAAAAAGATTAATAACATAAGAATCAAGTCAAATGTCATATTAAAAATAAAAATTAAATACAAAATTATTTTTATATTACATTGATAAATGGGTCAATTATTAAATAGTCCGAGGGACTATTTGGTATATCTCCCTTGATAAATTATTGATTTCAAACCACAATGCTTACGTTTTTCGAACAATGTTTGTATTATATAACCTAAATGTGTTTTCCATAACATTTTTAAAAATTTTGTACCTTTGAAACAATTGAAATGTATTGTCGAACCTAAGTTTTAAGCAATGTTTGTATTATATGACCTAAAAACTTGTTGATTTTTACACTAAATCCTAAAAGTTAAATTAAGAGGAAGCAGTAAAATGAACACAATTTATCGACACAGTTTGACTCGCACAATGATGTGTGTTTAATGTATTGTTTAGTAAATATATAATGCTCCCATGGTCCAAAATATATGATTTTGCTCTCATTTTTAATTAATTTACCTTTTAAACTGCGAAGAATAATTTGGGAGGGAGTGAGCAAATTAATTAGTGAAACTTTGTTAGTTAAATATACTTCACATATAATCTAAAGTTTACATTATTTTTCTTCAAAATTTATTGCCTCATAATTTTTTTTTAAGTTTAGAATAAACAAATCTTACTTTTGCAAATTATGTGTGTGATTTTGTAATATGCCGAACAAAAAAACATATCTATTTGGTCGGGTTTGTATATACCCAGAGGCGGGTCCAAGGGGGGGGCAAGGGGTGGCCTTGGCCCCCCCAAACTTCTAAGAAATTAAAATTTTAACCCTATAGTTTTAACATTTTGTGAATATTTTTTTATATATTTATAGTTTTGGCCCCCACAAAAATTGATATATATTTTTTGGCCCCCTCTAACTCACATTTCTGGATCCGAATAGAGTAGTGTTACACTTATCAGAATTCCTTACCACCATTTCTTAGTTTCCAAACAATTTAAACACATATTATATAATATACCACTCTATCCATTACTCAATAGAATGTGTGAGGCTAATATTATCAACAACTAAATATGTGTACCTTGATAGATGAGCAGCCTTTGTCCATGAGATTGTTATCATCACCAAGTTGTGCAAAATAGGCCATTGGAGACCTTGGTTCCACTTTGAATTTCTTGCAAAATGGTAACCAATGCTTTGAAAAACGAGAAGCCTCTAATAAAGCATAAAATGTTAAAGCTGAGCCACCATCGTCGGAGAGGTAGACACTTAGTTTTTCCGGCGGATAATTGTAAGCCATGACCGATAATACGGTGTTCACCACCATGAGTGGTGGCTCTATTATCGGGTCCGCCGTGCATACAAATATGTCCACTCTTGGCAATCTCTTTTCATATCTAAACTCAAAAAACACCAAATTAACACACATATAGAGAGCGGTAAGAATGAAGATAAATATATTATGTATAAAACATGTTCCCGTGTTGCATTTTTTACGTGTCAAAAATATTGAGACATAAAATCCCACATGGAAAATTTTGAGGCTTGCAACACAATATATAAGATCCTGGCCCCTCCACTCATTACCAATTGGTTTTGGGTTGGATGTAGGACTGTTTTTTTTTTTTTTTTTTTTTTTTTTTTTTCGATTTTTCGAATTCCGATCCGATTTTTTTCCGATTTTGAAAAGATTTTTTTATTGCCGATTTCCGATTTCCGATTTTTCCGAAAAAAATCGGATCGGAAATCGGATTTTTTTTTATATTTCCGATTTTTGCCGATCCGAATTTCCGAAATTTGTTCCGATCCGAATTTCCGAATTATTTTCCGAAATATTATCCGAACTATTTTCCGATTGTTTTTCCGAAATAATTTTCGAAGAATTTTTCAATTTTGCCACGAAAAATTTTCCGAACTATTTTCCGATTTATGTTTCTGGAAAATTGCCGAATTTTCCGAATTTTGCCGAAAATTCAGATTTTGCCGAAAATTCCGAATTTGAAAAAAAAACATTTCCGAAAAAAATCGGATTCGATTTTTTTGCCGATTTTTTTGAATTTTTTTCAGAAACATGCTTTTCCGATCCGGCCGAAACACAACCCTAGTTGGATGCGCCAATATTTAACGTGGTATGCTATTCATGCCCTAACGACTCAATTGCTCCACGTCACCCAATAAAAAAAATGTCCCCGTATTTGGCTCAAGTAACGCCACACGTTAGGGGGCATGTCGAGACATAAAGTCCCACATGAAAAAAATTGAGGCTTGCAAGAGAATACATAAGATCATGAGGACCTCCATTCATTATTAATTAGTTTTGGATTGAATGCTCTAATATTTAACAAAAAAAGATGTATAGCTGTATAGTTATGCTCTAAGGTCACACACTAAAAATTTAAAAATAGTAGGAACGAGTTCAGCCTTACAATCATTAGGGCACATATGATCATATAAAACTCATATACTTACTATTTTGAGGTGCAAAATATATAACCTAATATCACATGACATGTTATCGCATATACATATATAGAGGAGAGAGAGAGAGATGGAAGTGCCTTTGAGAGAGCCTGTCTTTGAAGGTGAAACGATAAACTGGGTTCCATCTAACAAACTGAGTGACAAACCAATAAAAAGAGAACCAAAGCTCTGCCATAAACAAACCAATCCAAGCCCATCTCCCTGCTTCACCTGGGCCTGGTATAAAATTCACTCTATAAACCCATATGAAAAATAAACTCACAACTACTGAAACTACATACAACCGATACACTCTCCTTCCCTTTCCTGCCTTTGTTTCAAAAAGTGGGAGACAACCATTTTCACTCATCCTTCTCCCTATGTGTGTGTGTGTGTGTGTTTTGGACTTATAAGTAAGGCTAGTTGGGCATTTAACTTTTCCTGTGTGTGTGTGTGTGTGTGTGTGTGTGTGTGTTTTGGACTTATAAGTAAGGCTAGTTGGGCATTTAACTTTTTCCTTGACCAAACAAAAGAAGAAAGATAATAATTTTGTGGAGGAGAGTGAGTTGAACGTTTTGAGTGCAAATACACACACACACACACAAAAAATAAAAAACATTTAATACACACATGGTTGTTATGGTGAATAATTAGACCGCAATTCGAGAGAATATTCCATACAAATCAATACATATATAACACGTCAATGAGTAATAAAAAATGAGTTAAAATCACAAGTCTCTTTATATGTATAAACGTGTCGTGTATACCATACACACATGACCCCAGATTAATTATTATCGTTCGGGGTTGACCTCTTAATAAAAAAACTACCTAGCTAAACATTTGTCATCAATTTAAAAAAAAATATACTTGATTGATTAAGGGCCTGTTTGGTTTGCAACTATAATTCTGTTTTCTGTGGTTAAATACAATTCTGATAAAAATCTTTGTTTGACAACCTGTTTTTAAACACAGAATTATAATATTCCTGTGTTATAATCAAGTTTTTCAGAAAACAGATTTTTGGTGTTTTATAACGTCTGTTTTTTATTTTTCAACTCGGAATTATTCATTCTTAATATTTTAAAGCAATTATACCTTAATATATAATATACATACATAATACATTAATGTGTGTAATTCTTATAAATAAAAAATATGTATGTACATATACACAAAATTACGTATGGAATAATATAAAGTTAAATAATATTATTAATAAATATATGATACTTATATATTGTTTTATACATGTATTATTAATGTATAGAATAATATAAAATATACATATAGTACATATGTATTAAAAAATATTATCATTTCATGTATGTATATAATTTTATAGTAAATTATACATGCGACATCATTATATATATATATATATATATATATATAGAGAGAGAGAGAGAGAGAGAGAGAGAGAGAGAGAGTTAAACTCCCCAACATACTCCATTAAATATACCTAAAAATATATGATATTAAATGTACGTGTATATAATTTATGATGTATGTTGTATGTATATATGTATACATTCATGTATCATGTATACATATATACATACAGCATACATACATGATATTAAATACATGTATGTATATATGTATATATGTATACATGATATTAAATGTACGTGTATATAATTTATGATGTATGTTGTATGATATTAAATGTACGTGTATATAATTTATGATGTATGTTGTATATAATTTATGATGTATGTTGTATGATATTAAATGTACGTGTATATAATTTATGATGTATGTTGTATGTATATATGTATACATTCATGTATACATATATACATACATGTATTTAATTTATGATGTATGTTGTATGTATATATGTATACATTCATGTATACATATATACATATATACATACATGTATTTAATATCATGTATGTATGTTGTATGTATATATGAATGTATACATATATACATACAACATAAATTATATACACGTACATTTAATATCATATATTTTTAGGTATATTTAATGGGGTATGTTGGGGAGTTTAACTCTCTCTCTCTCTCTCTCTCTCTCTCTCTATATATATATATATATATATATATATATATATATATATATATATATATATATATATATAAACATACATATATATATAATGTATATATAAACATACATAAAACTTTCATGCATACATGATACATGAATGTATACATACATACATATATCATAAATTATATACATGTACATTTAATAACATGTATTTTTAGGTATATTTAATGAGGTATGTTGTGGAGTTTAACTATATATATATATATATATATATATATATATATATATATATATATAAATATCCACACACACACATATGTATGATATAAATATACATATTTGTCAATTTTGCCAAATTTTCAAAAAACTGTATGGAATATTTTGCTCTTGTAAAATCATAAAATACACTTACCCCTAACATTTAACCCCTCTCTTTCTCTTGCTTTTTCCTCCTACTCTCTCCTGCGTTCCATTGTCATTGTTTAAGGTTAAAAGTTCTCCAACATAAAAAAAAAAATTATATTGAAAATTTTAATAAGAATAAAAATTTGTTAAAATAAAAAATAAAAAATACCAAGAAAATGGAATTTTGGAAAAATAAAAAAATTGCAAAAAATAAATTAGTAAATCAAAAACGAAATCTGTAAATGCCAAAAATTGAAAATACTAAAATTCAGCACAAATATTAGAAAATGCAAAAAAAATCTGGAAAAATAGATTTACACACACACACACACACACACACACACACACACACACATATATATATATATATATATATATATATATACATTTTCTTAAACGGAGGTCCGATTTTTGGACTAAAAATGGATCAAAATGGAGTGATTTTTTAGAAATAGTAACATGCATTTTTGAGTTGATTTTTCTGAGATATATAGACATCCATGGGTACCCCTAAAAAAATCCACTCAAAATGATTTTTTTTCCTATTTTAATAAAATCGGTGAATATATGTCAATTTTTGCCTGCGCAAACCCAAACATATATTGACCGATTTTTTTAGGGATATTCATGGATGTCTATATATCTCAGGAAAAAAATCAACTCAAAAAAAAATATTTTACTATTTTTAAAAAATCAATCTGTTTTAACCTCTAAAACAGACGTCCGTTTGAGAGAATATATATATATATATATATATATATATATATATATATATATATATATATATATAAAATAAGTTAGGGAAGTTTTTGAATTATGTACACATTTTAACGGTCTAGATCGATGCTACCTCCTTACACAGTTTTACACATTTTTACGGTTCAGATCACCTCCCTTTCTTTTTTACCAACTTACCCCTCAATTATTTGGTTTCCCCCCATTTTTTTCCTTATGAAACTCACCCAAAATTCAAAAATTGGGGTATTTTTGGAAGACACTACCCCATATCTCTTTCTCCATATCTCCCACAACCCCGTAGCCCTCATTCTCTCTCCCTCGACCGACGCATCTTTGTATCATTCAACCTCTGGGGCTTTTATCAACATCTCCACGATTTTGATGAACCTCTAGGGATTATCAGGGCTTTGCGATTTGATTTCTTTATACACTTGGCTCAGGTAATTACATTCTACATGTTTGGGTTTTTGTTATTTAGATTTTGATTTGGGTTTGTATGCTTGGGATGCTTACATTATTGGCTCATGTATTTACATTCTAGGGTTTCGCTTGCTTGCTCTAAGTTTGATTTGGCTAAGGTATTTACATTGTTGGGCTTCGTATGCGATACATTGTTGGCTCAGGTATTTTGATTTTTACATTGTTGGGTTTCGTATGCTTACTCTCAGTTTGCTATTTACTTATTTATTTTTGATGGGTTTGTAAAATTCAGATGCTTACATTTTTGGCTCATGTAATTACATTCTTTGATTTTATTTGCTTATTCTCAGTTTGATTTGGATTAGGTATTTACACTCTAGGGTTTATCATTGTTTGTTTTAGTTTTGATCAACATCTCCACGATTTTGGTTTTGAACCTCTAGGGTTTTCATCAACATCTCCACGATTTTGATGAACCTCTAAGGAATATATAACTGAATTTCTGCATCAGGGCTTCGCGTTGCGGTTTGATTTCTTTAATGAGTCTTTATACTATATTTATACATCCGGGATTTGCAGTTTAGGGTAAGGTTTTGAACAAGTTTTTCATTTACACATTATAGATATAATTTCTGCATTAGGGCTTTGCGTTTTTTTATTATTCGATTACAGGTGTCTCACCCCATGGATCTCCTTATGGGTTTTTCCGTTTGGGGCTTAGAATATCGTCAAGGATTTTTCATCATTTTATAAATTTATCACATCTGACTCCGATAAAATCTGGCGTGGTGTGCGAAACAAGAGGTATGGTTACACTAACTAAGAAATTACTTTATTGTATTCTTTGGTACTAACACGTATATCTTGATTTCAGATTTATAGAGCTTCAAAAGTGGTTATTAAGTTTTCTTGGATTGATTACGAGGTATAGACTCCTATTGTTCAAGTGTGAACTCGAGCATATGTATGTGTTAAAATTGATTCATTTGAGTAGTTTAAATAACTTTTTTTGAATTTATCCGTCCACCATTCAAGGTATCCTCTCATAAGAAATTTAACCACACGTAATGTCCGAGTTTGAACCATTATGTATTCTATCACAAATGCATACTTCAATGAGGTTTACATATTCATCGTGTTTTGTTCTGTGGTCCTCATGTAGTTAAAGAAAAGGATATTGGACTTGGTTCAGTATTTAGCTTCTATGTAGAAATTTTTAAACTTGGCAGAAAATAAGAGTTCTACTTCAACTTAAAAAGATGGGATTCATTTATTCATGTGTTCTTACATGGATGGTTGATTTATATCACAACATACAGTGGATTCTTCTACAATGGTCGAAGAATTCACCTAATGGATGAGGATGTACCTACGAAGAATGAGGAAGAGGAGTATGCTTATACTCGGTCATTTTCTATACTCCCTGATGATAATATTTTTGTTATGATTCTTTTCCCCTTCCATTTGGTATGGATTAGGGAAATAATTTATATAGTCAAAGCAAGAATGTACATTGCGTAGATTGCACAAGTTTTTGTAACGTGTTTTTTTCTTTTGTTTTACAATTAACACATGTATACGAATACTATAGTTGGATAAGAGTTCGCTCAGCACACATATACAGGGGATCTCGAAGCTACAATGTTTGTTAAAACTGTTTATTTTCTCACGTGTTTTTGGTTCCAATATTTACATGAGTTGTATACGTTTTCTACTCATGATGAATGTTTTAAATGTGGTTCAGTATTTATACGAAGGTAAATGCTACGCATACATAGGTAAAAAAATTCATTTATGCCTCTATTCACTATGTATTGCTGAATACTTGCACTTTATTTTAAGAATTATTTTTGTTGTTTAGTCATTCCTCTCTTTAGTTCTTATTACTTTGATACTTTTTTTTGCCTTTTACTTTGTAAATAATTTAGTCTTTGTCTTTTTTATTCCCTACTATTTGTAAACTATTAGCAATTTTATCACTTCTGTTGTGTCCAGAACTCTTACTCTATGAGACATGGGACAGGGCTCGATGATACACATTTTTCATTACTCTATGAAACATGGAACATGGCTCGATGATACACATTTTTCATTACTCATCATGCATTATATTCCATTTTCAGACTTGCCGACCTGCAATTTTACCTACTGTTAAAGAAGTTTACACTGGTAATCTGGCTTAAGGCTTTATAGGTGTGAGAATTGATACGGGTATTAACCTGTACACAACGATGCTAGCGAGGTTGGGTTCAGTTGGGAATTGAGGATTACAATGAGGTTATTTCCATTGAGTTCAGGATCATGTCTACTTTCTCCTTTCAGAAGATGTCTCTCTTGCATTTTTGGGCCAATTGAGAAACATAGGTGGCCATACGCGTATGCAAAACAATTGGTTGAGAAGCTAATATGTGATAAGGGAGTAGAGAATGGTCTTGAATTTGCTATTGTGAGGCCTTTTAATTGTTGGTCCAGGGAGGGTATCCCAGGGGTTTTGGCCTATTTTAGTAATAATCTACAACGGGCTGAGCCCCTGAAGCTCATAGATGGTCAGGTAGCTTGCTGAAATGATGTTATAAATGTATTCCAGACAAGGGAATAAAACTCATTGGTCTTCCATAATTCATTGAATGCTGATATATCTAGAATGGCAGGGCCGAATATGGATCAATTCGATGCCCTTTTTCGGAGAGTCGATTTGGATCAGGACATAATAAGTGTATCCTACAACAGAGGCAATACCCTGCCACCCTTCAATAGTGCTGCATAGGTATATGCATTTCATTATTTATCCACATGCTATAGAATGAAACTGACTTCTATCACCCAAAGTTCATGACTTCTTCTACCGTTTCATTCATCTAGAGACTACTACCAAGCCTTCATCCGTTTTCAGATCAGAAAATACGTTTTCAGAAAATCCATTTTCATATTGGTATGCATTTTCAGATCAGAAAATCCCCAAGTGTTTTTTTATTTGGCAATTTTTGTATAACAGATATTTGGTATACATTTTTCAGGATTTACCCCACTATAGAACAGGTAACTATGAAGTTTTCATAATGAATGACAATATACTTTGCATTTTGTTGCAAATGCGCCCTTATGGGAAGTCTCTAGAGACATCACAGTGACGTGGTGTGTTCGGTATCATGGTCGTGTGTTCAGTGTAGTCCTTTATGGCCTGCATTTTTTGCAAGGTATGAAATATTCTAAATATAATATTTTTTAGTCTTTGTTTCATATAAGTTTTCTGCTTTGGGCATGATTGATTCCTTAAAACAGAGTAGTGTGTAGTATGAGCTTCTATATTGGGTTTTATCATGCGATAATTTTCATTTTTATGTTTTGGTAGAGTTCATTATGATTACATTGGCTACTGATTTAAAATTTAGATTTTGAATTTTAGGTAGCCAATGCTATGTTTCTTTTTCTATAAACTCATATCTCATACCAAAGATCTTATATCAGGTAGCCAACATTATGTTTTTTTTTTCTTTCCTTATATCAACAATTTGCAAATGAGAACATTGAAAGAAGAAACCTTTTGCGAGGTAATCTAAATGTATTTTTGTTTTCATTTTTATTTTCATTATTCAAAGATTTCCAGGTGAAGCAACTTTGTTTTTTTATTTTTTATTTACCGTGTATACAGATCAGGAGTGATGAAAGAGGAAAGTACAGCCCTTGATATTGAATCTAATGAATATGTACAATTTGGTGTTTAATCTTTGATGCTAATAATTTTATTTATTGTTTTCATTTGTACTAGGGCGTATCCGTGTGAGAAGCTTTTTGCAGATTGGGTCTCAAACAGGTTCGTTTACCTCAAATTGAGTGTGTTTGAATCTTATACAAGATCCGTATCCATGTGAGAAGCTTTTTTCTCTAATTATTCTTTTTTTCTCCTATTAGAGTTCGTACTCCCCTCGCCTAGAGGTTTATGCGATTCAATAGTTGGGTTGCAAGTCGTGTTTTATGCTGATGATAAGTATTATACTGATTACACTAATGATGAATTATCTTTTTTGCTCTATTTGCAGAATTCTTCATATAACATTAGGTATGAGCGCTGACGAGGAGGCCTCTTGATTGAGCTGTTTGTCAATCCGTAATTATGTCCCATTGATGAACAAGGTGTGCCTTTGAATGTGAATGATTTGGACCTGCAGTGAAGATGAATGACTGCAGCAGCTGCTGTTACTTTTGAAATTACTTTTGAATGTTACTCAATATGCCTAACCGCATTTGAAATTCTGCTCAAGTGCATTAATTTTAGCATACATAAGTAACATGAACATGAACTACTAAAGCATGAAGGTGTTTATGGTTTTTAATATTTTTAAGAAGTTTAGGATTGCAATAACTTCAAATCTGTTGACAATCTGCATACAGTGCTCATTTGGTAAAATACATAGATGGAAGTCAATCGCTTTATGGTTAATAACCCCTTTATACCCCTTTATCTTCATTATTAAGATTAATACTCTCATTGTTTGATGTTTCATTCTCATTACTTTATACTTTATGACTGTTTGAAGTATTGATATTAGAAAAACACGAATGTCATTTTCTACAGAAGTTTGATGAGAACAATCCGAAAGAAATTGGGATTATGTTTTAATGACCGATTTGGGATCTATCTTATTCAGAACTATTTGATGGATTTACACAATTTTTGCTTATAGTCTATAATTTTTTTTCTTGGCTAATTCTTTGATGTGTGATTTACCATCTATTTCCTTAACATATTGAAATACAAAAATAGCTATCTGATCTGAGTTGTGTTTTATACAAATATACCATTAGTACTAAGGTATTCCTTAACCAATATACCATCAGTACTAAGGTATATTGTGTTTTATACTATTTTTTCTGATCTGAGTTGAGGCATTACACCAATCATTTTTTATTAGAGATTCATTCAATGAACTTTTTCAGAGATTCAAAACATGGGTAACTTTTTTAGAGATTCATTCATAGATCGTGTCCTTTCCTGCAGCTGCTAATTTAGTCCCCCAACAACAATTTCGATGGGAGGGGACTGGTAGAGACTATGAATATGAGAAGCTTCTAGGCAGAGTGTTTGTGAGGCCTGCACATGTTCTTCGTGAAGGGATAAAGAGAATGGTTTTTGTGATTTTTATGGACCTTTGCAAAACGATGCATAGGCAGACAGAGCATGTCATGACCTTCTTTCCGGATCAATTTTTGGGGCAATTTTTGGTTCTTAAATACAGAGTATATTCATCTTTTACTGGATCAGTGAGGGGTTTGTCGGGGGGAAAAGGGAGAGGTAAACATCGGTTATGCATCTTTTCTTCATCCAATTTTTAATAAATTTCCAAATATATTATATATTTTAACACACCAAGTATGTTTGATTTTCAGTATTACAAATATAATGAATAGTTGTTTCTTAAACCTCATTTCAGATCAGGGAAACCGAAGCAGATGATGGTTGAGATTGTGCAACTCAACAAGGAGCAGCGCTTTAGACATTTGCAGCAAGGAGCAGAGCTTTATGAGATGAGATCAGATTGTAGTGAAGTATGACAGTCCAGGGCTTTGTGATGCTACCGGGTGATAGGTAAGCTACCGGAGGTGTTCCAAGTTCATTTAAACGTCAAGCAAGCATTGCCACTGCTACTATATCCTGTAGGTTCCAAATATAAATAAAAATATTTACGCCCCTTTTTATAGGGTACTTTCCAAGTGTCATTATCAATTGAACGACGAATCAAAATAGGTGGTTGTGGGTAGAGTCTCAAGGATTCATTTGTTACTCGATTTGTATATCTAGGTTTCTTTATGTCTTCAATGGAGGGAAAGCGATCACCTAAAATCGAATCAACCTCATTTCGAAGCTTGGACACGACACTAGGTTCCTTGGAAAGAAGGTAAAATGTCCGTGTCAGCATTGCAACAGTTGTTTCATGTCCAGCTATAAGAATTGTCATCAGATCATCACAAAGTTGCTTGCTTGATATATCATCTCCATGTGCCAAAAGAAAGTGTTGAATACTAGGATCAATCTCATTCATGTATTCCTCATGAAACTGTAATTCTTCTTCGTCAACCGCCCTCTTGCATATTGCAATCAGATCATCCAGTGTTCCATTGATCAACTTAAGGGTTGTGTTGACTTTTTTTTTGTGACCCTTCATAATATTTGTGTTACTCTTTGTGGTGTCAACTTTGTTAACCTATTGAAGTTTCTAATAAATGGGATATGTATTTACACACACGCGCGCACAAGCGCACACGCACACGCGCACCCGTCCCCTCCCCTCTTCCCCACTCACACGCACACACACATGCACACATGCACACATGCATATATATGCAGATTGTGGGGGCTCACAATTTGGATGCATATGCATATATATGCTGCACGGCATATATATGCAGCTGCATATATATGCAGATCATATATATGCTGCTGCATATATATGCATATGGCCTATATATGCGCATGGCATATATATGCGCAATCTGCATATATATGCTGCTGCATATATATGCATATGGAATATATATGCGCAATCTGCATATATATGACTATGCATATATATGGGCATATGCATATATATGCAGCGCAGCACTCACACACGCACACACTCAAACACGCACACACGCGCCCCCTGCCCGTCCCCTCCCCCCTTTCCCACTCACACGCGCACACAAACACACGCACACACTCGCACTACATATATGCAAATTGCGTATATGCATATATGCAAACCTGCCCCTTCCCCTGCCCGTCCCCTCCCCCTTCCCCACTCACACGCACACACGCGGACACAAACACACACACGCACACTCGCGCCCCATCCCCTCCCCCGTTACCGACTCACACACGCGCACACACACACACACACGTACACATGCTCCCCCTTCCCGTCCCCTCCCCCGTTCCCCACTCACTCACACACACAAACACGCACACACGCTCCCCCTGTCCGTCCCCTCCCCCCTTCCCACTCACACGCGCACACACGCACACATGCACACACGTACACACTCTCACTGCATATATGCATATGCATATATGCACTGCATGTATGCAGATTGCATATATGCATACATGCCCCGCCCCCTCCCCTCTTCCCCACACACGCACACACACACGCACACACGTGTCCCCTCCCCCTTCCCCACTCACGCTCACACACAAACATGCACACACTCGCCCCCTGCCCATCCCCTCACCCCTTTCCCACTCAAACGCACACGCGCGCACACACAAACACGCACACACGCACTGCATATATGCACTCGCATATATGCATATGCAATTATTCAAATAGTTCCTTTTTCCTAATATTGTTATTTGTTTTATTTGTAGACCACATATGATGGGATCAGACTCGAAACTGCATTTCTTTATAAAAGAGGTAATCCAATTGGATCCGGTTGAATCAATCTCGAATTTAGACAATTTTGGATGTGATTGTATATTTACTTATGTGACTGTATCTTTGTTCGAGAAACTAATTAATTATGTTTATTGTTTGTCAAATCGTACAGAAAATCGAGAGGGAGAGAGTGATCATGGCTAGAGGTGGGAAGAAGGATGGGAAGACAACAGTAGTAGCACCTAATCCAAAAGCACCATGGCACAAACATTTTGAGGAAGTCACACATATTCTCCTTTCCCTGCCTTCTGGCTCCCATCTCCGAATTTGGGATTTTTTTTTTAATTTGTTGGATTTGTTGTTACCCCTTAAATAGGGTGGATAGTCCAATAAACAAAGGAGATTATGCCCATTTTTGAAAAAAAATTGACACTTTGTTTTTTTGAGACAGTTAATTTGATTGGTGAATATTGTATATTTCATTTTATCTGCGAATTTGTTTGAAGAATTTAGACAATTTGGATGTTGAACTATTTGTTATTTGTTAAGAAGGGTGAATAGTTTCATAAACAAAGGAGATTATGCCCAATTTTTTTAAAAATTTGACATTGTCGTCGTTTCGCGATTACGTACTTAGAAAAATTATCGTCGTTTCGCTATTACGTAATTTGGAAAATTTCTTCGTGCCTTCAGGCACGGGCATACGCTAGTATATATATATATATATAATGACTAGAAAATGATCCACTGATATTAATCCAATTAGAATGTTTGTTACTTTGTAGTTGTACATAAGTGACAATCCTACTTATTCTTTATATTTCTCCCCATCCCGAAGAGTATATAATGACTGAAAAATGATCCACTGATATTAATCCAATTAGAATGTTTGTTACTTTGTAGTTGTACATAAGTGAAAATCGTACTTATTCTTTATATTTCTCCACATCCCGAAGAGTCATCCTATATAATATTCCAGTAAAATTATATTATCGACCTCTCCAATTTATTATAGAAATTTTTGGGATCAATGATATATATATATATATATATATATATATATATATAACACTATTCTGGTGTAGATCAGTCCGAATTTTAATAGTGCAGAGCAGGCTTTTATCACTTCATAGTGAGGCTATAAATTATCAGCTAAATTATAGGCACACACTCTCTATTTTCTGGTCTCACCACCAGGTGACAGATGTCCAGTCCGCTCTCTTAAAATATGGACTGATCCACACAATAATAGTACTATATAGACACACACACACACACACACACACACACACAGGGCGGGGGGAGGCGTTACGGGGGGAGAAAGCGGGCGAAGGAACAGTTTCTTTTTAAAATCAAGACAAGTCCATATAATATAGTTCTTTTCCCCTTGTTATTTCAGATCAAATGGGGTTAGTGGGATGATGGATGAGAGAGGAGTGGGATCAGGGAGGAGAGATAAGGTGAGTTTTGTTTAAATATTTTAAATGTTTTTAATAATGGTCATATACCAAATAGTCCATCTAATATTTTTAATACACGTTTAGTCCAGATATTTCTATTTTTTTCAAAAACCGTATTTTAGTAGCTTATTTATTATTTAACAGTCAAATTTGGTCAATTCGCTGATTTTTTAAATATCGAGAACCAATGTCGAGTTAGTTTTTCTCGGGGTGCTAATGCAAAGTTGCAAGCTACAGATAAAAGAAGAATTGAAAGGGATCTCTCATATTATTATTATCATTGTACAGTGGCCCTCATTATACAGTGGTGCAGTGTGAGGTCAATCTCAGATGGGCCTCCGAATTTTTTTTTTGATGACAACAGGAAAGAAAAAAAGGACACAAAAGGCAAAGAAACCAGAAAACACAGTCCTTAGTGTTTAAGATATTTATTTACCTTCGTCACTATATTACCCTTTTTGTGGGTATGGATGTGAGAATTCACAAATTCATCAATTTCCACTACTAATACCGTCTTAAATACCCACCTCACTACTAATACCGTCTTAAATATGATCGATTCCATCCAGTAACCACCTAAGACCACTTTACCTTCTCCGCTAAATAATACCAGTATCTGAAGCACCTTATACTCTTGACTCACTTGAGTCTACATTGTATAAGTGCTCATCTAGTTTGAAAATTGTGATAAAATTTGAGTCATATTCCCTAGATACCAAAGAGCCCCAGATTCCTCTCACAATGCCTCACTTGATTCAATTGAAGGTAAATTCTCAATCACACACACACACACACACACACAAGGATTGCATACATTTTATATATTGCATTATTTTCTTGTGTGTGAGTTGTGTGTGTTAATTCCCTTTCAAATTTGCTTTTAATAATTTTTGGGAATTTTTAAATTTAGAAATTAAAATTTGGGTTTTAAAACTTTTGGGATCATTCTGTGATTACTGATTTTATCATTTCATACTTGAATGTTTGGTTGTGTAGAATTCGAAAGCGCTTGAGACTTCAGGGTGTCTATGTAATTATTTTAAAAACACGCGTGTTTGGGTTCATCTGAGCCTTACACCTGTCATTATTACATCAGTCAGATTTGTGTTTGTTTATACACTCAGAACCTATGCGAATTCTCAGCCCTTAGATTTAGTTTATCAACGATCTGCATGCGATCTATCCCAATCCCAGTGAACCCCCTTTAGGCCAATCAGAAATCGGTTAAACCACCGCTTATATTAAACCGTTGGATGGAAGTCAAAACCCTCAAGACCAAATCTCAGCCTTTGGATTTGATCAGTTATTATTGAACCTTCCTCGCTCTCTATAAAAGGAGGTTGAGCCTCTTCGTTTAAAAAACTTTGGCCAGTTTTTCCAACTGAGAGAGAGAGGTGAGAGAAAAGAGAGAAACCAGAGAGAAAACCCTAAATCGTTCAAACCCTAATCTCATTTTCAAACCCTAAAATTCCTTTCCAAAATCAGTTTACATCCAAACACCAAACCTGAGTGTTTGAGAGTTATTTTGATAGTGGTTTGAAGGCTGTTCGTGGGTTGAATCCTCTGAGTTTGAGATCTTATATCCAACTTAGACATTTTAGGTTTGATCTATATTTCTTTTTCATAGAAACTATATATCTAACTATTACATGTCATATTACACTTAGATCTGCATTATATAGTTTGTCATCTTGAGAAATCGTATTTGTTGATTATTTCTTTCTGTAAATGTTTTTCAATACTCAAAAATCAACAAATTCTTTTCTGTTTCTATTTCTTAAGAAACAAGACTTCTGATCTAGTTGGAATCGCAATTGGTGGTTTATAATTTCAAAAATATTTTCAAAACCCCTCTGAAATTGTTTAAGACCTTGGTCGTCTTTAGAGCAAGGTAACCTTGGATTCTGGGTTAAGTTTAAAGATAAAAAAGTCTATAGTTTCTAAAGAAGTGAGAAACTGAAAACCTTATCATTTAGATCTATTCTGTAATTTGATAGGACTTGTTTGTATAAATAAGTATGCGTGTGTGCATGCATGCGTTAGAACGCTGTCACAAACACTTGTCACACTACAACACATGAAGTGTTGGTTATAAGATCTTGAAACGTCAATAGTCGACGTAAAGCTGGAACAAAGTGTGGAAAAGTTAGATTACTGAGAAAGCCACATCAATATCAGAACTGCAGAAAAGTTAGAATCAAACCAGTGGGTACATATTCTAAACTTGTATAGGTCTGTTTTGTGTGCATGTGTGTTATATAGTTTGTAACTTGTATATTTTATTTTAGTGGATTTTTGGTTTGTGACTTAGAAGTCATCGTGGATGTTTCCTCAGTTGAGTGAGGTTTTACCACATTAAAAACTCCTTGTACTTAATCTTTTTACATCTTCTCATCTCATTCTTGTGGGTGTGATGATTTAGATAATTTAAGTATTTTAGTTTTGTTTTTGAAAACTTGTTACATAATCTTGAACATCTCTCGTACATTTTTCATTAGACACATCTTGTGATTAATTTATTTTGATTTAAAGAAAAGAGTTTCTCCAAAAAACAGTTCGGAGTTACTTATACAGTTTAATCCTCAATTAAACGACTTAAGTAATAACTTTTCAATTGGTATCAGAGCTTTGGAAAATTTCTTTAAAGATCTTGTGTTTCTGAAATTGTTTTCTTAAAATCAAACGATGGACGAGAATTTTGAAAGATTTGGTAACTTGTCCAGACCTCCTCTCTTTTTGATGGAAACAACTTCCCTTACTGGAAAGTAAGGATGATTGCTTTTATACAAGGAACCTTGGGAGATGATGTCTGGGATATTGTTGAAAATGGATATACTTATCCTACTAAACCAGCCACTGAAGGAAGCAATGAGAGGCTAAGACAATATTAAGTGAGTTTACTCGAGAAGAGAAGCAAGCCTCTTTGAACAATAATAAAGGCAAGAATGCCATTTTTATGTCTATAAATGAACATGAGTTCCAAAGGATCTCATGTTGTACCACTTGTAAGGAAGCTTGGGATACATTGGTTACTGCACATGAAGGTAATACTAGAGTTAAGGCTGCTAAAACACAGATGCTTATCCAGAAGTATAACTCTTTAATCATGCCAGACTCTGAATATTTTGATGACTTTTAAATGAATTTAACTGACATTGTGACCAAATTACATGCTAATGGGATAACTTATGATAGACATGAAATTTTCTCGAAAATTCTAAGGTCATTACCACAGAGATTTGATATTAAAAGATATGCTATTGAGGAAATGAGTGACCAAAATCTCACTCCTGAACTACTCAGAAGTAAACTGAGAACTGTGGAAATGGAACTAGGATTTAAGAAACAATTAACCCCGTCCCATAGGAAATAGACTAGTTCAAATTTGAGTTTTTCTTCTAAGTTGATAAAACTTGAGCTTAGTATTCCCGATAATTATTCTGATGAGGAATGTGATATATATAGTTTGGATAATCAGATTGCCTTGATGTCAAAGAAGTTTAAGAAGATTGTGAAATTTAGAAATAAAATGGATACCGGACAAGGCAAGACAAATTATCCAACTCAGTCTAACCACAAACCCCATGAGAAAGGTTAAGACAAACATCACAAGGACATTCATACGAGACCTAACAAAGACTTTAAGAATATTGAATGTTTTAGATGTGGAAAATTGGGTCATATAGCACAAGATTGTAGAGTTAACTTGAACACGACTAATACATATACCAGGGCTAACATTTGCAAGACATGAGATGATTCAAGTGATTCTGATAATGAGGAACCCGATTCATCTGATGTTTTTTATCCTTTCATGTTTTTCTTGGCCAAGATAGTATAGAATGATGATATGCCTGTGCCTGAGTATGAGAATGATGCTAGTTGCTCTACTTCTGTTGTTATGAATCATGTTGCTACTGGTTTAGATGCTTTAATTTCTGAGAACAATGCTAGTTCTATAGCGGGGTGTGTGAGTAAAAGGGATAGCGATAATGACGATGTCAATGTGTGTGTGAGTTCAAGGATTGAATCCTTAGGGGTCACTTCACACACTACACTTAGTGATTCAGACACTGAAGACCTCCCTGATATTCACATACTTTATGTCAAAACTCTCAAGAAAATCTCTAGACTAGAGAAGATAGTGAAAGATATCACTAAAAAACTAGAAGACCTAAGTCTAATGGTTAAACTTAACGCTGAAGAGTATACTACCCAATATCTAACTCATGAAAATGAAGTCAAAAGTTTTGATAAAAAATGAAAAATTTGATTGAAATAAATGAAACTCAGGAGAAAAAATATAAAGGGACATTATTAGAATTGGAACAAGCTAAAGAAAAGACAACAACTGTTTTCAAAAAATTTGCTAAGTTTGAAAATAATTCCAATTATTTTGATGATTTTGTTACTGATTCAAAAACCAATTCTGATGATCGAATTGGAATAGGATTTTCCCAAATTCAAAGACACAAATTAAATACTTTGAACCAATCAAGTTTGTGTCATGTGGCAAAAGACCTACAGAAACCTGTCCAGATTTTCAAGCCTTAAATGATGAGTTTGATAAAAAAATAACAAAAGTTGGCTATTGGGGAATCAAGTCACTCTAAGTGTGATAATTTTCCTAAGGCTAAATACGTCTGCCCTCCAATTAGGAAGAGTGATTCTGCATTCCAAATTATACTCCATAGGAATAAGGTTCAATGTCAAAATCCCATGAAACCTATGTTTAGAGACTTTCGTAAGGAGATACCCTCTTCAAGCAATCTGTATTGCTCTTACTATGACATATACGAACATTCTTTTGAAGGTTGCTACTCTAGACGTTTGGTTAATCCTATCTGTAATACTCCTTTTATACCAAAACTTTAACCACTCTAGGAGAAGCCGTAAGAATTATGTTCTGCCTAGACAACCAGACAAAAACTCTAACTATAGAAAGAAAAAGACCAAACCTAAAAGATCATTTACAAGAAGGATTCCTAGGAACTTTCCTAAACCAAATGCTCATATCCTTCATAAAACTCAAATGCAAGCGCAAAATATTTTTCAACAAAAAACTAATGCTAGCAAGTTTTATCAAATGAGAGCAAATATGCCGAAAACAAAAATAAAAGCTATTTGGATTATAAAAGATGAGCTATTGACCCAGATGACGTGTAACATCGTGATTACTGCTTTAAAAGCTGAACACACTCCTTCTGGTTGGTATTTAGACTCTAGGTGTTCAAAACATATAACTGGAGATAATATAAAATTTTTAAACAAAACTAGCTTTACTGGAGGAAAAGTTATTTCTGGTGATGGTATATCATCTCAAATCATTGGTAAAGGAACACTTCAAGAAAGAGGAATGCCTGTGCTTGAAAATGTTCTTCTAGTAAAAGTTCTTAAGGCTAACCTACTTACTATCTCGCAATTTTATGACTCAAATCATAATGTCACCTTTTCAAAGAATAATTGCAAAATTTTAAATGAAAAAAGTGAGTGCATAATTACATGACTCAGGAATCCTGACAATTGTTATACTATCGAGAATAGTACCGAGGCCTGTAACATTGCCAGAATCGATGACAATGAAAATGACATAATAGGATGGGTCACATAAATTACGATAGACTTAGTAGATTGTCTTCATAAGAAATAGTTTGAGGAATTCCAAAGATCTAACCTATTTCTAACATTGTCTGTGGATCATGTCATGAAGGAAATATTGTTAAAGCACCTCATAAGAAAGTTAAAGATCTCCTTACCTCTAAACCCTTGGAGCTCATCCATATGGACCTAATGGGTCCTTCTCGTACTGTTAGTCTATGTGGACACAGTTACATTCTAGTTGTGATAGATGACTTCACCAGGTTTACTTGGGTACCTTCTTAAAACAAAAGTCAGCCTTTCTTAATGGAATCTTGACTGAAAAGACCTATGTTGAACAACCAAAAGGGTTTATTGACCCTCAATATCCAAACCATGTTTATCGTCTTAAAAATGCGTTATATGGTCTAAAACAAGCACCAAGGGCCTAGTATGAGCGTCTTTCCAATTTTCTCTTAGATAAAGGTTTTAAGAAAGGTGGAAATGATCAAACCCTATTTGTCAAACATTTTGACAAAGATATTATTATAGCTCAAGTTTATGTTGATGATATCATTTTTGGATCAACATCCCCTTCAGAAGTTAAAAATCATTTTCTGAAATTATGCATAAAGAATTTCAAATGTCTCTTATGGGGGAGTTATAATTTTTCCTAGGTCTTCAAGTCAAATAGAATTCAGAAGGTTTATTTGTTTCGCAATCGAAATATGCTTTAGAGATTGTTAAAAAATTCGGGCTTGAAAGTGCCAAAGAAGCTAGAACTCCCATGAGTAATAATAAGCACCCAAAACTGTACAATTTATATCCCGAACAAATATATTTTAGTTGCTATTTCTCGACAATTTGGGTCTTATACGCTTAAATGTTCATTGTGCAGACTTAATTGCAGTTGCGGTATCAAAAGTTGTATTTCAAAGCAACTTGTAGTATAATGGAGCTAATTATACCCAACCCCGTACCCCTAGCCTACCCTAAACCTTCCCTAAACCCTATGTGTGTTTTGTTTGTGTCTTTTTATTTTTTTTTAGATTTTTAGTTTGAGTCATTTTTATTTTTAGGATTTATTTAGTATTTTCTAGGTTTTATTTTCTATTTTTTCTATTTCTTTTTATTTATTATAATTTTATTTTGAATTTGATTTTATTAGTTTTTATTTTTAGTTTTTATTTTATCTTATTTTCTTAATATTAATTTTTAGGAGTTTATTTTTAGTTTTATTATATATAGTATTTTTTTAGAACTTTAGTTTTTGTATTTTTTTATTAGGTTTTTAGTTTTATTTCTTTTCTTTTATTTTATTTTATTTTAGTTTTACTTTTTAGATTAGAAGTTTTATTTTTAGGTTTTACTAATTTTATTTTTTAGGATTTTATTTATTTTTATTATTTTAGTTAGTTTTATTAGGGTCCAAATTAAACACACATACCCTATAACTTAAACACACTCCCTATACCCACATACACTTACCTCACCCTCATACTACCACCCTACACCCTCATACTACCACCCTACACCCTTCTACACCCTAACCAACCCCCACTCATCTTCTCCAACAAACCTCCCACCTCATACTCTCTCTCCTCTACCTCTATTTTCAACAAACCTTCATTCTTCTCTCCTACTCACCCACCACCACCACAAACCCCTCACCTCTTCTCTCTCAAAACCATACCCTGTCCCAAGACCCGATCGCTAGCCCTGCGATCTGCCCCGGCAGCTCTCCGCCGGCGACCTCTCCGTCCTCAACCGCCGGCTACCATCGTCGGCCATCCACAAACCTACCTCCGGCGAGGAACCCGAACCACCCCCCGCCCTGTCCCGACCCCATCTGCCGGTGACAACTCGCCAACGCTCAGCCCCCTTGCCAGCACCGACGAAACCTCCGGCAAGTTCGAAACCCAACTCCGACCCAGACGCGACCCTACCCGTCGCGGTCCGACTCACACTATAACCCGGCCATATACATTTACCCGAATCTAAGCCCAACCTTTTCCATAGCACCCATTTCCCCTCTTCTCCAAATCGATTTTGCACCTGCTTTTGTCCAAAGCCAAAACAAGAAGCCAAAACCAATTCCCACTTAAACCCACATGTGTTTAAAACCAACTTTTTACCTTTTTCCAAAAATGCCCCCCAACTTATCCCCACTCTCTCATAACCTCACCATCCACATTCTCCCTTGCCATTTTTCCCAAATACCCTCTCTCATATCAGATTTTTATTCCCATTCACATGACACACTCAAACCACATGCACACTAATGTCCACTCCCAAAAATACCCCATGCTCCATGTGCCTACTATAAATGAAGATGAAGACCCATTTTCAAAAGATCTCAAAATTAGTTTTAAGCTTAGTGTGATAAAATTCTCTCCACCCCTCTATGTTGAGTATTTACATTTTTAGCAAATACCTCAATATAGAGGTGTGTAGTGAAAATTATCTCTAGGATAAATTTCACCCCACCCGTCTATTATGAATTTTTGCATTTTTAGCAATTAATTCAAAATAGATTGATGTAGTGAAATTTATCCCTTATGGGAGGTAAATTCTAATCGATTCCTTTATGTTGAGATCTTGCATTTTTAGTAATTATCTCAATATAAATTAATGATCTAGAATTTAGTTCTTTGGGCGAATTCTGATATACAATTTTATAATTTTAGGATTTTCATTTTTAGCAAATCTCTTTTATTATTTAATTGTCCATTATTAATTCATCCACTATCCTTTTTATTTTTATTTTGTAATTTTTAGTTTAGATTCAATAAATACATGAGTGAGAAATTGTAATTGAAAGGTTGATGATGTAATTGAAGATTTCATGTCAATTCAAGGCTTAAATGGGTTTGTTCTCCTCCTCTTGATTACTTTTAGTTTAATCTTCTCATGCTTTTATTTGTTTATCTTATATTTGTGGATGATGATTATTGAGAGCTAATATCCCATTCATGGGATGAAATTTTGAAGCTCTCATGAATCCAATTTAGTTAGTTTACTTTTTAGCACAATTTTATTTACCTAATTTTTTTATTAGCTTTTACATCTTAGTAGTACTTTAAAAATTAGTATATAGTTAGTTAATTAATATTCCCTTGAAAAATTCATAAAAAAATAGAAAAAGTAAAAATAAAAAATATAATATAATAAAATGAAAATGAATCTATATATATGTCCTCTGCAATTTTGTGTTTCACCCTTAGATTTGGATTTACTCCCTTACTTACCCTCTACACTAGTTTTGTTATAATTTTGTAGGTTCAAGGGAATTTTGATAGAAAGAAGTTGCAACAACGACAAAAATCTACATTAGAGGCAAAAGTTCTTTCTATCTACGGTCAAATTATCTAAAGATGAGAGTGGAAAATCCATAGATCCTACTCTATGTTGTAGTATGATAGGAATCTTACTATACCTTATTACCTCGCATCCTGATATTATATATGAAGTTTGCATGTATGCCCGTTATCAAAATAATCCTAAAGAGAGCCACTTAGTATGTGTAAAAAGAATCATTAAATACATAAAAGGCACTCTAAATTTGGGTCTCTAGTACACCAATAATACTCCTAGTGCTATAATAGGATACACTGATGCCGATTGGGCAGGGTGTACTAATGATAGTAAGAGAACATAAGGAGCGTGTTATTATATCGGTAACAATTTGGTTGGATGGAGTAGTAAGAAACAAAACAAAACTTCATTATTTACAGCTGAATCTGAATATATTGCTGCTGGTAGTTGTTGTGCCCCCCAATGACTTTGGCTTAAGCAAATGCTAAATGATTATGGCCAAGAAGACCAACTGCATCTCTATTGTGATAATCATAGCGCAATCAATATCTCTAAAAATCCTGTTCAACACTCGCGAACAAAACATATAAAAATTATACATCATTTTATACGCGAATTAGTTGAGACTAAGGAATTAGAAATTAATTATCTTCCTACTGATTTGCATCTCGCTTATATGTTTACCAAACCTTTGTATTGCAATAGATTTCATTATTTGTGAAAATCGATAGAAATGGTTTGTGTTGAATAAACTCGTGTGACTTAAGTATTTTTTCCCTTTGTCCATTTGAGACAAAATAGGGTAAAGTTTGAGTCTTATGAGTTCATTTTTTTGAACATAAATGATTAAAAAGCTTGATCTTAGTGTTATTTGCAGGAATCTGTACCGTTGTCTTCAACAGATTTTATTAGGGTATTGGTTTGTAATTAGTTGAGTTATGTAATTTTGTTTTTCTAGGAAATGGGTAGATAGATTTTGTATAGAAATGGGGTTTTCTTATTTTCGTAGCCCTACGAGTCCTAGATGAATCAAAGGAGATTTTGTCTCATATTTTCAAAGGAGGAGATTTAAGCACCTTATACACTTGACTCACTTGAGTCTACATTGTATAAGTGCTCATCTAGTTTGGAAATTGTGACAAAATTTGAGTCATATTCCCTAGATACCAAAGAGCTTCAGATTCTTCTCATAATGCCTCACTTGACGCAATTGAAGGTAAATTCTCAATCTCTCACACACACACACACACACACACACACACTAGGATTGCATATATTTTATATATTGCATTATTTGCCAGTGTGTGAGTTGTGTGTGTTAATTCCCTTTTAAATTTGCTTTTAATATTTTTTAGAATTTCTAAATAATTTTTAAATGATTTTTTAGAAATTAAAATTTGGGTTTTAAAACTTTTGGGGTCATTCTGTGATTACTGGTTTTATCATTTCATACCTGAATGTTTGGTTGGGTAGAATCCGAAAGCACTTGAGACTTCAGGGTGTCTATGTAATTATTTTAAAAAGAGCATCTGAGCCTTACACCTGTCATTGTTACATCGGCCGGATTTTTGTTTGTGTATACACTCAGAACCTGTGCGAATTCTCAGCCCTTGGATTTAGTTTATCAACGGTTTGTATACGATCTATCCCAATCCCAGTGAACCCCCTTTAGGCCAATCAGAAACCGGTTAAACCACCGCTTATATTAAACCGTTGGATGGAAGTCAAACCCCTTAAGACCAAATCTCAGCCTTTGGATTTGATCAGTTATTATCGAACTTTCCTCGCTCACTATAAAGGGAGGTTGAGCCTCTACGTTTAACAAACTTTGGCTAGTTTGTCCAACTGAGAGAGAGAGAGAAGAGAGAGAGATGGGAGAGAGAAGAGAGATAAACCAGAGAGAAAACCCTAAATCGTTCAAACCCTAATCCTATTTTCAAACCCTAAAATTCCTTTCAAAAATTAGTTTACATCCAAACACCAAACCTGGGTGCTTAAGAGTTATTTTAATAGTGGTTTGAAGGCTGTTCGTGGGTTGAATCCTCTGAGTTTGAGATCTTATATCCAACTTATACACTTTAGGTTTATCTATATTTCTTTTTCATAGAAATAATAGATCATACTATTACATGTCATATTACACTTAGATCTGCATTATTTAGTTTTTCGTCTTGAGAAATCGTATTTGTTGATTATTTCTTTTTATAAATGTTTTTTAATACTAAAAAATTAACAAATTCTTTTCTCTTTCTATTTCTTAAGAAACAAGACTTCTGATCTAGTTGGAATCACAATTGGTGGTTTACAATTTCAAAAATATTTTCAAAACCCTCTGAAATTGTTTAAAACCTTGGTCGTCTTTAGAGCAAGGTAACCTTGGATTCTGGGTTAAGTTTAAAGATTAAAAAAGTCTATAGTTTCTAAAGAAGAGATAAACTGAAAACCTTATCATTTAGATATGTTTTATAATTTGATAGGACTTGTTTGTATAAATAAGTATACGTGCGTGCATGCATGTGTTAGAACACTGCCACAAACACTTGTCACACTACAACACATGAAGTGTTGGTTGTAAGATCTTGAAACCTCAAGAATCAACGTAAAGCTGGAATAAAGTGTGGAAAAGTTAGCAAGCTGAGAAAGCCACATCAACATCAGAACTGCATAAAAGTTAGAATCAAACCAGTGGGTACATATTTTAAACTTGTATAGGTTTGTTTTCTGTGCATGTGTGTTATATAGTTTGTAACTTGTATATTTTATGTTAGTGGATTTTTGGTTTGTGACTTAGAAGTCACCGCGGATGTTTCCTCAGTTAGGTGATGTTTTACCACATTAAAAACTCCTTGTACTTAATATTTCTACATCTCCTAATCTCATTCTTGTGGTTGTGCTGATTTAGCTGATTTAACAATTTTTGTTTTGTTTTTCAAAACTTGTTACATAATCTTGAACATCTCTCGTACATTTTTCATTAAACACATCTTGTGATTAATCTGTTTTGATTTAAAGAAAATAGTTTCTCCAAAAAACAGTTCGTAGTTACTTAAACAATTTAATCCTGAATTAAATGACTTAAGTAACAGCTTTTCAGCGTCCAACATTGAAGCAAACAAAGAGACATACATGATCCCTCTAGCCATTATAGGAGACACCTAAGTCTTACACAAAATACTGTTGAGGAAGGAGGAAGGCACCTTTCTTGTATAGGCCATGGTGGACGAAGTAGTTGTGGTAAGAGTAGCATGGAAATTTGCCCAGGTTTGACTGAATTTGTTTCGGTAATCCCATACAATTACGAGGGGATCGGAAACTAATGGAAAATGTAACACCAACAATGTCAACGGAAGAAATAGTTAATATGGTGAAAAAATAACTCCCTTAGCCTGAATCTGAGCCACCGCCTTTACAATCCAACTTGTTCTCAATGAAAATTCTTGTATGGAACGTAAGTGGCACGGGTAAACCCTTGTTTAAACCCACCGTGGTTGAACTTAATAATATGTACTCCCTTGATGTGCTTATTATTTTGGAGTCACAAATACCACTTGCTGATATAGGAATCTTCTTCGATGATTTGGGTTTCAATGAGAAATAAAAATTTTACGTTAATGGTAGAACGGGAGGCATTTGGGTGCTCTGAAAGGAAGCTTCCATCTCTATTCAACCCATCGCGGTATCAAGGTATGCCATCCACCTCCTTGCGATGAGAAAAAACTATGATGACTATGTTTTTACGACTGTTTATGCGAGTCCACTCCCCACACTAAGAAGGAAACTCTGGGAGAATCTCTGCATACTCGCCGATCAATCCAACATTCCTTGGCTATTCGCGAGAGATTTTAACGACCACCTTGACGTTAGTGAGAAAAAGAACTTCTCTAAATCTCAGACTAAAGGCAACTGCTCCTCTTTTGCGAGAAATATTGACAAATGTAAGATCTCTGAAATTAGTAGCACGGGGCCGAGACTAAATTGGACCAATAGTAGAAAGGCCCTCACGAATTCTATGGTAAGTCTAGATTGATCAATGGCTAACGTGGATTGGTGGATTATCTTCCCGGAGGCGGTCGTGGATAACTTACCGAGAATAGCCTCAGATCACTGCCCTATGGTCATCTTCACGGAAGGTGAACCTACTCTTAAGTCTATAAACAAACCTTTCAGACTCCTGGGTAGTTAGTTTGAGACGGATTTCGACGAACTCGTAAGAGCAAGTTGGCACCCGTCCCTTAACATTAACCAAAATATTAATTTAATCACTAAAAATGCCATATTCTGGAATAAAAATGTCCATGGCAATATTTTCCAGAGAAAAAAAGGCTTTTTAATAGAATTAAAGGAATCCAAATGGCCCAATAACAGAAATTTTCTCATAGTTTAGACTGTCTCAAAATTGACCTTAGGGACGATTATAATAATATCCTTCGCTAGGAGGAAATTTTTTGGAAACAAAAATCGAGAATCCATTGGCTTATGGAAGGTGACAAGAATACACAATTTTCTCACACCTCTACCATTATTATAAGGATAAAGAATAAAATTGATAGGTTAAACATTGAGGGAGTGGATCGATAACAAGGACTTAATAGGCAATCATATAAAGGACTATTTTGAAAATCTTTTTTCGAAAATTAGCCTTATTGATAATGAGAATTATTTTGACCACTCACTTCTCCCTAAAATCAATATTGAGGATAATAAAAGACTCAATTACAAGATTAGCGAATATGAAATTAGGAGAGCCCTTTTTAGCATGAAACCTCTAAAAGCTCCCGGGCCCCACGACTTTTAACCCCTATTTTTCGAAAAATATTGGAACACGGTTGCTCCAAGCCTCGAGGACGTTATTAAAGATAGCTTCTGTAAGGGATTAGTGCACGATTATATGAATAGAAACCACATTAATCTAATCCCCAAAGTTGACAACCCGGAAACTATTAACCAGTTTAGACCCATTACCCTGTGCAATGTCACGTATAAAATTGTAGCTAAGACTATAGTGAATATAATTAGACCCATCCTTATGAAAATCATCAGCCCTTTCCAAGCTAGCTTCTTACCTGGAAGACAGACCACGGACAACATTATCATCACCCAATAAATCCTCCATACCCTCCAAAATAAGAAGGGTAAATCGGGTGGGATCTTATTTAAGATCGATTTAGAGAAGGCCTATGATAAAGTGAGTTGGAAGTTCCTTCACAAAGTTCTTACTGCCTTTAACTTTAGTACCAATTTGATTGATCTCATCATGAATTGTGTTACAAGCACTAGCATAACCATCTTATGGAATGGCGACCCCCTCCCATCCTTCAGACCTTCTAGGGGGTTTCGACAAGGGGACCCTCTTTCCCCTTATATGTTCGTGCTGTGTATGGAATACTTATCTTGCGGTATCTCGAGGAAAGTGGACTGCAAAGAATGGAAGGGACTTCATGCCTCCCTCGGGGGCCCAATCATCTCACATTTATTATTTACTGATGACTTAATCCTCTTCACCGAGGCTTCTAGCACTGCGTGTTACTCAGTCATAGAGACCCTGAAAGACTTATTCCTTCTCTCCAAACAAACCATCAACCTCACTAAGTACAAGATCTGTGTGTCCCACAATATTGCAAAAAAATGCCCTCGATCTTGCTCATATATGCGGTATGAGTCTCACCAATGATCTGGGGAAGTATCTGGGCACCCCTCTTATTATGGGATGTGTGAGTAAGAATTCCTTCTCCGATATCCTAGATAAGATGAAGAGAAAACTCGTCGGGTGGAAGACCAATCTCCTTTCCATGACTAGAAGAGCCACGCTCATTCAGGCCACCACCTCTAACATGAAAACTATACCCTTCCCTGCCAGCGTCTGTAAGGAAATTAATAGGATAAATCGCAACTTTCTTTGGGGAGAACACGGGAATAATAAGAAGGTAGATCTTGTTAAATGGGATATTATTTGCCGACCCAAGAGGTCAGGGGGGTTGGGGATCAGGAAGGCTGCTCTTAATAACATGGATACCATTTACAAACTCGGTTGGAGACTCATAAACAAAGACAATACTCTTTAGGTTAAAGTCTTGAGAAAGAAATATGCGAAAAACCCCAATCTCAGAATTTGGCCCAAGAAGAATAAGGCCACTCACATCTGGCGGGGAATTTTTAAGAACAAGGAGACCATGAATAAAAATATCAAGTGGAATATCGAAAAAGGGAAAGGCCGCCAACCTCTTTGACGATTGGTGGTGTGGTGGTAACCCTATTAAACCCAACTTGGGGGGTTATCCCTGATGAGGACATGCGAGTGGAAATCTTATTGGACCAATAAGGTCGATGGGACCACAATGCCATACACCATTGGATCCACCCTATGGATACTAATGTCATCCTCAACACGGATTTACCTAGGATTAGCACCCAAAGAGACAAACCCATATGGACCCCTAACCCGAATGGTAAATTTACCATCAAGTCATACTATGATCTTCTCCTGGGGAGGGACCTTAATGTGCCGGGGTAATGAGTGGAACCACATATAGAAGAAATAAATTCCCCCCAAATTGAAAACATTCCTATGGACCATCCTCCATGGAAAGATCCTCACTAACCAACACCGTTTGATTAGAAATATGACGGATGACCCTCTTTGTCACACGTGCGGTAGGATCGAGAACATGGAGCATGTGTTTCATGAGTGATCCACTGCCATGGAAACTTGGAAAATTATGAGACCGAGGGTTAACCCGATTAGTGAGGGTACGTAGAATCTTGGAGATCATAATGAATGTTTCAAATAATAAACATAACATCCTATTTATTTCAACTATTTGGCACCTTTGGAAAGCTAGGAACCAATGAATCTTCGAGGACATTTCTCCTTCGCCTACTATGACTGCCAAGTTTAGAGTAAACTATGCACTTGAGATCCTTAGTGCATATACTAAACTTGACAAGCATAGGGGGTGACCCATTTCATCACTAATTTCGTGGTCGTGTCCTTGTGCAGGTAGTGTGAAGATCAGTACTAATGGAGGATGGGATAATAGTATCGGGGTGGAATCTTTTGGTGGCATTGTGAGAGACTGGAAGGGCGAATGGATCACCGAATGTTTTGGAAAAATCACGGGAGCTTGAAAAACGTCGCTAATGCCGTTTAATATAAGATTAAACTGTATAAGAAACTCCGAAATGCTTGTTGGAGAAACCCTTTTCTTTTGAAAATAAAAATTATAAACAAGATCTGTTTACAAAGAAACTTATGTACAAGAGTAATTAAGATTGTGTAATCAGTTTTTAAAACTAAGGCAGTTTCAAAAATTCAGCACACTTATAGAATGAGATGAGTAGATGAAGATAATCAACACACGGATTTTAACGTGGTAAAACCTCTCCCAACAGAGGAAACATCCACGGTGACTTCTAAGTCACAAAAACAAAAATTCACTAATAACAAATAATAGTTACAAACAATACAACATGCAAGCACACAAATCAACCTATTCTAAGTTTAGGAATATACCCCACTTGGTGTCCTTCTAACTTCTTATAGATTTGATTTGTTGATGATGTTCTTCCAGTTTGCTAACTTCCTTTGCTTTAGCTTCCTTATGTCGACTCAATGATCTCTGATCTTATACACAACACTTCCAGTGTAGTAGTGTGTTAAGTGTTTGTGTAGTGATTCCTATTCACATGCATGAACTCACACACACTTAGATTTACAGACAGTCCTAGTAAAAATTACATATAAAGTCTATATGCAGTGATTTTAATTTATTTCTTTCTCACAGAACTTCAACCCTTTTTGACCTTTATTCTTATCCCAGATTCCACGGATATCTCGCTTATAAAATCGGTCAAGATCTTAATCAATCTCTTTTTGAAAACATTTGTGAGATTGAAAATCTCCAAGTGTGAATCCAACTAGGTCAGGGTTAAGTTTTGTAAAAACAGAAACCATAAAACATTTTCAAAACCAAATGAATAAAGATTTTCTTAAACCCAGTAAAAATATGCACATCTAGTGAAAATGTAACATGCAGAGTATAGATCTAACGTTTCTATGGAAAAAGAAACAAGATCTTCACTCTAAAGTTTAAGTTATGAACAAGATCAAAGCCAAGGAGGTTACAGCTTCGATATGAACAAACCACTCTCTCTCTCAAACACTCAAGGTTGTGTTTGGGGTTCAATATGTGAAGGTTTGTTTCAGAGGCGAAGTATTTAGGGTTAGGGTTAGGGTTTGGCTAGCAGTTTCCCTTTCTCTCTCTTCTCTCTTTTCTTTTCTCTCTTCTCTCTCACTTCTCTCTTCTCTCTTATTTTTTTTTCTCTCAGAAAGACGAATGCCCAAAGTCTTCTAAGGCTGAGAAGTGGAGGGTATTTATAGGGCTGAGGGAAGGTTCTGGATGTTCGAGGGAAATCAAGGGCCGAGATCAAGACTTGCACACTTTGACTTGATCCAAAGGTTATAAAACAACGGTGATCAAAAATGATTTTGATTGGTTCATATGGATAGCACCGGGATTAACTAAGAACACATGCAGACCCTCGATTAGGAATGATCCAACGATCAGCAATCAACCATCCAACCTTCTCACAAAAGAAACACAACTCGAAGCATCAGGAGGATGACAAGTGTTGGCTTGTGAGTGGCTCTCACACGTGCGTCTAAAATAATTACAGAAGGTACCCTGAAGTCTCTAGCGCTTTGAGATGCTACCCAACCAAACAATTCGAGTGAAAACTGAAGTTTCCAAAATAGAATATTAACCCCACAAACTTTATAATCCCATTTTATTTATGAAAACATTTATTTAAAAAATGTTTAAAAAATATTTTAAAATATTTAAAAATTCCCAAAAAATTATTAAAGCTCCAATACAAGGGGAATTAAACACACACTCAATTATAAGCAATATGAACACATGTATGCACTTCTAATTGTGTGTAGTGTGATTCAATTTATACCTTCATGGATCATTGAAGAGAATTAGAGAGATAAGATCTGAGGCTTTTTGGATTCTAGGATGGACAACCAATTTTGTCACTATTTCCAAACTAGATGAACACTTATACAATATAGACTTAAGCAAGTCAAAGGTATAAGGTGCTTCAATATCCCCCTTTGGAAATATGAGACAAAATCTCGTTTGAGTTAGCTTAAAACTGGTAGGGAACCAAAAAAAATAAAACCTAGTCCTATACAAAAGATACTATCTACCCATTTCCTAGAAAGTCAAAAATTACATAACTCAACTATTTACAAATTTTTACACTAGAAAAGGTAGACAATCAGTAGAAGAGATTCCTGCAAACATGCACACTAAGATCAAGAAGTTTAGATGAAATGTGAACAAAATATTGAACTCATAAAACTCAAATTTCTCCCCCATTTTGTCTCAAATGGACAAAGGGTAAAACTTAAGGTTTTAAGAGTTTAATCAGCGCATACCATGCCTATAGAATTTCGCAAATACAGAAATCTGTTATAGTCTAAAGGTTTAGTGAACATGTCTGCAAGTTGCAGATCAGTAGGCAGGTAATGAATTTCTAATTCCTTAGTTTCAACAAGTTCGCGTATAAAATGATGTCTTATTTTAATGTGCTTAGTTCGCGAGTGTTGAACCGGGTTTTTAGATATGTTAATGACGCTTTGATTGTCAAAATACAATTGTAATTGATCTTCTTTAATCCCATAATCACTTAACATCTGTTTTATCCATAATAATTGAGCACAGCAACTTCCTGCTGCTATATATTCGGACTCAGCCGTAGATAAAGATGTGCAATTCTGTTTTTTACTACTCCAACCAACTAAATTATTGCCGACATAATAACAGGCACCTGATGTACTTTTACTATCATCAGTACACCCGGCCCAATCAGCATCAGTATACCCTATGATGGTGCTACATGTATCTTTAGTAGACCTAAGTCCAAGATTGAGAGTGCCTTTTATGTACTTTATTATACGTTTTACACTCAATAAATGGCTCTCTTTAGGGTTATTCTGGTAACGAGCACACAGACATACAACATACATTATGTCTGGTCGCGAGGCAGTTAGATAGAGTAGGCTACCAATCATACTACGATAGAGTGTGGAATCAACTGACTTACCATTTTCATCTTTACATAATTTAACAGTAGTACTCATAGGCGTTTTGGCAACTTTGGCATTATCTAAACCAAATTTCTTAACAAGATCGAAGGCATAGTTAGTTTGAGAGACAAATAGACCATCAGAATTGTGTTTCACTTGAAATCCTAAGAAAAGCTGTAGCTCCCCCATAAGGGACATGTGAAATTCCTTATGCATAATAGCAGAAAAAGATTTAACTTTAGAGTTTGAAGTTGATCCGAAAATGATGTCGTCTACATAGACTTGGGCTATAATAATGTTTTTGTCAAAATGTTTGACAAAGAGAGTCTGGTCATTTCCTCCTCTCTTAAAACCCTTATCCAACAAAAAGTTGGAAAGGCGTTCATACCAAGCTCTAGGAGCTTGTTTTAAGCCATACAAAGCCTTTTTAGACTAAATACATGGTTAGGGTATTTAGGGTCAATGAACCCTTTGGGTTGTTCTACATATGTTTCTTCGGATAGAATTCCATTTAGGAAAGCAGATTTGACGTCCATTTGATAAAGTGTGAATTTTAAGTGACACGCTATGGCGAAAAGAAGTCGAACAGATTCAAGACGAGTGACAGGGGCAAATGTCTCGCTGAAATCTATCCCTTCTATTTGAGAGTAACCTTGAGCAACAAGTCTAGCTTTGTTTCTAAGAATCACCCCATTTTCATCAGATTTGTTCTTAAAGATCCAACGTGTTCCAATAACATTTTTGTTTTGAGGCCGAGGTACAAGATACCAGATATCGTGAATGACAAATTGTAAAAGTTCTTCCTGCATAGCAGAAATCCAGTGTGTGTCATTCAATGCTTCATTAACATTTTTCGGTTCCACAAGGGAGACGAAACATGCATAATTAGCATAATTTCTTAACTGGGATCTAGTACGAACTGGCTCATTAGGATTACCGACCACGTTGTCAATGGGATGATCTTTAGAGACCCAACCAGGTACTTCTGGACTCTCAATATGTAATGAGTCATCTATTTCTGGTGAATCAGTTTTGAAATCATTTTCAGATTCAACCACAATAGGTGATTCAGATATCTTATTTTCGACAATAGTGTCGCTTACAATTACATTTATCGATTCCATAAGGGCCTTAGTACGCAGATTGTATATACGATAAGCACGACTGTTTGGAGAGTATCCTAAGAAGATGGCTTTATCACCACGCGTTTCGAATTTAAACAGATGTTCTCTGTCTTTACAGACATAACACTGACTTCCGAAGGTTCTTAGATATTTCAGATTAGGCTTCTTACCGTACCACAACTCATAAGGGGTTTGTTTAGAGTTTTTCCTAAGGTAAACCCTATTAATGATATGACATGCAGTTCTAATAGATTCTACCCAGAAGTATTGAGGTAGAGATTTGGCATGCAACATGACACGTGCCATCTCTTGAAGAGTTCAGTTTTTCCTTTCAGCAATACCATTCTGCTGAGGAGTCTTAGGGGCACTAAATTCATGTTTGTAACCGTTGTAGTCACAATATTCAACTATTCCCGTGTCTATGAACTCTCCCCCTCTATCACTACGAATACGATTTACTTGTGTGTCCTTCTCATTTTCAATTCTTAATAAAATTTTCAAAAAATTCTGAAACGTGTCAGATTTTTGTTTCAAGAAGGCAACCCAAGTGAATCGTGTGAAATCATCAACCATGACAAGGATATAACTGTGTCCACAAAGACTAACAGTTCTAGAGGGACCAATAAGGTCCATATGGATGAGATCTAAAGGTCTAGAGGTGAGAATGTCTTTAACCTTTTTATGCGAAGTCTTAACTATTTTTCCTTCCTGGCAATGACCACAGACAACACTTGAAATAGGTTTAATTTTAGGAATTCCTCTAATTATCTCTTGACTAGATAATCTACCAAGGATATCATAACTTAAGTGACCCATACGATTATGCCAGATCTCATTGTTTACCATTCTGACAATGTTACAGGTTTCAGAACTAGTCTTGACAGTATAACAATTGTCAGGTGTTCTAAATCCTGTAATAATGCATTCACCTTTATCATTTAGAATTTTACAATTGTTCTTTGAAAAGGTGACTGTATGGTCAGAGTCACAAAATTGTGATATACTTAGGAGGTTGGCTTTAAGGCCTTTAACTAATAGAACGTTTTCGAGAACAGGCATTCCTTCTTCTTTTAGGGTTCCTTTACCTATGATCTGAGATGAAACTCCATCACCAAAAACTACTTTCCCACCAGCAAATCTGGTTTTGTTTAAAAGTTTGGTTTCATCTTCTGTCATATGTTTGGAGCATCCTGAATCTAAATACCAACCAGATGAAGTGTGTTCAGCTTTTAAGGCAGTGATAACAATGTTACACTTCATTTGGGGTAAAAGATCATCTTTTCTAACCCAAATAGCTCTAGTTTTAATTTTTCGCAAGTTTGCCCTCATTTGATAAAATTTTCGAGAAACAGCTTTTTGTCGAAAAACATTTGGAGCAGCAAACTGATTATTGTGGAAAATTTGAGCTTTTGGTTTAGGAAAGTTTCTGGGAGCCTTTCTCTTAAATGAACTCTTAGTTTTGGTCTTTCTATTTCTGTAGTTAGAGTTCTTATCAGGTTGTATTGGAAGGACATAATGGTTACGATTTTTCCTAGAATAGTTAAAGTTCTTGTAGACAGAGGTGTTGTACACAGGGGTGTTTAGACGCCTAGCATAACAACCTTCAAAGGAATGACCATAAATGTCACAATAGGAGAAATATTGATTGCTCGAGGGATGAACTTCCTTAGGAAAACTTCTAAAAATGGGTTTAACAGCATTTTGTTCAGAAGTCCTATTCTTAGGAGGTATGGTCTTATACGTAGAATCAGCCTTTCTGATCAAAGGACAGACGTATATAGTCTTAAGTGCAGTCTCAGCCTTAGAATTACTAGACTCTCCAATGTCTTTCTCTTGTTGCTTTTGATCAAATTACTTTTTAATAAAATGAAAGTCTGGACATGTTTCAATTGGTCTTTTGCCCCCAGACACAAACTTAATAGGTTCAAGATTTGTAGTTTGTGGTTTGTTCTTAGGGCAAAATCCAATACCGGTTCTATCATCAGAATTGGTCTTGGAGTCAACAACAAAGTCAGTAAAACAATTTGAATTGTTTTCAAACTTAGAATTTTTTTTGAAAACAGTAGCTGTCTTTGTTTTTGCTTCCTCCAGTTCTAATAATGTTCCCTTGTATTTCATTTCCAGGGTTTCATTAGTTTTAGTCAACTCTTTTAATTTTTGATCAAAAGTTTCAATTTCAGATTGATGAGTCAGACACTGGTTAGTGTACTCTTCAGCATTCAACTTCACAATAAGACTTAGATCATCTAATTTCTTAGTCAGGTCTCTAACAGTCTTCTCCAGTCTAGTGCCTTTTTTAAGAGTCTTAGCATACAAAGTATGAATATCAGGGAGGTCATCTGTGTCTGAGTCGCTAAGTGAAGTGTGTGTAGTGACCCCTAACGATTCAGTTTTAGTACTCACGCACACATTTGCATCGTCATTATCGAGATCACTTTGACTCACACACACGGTAGTAGAACTAGCAACATTTTCAGATAATAAGGCATCTAGGCCAGTCAAAACAGTATTCACACAAGCAAGAGTAGGACCATCATTATCACACATAGGCATATCATCATTGTAAGTGATCTTAGCATAAAAGGACATGCAAGGGTCAAGTACATTTGAAGACTCAAGTTCCTCTTCATCAGAGTCACTCGAATCATTCCAAGTTTTACAGACATTGGCTCTATTGTGTGTGTTGGCTTTATTCAGATTAACTCTGCAATCGTGAGCAATGTGACCTAGTTTCCCACATCTAAAACATTCAATCTTTTTAAGGTCTCTAGTGGGTCTGGAGTTGTTATCCTTAGGATGTTTGTCAAGTCCTCTCTCATGAGGTTTGGGATTAGACAGAGTAGGATAATTAGGCTTGCCTTTTTTAGATGCCTGTTTGTTTCAAAATTTGACAATTTTCTTAAATTGTTAGACATCAAGGCAATCTGATTATCTAGTTTGTCTATATTGCACTCCTCATCAGAGTCAGAGTTGGTCAAATTAGACTCAAGTTTAGGTATCTTAGAGGCAAAACTCAAGTTAGAGTTGGGCTATTTTCTTTGTGAATGATTTAATTGTTTCTTAAAGTCTAATTCCATTTCCACAGTCCTAAGTTTGCTACTGAGTAACTCAGGGGTAAGGTTTTGATCATTCATTTCCTCAATAGCATACCTCTTACTGTCAAACTTTTGTGGTAATGACCTTAGAATTTTAGAAACAATTTCATTTCTATCATAAGTAATACCATTAGCATGCAACTTAGTGACTATATCAGTCAAGTTCATGTAAAAATCATCAAAAGACTCAGAGTCAGACATGATCAAAGAGTTGTACTGCTGGATAAGCATTTGAGTTTTAGCAGCTTTAACTCTTGAGTCTCCTTCATGGGCAGTGATTAATGTGTCCTAAGCTTCCTTAGAAGTGGCACAAGATGAGATTCTTTTGAACTCATACTCATTAATAGACATGAAAATGGCATTCTTGCCTTTATTGTTATTTCGAGAAATGGTTTTCTCTTCTTGGGTAAACTCACTTAAGATTTTCTTTACCCTCTCATCACTTCCTTCAGTGGCTGGTTTAGTAGGATAAGTGTATCCATTTTCAATAATGTACCAGACATCATCTCCTAAAGTCCCTTGGATGAAGGCAACCATTCTTACTTTCCAGTAAGCAAAGTTGTTTCCATCAAAGAGTGGAGGTCTGGACAGATTACCAAACCTTTCATTCTTCTCGTCCATAGTTAGGTTTTTCAGAAAACGATTTCAGAAACACAAGATCTTTTGAAATAAAAGTTAACAGGGCTCTGATACCAATTGAAAAACGTCGCTAATGCCGTTTAATATAAGATTAAACTGTATAAGCAACTCCGAAATGTTTGTTGGAGAAACCCTTTTCTTTTGAAAATAAAAATTATAAACAAGATGTGTTTACAAAGAAACTTATGTACGAGAGTAATTAAGATTGTGTAATCAGTTTTTAAAACTAAGGCAGTTTCAAAAATTCAGCACACTTATAGAATGAGATGAGTAGATGAAGATAATCAACACACGGATTTTAACGTGGTAAAACCTCTCCCAACAGAGGAAACATCCACGGTGACTTCTAAGTCACAAAAAAAAATCCACTAATAACAAATAATAGTTACAAACAATACAAAATGCAAGCACACAAATCAACCTATTCTAAGTTTAGGAATATACCCCACTTGGTGTCCTTCTAACTTCTTATAGATCTGATTTGTTGATGATGTTCTTCCAGTTTGCTAACTTCCTTTGCTTTAGCTTCCTTATGTCGACTCAATGATCTCTGATCTTATACACAACACTTCCAGTGTAGTAGTGTGTTAAGTGTTTGTGTAGTGATTCCTATTCACATGCATGAACTCACACACACTTAGATTTACAGACAGTCCTAGTAAAAATTACATATAAAGTCTATATGCAGTGATTTTAATTTATTTCTTTCTCACAGAACTTCAACCCTTTTTGACCTTTATTCTTATCCCAGATTCCACGGATATCTCGCTTATAATTACATATAAAGTCTATAGGAACACCGGAGTTTTTTTTTAATTGCAAGAAAATGAAATGAATGGGGAGATGTAATACCCCGTAGTTTTAATGCATTATTAATTACTTATGTGTACGCATAATTAAAATGATTTAATAGAGAAATTAAATTAATGCATAATTAATTACCTGTGTGAGAAATTAAATAATTTAATGGGGAAATTAAATTGACTTATGATAAATATTAATTAGAGTGATAATGTTTATCTACATATATGTTTACTAGCGTGAAGAGTAAATATGAACGCATGATTTTAGTTATGTCATTAGTGAGTGACAACGACTACTTTACGAATTTTGAGCACGGGACTTAAGAGTTGGGTATGAAAAGTATATTTTAGATAAGTGACTCGGATGGATATTTCGAGTGTACCAATGATTCCAAATGTGTCAAAATAGTTGGAATTAAGTACCCGAAAGTTATATTTATGTTGTGGGAGTTTTTAGACCCTTAGTGACTCGAAAAAGGGTATCGTGGTCATTTTACACCCTAGGTTTTAATTAAATCCGAAAATTGCCCTTAAATTATAAATAGAAAGGGTTAGGGCTTAGTCTTCTCTTTTGTGTGTATAAGAGAGGTAGAGATAAATAATAGAAGAAGAAGAAGAAGAAGAAGAAGAAGAAGAAGAAGATGAAGAAGAAAGGAAGAAGAAGAAGAAGGTCGCCATCTTCTTCATCAACACCTCCCTACACAAACCAAAGGCAAGTTAATCTAGATTGTTAAATCTTGAATGTTTAATGAAAAAGTGTATGAACATGAGTTAAATCCCTAAATCTTGAAATTGATGAGATGTGATTAATATGTAAATGATTTAGGATGCATCAAACTAGAAACAAATTGAACTCATACAAATCCAAAATTAAAAAGAAACGGTCATTGCAAGTTGATTTTAGGTCTGTTTTAAGCCATAAATGGCGTGTGCATGTGAGTTCTTGTAGAAAATACTGTTCTGAACAACTTTACAGTTTTAAGTTTTATCAAAAAGGGGTCAGAAAATCCTCAAATCGGTATTTTATATTTTTGGCCAGAAAGTTGTCAAAAACGGGAGAGAATATTATAGGTTAGTTTTGGGTATGTTTTAAGCAGGAAATGGAAGTGTGTTTGCGAGTTCCGATAGAAAATCATATTCTGAACAACTTTGTAGTTTTAAGTTTCTTCAAAAACGGATCGAAAAAGCCTCCAATCTGCGTAATACAATTCGGGGCAGAAAGTTATTGAAATAAGAGTGCTAACGTATTTCATGTTGTTAATAAGGTAATTGTGGTGTTCGTGCCTAATATTCTAACTTGATCACATACTTATGGTTATTAGGGATATATAACCTTGAAATGATTTGATGTTGAATTAGTAAATTAATGATGTAAATTATGTTATATGGTAAATAATGACTATTGTATAACTCGAGTAAGAGACTTGATACGATTGTCTATATACATGAGCGTGAAATTGTTTGACATGTATATTGTCGAGTATACGCTAGAATAGTCCTCCGGTCGACGTAGGCACATATTGATTGCGATTTGTTGTGATTGATCCGGTTAGGTTTCGCTCAAGTGCCATATCGGAGATAAACCATCGAAACCGGACACATGGTTGTAATGCGGGTCGGATAGAAAGATCTTGGAATGCTATGTGATTTAGGACTTAGTATGATTGCCCTTGCCACATAATATTGGGGAATATTTGTGTGTAGGCCTGGTATTACGACTTGTTCTCCTGGGTAATGACAATGACCCAATATGATTTGTTGTGTGAGTTATTATGCTTGTATCTTAAAGTAATATTTCGAATCGATGCAATTGATATTATACTTGAAGGAAATATTTCGATACGTTAAATAATGAAATGAGATTAATAATGATTAATCACGATACGGTATGATATTACACATTACTCAAGTTTGGGTTGGGTAGTCACGACATAGGAGCTTTGGTTGGGTAATTGAACGAATTAATTACGTGACAAGTTGTGTTGAGTATGTGTTCATCATACGTACATCTTATAACTGTATATATTTTCTTGCTGATGACACCTATTTCTATTTCTCCTCTCCCCTCTCCCATATATATATATATATATATATATATATATATATATATATATATATATATATATATATATATACAGGTCCTCGCCCCTTGGACAGTAGAACTTGGAGCTGGATGATCTCGCATCTATTCTTAGGATCCTGTAGTGGTGGATGTTGGTCCTTATCCTATTTTGTCACTCTTCCTTAGAGTTTGGTATCAGAGATTTCCCATTGTTAAGGATTCGATAGTGTTGTGAGGCTTACATTACACACTTTACCTAGTTTATTTTTGGGCCCATATATTTGGGCATTTTATACTCAGTACTGATATTACTTGGGGATCCTATAATTGCTATGATGTGATTTGGTTACATGTATGGGAGTGTACATGTTTACTTTACTGCATTTATTTAAATTCTGTTTCTAATACCAACATATTGACGCTCCACTTTAATTTAATTGGGCGTAACTAACCGAATTAGATATAAAAAGCAGGGTTTTCACAAGAGAAAACACGTCCCTGCTCAAAAAATAAAATAGAAGTATAGAAGAATGGTTTATATATGTTATTAGTATGTTATACAAATTATATAAATTCCAAACCAACCAAGTCTACCCACACGGGCCACATAGACTTAATCAACATATCATCAAAGTGAGCAACACTTGGTCTTGTATGTGATGATGCTGGTGTTAAGAGTTTTTACGTGTTTTCCTATATATGTTTTTAAGTCAGTATTCTTTTTTGTGGATTTTTTGCCAGATTCCATGGGGTTATGTAGGTCGTATTTCTTTTTATGGAGAGATTATGGTATTCTAGAAATAGCCTGTGAGGGTGGCAGACTTCTTTGAATTCTAGTCAAAATTTAAACATGAAGCATATTTTGTGGGTCACTAATTAAAATTCAATTGGAAGTTGTAACTTATTATAATTTTGGTTAATTATCCAAAAAAAATGAGGGACTATATCTTAATTTTTTTTGCCAAGCATATGTAGGTCTCCCTAAAGTCGAAAGTATTTATACTTTAACCACTCGTCACTATATTGCTAATTTATTTTATTCTTTACCTCCTATTTGTTCAAAGGCTCACTCAGTCTCCCAACATCTTAAAACTTATAAATTTCGTCACTTTAATTCAACGTATCATTATTTTTTATTCTAATATCTTAAAAGTCTTTATTTCAAACATTCAACTTTGTTTTAATCCATTCTAATCTTTTAATAAAATTGTAACCCTCCCATCCCAAATTAATCATTCCTTATAGCACAAATTAATAACGTTTCTATAAGAATGATCACACAACTACATAATTTACGGTCTAAAAGTCAAAGTTCTACACGCGTTAAAATCCACTTAATAAGACAATGATCTTATATAACAACAATTAGAAAATATCTCCTCCCAATCTGTCAATAAATAAACCTATCCAATATACAATTGTAAAACTTATCTCAAAGACATCAGATCAAGTAAACATATCATTATAGTTGAGAATATGAGAAGATCTATTGGTTGAGGTAAACCAAAGAACATTGGCATGCGAGAAAACACGAACATAGTACTTTTGGTTGCGTCGGTCAACTGACGTACCCATCATTCGATCGATTTATCTTACGTGCCAATGTTCTTTGTCGTGCTTGGGTAATCATAATAAATTGTTAGGGAAGTCTTGGGTGCGTGCAAATGTATTGGCCCAATGTCGTGGGCTTCATTCGACCGATGTTTATCAGTTTATTCACTTGTAGGTTTCTTATGCGTCTGTAGTTATTTTGACTCAATTTTTCACTCCTCTCCTAAATCCTAATTACCAATCTGGATTCAGTATCTTTGTATATTCTATGACGCTAATGTAAATTACACCACTAGTTATCATACTTATTACATACACATGCTACAAGTTCATCCACATTTTTCTCCCATGTGGTTTTGGTCCATTTTCACATAACCCCTAAATTCTCAAGTGTGTATAGATTTCTCTAAAAAAATTCTTAAAATGTCTTTATTGCTAGAAGCTTGAAATCAAGATTTTAACTAAAATAGAACTTCAAGATGACATTATATCTCCCCCCCCCTCTTATTTGTCTTAAAGGCTAAAACTTTAGATAAAGACAATTTTGTAATCTTAGTATGTTCTGCTAATGCTGGCACATATTTTTTTATATGGCCAATATAGTCACTATTGTCGCTCCGAGCCAGCCTTGGTTAAAATTGGTCGTTGCCTGGGCTCAGATAGGCCGCGATAGCTCCTTAAGCATGGCTGCTTCCTGGGATCAAATGGACCGTAAAACCCTTCAGACCAGCTATTTCTTGGGCTCAAGCATGCCGCAACCCTTACTCATACCCAAAAATTGCCAGTAGTTCAGCTTCTAGAAGGATTCCTCATTATTCAGACTTGTCCATATGTAACCTATCCTAAACATGTGACACCACCTTTATATCTTCTATAAATAGAGGTGATCACCTCATAATTGAGGGGACTGAGAAGATAATTACCCGACGAAGCCCTGCCAAAATCTCTACACTATGTCTCTCTGCAAAGCATGTAGGGGCTATGCCCACCTTGAAAGTTCGCGGGGTACATTATTCCTGCTGGGGTAAGATGATTAGCTATTTTTTCATCAACTTGCTTCTCCCCTGCCGTAGCAATGTTATCAGGGGATGCAGGCTTCTCTGCAGAAGGGATCACTCCAGTCTCAGCCGCAGCAGTTTGGTGAGAAGGCTCAACAGTGAGTTCATCCATAGGGGCTGCCCCCTTTTGTGCCCTCTTCCTCTTTGGCCCTTTTTTTTTCTATGGGCTTGGTTGAGGGATGCGGCATCCTCGCCCATTTTTAATAATTGGACCGCAAGAAGATCACGGTCAATATCCTCACCTGAAATTATGAATAGTTGTTAAAGAAGTGAGGAAGCCGTAGAAAGAATATTATAAGTGGAGTTCTACCTTCTGTAGTCATATTTTTGGATGCTCCTTGGATGCAAAGTATCCTTGTTAAAAAATAAATGTGGAAGTGACCAAGTCAGATAAATTTTTCTCTATATCAGGTAAGTGGGCTGCGTCCTCGATCCTCTTCTTTTGCTTACTGTTAAGTTTCAGGTTGTCAATCTCTGCAACATGATAAAATTCGAAGTATTAGAATGAGCCGAAAAGATTAAACCATAAGTATTAGTGCGGGCCACAGATAATACATACCTTTTTTAGAAGGACGTCCCCATGTCCGCGATAGTTTGAAGGATTTTTCCCTTTCAGTTTCTTCTAGGCAAATTTCCCAACTGTCCCCAAACGCAAAGAAATATTTAACTTTCCATTTTTTCACATTAGAAGGCCAGTCGGTGTACAAGTACCTATCACTGCTCCGTAGCATGAAATATTAGTACCACGAGAAGCCAAAATGCTTCTGCTAAAGCACCAAACCAGCAAAGATGACCCTCCAACAGCTGGGATCCAATTAGGCTGGAGCCAGGTTTATGGTACTCAGTATACTTCTGACAGGCATAGGGATTGGTAGTCGCAGCCCCAGAAGGAAGGCGTGGAGGGGACAACAAACACCATTAGGGATCACTGTTCATGATCTTTGTTTCGCAGAAGGAAGTGTGCATATTGTTCCTTCAGGAAACTCAAAATCTATAAAAACATCAGCAATCCAGTCCTCGCTCATAATACACTTGTGATTAAGCGCAACAGGGGCCTTTTCAGAGGACTTTCCGTGGCCAGAACTTCAGCAGGGGGAATCCTAGTTTCAGGTGGGACAACCGTTGTCCCAGCAATCGCTGCAGCCACTAATTCGGCAGGAGAATTATTCCTAAAGTTTGTATCCTCCTCCATAATGTCTGCAACCCCACTAGTATCCCTACAATTCAAGGAATTCGCATAGTCAGAATCAATGGTGACACAGTTGGGCCAGTCTTTAAGCAGATAAGGCCTAATAGCCTTCAAAGGCTTTATAGATGGTATTTCAGGAGGAGAGACGCATAATGATACTTCCAAAAGTCTTCTAGGAAATCTGAAGGGTTTTAACTCATAGGGTCGCAACAAAACCTAAAAAATAGGACTCCGCAGTTATGTGTCGGAGCCACTATGGTTGGAGAAGCCTCTTAGAGTCCGCGGTAGATACAAATAATGGAGATGCAGAAAAATTAAAGCCAACTGCAACCAACTGATTTTAAAGGTTATAGCCAATTGATTTAAACTCTATCTAACACCAAAAACTATAAGTACAAATTCTAAAGACTGCAGCTAGTTACTCTAAAGTTGTGGACTACGCCTAAGGATAGTTATGGTCGCAAAGGATAGCAGAAGACTGCAGCAAAGTGGCACAAGTTATACCACCAGCCACAGTAAATTGCACAAACCCAATCCAATTCAATTCAAACACCTAAAGTTACATAGATACCCAACATATGTCAACATGTTTACCAAACCCAATTTCGTCTATCCAAAATCCTAAAAATAATACCTACATAGTATGATTAAAAAATGTGAGAAGTCTACAAAACCTATAAAAGATCCAAAATCTAGCTTCTATACAAGCTTAGGAAATTCAGTTAAAGAAAACAATATGGATTCACAATAAAATTCAGCCAAATAGGTTCAAATAAGCAGATGTTACAAAAAATGGAATTCAGCTAATTCATTCGGAAGATTTCATGAATTCCAGAAATAGATGGAAAAATACTAAAGGTTAGTTCGAGGGTTACCTGAAAATCAGTGAAAGGAGGTTGCTCAGCCTCAAAATCATCATTCTCCGTTTCAGACCGCCCTAAACCACCACAAAGCACTCACCAAAAAACTCAAGATAAAACTGATAGAGTTTCGCTCTCAATGTGCTCTCAAGGTTTGGAAAAGGTAATGATGGCCATGACCAAAACCCATTTATATAAGAGGGCGTGGGAAGGTGAATCGTCACCAGTTGTCTAAATGGAGAACCCAACGAGATTTCAGTACTTTTTCCCAAAAAGGGTCGGACAGTGGCCGGATATGAAGGAAATTTGATGAAAATCGCAAACTTCGTACTCAATGAGAGGGATACGAAGAATAAAAAAGGGTGTGTAAATTGATAATAAACCCGTGGGTAGAAAATACAAGCGCAGATAAGAGATCCGGCTAGGATGGTTGGTGTCATTGTCATCATGGTTATATATTTATAAAAATTATATTAATGCTCCCGCAAGAAGGGTACTAAGGGAATTAGAGAATCTAATCGGAGGGAAATACTGGTTTTTCAGTGCTAGTGAGGCACCAAAGGGAAGGGATACCGGTAGACACCCCATTCTAACACCCCCAAACCTCTCCGTAGGTTCCTAGCACCTCCCCCCATCGCTACAAACCTAAGTCATACCCCGGGTACTGACCTAGAGGCCATCGGGCACTCCCAGACTCCATTTGACCAAAAGTCAAACTCTTCATCTCGATCGAGACTGAATGAATTTACAAAGGGCAATGAAACCCCTTTCTAATGGTCCGTCCCGTGTGCGATTCTAACTTACGGTGCGGACGAACAACCCGTTTCCCCCGAAACCTGATCAGGAGGTCACCAGACACTCCCAGGCTCCGTTTGACCAAAGTCAACTCTTCAGCTCGACCGAGACTGAATGAATCATTTAAGGACACTGAAACCCCTTTCCAACGGTCCACGCCGTGCGCGATTCTGACTTACGGTATAGACGAATGATCCGTTTTACTTTAAAAGGTCTCCGAACGCTTCCAGGCCCCGGTTGACCAAAGTCAACTCCCCAAACCGAGTCAAACTCTTTGGAATGTCTAAGTACATCTCCTAACCTTTCCAACAGTTTTCCCCATCCGCGATTCTGACTTACCGTACGGACGAACGATCTGTTTGCGTCTGACAATCCCCCGTCCAAAGGATCGATGAACGCTTTCGAGCCACATTTGACCCAAAGTCAACTCCCAGACCCAGGATCAATCTAAATAATTTTGAAGGTCTCTGAAGTATCTTTCCAAAGGTTCACCCTGTGCACGATTTGGATCAACGGTTTGCTCTCTATGATCGATTTTCCGAAGGAACCTGAAAGAGACTGTCAAACGGTAGGTTCCAAACCCTGCCTATCATGAGTGTGCCTAAACACACCTGCCGATTAGCAGGACAAAGGCTATGACAATTGGAAATTACCTGGGCCTATAAAAAGGGAGGCCCAACCTCATTGCAAAAAGACACAAGATCTGAAATTTCTCAGTCTCAGCGAGCTCAGAAAACCCCTCTCGAAGTTAGCATGATTTTCACATACAAATCCCTTTCCATCCTCCACTTTTCATCATCCTTTTCATCTAACTTGGTGAATTAACCACCCTCCATCATCACCCAAGTGCAAGGGCTGCTCTCCAACATCCAAGATCAAGCTCAAGATCTCCAAGAAGGTCCAACTTTTTCAACTCTCTCTTTAAATTCTCCTAAATTCGCATTAATTTGTTTTATTACTTAACACTTTTATTCTCTCATCTCTCATCTCACATATCCTAATATACTTTTTATTTAGTATTACCGCAAACGTTTTATTTTCATATAAATAAAACCCAAAAAATAAGAAAAAGAGGGTTGCTCATAAACTCCAAACGGGAATTCTCACACTTTTCTCACAACTAAAGCACTTTTTTACACACACACACATAAGAGAAGTCCCCGGTTGGATTTATGGAATAAATCCCACCCCTCATTTTTCATACGAACTACGTGGATTTTGATGCCTCTATAGGTTACGTAGGCGTCTCGGGGTAACCCCCGAAACTCGAGTCCTTTTCCTACATTTTTCTATATTCTTTAAACTTAACTCTCTTAGATTGTATGTATGTATATATATATATATATATATATATATATATATATATATATATATATATATATATATATATATATATAGGGAGAGGTTCTCTTGTGGACCAAAATAATGGACTTTTTAATGGACCTTAATAAAAAACACATAATAACACATTAATTTTAATTTCTATAGTGTAAATGGTCCGCGCCAGCGGCACCCAAGACCCCACCTTCACCCCATTACCCCGTACCCACCCCCACTCCCACCCTGCCCCCACCTCCCACCCCAACCATCACCATAGCAACCCTTATGGCAGCCCTTATGACAATAGGGCTGCTATGAGGGGAGGTAGGTGGGTGGGTGGGGGGACGGGTGGGGGGTTGGGGATCGATCGACACGTGTGTTTGGTGTCGCTGGCGCGGACCAATTACACTATAAGAATTAAAATCAATGTGTTATTATGTGTTTTTTGTTAAGGTCCATTAAAAAGTCCATTTTTTTATTCCACTAGAGAACCTCTCCATATATATATATATATATATATATATATATATATATATACATACATACATATATTTGTTCTTAGTGGCGTATTATTTCATATGCGTTATCGTTCCATTATAATGATCAACGCTAGGATAATCGTGTATATCCTATTTTCTAATATTACTTTTGGGAACATTCCTACGGATGGCTCGCTTTATCTCTTCCATGATACAAGTCGATGATTCCTATCTCCACTACATATACACATGCACACATATCACGGGGAAATAAAAAAAATAGCAATAACCCATGAGAGACCGTAAGGGAGGAATGGGTGCCTAACACCTTCCCATTTCGTAACTTAGCCTCCGGACCCTTTCGAATCATTTTGATTTCGTATGTATCAGTATGTCTTTATATTTTCTTGTATTTCCCCTATTTTTCATGCCCCTTTTACTATTCATGTGTACCTCATGCTTATGCTTCTATTCACACACCTGTAGCCATGTACATTTTCATCTTCCTCCTTGCATTACCAGCACCGACTAGCCAGACGAAATCTTCTCTTTTGTAAACCTTCCATCGTCAAAATGGCCTGTCTAGCCGCGGTCCAAACAAAGAAACTGACATTCGGCGATGCCTTTACCTTCCAAATCTTCTTCCAGGGGAAACGAACCCTGAAGATCCCAGTGTCACTCATAATAGCATAGTAACCACAGACCGTGAAAACACCAGTCCCTCCTCCCTTACACCTCAACGAATCCTCCCTGACCGACGGACGGGGATCCGAACTCAACCTTACAAAGAACAAGTCCGCCTCCTAAAGTTCGTAGTCCCAGAGTCTTCTCCTAGACAGAGGTGTCCAAGAGACACCATCACCATTGACATCCACATGATCATCCACCATCCCGAATCTTTACTAAAAGATCCTAACAAGTACTCTATCCACCCTACTGGGTCTTCATCCCATCTTACGTCCTCGCTACCCCCAATAATCCCCTCTTGACTCGGGATCTCTAAATCCACCCAATGTATAGAGTCATTTAAAGCATCAAAATACGTTCCTCCTCCCCCTGGCCCTTACCCCCTCAAAGACGTCATCTCACTCGCCACCACAATAGTTTTGCAACTCTTTGCTGGATCCATAAAAATCTGCCTTCCTTCTTCCCCCTCTTCGAGGAGTACCGAATTAGGCAATTTATTTCGCCCACTCGTTTTCCCCAACGCTTTGTTTTTATTGCAATTTTTTCTCGAATTTCTGAAAGTTTTGTAATTCTTAAGACCTAACAAAGCATTACTGAGATACACATCTTTCTTACCTTTCTGATTTTCATTGACCACTTTCGGCCCCACCTTGATTGTTGAAGACCGTTTATGTAACGCTACATTACCTAAATCGATAGACAAAAAGTTTTTCGACTCTTTATAAACAGACGATACTTCCACTGTACTAAGTTTGGCTACAATTACCCTCTCTGTATTTGGCTCAAAAAAATCATCCATTTTATTGCATGATGATGGGTCATCCTTGTTTACATTACCACTGCCTTCTTGCAAGCAAGAATTTCTTGATTTAACCTGCTCAATCTCTGCAACTAAACCCATTTATTCCTATGTGTTAACCCATGTGACCCTTGGTTCTGCCTCAATGCATGAGGTTTCTACACCTACTTGTTTGCTTCTGTCAAAAGTAAGATCCCCAATGGTATTTTATCCTATTAAGGAAACACTTGTCCCTGTTTATTCTTTTCAGAATACAACCTCCTGAACAAAACTTACCCACGCCGAAAGTGAATCAAGGATTGGACCCAACCCCTGATAAGCTGTCTGCAGTAACTCTAACCCGTGTCCAGCTGTACATCCTACACCCGATATGGGCTGTATCACTACAGTTCCAACCGGAGTGAAGCAACCCAAACCACCAACATAGTCACTTGATTCTGACGGACAGTCTTCAACCACCACTGCCTATTTTCCATTCCCTTTCAAAGTTTTAACCGACTCGGCTACGTTCGCGTCATTCATAGATCGCCCATTATTGGTCCCTATGAAACACGCTCCAACCCTCTCACCTCCATGCTTATCCCTATAACGAGAGGGCTGAGATTCCAACGGTTGCAAGTCTTTCTTTCCATGCGTATTTCTTTGCTCCTCTAACACCACACTGGCGTGGTTTTTTCCCTCTACTTCCTCTTTCCTGTTATCACCAAGAAAATAGCAGGACTGAATTTTATCTCATATTACTACCTCGAACACCCATCCCCCTACACCTATATTGACTCGTGCTGGAAGTTGGAAATTTCGTTTAACTAGGATCCTCGCCCATTGAAGCTCTTCACCCTCCACTGTGTCGTTATCAGTTTTCACATAGCCGCCGCATTTCTCCCCTATGGGTTGAAATACTTCAACCCCCCAAAGTTGGAGGGGGATTCCCATAACACGTATCCAACGGAACTCAGAAGTATTAGAGCCTTTTGTATAGCCTGCCAGTGGGTGCCACCTTTGCACCCATAGGATGTCATCAAAGAATTGCCAGCTTTTATTTTCTAGGACTCTCTCTGTCTCCCTAACGGAAGTAAAAACCAACAAGAACAGGGAAGAGTAAAGAGACCTAACCACTGTGTTACCAAAACGACTCCACTTATCAGAGACCCATTTCTTCATCTTCTCCAATGACGGCGGCGACGTGTCCATACCTCCAACTCGTTCGATCACTGCTTTTTGGAAGAATTAAACTCTAGAGAGATAAGAATCGCCCTGTACCAAAATGTCAATCCCTGACGAGGGTTCTTCGATGACATTGATTTTAGAAAGTGGCCATGGCTCAATCTTAGCTGCTTGAAGAAAAGTTCGACCATCCGTCCCAACCGTCCTCCTAATTGGATTTGTAACAAGCTTAAGGCAATGAAACACCTTCTCCATACTTCGAAAAGCTCCTCTAATAAACCTCCACCCTATGCCTTCACCCTCTTACATCCACTGGAAGTGGACTCTACTCTCCCCCTTCCTTACTACTAAATTAAACCAGTACCGACGCCTTCTAACACAACTGTAAACAAACACTCTCCTATCATGGCCTTGACTCATTTTGAAATATCTTCTGGGTACCCAAGAAGCATCCCTGAGACATGCCCCCGGCGACAACACCTCTCCCATAGCGAGAATCGTACCTAGCTATTTCCCATCACCTCTACCAGACATGTTGAACTGATACCTGTTGCCAAAGCACTCTTTAACTAAAGCAAACTCATTCCAACCCACCTGAAATGACCCTTTGTCGATCTCTCCCATTATTTAAAATAGTAAGTATTAGAGCTCCACACGAGTATCTGTACCCTATTAAATGTATATCGAAACTCTATCCCTACTATTTAAGAATTCTTAATGTGTGTCCTCAGGGCACATATTATCAGGACCCTTTAAAAAAATATATGTATGAAAAGTTTTCATTTATTTAAATGGAGACTCTCTCTCTCTCTCTCTTCAAATATATATATATATATATATATATATATATATATATATAAAATAAGGAACAATGGTATTTTCACTATTCATAAGTTTGGAAGACAATTAACGATTCAGATTGATGCCAACAATGCAGTAGATGGAGGGTTGAGATTAATTTGCACCTAACACACATACCCCAAACTCTATCTCATCCGCCTCCCTGTCTCACTCATACCTCCAAACCTCACGACTTATCATTATCTCTCAACCATGCTACCCCCAAACCCTACCCCTCTCTCCTAATAATCCCCCTCTCATGAAACAGCCTCCCCCTCCACTCCTCACCACCGCCTCCTCCTCATCTCCGCTCCGCACCCTCACAATCACAAACCCTCACAAAGCCTCTCATCCGCTCAACTCCTCTCAGCACCCGATCAGCTCTCAGCCGATCAGCTTTCAAATGTCAAGGTTTGATTTTGGGGGCTTTGGATTTCATGGGTTTTTGATATCTTCAATTTTTGGTTTCTTTGCTCAGGTATTCTTTTATTCATTACAAACTCAGATCTTATATACATTCTTAGGTTTTGGATTTTGTCTTTCTTTTCTCAGGTATGCTTATTTATTCATTACACACTCAGATTGTACAATTCGGAGGTTGTTCTTTGCAAACTCAGGTATTCTTTTATTTTTTACATTTCGAAGGTCGTGCTTATTGATTTTCTAACTCAGTTTGCTTACATTTTTTTCAAATTCTGTTTGCTATTTTTTATTTTATGTTTTTATGCTTATTTAATTGCAAACTCAAGTTTTGGGTTTCTTGGGTTCGGACATTTCATCAATTTTCCTATTTAATTGCAAACTCAGGTATTCTTCTATATTTTTATGCAAATTTGTTATATCAGGTTATGACTTTTTTTGAATATCTTTGGTTGCTAACAGGATTGTGGGGGAGGGGGGGGGGGGCATGTGTTTCCCCAAACCAGTATAGCAAAAGGATACTGTAGTATGATATGCTGCTCTGTTGGTTAATTTTTACTGTATAGTGATATATGATATGCTCTGATTGATTCTTAATTTATATTGTTGGTTAATTTTATCGAGAAAGGTCTCACTCTCTCATTATATTTTTCTTAAAGTTGAGATCATTCTCAATATCCTCCTAATTTGTTAGGCATGCGAGATTTTTGTATTCTCAATTATCTTTTATAGGTCTATTTTTGTTGCATTGTCTAGGATGTATTCATATACATCTTTATCTCATAAGTCACAACTGAAGTGGTTTTAAGTGTTGAGAGTTGAAATATTTTGAGAGAACGGGTTTTGAGAGTGAACAAGATTTTTGGAGTTGTGTGTTAGATGGTGCAAGGGCATTCTAAAATTTGGGCAGTCATAATAAAATCTGAATGAGAAATAATGTGGTTTGAAGAATCACGAATTATTTGGTATGGCAATGTATTTGAACTCAAACACCCTCACTTTTTAAGTATTACGAATCATTTGATATGGAAATGTATTTGAACTCATGTGATTTCATTTTGTTTTCATATTTATACTCAATGGGAAGCAGGAAGTACATTTGATAAGGCTCATATTCCGCTTAGCTTGGTTCTTGAATTTTCTGTAGTCTTTTCCTATTTCCTAGATATTTGGTCAACTTACCTGGAGTAGTAACAAAAGGTTTAAATGTTTTTTATCATTTGTTTTTAGTAGTATCTATAGAGGCAAATGTGGAGGACGAAGTCAAGCTTCCACTATTGCAGGGGGTGTTTGTTGATGCAGGGTGTGTAATGTGATTTGAAATAAAAAAAAACATATGGTGTTTGTTGATACTTTTTAATCTCAGTTTTTTCAAGTTATTCACTAAAAGTTTTGATCTCGAAGTGTCACCTGATTTGGTAATAAATTTTATTTTTATTTTTATTATAATTTTGCATGAAGCAATCTTTGGCATGTATGTTTTATAAAATATGTATTACAACTTCATTTTCGTAGGTTTTACAAAATATGTATTATAGCTTCATTTTTGTATGTCAGGTAGTGATCCATTAAAAACAAATACGCTTTGTTTGAGCTCCCTGACCCTACCTCAACCTTGATTTGAGTGGTTTCTGAGTTTCTTATTAAAAATTGTACACGACGCAACAACAAAAAGGTATGTAACATATGTATTGTAGATTCCCATTGAAAGTTTATTATGTTGATGACTCTCATCCGATATTAACTCTCGAGTGGTAAAATATAATTGATTGACTTTTACCTATATGCAAATTAAGATAATAGCACTCAGGATAATTATGTTTATGTGATTAGTTCATTTCAGCCTTGATTCTTTTTGGTTTATGATGTTGGAATAGTTTGTGATGAGTTCATTTCAGCCATGACTCTTTGTGTCTATTTTGTCTATTAAGTAATGCAACATCAACCTATTATTGATCAAGGTTTCAATCAATGAATTTAGGTAATTGAATATCCTTTATAATGCTCAATGGTCATATTATATCTAAGTAGACATGACTATAATATTCTAATCACGATTATGCTGTGTAACGTTAGCCTTGGTTTTATGAAATTCGTAACCAGATTGCAGGGAGAGTGTGGACTAAACACGGTGTCTCGCCGATTTAGGCCAAGAATATGACATCTTGATAGGACGTCTCACCCTTAATACCTCGAACCATTTTGGGGCAGTCGCGCTTTGTAGCCTCTTATTTGAAATTTAAAATTTAAAATTTATTTTTTGAAGGCTTAGTTGTGGTTAACGTAGGACATATATGCAGGGTGAGGAATCAAAGAGAATGAGTTTGCTGTTTTAAGTACTAACTCATGGAGATTTATAAAATCTGGAAATGGTTTGTTTGTTTCTTGATTTTGTTCTCAGGTATATATTGGTCAGTTTTTTTTCGCTTCTGTGCAATTCTCTCTGCATTTCAAATAGAGGTGAAGTAAAGTTTCTTCTGAAAATTTCAATATTTTCTTCTTTTTTATTAATTGTGTTTCATAAGGAAAGTTTGTTTTGGGTGTACACATACGAACACGAAATTATGTGGTAATTGGTTAGGTTCAAATTGTCTCTATATTTAGTACAATTGTAATGAGACATTGGGTTTTCAATTGCATTTATCGAAATGTAACAATTGCATGACAACCTCATATAGTTTTGAGTTTGGAAATTCAGCTCCCCATTTTTAATTATTACTTTTTTAGTTTGATTATTTTTTCTCACTAAATGTATTCTGCTGTGACTGGTTGCCTATTTATGAAGACGCTCTCGCCGTCCCATTAGGTTGAAAGTTTAACATTTTCACCCTTGCGCAGTTTGTCCTAATTCCAAGGCGAGTGTTTTCATTTATTTATTTTTTAATTTATCAACCACCAATAGAATGTGATGTTTTATGTCTTAAATCCCAATACTTTTTTGAAACTTAATAGTCGGTAGAGTGTGGATTATAATATTTAGGTTTATTTTTGGCATTTTGTGTTATGATTTGATTGACAAGAGTCATTTCCATGATCTTTTTCTTTCATTACTAATGGTTTCCTCATTTCGAAATTTCACTCACCAATGGTTTTAATAAACAGGCAATATCGGTGCATGTCCCAATTTTGTAATGGTTTAGTTGCCTCTACAGTTGATCGAGAAGTGAAAATGACCCTTAAAGAGGTATATTTTTGGTCACTCAATTAATGTGTGTTTAATATTTTGTTCACTTAGTTTTTGTTGATGATCTTATTTATCCATTTCATATATTCCTTGAGCTAGGCTAATCCACTATACTTTTCTACAGTATATCACACACACACGACCCTTTGTTTTAGGGTTTTTTAAAATTTATGGGGTTTGATTTGGGGGTTTCAATTTTAGGTTACAAATTGTGGGTTTGATGTATCTTTCCCATTACATCTGAATATTTTTTTTTTTTTTTTTGGGGGGGGGGGGGGGGGGGGGGGGGGAGGGGGAGTATGAAATCAAATTAGGGCACTATAGCTGAATTTTACGGTGTTTAAATTGTAAAATACTATGTGTTGTAAAATACAAAATCTTTGTTTCAAAATATCTATGTCTATTCTCATCCTAATTATTTTTTAAACATTATTCCTTCAACTTGCACATAGTAGTGTTGACACTTAATTTGTGCTTACTGTAAACTTAAATAGATGACCAAGTTTAGCTTTATTCCTTCACTTTTTCAATGTACATGTGTGTGCTCCTAAAATAGTAGAATAAGTTGACACTAGTAGATTAGTGGTACATAATTTATTTGAATAGTGTGTAAGTGGATTAGTGGTACATTGATTTTGTATGTTTTCCTTAATTCATTGAACGGATGGTTTAAATAAATTGGTTTGCTTATGTACCAAGTTCTACAGGTTGCTTTTTTTATTGCAAGTATCTTTGATTAGCGTGTATAAACCAATCCTGCAACATCAAATGGTAAGTTTGTACTTCAAAGCAACGTTATGACTATACTGGTTTAGTTTGATTTTGACATAAAGAGCTGTAAGGATATGATTATATTACGACCGTAATACTGCAGTTTCATTTCTTTATTTTACAACAACAGTTTTGATATTATTTTTATTCTATAATTTGCTTGTTGTGGCATATGAAAAAGAGCACGTCGGTAAACAGCAGATCGAAGCCATAGATGAGGAAAACAAATCAATAACATTTATTAAATTGCACGCTTGGGGATGTATCTGAGTCCTCACATTCCACTCGAAAGTTGAGTTACTAAGGTACGATGATTTTGCGAACAACGTTGTTAGGGTCATGGCATGCCACACTATTCGTCCTGAGGATATAATGGAAACAAATCACATGTGCATACCAAAGATGCATACCATCATGTTTTATTCTAAAATAATTCTTATTTATCATCTTACACTCATCATGTACATACCAAAGATGCATACTTCAATTATGTGTCAGTTTCACACTTTTCCAATTTGTATGTCTACTTTTATTTCAACTCTATTTTTTCGTTTTTGTACTTCAATTGTGTGTCACAACCACACTCTTACTTATGGTAAGGTTCTTGCTTATATATTATATGATTATCAAGCCATTATCAGGTAAAATAAATGAGATTGAATAATTTTGGGATACAAAATGCAGACTTTATTATGTTTCTTCTCACATTCTCTTAGCTCAAGTTAGATATATTACCATTTGGATTGAGAGGAGAAGCTGACAGTGTTATGATTGTGTTACTGATTTCAATTTGTTTTTCTTTTATGTCTTTTTTCTGGATCGAGTAGGTCTGATAGTGTTACTGATTTAAAATTTTTGATAGTTGTCTCTGATCTAGACAAATTTTGAATATGCTACTGCATAAAAGTTTTGAAGTTTATGATTCTATATTCCGAATAGAAATTATTGAGGTGGATTTGGTTTTCTGTTACATCTTTATGTTATTATTATGGTATATTTACTTTTGTATGGGGTGAGTTTAGAGAAGTTTACAAGATCTGATGGTGTCACAACACAACTCAACGTTGTTTTTGTATTCAATTTTACCCAATTTGCTTGAATATGCATGTTTAATTGAGATTTTTTTATTGGATATTATTGATGATTCTCTCTAATGAGACATCATTTCTTTCTTATTTCGTAATCATCTATAAATTCAAAATCAATGATGTTATGTTTTATTTATCATCAGATCCTTAATTTTTATAATTTCGAGAAGATTCGGAGTAGATTCAAAGCATTGCATTGATCACAAAGTTTTGGTGATTTGGAGGAGCAAATTCTTCATTCCAGATAATACCCTGCTGTTGATTGATCAGGTTTCCGAGTTTTGATGTTTTGTTGGAATTTATCCTTTTCTATCAATGAATCTCAGTTGGAGATTTGAATCAACTTCTCTGTGAGTCCATCTTCCATGGTATCATCATCAGAACTATTTTTTTATTACTCCCACCTTCGCTTCAATAACGATTGACTTCAAATTCAACGGCGGATTCCACCCATTACCTCGCTCACTGGGCAACCTCCCAAATTTGGACATTTCTAAAGTTTGAAGCCATGTCAGAGACATCTTCAAACCATGGAGATCTTACTTTTGTTGGCTCTCCCCCTGTGCCATAACTGCCTAAATTATACAAGAATGTTTGCAGCTCTATGTTCTTTTGTTGATGTAAATGTTTATTAAAACCCCTTTAGTGTATTTATTATGTTAAGTACAGATGCATTTAATGAATGTTAGTTGTTAATATTTTGTTTTTAGCCATTAACTTTGAAAAAAGTTATTAGTTGTTAACTCCCTTTACTTTTCAGTTTTTCAGATGTAGTTTTTACAGTTTATAGACAGAGGTAATGTATGCTTTCTATTTCCTTGAGTGTCAGATGTTGTATGCTTTATATTTTGCATGGTTTATATTTTCATTATGATGGTTCAAATTTCCGTTTTATAGGTTTGATATGAGGGTAGCAAATGGGTGTACATCTAAATAAGGAGAAGGCGTGTGGGAGGAGTTATATATCATGGCGGTAGAGTTACAGCTAGCAAGATAGCGGTTTCGGTTTGTAAAGAAGTATATCAAACATGATACCGTACATGTCTTACGCAGGATTTGAATAGATTACCCAGGGTATGGATAGGTTATGAAGTGGTAATCAAACAACTCTTCATTTCTTGGACTTGAGTGATAATGAACTTGAAGGAGCCTTTCCTCACTGGCTATCTGAATTGGACATCTCAAGAATGATTTTATCTGATAATAAATGTCCCTATAAGGTGTGTATATATATATATATATATATATATATATATATATATATATATCAACAAATGTCCTTATAAACAGTTGTTCCATGAATAGTTCAGCACCGAGAAACTAATTCCTGCACACTCTTTACCTAAAATGCCCAAATGAATTTTTGTGTTATTTGATCAATAATATACTAAGTTCATAAGTTAAGTAACATTTTATGTTCATTTGTCTTCTTATTTAACGTACTTCAGCTCAGTCTGTGCTTGTAAGTCTTGCTTGATTATGAGATTTAACGGCATAAATAGATCTTATACGTGTTTTTTAGAAATTTTTCTATTAGTGTGAATTTTTCTAGAGTGTTATTCTGTAATTGGAGGAGAAAGTTTGCAATCTCACTATTTGACATATCAAATGTTTTTCAATCTCAGGATTTGACGTATCAAAGAGGCTTTAACTTTTTTTACGTAGATAAAAATCTTTGGCCTCCATTAGTCCCAATGTGTAATATTAGAAAACATTTGTATTCATTATTTTTCACATTTTAGTAAATTATTTTGAGCTTAATTTTCCTATAATTGGTGAACTTAAAATCCTTAATTTTCCTATAGTCTGTTACATGTTTTTCATATACATTTGAATACTATTAACTGATAAGTATCCACATACATGTTCCACTTCACATTTGTAAACTCCACATACATGTTCCACTTCAAATCAATATCATGATGCACCCCCTGCGGACCAGAACAAATAAGAAGGTATTCTAAAGTCTCACTTTGTTCTTTTATCACAGCTTATTTGAATTTTTAGTTTTTACATCTCAATTCTTAAACCACCTGTATTCAAATACTCACTCTATTTGGTTACTCAGCAACCACAATGTTTTGGGCTCACACAAGGACACTCATTTAAGCAACGGGGATGATGGAGGACACACATTTGGGTTCATCGTGTTCCAGTGGTTTTCCTTCTTCACTCAATGGAAATGATGGTCGGATACAGTGCAGTAATACACAACATTTGGGTATTTTTCAACTTTTCAATTTCAAGTATTTGGGTACTTTTCTTTCGCAAAAATATTCAGTATCATAGTTATTATGACAATTGCAAGTGATATGAAATATATTGCAAGTGATATTCAATATCACAGTTATTCGTATAAAATAGTGATACGAAATCGAATCCACCAATGCACAAAGCTAATGGCAATTGCAAGTGTTTACATGAGCTATCTAGAAATGGAGAAACAATTCAAGGTATGTGTACAAAGAAGGAGAATTCTCCATGTTCCATAATGGGTTGGGCATGAGTATATATTCAAGAGAGGGTAAGTTCATCCATGAGATGGAGAAGGGGTGGGGGGTTTATAAAAAAGAAAAACGAGAAGAGGCCCATGTTTATTTCCTGCTATTTAGCATCGTGGAGATGGCTAAGTTCCTTTATGTGGCTGATCCAGATGATGGCCGCAAGATAATGTGGTTTGTAATGGTTTAATTCATGTCTGTGATTCAATGTATCTATTTTAGTATGGTGTTTTGTAATGGATGTCTATGATTCAATGTATCTTTATTTCACTTAAATTATGATGTCTATACAAGGTCCAAGTTATACTATTATTAGTATTGCGAACTAAATACGAAGTATGGTCTAATTTATGTTGTACACTTTTAAAATTTTGTGTCGTGTCTTAAGGAACGGGCATATCCTAGTATGTATATATATATATATACACACACACACACACACACACATGGAGAGGATAACAAGTGAACCTAAAAATCGAATTTTTTAATGAACTTTAACAAAAAAATACCTAACAACCTACTATTTTTAATACCTATGTTGTAATCGGTCTGCGTCAGTGGCAACGGACACGTGTGTCAATTGAATATTTTTTTACACGTGCCCCCCCCTCCCCCCCCACCACGACAGCCCTTACCCCTGAGTAAACATTCCAATAACTTATTTTTTAAACTAGTGGTCTGCCATGATGGGGTTAGGGGTGGGGTGGAAGTTAGGGGTAGTGGGTAAGGGGGTCTCGGGTCACACGCGTGTGCATTACAGCTTACGCGGACCAATTACACCACATGAATTAAAATTAATGGGTTGTTAAGTGTTTTTTTTCTTGAAGTTCATTAAAAAGTCGGTTTTTAGGTTCACTTGTGATCCTCCTCCTATATATATATATATATATATATAATCATTTCAATAATCCTCTCTATATATAATCATATTGTACTACTCTCATAAGGTATTCTAATAAAAGTATGTAATGCGGGTTCATACGTGGCACAACTAATGCGATGCAGCCTCCCGTCTTTTTCATCCTCTCTCTCTCTCTCTCTCTCTCTCTCTCTCTCTCTCTCTCCATCTTAATAGCACAAAAACAATTGCCAACAAAATCTCCAAGTAACTTGATTTATTCGAACATTAAGAAAAAAAATGCAAAAACAACACGCTTCATCTTCATAAAGGAAATACGAATATTCGTACATAATTAATAATGTAACAAAATTAAAAATAAAAATCAATTATCAAATAAAAAGCATTAATTTCGCAAAAAAATAATAATCTGAAAGTGACTGAAAAATCCTAACATAGTTAATATAATTTCCCAAAATCTTAGAAATAAAAAGCAACGACGTAAAATATGATTTGCAAAAAAAATCAGGAAGTGACGTAAAATACGATTTAATGACGTTTTGCCTTTTAATTGGGCCATGTTTGTTTTAAAAATTTGTGGCATGTCGTGTCACATTATATTTGGGCCTTGTCCATGTTTACGTGAAAAAAATTGTCTCGTGTATTGCTGTATCGTGGTTTATTTGGTCCGTATTCGTATTACGTGAAAAATATGTTTTCATATCGTGTCGCATTTTATTTGAGCCATGTTCATGTTAGGTAAATTAATAAAATAAAATATTTCCCTGTGTTGCGCTTTATGTATGTCGTGCTCGTGTTTGGTAAAAAAGTTTCATTTTTTGTATAAAAGAATAAAAATATTTTGTAATTTTAATATAATATTCAAAGCAAAAAGCACGATAATAGATTATTTTTTTTACCTAATACAAACATGATTCGAATAAAATGCGACACGACAAGTTGAGCACAACCAAAAAATGAACCAATTTTCAATATAGGGTCCGGTATATGTCATATAATATTATATTAAGTTGTATTCATTATTTTTAGGATGCATCTGATCATTTTAAAAACTTCGTCCGTGTCGTGTTTAACTTCTTATATATGTTTTTTGGATACTATCAGTCCCAAGCCTGATAAAGGAGAAGGGTTGTGTTAAGTAAATGACAACCAACATAAAACTTTGCCTAATCCTTATGAACAAAAATCCTATGAATATACGTACTAATACTAGAGCATTTCCGTCAAGTGATGCATTACGCCTGCAATCGGGTATCTCAAAAAATAGGCAATGAGCATTGTATCTGCCACCGGGTATCTCAAAAATAGGCAAGGGGAATCACACCGGCCCCCGTGTGCGATGAGAAGTGGACAAGAGTTCCTACAATAATCTGGACGTATGGAGATAAAGAAGCTAGTATAGGATATTAGACTTAGGTTAGCGACCTGAATCGTTGACAGAAAAGAGACAGAGTTAGTTGATACCATGAGAAAAAGAAATAGTTAATATCGATTGTTTACAATAAACTTAATGGGTCACTGAGAAAACTAGAAAAGTATAAAATACAAGATTTAAATTATATCATATAGAAAAACATAGAAATAGGAATGAAGTCGACATAATAGTCGATAAAAACTTATGGATGATATCATAACCGTTATTGAGAAAGGTGATAGATTTATACTTGTAAAAGTAGTAGATTTATACTTGTAAAACTAGTATTATATGAAAATATAATTAAGGGTCTTTTATTTTTTGTGGTCCAGTAGTTTTTACCATCTAAAGTTTGGATCTATTTTTTTACTTTATAGTCGGTTAGGGTTCAAAATCGACGGAAACCGTTATTTGACTGGCTTTACTGTCAGTTGAATAATTTTTTCAGCCCCAAAAGACTCTTTTACCCCTTAATACGTTAATACACATTAATATAAGAATATGTTAGTGCATTAAAAATAAATTCTACATTATTTTTAATTAAAAAAACTTTTTATGTAAAGTTTTTAATAAAACGAATTCTACATTATTTCTAATTGTATTAATAAAAAAACTAAACTTGTTTTATATAAAAACCTGTTTTTAATATAAAACAAATTTTTAATTGTTTATATAATTTGTTTTTACAAAAAAACGGTTTTTAACTGTTAAAAAACTTGTTTTTTTAATATAAAGTTGCTCTATATTAAAACAGTTCATAAAGAACAAGTTTTTGAGTGTTTATAAACTTGTTTTATAAACTCGCTTTTTATATAAACTTGTTTTATATAAAAACAGTTTGTAAAGAACAAATTTTTAACTGTTTATAAACTTGTTTTTTTATATAAACCTCTTTTTCATAAACTTGTTTTTTAAACTTTTGAACTTGTTTTATAAACTTTTTTTATATATAAACTTGTTTAATTTAAAAACAGTTTATAAAAGACAAGTTTTTAACTGTTTATATAAAAACAAGTTTTTAACAGTTAAAAACCTGTTTTATACAGTTAAAAACCTGTTTTCCATATAAAGAGTTAAAACCTCTTTTTATATAAAAACAAGTTTTTAACATTTAAAACCTCTTTCTTATATAAACAGTTACGAACCTGTTTTTGTATAAAAAACAAGTTTATATAATAAAAAATTAAAAAATAAAACAAGTTTTTAATTGGAAAAACTGGTTTTTTATATAAAAAGTTAAAAACTTATTTTATATAAAAAGAAGGTATTTATATAAAACAAGTTTATATAAAAAAACAATTAAAAACCTGTTTTTAACTGTTTATATAAAAACCTGCTTTATATAAAAAACAGTTAAAAACTTGTAATTTATAAAAAAATAAAATAATTTACTTTGTGTATAAAAAATGCTAAAAATATGTAATTTATATTAAAAAAAATAGTTTGTTTATATAAAAGGCAAAAAATCACTGTAATTTATATATAAAAAAATCCTAGTTTTTTAATATAAAAAGGTTAAAACACATGTAATTTATAAAATAAAAAATAAAAAAAATTATAAAGGACTTTTTATTTATTAAAAAAACTGTAAAAAAACATTAAAAACTTGTTTTATGTAAAAAAAAATGTTAAAAAACTGTAATTTATATATAAAAAAAACTGTTCAGTTTGTTTATATAAAAACATTTAAAAAAAACTGTAAATTATATAAAAACGATTTATAATTTTTTTTATTTTATAAAAAGTTAAATGAAAAGTTTTTTAAGCTTTTATAAAAAATAGTTAAAAACAGTTTATGAAAAAACCTTTTTTTTTAAATTTAATGATATTATAAAAGAACTGTTAATAAAAAAATAGTATACAAAACTTTTTTCATTTTTAAAGCTTTTTGATTTTATAAAAAATAGTTATTAAATATTTTTTATTACAAATAATTAGAAATAATATAGAATTTTCTTTTAATATATTAATCTATACTTATACTAATGTGTATTAATTTATTATGGGGTAAAAGAGTCTTTTTTGTTGAAAAAGTGAGTCAACTGACAATCAAATCGTCAACTAACGATTTTCATTGATTTTGAACCCTAGCTAACTATAGTGTAAACAAATGGCCCAAACTCTGAAGAATGAGAACTACAGGATCCCAAACACTAAAAATTCTTATAATTAAAAATCGTTAGAGAACAGTTTTCCTGTAGGTTCAGGCTGGGAGGGTACCAAGATAGATTGATTCATAATCATATGTCGATTATTGGTGTCAGAGTAGTGTCGAACACCCATCTAAGGAGAAGTCTTTAGGATTGGGAGCTCGAGGAGACAAATGCTTTCTTTGAGTGGCTGAGGTCGGCTCTGTCTCCATTTAGTGAGGAGGATGCCTTGCAAAGAAAAACTAATAGAAAAGGGGGAGTTTACAATGAGAGGCTACAACTCCATTTTAAGGGGTTGTGGGAGACAAAGATTAGTTTTTCCTTGGAAGAAAATATGAAAGGTTAAGGCGCCCTCAAAAGTGAGTTCTTCATTTGGATAGCGACGAGACATGCCATTTTGATGTTCGGGGGTTTGCAAAAGAGAAGGTATAGAATGATAGTTGTTGCTTGTTATGTAAGGAGGTGGAGGAGCATACTGATCACCTTCTTTTACATCGGAGGATAACGCATGGCCTATGGAGGTTTTTCTATCTCTTGGCCGAGTGTCTTGGTTGATGCCTGAGTCAGTGAGGGATATTTTAAAGGCTTGGAATGCCATAAAGGGTGGAAGGGGGACATCAAATTATCACTGTTGATCCCTCTCTGTATCTTTTCATGAGAGGAATGCGGGATATTTTGAAGGGTTAGAGAGCGCGTCCTTTAGGATATGCTATAGTTTTCTTAGCACTATACCGAGTTGGTATAAGCAGAACCATGTGGTTTCTATTCTTAACCTTCTAGAGTTTGTTGAGGAACTCCATAGAGGTCTGTAGTTTTTTTTTATCAGTATGTGTAGCTTTTTTGTATACTTCCTGTATAGGGGATCTGACCCCCTAGGTCGTTATTTCTATCGAGATTCATTTATATATGCACCCCCACCCACCCCCACACACATACATACATAAATTTGCGGGGAGATTAAGCTTACGTTTCGCACATTTCCTTTTTTGGGAACTAAAACTAGATATTGTATTGATATTTTAAAGGCTTTTTCTTCTTTTGGTGCTCATATTGCAAATATTTGATGTAAGCCACCGGTGGAAGGCGATTCTCCACTCCTAATATTTAATAAATCTGGGGAGCTCCTATCCTCTGAATATATATATATATATATATATATATTGTAAACAAAATCTGTTCGAGTTGAGTTTTGTGTGGTATTTAAATATTTCAAAGGACCCATAAAAAAATAGCTCAAAATAACCTTTTTTCTATTTTAAAAAAAGATCAAACTTTCACAACTTTTAAAGCACTTAAAAGGCGGTGAAAATTTAGACCAATTTTTGTCAATAGCAAAAAAAAAAAAAAATTGAGCTAATTTGTTTATATAAGTCTCTTGAAATGTTGAAATACCATATAAAAATTCAACTCAAAAACATTTTCTTAAATATTTAAAAAATATAGGTTCAACTCAAAAATATTTTTTTTATATCAGCAAGTATGTATACTTAGTATGTATGAGAGCCCCCCCCCCCCCCTCTCTCTCTCTCTCTATATATATATATATATATATATATATATATATATATATATATATATATATATATATATGAACAATCTCATGAGGCCCTAGTTTGAGGACCCTCTATGCAAACCATTGTTTTTGAAATAGTAAAAATAATATTTTTGGGCTAATTTTTTTTTCGATTTTTAAACATTTCAATAGGATATAAAAAAAAATTGGCTCAAAATGATTTTTTTTGCTATTTTAAAATAATCAAAGTAAGAAAGTTTGACCGAGTTTTTTTAATATAGCAAAAAACTTCGTTTTGAGTTGATTTTTTTATGGTACTACTGAAATGTTTAAAACCCATAAAAAAATCAGTTCAATTTTTTTTTTTTTAATATATCATCAAAAATGCTTCGCGCCATTATATATATATATATATATATATATATATATATATGTATGTATGTATAGGGAAAGGTTCAAAAGCGAACATTAAGAGTGAACATTAAGGAAAAACACTCAAATCCCATTTATTTTAATTCCGATGTTGAAATTGGTCCGCTGCAGCGGCACCCGAAACCAATCCGGCGAGCCCCTCCCCCCCAACCCACCCACCACCACAATGGCAGCAGGTATGGCAGCCCTTATGGGGGTGGGGGTGGGGGGTGCTGGCGGGAATGGTCTCGGGTGCCGCTATCGCGAACCAATTTCAACATAGAAGTTAAAATAAATAGATTTTGGGTGTTTTTCCTTAATGTTCATTAAAATGTCTAATCTTAATGTTCGCTTTTGAACCTCTTCCTATATATATATATATATATATAGGAGAAGGCTCGCCTACAACATACTCTATACATCATCCATACATCACACCTAGTTATAGGCTCTAAAATTTTTTTTTTTTCCAAAATTTTTATTTTTCTCTTGAAACAAAACTTTCAATAAACCCATGTTCAAAAAATTGGATCAAAATATATTATGTAGCTTTTTTTAAAAAAATCACAAAAAACAGCTCAAAATACTTTATTTATAAGGGTCTGCGCCAGTAGTTTTTTGTGAATTTTTTAAAAATAGATACAAAATGTATTTTGGCCTAATTTTTTGAATATGTGTTGATTAGAAGGTTAATTTCAAGGAAAAAATAGAAAATTTGGAGAAAAAGTTTCTTAGGGCCTAGAACTAGGTGTGATATATGCGTCATGATGTAGGTGAGCCTTCCTCTCTCTCTCTCTTTCTCTGAGAGAGAGAGAGAGAGAGGATCTCATGAGGACCTTTGTTTGCATAACGCTGATGAGGACCAATTTTGATAAAATACTAAAAAAAAAAAATTTGAGTTGGTTTTTTTTATATAGTTTTTAAACATTTCACTAGGGCCATATAAAAACACCAACTCAAAATGAGTTTTTTTACTATTTTAAAAAAATCGGTCAAACTTTGTCCGTTTTTAACAACTTAAAAACTGACAAAGTTTGACTGATTTTTTTAAAACAGTACAAAAATTCATTTTGAACTGATTATTTTTTTATGGTCCTATTGAAATGTTTAAAAATTATCAAAAAAAAAAATCAACCCCAAAATATTTTTTACTATTTAAAAAAAATGATTCTCATTGAGGGTCCTCAAACTGGGACCTCACTTGATCATTCCCCTATATATATATCGTATCCTGCGGTGCTAAACAATTTAGAGTGAGAAATAATAATTTTTTTAAAACATTCATCATCCAAAAGTTTTTTAACCAGAAGACGTGGGACCCATGTCATTCTTTCTACTCATTTGTATAGTGATTTAGGGATGGCAACGGATCGTGTCGAGCCGAGTTTGTGTCGGGTGATTAATGAATTGTATAAAAAATTCATCCACCAGAACAAGATTTATTCACAGAACGGGTGAAAAAATTAAATTCATACATGATTCGTTTACTTAGCGAGTGACACGACACGACCAGTTTACACCTGTCAAATACAAGAATGATTTCAACCTGTTAAACCCGGTTCACATGTTTAACTCGGTTCATCCGTTTAACCCGATTCACCTGATTACTTTAAAAAACAGGAGAGGAAATAATTTTCTTATACTTACTCAAGAATGGATAATTTTCATAACAAAGTGAAGAGGTAAGGGGGTTGTGAAGAGGTAAGGGGGTTGTAAACATGTTAACGAGTTGTAAACGAGTGGCAGGTTGTAAATGTGTGACAAGTTTTAAACGGGTAGGCGGTCACAAGATTCGTAAATTAAACGGCTCACTAAAGGGTTTTGTGAATATGAAATCCATTCGTTTTCTTAACGGGTCTAGTTGGTCCACTCGTTTATGATCCGAACCTGTGAAGGGTATATTCAAATTCGGTTAAACCGTTTCGATTTAACGTAGTGTCGCAAATTGCCACACTTAGGTAAATTCTACACTTTAACCTAATTTTTTAAGTGACAATTGAGCATTCAAAAACATGCAAAAACTTAAACAAGAAAGAAAAACCGAAAAGCTTAGAGCGGGAAATTATCAACACAAGGGAAAATAAAAAACTAAACTGGTTAGGAAGAGCATGTGAAACGTCTTTCAATCCTGTCCAAGTGCTAAAAACTTTAAATAAAGTTCTCGGGTTTATAGCCCATAAAACCTAAACTGCAATGAAAAAGCATGACAAACACGGAAAAAAGTTTGATTTGATATTTTGGAGACATGATTGTTTAATGCCGCATGCGCGAATCCATTTCTATAAGTAATGTTGGTCCGTGCCTTCGACCTCAAATCTCCGAGACATCAAAGTTTTGATGTGATAATCTCTATGCTCAATTGTACTCCAGCGTAGTTTCCACCACCCTGACTTCAATCCTTTTCAAGTGCTACAAATTGAAAACCAAAACTGCATCTTTCAATCGTGCCCTGCTAAAAACTATAAATAAAGTTCTCCGGTTTATCGCCCAGAAAACCAAATTTTTTTAATACAAAAGTCCTCTTGATAAGGAAAAAAAAAGTAAAATCTTAAGAAATTTCAATTACCAACCTGAACCTGGTCACTGCTGAGTAGGTGAATTTTTAGGAAAGTCTGCTGATTTTGGAGGAACGTTTGGGCCAAATAAAGAGTCTATGTTTTGATGAGAGGCCATCTCTGCAGTGTTGTCTGTAAGATACTTTTTCCAATCAGCCTCGTCTTCTTCGTTTGAAGGTTCACCTGGTATAGCTGGATTAGAGCCCGGGGCCTCTTCTATACTCGGCTCAAAATATTGACCATTATAAACCATAGGCCCAGAAATGTGGGTATCAGAATAAACAGGATGCCCAAACGAAGTGGGCTGACCACCATAATTGAGACTTGGCTCAAAATATTGACCATTATGAACCATAACATAGTTTTGGAGAAGAAAGTCTAGATTGGGGGAGCCCATCTGGTAACAATACTCACCACCTTGACCTTGGTAAGGAGGGTGCATATGAAGGATTCCACCTGAGTCTCCATTTTGATTGCAATTAGGATAAATTTGCACCTGCTCATCATTTGCGTCAGAGACAACAGAAGAACCTTTATCCTGCACTGGCACCCATTCTGGTTCTGGTTCTGGTTCTGGTTCTGGTTCTGGTTCTGCCTTACGACGTCGGGAACTTTTTTTCTTTGACACTGGTCTTGCCTCCGGTTCTCTACGCTTTGAAGATTTTTTATGCGACGCTGACGCAGGCTCTGGCTCTGGCTCTGGCTCTTTGTCTCCGCATTCGTCTTTGTCTTTCTCAACTTTCTTATAAATCCGACATAAAACACATCTGTTTAGCTGCAAAAGCACGCACATTACGAATTAGGGAATAACCTTATATAAAAAATGTTTTGCAAACTTATGTGCTAGCTAGTGTTTAATGAGATAGAGTCGGAGTCATTATGAGAGATTTGGATCCAAAATATGCTCAGCCTAAGGTGATGTTGGTGACATTGAGATTAAAGTAATAGATAAAATTTGCTTTTCTAATAAAAAAATATACATACGTATTCAAATTATAACTGGAGTAAACTCATACCGTCATGTCATTAGGAATCCTGCCTGCGGGTATACAAGGTTCAGTATCTCTAAATTCATGCATAATCCAATTAGTTTTTTCCCCTTTTGGTGGTTTCCCATCATAGAAAACCAATACCTTCCTGAATCCAATCACCTCATTATTCAGCTTGATTTGCCTGTCAGATCCCGTTGCCTTCCAAAAACCTCCAGCGGCTCCTCTTTTTGGTCGTTCTCCATTTTTATATTTTCGCATCCTTGACGTGAAAAAATACCATTGCTTTTCACCTGATTTCTTTTCACCTAATACCGGCAATGCCGCTGTGAATTAAAAAAAAAAAAAATTACGCATGTATAAGGAGGAAACAGTATTTAAAATAAGACATTTTTCAATGTGTGTTATGCACTACGTAAACTAAAGTAATAAAGAGGAGAAAAACTTGTACATAAAACAAAATGACGATCTAGACCAACAATAGAGGTTTTATAACATATAAAATAAAACTCTCTCTCGAGAATACATTCTACTATTATTTTATGAAGCCTCCAAATAATAATTATGAAAGCTTCACATGAGTTTATTAATTGTATGAAAAAATTTCAACTCTAAAATTATTGAATTCTATGTTTGTGCTCGCACATGTTATGATGACCCTAATTTTATAATATTTAAAACAATAGAGGTTGCCCATACGAAACTTCAAATTATATATTACAATCTTGAATCAAATTCACTATCTCCAATTATAATTGTTTTCCCTTATTTGATGCCAATGATATTTCAATTACTGTTGTATTGCCATATTAGTCATATTATACAATTGATATAAATACTAATGCATGGGACATATACCAGGTGTAATTTATGATTATATGCATGCATTGACTTTAGTGAACTCATCAACTGTGTATGCACACACATATAAAAGCTTGAAAAATATTTTATTTTATCATATATATACGGTTAAAGAGTTATTTGATAAATTTTACTTAAAAAATGTGCCTGCCCCGAACACTTTTGTATGTATTGAAATGGCAGATATTGACATGTTAATAACTAGGTAAATCTTAGGATCTTTTCGTTGATCTATCTGTGTGTGTGTGTGTGTGTGTGTGTGTTCGTGTAGTGGGAGGGGTGGGGGCCATGTTTCAAATCGCGGTCGTGCAGGGTGTCGCGTTTTGACTCCGAAATCGCGTCGCGCAACGCAGAGTCAATTCGTGCTTTTCAATTCTTTGATTAGAAAAACATGTAAAAAAATATAAATAAATAAGTTAAAACAACCACTCCAAATCATTATATTGACAATCAACTGAAAATTCAAAAACAAAAATGAAAGAATGAAGACAAAGCCACAAATGTGAAAACCCTTGATGTTAATACTGAGAAGCATGGACGGAACCACATGGGGCCTAGTGGGAGCTTGAGGCCCCACAAAAAATATAAAAATACATATGTAACAAAAGAAAATTTACCCCGAGGGTTTGGCCAAGTGGTAGGGGGGGGGGGGGGGGGGGGGCTTGGCAGCTTAAGCGATTGGTCGAGGATTCAATTCCTACCACCCTCGGTCACTCCTGATTTACATTGGTTCAGCACCGTGGGGTCGGAGAAACAGGACCGGTAATGTTCACAAAGTGGCACCGGCCGGGGAAGTTCTCACGATAATTAAAACAAAAAAAAAAAATTCTAGGAATAAAATGAAGTTTTTTTAAAATTTAAGATGGAGTTTGGTAATTATAAAAAACTCTTGTATTCTTTTTCTTCCCACAAAACTCTTTGAAAAGAAAAGGAAAGGACTTCTCTTCTCATTCTCTATTTAATTTATAGTTTTAGATTTTCATTTAATTTTTGAATGAATTTTTATTATGTCAATCATATAAATTTTATTTAAATATTAAATTATATTTTACCCCTCTAATTTTCACTCGTAAATTCTCCCTTTAATTTTAGATAAAAGGGTTAATATTTTTTTTGTTTAGTGTCACTGTTGGTTGGTTTAAATTCTAAATTTAATTTTTGGATTAAATTTTGATTGACTTTAGGGATATTGTATATATAAATTTGGGGGGCTGAATATTGGTTTAACCTTAGCAAAATTATTTCTCTTTTCATTAGATTAAATAAATATTTTAATAATTATTTGATAAATACTAAAAAATAACCGGCTTGAGGGCTCTCGCCCCCGAACCTCCAAAAATTACCATTAGATTAGTCCCCATTCTCGAAAAATCCTAGCTACTTCCCTGCTCAGAAGCCCTAAAACGAAAACAATCAATTGCAATGTTTAAGAGAAGATATAAGTAAATATAAAACCCTACATGGTAACGCTCTCCCAAATCCTGAATGCTAATATTGGAAAACCCTAAAATAAAAAGAATCATTTACGATGTTTCAGACAAGATATAAGTAAATATAAAACCTTGCCCGATAACATTCTCCAATTCCCTACATGATAACACTCGAAAACCCTAAACAAAACAGTCTCTTATGATCCTTCCGAGAATAAAAATAAAAACCTACTTGCCCATGATGTTCCTTAGAATACTTCATTTAATATAAAAATTCTTCACGACAACACGCTAATAAAACCTAGTTGATGACACTCTCAAACACTACAACAAAAAAACAAGAACCGAGAAGATTCATTCATGATACTTTCAAGAAGATTTTCAAAAAAAAGGCCCCCGATTATAACACACTCAAAGCAAAAACATCCATTATAACACTCTCAAAACAGTTTGTTATAATCTCAGTGCAAACCCTAAACTTATCATATTTAAACGACATGAAACAAATCAAGAAAGAAAGTAAAGAAATAAAAATGAAAGTAGATGATCACCAGATAGCGCCTCGGGATGACTTTCATAAAGTTCAACCTCTTTTATCCTGTCATGGGGTAGGGGCTCCCCATTGACCTTCTTATTCAAGTAATGAATAATAAGCTCATGGTCGAAGGGAGTAAATCGATACCCAGATGGAAAATCCATATTATAACCTTGGTTGTTAACCAAGGGCATGGGGGCAAAATTCATTCCTTGTTGAAAAGCTTGGGATTGTAGTTGTTGTTGCTGGTGTTGTTCAGTACTATCGAAACCCATGTTATGTGCTGTTGTACAGTACTCCGTCGATATCGCAAGGCTTTGCGCAAGAAACGCTGGATGGACCCCTTTTGACTCCAAACAAAATAACGTCTTTTAATATTCTTTCCCCTCTCTCCCTCCCTTTACTCGTAGAGATTTATTTGGACTTAAATTCTAATCATAGTAGAATGAGGAATGCTATAGCCACCGGCCAAATTTACAGCCTATTTCAACCGGCTGATCATCAGTCATGTGACTTGGCATCTTACGTAAATCCATTTTCAAGCCTTTGAGTTATAACTGAGAAAGAAAAGTCTTATTGCAAGTTTTTTTTTTTCCTACATTTACAAGTTTTTTCACCCAATTCTAAATTTAAAACATTCAACCATATAGTTTAAAGATATATTAAATTCATATAATTTATAAAAAGTAGTTTTAAATAAAAAAAATTCACAAAAAATATTTTTTTTAGCAAAATACATTTTTTAAACTAGTTTTAACACACAAAAATTTTTAGCAAAAAAAAAAAAAGTTTGACCAAAAAATAAAAACATAAAAAATAGTTTTTATCAAAATAAAAAAAGTTTTAACCAAGAAAAACAAGTTTTAAATATGTCAACATCAATTTTTTTCATAAAATGACTTTTTATTGAAAATTTTATGCCGACTCGTGATTTTTATGTGTCAATCGCGACACTAGTTATTATCGCTAGCACGGACCCATATTTATGCATTTGTTTTTCATGAAGTGCTTTTCTTTCATAACTGTCTTCTATACGACAACTTTTTCTTCATTTGGTTCCATTATTAAAATTAATACTTTGTTGATCAACCGGTCTTCTATATGACAACTTTTTTAATCAAATGACAATGGATTGGGAAAAAAAAATTTAATGTTGACTCGTGTTAGCAATAACTAATTGCAACACGTCATGTCAGGGTGTCGCAACCGACACATATGACACGACACGACAAAAACAAAAGAAAAAATATTTTTTTAGCAAAAGATGTTCTTAACAATAAAAAACAATTTTGACAAAAACAAAAGATTTTTTTAATGAAAAAAAATAGTAAAAAATATTTTTTAAACTAGTTTTAATACAAAAAATAGATTTTATTAAAAAAAAACATTTTTTAAAATCGATTTTTTAAAACATATTTTGTTAGTGCCGCTGGCGTGGACCAACATTCATTAAATGATGCGGATCCGCACCAGTGACAATAACCGATCGTTGTTTTTTATAAATATATATAAAAACTAGGAAAACATTTGTTTTTGGAAAAAAAAAAATTATAACGAAAACAAATAACATTGTTTTTTTAAAAACAACTTTTTACGTTTCAGAAACACATAAAAAACTCTTAAAGTTGTAAAAAATGAAAAATCACAAAAATAAAAATTGTTTCTAAAACATAAAAAGTTGTTTAAAAAAACAATGTTATTTTTTTTAAAACAATGTTGTTTTTAAAAAAACCTTTTTTAAAACAAATTTTTTATAAAGAAAACATTTTCTTAACGGTTAAAACAGTTATTTTTTTATAAAGAAAACATTTTCTTAATAGTTAAAACAATTTGTTATATGCAAAAACAACACTGTTTTTTTTTTTAAAACAGTTTTACTGAAAAATAAATAACTTAAAAATAGCTTTTATCAAAATTAAAAAAAAAAGTTTTAAAATCGATTTGTCAGTGCCGCTGGCGCGGACCCAGATTCATTAAATGATGCGGATTCGCGCCAACGACATTAATCGATCGCTGATTTTTATGTGGTGATCACAACACTGGTTATTATGGCTGGCACGAACCTACATTCATAAGACAATAACCAACGTATTGCAACCGACACATATGACACGACACGACAAAAACAAAAGAAAAAATATACTTTAGCAAAAGATTTTTTTAACAATAAAAAACAATTTTGACAAAAACAAAATATTTTTTTAATGATAAAAACATTTTTGAAACTAGTTTTAACACACAAAAAATAGATTTTAGCAAAAACAAAAGAACAATTTTATCAAAAAATAAAAGATTTGGATCGTGATCCGCGCTCGCTTTTTTATTTGGATCGTGATCGTGTTTGTTAAAGAATAAAAAATTCATAGTCGCATTGTATAATTTTTTAATTGGTTTGTGTTAAGTAAAAAAATGATTTCGTGTTTTGTCTTATTGTATTTTAACACATATATTTATGTATAGTGTGTATTTATTTATTTTTATTGAGCAGATTTTTTTTACTTGAAAGTTATATGTTACAAAAATAATTAAAGTTATAGCAATAAAGCAAATAAGAGATTATTTTAATGAGGTGGCTATATTTTTAACTATCAAATGAAAGTTGAAGCCATTGGGATGCCACCTCAGCTGACACATCAGCCGGTGGAGAAATCCGGTAGACTCAAACCGGTACAAGAAGCATTATTCTAGTAGAATTTGGTTCATCAGATATTACGTAAGCTTTATTTTAATTTCATGATAAACAATGTATCTATCTAAGTTAGATATCAGACGATCTTCTCGTTGTCTCCGTGGTTGGCGGGTACAGCCCAGAAACGATTGGAACTAACTTTAAAAAAAAAACAGGTTTTAACAAATTTTATGTATATATTTCCATTTATTCATCCATTATTATCTTTTTTTTATAGAGACAGACTCGTGTAATTACAATCTCTCGAGATTCTTTTTCAAAATAGTATAAACTTGGTATAAATCCGCGTTCTGATATTCGTTTTAAACGTAAAGTGCAAGCTAAATATCTTGTTAAATTGTCCATTTCTTTGGTTTATGCGTGCTTAGGACACAAAAGTGAAAAATAACTTATTTGTTCTAATCTAGTCAAATTTTAGCAAGAATATAAAACACCCAATAAAATCAAATTTAAATATTGATTAACTCACTAAATTAGAAACCAATAAACATAACCATAACTTTCTCACTCTTTTCGGAGACCCTTTTTAACTGCACCAAAATACATTAGCACATTAGCTAAAAAAATATCATATTATACATTAGAAAATTAAGAAATGATTGTTTCTCAATAGTTCCAAATTAACAAAATACTTGTTTGTACCGCGAAAGACTATAATTTTTGACATGTTTCAAGACCACCATAAAGTTCCATCACCATGAGCTTCCTCAACTAAAAGGAAGAATACTATTGAATTGAGCACAATTTCACCAGATGCATTTGAAAAGAAAAAAAAAGAAAACTCGATGTTGGTATAATGTAAATTTCAAAAAGTTCATGTCCAAACAATGTTCAAAAGGCAAATGTTTCAGTAGTTGATGTCTGCAAATGTTTCAATAGTTGATCAACTGTAAAATTATGCATGCAAAATGATGCATCCTATTTTTAACACCATAAAGGTTCCATCAACTGAAGACATTTAAGTGTTAGAAAGAAATGATAATTGAGGGTGAAAATATTACAAATAGAATCAATAGTGGCCAAAGGAATATTTGTAGAAAAAAATAATAATTCAGGGGAATATTTCATAATTTGTCCTTTGTTATTAAGCACATTTTTTAAAGAGTGAGAAAACAAACAGCAGCTAATTTAAAACACTTAAAACAGCGTCTCTAAAAAACACTCCATTTATCCAATTTTTCCCTTTGAACGAAACTTAATAATAAAGGAAAAAATGAAGTGCTATAGAAGTAAATCATCATATTTTTCTTGTTTACACCAGAAAAGTAATATAGTTAGAGAGAGAGAGAGACGCTTTAGGCTAAGCCTCCTCAACTAGACGTTGTCTATGCTGTATTAGGCAGGGATAAGAATTCACAAGATCTAGTTCAACATCTAAGGTACGCAACAGCCTATGTATAAGTCCTAGGTTTTTATATTCTTTGAATACTCATCGCACACTTTCATTAAACCATACATTACATCGAGATCAAACTGACAAACAAAATATAGACAAAAATACATTACAGCTGACATCACATATCCATGCATCGTCTTACTAAAACAAAGAAACTGAACCCCATTACAATCTGACAAAGTTGCAGTTAGACTTGCTCGATCAAATTGGTAAACACCCAAATCACACATTCTTTTGAAATACTCAAAACCCACCTCAAACTTCCCATCCCTTATGAAACCAGATATCAAAGAGTTATAAGAAACAGTGTCTCAAACTTCCCATCCCTTATGGAAATAGCCTTCTTTTCCACATATGGAGAGGATGAGGCTTATGTCTACATGGTTGGGGACAAAAGTTGAAGCTTTCGAAGATGGGTTTGAGGTTTTGAAAGGGGAGATAAGAGAGGAGGACCATTAAATAAAACATAGGTAGAGGAAAGGACGAATGGAGAGAGAGGGAAAAAGAGAAATAAGAAATGATACTTCCGTTTCCAATTATCTTTACATCTTCCATTCACATGTATGGAGCTGGACAGTATTTACTACAATATACTTGCTGGAGAGGTAATGGACGAGATGAAGAGATGGAAATAGAATTTGTAAAGAACAAAGGAGATGCATGTCGTGTGAATGAAGATTGAATATGACTCATATGACACGTGGATATCTTTCTTTGTGAGGATACTAAATGCTTTGTATAGCGTTTTAAAGTATTACAGAGATAATATTTTTGAGTTATTTTTTTTTCAAATGTAAAACATTTTATTAATAGATGGAGAAAAAATCTTTTTAATGGCATTTACAAGCGCAAAAACAAGAAACTTGCAAAAATAAACAATAGTCTAAAGCCAAAATTAAAAACATACAGGTCCTTCGATTTCTAGATCGCATTCGCTTATGGACGATGTTCCAATTGTTATTTTCTACAGTCGAATTTAAATCTTTCCAAACAAGGCCGGAATCCACCATAGATTCTGAATCAATTTTGGGGAGATCCACGAATAAATCAATGCCACGATCGTCTTGAATTTGAACGCCAATAGGATTAATATTTTTGAGTTAATTTTTTGTCTCGTATTAAAAATTTTCCGAGTCGAAAACAAATTAGCTATATATATATATATATATATATTTTAAATCGATCAAAATATTGAATTGCTTAAAAACTTAAAAATTGATATATTTTGACCTGGTAATTTTAAAAATAATAATAAATATTTTAAATTAAATATTTTTGTAAAGCTTTTTGAAAGCATTAGATATTATATAAAAAATATAAAAGTATTTTTTTTGGATCAATTATCAAAAAACCCGTCAAATATTTTTTAATAGACGTTTAGTTTAAGCATTTTTATTTTATTTCAAAAAGTTTTTCAAACACTCATTTAACTTATATTCTCTTATTTTTAAATGTCTGCACACACGGTGCCCCCACCCACCCACCCTCCCACTGTCGGAGCACCGACGACCCTCACCGGAGCTCCTTTTTTGAGTGCTTTTATGGGGTGTGACAATTTTTGAAATAACATAAAAGACTTGACCTAAACGTATATTAGAAAACATTCGAGAGATTATTTGTTATATGACCCCCTTTTTTACTATTTTAAAAGAGAAAAATGATAACTTGTGCCCTTAGGGCACATGTTAAGAGCCTAAAAATAGTAAGTATTTTTTTTATAAATAAATGATTGTATTAAAAATCCATCGCTAAAGAAGCGAACCCGTATATAGGGAGTATACAAGGCAACATAAAATGAAGAAAAAAATAAAAAATAAAAACAAACAAGCGCCTACATCATGAGCACACAAATCACAATACAATGTCGAACTCCTCTACGAAATCAAGAAAATCCTGAGTCGTAACAGTGGTCTTCACCCTAAACCAACAATTAAGGGTGCTCAAAAAAAGATAACGAAGTCTCGAGGGCGCCATTTCAATACCATCAAAACAACGAGCATTCCTTTCCTTCTAGAGCGTCCAAAAAATGTAGTGAGGAACCATCTGCCAGACCCGATTGTAACCCAACCACTCCCTAGGAGGGTTCCACTCCTCTAAAAGAGCCCTTAATGACGCCAGCATGATCCAAACAGTCTTAGATATGGCTAGAAAAACATCCCATCAACCTCTCGTCACCCTGCAATAAAGAAGGAGATGGTTAGTATTTTCATCTTCCTCCTTGCATTACCCGCACCGATTAGCCAGACGAAATCTTCTCTTTTGTAGACCTTTCATCGTCAAAATGACCTGTCTAGCCGCGGTCCAAACAAAGAAACTGACCTTCAGCGGTGCCTTTACCTTCCAAATCTTCTTCTAGGGGAAACGAACCCTGAAGATCCCAGTGTCACTCATAATAGCATAGTAACCACAGACCGTGAAAACACCAGTCCCTCCTCCCTTCCACCTCAACAAATCCTCCCTGACCGACGGACGGGGAGCCGAACTCAACCACACAAAGAACAAGTCCGCCTCCTGAAGTTTGTAGTCCCAGAGTCTTCTCCTAAACAAAGGTCTCCAAGAGACACCATCACCGCTGACATCCACATGATCCTCCACCATCCCGAATCTTTACTAAAAGATCCTAACAAGTCCTCTATCCACCCTACTGGGTCTTCATCCCATCCTACATCCTCGCTACCCCCAATAATCCCCTCTTGACTCGGGATCTCTAAATCCACCCAAAGTCTAGAGTCATTTAAAGCATCAAAATACGTTCCTCCTCCCCCCTGGCCCTGACCCCCTCAAAGACGTCATCTCACTCGCCACCACAATAGTCTTGCAACTCTTTGTTGGATCCATAAAAATCTGCCTTCCTTCTTCCCCCTCTTCGAGGTGTACCGAATGAGGCAATTTATTCCGCCCACTTGTTTTCCCCAACGCTTTGTTTTTATTGCAATTTTTTCCCGAATTTCTAAAAGTTTTGTAATTCTTAAGACCTAACAAAGCATTACTGAGATACACATCTTTCTTACCTTTCTGATTTTCATTGCCCACTTTCGACCCCACCTTGATTGTTGAAGACCGTTTATGTAACGCTACATTACCTAAATCGACAGATAAAAAGTTTTTCGACTCTTTATAAACAGACGATACTCCCACTGTACTGACTCCGGCTACAGTTACCCTCTCTGTATTTGGCTAAAAAAAATCATCCATTTTATTGCATCACGATGGGTCCTCCTTGTTTACATTACCACTGCCTTCTTGCAAGCAAGAATTTCTTGATTTAACCTGCTCAATCTCTGCAACTAAACCCATTTATTCCTATGTGTTAACCCATGTGACCCTTAGTTCTGCCTCAATGCATGAGTTTTCTACACCTACCTGTTTGCTTCTGTCAAAATCAAGATCCCCAATGGTCTTTTATCCTATTAAGGAAACGTCTGGTCCCTATTTATTCTTTTCAGAATACAAACCCACTTCCTCCTGAACAAAACTTACACACGCCGAAAGTGAATCAAGGATTGGACCCAACCCCTGATAAGTTGTCTGCAGTAACTCTAACCCTTGTCCAGCTGTACAGCCTACACCCGATATGGGCTGTATCACTACAGTGCCAATCGGAGTGAAGCAACCCAAACCACCTACATAGTCACCTGATTCTGACGGACAGTCTTCAACCATCACCGCCTATTATCCATTCCCCTTCAAAGTTTTAACCGACTCGACTACGTCCGCGTCATTCATAGGTCGCCCATTATTGGTCCCTGTGAAACACGCTCCAACCCTCTCACCTCCATGTTTATCCCTGTAACGAGAGGGATGAGATTCCAACGGTTGCAAGTCTTTCTTTCCATGCGTATTTCTTTGCTCCTCTAACACCATACTGGCGTGGTTGGTTCCCTCTACTTCCTCTTTCCTGTTATCACCAAGAAAATAGCAGGACTGAGTTTCATCTCATATTACTACCTCGAACACCCATCCCCCTACACCTATCTTGACTCATGCTGGAAGTTGGAAATTTCGTTTAACCAGGATCCTCGCCCATTGAAGCTCTTCACCCTCCACTGTGTCGTTATCAGTTTTCACATAGCCGCCGCATTTCTCCCCTATGGCTTGAAATACTTCAACCCCCCAAAGTTGGAGGGCAAGTCCCATAACACGCATCCAACGGAACTCAGAAGTATTAGAACCTTTTGTATAGCTGGCCAGTGGGTGCCACCTTTGCACCCATAGGATGTCATCAAAGAATTGCCATCTTTTATTTTCTAGGACTCTCTCTGTCTCCCTAACGGAAGTAAAAAACAACAAGAACATGGAAGAGTAAAGAGACCTAACCGTTGTGCTACCAAAACGACTCCACTTATCAGAGACCCATTTCTTCATCTTCTCCAATGACGGCGGCGATGTGTCCATACCTCCAACTCGTCCGATCACTGCTTTTTGGAAGAATTGAACTCTAGAGAGACAAGAATCGCCCTGTACCAAAATGTCAATCCCTGACGAGGGTTCTTCGATGACATTGATTTTAGAAAGTGGTCATGGCTCAATCTTAGCTGCTTGAAGAAAAGTTCGACCATCCGTCCCAACCGTCCTCCTAATTGGATTTGTAACAAGTTTATGGCAATGAAACGCATTCTCCATACTTTGAAAAGTTCCTCTAATACACCTCCACCCTATGCCATCACCCTCTTACGTCCACTGGAAGTGGACTCTACTCTCCCCTTTCCTTACTACTAAATTAAACCAGTACCGACGCCTTCTAACACAAGTGTAAACAAACACTCTCCTATAATGGCCTTGACTCATTTTGAAATATCTTCTGGGTACCCAAGAAGCATCCCTGAGACATGCCCCCAGCGACAACACCTCTCCCATAGAGATAATCGTACCTAGCTATATCCCATCACCTCTACCAGACATATTGAACTGATACCTGTTGCCAAAGCACTCTTTAACTAAAGAAAACTCATTCCCACCGACCTGAAATGACGCTTTGTCGATCTGTCCCATTATTTAAAATAGTAAGTATTAGAGCTCCACACGAGTATCTATACTATATTAAATGTATTTCGAAACTCTATCCCTACTATTTAAGAATTCATAATGTGTGTCCTCAGGGCACATGTTATCAGGACCCTTTAAAAAAATATATGTATGAAAATTTTTCATTTATTTAAATGGAGACTTATATATATATATATATATATATATATATATATATATATATATATATATATATATATATATATATATATATATATATATATATATATATATATAAATAAGGAACAATGGTGTTTTCACTATTCATATGTTTGGAAGACAATTAACGATTCAGATTGATGCTAACAATGCAGTAGATGGAGGGTTGAGATTAATTTGCACCTAACACAGATACCCCAAACCCTATCTCATACGCCTCCCTCTCTCACTCATACCTCCAAACCTCACGACTTATCATTATCTCTCAACCATTCTACCCCCAAACCCTACCCCTCTCTCTCCTAACTATATCCCTCTCATGAAACAGCCTCCCCCTCCACTCCTCACCACTGCCTCCTCCTCATCTCCGCCCCGCACCCTCACAATCACAAACCCTCCCATCCACTCACCTCCTCTCAGCACCTGATCACCTCTCAGCCGGTCAACTTTCACATGTCAAGGTTTGATTTTGGGGGCTTTGGATTTCATGGGTTTTTGATTTCTTCGATTTTTGGTTTCTTTGCTCAGGTATTCTTTTATTCATTACAAACTCAGATTTTATATACATTCTTAGGTTTTGGATTTTGTCTTTCTTTTCTCAGGTATGCTTATTTATTCATTACACACTCAGATTGTACAATTCGGAGGTTGTGCTTTGCAAACTCAGGTATTCTTTTATTTTTTACATTTCGAAGGTTGTGCTTATTGATTTTCTAACTCAGTTTGCTTACATTTTTTTCAAATTAAGTTTGTTATTTTTTATTTTATGTTTTTATGCTTATTTAATTGCAAACTCAAGTTTTGGGTTTCTTGGGTTCGGACATTTCATCAATTTTCCTATTTAATTGCAAACTCAGGTATTCTTCTATATTTTTCTGCAAATTTGTTATATCAGGTTATGACTTTTTTTTAATATCTTTGGTTGCTAACAGGATTGGGGGGGGGGGGGGAGAGGGCATGTGTTTCCCCAAACCAGTATAGCAAAAGGATACTGTAGTATGATATGCTGCTCTGTTGGTTAATTTTTACTGTATAGTGGTATATGATATGCTCTGATTGATTCTTAATTTATATTGCTGGTTAATTTTATCGAGAAAGGTCTCACTCTCTCATTATATTTTTCTTAAAGTTGAGATCATTCTCAATATTCTCCTAATTTGTTAGGCATGCGAGATGTTTGTATTCTCAATTATCTTTTATAGGTCTATTTTTGTTGCATTGTCTAGGATGTATTCATATCCATCTCCATCTCATAGGTCACAACTGAAGTGGTTTTAAGTGTTGAGAGTTGAAATATTTTGGGAGAACGGGTTTTGAGAGTGAACGAGATTTTTGGAGTTGTGTGTTAGATGGTGCAAGGGCATTCTAAAATTTGGGCGGCCATAATAAAATCTGAATGAGAAATAATGTGGTTCGAAGAATCACGAATTGTTTGATATGGCAATGTATTTGAACTCAAACACCCTTCCTTTTTAAGTATTACGAAACATTTGATATGGAAATGTATTTGAACTCATGTGATTTCTTTTTTTTTCATATTTATACTCAATGGGAAGCAGAAAGTACATTCGATAAGGCTCATATTCCGCTTAGCTTGGTTCTTGAATTTTCTGTAGTCTTTTCCTATTTCATAGATATTTGGTCGGCTTCCCTGGAGTAGTAACTAAAGGTTTAAATGTTTTTTATCATTTGTTTTAGTAGTATCTATAGAGGCAAATGTGGAGGACGAAGTCAAGCTTCCACTATTGCAGGGTGTGTTTGTTGATGCACGGTGTGTAATGTGATTTGATAGAAAAAAACATATGGTGTTTGTTGATACTTTTTTATCTCTGTTTTGTCAAGTTATTCACTAAAAGTTTTGATCTCGAAGTGTCACCTGATTTGGTAATAAATTTTATTTTTATTAGAATTTTGCATGAAGCTATCTTTGGCATGTATGTTTTACAAAATATATATTACAACTTCATTTTCGTATGTTCTACAAAATATGTATTATAGCTTCATTTTTGTATGTCAGGTAGTGATCCATTAAAAACAAATACGCTTTGTTTGAGCTCCCTGGCCCTACCTCAACCTTGATTTGAGTGGTTTCTGAGTTTCTTATTAAAAATTGTACACGACGCAACAACAAAAAGGTATGTAATATATATATTGTAAATTCCCATTGAAAGTTTATTATGTTGATGACTCTCATCCGATATTAACTCTCGAGTGGTAAAAGATAATTGATTGACTTTTACCTATATGCAAATTCAGATAATAGTACTCATGATAATTATGTTTATGTGATTAGTTCATTTCAGCCTTGATTCTTTTTGGTTTATTATGTTGGAATAGTTTGTGATGAGTTCATTTCAGCCATGATTCTTTGTGTCTATTTTGTCTATTAAGTAATGCAACATCAACCTATTATTGATCAAGGTTTCAATCAATGAATTTAGGTAATTGAATATCCTTTATAATGCTCAATGGTCATATTATATCTAAGTAGACATGACTATAATATTCTAATCACGAGTATGTTGTGTAACGTTAGCCTTGGTTTTATGAAATTCGTAACCAGATTGCAGGGAGAGTGTGGACTAAACACGGTGTCTCGCCGATTTAGGCCAAGAATATGACAGGATTATAAATCTTGATAGGACGTCTCACGCTTAATACCTCAAACCATTTTGGGGCAGTCGCGCTTTGTAGCCTCTTATTTGAAATTTAAAATTTAAAATTTTTAATTTTTAATTTATTTTTTGAAGGCTTAGTTGTGGTTAACATAGGACATATATGCAGGGTGAGGAATCAAAGAGAATGAGTTTGCTGTTTTAATTACTAACTCATGTATATTTATAAAATCTGGAAATGGTTTGTTTGTTTCTTGATTTTGTTCTCAAGTATATATTGGTCAGTTATTTTTCGCTTCTGTGCAATTCTCCCTGCATATCAAATAGAGGTGAAGTAAAGTTGCTTCTGAAAATTTCAATATTTTCTTTTTTTTATTAATTGTGTTTCATAAGGAAAGTTTGTTTTGGGTGTACACATATCGAACACGAAATTATGTGGTAATTGGTTAGGTTCAAATTGTCTCTATATTTAGTACAATTGTAATGAGACATTGGGTTTTCAATTGCATTTATCGAAATGTAACAATTGCATGACAACCTCATATAGTTTTGAGTTTGGAAACTCAGCTCCCCATTTTTAATTATTACTTTTTAGTTTGATTATTTTTTCTCACTAAATGTATTTTGCTGTGACTGGTTGCCTATTTATGAAGACGCTCTCCCCGTCCCATTAGGTTGAAAGTTTAACATTTTCACCCTTGTGCAGTTTGTCCTAATTCCAAGGAAAGTGTTTTCATTTATTTTTTTATTTATGAACCACCAATAGAATATGATGTTTTATGTCTTAAATCCCAATACTGTTTTGAATCTTAATAGTCGGTAGAGTGTGGATTATAATATTTAGGTTTATTTTTGGCATTTTATGTTATGATTTGATTGACAAGAGTCATTTCCATGATCTTTTTCTTTCATTACTAATGATTTCATCATTTTGAAATTTCACTCACCAATGGTTTTAATAAACAGGCAATATCGGTGCATGTCCCAATTTTGTAATGGCTTAGTTGCCTCTACATTTGATCGAGAAGTGAAAATGACACTTAAAGAGGTATATTTTTGCTCACTCAGTCAATGTGTGCTTAATATTTTTTCACTTAGTTTTTGTTGATGATCTTATTTCTCCATTTCATATATCCCTTGAGCTAGGCTAATCCACTATACTTTTCTACAGTATATCACACACACACGACCCTTTGTTTTAGGGTTTTTTAAAATTTATGGGGTTTGATTTGGGGGTTTCAATTTTAGGTTACAGATTGTGGGTTTGATGTATCTTTCCCATTACATCTGAATATTTGGGGGGGGGGGGGGGGGGTATGAAATTAAATTTGGGCACTATAACTGAATTTTTACGGTGTTTGAATTGTAAAATACTATGTGTTGTAAAATACTAAATCTTTGTTTCAAAATATCTATGTTTATTCTCATCTTAATTATTTTTTAAACATTATTCCTTCAACTTGCACATAGTAGTGTTGACACTTAATTTGTTCTTACTGTAAACTTAAATAGATGACCAAGTTTAGCTTTATTCCTTCACTTTTTCAATGTACATGTGTGTGCTCCTAAAATAGTAGAATAAGTTGACATTAGTAGATTAGTGGTACATAATTTATTTGAATAGTGTGTAAGTGGATTAGTGGTACATTGATTTTGTATGTTTTCTGTAATTCATTGAACGGATGGTTTAAATAAATTGGTTTGCTTATGTACCAAGTTCTACAAGTTGTTTTTTTTTATTGCAAGTATCTTTGATTAGCGTGTATAAACAAACCTTGCAACATCAAATGGTAAGTTTGTACTTCAATGCAACGTTATGACCATATTGGTTTAGTTTGATTTTGACAGAAAGAGCTGTAATGATATGATTATATTACGACCATATTACTGCAGTTTCATTTCTTTATTTTACAACAACAGTTTTGATATTGTTTTTATTCTATAATTTGCTTGTTGTGACATATGAAAAAGATCACGTCGGTAAACAGTAGATCGAAGCCATAGATGAGGAAAACAAATAAATAACATTTATTAAATTGGACGTTTGGGGATGTATCTGAGTCCTCACATTCCACTCGAAAGTTGAGTTACTAAGGTACGATGATTTTGCGAACATCGTTGTTAGGGTCATGGCAGTCCACACTATTCGTCCTGAGGATATAATGGAAACAAATTACATGTGCATACCAAAGATGCATACCATCATGTTTTATTCTAAAATAATTCTTATTTATCATCTTACACTCATCATGTACATACCAAAGATGCATACTTCAATTATGTGTCAGTTCCACACTTTTCCAATTTGTATGTCTGCTTTTATTTCAACTCTATTTTTTCATTTTTGTACTTCAATTGTGTGTCACAACCACACTCTTACTTATGGTAAGGTTCTTGCTTATATATTATATGATTATCAAGCGATTATCAGGTAAAATAAATAAGATTGAGTAATTTTGGGAAACAAAATGCAGACTTTATTATGTTTCTTCTCACATTCTCTTAGCTCAAGTTAGATATATTACCGTTTGGATTGAGAGGAGAAGCTGACAGTGTTATGATTGTGTTACTGATTTCAATTTTTTTTTCTTTTATCTCTTTTTTCTGGATCAGTAGGTCTGATAGTGTTACTGATTTAAAATTTTTGATAGTTGTCTCTGATCTAGACAAATTTTGAATATGCTACCGCGTAAAAGTTTTGAAGTTTATGATTCTATAGAAATTATTGAGGTGGATTTAGTTTTCTGTTACATCTTTAAGTTATTATTATGGTATATTTACTTTTGTAAGGGGTGAGTTTAGAGAAGTTTACAAGATCTGATGGTGTCATAACACAACTCAACGTTGTTTTTGTATTCAATTTTACCCAATTTGCTTGAATCTGCATGTTTAATTGAGCTATTTTTTATTGGATATTATTGCTGATTCTCTCTAATGAGACATCATTTCTTTCTTATTTCGTAATCGTCTATAAATTCTAAATCAATGATGTTATGTTTTATTTCTCATCAGATCCTTAATTTTTATAATTTTGAGAAGATTCGGAGTAGATTCGAAGCATTGCATTGATCACAAAGTTTTGGTGATTTGGAGGAGCAAATTCTTCATTCCAGATAATACCCTGTTGCCGATTGATCAGGTTTCCGAGTTTTGATGTTTTGTTGGAATTTATCCTTTTCTATCAATGAATCTCAGTTGGAGATTTGAATCAACTTCTCTATGAGTCCATCTTCCATGGTATCATCATCAGAACTATTTTCTTTATTACTCCCACCTTCGCTTCAATAACGATTGACTTCAAATTCAACGGCGGATTCCACCCATTACCTCGCTCACTGGGCAACCTTTCAAATTTGGACATTTCTAAAGTTTGAAGCCATGTCGGAGACATCTTCAAGCCATGGAGATCTTACTTTTGTTGGCGCTCCCCCTGTGCCGGAACTGCCTAAGTTACACAAGAATGTTTGCAACTCTATGTTCTTTTGCTGATGTTAATGTTTATTAAAACCCATTTAGTGTATTTATTATGTCAAGTACAGATGCATTTAATGAATGTTAGTTGTTAATATTTTGTTTTTAGCCATTAACTTTAAAAAAAACGTTATTAGTTATTAACTCCCTTTACTTTTTAGTTTTTCAGATGCAGTTTTTACAGTTTATAGACAGAGGTAATGTATGCTTTATATTTCCTTGAGTGTCGGATGTTGTATGCTTTATATTTCCTTGGTTTATATTTTCATTATGATGGTTCAAATTTTCATTTTGTAGGTTTGATATGAGGGTAGCAAATGGGTGTACATTTAAATAAGGAGAAGGCATGTGGGAGGAGTTATATATCATGGCTGTAGAGTTACAGCTAGCAAGATAGCGGTTTCGGTTTGTAAAGAAGTATATCAAGAATGATACCGTGCATGGCTTACGCAGGATTTGAATCGATTACCCAGGGTCTGGATAGGTTATGCAGTGGTAATCAAACAGCTCTTCATTTCTTGGACTTGAGTGATAATGAACTTTAAGGAGCCTTTCCTCAGTGGCTATCTGAATTGGACATCTCAAGAATCATTTTATCTGATAATAAATGTCCCTATAAGGTATACATATATATATATATATATATATATATATATATATATATATATATCAACAAATGTCCTTATAAACAGTTGTTCCATGAATAGTTTAGCACCGAGAAACTAATTCCTGCACACTCTTTACCTAAAATTCCCAAATGAATTTTTGTGTTATTTGATCAATAATATACTAAGTTCATAAGTTAAGTAACATTTTATGTTCATTTGTCTTCTTATTTAACGTACTTCAGCCCAGTCTGTGCTTGTAAGTCTTGTTTGATTATGAGATTTAATAGCATAAATAGATCTTATACTTGTTTTTTAGAAATTTTTCTATTAGTGTGAATTTTTCTAGAGTGTTATTCTATAATTGGAGGTGAAAGTTTGCAATCTCACTATTTGACATATCAAATGTTTTTCAATCTCAGGATTTGACGTATAAAAGAGGCTTTAACTTTTTTAACATAGATAAAAGTCTTTGGCTTCCATTACTCCCAATGTGTAATATTAGAAAACATTTGTATTCATTATTTTTCACATTTTAGTAAATTATTTTGAACTTAATTTTCCTATAATTGGTGAACTTAAAATCCTTAATTTTCCTATAGTCTGTTACATGTTTTTCATATACATTTGAATACTATTAACTGATAAGTATCCACATACATGTTCCACTTCAAATCAATATCATGATGCACCCCCTACGGACCAGAACAAATTAGAAGGTATTCTAAAGTCTCACTTTGTTCTTTTATCACAACTTATTTGAATTTTTAGTTTTTACATCTCAATTCTTAAACCACATGTATTCAGATACTCACTCTATTTGGTTACTCAGCAACCACAACGTTTTGCGCTCACACAAGGACACTCATTTAAGTAATGGGGATGATGGCGGACACACATTTGGGTTCATCGTGTTCCAGTGGTTTTCGTTCTTCACTCAATGTAAATGATGGTCGGATACAGTGCACTAATACACAACATTTGGGTATTTTTTAACTTTTCAATTTCAATTATTTGGGTACTTTTATTTCGCAAAAATATTCAGTATCACAGTTATTATGACAATTGCAAGTGCTATGAAATATATTGCAAGTGATATTCAATATCACAATTATTTGTATGAAATAGTGATACGAAATCGAATCCACCAATACACAAAGCTAATGGCAATTGCAAGTGTTTACATGAGCTATCTAGAAATGGAGAAACAATTCAAGGTATGTGTACAAAGAAGGAGAATTCTCCATGTTCCATAATGGGTTGGGCATGAGTATATATTCAACAGAGGGTAAGTTCATCCATGAGATGGAGAAGGGGTGGGGGGTTTATAAAAAAGAAAAACGAGAAGAGGCCCATGTTTATTTCCTGCTATTTAGCGTCGTGGAGATGGTTAAGTTCCTTTATGTGGCTGATCTAGATGATGGCCGCAAGATAATGTGGTTTGTAATGGTTTAATTCATGTCTGTGATTCAATGTATCTATTTTAGTATGGTGTTTTGTAATGGATGTATATGATTCAATGTATCTTTATTTTACTTAAATTATGATGTCTATACAAGGTCCAAGTTATACTATTATTATTATTGCGAACTAAATACGATGTATGGTCTAATCTATGATGTACACTTTTAAAATTTTGCATCGTGCCTTAAGGAACGGGCATATCCTAGTGTGTGTGTGTCTATATATATATATATATATATATATATATATATATATATATATATATATATATATATATATATATATATATATACACACACACACACACACACACACACACACACACACACACACACGGAGAGGATAACAAGTGAACCTAAAAACCGAACTTTTTAATGAACTTTAACAAAAAAAATACCTAGCAACCCATTATTTTTAATACCTATGTTGTAATCGGTTCGCGTCAGTAGCAACGGACACGTGTGTCGATCGAATATTTTTTTACACGTGCCCCCCACCACCACGACAGCCCTTACCCATGAGTAAACATTCCAACAACTTATTTTTTTTAACTAGTGGTCTGCCATGATGGGGGTAGGGGTGGGGTGGAAGTTAGGGGTAGTGGGTAAGGGGGTCTCGGGTCACACGCGTGTGCGTTACCGCTTATGTGGACCAATTACACCACATGAATTAAAATTAATAGGTTGTTAGGTGTTTTTTTCTTGAAGTTCATTAAAAAGTCATTTTTTAGGTTCACTTGTGATCCTCTCCCTATATATATATATATAATCATTTCAATAATCCTCTCTATATATAATCGTATTGTACTACTTTCGTAAGGTATTCTAATAATAGTATGTAATGCGGGTTCATATGTGGCACAACTAATGCGATGCAGCCTCCCGTCTTTTTCGTCCTCTCTCTCTCTCTCTCTCTCTCTCTCTCTCTCTCTCTCTCTCTCTCTCTCCATCTTAATAGCACAAAAACAATTGCCAACAAAATCTCCAAGTAACTTGATTTATTCGAACATTAAAAAAAAAATGCAAAAACAACACGCTTCTTCCTAAAGGAAATACAAATATTCGTACATAATTAATAATGTAACAAAATTAAAAATAAAAATCAATTATCAAATAAAAAGCATTAATTTTGCAAAAAAAAAAAAAAAAACTGAAAGTGACTGAAAAATCCTAACATAGTTAATATAATTTCCCAAAATCTTAGAAATAAAAAGCAATGACGTAAAATATGATTTGCAAAAAAAATCAGGAAGTGACGTAAAAATACGATTTAATGACGTTTTGCCTTTTAATTGGGCCATGTTTGTTTTAAAAATTTGTGGCATGTTGATTAGGCACATATTCTTCACATATATTCCCTTAATTTCAGTATTTTTATGATCCCGTGCAGTGTAAATATCATGGATTTGTCTTGTATTTATGCTACTAACCTCTTTTGGCAAGTATTTCATGTTTTGTGTATTTCTCATGTGCTTTATAGGTATTTCATGCAAGTTAGTGCGAAGGAGAACTCAAAACAGTGAAAAAAACCAAGAAATGGAGAGTTGAAGGGCATTTTCGTAATTTTACATATATATTCCGGTGGTGGGGAAAGCTAGAGATTTGAATAGCTCTAAGTTACAAGAATATTGGAAAAAACGGCACCCCAATCTGAGCTACAGTGAAGAAGTTATGCCCATTTAAAGTTGGAGACACAAAGTCAAAAGTTGAAATTAATTCTGGAAGCTGAAGAGACAACTCTTGAAATTTCTTGTTTAATTCGTTTTTATTAGTGGTAAAACGTGGAGAGGCATGAGAAAAGTCATTTTTGAGATCTATAAAAGGCCAATCCCTATGTCATTCCAAGGGGAGTTGTTCTTAGAGAAGTTTTAGAGTTAGTTTAGCCTTCTTTTCAGTTTTAAAGGGTTCTTGTAACCAAGAACTCTAGTTTGGAAATTTTGCTACTATTCAAGATTGAAGTTCAATTCAAGATTCAAGTTTTAGTTTCAGATTTCTTCATTCTCCAAGTAATTTTAAATTCTCTGTTTTTACTGCTTTCGTAGTTAGTGTTATTAATTATTGCTTTCTCGTTTTCCATTCCCAAGTCTTGTTCTCAAATTTTTAGATCTAATTATGAATTCCTGCACTTTAATTTGGGAGTTTTCTTTTATTTTTATCATGTTTAGCTAATTTGTAAGGGTTGGGATGCATGAACCCATCCCGATGTAATTTATCTATATAGGAAATAGAATTTAAAGTAAATAATTGGACGAATCGTTTAAGATAATTCTACAACCATGGTAGATCTTTTAATCTCTCTTACCCTAGGTACCTGGGATGTTTAAGAATACGATGCGAGTATAATTGTCCTACACCGCTTTATCTTTACCTTTGATTTCATATGATGCGGGCTAGTACCCTCATATATGTAATGCTTTGGATCTATAAAGATTGGATTCATTCCAATTTATAATTTATAATTCTAGCATTATATCTGATAAATTACTAGGGTTTGGGGGATTGTTTCCTGACCTATATTTTTTCCATCTTTATATTCACGCTCTTTAATTTGTGTTCTTAAGCACTTAGTTTATTCATAGCGTCAATTATTGCTGTTAGTTTATAATAGTTTCAAAGATCACCAACAAACATCTTTTCATTTCTTCTTGGATCACTTGAGGGTTAAATTAGCTATTCTTACTTATTGTCCTTTTCTCCCTGTGGATACGATCCCGACTTACCGGGTTTATTACTTGAGCGACATGCTTGCACTTGAGCCTAGATAGCACGCACACTAGAATACATTTGTGGTCGCGTCAAGTTTTTGGCGCCGTTGCCGGGGAGATTGTGACATTTAGGAGAGTGAATTTGATCCAAATTTGATTCATTCAAAAAAAAAAATCTCATCTCATCTCATCTTTCATAAGCTGTTCATGCAAACTCCTCCGTTGTCTCCAACCTAATTTCACGAAAATCACCTTGCTGAAGCAAACTCTGACAATTCTCATACTACCGACGCTCCACACTTTTGAGTCAAACACTGAGTGAGGGTTCTGAATCGTTGGGTAGAAATATGTCGGTGCACGGTAGTGTTGGTGTTGGTGCTGGAGAGGAAGAGATACCCTATCTTTCCATGAAAGATCTTTTATTTTCGGAGCGAACTGTTACCCCTGGTTGCATGTTACTCCCGTATAATGCCGGTCAGTTCCACTTTCGTAATGGGATGATTCAAATTCTTCCTACATTTCATGGGATGGATTCTGAAAAACCATATCTCCATATTCGAGAATTCGAAGATACATGTGAGACTTTTGGTGATCAAGCTTGCCCACAAGATGTTATCCGATTAAAGCTTTTCCCTTTTTCCTTAAAGGATAAAGCTAAGACCTGGCTATGGTCTCTACCCCCGAATTCTGTGTTATCCTGGAGAGATATGCAAACCAAGTTTCTCTCCAAGTTCTTTCCACAACACAAAACCAATTCTGTCAAGGCACAAATACAAGCTTTTCGACAAAATGAGAATGAGGCTTTCGACAAGTGTTGGGAGAGATTTCAGGAGTTAGTTAGTGCTTGCCCACATCATGGATTCGAAAAACATCATCTGATTTCATTTTTCCATCAAGGCCTTACTTTGGCGTCTAAACAACTCGTGCAGACAATGTGCGAAAGACCATTTTGGTAATTAGACTCGAGCGATGCCGAGAATCATATGAAATATATAGCAGAGACTACCCAAGCATGGGATGTTTCTGATCCCAATAGTCAAAATAGAAATCGACAAGGGTCCAACACTACTGCTGCTTCCAATATTTATCAATTGGACAAGGACACTTTGTTAGACCGCTGGCTTGATCAGTTGGAAAAGAATTTCAGAGACATGCTTGAAGTTCGATTAAGAGAAGTAGTTGGACCCGGGCAAGCAGGAAAAGAGAAAGTGTGTGCCATTTGTGCTGCTGGTCATTCTACCAAAGGATGTCCTACTATCTCTGCATATAAGGCAATGTACACTGAGCAAGTAGAAGCGATAGGAGGGTTTCGAGGTAATTTTAATGTACCGCAAGGGAATGCTTACAATCAATCTCGGAGGAATCATCCTAGGTTCAACTATGGAAAACCACAAGGTGGGATAGATCCTAATCCAAATGTGGCTTTGCCATCACGCCCACCGCAATTTCAGCAAATGCCTCCTCCAATGCCAAACCCTATGCATTCACCATCTCCTGGTCCATATATTGCCCCACCAAGGCGATCTCTTGAGGACAACTTAAATCACCTCATCCAATCTCAAAAGGAGAACAGTGCTAAGTATGATCGAATGTTCAATGAAATACATATTAGCATCTCAAGGTTACAAACTGCATCGAATGTCCAAGAGAAGGGCAAATTTCCTGCTCAAAGCCAACGACCTCCCCAAGGATAAACCAGTATTGGCACTACATCCCACGACCATCGAGAGCAATGTAGCGCTATTACCACTCTACGTAGTGGGAAAGTAGTTGATTTGTCACCTCCCCCACGCACTTCATCTAAAGATAAAGAGGTTTCACCCGGCACAAGAGAGGCCGAAGATGACCCTTTAATTGAGAGTGAGGAGGAGGAAAACACTAGTGGACCCAAGGCCATCACCCCCACCGCTGCCCCATACCCTCAACGGTTGGTCTCTCACTCCAAAACGACCTCCCGTGATGAAGTTCAGGAAGTCCTTAAGCAAGTAAAAATTAATTTACCTTTTCTCGAGACTATACAGAGAATTCCTGCGTATGCTAAGTTTATTAAGGACTTACTCACGGTGAAACGCAAGCTAAAGGTAAACCAGAACGTCTCTTTGGCCCAAAATGTCAGCGAAGTCTTGTCGAGTGACTTTCCATTAAAATATAAAGATCCAGGTGCACCCACTATTTCGTGTATCATCGGGAAGAACCGAATCGAGAGAGGTCTAATAGATCTAGGGGCGAGTGTTAACATTATGCCCTATTCATCTATAGGAAACTAGAACTGGGGGCCCTTAAGCCCACAAATATGACTCTCCAGCTCGCGGATCGTTCTGTGAAGCTTCCTCGGGGAATTGTTGAGAATGTGATTGTCCAAATAGACACTTTCTACTTCCCGGTGGATTTTGTCATTTGGGACGAAGAACCCTCCGCTCTCCCAAGTAATCATGTTCCCGTTATCCTTGGCCGCCCATTTTTAGCTACAACTAATGCTCTTATCAATACCCGAAGTGGGCGTATGCAATTAACTTTCGGGAACATGACCCTCGAAACAAATATCTTTAATAATTCCAAGAGAGAGGGTGATGAAGGGGAACCACGAGGGTTGGATCTTTTGGGGGAAGCACACGAGCAAGAAATAACTTACAAGGAAGAGTCATTAGGGGAAGGTTGTGTTGCGTACAGTGAGAGGAGTGGTTGCAACATTGAGAGCAAGGTAGGGGAGGTATGTTTAGTTAATGCATTCGAGAGCATGAGTGAGCCCATGAACAAGAGTGAAAGAGGAGATTTAGGGTGTGTCGGGAGAGGCTCGTCGAAATACTTAGAGGAAATCGAATGGCAAGACACTATCGATACATTTCTCCTCGATTACCACCCACCCATACCACCCTATAATTCGGTGAGTGAGCACTAAAGGCAGGTTGAGGACACCAAGCAAGAGAGAGAGCTAGAGGAGTTGAGCCTAGCAGAGTTTGAGAGCGAGTTCGGACAGGTGGATGCAAGCCTAAATGTTGAAGTCCAATCTTTCTGGGCCTCATTTCGTCATTTAGACGAAAGTGAGTGGGACAATAGAATTGATGCATTTCTCCTTACCAAACATCCACCCATACCATTTGATTCTTCGGAGGTACTTGAAGATACGACTCAACTCTCGTCCGACTTAGAGACCAACCCACGTGCTATGCAACAAGAGGATCCTTTTTCGGTTTATCATAATGCATCTCTCGGTCTTTCCTTTATCTATGGGCACGGTCCCAATTTGTTCCGGCTATTCACTTATGATGGTAAGACGGGAGAGACGAGGAGCACATCGTACCCAGTGAAAGGGGTCGGGTAATTTGTGGAGAGAGATGAGAGGTCGTCGCACCCCCGACGCGTATGGGGTGATTTTTGTTGTATTTTTTAGTCATGTATAAGTGTTATATTGTGTCTTGTTGCATTTTAATAATTTGCTTGTTTTATTTGTTGCACTTATTCTTTTTCTTCTTTAGATTTTAATCCTTTTGATTGAGGACAATGCAAAAGTCTAAGTTAGGGGGGGGTGATAAGTGCGTCTTTCTAAAACTTTATAAATTTTTAAAATGACAAAAAAAGAATTGAATTTTTTTTGAAAAGCAAAAAATATTTTTGTTCAAAATAAATAAAAATTAGAATTTAAAATTTTCAAAAATATCACCTTTATTCTGTTTGAAGTCTCAAATTGTTAAATCTCAATTGCACTAAGCCAAAATTGACCAAAGATGGAAATTGAAAGAAAATTGACGACTTTACGAATAAGTGTGGAGATTAGTCCAACCCGGTGAGATTTCGAGCCTTTCAATTTTTTATGAGTTTTTAAATCAATCCGAGTTTATGATTAACTCAAAGTTCTTTTCAGCGTTTTAATAAGTCGTTGATGATCTCAATCCTTTGTTTTGATCGGTTATGGGAAATGTGTGAAATGTTATCTCGAAATTCATGCTAAATATATCTCTAAACTTAATTAATCTCAAGATGCATATGGTAATGTGATTAGCAATTTGGACAATGAAGTAGGCCCTCATTTGTTACCCAAAAATATTAGCCAGAAAACGTTGTGAAAAATTATCCCTTTGCAACCCAATTTGAGCCTAATAAATTTTTTCCTTTTCGTTTGGTAACCCGAAAAAAACCCAAATAGCCCGGAATTGTGAAAATTGAGAAAATTCATCAAGTAAGTTCAAATTGTGCAATAAAAAGGGGCAAGAGAAAAACAGAAAAAATGCTCAAAAAAAAATAGTGAAAAAAAAGAAAAAAATGAAAAGAGAAAAAGAAAGAGAAAAATGAGCAAATGCCCGAAAAAGCACAGATGGACGTCATCAGAACATTTTCCAATTCCGAACATTCCGTCCATTCTCATTTTTACCCTTTACACCTTATAACCCGATAAAGTCCTAACCGAGTCCGAATGGCGAAATTAATTACTTCATGGAGAGCTAAGACATGAAAAGATAATATGAGAGATTAAAATGGTGTGATTAAGAGATGATGTTTCCCATTTCCTAATAACTGTACTCCGATGATGATATCTTTTCACCATATATTTCCTTCTTTTCAATTTTGTATGCGTGAATTTGTATCCATTATATTTACTCTTTATATCTTGCATACCGAGAGAAAATAGCCGCAATCCGAGTGATTCGTTTGTGAGTGCATTCGTAAGAATTTGAATCAAAACGAATTTTCGAAAAGTAACGTAATGCTCGATCGGTGGAAATTTGAGGTTGAATTTTCGGCTTTGCACACACACACTATGGTTTGAGACATTTGAATATAAATTTATGGTGATTATTTTTTGAAAAGTTTAAATTGTACAATTTTTAAGTGTTTTGATATTTATTTGAGTTAATAAAGAATTTTGTGGGTATATTCACTGCAAACCCTCACGAGACAAAACTCGTCCTACTAGGGTAACTTAGGGGTTTAAAGGATTGTTACATACGCTAAATGCAATCACTTGCCCGCGAAAAAGGTATTCTATCCCAATAAAATGATTTTCAAGAGTTGAGCCTTGATAGATTCATTTACATGGCTCGGGACGCGCAAAGTTCTAAGTTAGGGGGTGTGATTAGGCACATATTCTTCACATTTATTCCCTTAATTTCGGTATTTTTATGATCCCGTGCAGTGTAAATATCTTGAATTTGTCTCGTATTTATGCTAATAACCTCTTTTGGTAAGTATTTCGTGTTTTGTGTATTTCTCATGTGCTTTATAGGTATTTTATGCAAGTTAGTGCGAAGGAGAACTCAAAACAGTGAAAGAAACCAAGAAATGGAGAGTTGAAGGGTATTTTTGTAATTTTACATATATATTCTGGTGGTGGAGAAAGCTAGAGAGTTGAAGCGATCTAAGTTACAAGAACACTGGAAAAAACGGTACCCCAATCCGAGCTACGGTGAAGAAGTTATGCCCATTTAAAGTTGGAGACACAAAGTCAAAAGTTGAAATTAATTCTGGAAGCTGAAGAGACAACTCTTGAAATTTCTTGTTTAATTCGTTTTTATTAGTGGTAAAACGTGGAGAGGCATGGGAAAAGTCATTTTTGAGATCTATAAAAGGCCAATCCCTATGTCATTCCAAGTGGAGTTGTTCTTAGAGAAGTTTTAGAGTTAGTTTAGCCTTCTTTTCAGTTTTAAAGGGTTCTTGTAACCAAGAACTCTAGTTTGGAAATTTTGCTACTATTCAAGATTGAAGTTCAATTCAAGATTCAAGTTTTAGTTTCATATTTCTTCATTCTCCAAGTAATTTTAAATTCTCTGTTTTTACTGCTTTCGTAGTTAGTGTTATTAATTATTGCTTTCTCGTTTTCCATTCCCAAGTCTTGTTCTCGAATTTTTAGATCTAATTATGAATTCCTGCACTTTAATTTGGGAGTTTTCTTTTGTTTTCATCATGTTTAGCTAATTTGTAAGGGTTGGGATGCATGAACCCATCCCGATGTAATTTATCTATATAGAAAATATAATTTAAATTAAATAATTGGACGAATCGTTTAAGATAATTCTACAACCATGGTAGATCTTTTAATCTCTCTTACCCTAGGTACCTGGGATGTTTAAGAATATGATGCGAGTATAATTGTCCTACACCGCTTTATATTTACCTTTGATTTCATATGATTCGGGTTTGTACCCTCATATATGTAATGCTTTGGATCTATAAAGATTGGATTCATTCCAATTTATAATTTATAATTCTAGCATTCTATCTGATAAATTACTAGGGTTTGGAGGATTGTTTCCTAACCTATATTTTTTCCATCTTTATATTCACTTTCTTTAATTTGTGTTCTTAAGCACTTAGTTTATTCATAGCGTCAATTATTGCTGTTAGTTTATAATAGTTTCAAAGATCACCAACAAACATCTTTTCATTTCTTCTTGGATCACTTGAGGGTTAAATTAGTTATTCTTACTTATTGTCCTTTTCTCCCTGTGGATACGATCCCGACTTACCGGGTTTATTACTTGAGCGACAGGCTTGCACTTGAGCCTAGATAGCACGCACACTAAAACACATTTGTGGTCGCGTCACATTATATTTGGGCCTTGTCCATGTTTAGGTGAAAAAAAAATTGTCTCGTGTATTGCTGTATCGTGGTTTATTTGGTCAGTATTCGTATTACGTAAAAAATATGTTTTCATATCGTGTCGCATTTTATTTGAGCCATGTTCATGTTAGGTAAATTAATAAAATAAAAGATTTCCCTGTATTGCGCTTTATGTATGTCGTGCTCGTGTTTGGTAAAAAAAAATTCCTTTTTTGTATAAAAGAATAACAATATTTTGTAATTTTAATATAATATTCAAAAGCAAAAAGCACGATAATAAATTATTTTTTTACCTAATACAAACATGATTCGAATAAAATGCGACACAACAAGTCGAGCACAACCAAAAAAATGAACCAATTTTCATTATAGGGTCCGGTATATATCATATAATATTATATTAAGTTGTATTCATTATTTTTAGGATGCATCTGATCATTTTAAAAACTTCGTCTGTGTCATGTTTAACTTCTTATATATGTTTTTTTGGATATTATCAGTCCCAAGCCCGATAAAGGAGAAGGGTTGTGTTAAGTAAATGACAACCAACATAAAACTTTGCCTAATCCTTATGAACAAAAATCCTATGAATATACGTACTAATACTAGAGTATTTCCCTCAAGTGATGCATTACGCCTGCAATCGGGTATCTCAAAAAATAGGCAACGAGCATTGTATCTGCCATCGGGTATCTCAAAAATAGGCAAGGGGCATCACACCGGCCCCCGTGTGCGATGAGAAGTGGACAAGAGTTCCTACAATAATCTGGACGTATGGAGATAAAGAAGCAAGTATAGGATATTAGATTAACGACCTGGATCGTTGACAGAAAAGAGACGGAGTTAGTTGATACCATGAGAAAAAGAAATAGTTAATATCGATTGTTTACAATAAATTTAATGGGTCACTGAGAAAACTAGAAAAGTATAAATTACAAGATTTAAATTATATCATATAGAAAAACATACAAATAGGAATGAAGTCAACATAATAGTAGATAAAAACTTATGGATGATATCATAACCGTTATTGAGAAAGGTGATAGATTTATACTTGTAAAAGTAGTAGATTTATACTTGTAAAACTAGTATTATGTGAAAATATAATTAAGGGTCTTTTATTTTTTGTGGTCCAGTAGTTTTTAACATATAAAGTTGGGATCTATTTGTTTACTTTATAGTCGGTTAGGGTTCAAAATCGACGAAAACCGTTATTTGACTGGCTTTACTGTCAGTTGAATAACTTTTTCAGCCCCAAAAGACTCTTTTACCCCTTAATACATTAATACACATTAGTATAAGAATATATTAGTGAATTAAAAATAAATTCTACATTATTTTTAATTAAATAAACTTTTTTATGTAAAGTTTTTAATAAAACGAATTCTACATTATTTCTAATTGTATTAATAAAAAAACAAAACTTGTTTTATATAAAAACTTATTTTTTAATATAAAACAAGTTTTTGATTGTTTATATAATTTTTTTTACAAAAAACGGTTTTTAACTTTTAAAAAACTTGTTTTTTGAATATAAAGTTGCTCTATATTAAAACAGTTCATAAAGAAAAAGTTTTTGACTATTTATAAACTTGTTTTATAAACGGGCTTTTTATATAAACTTGTTTTATATAAAAACAGTTTGTAAAGAACAAGTTTTTAACTGTTTATAAACTTGTTTTTTAATATAAACCTCTTTTTCATAAACTTATTTTTTAAACTTTTGAACTTGTTTTATAAACTTTTTTTTATATAAACTTGTTTAATATAAAAACAGTTTATAAATGACAAGTTTTTAAGTGTTTATATAATAGAAAACAGGTTTTTAACTGTATAAAACAAGTTTTTAGCAGTTAAAAACCTGTTTTATACAGTTAAAAACCTGTTTTCTATATAAACAGTTCAAACCTCTTTTTATATAAAAACAAGTTTTTAACATTTAAAACCTCTTTCATATATAAATAGTTAAGAACCTATTTTTGTATAAAAAAATAAGTTTATATAATAAAAAACTAAAAAATAAAACAAGTTTTTAATTGGAAAAACTTGTTTTTTATAAAAACTTGTTTTATATAAAAATAAGGTATTTATACAAAACAAGTTTATATAAAAAAACAATTAAAAACCTGTTTTTAACTGTTTATATAAAAACCTGCTTTATTAAAAAAAACAGTTGAAAACTTGTAATTTATAAAAAAATAATAATTTACTTTGTGTATAAAAATGCTAAAAATATGTAATTTATATTAAAAAAATTAGTTTGTTTATGTAAAAGGCAAAAAATCACTGTAATGTACATATAAAAAAATCCTAGTTTTTTTAATATAAAAAGGTTAAAACACATGTAATTTATAAAATAAAAAATAAAAATTTTTTATAAAGGACTTTTTATTTATTAAAAAAACTATAAAAAAACATTAAAACCTTGTTTTATGTAAAAAAAACGTTAAAAAATTGTAATTTATATATAATAAAAAAAACAGTTCAGTTTGTTTATATAAAAACATTTAAAAAACCTGTAAATTATATAAAAACGGTTTATAAATTTTTTTATTTTAGAAAGAGTTAAATGAAAAGTTTTTTTAACCTTTTATAAAAAACAGTTTATGAAAAAAACCTTTTTTTTTTAAAGTTTATGATTTTATAAAAGAACTGTCAATAAAAAAATAGTATACAAAACCTTTTTCATTTATAAATCTGTTTGATTTTATAAAAAATAATTATTAAATATTTTTTTATTACGAATAATCAGAAATAATATAGAATTTTCTTTTAATATATTAATCTATACTTATACTAATGTGTATTAATTTATTAAGGGGTAAAAGACTCTTTTTTGTTGAAAAAGTGAGTCAACTGACAATCAAATCGTCAACTAACGGTTTTCATTGATTTTGAACCCTAGCCAACTATAGTGTAAACAAATGGCCCAAACTCTGAATAATGAGAACTACTGAATCCCAAACACTAAAAGATCTTATAATTAATATTGTTAATACTTATACATACCAATTATGATTAGATAAAAACACTAAAGTTCAATTTTGGGAAGAAATGGGTGAACTATTTCATGAAATACCCGTAAACGAGAAAATCTATATGGGGAGATTTTAATATCCATGTAGGAGAAGATCGTAAAGGATATGAGATAGTGTATGGAGGACATGATTTTAGAGATGGGAACGACGGTGGAGAGTGTATCTTCAATTTTGTGGTGGCTTATAATTTTGTACTAGTAAATACATATTTAAAAAAAATGCTTGAACACTTTGTAAGATGTGGGTTCTTGGAATACGATTAGTATCAAGTGAGGCGTAATCCCTTATCAAGATCGGGATTAATACTCAAGACAATATTTAATAATGACAATAAATGCAGGTGAAAAGGGACAATGAGATTCAATATTTAGACTTGTATTGAATGATATTTCTACACCATGCACACATTACAAGTATAATAACTAGATGGGACCAACATGTAACTTGGTCAGAGGGAGAAAGAGAAAGCACTCTGGGCACAATAAAGGCAAGGCAGAAACTTTAAGCCCAGTTAATGATAAATAATACGGATATTAAATGGGTGTGGGAAGAATATCCTCACAGGAGCTCTCGTGTATGAAGGAAATCAGGCAGTAGTTCTAGGTTTAGAATGTTATCGTCGTAAACTATTTAGTTGGTGTATTTGTATGGAGGTAAGTTTACTCGAGTAACCTTGCTGGTATTCAATGTGATTGACAGCATTAAATGCACAAGTACCCCTTCATTAATGTGGGAGATATTGCATTAAATGCATGTGATCTTATAATTTAGCGAGAAATTCATTAACCAGTTGGAAGCATGGTGGACATTAATGAGGTTCATGACATGAAAGCTTAGAGGCTTATCTTAGAACGGCTTAGAGGTCAGATTTAGTAGACTAGGCCTACCGTCCTAAGGATAAACCCACTTGAGTGCTGTAATTTTGAGTCCCTAAATGCCAGATGTTATGGCATTAGAAAGTGGGTGAATAGACGAATGGTGATTGTTTTGAGGTTGTTCGGCTGATAAGTAGCTCGAGTGTTTAGTCATTTGTTTGTTGGCTAAAAACTATCATTAGGCTAAGGATGCAAGGTTAAGGTACCTCGAGGAGATTCCCTCGAGTGAGTAGAAGTTATGGTAGCTTGGTTGTACGTATCTCGAGCAACCACATATAATGGATGAATTTTTGCCCAAGTGTCCCAAAAGGGATGGTTATTGTATTCCCAATGTTTTTTTAATCCCAATCCTCCAAACTATGTCCCTACGAGGTTCCAGGAGGAGGTTGTTCGATAGAGCATGTTAACTCTCCCATGCCCTTCCAGGTATGGCCCCTCGTGAGTACCGAACAACCTCTCTTACGATATAGCGTAAGATAAATTACATGATAAAATACATTCTGTTTCATATTACAAACTATCCTCATTTGAGTGACTTTGATCTTCGAGTCATATCTAAAGAGGATCTTCCAGGAAACTCCCTCGGGTAATCTTTATCTTCCCTGTTTGTTTGTTAAGCATTGGATCAACTAAGTTAATCATCCTTTGGTGGGTACTCCCCCTATATTTGCCCCTTCGTAGAGATATTTGTTTATTCCATGAATAAATATATGTACGAAACCCTTTGTTGGCCATCAATCCTTTTATACAAAAAGTATACAATGCCCATGGGCGCATAATTACAATAAACAACAAGCTATTAGTAAAGGAGGAGTTATATCCTGCCCTGCCTTTCGAGCTGCTGCATCTGTTCAAATGTCTTATAATATATTTGATAGCACATTTTTCTTTAATGGGACTTCATGATTGCGTGTGCTAGATACCTTGGGGGAAGTGAAGGGATTTATTTAAATTTCCCCCAAAGCTCTTTATCTCCCCCAAGTTTGAAAAGACTCTAAACACGTCTCATTTAATGAGGCGGTCGCTTGTGCTTTTGTGTGTAACATGTGGCAGCGTCAGGGTAATCGTGTTTTCCTCACATGAGATTATCAGCGTGTCATTTCTTGAAGAATTATAATTACAACCCTTGAATCCTGCCCCTATGCGCGCATGCTGGCCATGCAAGTCGATTTGATCATCGTTACACTTCTCAAAGCATTACTGTTTGCCTCCTATTGGGTTTGTGTTGCCGCTATAAAAACGGTATAATTCCATCTCAAACTTTCACCCATGTGTTTTCGTTTACAAAGTGATCGTGTGTTTGTGAGAGAAGATACTCAGTGCTTTGCCTTCTACCTTCCTTTCTTCTAATCTATTTCCCTTCCTTGTCCTTTTAATTTCTCACATGAAACTCACTTTAAAAAGGACTTAAACTGCTAGGGGTGCTTCCCCCCTTACTCAGGCACTCCAGAACCTGTGGGCATGCTATCGTCGTGCCCCATACTTTGGTGAGCTCAATCATTTTTGGTCGGTGGCTGAAAATTTCCTCGATGAACTGGTGCCAGTGGAACATGTGAGGTTTATGATGGAAGAAAGTGATGATGCTGAAGACTTCGTATATATCCCCACTGCCACTGTTACTAGGTTCCGTATCCATTTTCAAAGGTGGAGTTTGAGTCTTCCTCTGGCATCTGTGAAGGTTTTGGTCCTTGGATCAATTATATACACTCCACGTATCTCGTACAACTAACCCTGATTAGTCTGTTATGTACCAGTTAGTTGGGTGATCTCACCCTTACAAAGAACACCACCGCTCTCCACTTGCTTGTATCTCGCTAGAGTCATAGGTCACACACTTTTGTGACCTCTTGGGTGAGTTTACCATCACCCTTGAGGATGTTTGTGAGTTGTTGGGTTTGGAGGAAGCAAGTTTCGACACCTTCTTCGAGGAGGCTATTTCTAACAAAGAAAAGTCTTTACGGGAAGAGTTGGAGGCAATTGTGAAAGATTGTATGGCAACATACATCAAATGTACCTACTCGAAGGTGATTAGGTATTTTTATTTTATTGAGGACAAAGTTGTGATTATGGTGCATGAGGCTACCAAAGAGAACCCTCACAGGAAGTAAGTGTTCGAGCAACTATCAACTGGAAAGGGGTTTAACTCCCAAATTGATCTTGAGGGATACATCTGGGTTGTGCTATAGAAGATCTTTCTCCTAATAAAGCCCCATGATTGCCCAAGAAAGGACCTGAATAATATGTTCGTTCGCATGGCCAATGGTGTGAAACTTCCCCTTGCTACTATCAGTCTTGGTTCACTATATACTTAGCTGGATCGAGTACAAGCTGACTCGGCTAGGAGCATCGGTAGGTATGATGTTTCCAATTATGCGAACTATGTTTTATTGATAGTGTTCTTATATGCCCACTTTGCAGATTATGCCCCGACCGATAGCTATCCAAGCTCTCAGCCCATCAGAGTCCTTCGAGTTTATTGTTGGAATTACAAGAGTTCCAAGAAACCACTTGTGTATTTAATTGACAGAGATGAAAGGTTTGTACCTCATCCCTACGTTGGGGTAGAATTATATTTTTTGAATCAGTTCTTTGCGGACGAGGATCGTCCCATCACCCCTGTCAAGGAAGCTTTGGCAAGGAACTTTCCAGCGAGAAATGTTCCGTTATTGTTGATTCCTTCTTACTTGCCTTATTATACAGAATGGTCCTCTTTTTACTCCGTTTACAGTCTACATCGTATATCTATGAAGTTTGGCTATGATCAAGGAAACCTTATGTCAAGCCATTTCACCTGAGAAAAATCCACCAACTTCTCATTTACATGCAATAATTTCCTTACTTCAACTGTTTTTAATCTTTACGTGAATTACCCAACCAACCCTATTGTGGTGACAATTAAAATCAACACAAATTATCGAGCAAAGGCAATCACCAGAATAAGTAAAGAATTTAAAGGAACGACAATCACACACAACACAAAGATATACGTGGTTCGGCAAGAAAGCCTACATCCATAGTGGTTGTCTCATTATTTTATTTCTCTTTACGCCAGGGAGTGTTTATAGAAAAGAATACATGCCCTTTGCCCTAGGCTGAGGGTTTATTATATACATGTTGTTTTTCGGAGAGTGGGGTTGTTGGACTCCCCCACGTCAGTCTATAATCCCTAGAATACCTCCTTGAGAGATTTCAGGAATTAAATAAGTCACAACTGAATTAGTAGATACGCAGGGCCTTTTGACTTTGGGTCGTGTTTAATCGGGCTACTTGTGAGGTACCCACAATTTCTCCTAAAAATTTTGGGTCACAATTTGGGCTCAATAATTTTAAATGTTATGCCTTAATGCTACTTTTGTGAATCATGCAACACTCTTGGGATTGAAGCGCCCTTCCCGAATTGATTTAGGCTATAGATCGCCTCATTACTAGTGCATTATGATTAGAAAGGTTTAAATCATCTTGGAGTGTCCATTCTCTGAACGTCGCTTCAAACTTCTTTGCATTCTCTGAATTTCTCCAAGCTTTCACTATAGTTCTATTATTCTCAGGTTTCGTCTTCAAGATTCTTTTTCATCTTCTCATCGTCCCTGCTTGTGACTTTGCCTCGTCCCAAGCTGACTCTCACTTCGTAAGTTCTTCTCACTTCTTCTTTTTCCTTTTTTGGTTGGAATTTCTTCATATCCTATACTAAAGTTGTTCTTTTCCAATGACAAAAATAGGCAATAGGTCGATAACTAAATTTAGGAAATTCTACAACATTCCAAACTGGGTAGACATCGAATGTGCTCATGTTCCTCGTAATGTCAGAGACATTGAGGATGATCAATGGATACATGTTCTCTTGTTATCACAAGTGGATTACTTTTCCCCCAAATAACTTGTTTTTGCACTTTTTTGGTTACTTCAATATAGTTTCTGCACAGTGTTCGCCCAATATTTGGAAAATTCTCAATGGTGTGTATAAAATTAATCAGTTCTATGGCACCAATCTAGGGCTTGCTAAAATTTGCTTCTGCTACTCTTTTTCTCGAACAAGATCTGGTCTTCTTTACCTCAAGGCTAGGAGTCTTGATAGGATATTGGTAGTAAATCTACCTAATTCCCACAAGGACTACTAGCATGAGGGGTTTATTGCCATAAATTGGCAGTTCCCTACCCATACTGAAGGGTTGAGGTCAGGGAGATTTAAGATTTCCTTTTATGGAGAGGAATACATAGGTAGGCATAGTTAATAATTTTCTCATTGATCCTCTATTCATGCATGTTTTTTCTCATATCTTTCTCCCTTTCTATTTTTAGCGAAAACAAAGAACTCGGAAATAGATCTTTGCAAGATTCGGGCTACCGAACTGATTAAAGCCTGGAAAATCAGGGAACTTTTAACTGATGGTGAACATCCTCGATCAGCGGTGTTCCTTTTTTAATACAAGAACGTTGGGTCCAGTTTTATTGCGCGACCTGTGGATAGCATTCCTGAGCTAGACATCTCAGAAGAGGTTACCGCCGACCCAATCTAATTGGACGAAGAGGAGAGCAGCTCTGGTGAGGAGAGCGAGGGTGCTAACAGGGGCGATTCTGAAGGTAATTCCAGTGAGGAGAGCTCTGGAAGTGAAGAATCTTCCAGCTCGAAAGAGGGTTCAGAGGTTCAGGAGTCTCCGGGTGAATCAAGGAGCTCCAGCGAGGAAGACATGGCTCCTCCTAAGAAGAATTTGATTCGAGGTGATGATGAAGACGATACACTTCTCTCTCGCCAGTTAAAGAAGAAAAAATCTCGTAGCGGGGATGTTGCCACTGGTTTTCAGTCTGCTGCACATGAGCAGAAAAAGAAGAAGAAGAAGGAGAAGGGGCTGGTGAGAGAGAGGGAGAGGAAGATGAGAAGAAGAAGATGAAGGAGAGGAAGAGAGTTGAGAGGGAGAGGAAAGAGAGAGAAGAAGAAAAGAGAAGAGTAGGGGTGAGGACAAAAGTGGGGAATTCTCTGGTGCCCGTATCTACTTTGCCCGAGGGGGCTTTTATTGCCTTCTCCTCTCAATTGGCTCCTACGGTGCTCAAAAGAGTAGTTTTGACGGAGGATCATCAAAAGGCGACAGGGACAGACCAGTTAGCTTTGAAGGCGAGTCAGAGGCTAGCCTTGGTAAGTCTTCCTTTACTTTTCTATTCTTGTAAAATCATGTTCAATACTTCTCTTGCTAATATTTCTCTTTTCTGAAGTTTGTGACCGATTTTGATATCCTCTACTAAAGTCGTGACGAGCTGGTGAGGAGGAATGCTGAGCTGGAAAGCAAAAATGTCAAGCTGGAGACCATTTTAAAGACTGCCAATTTTACCAAGAAGTTTTCTGATCTTTTCCTGACTGAAGCCAATCGAGCAAAGGAGGCTACGAGCAAGGAGTTCGAGGAGTTAAGGCAATCCTACAACTTGGTCTGTATGAGCAAGCTGGCTATTATGGAGGAGAGTAAGGTTCTCGCGAGAAAGGTGAAAAAGGTGGAATTGGAGGCCGCTACCCTTAAGGAGAGCTCAAACAATTCCGGACGGGCCGCTGCGTATGAGGATGCTGATGTTCAGATTGGCTATATTAGCCGTCTTAATTTCAAGAAGGGTTGGAACAATGCTCTTCTGACGGTCGAGATGGATATCGATTCCCCACTCTTTGACGAGCACGATCCTGGCCCTAAGCCTGTTGCGTATGAGGCACCTTCTCCCTCTATCAATGAAGGTGTTCCTACTGTCCAGACCTCTCCTACTCCTTCTGACCAGGGGACAGTGATCGCTCAGCCTGAGGGAGGCGTTCGCGCTGCCGCGAATAAGGTAAAGTAACCAGCGATCTCAGAACAAACTGAGGTTGCCAGCTAGCCTCCTTTAGGGAACTCTTTGTATTTTTCACTTTTATTGTTCTTTTCTTTTGATGATGTACTATGAACCCTTTCTTAATGAAATGAAAAATTATTCCCCTCTGCGTACTGATTTCATTATTCAATGCTTGTATGGTCTGTAGTTGATTGATGTTGATGAGTATATACCTACTACTTATCAACTATGAAGGATTCTTGATCCTAATTCTAGTAATCAAGTTAACCAAGACTTTGTAAGAATTTGGATGTCCCTTAGGTCGAGGAACCCAAGCTTTAAAGAACAGGCGATGCTTATTGTCAGACTGAAAGATAGGCTTCAGGAGATGGAAGATGTTCGGGCTTCCATTTAAGAGGAAGTGAATGCTTTGAGGGCTAAACTTCTGGATGCCTCCAAGATCAATCAAGTTGGAGAAATAAGAGAATGATGCTCGGAGGAGAGAGGTTTTGTGACTTAGAGCATGTGCCGAGCAATGCTCTTCAAGTTTTGCGGGGTTCCTCTACTGGTCCGCGAGCTGGTACAGATGACAGGGGTTCGACTAGGGAGATTGACGAGCTTCGAGGAGATGTTCACTGAGCATACGTGATAGCCACCAAGTCCAAAGAGATGTTACCCTACTGAGGCATCTATTCAAGAAAAGTCCTCGACGAGTGTGGGCTGATGGCTATGATCAGGGTTGAACCGATGCTCCGATGAGGTTGGAAGAGGTTGAAGAGCTATCTTTTATTAGGGTATGGTTGAATGATCTCAGGCTGGTGAAGGTCCCCAGGAACTCAATACTCTCGTATCATCATGAAATCTCCCCTTCAACTCTGATACCTAACCCCTTCAGGAGGGATGACCAATGGGTCCCCATAGATGCTATCCCCAGGCAGCTACTGGAGCCAGATGTAAATAAAGTCGAGGAGGAGTTAACTCCTCACCCAGACAATGGTCGAAGAGCTCAAGTATATGATTACCTTGCTCGGAGGCCTAATCTTCAGTAGGATCTATTTAATTCGACCAATGTAACTCTTCATAAATGTAGTGAAGCAATAAAATAATTATGTTTTGGACTATTTGCCGACTAAATATGTGTTGTGTATTGTCCACTTCATTGATTTCTTGTTTGATTATCTTGGGATTTTCTTAGCCGACTAGAGTTGTTTTATTGCGTGAGTATCCTCCCAGTCTAGTATGCTTATAAGATACCATTCTGCCTTACTTTACATTTTAGGTCATGTCGTCACACTACCTTAGGCTGAAGTGTGGAAATGGCGAGGAAACACCTGGTGTTGGATGTTCTATCCGAGCAGGGTTTGTTTTAGCCAAACATCGTTTGGCAACCAATTTCGAGTTGGCCGAGTTGCCTAAGGGTCCCCTGTAGGGCTTCATATATTTCCAGGGGAAATGCTAAGAGGTTGTTCATGTTAAATGATGAGAACCTGAGGAGGGTAATACCCTGCTTATATATGTTAAGATGAGAGACTCTCACTTGGAAAAGGTGCACAAGTTATAAAGTTTCTGAAAGAATCAACACTTCAAAGAATGCCACTGCCAAACAGTCTTTTATTAATCAGAAAAGAATTATAAATTTCGACGTTGTAATAAAATATTAAAACATAAAACTAGAAGTAGAATTTCTTTAAATTGGTTGCGTTCCAAGCTCGAGGTATCTCCTTGCCCTCCAGCGTTTCTAAGTGAGAGGCTCCTAGCAGGTTGTCCCTTATCACCTTGAATGGTCCCTCCCAGTTTGGTCCTAGCTTGCCATCTGATGGTTTTACTGCGCTGCCAAGAACTTTCCTTAGGACGTAGTCCCCAACTTGGAATGCTCTTTGATTGACCTTCTTGTTGTAGTTATTTGTTAGATATTGATTGATTAAGGGTGAAAAGTAGCGTCGCGTCAGAACGCTAATCGTTTTTTTCTGTTCACCGCCTTAATACAAAAAACCTAAATTATGACTCCACTTGCGATACAAGTATAGCGGTAAGTCGGGTATCGAAAATCCACAGAGATGAGTTGCTAGAATTTATAGGATTTAATACTCCTAAAATAAAAGTGTAAATGGTTATAGGTTGGAAATAAAGAAAAGGGAAAAATTAAGAAGTTAAGTCTAAACTAGAATTAATAAAACAAGAGTCGGGATCGTGTCCCCACCATGGGCTAAACAACTAATAATTAGAATTTCGGTTCGAAAACATTTAATCGAGCATTTTCAATTAAGTATAAACATCACACAATAAGGAATTTAACCCAAAGTTGCGAGATTAAACATTTAATAAAAAATAGTCACACGCGGATTAAATTCGGATTATCGTTATAAACACTAACGTTGCGTGACAAAGAAAGTTAAACACATAATAATCTGACTTTAATACCCGAGGTTTCAATTAAACGCAATTTTCCCCAAAAACTAACTTTCGGAGCTCGACGCCCATTAATGGCGAAAACGCTGTCCCAACCCATAAAACTACTCACTACACATGATTAAACTAAGTAAAATAACTACTTACCAAAGAAAACAAGAATTAAACTACCAACAACTAATAAATCAAAGCAATAAATCAAGAGAACAAAGCTTAAACAAAGAATAGCAAATAATATAAATTGAGGGGAAGATGAATAGTAACTTACACAACCCAAATGGTGTCAACCCTAGAAGAGATAAGCCAAACCCATAAATCCCCTCCCCTCTAACCTAAAATGAAATATATCTCCAAAGAAAAGCCTACAACATTTTATTTATACCCCAAAATAAACCCCCAACAAAACCAAGCCAAAAAAACCCAAAATAAGTCAATTTTTGTCCATATATGATGGGACCGGTCCACCTCTATTTTGGGACCGGTCGACTGCACGTTTGGAATTTGCCCTGGGCTGTTGACAACCCCCTTTTTCTCTCCGAACCAATTTTGATGCGTTGCACGGAAACAGCTATAACTCCCTCATACGGAATTGAAATAAGGTGTGGTCAGAACCGAAGCGAAGATAATTCAATTATCTACATGATTAGGTTTTGAACCCCTCCAAATTATGCAGTATGAAATTACCAAAATGCCCTTGAAATAGAAGAAAATACCGAAACCTTCCGAAAATGGGCATAACTTCCACATACGGAGTCAGAATGAGGCATGGTCAGTGGCCACGGAAAGATAATTTGATGATCTACATGTTGGTAAATTCATTAAATAAAAAATAGTGAGTTTGAAAAGACCAAATTGGCCTTGAAGTAGCATTCGATGATGAAACTTCTCCGAAATGCCACCGAACCTCACTTTTAGCGTTCCAATACCTACAAAAGCACAAATAACCCCTGCAAAGCATGTATATATCAAAATCCAAGATTGTCTGGTTAATGAACATAATTATAGGCATTTAGGATCGTAAAAGTGCTAGAATGCATAAGGATAACGGGCGGAAATATGCTATATTCGATACGAATCACACCCCCTAACTTAAACATTGCTAGTCCATAGTGATGAAACAAACAAAACTAGTCCAGAGAAGGAAATACAAAATGCATAAATGCATCGAAATATAATTTCCACTTTCGTAGGGAACACGATTGCATTTAGCATATGCAATAAGCCTTTAAACCCCTAGGTTACCCTAGTGGACGAGTGTCGTCTCGTGAGGGTTTTTTGGGATGATACCCACAAACATCACATGGTTTCCTCAAATATGCCCAAACCAACATGCGACAAGCCCAACAAAAGTGAAAAAGATTCCATATGCATTATTAGCAAAGTGAATGCATTCACATAAAAGTCCGAATCATTAACATTATAGAATGCACCTCATAGCATTGAAACCTTAAAATGTGGGAGGGGAGCGAGCACATGCAAAGTGTGATTTGGCAAAAACTTATATAAACCGGATAAACGTTAAAGCAAGCATATATTCAATCCTCACGGGCATTACGCTCATCAAGCAAATTCACTCGAAACAGGGAGGTAACACACGGGACATGCAGGCATAAGGAGTAAATGTAAATGGAAACTAGGCCGCACACATGTCACAGATGAAGAATGCTACATATAAAATGAAAAATGTAATCTCAATGAAAGGATACCGTTCATTAAAGGGGTTAAAATATATTTTCACAGATTATCATAACTATTTAAACCTTTGAATTACATCTACTTAAGATCACATAGGACTTTAATAGGGTTATAATGTAGGTATGGCTAGGGTATGAAATGAAATGAATGTATGTACGGATTCAAAGTGTTCGGGATGAAAACTCGGGATAATGGGAAAATGCGGGCAATATCAAAATTGGAAAAAGAGTTCCAAAACGGCATTAGATAAATCATCGGGGAGAGTAATCAAATCTTATTGAACTATATACAACATTTCCAACTTTCTTTTTTTTTCTTTTCTTATTTTTCTCATGTTTCTCTTTTGTTTTCTTTTGTTTTCTACTTTCTATTTTTCTTCACTTTTTTCACTACTTTCTTTTCTTTACTTATCAAACTCTCATATGCCTAAATTGCAACCGACATCATAACAACAACATTCAATCCCAAGTAACAAACCAACCAAAGGTATGGAAAGTGTATGTATGGGCTAAAACTCCAATTTAGAGTTGGTTATGGAAATGGGGTTATGAAACGAAAGGCTATATTTAGGCTCAAAGGGGTTAACGAGGGTAAACATATAAGGGTGAGGTCAAGGCTAATATGGGTGATGTAACAAAGAATGCCTATGATCATTTCACAAAGTTTACGCAATTCTCGAATCGAAACAATATATGAAAATCATGATCAAGTAACACATTTCAAGTATGAACTCAATTAATGAACGATCAAATGAAAGAATAGAGAGATTACCAATGACTGTAACGTTTTCAATGAGAAAAGAATAGTGTATACACTCACAAATGACGAAAGGTACAAAGCTTACTCGGTGTAAGTATATACAATGCAACAAAAGTATACCGAGTTATAAAAATCTTAAACCAAATCAATATAACAAGAATAGTGCATGTGCTCGTGGGATTAAAGTTTAATTCATGAAGTTATTCATAATATCAATAATTGAGACTAAAGTCTAATAACTTCTAAAATCGAGAACATGCATCATTGAGTTGTCAATTGGATCGGGCAATTATTGAAATTTATCATCGAAAACAAGGGCAAAAAGCCTAAAAAAGGAGGAAAAAAAAGAAAATCTTTTTGAAATTTTTGATTTTCTAAGAAAAGCATACTAAATAACTAACATGTGAGCAAAAACATGGACTAAGTAAAGAAATGGATAGAATATCCCACACCTCCTAACTTAAAACTTGACATTGTCCTCAATCTTAATTAAGAACCAAGTTAAAGAGAGGAAAAGAGTGATATTACCCAAAATTGGAGCGATCCCCATAAGAACAAGTCCAAAGAATCTACAAAACAAGTTAGTACCGAGCATAGCAAAAACAAATAACAAAAAGTTAACTAATTACACTAGACTAAATTAAAAAGAAAAGAAAAATAAAAAGAAAGAAAGAATAAAAAACTAACTATATACAACCTACTATTTAGACTCCACACTAACTGTACACTAGACGTTTAAATAGATGAGGGTCCACTGTGAAAATTATTTGACTTTGGAGGATAACCGGTGTACCCTCACATACAAGCATGCCCTCCGAAAAATATGAATTTCGTTTGAACAATGGAAGGCATGTGTAAGGAGGATGAAATGAACTATTGCCAATTAAAAGTTTTGGAGGGACGATGGGGGGTTTGGATTGCACGGGTGACAAAAACAAGTGGGGACCGAGAAAAGCCAAATATCCTCCCAATGATTTTGAAATTGGAATGGGAGGCGGCGCACACAAAGGCAAAGATGTCATCGTGGAGGGTGACTCGAGCAAGTACTCCTCATCAGCGATAGGGTTTAAAACATTAAAGTTTGAAACCGAATCATCGGGTACTTGTTCCAGTGGCATAATAGAGAATGAAAATGGGGATGAAAGAAATTCAAACTCATGAGATGAATCATCATCGCATGAAGTTGTAATTTCAAAGGAAATAATATCATTTTCAATGAAATGTTCTTCTTTGGGGGACAAAGAAGAAATCATTTCATTGCAAAAATATATTACATCATTATCATCCCCACTTTTAATATCTATTACGCAATGGGCAAAGTCTAGAATGGCTTGTTCGAAAGTAGGCACAAGTACCTCATTTGGTTCAAAACATTCGTCGACCTCGAAAGTCTCAGAAGCAAAATTATCGTCGGACTCAAAATATAAATCCAACTCATGTTCCCAACAACGATTTTCTTCCCGATAACGAGTTTCACGTTTCTCATTCTCATACATACGCAAACCCTCCCCGAATGTCATGGGTCGAGGTGCGGGTGCATAACAATGGGAACTTTGAAACTTACCATCGGACTTAAAAGAAAACTCATTATTATAGAAATTTTGAAAACTATTCGAATTCATTTCAAAATTCCTATTATAAGGAGGTAAAGGCCCAAAATCATTATCATCATCATCATCAAAATTCCAATAACCTAAGTTTTGACTTTCGTTAGACTCGCCCAAAGTCATGTTTGAATTTGTTACACTTTGGAATGCAAAGTATTCACCGAAAGTCATAGGTTTGAGAGAATTTTGAGAATTATAACAAGGATTACCGAAAGAATTGGAATAAGACATGCTTACCCCAAAAATGGCTCGAAGTGGCAGATTTCACAAAGTAAGTGCGCACGAAAAGAATTCGAGCGTTTCTAAGTGCTCAAATAAGGAAGTCCCGCAAAATATTAGCAAATAATACAAATAGAAAGAAAATAATATGGAATACTAAATCAAATAAAGTCTAAAACAAACTCATCCCCGGCAACGGCTCTATTTTGATTAAGCTTGAAAAGTAGCGTCGCGTCAGAATGCTAATCGTTGTTTTCTGTTCACCGCCTTAATACAAAAAACATAAATTACGACTGCACTTACGATACAAGTATAGCGGTAAGTCGGGTATCGAAAATCCACAGAGACGAGTTGCTAGAATTTATACGATTTAATACTTCTAAAATAAAAGTGTAAATGGTGATAGGTTGGAAATAAAGAAAAGGGAAAAATTAAGAAGTTAAGTCTAAACTAGAATTAATAAAACGAGAGTCGGGATCGTGTCCCCACCATGGGCTAAACAACTAATAATTAGAATTTCGGTTCGAAAACATTTAATCGAGCATTTTTAATTAAGTATAAACATCACACAGTAAGGAATTTAACCCAAAGTTGCGAGATTAAACATTTAATCAAAAATGGTCACACGCGGATTAAATTTGGATCATCGTTCTAAACACTAACGTTGCGTGACAAAGAAAGTTAAACGCATAATAATCCGACTTTAATACCCGAGGTTTCAATTAAACGCAATTTTCCCCAAAACCTAACTTTCGGAGCTCGACGACCATTAATGGCGAAAACGCAAACCCAACCAAAATTACTCACTACTCATGATTAAACTAAGTAAAATAACTAATTACGTAAGAAAACAAAAATTAAACTACCAACAACTAATAAATCATAGCAATAAATCAAGAGAACAAAGCTTAAACAAAGAATAACAAATAATATAAATGGAGGGGAAGATGAATAGTAACTTACACAATCCAAATGGTGTCAACCCTAGGAGAGATAAGCCAAACCCATAAATCCCCTCCTCTCTAACCTAAAATAAGATATATCTCCAAAGAAAATCCTACAACATTTTATTTATACCCCAAAATAAACCCCCAACAAAACCAAGCCAAAAAAACCCAAAATAAGTCAATTTTCGTCCATATATGATGGGACCGGTCGACCACACTTTTGGAATTTGCCTTGGGCTGTTGACAACCCCCTTTTCCTCTCCGAACCAATTTTGATGCGTTGCGCAGAAACAACTATAACTCCCTCATACGGAATCGAAATGAGGTGTGGTCGGAACCGAACCGAAGCTAATTCAATTATCTACATGATTCGGTTTTGAACCCCTCCAAATTATGCAGTATGAAATTACCAAAATGCCCTTGAAATAGAAGAAAATACCGAAACCTTTCGAAAATGGGCATAACTTCGACATACGGAGTCAGAATGAGGCATGGTTGGTGGCCATGGAAAGATAATTTGATGATCTACATGTTGGTAACTTCATTCCATAAAAAATAGTGAGTTTGAAAAGATCAAATTTCCCTTGAAGTAGCATTCGACGAGGAAACTTCTCCGAAATGCCACCGATCCTCACTTTTAGCGTTCCAATACCTACAAAAGCATAAATAACCCCTGTAAAGCATGTATATATCCAAATCCAAGATTGTCTAGTTAATGAACATAATTATAGGCATTTAGGACTGTAAAAGTGCTAGAATGCATAAAGATAACGAGCGAAAATATGCAATATTCGATACGAATCACACCCCCTAACTTAAACATTGCTAGTCCCTAGTGATGAAACAAACAAAACTAGTCCAGAGAAGGAAATACAAAATGCACATATGCATCGAAATATAATTGCCACTTTCATAGGGAACACGATTGCATTTAGCATATGCAATATGCCTTTAAACCCCTAGGTTACCCTAGTGGACGAGTGTCATCTGATGAGGGTTTTCTGGGATGATACCCACAAACATCACATGGTTTCCTCAAAATATTCCCAAACCAACATGCAACAAGCCCAATAAAAGTGAAAAAGATTTCATATGCATTATTATCAAAGTGAATGAATTCACACAAAAGTCATAATCATTAACATTATAGAATGCACCTTGTAGAATTGAAACCTTAAAATGTGGGAGGGGAGCGAGCACATACAAAGTGTGATTTGGCAAAAACTTATATAAACCGGATAAACGTTAAAGAAAGCATATATTCAATCCTCACGGGCATTACGCTCATCAAGCGAATTCACTCGAAACAGGGAGGTAACACACGGGACATGCGGGCATAAGGAGTAAATGTAAATGGAAACTAGGACGCACACATGTCACAGATGAAGAATGCTACATATAAAATGAAAAATGTAATCTCAATGAAAGGATACCGCTCATTAAAGTGGGCAAAATGTATTTTCACAGATTATCATAACTATTTAAACCTTTGAATTACATCTACTTAAGATAACATAGGACTTTAATAGGGTTATAATGTAGGTATGGCTAGGGTATGAAATGAAAGGAATGTATGTACGGATTCAAAGTGTTCGGGATGAAAACTCGGGATAATGGGAAAATGCGGGCAATATCAAAATTGGAAAAAGAGTTCCAAAATGGCATTAGATATATCATTGGGGAGAGTAATCAAATCTTATTGAACTTTATACAACATTTCCAACTTTCTTTTTTTTTTCTTTTCTTATTTTTCTCATTTTTCTCTTTTGTTTTCTTTTCTTTTGTTTTCTACTTTCTATTTTTCTTCACTTTTTTCACTACTTTCTTTTCTTTACTAATCAAACTCTCATATGCCTAAATTGCAACCGACATCATAACAACAACATTCAATCCCATGTAACAAACCAACCAAAGGTATGGAAAGTGTATGTATGGGCTAAAACTCCAATTTAGAGTTGGTTATGGAAATGGGGTTATGAAACGAAAGGCTATATTTAGGCTCAAAGGGGTTAACGAGGGTAAACATATAAGGGTGAGGTCAAGGCTAATATGGGTGATGTAACAAAGAATGCCTATGATCATTTCACAAAGTTTACGCAATTCTCGAATCGAAACAATATATGAAAATCATGATCAAGTAACACATTTCAAGTATGAACTCAGTTAATGAACGATCAAATGAAAGAATAGAGAGATTACCAACGACTGTAACATTTTCAATGAGAAAAGAATAGTGTATACACTCACAAATGACGAAAGGTACAAAGCTTACTCGGTGTAAATATATACAATGCAACAAAAGTATACCGAGTTATAAAAATCTTAAACCAAATCAATATAACAAGAATAGTGCATGTTCTCATGGGATTAAAGTTTAATTCATGAAGTTATTCATAATATCAATAATTGAGACTAAAGTCTAATAACTTCTAAAATCGAGAACATGCATCATTGAGTTGTCAATTGGATCGGGCAATTATTGAAATTTATCATCAGAAACAAGGGCAAAAAGTCTTAAAAAGGAGGAAAAAAAAGAAAATATGTTTGAAATTTTTGATTTTCTAAGAAAAGCATACTAAATAACAAACATGTGAGCAAAAACATGGACTAGATAAAGAAATGGATAGAATATCCCACACCCCCTAACTTAAAACTTGACATTGTCCTCAATGTTAATTAAGAACCAAGTTAAAGAGAGGAAAAGAGTGATATTACCCAAAATTGGAGCGATCCCCATAAGAACAAGTCCAAAGAATCTACAAAACAAGTTAGTACCGAGCATAGCAAAAACAAATAACAAAAAGTTAACTAATTACACTAGACTAAATTAAAAAGAAAAGAAAAATAAAAAGAAAGAAAGAATAAAAAACTAACTATATACAACCTACTATTTAGACTCCACACTAACTGTACACTTGAAATTTAAATAGATGAGGGTCCACCGTGAAAATGATTTGACTTTGGAGGATAACCGGTGTACCCTCACATACAAGCATGTCCTCCGAAAAATTTGAATTCCGTTTGAACAACGGAAGGCATGTGTAAGGCGGAAGAAATGAACTATTGCCAATTAAAAGTTTTGGAGGGACGATGGGGGGTTTGGATTGCACGGGTGACAAAAACAAGTTGGGACCGAGAAAAGCCAAATATCCTCCCAATGATTTTGAAATTGGAATGGGAGGCGGCGCACACAAAGGCAAAGATGTCATCGTGGAGGGCGACTCGAGCAAGTACTCCTCATCGGCGATAGGGTTTAAAACATTAAAGTTTGAAACCGAATCATCGGGTACTTGTTCCAGTGGCATAATAGAGAATGAAAATGGGGATGAAAGAAATTCAAACTCATGAGATGAATCATCATCGCATGAAGTTGTAATTTCAAAGGAAATAATATCATTTTTAATGAAATGTTCTTCTTTGGGGGACAAAGAAGAAATCATTTCATTGCAAAAATATATTACATCATTATCATCCCCACTTTCAATATCTATTACGCAATGGGCAAAGTCTAGAATGGCTTGTTCGAAAGTAGGCACAAGTACCTCATTTGGTTCAAAACATTCGTCGACCTCGAAAGTCTCAGAAGCAAAATCGTCGTCAGACTCAAAATATAAATCCAACTCATGTTCCCAACAACGATTTTCTTCCCGATAACGAGTTTCACGTTTCTCATTCTCATACATACGCAAACCCTCCCCGAATGTCATGGGTCGAGGTGCGGATGCATAAAAATGGGAACTTTGAAAATTACCATCGGACTTAAACGAAAACTCATTATTATAGGAATTTTGAAAACTATTCGAATTCGTTTCAAAATTCCTATTATAAGGAGGTAAAGGACCAAAATCATTATCATCATCATCATCATCAAAATTCCAATAACCTAAGTTTTGACTTTCGTTAGACTCGCCCAAAGTCATGTTTGAATTTGTTACACTTTGGAATGCAAAGTATTCACCGAAAGTCATAGGTTTGCCAGAATTTTGAGAATTATAACAAGGATTACCGAATGAATTGGAATAAGACATGCTTACCCCAAAAATGGCTCGAAGTGGCAGATTTCACAAAGTAAGTGCGCGCGAAAAGAATTCGAGCGTTTCTAAGTGCTCAAATAAGGAAGTCCTGCAAAATATTAACAAATAATACAAATAGAAAGAAAATAATATGAAATACTAAATCAAATAAAGTCTAAAACAAACTCATCCCCGACAACGGCTCCATTTTTATTAAGCTTGAAAAGTAGCGTCGCGTCAGAATGCTAATCGTTGTTTTCTGTTCACTGCGTTAATACAAAAAATATAAATTACGACTGCACTTACGATACGAGTATAGTGGTAAGTCGAGTATCGAAAATCCACAAAGACGAGTTGCTAGAATTTATACGATTTAATACTCCTAAAATAAAAGTGTAAATGGTGATAGGTTGGAAATAAAGAAAAGGGAAAAATTAAGAAGTTAAGTCTAAACTAGAATTAATAAAACGAGAGTCGGGATCGTGTCCCCACCATGGGCTAAACAACTAATAATTAGAATTTCGGTTCGAAAACATTTAATCAAGCATTTTCAATTAAGTATAAACATCACACAGTAAGGAATTTAACCCAAAGTTGCGAGATTAAACATTTAATCAAAAATGGTCACACGCGGATTAAATTCGGATCATCGTTCTAAACACTAACGCTGCGTGACAAAGAAAGTTAAACGCATAATAATCCGACTTTAATACCCGAGGTTTCAATTAAACGCAATTTTCCCCAAAACCTAACTTTCGGAGCTCGACGCCCATTAATGGCGAAAACGCAAACCCAACCAAAATTACTCACTACACATGATTAAACTAAGTAAAATAACTAATTACGAAAGAAAACAAAAATTAAACTACTAACAACTAATAAATCATAGCAATAAATCAAGAGAACAAAGCTTAAACAAAGAATAACAAATAATATAAATGGAGGGGAAGATGAATAGTAACTTACACAACCCAAATGGTGTCAACCCTAGGAGACATAAGACAAACCCATAAATCCCCTCCTCTCTAACCTAAAATAAGATATATCTCCAAAGAATGGCCTACAACATTTTATTTATACCCCAAAATAAACCCCCAACAAAACCAAGCCAAAAAAACCCAAAATAAGTCAATTTTCGTCCATATATGATGGGACCGGTCGACCACACTTTTGGAATTTGCCTTGGGCTGTTGACAACCCCCTTTTCCTCTCCGAACCAATTTTGATGCGTTGCGCAGAAACAACTATAACTCCCTCATACGGAATCGAAATGAGGTGTGGTCGGAACCGAACCGAAGCTAATTCAATTATCTACATGATTCGGTTTTGAACCCCTCCAAATTATGCAGTATGAAATTACCAAAATGCCCTTGAAATAGAAGAAAATACCGAAACCTTTCGAAAATGGGCATAACTTCGACATACGGAGTCAGAATGAGGCATGGTTGGTGGCCACGGAAAGATAATTTGATGATCTACATGTTGGTAACTTCATTCCATAAAAAATAGTGAGTTTGAAAAGACCAAATTTCCCTTGAAGTAGCATTCGACGAGGAAACTTCTCCGAAATGCCACCGATCCTCACTTTTAGCGTTCCAATACCTACAAAAGCATAAATAACCCCTGTAAAGCATGTATATATCCAAATCCAAGATTGTCTAGTTAATGAACATAATTATAGGCATTTAGGACTGTAAAAGTGCTAGAATGCATAAAGATAACGAGCGAAAATATGCAATATTCGATACGAATCACACCCCCTAACTTAAACATTGCTAGTCCCTAGTGATGAAACAAACAAAACTAGTCCAGAGAAGGAAATACAAAATGCACATATGCATCGAAATATAATTGCCACTTTCATAGGGAACACGATTGCATTTAGCATATGCAATATGCCTTTAAACCCCTAGGTTACCCTAGTGGACGAGTGTCATCTGATGAGGGTTTTCTGGGATGATACCCACAAACATCACATGGTTTCCTCAAAACTGAATAAACGTTAAAGCAAGAATATATTCAATCCTCACAGGCATTACGCTCATCAAGCGAATTCACTCGAAACAGGGAGGTAACACACGGGACATGCGGGCATAAGGAATAAATGTAAATGGAAACTAGGCCGCACACATGTCACAGATGAAGAACGCTATATACAAAATGAAAAATGTAATTTCAATGAAAGGGGTCCCCATGATGTCCATTCCCCATTGAGCAAAAGGACAGGGACTAGTAAGTGATTTTAGGTCGTTGGAGGGTTTGTGAACTATATGAACGTGTAGTTGACATTTTTCGCACTTGCGAGCATATATCCCAGAACCTTTCTGCATGTACGACCACCACTAGCCTTCCTTCATTGCTCGAAAAGATAGAAACCTGTCCCCAATATGCCTCCCATAGATTCCCTCATAGAGCTCGTGCAGAACTTACTCGACGTCCTTTGGGTGAACGAATTGGAGGTAAGGACCGACGAAAGATCTCTTATATAGTTTACCTTTAGGAGATAAGTGAAAGCGAGCATCTTCGACTCTTATCTGATGAGCGACCTTCTTATCGTCTAGTAAGGCACCATCTTTCAAATAATCCCTTCGGGGGTCCATCCAACTGGGGGCTGGTTCAATCTGGATAGCGTGACCTGTGTCTCTCAACTCATCGCTCTAGTTAATGCTCGACTGGGCGAGGAAGTCGATCAAAATTATTCTCTTCAAGTCAGAATTAATCACTGAGCTTAAGGCCGCTAGGGCATCAGCATGATTATTTTATCCTCTAGGAAACTGTTGGACGCTGACTTGTTCGAGGTTAGATATTAATTTCTTTACCATGAAGAGGTATGCCGCCATTCTCTCATCCCTTGCATTGAAGTCTCTGTTTATCTGATTGGAGACCAGTTGTGAGTCACCGAACACCTGGATTTTCTTTGCCCCCAATGCTTGCGCCTTCTGCAGGCCTGCTATTAATGCTTCATATTCTGCTTCATTGTTGGAGGCTTCAAATCCAATCTTGATTCCTTATTCGAGGATTATATCTTCGGGGGTAACCAGCATAATTCCCACTCCTACCCCTTTGGAGTTGGAGGCTTCCTCAATGAAAAGTCGCCAAATACCCTGCGCCAAGTGATCTTCCCTTTGACCAACGGGTTGAAGTTAGTCGTGAGGATTTTCTCCTATAAATTCTATGATGAAGTCGACGAGGACATGTCCCTTGATTGCATTCCTTGGCTAAAACTGCATGTAAAATTGCCCGAGCTCGACTGACCACTTTGATAGTCTGCCAGACATATCTTGTTTTTGCAGGACTGCTTTGAAGGGGGTGAGATGTAAGGACAATGATAGAGTGAGCTTCGAAGTAGTGCTTCAATTTTCTTGATGCTACCACTAGTGCAAAGGCGATCTTTTCCAGTGGTAGGTATCGTTGTTCGGCGTCCAAGAGGGTCTTACTTGCATACTAGACTGGGTGATGGATTCCCATTTTTTCATATACCAGTGCAGAATGGATAGCATGGCTGGAAACTGTGAGGTATAGGTATAGGGAATCGTTATCTTAAGGTATTACGAGTAAGGATAGTGTGCTGAGATAAGCTTTGAGCTCCTCTAATGCCTTTGAGCAATTCTGGTTCCACTTCACAGTTTTGCTTTTTTTTAATAATTGGAAGAATGACTGGCATCTTTTGAATGATTTCGAGATGAACCGATTCAAGGTGACGAGCATGTATAAGAGCTTCTGTAAATCTTTTATCTTGCGGGGGACTGCACCGTATTGATTGCGTCAATCTGGTCCGAGTTGGCTTCAATGCCTCTCTCGCTAACCAAGTACTCGAGAAATTTTCCTGACTGGACACCGAAGGAAAACTTATCTGCGTTGAGCTTTATTCAGTATTTCTTGAGGATTTCGAAGGTTCTTGATAGTTTTGAGAGGTTGTCTTCTTTATACCTACTCTTGACGAGCATATCATAGATGTGGACCTCCATGGTATCTCCCATTTGGTCCTTAAACATTTTGGTGACCAACCGCTGGTAGGGTAATCCTGCATTTTTTAGCCCAAATGGCATAACTTTATAACAATACAATCCGACGGTGGTGATGAATGCTGTCTTGTCTTGATCTGGTTCGTATAGGGGGATCTGGTGGTACCTGGAGTATGTGTCTAGGAAACTCATTCTTTTATGAGCTGCTGTGGCGTCCACCAACTGGTCGATCTTCGAGAGAGGGAAATTGTCCTTAGGGCATGCCCAATTAAGGTCAGTGAAGTCAATACAAACTCTCCATTTCCCATTACTCTTTGGAACCACTACTGAGTTGGACAACCATTTAGGGAATTGAACTTCCCGTATGGATCCTTCATCCAGTAGCTTCTCCACTTCCCTCTCTACAGCCTTAGCCTTCTCGGATGCAGTTCGTCGTGATTTTTGTGCAATCGGTTTAAAATCCGGGTTGATGTGCAACCGATGACAAACCACGCTAGGATCAATCCCGGGCAGCTCGTAGGGTTCCCACACGAAAACATCCAAGTTGTTCCACAAAAGTGTTGTTAGTTCCCTCTTCTCTCGATCTGTGAGAGGGTCTCTGATCAAGAACATCCTATCTTTCTTACTGCCATCGGCTGCGACCTCCTCCAGGTTCTCAATGACCCACTCAGAGGGGAGGATCCTGGTCTCCTTCACTCTAGGTCTTCTATATTTTAGATGTTGTTTGGAAGGCATCAAACCTTCCTGTTCTTCATCTTTATCCTTGGCCTTCTCTACCTTATTCTTCAGCCTTGGGCAGATGGCTTCCATAAAGAACTTTCTTGTCATCGCCTGATCTCCATAGATCTCCATTACTCTTCGCTCAGTCACATATGTGAGTTTTTGGTGCTAGGTAGAGGGGACGACCTTCATCGCATATAGCCACCCTCTACCAAGGATGGCCTAGTTGGGCGAGTCAATGTCGACCACCAAAAACTCGATCATCTTGGAGACGCTTCCTGCCCTTACTGGCAGTACAATCTTTCCCAAAGGGATGGTAACTTTACCAGTAAAGCCGACTAGAGGGACAGTGGCTTCCTTCAAGTCAGCTACACTTAACTTTAATTTTCTGAATAGGTCAAGATACATTACTTCAGATGAGTTACCCTGGTCAACGAGCAATTTATCGACATCATTATTAGCTATCCTAAGTGTAATGATCAAGGCATCATGATGTGGGGTCGTTACTCCCACCAAATCTTCATCTGTGAACACAATGTGTTTGCTGTAGTCGACATCATCTGCTCGTCGACGCTTCCCAGTCTGTGTTTTAGCTGGATCAATTTGAAAAGCTTGCATTACTATCGTAATCTTTTTAACTTCCATCCGAGCTGAGTTTCCTTGAATGTGCTTTAGGGTTGATGCCCCATGAATCACTCTGAACTCATGGCCAGCATCCTCCTCGAGTACGTTGTCGGGCCTTGCGTCTCCATTGGCAGCATCCTTCTCTGCCTTCTTTTCCACAAATTGGTTCAGGTTCCCAATCTAGGCTAATTATTCAAGGTGAGACTTGAGATATTTTCAATGCTTAATTTTGTGTCCACCTTCCTTGTGAAAAGTGCATCTTAGCGCGTTGTTCCTCTTTGAGGGATATCCTCCCATCTTTCAGGGCCACTTAACGAATGGCTCGTAATTGATCTTTTCTAGGATCTTATAAATTCTTTCTTTAAAGACAGTGTTCACTGCCTGAAATTCTTTTGAAGCATCGTTCTTGTTTCCTCTCTTGGAGCCACTTTTGCCCTCATTTTTGCCTCCTTTCTTCGGGTTCTCAGCTTTGTCACTGCTCTTACTAGCGAACTTGGTGCGACCATTCTCCCTTACATTTAGGCGGGTCATATCCTCAACCTTGGCATATTTTTCAATGCGAGCCATTAGGTCATCAATGGTCGTGGCCTCCTTCTTAGTGGGGGACTGGTGCAAGAGGCAGGATTTGGGTAGGCCAATTTTAAAGGATGCCATAGTGACCTGTTCTGAGCAGTCCTCGACCTCATTGAAACCCTCTCAATATCTTTTTGCGTAATCTCTGAGTCTCTCCTGAGGCTTCTTCTTCATCATTAACAAGGCATCCATCCTTTTCGGATGGGAGCTGCTAGTAATTAAGCAAGTTGTGAAGAGCTCTGTCAGGGACTCAAAGCTCCTGATGGATCTGTGAGGTAGTCTTTCAAAACACTTCTGGGCTACATCATGCAAGCTCGAGGGAAAGATCCAGCACATTAATGCATCTTATGGTTTCAGAGGGTCGTGGCCTGCTTGTATTGCCTCACAAGGTCAATAGGGTTAGTCTTTCCATCGTAGATATTGAACCTGGGAATTATGAACTTCTTGGGGGCTTCTTCTTCTTCTATTTACCTTGATAAAGGGGACTTTATCTACTCTTTAGAGCTTACCTAGCTAGCCCTCTGGTCGATCTGGCACCCCGATGTGCTGGGTGCGGGTCCATTTCTCTTCGGACCAAATTTTGTATGTCATCATTTCCTCGAGATGGGATCCTATAACGGCGAGCTGGTTGTCGTTGCTTGAGCAAGTCATCATATGATCTGTGTTCCTTAATTTTTTGAGATCCACGTCTAGGACTCCTTTCTCGGTTACGATATTTGTTCGCCTGAGGGCTAGGAGTGCGATATTGACGTTGCCTGGTGCAACGATGGAGTTCTCTCTCCATTCTCTCCAATCTTCTTTTAAGATGAGCACTCTCAGCTTCTTGCTTGTGAGTGGCCTCCTCTTGCTCCTAAAGCCTAGCCTCATAGGCGTCGATTAGCCTAGAGACCAATGTGGACCTGGGTGGCCCTTGACTTTCTTCCGAGGCTTGCCGTTCTGGACGAGCCCTAGGATTTGAGCATCGATATTCAGATCTGATCCTGTGAGGGGCAAGCTGCTCTTGATTATCCCCTGGTTGAGGGGCATTGCTTTTGGGACCAGACATTCCAAATTCTTTTTGGTGAAGTCTTTCTTAAAGGAAAACAAACGCTTCCCACAGACGGCGCCAATTATGGTGACAATTAAACTCAACATAAATTATCGAGCAAAGGCAATCCCCAGAATAAGTAAACAATTTAAAGGAACAACAATCACACACAATAAAAAATATTCATGGTTTGGTAAGAAAGCCTACGTCCACGGTGGTGCTCTTAGTATTTTATGTCTGTTTACTCCGGAGAGTGTTTACAGAAAATAATACATGTCCTTTGCCCCGGGCTGACGGTTTATTATATACATGCCGTTTTTTAGAGAGTGGGGGTATTGGACTCCCCTGTGTCAGTTTATAATCCCTAGAATATCTCCTTGAAAGATTTTAGGAATTGAATAACTCATAACTGAATTAGTAGATGCGCGGGGCCTTTAGACTTTAGGCCGTGTTTAATCCCGCTACTCGTCTGGTCCAAAGTGACAAATTGAGGTACCCACACCTATTATCCCAAGTAAGGGTGATCGAGGGGGTAAGTCAGCGATGTACCTGACAGTATTCTAGCATAATCATATAGGTCATTTCCAAAGTAATCTTCTCAAGGAGCCTCAATATTCGGATCTTAAAAGGTATACTCCCACGGAGTTGAATTCGAGAAATTATATTACCTTCAATTATTTGTTCCCTCTTAGCACCATCAACAACTCCATTCCCCCGAGTTACCACCATTGGCTCCTGTAGATCAAGAGGTAGTGAAGAGAAAGGAAGTTGCTCAAACTTCTATTTCGGTCGGTACAGTTGCCAATGCCCCTAGTACCTCGAGGCCTAGGGATGATAATTCCCATGCTGCTTCAACTAGTGAAGCTATGAGGGTCACTAGTAAATCCCCAACAAATAAGATTAAGGCTACCCAGCAAGTCTCTCTAATCCAAACTCCTAATCCCAAGGTTACCCAATAAGTTAGCTTGATGTTTGACCAACTCAGGCAGACTTGGGAGAATTTTACCGAGAAGGATAGGGCTTTTATGTCAGCCCAGATGGCCCCTTGTGGATTTTCCTATGCTTCCCCAGCTATCGAAGGTAGCAAGAAAAGGAAGTTTTTTAGCCTAATCAAACTTGTGTTAGAGGAATCAGGTGAGGTGAGTGAGGAAGAATAGTCTGATGAAGATGCATCTGTTGGTGTAGGTGATGATGGTGATAATGATGATAAGGAAAGGGAAGAAGAGGAGGGGGAAAAAGAATAATAATAAGAGTTTCTTCTTGTTCGGAGGCTTAGGTTGAGAAGAATGGTTTCTTATTCTAAGCCTGCTTCACCTCCTCGAGATTGTGTGGTTTTAGAGGATGTTTTGGCTGAGGAAGAAGAGGAATATTTTTATTCCCCTTTCAAGTCTGTAACATTTTCTCTTTTCCCTTGTGATGATGACTCCTATTTGTACCCCCTTTTTATTTTTAGGTTGGTGTGCGAAGTGGTGTGCACAATAAATTTAAATAAAGTGGTCCATTGGAAGAGTCAGTTGAAGTTTTACCTTCTTCGAAAGAAGTTGTGCAAAAGAAGATAGTTTCCCCTATAGCCTCGCAGGTAACAACATATTTCCCCCTTAGGGTAGATATTTCTATTACTTCCATCGAATTCAGTAATGGCTATTCGCCGACTCTTCTTTTTTGAGCGAGCAGGCTGGTCTCGAAGTAGGTGCTCCCGATGCAAGTTCTGTTGAATCTGTACTAAAACCCTCGCTATTGTTGTTTCCTCATCCGTGGTAAGATTTTCCTCTTGTTGTTCTGAGGTTATTATGCATTTGTCTTGTTGTTCTTATTATGCTTTTTGGTCCCTCCACCCTCAATCAGGAGGTATTCGAAGTTGCTGTTGCAGGTAAGGGAGAATGGGGATGGGAGGAAGTTGCTAAAGTAGGAGGTGGTATGGTTGCCCTCCTAGAACAACGTCTGTTGATGACACCTGATTTGCCTGAGGAAGAAGACGTGGTACAGATGGCTACCCGATAATTTATTGGTGACCAGTAGCCAGAGGTATGTTTATCTTCTATGTATCTCCTTCATTTAAACTTTATTAGTTTTGCCAAGTCATATTGGTCTTAAAATCTCCCATAACCGAGGGTCAGGAGGGCCAAGTCATTTTGGACTTAAAATCTCCCATTACTGAGGGTCAGGCAGGCCAAGTTATTTTGGACTTAAAATCTCCCATAACCGAGGGTCAGGCCGATCAAGTCATTTTGGACTTAAAATCTCCCATAATCGAGGGTCGGGTGGGCTAAGTCATATTGGTCTTAAAATCTCCCACAACCAAGGGTCAGGCGAGATAAATCATTTTGGACATAAAATCTCCCATAACCGAGGGTCAAGTGGTCCAAGTCACTTTCGAATTAAAATCTCCCATAACCTAGGGTCACACGAGCTAAGCCATTTTGGACTTAAAATCTCCCATAATCGAGGGTCAGATGGGTTATATCATTTTGGACTTAAAATTTCCCATAACCGAGGGTCAGACGGGTCAAGTCATTTTGGACTTAAAATCTATGTTTGCAAGACAATTTGTGTATTTATTTCCTGAGCTGATGAGTTATCCTATTTCAGGTGGAAGTTGAGCAACATACAACATGCGACCCATGATTTAAGGATATCGCTCATGCAGTTGCGCAGACGAGGACTTTGGCTGAATTTGCATCCATGGGCAAGGCCCCTAATGTGTAGGTTCAAGGAATGGTACCCAGTGTTGATGGGATGCATGAGGTGGTTGCTTACAGTGCCCAAGATGGTGATAGTGCTTCACACACTAGACTCCCCTCTGCGAGTGATAGCATTTTTAGTATGCACCCTCTTGAGGCAGCCCCCGAAATGGTTGTAAGGTAGACCTTGATTAATTTCCCCCATATATTGACTGAAGGCCCCCATACGCTGATTGAGTAACTTTTAGCCTGATTTCCTTCAACTTTTACTCCTTGAAGCCTTCAACCTATACCTGTGATGATGGCTTGCCGACTTTTTGGGCTCTCCACTATTTTAGAGGAAATCATCAATACTCATCTGAAGTCTCTCAGCTCTTATGAAATTAAAGCGTTATTGGGGAAGTCCAGTGTGCTTATTAATGATGGGTTCTCGCTGACTTGGTTACTGAATCTACTACGCGATTTTAATAAGGTAGACCTACCTGCTCTTTATCATCGGTTGCATAGTTCTCATCGTTTGTAGGTAGCTATCTCGGAGGAACTTGTAGGCTTGGATATCGAACTAGTTATGTCCGAGCAGGAAGTGCAGGAAGCGCATGAAGTTATTTCTCGAGCAGAAGCTGAGTTCCTCAAGAAGGAGTAGAACTTATAGGATGTTCAACGGAGGAGGGAGCTCCGCTAAAAGGATATGGCTGATATAATCTCTGACCAAGTAGCCATGAGAAAATTCTTCCTCAGCATCATCATCGGCTTCTTAGCTCAGCCAACCTCCGCTTTATCATGGATGCCCCATAGCAGCCTTTGTTTAATTCCTCCTTTCAAATGTCTCACAATTTGTTGTTTTTGATCCTCTTTGGCATGTTATCACAATACTTATTTATTCAAATAAACTTTAAGGAATTTTGTTTCCTTCCTTTCTATCTTGTTTGAATTTTGGCTGATCTATTACATTAATGTAAGTCACACCATGTAAAATAAGAAAAATAACTAACACGAAAGAACATCTTTAAAGAAAATATCACTTTACACGATGTTAAATAAGTAGTCCCAATAATTTGTAAGGGGCATCCTCCTGAACAATTATTCGCAAAACATATTATAATAAATTGAACAACTGGGAAAAGATACATTCAATTTTGATAGATTTTCAGCCACTTGTTGTTTAGTTTGAATGTAACATCGTCTTCCACTTTGAATATCTCGTAGTAGCCTGAATCATGAGTTACTCGAACGATATAGGGTCCCTCTAAGTGGCTTTAAACTTTGGTAATGAGAAACACCTTATGTGCATCATGCATGCTTTTGAGATCTGGACAACTGTTTTCTATACATGTCAAAATTCCTCGCAGCATTGTCCCTATGCTCTTCCTGTGCTTCAAGTTACACATGTCGGCTACGAGGGAGCATTGCACTTTATAAGTTATAGCGGGCGGAAGGTACCTTGAGCTTAACTGGTAAAACAACTTCTTTCATAGAGAGTAAGGAAAATGTAGTATACCCCGTGGGTTTCCTCTTTGTTACATGATAGGCCCACGGTACTTTTGGGATTTTTTCATCCCATGTGCTGAGGAAACCCTCTAACATTTTTGCAAGATATTCACCAAAGTCTTGTTAGTGGCTTCTGTCTGCCTGCTGCACTTCGGGTATGATACTGTCGACTTGTGGTGGATGATGGATTACTTATCTATTAGATGGCTTACTTCACTACTCATGAAGGGAGTTACATTATTTGATGGAACACTTTTGGGATGCCGAATCGACAAATGATGTACTCTTTCATGAATCGATCCACTACCCCCGCTATGGTCCTCTTGAGTAATATGGCCTCTGCCTGCTTGGTGAAACATTCAGTGGCAACCAGTATCCAAATCTTTCCTCTGGAAGAAGGGTTTATTGCCCCTTATGTGAAATAGAAAAGGCATAGAGAGAGAATGCAAATCCACCTAAGGAGCGTGGATCATATTTTCATGTAGTTGAAAATCTTTACATTTATGAACGAACTTTGCTAAGTCTCTCTCTATTGTAGCCCAATAGTATCCCAAGGTTATGAGTTGATCGTGGAGTTTATCTCCTTCGATGTTTCCTAGCTCGTGGTCTTGCTTTAGCATTCTTCACCTTCTCCCTCCTGATGGTCCTTAGAGGCCTGTCATCATAGCCTCATCGATACAACTTCCTTTCTTGGACGAAATACCCGGGTGCTCATCTTTTCACCTTCATAGCATCTTCTTTGTCTATTGACATTACTCCATCTACTAGTAGGTCCATGTATGGCTGTCTCTAGTCTTGGGGTTGATCGATTAAGTTGCATTCTATTGCTCAATAGAATAAGCTATATTTCTCACAATCTCTTTGTATCATCACGGAGTCTTGCCTCATCGAAGTCCAAAAATAGCTTCTCGTTGGACTCTTCTGTACAAGTGGATCTCAGTGGTCTCACAACTATCTTCATGCACTTCGATTAGTCTTTTCTTGGCTTCTTCAGGTTCTGCACATCTGGATAACCATCCTACTTTATTTTTGTAATACAAGTTACCCCTGGTTATAAAATACTGCACCAGCTCAACTAGGCTCAGTGGGCCTTCACCTCTTGCTAATTTCTTGCTAATTTATCCTCTCCAATCATCCTTATCATCTATGGGCAGAATCTCCAATATGGTCGAGGGAGATGTCCTCTTTGTGATTCGAACGATTATTGACTCCCCCTTAAAGGAAACCTTTTGAGCAATGGTAGCATAAGCTTCGACATGCCGAGTCATCATTCGGGGATGTATTTTTATTTTTACCGTTTCGAACTTCCCAAGTAATTATTGTATGATTGTTAGGTAGGGCGCCAGGCTCTTGTGCTTCAAATCAAACTCACACATTACCTATTTCACCACTAAGTTGGAGTCCCCTTTTATTGTTAGGACTTGTATACACCTTCTGAGGGCCTCGAGTATCCCCAAGACCAGCGCTTTATATTTGGCTTCATTGTTTAAACATTCGAATTCTAGCTTGAAGGATAATCGAATCTCTTCACCGTTCTTTCTCAGGATGACCCCAGCTCCCCATTTCTTCTCAGCTAAGGAACCACCGAACTCCATGCTCCACAGTACTCCCCTCCCCGAGGCCACTGATGGACTTAACAGTAAACTTGGCAAGGCAGGTGGGGGAAATGTGGGCTTAACCACCATGGCGATGTTCCTCATCGCTTTAAAAAATGTTGCGAATGTACCCTCCCGAGTTTCATTGATCAAGTGACAATTATATTTGGGTAATAACCCTTCTGCACAAACTTGCAAAAGTTTATCCTCTCGCATCTCCTCTCTCACATCTAGAGAGCGCTCGTGAAACCTCCTAATATAGGTCACTACGTCTTCTCCTGGATTTTGTTTCTCGTGCGCCAGCTGCGTGAGTGTGAACTCTTCCTCGGCCAAAAAGAACTTTTGTACGAATAAAACATGTAGCTCTTCCTAAATGGCTATCTACCCGGGGTTAAGTGGAAATACCACGTGTAGTCTTTCTCTATCAGGGACTTTGAAAATTCCCTCAACCTCAGTCTTTTGTCATTGCAATGGGCCTTAAGGCTTTCATTAAAACTTTCACATTCTTTTTATAGGGTTTCCACCCTTCCCCATGAACTTCTAAAAAATTGGTGGAATATACCCAACTGGGTAGAGTTCATTGTTATATTCCTCCGGATATGGAGTATGGAAGTCATCATACACCGAAGAACTATCTCCCGCTTTAGAAACTTCTATGAACTTTAACAGTTCCTTCTTCATTTCTTCCAAGATGGATGGTGGATAGTTGGTTGGCTGCACTATTACCACTGCTGGCATCGTCGGAGCGGGTTGTGTTCTTTTCCCCGTACCACCAGTCGTGGCTTGAGCTGCTGAAGTCGTTCCCCAGTCTTTTCCCGCTAGACCCGTCATCACAGGTGGGACCGTAATGGGAGGAACATTTCCCAATGTTGGTGGAGCAATAGTAAGAACTCTTTTAAAAGTGAGCGTAACATCCCCTCATATAACGGAGAAGGTATTCCTGTTCGTGGTGTCATGAAAGAGATCACAGCCCCAAGGACTCCCAACATCGCCTAGGTCGTCGGAGTCTTAATGACCTCTGCAAACAAACCCATGAACCCCATCATTTGCATTGGGCCCATTCCTATCTGTATGCCTTTCATTTCTGTCACATTGGTAATGGACGCCCTAGGATCCGTTCGTGCTATTTTCACTCCTTCAGGAAACACGAAAAGGTCTAACTCCTCCTCACGCTGTATGGCGTCAAAATCAATACTCCTGGTGGTGTTACCCTCTGGCATCTTTTAGAAAATGAATTCCTCCCCAGTGAAGTAGCCAAATGTAAGATGTGGGTTCTTCGAATATGACTAGTATCAAGTGAGGCGTAACCCCTTATCAATATCGTGATTAATGATCAAGATAATATTTAATAATGACAATAAATACAGGTGAAAAGGGACAATGAGATTCAATATTCAGACTTGTATTGAATGATATTTCTACACTAGGGACACACTACAAGTATAATAAATAAATGGGACAAAAAGGTAACTTGGTGACAGGGACAAAGAGCAAGCACTCTGGGCACAATAAGGGCAAGGCAGGAACTTCAAGCCCAGTTAATGATCAATGATACGGGTATTAAATGGGTGTGGAAAGAATGTCCTCACAAGAGCTCTCGTGTATGAAGGAAATCGAGAAGCAGTTCTAGGTTCAGAATGTCATCGTCGTAAACTATTTAGTTGGTGTATTTATATGGAGGCAAGGTTACTTGAGTAACCTTGGTGGTATTAAATGTGAGTGACAACATTAAATGCACAAGTACCCCTTTCATTAATTTGGGAGATATTTTATTAAATGCAAGGGATATTATAATGTGGTGGGAGACTGCTTAACTAGTTTGAAGCATAATGGGCATTAACGAGGGACGTGACGTGGAAGCTTAGAGTCTTATCTTAGAATGGCTAAGAGGTCAGATTTAGTAGACTAGGCATGTCATCCTAAGGATAAACCCACTTGACAGCTATAATTTCGATTCCCTAAATGCTAGATTTTATGACATCAGAAAGTGGGTGAATAATGACCCCACGGGGCGTGTGGTCACATTTGTCAGACGAATGGTGTTTGGTTGGAGGTTGCTCACCTGATAAGTATCTTGAGTGTTTAGTCTTCTATTTGTTGGCTAAAAGCTATCATTAGGCCAAGGCTATAAGGTTGAGGTACCTTAAGGAGGTTCCCTCGAGTGAGTAGAAGTTATGATAGCTCGGTTGTAGGTAGCTCGAGCAACCATATATACTAGATGGATTTTTTCCCTAGTGCGTCAAGAGGGTTGGTTATTATATTCCTAACGTTGCCTTTCTCCCAATCCTCCAAACCATGTCCCTGCGAGGTTCCTAGGAGGAGGTTGCTCGATAGAGAATGTTAGCTCTCCCATACCCTGCCAGGCATGGTACCTCATGAGTACCGAACAACCTCTCTCACGATATAGCGTACGATAAATTACATGATAAAATACATTTTGTTTCATATTACAAACTATCGTTATTCTAGTGACTTTGATCTTCGAGTCACGTCTGAGGAGGATCTTCGAGGAAACTCCCTCGGGTAATCTTTATCTTCCTTATATATCTGTTAAGTATCAGATCAACTAAGTTAATCATTCTTTGGTGGGGACTCCCCCTACACATTTAATAACTTATAAATATAGAACACATGAGATCCATATAGACTTTTACATTACTAGAAAAACAGATCGATTAACATGTAAAAACTGTAAGGTTATCACGTGAGAGAGATTAATCTCACAACATAGGATAATTGTGTTGGATATAAATATTAAAAATAAATTACGAGTGAAGAAAGAAAATATTAAGCAACGAACTAGGTAGTGGAACTTAAAAGAGAAAAAATAGAATTATTTAAAGATAAAATATTAAATGAAGCGTCATGGAATAGCGAAGATGAGACTAACATAATTTGGGATAAAATGTCCATGTGCATTAGGACAATATAAAAAAAATCTTGGAGAATCAAAAGGAACAACCACAATCTAAAGAAACTTAGTGGTGGAATGAAAAAGTATAAAATATAGTAAAAAATCAAAAGGGAGTTCTTTAAAAGATGGCCAATAAGTAGAAACGCATAAATGTTTGAGAAATTGAAATGGTATATGTGACACCCCGCCTAATTAAATACCGGTTGATTAGAACTTTATCAAATTAAACATGATTTCCATCTGATTCATTCTTAGCATCACTGTAGAAAAACTTATTAATTACTTACCAACTAATGATTAATTAAGACGGTGTCAAAATTTTATCATTTAAATAGCCAAGTCAATAAGTACAACAGGAGACATAATAGAACTATCACAATATAAAAAACTCTGAGCATATCACAAATATATGAAACAAGTGCTAGCGGAATAAACATTGACTAAAAACAACCAAACCAAAATAAATTCGACACATATATCTAGGATCACGAATGCCTTACAGAGAATTGCAAAATATTTAAGAAACATTTCAAGGAGCTCGTCCAAGTAGGGAAACTTAAGGATCATATTAGAGAGATGAAGACAAAAGGCCATAATAAAAATCAATGCAGTTTTGAAGGTAGATGGGCGTTGATGTAAAAAAACTAGATTTGAACTAATTAATTAATCACAGATAAATATGAGTAAAGAAATAAGACAAGATATTTTTAAAGTGGTTCATCCTCAAGGAAATTTCTACGTCCACTATTTTGTATTACCGGGTATCTTGCTTTGATCATGATTATCATTGCTTACTTCGCTTACCCTGCTCAGAGGGTGTTACAATGTATTTATAGCCCTTGGGTTATCAATGTGAATAGATAGTATGCCTTTATCGAATAGGCATATACATCTATACATGGTGAGGAATGAATGTAATACAATAAACATTGAAACTGTCTGGTCGTTTGGTCTTCCTAATAAGTTTCTCGGTACTCTGAGTAGCTCAGTACACTGAGTAGCTCGGTACTTGATCTTGTGCTATGTTGCATGACATGTGTCTCCATATAATTGGTCAACATCGACTAACTAATTTTTGTATGAATAGAAGCCGCCAATGTTTCACAGTTGAAGTTGGATGTGAGGGTGTGGAACATTTTACCCAAAAAGTTGTTCGAGCATATTTCCCATGTTTTGGTTAATTACAGACCTTCAACACTTGTAAAAATTTTCTACATCAAGTAATAGTTTTGAGTGAAAAATGGCAAATTTGTAAATATTTTGAATTCTAATGACCGCTTGGGTATCTGCGTCTTTTTCCTTCGATTATCCGTCGAGAACGCAACCGTCGCTACTTTTAATTAGTTCTTTTCTCGTTTTCCAAGGCTAAATATATAAATACGATAAAGTATGATTGTCTTCTACCTTTTCCACTTTTGTTTCCAAAGTCCTTGTTTTCTCGTTTTTCTTCTTACGAACACTCTTTCTATTATCTGTCTTAGCTGACTCCTTATTCTCTTGTAAGAATTTCTTCCTTACTTCTTCTTTATTTGCTTTAGTCACCATGGTTTACTCTATTGAGTCATTGGATAAGTTTAGAACTGATTTTACGATTCCCTCCTGGGTTAATTTGAAAGAACCTTATTATCCTTGTGATTTATGTTCTTTAGCAGAGGGACACTGGTTTCCCTCCATTTTTGTAGCTGAATGTGGTTTTTCTTTCCTGCCAAATCCCTTGTGTTTGGAATTCTGCCAATATTTCGATATTGTACCTGCAAAAGTAGTTACAGATACATAGAGGGTAGTTAAGGGCATACATAGGCTGAATCAAATACATGGAACTCATCTAGGGATTCCTAAAATTATGTTTTGTTATAAATGGGTCCTCAACGACACCGCCTTGTATTTAAAAACTAGGTTTATTAACAGAGCTTTAGTGGTAAATCTCCTTGATTCTAATAGGGATTATTTTGAACATGGGGATGTGATGAAAAATTGTCAACACCCCCCATTAAATGGAAATTATGTGTACCAAGGTCCCAGGTGTCCACCTTATGGCAATGGGATAGTTTTTTATTTATTTTTAAACTAGCTTTGTTTTTTTTTGATAAAAAGTTTCATTGACTTTTGCGTTCTATGATTTTAATTTATAGTTGACAGTAAAAGAAAACCCCCAAAAGAGAGTGATATTAATATAAAAGAGTTGAAGTTTATCTGGAGTCTTCAACAATCAGTTGTTGGGGAGCGCGTGAGATCTGCTTCCTATTTGTTGAGATACAAAAACACCACTTCCTCTTTTATTGCTCGGCCTGTTATTCCATCTACTTTAGTGATTGGCCTTAAGAAAAGTCCAGCATCTCCCTCAGTTGTTGAAGAATCTTCCTCTGATTTTGGAACCTCTCTTACTTATCTGATGACGAAGAAGAGGATAATGTCTGATCTCTTTGCCAATATTGTCCCTGGTGCAGATGGGGAAGAAAAGAACAAAGAAGATACCCCAGTTCAAGGGACTAAGAAAAAGGATGATGCTCCATCTGGGGGGAAATTACACCTGTTAAGGAGGTTCTTAAGAATCCCTCTATTGTTCAAAAAGAGGTAGCACCTTTGATTGAAGAGGATGCACCTTTGAGAAGATTGAGAAGGGGTCTTGCTGAGAAGACCATTGATGTTGCTGCTCAACCTGCTGCGGTTGAAATACCTTCCTTGAGTGTTGGTCCTCCAGCATTCATTACTCTTGGTTTGGCCAGGAAATTGATCTGATCTGGAACCCTTCCTGATCATAGAGCAACTAAGACCACTACTCCTCGGGGGAAGTCTCTGATTTGGCAGCCCAACACCTTGCATCAGTAAGTGTCATTATACCTTACCATTTCAGTTCTACTTTCAATTTTCATATTCTAACTTGAGTTTCTCGATGTCTTGCAATTTTTGATGTATTTCAATAATATCTTGGAAAAGGATGAAGCTATCAAAACTGCTTCCTCTTCTAGTGAAGTAGAAGAAGCTCTTATTAGGTTATCAAAATCTTTGGAGGACTCCTAGCAAAAATATGAAGATGACAAAACTTTTTAGAGAATAAAGTCAAGGCTGCTGAGATAGTTCAATAAAAAGCTATGGATACTGATGATGCTAAGATACAGCACCACCAGATAAGTGATGATGAGCTCAAACAATAATAATAATGGCAGCCATAGAGATGTATATGTGTGTAAGTGTATAAAAAGGGATGAGTATAAGAGGAATAAGACAATGATGTATAGTGGTTCGGCTAATTAGGCCTACATCCACTGTGAGTGTGTGATCCACTAAATATGGGCACTAATGGCCTTGGATACAATGCATATAAGCTCACTCTCTCTGTATTGTGTGTACAAGTAGAGTTTTAGCTAGGGTTACAATTATCGATCCCTTTACAAGGTTGAAGATGACCAGTATATATAGGACTTGGGGGGTGTAGTGTACCCCCAAGCATGCATGGTGCATGTGAATGATGATCCATCCAATCCCCTACTGACACATAGATGTGCCACTTGCAATTAATGATGACATAATATTCCCTCACATGAGGGGATGATATTGTTATAACGGTTTAGTCCATGTGTCATAAAAGTCCCACGTGCACTGTTCCACGCATCTCCCAAGTCGCGCGCTGTGATGATGTCACCCTTAGCCTAGGATACTAGGCCGAGGATAAAGTTGGTGCTGGAATTGGGCCCGAATGGATGCGGGCCTCGTATTGTCGTCTCCTCATAGGGTCATTTGGGCCAAGCTGAGGGGTCTGTCCCTTGAAGGGTCCTGTGTGACATGGTGAGGGGTTGGCCCCTTGTAGGGTCATCTGGCCAAGCTGAGGGGTCGGCCCCTTGAAGGGTTGCTTACGCCATGGTGAGGGGTCGGCCCCTTATAGGGTCGTCTGGCCAAGATAAGGGGTCATCCCCTTGAAGGGTCGCATGGGCCATGGTGAGGGGTCAGCCCCTTGTAGGGTCATCTGTCCAAGCTGAGGGGTCGGCCCCTTGAAAGGTCGTCTGGTCCTTACTGTAACAGAGTTGTGGTCATTGGACTCATCCTGGGACTGAGCCCTCATCTGGATGGAGGACACCCTCGGCCTGGGCGAGGGTATATATGGGTATATCAATCACCCTCAGCCCTTAGCCATCGATGTTGTTAAGATGGCTGAGGGGTAATGTTGCTTTTGAATGCCAACTGCATGATTAGTTTGATGGGTGACATTTGTCAAATTGCATAGTCAGGTGTCCATCACCATTTCAGTTTCCCAGGTGTGGCGGCTGCACACTGTGTATGGGGCTTGGCGCCCTAATGATGTATTTCCTCGTGGGATGTGCACCGCCTTAATTTAAGGGCCCACAAATAATAAAGTGCTTAAATTATTTTTAAATAATCACTCTTCTTCTTCTTCTTCTCCGCGCCCAGGCATTCTCTCTCTCTCTATCTTTTTAACAGCTCCATCGCCATTTCCTGCGATTTCAACCTTTGCTTTCGAGTTTCAAGCTTTATTCCGTCGTCGCCTTCATCCTCAGGTAACTCTTCTGCCACAAATTCCTCCTTTAGCTTATATTTTTGCATGTTTCTTGGATTTAAGCTTCTTTGCATATTTTCTTGGTTGTTCATATTTTTTCGGCGTGAAATCCCGCCTTGTTTTGGTGGCCATAGGGCTGAGCATTAGGTTTTGGGTTCCTTCTGCCACCTTTCTGTACTGGTTTAGCTCTGTTTTGTGGCATTTCTTAGGTTTTTGCCTTCTCCGACGTTCTCCTCCGGCGAACTGAGTTCTTCCTGTTCTTGAGTGTTCAAATCTAAAAATACTTCATTTCTTTAAGTTTGATCTAAAAGTCAAATTTAGTCAACTGTGAACTTTTTTGTAGTTAGCCTAGACAAATTCCCTTAAGTGTTGGGTCTTCCCCTTAATTCTTAAAAGAAATTTATGATTTAGTCGAGTAATTCCCATCCCTGAGAGAGAAATTCTTTGTAGAGATTAGGCAAATATAAGAAGAGGACGAGCAAAGATGAGAGGCCGGCCCTAATTGGGTACGATCCATCTTCCCCATCCCTTTAGCCACAATATTACCATCTGAATCCTGTGGGTCGTCTTGTCATCCAGCCGATAGTGAGACATACAAGGGGGAGATGAATGAGAGAGCATCGTCACCAACAAGTGCTGGGCCTTCTGGGAGCAGAGAGACGTCCAATCCTAGTCTAAGCCAATCGGCGAGGGCATAGTACCTTCTGAGGTTGTCCCTGTAATATCCCTGTCCCCTATTGCCTTCTAGGTGGCCTTTCGAGATGGACCACCAATAGACGTTGAGGCCAAGAGATATGGGGAGGGGGGCATGAGGACGATAGTGAGGATCTGGATGCTAACCAAGTTGACACTTCTAGTGACTCGACTTATGTCTCATCCATTAGGGATCGCGACCTCTTACTATGGAGGCACATGTTTGGTATAAAGCCCAATGTGACTATGAGGGTCCCAAATACAGTCGAGAGAGTCTTCCAGGGGGAAGTTTTTGTTTATGAGCAGATGCTCAGGGTAGGTGTTAGGTTCCCTCTATACCCTGCTATAGTCAACATACAGATGAGACGTCCAATCCTAGCCCAAGCTCACAGGCCGAGGGCACAGTAACTTATGAGGCTGTCCGTATAACAACCCTGTCCATTCTTGCCTTTCAGGTGGCCTTTCCAGATGGACCACCAACAGATGTTGAGGCCAAGAGATCTAGGGATGAGGGGCATGAGGATGATAGTGAGGATCTGGATGCTGACCAAGTTAACACTTCTAGTTCTTCAGCTTATGTCTCATCCGTTAGGGATTGCGACCTCTTATTGTAGAGGCACGTGGCTGGTATAAAGCCCAATGTGACTATGAGGGTCCCAAATACAGACGAGAGATTCTTCCAGGGGAATGAGGGGGAAGTTGCTGTTTATGAGCAGATGCTCAGGGTAGGTGTTAGGTTCTCTCTACACCCTGATATAGTCAACATATTATCTTCCCTTGGGGTTTCTCCTTCTTAACTTCCTCCCAATTCATGGAGGAGAATCCTTGGCTATGTTTCCCTTTGGAAGAATACCTTCACCGATGAGCCCTCGGACGATTTGTTCATAGCTTGTTACAATATCACCTCGTCGTCCAAATAGCCTGGGTATTTTCATTTGGGGGCTTGGAAGTTCGACAAGAAGATTCTTCACATAGATCATACTTCCAATCATGACTGGAAGAAGAGGTTTTTCTTCATCTCTAGGGATTGGTAATTCCACGCTGGTGATGGTCCCGTAGAAGACGGTCCGAGGGTTCCAAAATCATGGTCCAACCCTTCTATGAGATCACGATCAGACACCAGACTCAGCTTGGAGGAGAGGGTCATTGTTGACTACCTGAGGGAATAAGGGAAAGAGGGTGAACTTCACAAATTTGAAGATTTGATGACCCCTCTCTTCCTCAAAGAAGTTGGTCTGAGGGTCGTCCCTCTGACATAATTATGTGAGTAGATTTTTTCTTAATTTTTAATTTTCTCCAAGTGTTCCTCTTTGCCACTGTATCTTTCTGATATATCGTCTCCTTTTCAGGTCGTCCTACAAATATATTTGATTAACTCTGGGAGATGACCGCTCCAAGTTTACTATCTGTCTTGGGAAAGAAAAAGGGCAAAGAGCCTCAGCAGGCTCAGAAGAAGACAAAGGCTGTGAGGCCGACGAAAGTGGAGTCGACCTTCGACAGTCACAAAACGAAGGAGCCCAAAGTTCCTGAGGGCTCTCGGCCTGACTCTCAGACGAGGGCAAGGGAAGAGGTGTCTAAGGCCCACACTAAGGGGGCCAACTCCTCTTCTATTATGGGTGCCTATTGGTCTCAGAATCTTACTTTCATCAAGGCTGAACCCTCGTCTCTCATAGCCAACTTGAGGGAGGCCAAAGCCTCAATGTTTTTTATACCCTCGGCCGTGGATTATGAATTCTTATCAAGGATGCCCCCGGCCAAGGTCTATGATTACGGTATGCATACTTTGGCTCAGGTACATCTTTAGACTTCATTCTTTTTTATTTATTATTTCATAAACTATTCCCTCGGCCCCTTTTAACATGTGTTTGTCTATGCAGTCTATCTACGCCTTCACCTCAGCCACCAAGTGGATTACTAAGAATCAACAGACGTTCCATGAGGCTGAGAGAGTTATTCAGCATGAGGCCGATCTGAAGACCTAACTGGAGACTGCGAGGGCAGAGTTGGAGTGCAAGGACCTTGCATGCCAGGGTCCTAGATGAGATGACGAAGCAGCACGAGGCCGAACTGAATGTGAAGGACTCCCTCATCAAAGAAAAGGAAGAGGCCTTGACACCAGGGGGCCCAGTTCAAGGCAGAACTTTCTGAGGCACTCAAAAAAGCCGAGGTCGATGCTATGGAGGCTTACAATCTTTCGGACTAGTTTCAGGGCTTTGGCCTTGAGTACCTGGAAAGAGGGATTAAGACGGCCTGTCGGTGGGTCGTCTTCAAATTTGCTGACGCTGTGTCATCCATTCGTCCCTCTCTTGAAGCAATGGATATGGAGGACCCTCTCATACCTGAGGCTTTAGCCCATGTAGAGTCTCAAGTACACATCGAAGGCATCGACACCTCTGAGGATCAGCCTGTTTTGGTCACTGAAAAAACTCCTCTAATTGACGTTGAGACCTTGCCTGCTGATACTGCTCAGTAGGGTGGTTTCCTGTAGTCAATACCCTCTACTTGTAAAAATATTTTTGTGCTTTATTTTTGTTGGACAAGCATTTTTAACACTTGATTTATAATATAATGTCTCTTCCTGTCTTCTATTCTTGCCTTAGCTTATGATATTTGAATTAACCATCCTATAAGCTCCCCCTCGTCTTTATTGAGAGTGAATGGGGGGTCATCCCCACCATTTACCCTCACCATAGCCGAGGGTGGTTTCCACTAACTTAATGATGTTTTCAATTATTTCAAGTCCCCCCTCGTCTTTCTTGAGGCTGAATGGGGGGTCGTCCCCACCATTTACCCTCATCATAGCTGAGGGTAGTTTCCACAAATTAAATGATGTTTACAATTATTTCAAGTCCCCCCTCGTCTTTCTTGAGGGTGAATGGGGGGTCGTCCCCACCACTTACCCTCATCGTAGACGAGGGTGGTTTTCACCAATTAAATGTTTTCAATTATTTCAAGCCCCCCCCCCCCCCGTCTTTCTTGAGGGTGAATGGGGGGTCGTCCCCACCATTTACCCTCATCATAGCCGAGGGTGGTTTCCACCAATTAAATGATGTTTTCAATTATTTCAAGTCCCCCCCGTCTTTCTTGAGGGTGAATGGAGGGTCATCCCCACCATTTAGTTTCATCATAGCCGAGGGTGGTTTCCACCAACTTAATAATGTTCTCAATTATTTCAAGTCCCCCTTGTCTTTCTTGAGGGCCAATGGGGGGTCGTCCCCACCATTTACCCTCATCATAGCCGAGGGTGGTTTCCACCAATTAAATGATGTTTTCAATTATTTCAAGTCCCCCCTCATCTTTCTTGAGGGTGAATGGGGAGTCATCCCCACCATTTACCCTCGTCATAGCCGAGGGTGGTTTCCACCAATTAAATTATGTTTTCAATTATTTCAAGTCCCCCCTCATCTTTCTTAAGGGTGAATGGGGGGTCGTCCCCAATATTTACCCTCATCATAGCCGAGGGTGGTTTCAACCAACTTAATGATGTTTTCAATTATTTCAAGTCCCCCCTCGTCTTTCTTGAGGGGGAATGGGGGGTCGTCCTCACCATTTACCCTCATCATAGCCGAGGGTGGTTTCCACCAATTAAATGATACTTTCAATTATTTCAAGTCCCCCCTCGTCTTTCTTGAGGGTGAATGGGGGGTTGTCCCCACCATTTACCCTCATCATAGCCGAGGGTGGTTTCCACCAACTTAATTATGTTTTCAATTATTTCAAGTCCCCCCTCGTCTTTCTTGAGGGTTAATGGGGGGTCGTCCCCACCATTTACCCTCATCATAGCCGAGGGTGGTTTTCACTAATTAAATGATGTTTTCAATTATTTCAAGTCCCCCCTCGTCTTTCTTGAGGGTGAATGGGGGGTCATCCCCACCATTTTCCCTCATCAGAGCCGAGGGTGGTTTCCACCAGCTTAATGATGTTTTTAATTATTTGAAGCCCCCCTTGTCTTTCTTGAGGGTGAATGGGGGGTCGTCCCCACCATTTACCCTCATCATAGCCGAGGGTGGTTTCCACCAATTAAATGATGCTTTTAATTATTTCATGTCCTCCCTCGTCTTTCTTGAGGATGAATGGGGGGTCGTCCTCACCATTTACCCTCATCATAGCCGAGGGTGGTTTCCACCAATTAAATGATGTTTTCATTTATTTCAAGTCCCCCCTCATCTTTCTTGAGGGTGAATGGGGGGTCATCCCCACCATTTACCCTCATCATAGCCGAGGGTGGTTTCCACCAATTAAATGATGTTTTCAGTTATTTCAAGTCCCCCCTCATCTTTCTTGAGGATGAATGGGGGGTCATCGCCACCATTCACCCTCATCATAGCCGAGGGTGGTTCAACAAGGATAACCCTAATCACACTAGAATTAACAAACACAAGATGAGTGGCCAATATGAAATTCTCATTAACATTCCAAGTTTCTCTTGGAGCAACACATTCATTACAATTATTGTTCGGTAGAACATTACATTATTGATAGTTTTTCTTCAAATGATCTGAATTCTAGGGGTTGGAAAAGGGCTCCCCTTCAAGGTTCTCTAGTTTCCAGGGACAACTTCATTAATGACCCTATATGGTCCATGCAAATTTGGGTGGAGATTATTAGGATTTTGCCAAGTCTTTTTGAGGACTAGGTCCCCCACAGTGATTGTCCTTTGCTTCACCCTATGGTTGTAAAACCTGTCCTCCTCGTCTAGTAGGCAGCTTGCCTTATCTCAGCATCTTCCCTCCTTTCCTCTATCAAATCCATGTTGTCTCCTTTCTTTCTATATTTCTCTGGGGGTCATACAATTGGACTCTGTGAGTAGGATACCCGATCTCGGTGGGGATGATGGCTTCTGAGCCATACCCCAGCATGAACGGGATTTATCTGAAAGGAGTCTTTATCGTCGTCCTGTAGGCCCACAGTACAACGTACAACTCCTCAACCCATCTTCCTTTTTCCTCCTCGAGTTTTTTCTTGACCCCATCTAGGATGGTTCTATTTGTAACCTCAGTTTTCCCATTAGCCTGAGGTCGGCCTGGGGTTGAGAAGAATTATTTGACACCCCGTTTCGCAGTATTTCTCCAGAGATGCATTCTTGAATTGAGTCCCGTTATTTGAGATGAGGGTGTTAGGGAGACCATACCTGCATATAATGTTTTTCCAGATAAACTGGAAGGTCTTCTTCTCAGTGATCGTTACCATCGGCTCCGCCTCCACCCATTTTGAGAAATAGTCCATTGCTACGATCAAGTATCGATAGTTATTAATGGACCCAGGCAAGGGCCCTACTAGATCGATTCCCCATACTGCGAATGGACACGGGTATGTGATGGAGGTAAGAGGATGATGGGGCTGGTGGGGTATGGTGGCAAACCTTTAGCACTTAACACACTTTTAACGTATACCGTGGCATCTTTCCCCAAGGTCGGCCACCAGTATCCTTGGGTTACTACGCTCTTTGCTAACGACGTTCCCCCAATGTATCTTGAACATAACCCCTCTTGAACATATTGCAGAATGTGTGGGACCTCAGACGGGTGCACACATCTGAGCAAGGGGAGCAAGAACCCCTTTTTATACAAGGTGTCTCTGATGACAGTGAATTTCGCAGCTCTGTATCTCAACTTCTTCCTTTGTTGTTTTGCCTCTGGCATCTTCCCCTCTTTAATGTACCTGACAAGGGGGTCAATCCATGAAGATTCCCTATCAATATTTAAGCAAGAGCCAAGTGTTCCCTCTGCCACTTCAATCGCTGGTCGAAGAAAAATTTCCACTGGGACTGTCCTCCTAATATTTGTCCTAGTTGTCGAGGCTAGCCTTGCAAGCGCATCAATTAGACGATTATCAAGCCAAGGTATCCTCTTAAATTTCACTTCTCTGAAGCTCTTAAATAGTGACTTCACTCTTTCAAGATATTTGGCCATTCTCTCATCCTTAGCCTCGTAGGCTCCCAGCTTCTGATTCACTACTAGTCTTGAGTCACTATGGACTAAGATGTGTCCGACATTAAGAGACTTAGCCAAGGAGAGGCCTGCTATGAGGGCCTCATATTCAGACTCATTGTTGGAGGCTTTGAAGTTGAACCTCAGGGCGTACTCAATGTCTATACCGTCTGCTGATGATACTATTAATCCAGCCCCACTTTCGCTCTCGTAAGAGGACCCATCAACGAAGAGGTTCCATACAGCTTGTTCCTTTGAGAAATTTCCCTTGATGAGGGACCCATGTCTAAAGAGATATCTTCCCTCTTTGCTTTCTGCAACTTTTTCTCTAGCGGTTCATGATGCTAAGATTCAGCACCACCAGATAAGTGACGATGAGCTCAAATAGTAATAACAATGGCATCCATAGATATGTATACGTGTGTAAGTGTATAGAAGGGGATGAGTATAAGAGGAATAAGATAATGATGTATAGTTGTTGATGTAAAAAACTAGATTACTCTAATTATTTAATCACAGATAAATAAATAAGACAAAAGATTTTAAAGTGGTTCAGCCTTATATGAATGGCCTACATCCACTGTTATGTTATTGCTGAGTGTTTGGGAATTCTCGATTACAAGTGCTATCCAGAAATTCCGGTCCCCCTTGAATGAGGGTGATACAAGGTATTTATATCCCTTTAGGCTGTACATGAAAGGGTGTTACATTAAATGATACACATATGAAAGGGTAATTCATTTAATGTTCTTCAAATGTGCGCGTCAAGATGATAAGCATTCAATGAATAGTTGAACTGTTGATTATCTGGCAATTAATGCTGTGGTCGAGGTGCAGCTCGAACCGCCTTAGTTACTCGTCGTCCAAGAGTTCCTCGGAGCATTAGAGTTCCTCGGAAGGTAAGAGTACCTCGGAGGGTTGTTCCTCGGAGTATACTTATTGCTCGGAGTGAGTATGTTGGTCGGGGAAACAATCTTCCTCGTTGCTATTGTGCCACGTAGATTGACACATGTCTTCTTATTATTCGTCCACATCAGCATACTAATTTTGGTATCAACAGAAGCCCCCAATGTTTCATTTTTCAAACTTTGAGGAGTATGGAACATTCTTTCTCGGTATATGGCAATATTAAATGGCCTTCCTGGGTTTTAGGAGTCTTTTCTTCATATTTGAATTTCCTTCCAAATTCGCAGAATCCTCCTTTTTGCCTTTGCATAAGCGCTTCGATCTTCGTGGATTTTTTGTCCTTTTAGCCGCCGGTAGCGCAATAATTTCTTTTATGTAATCATTTCTTTCGCTGGTTCCCAAGGCAAAGTATTTAAACTTTAGAGGCAATCCCATCGTCTTCTACCTTTTCAATTTCTGCTTTCGAGTTTTCTAAAGCTTTTCTCTCTCTTGTGCGTTCATTTCCTCCTTCGTTTGTCAACAGATCTCCTTTTTCCCTGTAAGCTCTTCTTCCTTCTTCTTTTATTCATCATGGTTTACATTATCGAATCTCTTGAGAAGTTCCGCTCTGACTTCTCTATTCCTTCTTGGGTAACTTTGGAGGTTCTTTCTGAGCCTTCAAGTTATTTTGATTTGGCTGAGGGACACTGGTTCCCTAGCCTATTTATTGCTGAATGTGGATTTTCTTTTCCACCAAATCCGTTATGTTTAGAGTTCTGTCAGTACTTCGACATTGTCCCTGCAAAAATAGCCCCCAACACATGGAGAATAGTTAATAGGGTACATAGGTTAAATCAAACTCATGGAACTCCTATAGGAATTCCTGAGATTATGTACTGCTACAGATGGGCTGTTTTAGACAACATTTTTTATTTAAAAACTAGGTTTTTGAATAGGGCCTTAGTAGTCAACCTCCCTGATGCCAACAGGGATTATTTTGAACACGGGGTAGTTATAAAAAATTGGCAACATGCCCCTTTGGTTGGAGATGCAGTATATGAGGATCCCAGATGCCCCCCATATGGCAATGGGATAGGTCGTTTTCATCTTATTTTGTTTTTGAAATTATGATTTCATGGTATTTGATAAAATGTATGACTGATATTTCAATATGTATTTGTTTGCAGTTGACAGCAAGAGAAAAACTCCCAAAGAATCAGAAGTTAATATAAGGCAATTGAAACATATCTGGAGTTTGCATCAGAGAATTTCAGACGAGCACATCAGGTCTGCTTCATACTTGTTGCAGTATAGGAGCTATACGTCGTCCTTTACTGCTCGTCCTGTGGTCAGCATCAGTGATCCAGTGCAAATTCCTGAAGATTCTGATCCGGAATCTCATATTCCTTTGAGCCAAAAAATGGGCAAGAGAAGAGTTCGTGCTCTCTTCGAGGAAACTTCCTCTGCTGGGAAGAAAAATAAGGTTGATGTCCAAAAAGGGACAAAGAATAAAGATGTCACCTCTTCTGTTGCTTCTCAGAAGGCTGTCGAGAAGCCCCCATTGGCTCCTGTGCAGAAGGATGCACCTGTTGAAGTAACCACTATCTCACCAACCAAAAGTTCTTCTTTGGTTGAGGTTGTTGAAAAGGCACCAAGGAGACTGAGGAAATCCTCCTCGGTCAGTATTTCTGGAGCCATTCCCCAGCTCCCAGCTGGTGGAGATGATGTTCCAATCACTGTTCCTCCGAGCTCTACGATGAGCTTGGAAAAGTTTTTGCCCATTCCCGAGGTGCAAGGTACTGAAGAAGACCTTACTCGGGATATGGTTACTTCTCTGGCTGCTCGTCATCTTGCTTCAGTAAGTATCTATACTATGAGTTTTTCATATTTTCCTTTGTTATTTCCCATATTTGTTTCTGATATCATTTCCCTTTTCTGATTACAATTGACGAGCTGTTTCAATATAATCCTTAAAAAGGATGAAGCGATCAAAGATTCTTGCTCCTCGTCCACTGTGGAAGGAGCACTGGAGAAAGCTATTAAATCTGTGAGTGAATCTCGTCAGAAGTATGACGAGGATAAAATTAAATGGGAGAAGAAGTTGGTTGCGTCTGATACAGAGAAGGTACAACTGGGTAATAAAGTGAAGGACTTGGAGAGAGATAATAAAGACTATGCCGAGAAACTTTCAGGCTTTGGGGAGCTTGAGAATAAACTGAAGTCAGCTGAGGAAGAGTTGACACTTCTGCGCGAAGCAAATCGTCAAAAGGAGGAGTTGGAGGCCAAGCTGAAAGCCTCCGAGGACCTTCTATCCGAGAAGCTCTCCTCGGAGAAGATGAAGAGAAAAATGGCTGTGAAGAAATACTTTCGGACTGGTTGGGATAAAGGATGGGATAGGGGGGTAGCTGCAATGATGACCCAGGTGAATTATGGAAGTTTGAAATTCTTCCATGACGGTTGGGTTGCTGCCTTGCAAGAATTGAAGGTGAGCGAGGACTCTGAGCTATTTCAGCAACATCTCCCTGGTCCTCCTCCAGTTATTGAAGACGAAGATGAAGACTAGGCTGCATCTGAAGAATCTTCAATGAAAGGGGGTGATCAAGTCCTTGTTCCAACGCCAACCAGACAACCACCGAGGAGATTTCTTCGTTGCCTACTCCTCCAGAACAAGTCCCATATTCTACCAATCAGATCAATGTTCCCACCGAGCAACCAAGCTCCTCGTCCCAGCCTCCCGAGAAAGTCTTGGGAGATAAGGAAAAGGTGTGAAGTTGTTCGGTACTATCTTTCTGTTTTTCTATTTACTTGTACTTTGTATCTCAGATCTTTGTAACTTTTGCCTTATGATCTAATAAAATTTGAATTCTTTCTTTCCATATGATTGTCTCTTCTTTATCTGCACTCTGTCTTGATCTTCTTTTTCTTTCTCTGTTAGTTTATGGCCAGGATGGATCTTTTGTCTGCTAATGACACAAAGTTAATGCAGCAATGCCATGAGTATTATAAAGCTGGTCATACAGACCTTAGTACATCAGAAGTTGCTGACATCCTTGGCCATGATGCTTCAGAGCAAGCAATTGAGGCTTATCGGTACCTGAAAGATTTACTTGATCGAGCTGTGGCCAATAATGTGGCATACTACGAATTGATCGAGGAACTTCATTGTACTTTAGAAGATCTTTAGAATCAACACAATGAATCAACTGCCTTATTGCACAAGGAGTATGAAAATAGATATCAATAGCTTTCTTCTGAAACAGGCCATAAAAAGATCATTGTTGGATACGATGTCAGGGAGAGAACCCTAAAAGGTGAAGTTGAGGCCTGCAAATAGATCGCCGAGCTGCTGGAACAAGAGAACAACGATTTGCAGAAAAAGTTGGCACAATATGAGTCTGCAGCTTCATCCTCTACTGCCTTGGTACCGGTCACTGATGAAGGATTCTCATTCTTAGAGGTTGAAAACGCCAAATTAAGGCAAGAATTGGATACTTTAAGAAAGTGTGGTGTTTCTGCTACTGCTCGGGGACGAGGAAGAGGTTCTCGTGGGCGAGGAAGAGCTGCCCAGGATGTTAACGAGGAACGAAGCACTTCAGTTGCTCGGGGAGGATCAAGAACTCCTCGTAATATTGAAGAAGCTCATACTTTGTCAACATTGGAAACTCAAGCGTACCAGTTGAACGCAAAAGATCGGGCTTTGTCAGAGATGTCCAAGAAAATCCTGACTTTGGAAGATCAACTTACTGCAACGAAGTCAGCTTTACATACTAAGGACCTTTTCACCAAAAACCTTCATGAACAATTGGATAGATTAACCTTCCAATTCCATAAACAGCCTAGGGAATTTTGGAATGCAGGCTATAATGAGGCCCTATATCACTTGGATGCTCGTATAAAAAATGCCACTAATGAAGGTTATAAACAAGGCTGGCTGAATGCCTTATGTGTATTAAAGCTCGAGCAAGGACATTTTTTGTGGTACTACTATGAGCCTGGAGTGCTTGACTTGCCTGTGCCACCTTTCAAGTTGGACATGGAATGGATACCTTCTCGCGCCATTCCTCGGATCTTGATTGCGAATTATCTTGGTGACTATAACCTTCATTCTCAAATTGACGTATCTCGTCCTGAGCATCTCTTGGATACTCCTTCAGTAATGAATGTCAGAATGTTGAAGGACTTGAATTTCATCAATTCTCCTCAGACATTAAATGATCCTCCTGCTGGAGAGGAACCTATATCAAAGGATGAAGGAAAAAAAAACCAATAGAATAGGATTTTCAATGTAATAGTTAGCACACATATGTAACTTGTAATTTATTTTAATGAAAGACTTTCATTTTCTGTTTGCAAATCTGTATTACTATTCTTTTGTACTTGTCTAACACTTTTACATTTGTGCATATGTATCTGTTAAAAAGATAACAATATTGTATTGTTCATCAACCCACTTAGTAATAAAAATTGAAAGTATCAATGTTGCTCAATCACCTAATAATAAAGTAATGAGTATAAAATGTTTAAAATGTTTCCAACCAACCAAGGTTGTTAAATTGTGTTTGTCGACCAACTACAGTTGATGGGTTTTTATCCCCGACCAACCATACTTGGTAAATTTTTTCATAAAATGTGTCCGACCAACCAAGGTCGATAATTTATCCTCATCGACCAACTACAATTAGTTGGGTGTTGATCACCGACCAACTATACTTGGTTCAGTTTGGAATTTTTTGTATTTTCTGGAATGATTTTACCTTCCGACCAATATAAGTTGGCCTATTTTGTTTCTTAGTCAACCAAAATTGGCATTTTAAGAATGTTGTTCTTGCCCTTTTACCAATCAAAGTTGGTCGTGGGTTTGAACTATTGCCTCCTAACCAAAGGAGTATATTTTGTTCTCGCCCTATTACCAACCGAAGTTGGTCGTGGGTCCAAATTGTTAGGTTCTTTCGAACTATCTTGTCCAGAAGCTCTTTTACCAACCGAAGTTGATCACGCAAGTGTACGCCTCCTAACCAAAGGAGTATAATTTGTTCTCGCTATTTTACCAACCGAAGTTGATCACGCTCGAACTATCAGGTTCTTTCGAACTATCTTGTCCACAAGCTCTTTTACCAACCGGAGTTGATCACGCAAGTGTACGCCTCCTATCCAAAGGAGTGTAATTTGTTCTCGCTATTTTACCAACCGAAGTTGATCACGCTCGAACTATCAGGTTCTTTCGAACTATCTACTAGTTATTTTACCAACCGGAGTTGGTCACGCTAGCGTATGTCTCCTAACCAAAGGAGTATAGTTTGTTCTCGCCCTTTTACCAACCAGAATTGGTCGTGGGTCTAAACTATCGTCTTCTTTTTGCTGTTGAACAGCGTAGTGTACAACACTAGTATTCCCCAAAAAACTTTCAAACAAAGGAGAGAAAAAATTGTGAAACATCATCTTTTTATTCATGTTGATGGAACTGCTGTACATTTTACATTATTGATAATACTTGCGAAGGTGTTCAGTATTCCAAGCATTCTTGAATTCCTCTCCTTCTAGAGTTGCTATTCGGTAAGTTCCTGGTCGAACAACTTCTGTAACTTGGTAAGGTCCATGCTAGTTTGCTTCCAATTTATTGTGCTTCTGAATGACCTTCTTTAGCACATAATCTCCTTCTTTTAAATCGCATTTCTTCATCCTCTTGTTGTAGAACAGAGCTGTTCGTTGTTGATAAGCAGCATTCCTAATGGCTGCCTCTTCTCTAACCTCCTCGAGCATATCCAAATCCAGTCTTCTCATCAAGTCACTGACTGGGGAATTGAAATTCAGCACTCTGTGTGTTGGTAGACCCAACTCGGCAGGTATTACAGCCTCACTTCCAAATGCCAGCATATATGGTGATTCTCCAGTCGCTGCTCGGGGAGTTGTTCGATAAGCCCATAATACTGATTGTAGCTCATTAATCCAATTAGCTTTAGCTTCAATTAGACTCTTCTTCAAACCATTTAGCAATGTTCTGTTCGTTACCTCTGTCTGCCCATTGCTTTGAGGATGACCTGGTGCTGAATGGGTCTTCAGGATGTTTGATTGTTGACAATAGGCAGCAAACTCCTCGTTATCGAATTGTGTTCCATGGTGTGTGATGAAGGCATGAGGGAGACCATATCGACAGATGATATTCTTCCAAACAAACTGGTATACCTTCTCGTACGTCATATCGATAAGGGGTTCAACTTCTACCCACTTAGTAAAATAATCTACTCCGACGACGAGGTACTTGAATCTTCCTCGGGTGATTGGCAGTGGTCCAACCAAATCAATTCCCCATATGGCAAATGGCCAAGGGGAAGTTATGGGTGTCAACAATGCTTGTGGAGTTCATCGGATGGAGGAAAAACGTTGACACTTGTCACATTTCTTAGCATAGGCTATACAATCATCCCTCATCGTCGGCCAGTAGTATCCTTGAGTCATCACCCTTTGCAAAAGTGTTCGAACTGCTACATGAGCTCCACAGGACCCTTCATGGATTTCTTCAATTAGTTCTTTCACCTCGAAACGATGTACACATCTTTGCAAACCTGCCATAATTCCTCGTCTATACAAAATACCATTACTTAGTACATACCGAGCAGCTTTATACTTCAATTTCTTGGCAGCGAGCTTATCTTCCGGTAATTCTCCTTCTTCAATATATGCCCTGATGGGATCCATCCAAGATGGTCCTAGATCAAGGGTGATAATGTTCATCGTCAGGTTTTCATCTATGCTCCGACTTTCTAGTACTTCAATTGGTATTGTTCTTCGCAGCTCAGTACGAGTAGCTGATGCTAGTTGGGCCAGTGCGTCTGCTCATGCATTCTCTATTCTTGGTATTCTGATTAACTGAATCGCATCAAATTCTGCCAATAACTCCATTACCTTGGCATGATACTTGACCATTAATTCTCCTTTAACTGCATATGCTCCCATCATTTGATTCACAATCAATTGAGAATCACTGAACACCATCACTTGTTGCACTTCCATAATCTTTGATAAATTAAGACCTGCTATCATGGCCTCATACTCAGCCTCATTATTGGAGGCTTTGAATTGGAATCGTAAGGCATATTCCATGTCAATCTCATCTGGGGTGTTCAAAACAATTCCTGCCCCACAACCTGCTGTGCAAGATGAGCCATCTACATATAATCTCCATATGGGTAACCCGTCTTCAAATTCCTTATCTGATAGAGTTCCTCGGTGAAATATTTGTTGCTTCCTTTCATCCTCCCCTGGCACTTTTCGCTCCTCGTCGACCATCTATTCTCGCTCTTTTACCAACTGGAGCTGGTCTGAGTTCGAAGTTGGTGATCCTTCTACATCCATAAGTTCTTTTACCAACCGGGGTTGGTCTGAGCTTATGTCTGTTGATTTTTTAACATCCACTTTTCCTTTTACCAACCGGAGTTGGTCTGGACTCGTGTCTGTTGATCCTGTAACATCCACAGGTTGATCAGCGAGTAACTTTTGCTCCTCGGGGATATCAGGATAAGTAAATTTTGCTATAAAATCTGCTACAGCCTGCCCTTTTAGTGATGATCTGGGTTCATACACAATATCATATTCACCGAGCTCTATTGCCCAATACATTAGTCTCCCTGATTTCTCTGGTTTATGAAGGGCTTGTCGTAACGGCATGTCGGTATACACGACGATGGTATGGGCCTGGAAATATGGCCTCATTCTTCTACTTGCTTCAATTAATGCCAATGCCAATTTTTCCAACTTCGGGTACCTGATTTCTGCACCTCGGAAAGCCTTACTTGTGTAATAAATTGGCTTCTGGACTCCATTCTCCAATCTGATCAGTGTTGAGCTGACTGCATTCTCTGATACTGCCAGATATAAGTACAACTTTTCGCCCATCACTGGTCTGGACAGCAATGGAGGTGTTCCCAGATATTTCTTCAAGTCTTGAAAGGCTTTTTCACATTCATCATTCCACTCGAAAGTTTTTCGGAGTGTTTTGAAGAATGGAAAGCACCAATCAGTTGCTCGAGATACAAATCTATTGAGCGCTGCAACTCATCCCGTAAGACTCTGTACCTCTTTCTTCGTCGTTGGAGATCGTACCCCTAAAAGAGCTTTGATCTTTTCTAGATTCGCCTCAATGCCTCGCTGGTTGACGATGTATCCGAGGAACATCCCTTCTCGTACTCCAAATGTACACTTCGTCGGGTTGAGCTTCATTTGGTATTTATCCAGTTGATCAAAGGTCTGAGCTAAGTCAACTAGATGATCAGCAGCTTTCTTGCTCTTTGTCAGCATATCATCGACATAGACTTCCATGTTGCAACTGATTTGTTCGGTGAAAACCTTATTCATCAGCCGCTGGTATGTCGCTCCTGCATTTTTCAAACCAAAAGGCATAACATTATAGCAATAAGTTCCCCTAGGGGTAATAAAAGAAGTACTTTCCCTGTCTTCAGATTTCATTTTGATCTGGTTGTAGCCGGAGTAAGCATCCATGAAGCTGAGCAGCTTGTGTCCCGAGGTAGCATCCACTAATTGATCAATTCTGGGCAATGGAAAATGATCCTTTGGGCATGCCTTATTAAGATCGGTGAAATCAACACACATTCTCCATTTATTGTTTTTCTTTTTTACCATCACCACGTTTGCCAACCAGTCTGGATACTTCACGTCTTCAATGAATTGGGCTTTCTGGAGCTTCTCGACCTCCTCTTGTATAGCCTGATTCTTCTCGGGGCTAAATACCCTTCTTCTCTGCTTTACAGGCTTGATCTCCTTATTCACATTAAGCTCATGACATAAGAAGTTCGGATCTATTCCTGGCATGTCTTCATGACTCCACGCAAAAGTTTTCTTCATGTTTCTCAAGAAAGTTATCAACTCCTATTTTATTGAAGCATCCAACGTTGAACCTATCTTGGTTACTCGTTCAGGGTGCTCATCGTCCAGAATAACATTCTCTGTAGATTCCACCACCTGTCCTTTTACAAGTTGGGATTCATCTTGTGGATCCAGTGTTTCAATTTCTGTACCTTCATCCACCTGGTAGGTAGTAGTCTTTTTTCTTGAATCTTCAAGCTCCTCTTGCTCGACAGATGAATAATAGCATTCCCGAGCTACTTTCTGATCACCTTTCACAACTCCTACTCCAAAATTTGTTGGGAATTTTAAGCATTGATGTACTGTAGATGGAACTGCTTCGAACTTCTTCAAACCAACTCTTCCCATGATGATGTTGTAGGCTGACTGCACATTCTTATCCATCACAAAGAAGCGTATTCTCTCTGTTCGACAAGCAGGCCAAGTTCCAATGAATATGTCCAACTTGATCGTCCCAAGTGGAAAAACTTTCTCGCCAGCAAAACCCAAAAGAGGTCTGTGATAAGGTTCCAATTGAGATAATTTTAAATTCAAGCTGTCAAAGCATGAATAGTACATGATGTCTGCTGAACTACCATTGTCTACTAGGACCCTTGAAATCACTACTTCTTTCATCCTCATTTTGATCACCAAAGGGTCGTCGTGAGGGTAAAGAACACCTGCCAGGTCGTTTTTTGAAAAGCCAATGACCAGCTTCTCTTTGTTTATCTTCCTCGGACGATCCTCCTCGGCTAAATTTATTCACTGAATGTACGAGCAAGCTTGAGCCTCGTCGAGGTAAGCTTTTCTTTCTGCAGTAAGGTCTCCTCCTCCTGCATCTCCTCCTGTAATAACATTACAATCAAATGCCCCAAAACGTATGGAAAATACCTCTCGTTCTGGTTGCCTTGGTTTCTTGGGAAGATCGGGGTCATCCTCGGCATCATCTTCATGTTCTCTCTTCTTTTTCTCCTCTGCTCGACGAGGAGATCTAGATCTCTCACTAGTTCGATCATTATTTCTTCTTTCACCTCCCCGATTAACATACTTTGCTAGCTTTCCTCTTCGGATGAGTGTTTCAATCTCATTCTGAAGAGCTATGCAATTTTTAGTCATATGGCCATGATCCTTGTGGAACTCACAATATTTATCCCTGTTCCTCGCATCGGGGTCTGACCTCAGTTTCTTCGGCCATTTTACCTCCTCGCTATTCTTGATTTCTTCCAAGACATGATTAATACCCATTTTCAAGGGAGTATAATTATCGTATTTCTTCAGGACTTCCCATGACGACTTATTATTTCTGGAACGCTTGTCACCGCCATTTCCCTTATGCTCTTTATTCTTAGACTTGTCGACTTCCACCTTGGTGTCTTTATCCATATTCTTTTTTGCAGCCATAGCCTCCTCGGCATTCATGATTTTGGCCGCTTTTGCCATCAACTCTGACATAGTTTTAGGTGGATCTTTTGCCAAAGTGTAATACAACTTATTAGGCAACAAACCACTCATCAAGGCGGTGATTGCTGTATTTTCCTCATAATCTATGACTTCCAGTTTTTCGTTATTGAAACGAGTTATGTAATCTCTAGTGCTTTCACCAGATTTTTGTCTAACACTTAACAAGTGTGCTACTCTTTTTACTGGCTTTGCTCCAAAACAGAAATTGCCGATGAAAAACTTGGCCAATTGAAAGAAAGTTGAAATCTTACCCCGAGGAAGATTGTTGTACCATATCTGGGCAGATCCGGTAAGAGTTCCCGAGAATGCCCTACATCTCATCTCGTCGGGGACAGCATAGATGTCGGCAGCAGCTTGATATTTCTCTATGTGAAGAACAGGATCTGTCTTTCCATCGTATTTGGGGGTCACCACAGGGGCTTTAAATTTTGATGGTGTTGGAAAATTTACAATGGCCTGGACAAAAGGTGTCCCTTGAATAAAAGTTCGTTGTAGGGGATTCTTTGCCTTAGCCATTTCTCCCAATCTATCTTCCAACCGCTGAAGTGATCCTTTCCACGCTTCATTTCCTTCCTTAGGCCTATTGGTTCGAGCAATTGATCGTTCTGAGGTAGCTTCCTGAGATCTATCTTGACGAGCAGCTGGTCGTGACTGTGCTGATCCTTCTCTTAGATCTGATGATTGTCGAAAACTTCTCGACATGGTCTTAGGGGGACTCCTATTCCTCCTAGGGCCTAATCGGCTGAAAGGAGAGGCCCTACTTAACCTTTCCAATGCGATGGCCCTTTCTGTGGAAAGGGTAACGCGTTGCTCAGTATCTGTAACCCGTATTGACGAAGTTTGCCCAGGTTGATAAGAGAAATCATCAGATTCCTCATTACGATATGATTCAGTACGCATGGATCGCGAAGAAAGTAAATAGGTTTGCCTCTGACCACTTCGATGCCCTGACTGTGCAGGTACGCCGCCATGAAGAGTTTGTATGAGTTACCGCATCGTATCTTGCATGGCGGTTTGTCCTTGAGCCAGATTTGTCATGATCCCGGCCAAATCTGGAGGTGCAGAGGGATTTGGAGGATTTCCAGCATTTCCAGCGTTTCGATTGCTAGATTCTGGGTTATCCGCCATTGGTGATGAATGATTATTGGTGAAAAATGATAATAACAAATCGTTCCCACAGACGGCGCCAATCTGTTGATGTAAAAAACTAGATTACTCTAATTATTTAATCACAGATAAATATTAAGACAAAAGAATTTAAAGTGGTTCAGCCTTATATGAATGGCCTACATCCACTGTTATGTTATTGCTGAGTGTTTGGGAATTATCGATTACAAGTGCTATCCAGAAATTCCGGTCCCCCTTGAATGAGGGTGATACAAGGTATTTATAGCCCTTTAGGCTGTACATGAAAGGGTGTTACATTAAATGATACACATATGAAAGGGTAATTCATTTAATGTTCTTCAAACGTGCGCGTCAAGATGATAAGCATTCAATGAATAGTTAAACTGTTGATTATCTGGCAATTAATGCTGTGGTCGAGGTGCAGCTCGAACCGCCTTAGTTGCTCGTCGTCCAAGAGTTCCTCGGAGCATTAGAGTTCCTCGGAAGGTAAGAGTACCTCGGAGGGTTTTTCCTCGGAGTATACTTGTTGCTCGGAGTGAGTATGTTGGTTGGGGAAACAATCTTCCTCGTTGCTATTGTGCCACGTAGATTGACACGTGTCTTCTTATTATTCGTCCACATCAGCATACTAATTTTGGTATCAACAATAGTGATTCAGCCAATTAGGCCTACATCCACTGTGAGTGTGTGATCCACTAAATATAGGAACTAATGGCCTTGGATACAATGCATATAAGCTCACTCTCTCTACTGTGGGTACAAGAAGAGTTTTAGATAGGGTTACAATTATCGATCCCTTTACAAGGTTGAAGATGACCAGTATATATAGGGCTTGGGGGGTGTAGTGTAGCACCAAATCATGTATGGTGCATGTGAATGATGATCTAGCCAATCCCCTGCTGACACCTAAATGTGCCACTTGTAATTAATGATGACATAATATTCCCTCACGTGAGGGGATGATATTCTTATAAAAGTTTAGTCCATGTGCCATACGAGTCCCACACACACTGTTCCAGGCATCTCCCATTTCACTCACTATGATGATGTCACCCTCAGCCTAGGATGCCAAGACGAGGCTAAAGTTGATGCTAGCATTAGGCTCGACTAGATGTGGTCCTTGTACTGTCGTCCCCTCATAGGGTCATCCGACCCATGCTGAGGGGTCGACCCCTTATAGGTTCGTCTGGGCCATGATAAGGGGTCGGCTCCTTGAAGGGTTGTCTGGTCTATGATGAGGTGTCGACCCCTTGAAGGGTCATCTGGGCCATGATGAGGGGTCGGCCTCTTGAAAGGTCGTCTGGTCCATAATGATGAGTCGTCTTCTTGTAGGGTCATCCGACCCTGATGAGGAGTCGTCCTCTTGTTGGGTCTTCTGGCCCTGATGATGGGTTCGGCCCCTTATAGGGTCGTCTGGCCCTGATAAGACCCTTGTACAATAGTTATTGAATCCTCATCCTAGACTTGAGCCCTCGTCCGAGGTGAAGGCCCCCTCGACCTGGCCAAGGGTCTATATTGGTATATCAATCACCCCCAACCCTTAGCCATCGATGTTGTTGAGATGGCTGAGGGATAATACTGCCTTTTGCTAACTGAATTGTTAGGTGTGAATTATCATGTGTTCCCCAGGTGTGGCGGCTACACACTTTTCTAGGTGCTTGGTGCCCTAATGATGCAATGCCTTGATTTATGGACCCCCCAATATCAAAGTATTTAAACTATTTTTAAATAATCATTTCTTTTTCTTCTTCTCTCTTTAAGCTTTCTCTATCTAGTTCCTTTAGCAACTCCAAATGACATTTCTGCCATTTTCTACCTTTCTTCGTGTTCCAAGCTTGGTTGTGTCATCGTTCTTTCTTAGGTACTCTTTCTGTCCTAATTCCCTCTTTATCTTCCATTTCTGTTTGCTTTCTTGCTTTAGGTTTGTTTTTCCAGTTTTTCTTGGTTATTTTATACCCTTCCAACATGCGAACCCGCCCTCTTGTGGCGGTTGTAGGGTTGAACCTTAGGTTTTAGACTTCTTAGGGTTACTCCTCCACCAATTCGTGGTGGTTTAGTGCCTTTTTGCGTTACTTCTTAGGTTTTTCGGTTGTTCTCCGGTGCTCTTCTCCACTACTCCTGTTTCCATTTGTTCTTGGCTATTCATGATCAAAACCCTTTATTTCTTTGGTTTGATCCAGAATTCAACTTGGTCAAATACCAAAATTGTTTGTAGTTATCTTAAAAAAATTCCTCTAAGTGTATGGTCGTCACCTTAATGCTTAGAAGACTTTATGATTTAGCCGAGGAATTTCCAACCTTGAGGGAGAAATTCTTCGCTGAGATCAGACGTCTAGAGGAGGAACACGAACGAAGATGAGGGGCCGACCCTAATTAGGTAAGATCCATATTCTCCATTCCTTTGTCCACAATAATTCCATCTGAATCCTGTGGGTCTTCCTGTCGTCCAGCCGATAGTCAGAGATACGAGGGAGAGATGAAAGAGAGATCATCGTCACCAACAGGTGCTGGGCCTTCTAGGAGGATAGAGACATCCCCTTTTATCCCAAGCCGACAGGCCAAGGGAACAGTGCATTCTAAGGCTCTCCCTGTAACAGCCCTGTCCCCACTTGCGTTCTAGGTGACCTTTCCAGATGGACCATCGACAGGCATTGAGGCTGAGAGATTTGGGGATGAGGGTCATGAGGACGATAGTGAGGATCTGGATGCTGATCAAGTTGACACTTCTAATTCCTCGGCATATGTATCATCCGTTAGGGATCGCGACCTCTTGCTGTTGAGGCACATATTTGGTATAAAGCCCAATGTGACTATAAGGGTCCCAAATACAGACAAGAGAGTCTTCCAGGGGAATGAGGGGGAATTCGATGTTTATGAGCAGATGCTCAGGTTAGGTGTTAGGTTCCCTCTGCACCCTACTATAGTCGACATATTGTCTGTCCTTGGGGTTGCTCCTTATCAACTTCCTCCTAATTCATGGAGAACTATCCTCGGCTATGTTTCCCATTGTAAGAATACCTTCACTGAAGAGTCCTCAACCGATTTGTTCATACCTTGTTACAACATCACCTCGTCCTCCAAACAGCCTGGGTATTTTCATTTGGGGGCTAGGAAGTTCGATAAGAAACTTCTTCACGTAGCTCAGACTTCCAATCATGACTCGAAGAAGAGGTTTTTCTTCATCTTTGGGGATTAAGAATTTACCGCCGAGGTAGAGCCTTTAGAAGATTGCCCGAGGGTTCCAAGGTCATGGTCTAACCCTTCAATGAGAGCACGGTTAGACCTCGGACTCAGCTTGGAGGAGAAGGTCATTGTTGACTACCTGAGGGAACAAGGGAAAGAGGGTGAACTTCACAAGTTTGAAGATTTTATAACCCTTCACTTCCTCAAAGAAGCTGGTCTGAGGGTCAGCCCCTGACAGAATTATGTGAGTAGATTTTTGCTTAATTTTTAATTTTCTCCAAGTGTTTCCTCTTTGCCACTGCATCTTTCTGATATATCATCTCCTTTTCAGGTCGTGCTGCAAATATATCTGATTAATTATGGGAGATGACTGCCCCAAGTTTACTTTCTGGCCTAGAAAAAAAAGGTAAAGAGCCTCAGTAGGCTTTGAAGAATATAAAGGTTGTGAGGTCGATGAAAATGGAATCAACTTTCGATAATCGCAAAAGGAAGGAGCCCGAAGTTCCTGGGGCTCTTGGCCTGAATCACGGATGAGGGCGAGGGTAGAGGTGTCTTAGGCACACACTAAGGGGACCGACTCCTCTTTTAGCATGGGTTCCTATTAGTCTCAAATCTTGCTTTCCTCAAGGCTCAACCCTCATCTCTTACAACCAATTTGAGGGCGTCCAAAGCCTCAATATTTTCTGCACCCTCGATTGTGAATTATGAATTCTTATCAAGGATGCCCCCGGCTAAGGTCTATAATTACGATCTGCATACTCTGGATCAAGTACCTCTTTTGACTTCATTGTTTTTCATTTATCATTTCATGAACTGTTCCCTCAGCCCCTTTTAACATGTGTTTGTATATGTAGTCTGTCTGTGCCATCACCTTGGCCACCAAGTGAATGGCTGAGAATCAACAGAAGTTCCATGAGGCTGAGAGAGCTATTCAGTATGAGGCCGACTTTAAGATTGAATTAGAGACTGCCCAGGCTGAGCTGGAGAGTGCAAGGACTAAGCATGTAAGGGTCCTGGATGAGCTGGTGAAGCAGCATGAAGCCGACCTGAAGGTAAAGGACTCCCTCATCAAAGCAAATAAAAAGGCCCTTACCAACCAGGGGGCCCAATTCAAGGTTGAGCTTGAAGAGGTAGTGAAGAAGGCCGAGACCAATGCTGTGGAGGCTTACAAGCTTTCGAATGAGTTTTAGGGATTTGGCCTTGAGTACCTGGAAAGAATGATTAAGATGGCCTGTCGGTAGGTCGTCTTAAAATTTGTTGACGTCGTATCGTCTATCCATCCCTCTCTTAAAGCAGTGGAGATGGAAGACCCTCTCATAGCTGAGGCTCTGGCCCATGACACCTCATCTCATCGAAGATAGAGTATATGTTTGCCACTGATTGGTACATCTCAATATGATGGAAAGGGTTGGTACTCCCGTCATACCTTGGGGTGACCACAGGTGGCTTGAACTTAGATGGCGTTGGTAAGTTTACTATCTTTTCCACAAAGGGTGATCCTGTGGATTATCCTCTCTAAAGAGGGTCCCAACTCTTCAGGATGTCACTAATTTTATTCTCTAGCCTTTGGATCGAGCCATTCCATGGCCTTTTTGGGTCGGCTTGGTCGATGTTGTCCCCTGTCGCCTCTTCACACCACGTGAACCTATGATCACATATATCCCCATATTGCACGCATCACCGATCCATACTTGGTATACCATTGGTACTTATACTTTGCTCCCTGTTGGGCATGATCAAGAAAGGTACTCTCATTATAAGATACTAAATAAGATAATCATGCATGATTCACACGATATCACTAAAGAGCGTTGTGATTGACTAAATTTTGTCCCGTAACTGGAGGGTCACTTCGTGATGGGTGCTGGTCCGTTAGGGTGCAGTTAGCCTAAATGATATGACTCTCACCTTCCATTGCCCAAGTACCTTCGACGTATATCGAACGATTCTCCCGCATCGTATCGCTTGATTGAAGTCATGACGGGAGGTATATCGCAAGGAACTCATTCACGTACGCCGAGAATATCGAATTCGCTTTCACACGTACCGTCCCCACAAGGTATATAGTGAGACAATTCGCGTACACTCAGGTATATCAAATGGTTTTTCCACGTATACCAATTGCCATCAAAAGCAAGATGTATATCGTGGAAGCCACACCAAAGGGAGGAACCCTTTTCGATTCACCAAACCAACTGCATACCTGCATATAGGTGTCAATCCTGGGACACACATGTTAGATTTTCGGTTTTGACCCGAAACTCTGTCGAAATTTTGGGTCGACCAGCCGCCCAAATGTTTGCGCATTTTTATAACGAGACCCTGCCCGTGAGCCTGGTCACAAGTCCAACCATAGCTTTGCATATGTTACGAACCCAAATTTTCTAGGCTCGGGTCCCGTCCGGCATTTCATTTTTGCATATAGGAAAATTTAATGCAAGTGAGAACATAATAATGATAATAATCGTGCTGAGACCCGTCTCCCAAAAACATTTCCCCTTTCTTTATAAAAAAATCCAAAAACATTTCCACCTTATTTATAAAAAATCCAAAAATATTTTTCCTTTCTTTATCAAAAATCCAAAAACATTTCTCCCTTCTTTATCAAAAAGCCAAAAATATTTTGTCTTTCAATCTAAAAAAATGTCAAAAATATTTTCATTCTTTATCTAAAAAACAAATCCCATTTTACGCCTTCTCAGGTCGATTGCACGCCCTTGGCCTGGCTCCTTATTGACTTCAGTCTTCAGTTAAACCACCCCGGAGTTCCGTCCGTTCCCCTGCTACTTCTTTCGAGTTCGGTTTCCATTCATTTTGCATTGAGAACACAGATCAAGTACCAGCTGTACAGCCAGATATGACGAAAGTTTTAGCTTAACTCGTGTCCAAGATTGACAACCTTCAGACTGAGGTCCGAGAGATGCAACGAAATCAGGTTCCTGTTCCTCAAGAGCTCGAGGACCTATTCCCTCATGCTATGGGTTCACCCGAGCCTATTTGGGTTCCTGAAAAGTATCATCACACTCCACGTGCCCCTCTCGTTAATGGTCCACCGCCTGCCCAGCTTCCTATTCCAAACCATGCTCAGCCTGGGGCTAACTTGCCTATGATCATTGATCCAAAAGAAGAAGAGTTGATAAAGGTCAAAGAAGATCTCAATATGCTAACTAAGAAATTCGACCAAATCAGAATCTCTGGAAATTACATGAACTACACCCACATGTCACCTTGTCCTAAGGCGAGGGTACCCGAGAAGTTCAAGATGCCCAATATCAAGAAATTCGGAGGAAATAGACCCCTGATTGTTCATCTTCGCAGTTATCACCATTCTATAACTGTCCTAGGGGCTTCTGAAGAAGTGATGGCCCAATTGTTTCAGAAAACTTTGAAGGATAGTTCCCTTCGATGGTTTTTATCTCTCGAGGAGTCCAGAATCTGTAGTTGGGAAGATGTAGCCCAAGAATTCACATCACAGTATACATACAACAAAGAGCTTGAGGTCACTCGTCGTGGTTTAGACCTACTCAAACAGAACTCTGGGGAATCGGTCAGTAACTTCATAGCCCGATGGAGGGAAAAAGCTGCCACTATGACCAATCGGCCATCCGAGGAAGAAAAAGTCAACATAGTGAAGAAGAACTTCTTGCCCCATGTCCGAGCAACCATAGGATGACAATATTATCCCCACTTTCGAGCCCTCAGAGAAGTAGGAGTAGAAATTGAGGAAGGTTTTGCTAAAATAGAAGTTGAACCAAAGAAAGTGTCCGGACAATTCACCCCCAGAAAATATGACAAACCTACCAGTGCTGCAGTCTCAACCATCAACAACATCTCTCAACCAACCACTTCGTGGGCACCAAAAAGTCATCCTGTCCCAGTTCGAAAGGAATACACCGAGCTCCATGCTCCCTTATCCTAAGTTTATCAATCCCTGTTAAGCCAAAACCTTATCAAACCCTTGGACCCCCGTCCATTGACAACTCCACTTCCAAGAAACATCAAGGCAGATGCCCATTGCGCCTTTCACCAAACTGCTGGCCATACCACCAACCAATGCTTTCACCTCTGAAACATAATCCACGGTCTAATTTATCGGGGTACCATTTCCCCACCAGTCAATCCTAAGCCAAACACTACTCATAACCCACTCCCAAACCATACCAATGATATCTTCCTAGAAATGAACCCATAATTTGATCCCTCAGCTCAAATCACACCCATACACTCTGCAAAACCTCTCCAAACTTGCCCATATTTCCTCTTACACCCTGTTAGCCTCGTTGATCAGGCACTGCCACTCCTTACCAGAGCATGCATCACTGCCCATACCCTCTCTAAAAATAGAAGTATGGAATTATCAAAAGTGCTAAACCAACTCCTAGTGTTCGGGCTGAAATTTCCCTCACAGATGATCATTGATTGCTAGAAGTTTAGTACGTTATTCTTGGAAGCACGAAAATGGGCCCGAGAATTAGAAAGCTTGGTGGTACCAATCGATGAAGTCATCCTAGATGATGTTGTCTAAATCATGGAAGAATCATTCAAGAAAACCAACGATATTTGCAGTATGACCGAGTTACTTGATACTTTGAAGCTACAAGGACGCCTGGTCCCTTCACCCTTACCTATCCCCACAGAATGGGAAGACCTGTATGAAAAAGCCATTGAAGTTGTGGAATGCATTGACTTTACATAGAAAGACAGAATTGTTGCCACCGGATGGGGTGAAGAATTTGAAAATTTAAATAAAGAACAAGCTTTAGAGAAAACTGGCTTGGTATCCGACATGTGTGGGATGATATCATTTGAAGAACTCCTCGGAGAAATAAATAAGGTGGCATAACGACCCGAGATCGATGGAGAAATTGGGTTCATGTTCTTCCCTTCTTCAGTAAATCACATGACCAGATCAGGGAGGCATTACCAGATTCCAAGCCCACTACTAGCCAATGACAAAGGGAAGGGCGTTGAAAACCTTCCTATGCCAAAAATGACCATCGAGGAAAGTAAGATCCTTGATCAACTGAAGAAAACTCAAGCTAACATCACTCTATGGGGGCTTTTTATGTCTTCCCAGCTGCACCGAAATGCTTTGATCAAATTGCTCACTGGACTCACAGTTCCTCCTTCTACCACACCAGAAGACACGATAAATTTAGTCTGATCCTTGAACTCTACCCTAATTCTATCTTTTTCTGAAGAAGAAGTCCCCAAAATTGGGCCAAACCACAATCATGCACTCAACATCTCTGTCGAAGTTATGGGAAAGATCATACCACTCTCTCTTGTCGATAATAGATCCGCCCTGAATGTCTATCCATTACGAGCCTTCAAATGCTTAGGATTGAAGGAAAATGACCTCGCTCTAACCTCCATTTCTTTACGCGCCTATGATAATACTCGTCGGGAAGTGATGAGGTCCATAAAACTTGTAATAGGGGCTGGACCTATAAACCCTATCGTTGAATTCCAAGTTATTGACATCCTAGCTTGTTTCAACCTATTTCTCGGACGACCTTGGCTCCACAGTATCAAGGGTGTGTCTTCCTCACTCCATTAAAAATTAAAATTCTTCATCGACGAACGAGTCATCACCATTTTGGGCGATGATGACGATAATGCTGAGGGTGCAAGCACCAGGAGACCAATCCTTGAGATACAACACAGGTAAAATGATATGCTCCTATCAAGATTTCGAGTTGACCATTTCTACTCCCAGTAGGAGACGATTTCAAAGAAAGGGTTTATCCAAAATACGACCCTCATGGCAACGTCAATGTGATTCAAATGTTCAGAAACATGCACTTCATGCCCGAACTGGGGCTAAGACAAAGAGAGCAAGGGATACTTGAACCCATTGTACTGAAAAAGGCTTTCCCTCCCTGTGGTTTAGGGAAATAACCATCAGAACAAGAGCTCAGAATGATCCGCCAGTCTCGACCAAAGAGAAGACTAGACTTCATCCACACTATCCCAGGTGACTCCTTGAATGGAGGATTCATCAAAGAGGTCGAGGACTTCCCATTTTGTGGCTTTTCGGAACCCTGTTATGACCATACAGATAAGAAGATGAAGCCTGAAATGGAGGTCTTTTTCTAAGATAGCTACCCATGGTCTGAAAGTTCCCAACACCATGTACAATCGCTCTTCAGGGATACTGAAGATTCTAAGGGAAGTGAGTCCGAAGATTCATTAAACTTACAAACACTGGGGCTGACATTCTGTATGGTTCATTCAAGTACTACATCACTGGATCCATCCCACCTGATTAAAGCTGCTGATACACCTCTCCTCAACTGGCATGCTGCGCCGGTTCTACCTGTTGAAATCCTACCTAATGCCAATGTTTACCCCATTTCTTCTTCTGTTGTCTATCCTTGCTCAAATGTAATCGAGACCTCCTTTGATAAAGTTCTTAATGATGTTTTTCCTATCAATGAAATAAATGAAGATTTTGAGTATCTTGTTGTGCCTTACATTAATTGTTTAGATTCTAACCAAACTTTTGATGATGATGATGATTTTGCACATGAACAATTCTTTCCTAATCTAAATAAGGTTAATAACAAACAATATAACCGCGTTCAAGTTAATGAAGAAGAGACTGTTATTGTTAACCTCGATTCTAGTATCCAACTGTGTGAGATTAGAATAAGGGCTACCCTCGATGAGCATGAGCGCACACAACTCGAAGAATTACTGAAAGAATTCGTGGATGTCTTCGCATGGTCTTATGACGGTATGCCCGACATTGATCCCGAAATATCTCAACATGAGATCCCCACTCTTCCAGATTACATGCTAGTTAAACAGAGGTTGAGAAATCTCTGCACCGAATGGTCGCTCATAGTCAAAGAAGAGGTGGTCAAACAGTTGAATGTGGGTTTCATTCGTGTGATCGAATATCCCACATGGCTAGCCAAAATAGTTCCTATGCCAAAATTAGGAAGGAAAGTTCGGATGTGTGTAGACTATCGAGACTTGAACAAAGCCTCTCCAAAGGATGACTACCCGCTACCCAATATTGACATGATCGTGGACAACACAGTTAGTCATGCTCTCAAGTCGTTCATTGATGGGTTTTTTCGGGTACAACCAAATCAAAATGCACCTGGATCACAAAAAAAAACTGCATTTATCACCCCATGGGGAACCTTTTGCTACACCGTTATGCCATTTGGTCTCAAGAATGCTGGGGCTACCTACTAGAGGGCTTTCACGACCATCCTGCACGATTTTATTCATAAAGAAGTCGAGGTCTATATGGATGATATGATTATCAAATCCAAAACCAGAGAAGGGCATGTCCCTGCACTCCGAAAGTTCTTTGAATGACTGCGACGATATCAGATGAGACTCAATCGACAAGAATGTGTCTTCGGTGTTACAAAAGGAAAGCTCATGGGATTCATGGTTAGTGAGAAAGGTATAGAAGCATATCCTGCCAAGATAAAATCCATACTTGAGATGCCACCTCCCCGAACAGAAAAGGAAGTCCGTGGTTTCCTTGGGAAATTGTAATACATCAGCCAGTTCATCAACCAGCTAACTTCCATCTGCAAACCTATTTTCAAACTCCTAAGAAATTCAACCAAGGTTTGGAATGAGGCCTGCCAAGAAGATTTTGACCAAATCAAACAATATCTGACCCAACCTCCGGTACTCATGCCACCACAACCTGGTCTCCCATTGCTTCTATACCTAACCATAACTGACACAACAGCTGGGGCTTTGCTAGCCCAATACCTTGAGGATTCCCACAAATAAAGAGCCATCTATTACACTAATCGCAAATTGGTCGGGTACGAATTCAACTACACTGCTTTAGAAAAGGCATGTGTCGCACTTGTTTGGGTCACCCAAAAGTTGTGACACTACATGCTCGCCTTCCCCATTAAACTTGTATCCCGAATGGACCCCATCAAGTACCTTCTTGAAAAACCCACCTTATCTAGTCGAATGGCTCGATGCTTAACGCTCCTAGCTGAGTTTGATGTCGTTTACATCACACAGAAAGCCATGAAAGGAAGAGCCATCTCTGACTACCTCGCTGATCAACCTATAAAAGAAGTTGTGACTGGATCTTCGAATTCCCATATGAAAACATCATCTACACCACTCAAGATGGACTTTAGTGGCAAATGTTCTTCGACAGAGCTACCAATAAAAAGGGATATGGCTTTGGGATACTTCTGATCGCCCCAGATGACTCCCATACTCCCATCGCCATCAAGTTGGATTTCCCCTCCACCAACAACATGACTGAATACGAGGCATGTATGGTAGGCCTCAAAGTCACTCTCGGGAAAGGAATTCAATGCCTAGATGTCTATGGGGACTCTGACTTCATCATTGGTCAGGTGTTGAAAAAATGGAAAGCTAAGGACCAGAAACTCCAACCCTTCCATGCCCACTTAGAAGAACTAGACTCCCAATTCCAAGACATCACCTTCCATTACCTACCTCGAGCAAAAAATAACCTAGCCGATGCCTTTACTAGCCTAGCCTCCATGGTCGACATGCCCAAAGGAATAGCAATGGCCCCCTTCCTAGTTCAAAAGCAAGATAAACCAACCCATTGCTACCACAATGAGCTCATCACCAAAGAAGATCCCTAGCTAACCAATTGCTGGTACTATGATATCTAGTGCCTCCTCAAGCATGGTAGGTATCCTGAGGGTTCCAATAAGAAGGACCGAGCAACCCTCGAAAGACTAGCCGCCCAGTAAATCGTCCGTCACAAAGAACTGTTCAAGAGAAACTTCGATGTAACTCATCTACACTGCATCGGAGGGGTTGACATTAAAGAGGTAATGTAGAAAATCCACAGCGGGGAATGCGGGCCCCACATGAACGGTCACATGCTTTATAAGAAGATCATCCGATAAGGCTACTACTGGACCATCATAATCCAAGATTGCACTGCCTATGTCCGAAGATGCCTCAAATGCCAACAGTTTTCCAACGCTACAACTCTTCTCATCTCCCTTCTATTCTAAAAAAAAATCTTCATTTCGCCTCACCCAGAACTACGTGGGCCCAATCCTCTATAAAAACCATTTTTAGAAAAATTAAAAAATTTTAAAAACCCCCAGAAGTACGTAGGCAGCTCATACATCTTACATGAGCACGACCCTTTTTTTTCACAAAAACTATTCTTTTCTTATCTCCGAGAACGACAATTCATTCTAACATATATTTGAATAAAAGGATTATACATGCCTTAGCGATTGGTATAGATAATTCAAAATATAAAATTCATCAAAAGGCACAGCTGGATGATCAAAAACTTGTTTATTTCACTAATAAGAGATTACAGTGCAATTACATAAGAAAAGGAACGGATAACTCCCTTCTCCCTTCCCTTCTTAAAAAGTCAAATAAAAATCCCCAAGTTTATTCCCCATTACAAAACAAACTCTCAAAGATCCCTACCCACAACTATCAGAGGAGCTCGCTCCATCGTCATCATCTACATCCTGGGGTCCCCAAGCTTCCCCTGCCAGAATGGATTGCCGTAGACGCTCCATGGACCGATAAGCTCGAACCTGCCTTGTAAAAACTACCACACCTCCCTCCATGGTATCAGATAAGACAATCCTCCTTTGTCCAGTCTCCACTTCCAACATCTTGGTAACTATTCTTCTCCACAACCACTTCATATAATCCTCAGGGATGTGCCAAACTCTCCCAACAGACGGAGAGGTACGGAACAACGAACGCCGACTGTCCTACAAAAAGCCACGTCGCATGTGCAGACGCTCTGTCAGATCTTCTACCGAAAAGAAATCTAGTGTTAGAGGTGGCACGATTTGCTCCTAGCCAAATTAGAGTAGAAGTTGCCAAGGGAAATAAAAAGTGCTCTATCTGAGACCAACCAACCGTACGTACGGGTTATTTCCCCAGAATAGGCAACAACTGTCCCCACCAAGGCACTGGCCAACACACATTTGGAGCCCCATGCTCCATAAACTAGTTCTCCCAGCTCTCGATATCCAGACCAACACTGATGAAATGGTGCGAAAAGAAGTTGGGTAAAATCGACAAAGGATATTCTAGAGGACTCACCAGGTAAAATCTTTCAGACAACCACATGAACAGCATCATAGGGCTATCCCTCAGAAAGTCAGGACAACCTTCTCACCAGGCATCCAGGCCCTTTAGAGTCTCTGCCAGTATCACCGTTGTAGGATTATGACGGTAGGACATCCCTGAAGTAATAGTTGAAACTTGTGGCTCCACCAGCAGTTCCCCGATCACCAGCAGCAATTTGGAAACCATTCCCAGAACGACGGCTCCGGCATATCCAGCATTACCAACCTCCTGGAAATGCACAGACTGTAACACTGTCGAAAGATAAATCATTCCTCCATTAATCAAGGATCTAGCTGCCGAGGGCGAGATGCGGATGAGTCCAACTAACAGCTCCCGAGGAGATCGGGAAAACTCAACCATAGGAGTCAGAACAATAGGATTTACTCTTAACATGGAAAAAAACTCCTTATAAGTCGGACTGACTTCTTCCAAGCCGAAGCGGAGTACATGGTCTTCGGGGTACCAAAATTGTACCGCCGCCATCAGTATGTTCCACTCTATGGCCCGATTACGCCATAAAGAGATTCGACGCATATTGAAAGCATCGTAGTCGACGTTATTGGAGCACATCACCTCCAAAGTCTTGAGTTAGTTGGCAAACTCAACACTACTAAGGAGAGCCATCTCACAAAATAAGAAAGATAGAATGAGAAGGCGTTATGAAAACACTCAACCCTTACCCCTTTTTATACTTGAAACCCTCACAAAAGACATAACCCCTACAAAAATCAGAGGAAATCCTACCCCACAAGGTACCAAAGGCTTAAGAGGGTACCAATCAAAGCTTTGAATTGAAGGGACTAGACTGACCCGCGATAGGCAGGACAAGGTGCTTGCCGATCGATAACCCCGTATTTTTAAAAACTTACCTTTTTCCTCTTTTGTCAAAATCAGAAAACTCAATAAAAATAAATTGATATTCTCAAATAGAATTCCAATTTCCCTTTTCATCTTTATAATTCCTCATTGTGAATAAAACTTTCCTTCAAAATCCTAAAAATATTTCTTTTTACGATCTCAGCAGCAAAGTAAAAAAGTGCATGTGCATGCATTCATTCATTCATCATTAACAGAAGATAATAAAAAACTCTATTGCATTGCATAGATATTTCTCTGTGTTACATCAATCTTGCAGGAAATAAAGAAAAGTAAAAACAACAGGACTCAGCCCAAACCCACACTCTCTGTCTCTCTCACTTACCCTTCCCCCTCTCTCCTAAGAGCTTCCATCCCTTCGACGTGCTCTCTTTCCCCTTCGACGAGATGACGCACCACTGCTACCCGAACCAGACTCCTCCCTAGACGAAGAATATGTCACCACGTAAGAAGAAATAGGGATTATGTCTCGAATATGGGCAGTCGTCGAAGATATCCAATCCCTAATGTCCCTCAGCCATATAGTGGACACCCGGACTTGCTACAAAAAAGGCAGAATCGGCATCAAGTAGAAAAGATCAAAAGAAACCAAAAAGAAGGAAAGGAAAAGAACAGAAAGATATACCAAAGGATATAGAACCTCCTCTGTCAAGCCTAACTCCTCCAGGTCCATTTCATGAGGACGATGCAACATAGGGACCATGCCTCCATTAGCCCGTCAAATGTTGTATGAAGGGGTATGCAACCTCACAAAGGGGACCTCCGAAGTTACCGCTGATGCAGATGACGACGGACCGCCATCACTGTGGGAGGACCCCATTGGCCGATTCGAACCTGCAAAAGGGAAGGGCAGTGCATCATATATGCTGGGCGCCATCAACTAACTCGTCACAAAGTCCATATAATCATTCGGTACAGCCTTATCAGTGTACAATAGATAAGACTCGTCGATCATCTCCGCAATCCTCGCATCCTCTGGCAACAGCCGCTCCCGCCTCATAGACATAGGGAGCCTCTTAGGTGGCACCACCACGTCCTCCTCAGTAATCAGTCGGAACACCCTCTCCCTGTGATACCAAAAGTGGCCAAACTCATGCGCCAGAAAATGCCTCATTTGTGCATATCCTCTAGTCGACCCCGTGTCTTGAATAACCGTCCTCCAAGGGTAAAAAGTCACTTGAAAAATCCCCAGAAAAATATAAGGAAATATGGAATCAGAGCACACAAAGGTCTTAGACTGAAAAAAGGAAAAGTCTTACCCTATCACTGGTCAGGACATTCGAGACCTGACGCATCACTTCCAGAGAGAGAGACCTCCTCGACTGTCGATTGGCCTTCCACCATCGATACAACCGACAAAAGTCCCCAACAGTCTCATCCTTCAGAAAAATCAGCTGGGTATTACACCCTATCACCTCATAGAACCACGTCTGCTAAAGATAAAAATCTGCAATAAAAAAGAGACGTATACGACAAATGCATGAAAGGAAAATGCGCAAATTAAAGAATACCTCAAGAGGATACGTGGCTCCAATAAAAGACTGCCGACAGCACCGGCTGAATGCATCCAAAGAAAAATAGAGGGTTGCCAAAGTCAGGCTCCCCCAATCATAGAGAGGGATGTTCGAAAACATCCTCAGGTATGGTAAGAACCATAAGTGGACAACATCACCGATCGACGCCACCAAAAATCCCCCTAGAACCATCAAAATAAATAATCGGGCCATCTGCCTCACCTATAGACCATCCTCCACATCAATCACCTTGCCCACCAAAACATCCCTCAGTAGCGACAAACGGATGGAATCCCCAGATACTATCCTCCCCACATCACTGAGTGCCGCCCGCACCGCCTCCGACCTCACCCGCAAAGAATGATCAACCTCTTCTTCTCTCCATCGTAATCCAGCCCCAACAGCTGCTGCACATCTATGGGAGTCACAGTCATCTCCCCAAAGCCAAAGTGAAAGATGTGGGTAGTGTCCCACCACCTCTCCCCCAGAGCGCATAAAACCGTTATCGAACGAGGCGTCTCATCTAGCACAGGTGCCAACCTCCCAAAGCCTGCTGATGATATCACCCAATGCACCACAGGTGTAAGATGCACCCAGACATCCTTAAGCCCCGTCGTCCCACGGGCACGCATAGTCGACAAAGAAATATCAGACTGCCAAAAGAAAAAACCTTGTCAAAATCCAAGAAAAAAGGAAAACCATAAAAAAGGAACGCCAAAAGTCATTTTACTTACATAACCGCCAGGGTTCACCACCCTCGAAGAGCGATGATGTGATGGCTCCCGTAAAAAAGTCCGCTCATTCGCAACCGGCTCGAATGCATCAAAAGAGTTCTCACTCCCTAAAGCAAGAGGCGCCCTAGCCCTCCATTCCACATTTTCCTAGTCGTCAACAACAAACCACTCCCTATGTAGCACAGTGCTCATAAAAGTGACCATTTTTTAGAGATTGGAATGCTAGAACAATTCACAGAGGAAAATTGCAAAGAGAGAGAAGGCAAGAAGCTGTGAAAAATGTGGGGAACCCGCCCCTTTTTATAGGAAGCCAAGGGTCATACCGATCGACACTGACCCTAAACCAACCGATCGGCACTGATCTTTTACCTTCTCGAGGCAGTCTAAAAGTCTGTGCCACTGCCGAATAATACCCTCTACACCACGCCGACCGGCACCCCCTTAAATTTTTGTACAAAGATTTTGAGAAAATACCAAAAAACCCTAAAAAAATCCTCAGAAAATTCTTAAAAATTCGGAAAAGGATTTAGAACATTTTCACCAAGAAAATTTCGTACTCCCTCAAGCAGAACCCCTATCTCCCAAGAGAAACACTCAAAAGCCGAGTGAATATCCTCTCGACAACATCCCCAGAGGTCCCCTAAAAGCATCCCAAACTTCAGGATCATCTCCTATTCTCCTAAGGTCTCAAATTTCCTCGAGAAATACGTCCAAAACCCTGGACCACCTAATCATTTCCCCGGTGGAATTTATAGCATCAGATTGGTTATTACCGTGCAAAGTATCCAAAATATACAAGGATTTCCCGAGCAATCGTCTCCTCAGCTCAAATAAAAATCATGAGGTAATTTACCCGGTACAGTTCCTCAAAAACAATCTCAATTTAAGCACTCAGAATTGGCTTCGACCCGCAGAATTGGTCATCACAACTGAAGCCCTTAGAATTGTCTTCGACCCGTTGAATTGGGCATCTTAACTTAAACCCTCAGAATTGGATTCAACTCGCAGAATTGCTCATCTCAATTTAAGCCCTCAGAATTGACTTCAACACGCAGAATTGGTCATCTCAACTTAAGCCCTAAGAATTGTCTTCGACCCGCAGAATTGGTCATCTCAAGTTAAGCCCTCAGAATTGGCTTCGACCCGCAGAATTGGTCTTCTCAACTTAATCCCTCAGAGTTGGCTTCGACCAGAAGAATTGGTCATCTAAGCTTACGCCCTCAGAATTGTCTTCGACCCGCAGAATTGGTCATCTCAACTTAAGCCCTCAGAATTGGCTTCGACCCCCAGAATTGTTCAGCTCAAATTAAGCCCTCAGAATTGGCTTCGACCCGTGAAATTGGTCATCTCAATTTAAGCCCTCAGAATTGGCTTCGACCCATAGAATTGGTCATCTCAACTTAAGCCCTCAGAATTGGCTTCGACCCGTAGAATTGGTGATCTCAATTTAAGCCCTCATAATTGGCTTCGACCCGCAGAATTGGTCATCACAATTTAAGCCCTCGGAATTGGCTTCGACCCGCAGAAATTGGTCATCTCAACTTAAGCCCTCAGAATTGGCTTCGACCTGAAGAATTGGTCATCTCAAGTTAAACCCTCATAATTGGCTTCGACCCGCAGAATTGGTCATCTCAACTTAATCCCTCAGAATTGGCTTCGACTTGAAGAATTGGTCATCTAAACTTAAGCCCTTAGAATTGGCTTCGACCCGCAGAATTGGTCATCTCAACTTAGGCCCTTAAAATTGGCTTTGACCCGCGGAATTGGTCATATTGACTTTGACCTTCAGAATTGGTCATCTCAATATAAGTCCTCAGAATTGGCTTCGACCCGCAGAATTGTTCATCATAATTTAAGCTCTCACAATTGGTCATCTCAATTTAAGCCATCAGAATCGGTTTCGACCCACAGAATTGGTCATCTCAACTTAAGCCCTCAAAATTAGCTTCGACCTGCAAAATTGGTCATCTCAACTTAAGCCCTCAGAATTGGCTTCACCCGCAGAATTGGTCATCTCAACTTAAGCCCTCAGAATTTTCTTGAACCCGTAGAATCGGTCACCCTCACCTTTAATCCTTTATAATCATCCTCGATCCTCTGAATCGATTATCCTCATCCTTAGGTCCTCATAATTAGCCTCGACCCTCTGAATCGGTCATCCTCATCCTTAGGTCCTCAGAATCGGCCTCGACCCTCTGGTCATCCTCTTTCAAAGGCATCATGCGGTGTCTATTCGACGGCTATCATTTGTTCCAAATTCACCCATCGAGGGGCTCTCTAGACACCCCATTCTAACACCCCCTAATCTCTCCGTAGGTTTCTAGCACCTCCCTTCATCGCTACAAACCTAAATCATACCCCGAGTACTGACCTAGAGGCCATCGGGCACTCTCAGGCTCCGTTTGACCAAAATTCAAACTCTTCAGCTCGACTAAAACTAAATGAATTTATAAAGGGCAATGAAACCCCTTTCCAACGGTCCCTCCTATGCATGATTCTGACTTACGGTGCGAATAAACAAATCATTTTCCCTCGAAACCTGATCAGGAGCTCACCTAATGCTCCCAGGCTCCGTTTGACCAAAGTCAACCCTTCATCTCAACCAAGACTGAATGAATCTTCGAAGGGCACTAAAACCCCTTTCCAACGGTCCATTCCGTGCGAGATTCTGACTTACGGTACGGATGAACGATTCGTTTTACTCTGAAAGGTCACCGAACGCTCGAGGCCCCAGTTGACCAAAGTCAAATCCCAAACCAAGTCAAACTCTTTGGAATGTGGAATTACATCTCCTAACCTTTCCAACGGTTCACTCGATGCGCGATTCTGACTTACCATGCGGACGAACGATGCGTTTGTGTCCGACAATCCCCCATCCAAAGGACCGACAAACGCTTCCGAGCCACATTTGTCCCAAAGTCAACTCCTGGACCCAGGAGCAGTTCAAATACTTTTGAAGGTCTAGGACCAATTTTCCGAAGGAACCTGAAAGAGACTACCAAATGACAGGTTCCAAACCCTACCTATCGGCAGTGTGCCTAAACACAACTGTCAATTGGCGGGACCAAGGCTATACCGATTGGTAATGCCCTGGGCCTATAAAAAGGAGGGCTTGACCTCATTGCAAAGACACACAAGATCTAAAATCCTCCACTCTCAGTGAGCTCAGAAAACCCCTCTCAAAGTCAGCGTGATTTCCACATCCAAATCCCTTTCCAACCTCCTCTTTTCATCATCCTTTTCATCAAACTTGGTGAATTAACCACCCTCCATCATCACCCAAGTGCAAGGGCCGCTCTGCAACATCCAAGATCAAGCTCAAGATCTCCAAGAAGGTCCAACTTTTTCAACTCTCTCTTTGAATTCTCCTAAATTTGCATTAATTTGTTTTATTACTTAGCACTTTTATTCTCTCATCTCATATATCCTAATATACTTTTTATTTAGTATTATCGCACATCTTTTATTATCATATTAATAAAACCCAAAAAAATAAGAAAAAGAGGGTTTGCTCATAAATTCCATATGGGAATTCTCACAACTAAAACACTTTTTTAGACACACACATAAATAAGAGAAGTCCATGATTGGATTTATGGGATAAATCCCACCCCTCATTTTGCATACGAACTATATGGACTTTGATGCCTCTATAGGCTACATAGGCATCTCGGGGTAAAACCCGAGACTCGAGTCCTTTTCCTACTTCTTTTCTATATTTTTTAAACTAAACTCTCTTAGATTATATATATATATATATATATATATATATATATATATATATATATATATATATATATATATATATATATATATATATATATATATATATATATGTTCTTAGTGGAGTATTATTCCATATGCGTTATCGTTCCATTATAACAATCAACGCTAAGATAATTGCGTATATCCTATTTTCTAATATTACTTTTGGGAACATTCCTACGGATGACTCGCATTATCTCTTCCATGATACAATTCGATGATTCCTATCTCCACTACATATACACATGCACAATATCACGGGGAAATAAAGGAAAATAGCAATAACCCATGAGAGATCGTAAGTGTGGAATGGGTGCCTAACACCTTCCCATTTCATAACTTAGCCTCCAGACCCTTTTTGAATCATTTTGGTTTTGTATGTATCAGTATGTCTTTAGATGCTATCTTTCGGGACGACGCCCCTTTTCTTTTGTCCGTTTTAAGTAAAATAGACTGGCGACTGCATCTCTCTACATTTTTCACCTCATCATCGACGCCAATCGAAGTTCTCCAGAGAGGGATGCGCGGGACCAAGATCCTCTCGACGTTGAAGACACTTCTCTTCTTCGTCCTTCCTGTCGTGAGGATTGGGGGATGGCCATAATACCAAATAAAGGACCCCAATTAATGATCGAGATCATTAGAATTCCTACCAAGTGAAGGTGAGTTTAGTCAGGGCCGTCAATACCAACAACTAATCCCATAGCACCAACGTAGCCGAAGGGATAATGGGGGTAGCAATCAGGGTTAAGACTACAAGTCCGTGAAAAGGACAACCCCGACACGGCCGACCGGGACAGAGCAAGGGAAAGGGCACAATGAGGTGTCCTATGTTTCAAAGAGTAGAAACACATGTGCGAATCTTGTTCGTAGCGAGCAGGGGACATGAGCGGAATGCCTCGCGGTGGCAGTAGTTATAGAAGTTTTTGTTTGATTAGGACTAGAATGTCATGTCCAGGAACTGTTTGAGCTGCCAATGTTATGGGAAACTGACACTACGAGTTTTATCTCGGAGTGATTGGGGTCTATTTTGCGCGACATGAGAGAGTCACAGTAGTTTGTTAGTACTAATTTTGCATGTGAAGTGGCTTTGGTAGAGGTATCATTAATAGTACTATAGTTGTAAACATTTACCATTGAGAAGCGGGGATCTTTGCAGTTCCACCTGCAGGGGAGCAGGTGTGGAAACTGAGAGGGGATAATTTACAAGGTAATCCCACGATGAGAGGTGATTATGAGCTTATGATTTTATCCTGGTGAGGGAAGGGTTCGCGATGGTGGGAGGTTATAGTAAGGCTATCGTGTTCATTATTCCAGGGCAGGATGTATATTCTTTTTGTGATTTCTCACCTAAAAGAGGGTCGAGGTCGCATCGGTATTTTATGAAATAGACTACATTTGTTTAGTTATAGTGGATCCCGATGCATAAGGACTCTTACTGACGTGAATCAGGGTATGTCGGGTTACCATGGAGCAGAGAGATTTAACTAGTTATTAATATAACGCTGACGACTTAGTGATAGTGCGAGCGCAATAGTATATGAATCCTTTAGAGATGCGGGAGTTAATGATTAGACTTATGAGTATATGGATAGAGTTTGAGTGTCCCGAGAATATGCTTTTGGTTTTATAAAAATCGAGGACCGATAATGCTGAGGAATAGTGCAGTGGGAAATGCTCTTTTGGGCTTTGCTGTGAGATGTTATACGCATAAGTCTTAATAAACGTCGGGAGTGGAGAAACGTCGTTGGATGCGAGGGAATCAGATTAAATGATAATTATTAAGTGTGTGAAGAAAATACATTCAGCAGAGCGCTACTAAGAAATAGGACCGGTAGAGATGAGAAGTGTTACGAAAGAAGCACTGGGAAGATTTTCCCCAGAAGTTGAAGGGTTGGGCAATATCGGGAAGTATTGAATAATAATTGGTGGGGTCATTGAAAGTAACAGAAATATATAGCCACACAGAGAATTCCTGGGACAAACTCGAGATAAGTATATTACGTAAGTGATGATTTGAGGTTTGTGCAAATATGCACGAGATATAAGGTGTATGGGCGCCTTGGGTGGAGCCACATTCTCACCTAGTCAGATGCCTAGCAGTTTATGGGAGCAAATGCGAGGGAAATGATTTTAGGTATTTTTCAAAAAAAGGGGAACAAGATGTCCCTCCTTATGAGAAACATTGAGCATGAGGATCAGTGGTGAATGATACATAATGGAGTTCTCTATAAGTTACATCATTTAGGGGTGGAAAAAGGTTGATTTGAGATTATCAACTAGGATTTTGTAATTTTGATGTTCCCAGTGACGGGAGTGATGAGCATGAGTGGTGAAATTCAAATTTGGGACATCTAAAATCGCGGGAGGTCAGGGTTTCCATCGGGTTTGCGGAACGGAATATTTGTTTTTTTGGGAGTGGGATGTAATATCGCACAGTATATCCGACTTTTTTCTTGAAGAATTAAGAGAAATGGAACTAGGTGTTGTCCAAAATTGTTGCGAATTAGGATAAGAACTCTCATCTCCACCTCTTATCGAAAGTTTCAGGAGGCAATGGGGACGGAATCGCATATCGTTATAGACGTGTCACCTTAACTCAAGGGTGGATGAAGGCAACTAGGTTGTTGAAGGAATCAAGGAACGCGAAATTTCAAATTTGTGGGTGGTTGGGAATATTAATTACCATTAGTTGAGTTACGTGTAATAATTCGTAGCAGTGTACTATCTACGTAACACATTTTAAGACTTTATAAAAATATTTTTATTAGCTACCCTTTAGTTGATAAGTGGTTGGGAGTAATGAACTTATAAGACCCGAAGAGATTTATGGTCCATCTGCAGGAGTTGAGTAAATCACGTCATTTCCAGATAGCTCAGAAACGTAAGGAGAGTTACGTCAGAGTGAGTTAAGGATTTGAAGTCTAACATGAGTAATCAGGGATTGTTGTAGGTATTTACCCTGATGAGAGTCATGGGTATGGCAATAAGAAATGGACACTCATAAAGGTGGGGACTTTTCTAACAGAGAGATAGTAGAGCCGATGGAGCATAGGCTTGTGTTTGGAGGCATTACATGGCCAGAGACCATTGAGTTGGATGTTTATGAGCAGGTGTTGGTTAGGGTGCCTCCCATGAAAGGGGGGTCATGAGGTTCGTCATGATAGGGAAGTTAACGCAAAGATTTTTGGGGGACTTTCTCTATCATTGAGAAGGTGAGACTGACAACATATAAATCGGGTTGGCCAGAGCATCTTTAGAGGATTTACGACTTGTTCCATGTAGCATTGCCAAGGAAATATAGTAGAAGCGAGAAAGTTTTTATTGACACGTCCCACTTGAGGATATTGAATTGCAACAAATGTCTCATATGAGGAGAGAGACCCGTAGATATTTTGGATCGTAGTGAATGAAAGCTGCGATCTAAGGTGGTACCACTAGTTAGAGTTTAGTGGGAACATCACAGTGTCAAAGATTCTACCTGGGAGCAGGAGGATGACATGCGAGGTCAGTATCCAGAGGTATTCGCCGCAAGTAAAACCTAATTTCGAGGACGAAATTCCCTTGGGGGGGGGGGGGGGGGGGGGGGTGGAGTACGTAACACCACGTATTTTTTGGGCATTTAATAATCAATAAATTCGGTACATTTTAAATTACTCGTGTGTCATAATTTAATTGAATTAATTATTATTGACATTTATTTAATTATTAATCATGTAAGTAAACGATTTATATTTATGGGATTTAAATTTACTAAGTGAATAGTAATAATTAAATTACGTCATAACTAGTGATAGCGACGTGACATTTATTTATCCTAACCGGGAGTCTGGTATAGACTTTTTTGGGGTTGAGATAAAAACTATTAGAAAAATAATTCGGATGAAAATTCTGAGTGTACAGTTGAGTCCAAATGGGTCGAAATAGTAGGAAAATAGTACACAGGGGTAGTAAATGGTCCTCAGATCATTTTTAGGCATAAGCAAGCCTAAATGGGAGTGTTTGGGCCATTTTTAATAAAGCCCACAAGCCTAAAACCGGGATTGACTCAATAAACCAATAAAGCGAGAGGGTGTGGCCGCCATAACTCATTTTAGAAAACCTAAGTAAGTTGAGGAGAAATAGGGAACACTTGGAGAAACCGTGGGAGCCAAAATAAAAAACAAGTATGGGCAATCTTCATCAAACCATCATCATCTACACCAAAGGATTCTGACCCTACGAACCCTAATGCAAGTTGTTAAACTTGCTTTTAAATTAATTGCAGATTTCTATTCATATCATAGTGGGTGTGATAAGAATATATGATTTTTGGGTTAGTTTGATATCTGGATTGGGTTTCAATAAATTTTGATTTATAATATGTAGAAGATTTGAGAAGTTTATTTATTAGGATTCGATCTGTGTGTGATTCTAATGAAGAGTGGGAGAACCTTGAGAATTTAGACTTAGTGTAAGCTTTAAAAGAAATTATGTGAAGAAAATCTGGGCGAAGAGCTGTTTAGTTTTGTCAATAGCGTAACAGACTTGGATGACGAAGGAGAATAGGGGAATCCTGGGTTTGGTTCAAACGACCTGGGTTTGGTTTGAATGACGTCCAGATTCGTTCGAACGACTTGGAATTTGGTTCTAACGACATGTATTAATTTCAGCGAATTTTGACTATTTTTACTGTTTGGGATGAGAATTGATTAAGGGACCATTTCGTTACAGTAGGATCTTAAAATTTTCTCCTGGGTTATTTGAGGCTTTAAGGGGACAAATAGTAAAGGGTTATATATGACTTAATGATGTGAAAAAGGGATATTCGAGTCAATAAAATTAATAAGGGTGTCAAACTTATTAAAAAAGATTTTGCATAATAAATTCAGAATATGATATTTTTAGGCCACGTGAGCGGGTCTGGGTTTATTGGTTGGGTGACACCAAGGATATAAGTAAATTAATGTGTAATTAATCAAATTTGGAGTCGAAATATAGGCTTAGGTATATTTTAGGCTAGTGCCACGTGAGCGGGTCTGGGTTTATTGGTTGGGTTACACCAAGGATATAAGTAAATTAATGTGTAATTAATCAAATTTGGAGTCAACATATAGGCTCAGGTATATTTTAGGCTAGTGCTACGGGTATTGTGCACAGTATAGCTGGGATTAAATTTTAATATATATATATATATATATATATACAGTCCTGCTCTTGTGCGGACTAGTCCGCATTTTAAGAATGCGGACCGGACATGTGTCACCTGGCGGTGAGCCCAGAAAAGGGAGAGAGTGTGACTTTAATTTAGGCAATAATTTCTAGGCGCACCGTTAGGTGACACATGTCCGGTCCGCATTCTTAAAATGCAGACTAGTCCGCACAAGAGCATTATATATATATATATATATTGTGTGTGTGTTCATAAATATCGGTGACCAGATATTTGGTAAAAGAGCAACCCTCTAGTGCTATCATAGGAGGTTGCGCGATGTGGGTGAATCCCCTTGCTTGAGGAGCAGGGTGAGTATAGTCCCCAGGTCATAGCGTCTGTAGTTAGAGGTGAGACGTTTGGGGTATGATTCGGTCTCATTTCTGGAGGGACTATGACCGCCTCCTCTACGTTTATTTTATTTCACTAATTCTGGGCGCTAACCGGGTTAGGGTGTCTGGGTGGATGACTATACCTAGAAGTGATAGCATTGTAGAGAATATCCGGTGAGTGTCTACTTGGGAGGATGGTTATATATTTGGGTCCTGTGTGTGAATGTTGTAATATGATAATACGTATATATGGTGCATATATTTATATAGAGGTAAAATACATGATGTGAATTGTATTGATTATATATAATAAGTGAGAATGTTATATGGTTCCAAATGAGAAATGATTAATTAAGTTAATGTGATAAATAACTTATAAATCATATATTAAACTTATTCGGGCTAGAATAGTGTGACAGTAAGGAGTTATTTAACAAGAACTAGTTACGAGGTAGATGACTAGGTGGATTATATAGGAAAACGTTAGGTGTGGACAATAGTTGAGGTGTGAGCCGGTCCTCAAGAGAGTACGACACTAGCTTAAATATGAAGAGCATTCATGCATTATAATTTACTGCAATTTAATTCACATGCTAAATATTTTCAAAATGTTTTGGGTTATATTCACTTGCTATATATTTTCAAAATGTTTTGGGTTCTGACCCTTGCTATCAAATATTTTCAAAAACTTTTAGGTATCCGACCACATGGGTGCCATACTTGATTCTATCCCAAGGTTACGCAGCTGCGACATATGTGGGTCCTGCAGGAGTTGGATTTGACGCCTCTTTCATTCATTCCTAGTTTAGGAATTTTATTCTCAGTTGCATTTTCGAGCATTTTTCTCACCGTCGTTATTCATTTTATTTTAGTTCAGATTGTATGGGATTTATTTTCTACCTGTCAGATTTGTTTTGGTTTGAATGTTTTTAGTCGATGTTTATTCGGCTAGTATTTTGATTCAGATATTTGTGGAATGCTTAGACGCTATTATATTGTTATGGTTCTATTTAGTCTTTTATTGTACTTAGTGACTTGGTGATTTAAAAGATAAAAAATTGACACCGGATTAAATACTAATTAGGTAGTTAGGAATAAAAATGTTTTTGACAGTGATGCTAAGAATGTACCAGATAGGAATCCTATTTAATTTGATAAAGGCATGATCACCCGATATTTAATTAGGAGGGATGCCACGCATGGGTTTGTTCATTTTCCTCAGGTTGGCTACTATTAGGAGTATCAGATGAATTATAAAGGGAGATTTAAATTAGTGGTTAAGAAATGTCATACTCAAATTTAAAATCAATAGTAATTACAAATGACTAGTTAGTTAAAGTAATTAAGTATGGATTACAATATATAATTAATGAGATGGAAGTTTAGTACCAAGGGTATTGGAAGATTAAGTATTTAGGAGTATTAGCATTAATGAGAGCATTGGGTCTAGAATTATGGTTGTGAGTATTTTATGAGCCCACGGGAATGAGTAGAGTTGGGATTGGGAAAAAGAATGTATTTAATTAAAAATATGGATGTGTCCACATTAAATAGGAAAATTACAAATTACCAGTTGGTTAAGTAATTATCTTACGGAATGGAGTTTATAATTTATTAGATAATAAATTAATAAATGAAATTATTAATTTATTGATGGTAAATTATTAATAAATGGAATAATGTTGTGGACCTTGGTAGGATTTTTATGGTAATTATGGAGTAAATACCGATACATATTATATGAGATAATAATATGTGCTATTATATATTTGTGTGTGGACATACCAAGGGACCGACCTATCGGCTCAGGGGTTCGCACGTCGAGCCATGTACCACACGTCGGCCCAAGTGGGCTTAACGATGTGTAAGCCATATAGGTACTATGTGGAGGCTCCACCCTCGAGGGGTATGGTTGGCGCTGTCGTTCATGTATCATCGCTGGGTATGGGCTGTGTATAGGTGTCCTGCATAGGGACCGCCCCTAACTTGTGTGTGATTTTGTGGTCTCCGCTTAGGATAAGGGATTCCTTCGGACTTGCCGATAGAGCACGAATTAGACGCCAACAGTAGAAGCCATTGTGTGTCACATATATGTAAGTACATATATTATTAATTCCCCTGATACTATGGAAATAAATTAATTGTCAGGCATACATACATTAAAATGGTGATCCTTTATTGCACAATAGATGTTTATGCTTCTTCTCGGAAAGTTATGAGACTAGAAAATTTTGGAAATTGATAACTTAAATGTAGTCCGCACATTTAAATCATTTAATCATTGTCCTAAATTGACACTTCGTCATAGTTTTTATTTATCGACTTTGGGATGCGAGATATGCCACACTTCGATGAGGGGTGAGGTGTTATATGCATGTGAGTGACGAAAGGGGAATAATTATTGTGCATTGATTGTATTATTGTATAATAAATTAAATAAGTTAATTATCTCGGACTCTGACCCAAATTATAAATGTTTTCCCCTCAGGTTATTTCTAGATAGGGATAGCAGGACTGTTGCTGTAACAGTCTTGCAATCTCTCGATGCTTAGCACATTTTCAGATTCTTGACTCTAGCCTAGTTGATTTCCTGTCACAGTTCAGATATTTTATTTAGAAAATTTTGTAAGGGCATAAGCTCAAGTTTTATTTATTTATTTATTTACATTATGCTGGAGTTGTAGTGTTTACTTGCTGCTAAATTTATTATTTTAGTTGGTTTGGTTGAGTTTAAATTATTTCCAGTGAGATATTATAATGTTTTAAAGTATTGGCCTTTAAATTAATAATATTTATATTATGTTGCGCTGCGAATGGTATTAATTGATCGGCAAGCCCCATCCTCATCGTATAATGCCTGACCAACCTTTACGTGAGAAAATGGGATTGTTACAGTTGGTATTAGAGAACAGTTCTAGTGTCCTTAGGATATGTGTTTGATCTTGTTATGTTCTGCATTGTGTTATTTGATATAAAGCCATAAGTTTAGGAATCATTGTATTCTTTGTGATTAGTAACTAATACAACCTTATTTGCTTTCAAATGGAAAATGGTAGGAGAGGCAGATCTAGGCATGCCACCGCCCCAACTGCAGAGGAGGGAGCCCAGTAAGAGATGCAGTTGTAGCCACCTTCAGCACCACCAGTGGTAGAACCGATAGAGATCCCCACTATCGTGACCGAGGCAGTGTCCACCGCTATGGCTGCTATGTTAAGGTATTTTCCTTTACCGAAGCCTTAGCAGCAACTACCACACCCATAACAGGTGATGCTACCAATTCAACAACTTGTATTTATTTGGGACCGAGCTAGGGAGGCCTTCACTAAAGGCCAACCATCAGAGTTTTCGGGCAGTTAAGATATTTTAGTAGCGAGTAGGTGGTAGAGAGATATTCAGCGACACTTAAGGATGGTAGAGTGAACACCCATGAAGAAGAATATGTTAGTGTCATTTTGATTGGTGGGGGATGCTCTTCGATGGTGGGAAGTGACTACGACAGTTGCCGACGGGGACAATCTTACAATATAAGAGTTTTGGGAGAGATTTGAGGGGAAGTACTTTCCTCGGGAAATGCAAACAGAGATGCAAAAAAAGTTCAGGGATGTTAGGCACGGGAGTCTTACTGTGGCAGAGTACGAAGAAGAGTTTACCTCTCTTTTCTATTTTCCAAAAGGAGGATGTGAATGCAGAGCAGAGGAAAATAAAGAAGTTTGTGTCAGGGACAGCTTGGCACATCAGACAGTCACTACTGGGGAATCCGACTTTCACTAGATATAACCATGTAGTGAATGCTGCTTTATTGCATTGTTAAGACCATAGGGCATTTCAGAAGGAAAAATGGGAGAAGAGACACCGCTCCAAGGCGTCCAACCAGCATAGTAGGGCAAGTGGGAAAAAATATAGGAGGCCCAATAATCTTGGGGGTCCTCAACCTTCAAGGCAACACAAGAGACCTATGGGTTCTGATGTTGGGAGTAGACAGGGACAAGTTCAATAACAAGGAAATTTTTATATTTGTGGGAAGAAGGGTCCTTACGCCAGGATGAGCCCTTAAAGAAATCGAGCGACACGGGATTCAGAAGGACAACGAGGACACCGGGAACCATAGGAGGGGGGCCAACCACTGTAGGTACAACTAGTAGAAGTAGTGTTAGCCGCCCCAGCACTACCCTCTCCACCCAAGGGATAGCATCCACAGCTGCAGTGTGGGCTCGTGTATCACCTCGCATCAGGAGAAGGACCAGCGCCAGTATAGACAGTAACAGTATGACCCTTAATTCTTTTATTTTATAAGACATGCTTAGATTTTTTCTAGTGCATGGTACTCCTTGGTAGATGTTATTGCGTTTGCACATTGGGTAAGGTAGACTCTATTTTATTTTGTTTCACCCGCAAGTTGAGGAAAAGTCACCTATAATGCCTCGTGTGTTAGGGTATGGGAATTTACCTCAGGAGAACTTAAACCAAAGTGTCTGCATTGATATTTATGGAAATAATTAAATTTAACAGTCAAATGTGGTGTGACTAGTTGGCATTAATGTTTATTTTCACGGTAGAAAATACTAAATGAAATTGTGACACTTTGAGCTTAAATATGGTTAAATGGGTGACTATAGGGCGTGGAGAGTCATATAAATATTTATGGAGCATATTATAAACATGGGTCCTAGACTGACGGATCTTAGTGACCAACAATGCTATATAGTAGTGTATCGGGAGGGTTTCTTGTTTGGATTTCGCTTGTGAGACATCCCACGCCTGAAAGTAGTAGAGGTCGGGAGCTGAGAGATGTTAGACCCTAGGACATATTGGGGTTATGATTAATAGTATAATTAAAGGGTTAAATCTATTGGGAATTTAGTATATTCCCTTTGCGATATGAGTTTCAATTGGTAATGAGCAAAAGTGAAATTTACATGATTACTACATACATTTATTTTTATTTCCATTTTCTATTAATATTGGGCCGATGGATCTCAATAACTGACTAAGCCGCACAGTAGTGTATTGGGAGGGTTATTTGTTTAGATTTCGCTTGCGAGGCGTCCCACGCATGAAATTGGCTAAAGTTCAGAGTTGAGGGAAGTCGGATACTGAGATCATTATTTCTCTTTCTCATGTACATGTATGCTGGTATATTTGGTGTACGGATATGCTTCGTATGGATGGTACAAATTATATGTGTATGTGCCATTCATCTTTGTTAATGTTATGTGTGTGTACATATAATGTGGAATATTTGAACACCCCAGTGATGTTATGATAGGCATGGGTGAGCCTTTTCTTTTATCACATGGGATATGGGTATGGACTAATTAGGTGTAAAACTTGAGTTAATAATGCAGTTTGAAACATAAGGTTGGCTTTAGCGAATTCCGTGGATGGAATTATGTTATAAGGGGAGGAGAATGTAATACCCCGTAATTTTTAGAAATAAAATATTAGGATATAAATGGATTTAATGATTTCGGATTTGTTTTGAGAATAAATTAAATTGGGAAGATTTGAAATTTAAGCGAGTATTTTTTTTATAATTTAAGTAAACATTATGATTTTTATAAAAATAAAACTCAACTGGACGTAAGGGGCTTGTAAGTGAAAAATAATTAAAACATAAATAATTTTTGGGCGCATGTCGTTTTAGCAATATAAAATGTTCAAGTGAACTAAATATATTTGGGATGCATTTTGGGGAGCGTTAGAGACTCAGTTTCGTATTTTTAATATTTAGAATTGGTCCCGGATCATAGGTATATAAGTCGGGAAACCTTTGAGCTAATTGGGTTTTGAATTCGGGCTCATTTGGGGGTCTAAAAGTTGGGTTTTAGGCCCAGCTCGGGATTTTCCACTAAAGCATTGTTTAAGTGGGGGTAAACCACTCCCCCACTATCAATAAGAAAAACCTAGATTAGCAGCTACGGGAGAAGAAAGGGAGAAATACCAAAGGGAAGAAATGGGGCAAGGAGAAAGGAGGAAACAAGGATTCAAAGGGCTTTTTTCCTACAATTTTTAAAGGCAATAATTCTCTTGCTTAATTTATGCTTTTCAATTTATTCTTGATGCATATATTTATTCCTTGCAAATTTCTGGGATTTAGGTTGAGTAGGTTTGATTTGATGATGAACAACACATGTGGAGGATTAATTTATATGTAGAAATAGACCCAGAAATTAGGTATCACAAATCTCAAAATTGGTGATAGATTTCGTTAAGATTTTGATGGTTAAATTTGGGACTTTTGACAAAATGTGCAGATGTCACTAAAATCTATGGACTGAAATTTATGATGTGGATTTCTTAACAAAGTACCCTTTGCTATGAATTTAACAGTGTTGGAAATCTTGAATATATTTCAACTGTATAAGCCATGCACGGATAGGAGTTTTTAGGTAAATGCACAAATTATTTTTGGATTAGTTTTGAGAGTAGAATTGGTCCATGTGTGTACATATTATGGGTTCCGTATTCAATTAGTTCTTAACAAAGATTGGATCTGGGAATAAACTGTGAGGGATAAACTGGGGGGGGGGGGGGGGGAGGGAGGAGGATGGAAGGTCGCTCAAGCGACGTGGGTCATCGTTCAAGTGACAATCCATATCGCGCGAACGACCCCACAAGCCATTTGAACGATGGCATACAGATTTTTGTCACTTTGTTCTTTTTCGGATCTGCGTGGGTTTGTTCATTTTCCTCAGGTTGGCTACTGTTAGGAGTGCCAGATGAATTACAAAGGGATATTTAAATTAGTGGTTAAGAAATGTTATACTCACATTTAAAATCAATAGTAATTACAATTGACTAGTTAGTTAAAGTAATTAAGTATGGATTGAAATTTATAGTTAATGAGATGGAAGTTTAATACCAAGGGTATTGGAAGATTAAGTATTTAGGAGTATTAACTTTAATGAGAGTATTCGGTCTGGAATTTTGGTTGTGAGTATTTTTATAAGCCCACGGGAATAAGTGGAGTCGGGCTTGGGAAAAATAAAGTATTTAATAAAAAATATGGATATGTCCACATTAAATAGGAAAATTAAAAATTACTAGTTGGTTAAGTAATTATCTTGTGGAATGAAGTTTATAATTTATTAGATGATAAATTAATAAATAAATTAATAATTTATTGATGGTAAATTATTAATAAATGGAATAATGTTGTGGACCTTGGTTGGATTTTTATGGTAATTATGGAGTAATTTCCTTTATGTATGATATACGATAATAATATGTATTATTATATATTTTTGTGTGGACATACCAGTGGACCGACCTATCGGTTCAGGGATTCATGCGTTTGGCCGCGTACCACACGTCGGCACAGGTAGGCTTAACGATTTGTAGACTATATAAGTACTATGTGGAGGCTCCACTCTCTAGGGATAGGGTTGTCGCTAACCGTTCCTATGGGCCATGTACATGTGTCCTGCGTAGGTACCGTCCCCAACTTGTGTGTAATTTGTGGTGTCCGCTTGAGATAAGGGATTCCTTCGGACTTGTCGATAGAGAAGGAATTAGACAACAATGGTTGATGCCCTTGTGTGTCACATAGATGGATACTATGGAAATATATTAAGTGTCTAAGAATGCAAACATAAATTAAAATCGTGATCCTTTATTGCATAATTGATGTTTATGCTTCTTATGGGAATGTTATGAGACTAGAAAATTTCATAAATTGATAAATTAAATGTAGTCGGCACATTTAAATCTTTTAATCACTTTATTAAATTGACATATAGTCGTAGTTATTATATGCAGTGGGGGAGAAAGTAAAATTACCTCACTTCTTAGGATCCAATTCCATCCGAAACAAAGCCAGTACCGGAACCCGTTGATTTCGTGGGATCAACTTTGGGGACTTTTGGGATGCGAGACATGTCACACTTAGATGAGGGGTGAGGTGTTAAATTCTTGTGAGTGAGGAATGGGGGATAATTATAGTGCATTGACTATATTATTGAATCATAAATTAAATAAGTTAATTATTGTATACCTCGGTCTCTGACCCAAATTATACATATTTTTTCGCCCAGGTTATTTCTAGACAGGGATAGCAGGACTGTTACTGTACCAGCCTCACGATCTCTCGGTGCTTAGTAGATTTCCAGATTCTTGACTCTAGCCTAGGTGCTTTTTTGTTAGAGTTCAGATATTTTATTTAGAAAAATTTGTAAGGGCATATGCCCAAGTTTTATTTATTTATTTATTTACATTATGCTGGAGTTATATTATTTACTTGTTGCTAAATTTATTTTTTTAGTTGGTTTGGTTGAGTTTAAATTATTTTCAGTGTGTTATTTATAAAGTTTCAAAGTATTGAGCTTTAAATTAACAATATTTAAACTCACCCAAACAAACAATTAACAATATTTATATTACGCTGTGCTGAGAATGGTATTAATTGATCTACAAGCCCCATCTTCGGGGTATCGTGCCTGACCATCTTTTACGTGAGAAAACGGGGGTTGTTACAAAACTCTAATACATTATGTTTGTTTTATGTTAATATTTTAATTAGTATTTTTTAAGTTCGAATGACTTAGATGCAAATTTAAAGGGTAAATATAAACAATCTCTAAAATTACTATCCTTTTTCAAGAGGTTCCGATTTAATATTTAAACATTTCTAGATGGCGTTTATTTATGATTGACTTAGAACTAAATAGTTATGTGACCGTCATACGAATAATTATTTGGTTTCAGTTAAATTGCGAATAGTACGCTACATAAATGGTTTTTTTATAAGAGTTAATTTTCCAGATTCATGTACAAAATTTTGAACAATCAAATAAGTTTAATTTTGAGCAATTAATTATTACAAAACGGTTTTTGAACACAAACAGGCTCCAATGAGGCCCTAACTTGCTGGAATGTTTTTTAAAAATAGCAAAAAAAAATGAATTGATTTTTTTCCCGTATTATTTAAATGTTTCAGGGAACCCCTCTAAAAAATTCTGCTCAAAATGAATTGCTTTAATATTTTTAAAAAATCATTCAAATATGTCACATTTTAAAAATATTTTCGGGGATCCCTTTACAAATATTCAGCTGAAAATGAATTTTGCTACTATTTTTAAAAATCGGGGAAATAAAAACTGACATATATTCGACTAATTTTTGAAAAACAGCAAAACAATTCACTTTGAGTTGAATTTTTTTTAGCCTTTCTCATATATATATATATATATATATCGAGAGGGAGGGAGAGATTTTATGACTCCATGTGATATTTTTTTAAAGAATTAAAATGGAAAAATATTGATTAATTTTTTTAAAATAACAACAAAAAAAATTTTGAACTAATGTTTTTAGGCGGGTCTCTTGAAATATATCAACACACCAAAAAAAATCTAATTTTGTAAATTAAAAAAAAATCCCACAAATTTGATCAATGTGTGTGTTTATATATTCATATATTGTGGCAGACTTAGGGGGCGCCAGAGGTGGCTTGGGCCCCACGAACATCCAAAAATTAATTTTTTTACGTTTCAAATTTATGACCAACTCAAAAATAATTATATATACATTGGTCAGACAAGCCCTAAATCTTGAATCGACCGATGTTTATATAATAGATCCGATAAGAGATGAATAAAATAAATTCTTGATAAGATTCCATGTCTGTTTTTAATTAGGGTCCTGATAACATGTTCGCTAAGGGCACACATTAAGATCCCAAAATAGTAGGGGCAGAGTTCCAACATACATTTAATAGGAAACAAATATTCATGTGGAGTTCTAATACATACAATTTGAGGTGCAAAATATGTGTCCTAGGGCACATGTTATTATTTTCCTTTTAATTATCATCTATGGAAGCATGCATATTTGTGGGTACACAAGTTTACCAATGCATTCATTCCTCCAACTTTAAAATTGTTGTGGTATTGTGGTCTCTTGTCACGTGCTACATACACCAAAGTTGACAGATATTGACTTTCACGATCCACTGAATTTGGGTCCCTTACATCAATTAGTATCTACAATAGGACCAACGAGATTAATTTTTAAATCATGATATTAATTTGTACACACCTATAATACTTTCTTTGGATTAATATATGGGATTTTAAGTATTTAGTCATATTTTTTAAGATTTATTTGTATTCACTCCCATGTCTTTAATTTTTTAGTTGTTGGTCCTATTATAATTAATATGGGACAAGCGTCATTCTCTGTACAAAAGAACATGGGTGATTACAGAGTAGTTAGAGCCTATTTTGAGTGGTCATGGGACTTAATACAATTTTAAAAATACATGGGATGGGAGCCTAATAAATCTTAAGAGATGGGACGAAAGCCAAAAAAATTATTAATATATTGTAACACCCTGTAATTTCGAGGACATTGAATTTATATTATTTTTTGGAGGAATAAAACTTATTTAAATTGGAGAAATTTAAATTATGATTTGGAGAAATTATTTAAATTGGAGGATTGATTTTAATTGGAGAATTAAGGTTTAATTATTCGGATTACTTTTGTGTCGCATTTTTTTAGGTAAAAAATTAGAGAATGTTGTCAAGTAATTTGGATGACAATTCTAAGTGCAAGGTTGACTCCAGATATGCTGAGATAGTGGAAAAAGTGTACCCGGGGGGGGGGGGGGGGGTAAATGGGTCTCGAAACATTTTTAGGCATAACCAAGCCCACACGAGAGTATTTGGGCCATTTTACTAAATCCCATAAGCCTAAAAATGGGATTGACTTATTAAACCCTATAAGCGAGAAGGTGTGATAGCCAAAACTCATTTTAAAAAATCTACATATGTAGAGGAGAAAAGAGGGAGGAAATTGGAGAACCCTTAGGAGTCAAAATCAAGAACACGTGTGTGTGTTCTTCATCAAATCATCATTTACACTAAATGATTCAGTCCCTACGAACCCTAAGGCAAGTGGTAAAACTTTTTTTTAAATTAATTACAGTCTTCAATTCATATCATAGTGGGTGTGATAAACATATGATTTTGGGTTAGGTTGAGACACAAATTGGGTTTTTATTTGTGGAATAATAGGAATGAGGTTTGGATTGAGAATGATTATTATTTCATATGTACTGTTGAGGAACTAATTGATAAATTAGGACCGATTTATGAATTGTAAAGGATTTTGAAAAAACCATATTTAATTTCGTATCTGGGTTGATGATTGGATAAAATTTGGGGGTTTAGATCTTTAAATCTGGTGGAAATCCTTTGGTCTATAAGGGTTTACAGTAGGTATGAAAGTCTGGGAAACAGAGGTGGAAATGACCCTGGAGACACAAGGAAGAAGAATAAGAGGAGAGAGAAAACAACTGGTCTTTCGAGCGACGTGGCTTTCATTCGAGTTAGGCCACCTATCGTTCAAATGACATAATGGGTCGTTCGAGCGACGCAATGAGCCGGGCCCAGTATGGGTTAGGTGCTGTTAGGGGCCGGTAGAAATGGACTTTTGTGGTTTTAGTAACCGAGTCAGGAATCTTTACCCTTTGTAATTAAGGATTAAAATTGGGTTTTTGTATATTTATTTGTGTAGAGGGGAAATGGACTAAATCTACATTAGAGAATTTGGAGTAATAAATTTTAAGAAATTAATTACGGGCCAAGGGAGTGTGTCCGGGAATTTTGGTGGAGTGATGCCATGAGAAATAAATTAGTGGGAAGGTTAAATATGGTTTAAAGTCTTGGAATTGACTCGGGTATTTTTGGGTTAGTGCTACGAGTTTTTAGGAACGGATTTGGCCGAGTTAATTTATTATAGGGTTAAATAATAAATTAACCTTAATAATTGGAATTTGAGGAATAAGTTCTACAAGATGAAATTTCGGACCGAAGAAGTGAGTCTGAGTATTTTAGTTGGGTGACACAACTTGAATGATAATTAAATAAATGTGGGATTTATTTAAATTACAAGTCGGTATATAGACTTGGATATGTTAGGCTAGTATTACGGTAGTTGTACACGGAGCAGCCATAATTATATATATATATATATATATATATATATATATATATATATATATATACAGTCCTGCTCTTATGCGGACTAGTCCGCATTTTAAGAATGCGGACCGGACATGTGTCACCTGGCGGTGAGCCCAGAAAAGAGAGAGAGTGTGCCTATAATTTAGGCGATAATTTTTAGGCACGCCGTTAGGTGGCACATGTCCGGTCCGCATTCGCACAAGAGCATTATTATATATATATATATATATATATATATATACACACACAGAGAGAGAGAGATAGACAGAGTCCTGTGCACACTAAGTTTGCACAGTGCTGGCGCACACAAATTTTTTTAAAGTATTAAATAATATATTTTTGATTTGATTTTTTTTTGTGATATTTAAACATTTCAACGGACCCATGAAAAGAAAATCATCTCAAAAAAACATTTTTTGCTATTTTTAAAAAATCGGTCAAACTTTCGCAGCTTTTAAAGTGCTTAAAAGCGGTGAAAGTTTGACCAATTTTTTAAAAATAGCAAAAAAAGTTTTTTTGAGTTGATTTTTTTTACATGGGGCCGTTGAAATGTTTAAATATCACACAAAAAAATTCAATTCATTTTTTTTACTATTTAAAAAAAATTATGTGCAAACTTAGTGTGCGCATGAGCCTGACTCTCTCTCTCTCTCTCTCTATATATATATATATATATATATATATGCGGTGATTGGGTAGTATATATATATATTTGTGTGCTTTATAAATATTTGCGTGGATAATATTTATAGGAATACATAACCCTCTAGTGCTATTACAGGAGGTTGCGTGATGAGGGTGAATTCCCCTGGCTTGAGGAGCAGGGAGAGTATAATCCCCAGATCATAACATCCAACAGAGGTGAGGCATGTGAGATGATTGTCTTCACATTCAGGGAAATATGATCGCCTCCACAACGCTTATATTTTTATGTTCTGATTCGGCGGCATTGAGCTGTCTCCACTATACCAAAACTGTCGGATTGTCATGATCATTGACAGTGACAAGTCCAACTTGTCAAGGTCAATGATCATGGTCAATTAGTTTTAAAACACGCATTTGGCTTCATCTGAGCCTTACACCTGTCAACGTTATGATGGCTTGATTTGTGTTTGTTGTTAGACTCAGAACCTTTATGCAATCTCAGCCCTTGGATCTATTCAATCAACAAATTTCTTGCGTTTTATCCCAATCCATGTGAAACCTCTTTAAACGAATCAGCTAACGTTTAATCCACCGATGTTGTTAAACCGTTGGATGCGAGTCAACCGCCAAAGACCAAATCTCAGCCATTAGATTTGAGCTGATGTTCTCGATCCTTCCATGCTTAGTATAAAAGGAGGTTGAGTCTCAGCATTTCAAAAACTTTTTTCAGTTCGTCAAACTGAGAGAGAGAAGAACAGAGAGAGAGAGAAACTAGAGAGAGAAAACCCTAAAATCGTCCAAACTCTAATCTCATTTGAAACCCTGAATTCCTTTTAAATCAAAAATCAGTTTACAACCAAAACCAAACCTGAGTGTTTGAGAGTTATTTTGGAGATGGTTTGAAGCTTGTTCGTGGGTTAAATCCTGTGTGTTTGAGATCTTCTAACCAACTTAGACATTTTAAGTTTGATCTCTATTTCTCTTCATAGAAATTGTAGATCTTGCTATTTTATGTCATATTACACTTAGATCTGCATTATTTCGTTTCTCATCTTGAGAAATCATATTTGCTGATTATTTTCTTTTATAAATGTTTTTCACAACTCAAGAATCAACAAATTTATAGTCTGTTTCTAGTTCTTATGAAACAAGACTTATGATCTAGTTGGAATTGCAATTAGTGATTTACAATTTCAAAAACATTTTTAAAACCCTATGAAATTATTTAAGACCTTGGCCGTCTTCCGAGCAAGGTAACCTTGGATTCTAGGTTACTTTAAAAGATAAAGAAAGTCTGTTATTTCTAAAGAAGAGAGAAACTTAAAACCTTAATCATTTAGATCTTTCTATAATTTGATAGGACTTGTTTGTATAATTAAGTGTGCGTGTGTGCATGCATGTGTTATAACACTGTCACAAACACATGGCACACTACAATACAAGAAGTTTTGGCAAGAAGATCTTGAAACATCAAGAGTCGACATAAAGCCAGAACAAAGTGTTGAGAAGTTAGTAAGCTGGGAAAGCCACATCAACATCAGAACTGCAGAGAAGTTAGAATCAAACCAGTGGGTACATATTCTAAACTTGTATAGGTCTGTTTTATTTGCATGTGTGTTAAATAGCTTGTAACTAGTATATTTTATTTTAGTGGATTTTTAGTTTGTGACTTAGAAGTCACCGTGAATGTTTCCTCAGTTGGGTGAGGTTTTACCACATTAAAGACTGTGTATACTTAATCTTTATACATCTCCTCATCTCATTATTGTTGGTGTGCTGATTTAACTGATTTAACCTGTTTTAGTTTCATTTTTCAAAACTAGTTACATAATCTTGAACATATCTCATACATATTTTTATGAAACACATCTTGTGATTAATTTCTTTGATTTAAAGATAAGAGTTTCCCTAAAAAATAGTTCAGAGTTACTTAGACAATTTAATCTTGAATTAAATGACTTAAGTAACAGCTTTTCAATTGGTATCAGAGCTTTGGAAATTTTCTTTAAAGATCTTGTGTTTCTAAAATTGTTTTCTTAAAATCAAACAATGGACGAGAAATATGAAAGATTTGGTAACTTGTCTAGACCCCCTCTCTTAGATGGAAACAACTTTCCTTACTGGAAAATAAGGATGGTTGCTTTCATACAAGGAACTTTGGGAGATGATGTCTGGGACATTGTTGAAAATGGTTATACTTATCCTCTCATTAAGAAAGTATTAAGTGAATTCACTCGAGAAGAGAAGCAAGCCTCTCTGAACAATAACAAAGGCAAGAATTCCATTTTTATGTCTATAACTGAACATGAGTTCAAAAGGATCTCATCTTGTACCACTTCTAAGGAAGCTTGGGATACACTAGTTACTGCACATGAAGGAGACACTAGAGTTAAGCCTGTTAAAATATAGATGCTTATCCAGTAGTATAACTCTTTAATTATGCCAGACACTGAATCATTTGATGACTTTTACATGAATTTGACTGACATTGTGACCAAATTACATTCTAATGGGATAACTTATGATAGGCATGAAATTTCCCTAGATGAGCTATTGCCCTAGATGAAGTGTAACATTGTGATTACTGCTTTAAAAGCTGAACACACTCCTTCTGGTTGGTATTTGGACTCGGGGTGTTCAAAATATATGACTGGGGATGATACAAAACTTTTAAACAAAACTAGCTTTGCTGGAGGAAAAGTTATTTTCGGTGATGGTGTATCATCTCAAATCATTGGTAAAGGAACACTCCAAGAAGAAGGATTGCCTGTTCTTGAAAATGTTCTTCTAGTAAAAGGTCTGAAGGATAATCTACTTAGTATCTCATAATTTTATGACTCAAATCATACTATCGCATTTTCAAAGAATAATTAGAAGATTTTAAATGAAAAAGGTGAGTGCATACTTACAGGAATCAAGACTCCTAATAATTGTTATACTGTCCAGAACAGTACTAAAGTCTGTAACATTGCCAGAATGGATGATAACGAAGTATAGCATAATAGGATGGTTCACATAAATTACGATAGCCTTAGTATATTGTCTTAACAAGAAATAGTTAGAGGAATTCCAAAGATCAAGCCTATCTCTAACATTGTCTGTGGATCGTGTCAGGAAGAAAAAATTATTAAGGCACGTCATAAGAAAGTTAAAGATATCCTTACCTCTAAACCCTTGGATCTCATCCATATGGAACTAATGGGTCCTTCTCGTACTGTTAGTCTATGTGGACACAGTTACATTCTAGTTATGGTCGATGACTTCACGAGGTTTACTTGGGTGGCCTTCTTAAAACAAAATTCAGACATTTTCATAACCTTTTTAAAAATCTTACTTCATATTGGAAATAAAAAGGACACTCAAGTAAATAGAATTCGTAGTGATCGAGGAGGAGAATTCATAGATACAGGTGTTATAGAGTATCGTGACTATAATGGTTATAAACATGAATTTAGTGCTACTAAGACCCATCAACAAAAATGGAATTGCTGAGCGAAAGAATCATACTCTTTAAGAGATGGCACGTATTATGATTCATGCCAAGTGTTTACCGAAATATTTTTGGGTAGAATCAATTCGTGCTGCGTGTCACATTATTAATAGGGTTAGGAAGAATTATAAACAAACTCTTTACAGACTATGGTATGGGAAGAAGCCCAATCTTAAATACCTTAGAACTTTTGGTAGTATATGTTACGTCTGTAAAGACATAGAACTCTTATCCAAATTTGAGACTCGTGGAGATAAAGCTATCTTCCTAGGATATTCTCCTGACAGTAGAGCATACCTTGTCTACAATCTTCGCATAAAGACTTTAATGGAATCCATAAATGTTATTGTAAGTGACACTACTATTGAGAGTAAGACTGGAGAACCAACTATTGTGGAAGAGTCTGAAACTGTTTTAGAAAATGACTCTCCAGAATTAGATGATTCTTTACCTATTGAGAAACCTGAAGTACCTAACTGGGTTTTCAAAGATCATCCCATAGATAACGTTGCTGGTAACCATTGTGAGCCTGTACGTATAAGATCTCAATTAAGAAACTATTCTCATTATGCATGTTTTGTTTCCCTTGTGGAACTAAAGAATGTAAACGAGGCATTGAATGACCCTCAATGGATTTCTGCCATGCAGGAAGAACTTCTTTAATTTGTCATTCGTGATGTTTGGTATCTTATACCTAGGCCTGATCATAAAAAGGTTATTATCACACGTTGTCTATTTAAAATAAAACTAATGAAAGTGGGATAATCATTAGAAACAAAGCCAGATTAGTGGCTCAAAGATATTCTCAAATTGAAGGAATAGATTTTAACGAGACGTTTTCTCCTGTTACTCTCTTAGAATCTGTTCGTCTTCTCTTTTCCATAGCCTGTTACTTGCACTTTAGGCTTTTCCAAATGGATGTAAAATCAGCCTTTCTTAATGAAATCTTGACTGAAGAGATCTATGTTGAACAACCCAAAGGGTTTATTGACCCTCAGTATCAAAATCATGTTTATCGTCTTAAAAAGGTGTTGTATGGTCTGAAACAAGCGCCAAGAGCTTGGTATAAACGCCTTTCCAACTTTCTTTTAGATAAAGGTTTTAAGAGAGGCGAAAATGATCAAACTCTATTTGTCAAACATTTTGACAAAGATACTATTATAGCTCAAGTATATGACTACGATATCATTTTTGGATCAACTTCCCCTTTAGAAGTTAAATCATTTTCTGAAATTATGCATAAAGAATTTCAAATGTCTCTTATGGGGGAGTTGCAATTTTTCTTGGGTCTTCAAGTCAAATAGAATTCAGAAGGTTTATTTGTTTCGCAATCGAAATATGCTTTAGAGATTGTTAAAAAATTCGGGCTTGAAAGTGCCAAAGAAGCTAGAACTCCCATGAGTACTGCAGTCAAATTTTCTAAAGATGAGAATGGAAAATCCATAGATCCTACTCTATATCGTAGTATGATAGGAAGCTTACTATACCTTACTGCCTCGCATCCTGATATTATGTACGTAGTTTGCATGTGTGTCCGTTATCAAAATAATTCTAAAGAGAGACACTTAGTATGTGTAAAAAGAATCATTAAATACATAAAAGGCACTCTAAATTTGGGTCTCTGGTACACCAATGATACTCCTAGTACTATAATAGGATACACTGATGCCGACTAGGCAGGGTGTACTGATGATAGTAAGAGCACATCAAGAGCGTGTTACTATATCGGTAATAATTTGGTAGGATGGAGTAGTAAGAAACAAAACTGAACTTCATTTTCTACAGCTGAACCAAAATACATTGCTACTGGTAATTGTTGTGCCCAAAAGGGGAGATTGAAGCACCTTATACTATTGACTCACTTGAGTCTACATTGTATAAGTTCTCATCTAGTTTGGAAACTGTGACAAAATTTGTGTCACACCCCCTAGATACCAAAGAACCTCAGATTCTACACATGATGCATCACTTGATTCATTCAAAGGAAAATTCTCAACCCCCCCCCCCCCCCAACACTAGGATGGCATACATAATATATATATTGCATTAATTCCTTGTGTGAGTTAATTCCCTTTTAAAATAAGTTTTTACTAATTTTGGGATTTGTTAAATAATTTTTAAATGATTTTTAAGAAATTAAAAGTTGGGTTTCAAAACATTTGGGGTCATTATTCTAATACTAATTATATAATTTTTTACCTGATTGTTTGGTTGGCTAGAATCCGAAAGCGCTTGAGACTTGAGGGTGTGCTTGTAATTAGTTTTAAAACACTCGTTTTGGCTTCATCTGACCCTTACACCTGTCAACGTTACGACGGCTTGATTTGTGTTTGTTGTTAGACTCAGAACCTGTACACAATCTCAGTCGTTGGATCTATTTAACCAACGAATTGCATGCGATTTATCCCAATCCATGTGAAAGCTCTTTAGACCAATCAGCAAACGTTTAATCCACCGTTGTTGTTAAACCGTTGGATGCGAGTTAACCGCCCAAGACCGAATCTCAACCATTAGATTTGAGCTGATGTTCTCAATCCTTCCTTGCTTAGTATAAAAGGAGGCTGAGTCCCAGCATTTCAAAAACTTTTTCAGTTCGTCAAACTGAGAGAGAGAAGAAGAGAGAGAGAGAAACTAGAGAGAGAAAACCCTAAAATCATCCAAACCATAATCTTGTTTCAAACCCTAAATTCCTTTTAAATCCAAAATCAGCTTACAACCAAAACCAAACCTGAGTGTTTGAGAGTTATTTTGGAGATGGTTTGAAGCTTGTTCGTGGGTTGAATCCTCTGTGTTTGAGATCTTCTAACCAACTTAGACATTTTCAGTTTTATCTCTATTTCTTTTCATAGAAACTGTAGATCTTGCTATTTTATGTCATATTACATTTAGATCTGCATTATTTCGTTGCTCATCTTGATAAATCATATTTGTGGATTATTTTCTTCTGTAAATGTTTTTCACAACTCAAGAATCAACAAATTTATTTTCTATTTCTAGTTCTTATGAAACAATCCTTATGATCTAGTTGTAATCGCAATTGGTGATTTTTAATTTCAAAAACATTTTCAAAACCCTCTGAAATTGTTTAAGACCTTGGCCATCTTTCGATCAAGGTAACCTTAGATTCTGGGTTAGTTTGAAAGATCAAGAAAGTCTGTTATTTCTAAAGAAGAGAGAAATTGAAAACCTTAATTATTTAGATCTTCCTGTAATTTCATAGGACTTGTTTGTATAAATAAGTGTGTGTGTGTGTGTGTGTGTGCATGCATGTGTTAGAACATTATCACAAACACTTGACACACTACAACACAAGAAGTGTTAGCAAAAATATATTGAAACATCAAGAGTCGACATAAAGCTGGAACAAAGTGTTGAGAAGTTAGCAAGCTGGGAAAGCCACATCAACATAAGAACTGCAGAGAAGTTAGAATCAATCCAGTGGGTACATATTCTAAACTTGTATAGGTCTGTTTTGTTTGCAAGTGTGTTAAATATCTTGTAACTTGTATATTTTGCTTTAGTGGATTTTTAGTTTGTGACTTAGAAGTCACCGTGGATGTTTCCTCAGTTGGGTGATGCTTTGCCACGTTAAAAACTGTGTATTCTTAATCTTTCTATAGTTCTCCAAGTACACGACATAGATTTATAAGTGTGAGTGTTATTTCAATTGATAATTGAAATAAAACTCAACATTGCATCATCTAGTATGTACCCAGAGAACATTAAGATACGATTGTAGAATTTCCTCCAAAAGTAACAAATTTAGGCCACTAAGAATATTATTATACAAAAACTATACAGTCCCAAATTGTCCAAACGAGAAAATTAGAGAGATCTTATTACAGGGGAAATGACTCTTGAACTGGTCTAAGAGCTATTGAATGCATATGCATAAGAACTATATGGCTAGTATCTATGCTCACTATGTATAATTTCAAGTATGTTTCATTTAATTATGATAAGTCTGTGGTCGTGCTACTCTCGAACGGGTCGTGACTGAAAGTAATTTTAGAAAAAAGTTGAAAACTCCCCTCCCCCCATTTTAACAATAATTCAGTGGTCGTGCCACTTCCAAAATTAACCAACCCAACAAAATAAGACAATATAATTATTTAAGGATCTATTAGTGTGAATGAAATTAAGGATTTAAAAAAAATTAACAACCAACTTTCATATCCAACCACACCCGTCCAATATAATCCAACAGCAACAGCAACAACAAACCAACAAATGTGTATCCTATACTCCTTCTAATTCATCTACTCAATTAATTCAACATTAACAATTCAAACCTAAATAAAAATATAGAAACAATATTTATAATGTCAAATTAATTTTATTCTCTAGACAATAAGATTCAATCAATATTAACAATATCTATTAATTTCAATTCCAACTAACATCACCCAATCGACATTAACAATTAATTTCAAGTCCCCAATCAATATTAACAATTAATTTGAAGTCCTAAAATAAACATTAATTTCAAGTCCTAAATCAACATTAACAATTAATTTCAAGTCCTAAACATTTACAATTAATTTCAACACACACACACCCCTCCCCCACCCACCCACCCCCTTCCCCCACCACACACACACACACACACACACACACACACACACACTCACCCACCTGCACACACACATGCATGCACACCCCACTCCCATGCCCCTGACCAACCACTCCCCACCCCCACCCCCACCCCCTCCCCCTCCCCCCACAACACACACATGCATACACGCACGCACACACACACCACACACACACACACAGTCATATACACACACATACACACATATACAAAGGAAAGAGAAAAGGAGGAAAAAACTAACGTGAAAATCGCTTAGAGAGAGAGAGCAGTCGCTTACAGAGAGAAAAAGAGGGAAGTGAAAACGGTGGAAAAAAAGTGGGAAGGTTTCTTTTTTAGACTAAGTTGTCATGGACGTGTCACGGGCTTTGACCGTGATAACTTTATAAGGTTGTCACGGTCATTGATCATGACAAAAAATGCGTGTTTTTTTGTCATGGTCATTGACCGTGACAAGGGTAGCCGACTGAAAGGTGATAATTTAGAATTTTTTCGGTAGTGGTTGGGAATCTAGGTGGGACAGAGTAGACATGTGATAATAGCACTTTAGAGAAGCATCCGATGAGGTATTACTCGGGAGGATGCTTTTATATATGTACGACATATGTGTTAATGCTGTAATATAGTTCTACGTATATAATGGAGTAAATAATTATATGCGGGTAAAAATACATGAAGTGAATTGTATTAATTATATATAACTCGTGAGAATGTTATATGGTCTTAAATGAAAAACGATTAGTTAAGTTAATGTGTTAAATAACTCATAAATCATATATTTGGCATACTTGGGCAAGAGTAGTGTGACAGGAAGATGTTATAATAGGAACTAGTTACGGTTAGATGACTAGGTTTGTTATAAATAAAAGCGTTAGCTATGAACAATATTTAAGGGGTGAGCAAGTCCTCAAGGGAGTGAGACACTAGCTTAAATATGAAGAGAATTCATACATTTTAAACTAGTGGAATTTAATAACTTGCTAAATACTTTGAAAATATTTTGGGTTCTAACCCTTGCTATAAAATATTTTCGAAACCTTTTAGGTGTCCATCCATAGGGACGCCAAGCTTGATTTTTTGTTCCAGGGATGCATAGCTGCAGCAAGTGTGGATGCTAGAAGGATTTAGACTTAGCCGCTTCAGTTATTTCATTCATTGAGTAGGATGCAGTCAGTATTTCGTTTGGGCATGTCGCCTTAGTTTTTTCATTTATTTCAGTTAGATGATGTACTCAGTTTATTATTCGGTTGGCTTATTATTTCGGAAGTGGTATTTGTAGCCGATAGTTTATTCGACAAGGATTTTACTTATTCATTTTCAGTATTGATTGACTCAGTGATTGTGTGAATGGTATTTATTCGCTTGTTGTTGTTGTTGGATAAAAAGATAAAATCTGGCACCGACTTTTTGAAAAACTAGGTGGTTAGTAAGTTTTAAAAAGTTTTTTGATAGTGATCCTAATAATGAACCAAATGAGATTCCCATTTTAATTTGATATAGAATTGATCACCCGATATTTTTATTAGGTGGGGTGTCATGGAGATGGTATCAGAGCACAATGAGTCTTATGTGTAAAGAGGAAGAACACATGTGTGGATCTTGTCCGCAACGAGTCAGAGGACAGGAGAGGGATGCCTAACAGGGGCAATAGTTAAGGGAGTTTTGGTTTTGTTAAGATGAGAATGTTATTTCCAGGAACCATTTGAGCCACCAGTGTTATGGGAAATTAAAACTACGAGTTTTTATCCAACAGTGATTGTGGTCTATTTTGTGTGACACGAGTGAGTCACAGCAGTTATTAGTACTAAATTTGTGTGTGAAGAGGGTTTGGTAGAGGTATCATTAATAGTATTATAGTTGTAAATATTTACCGTTGAGTAGCGGGGCTCTCTTTTATTCCACCCTCAGGGGAACGAGTGTGGAAACTGAGGGGGTATATTTTTCAAGGTAATCCCTTGATGAGAGGTAATTATGCACTTATGATTTTATCCTAAAAACGGACGGGTTAGCGATGGTGGACGGTTATCGTAAGACTGTCGTGTTCTTTATTCCATGGCAGGGTGTATATTCTTTTTGTGATGTCTCACCTAAAAGAGGGCCATGATTGCGACTGTATTTTGTGAAGTAGACTTCAGAGATTAAATCTATCTAGTTATATTGGATCTCAGTGCGTAGGGAATCTTACTGATGAGATTCAGGGTATATCGAGTTTACCATTGAGCAGAGATTTTTACTCATTATTGTTTACGCGCTGAGAACTCAGTGAGAAGTGAGGGCTCCGAATTATGTGACGTCTTGAGATACATGGGCATAAAAGATTTAATTTATGTCTCGGAAGACAGAAGTGGTCTTAGTTTTGTGTTTTAGAATCAAATATTTCGATGATCGACAATGCTAGGGGATAGTACATCGGGGAAAGTTCTTTTGAGCTTTGTTGAGGAATGTTATACGCATAAACCTTAACAAATATTGGGAGTTGTGAGACATTTTTTGATGCTAGTGCATCGGTATTAAATGATAAATTACTGAACGTGTAGAGGAAACACTTTAAGCTAAGAGTTATTTCGATATATGGATAGAAGAGCTGGGTACTGCTACGAAGGAAGCATTGAGAGAACTTTTACACCACAATTTATTCGGTGGGGAAGTGTTGGGAAGAATTAAATTGCAAATTATGGGGTAATAGAGAATACTTGTATGATATACCCACGCTGAGAGTGTGGAGTTGAGCTTGAGATAAGCATGTTACGTACCAGACATTAGTGATATTTATGCTGAGATATTTGGGATATATTATAGAGTAGGGTGAGACCTTGTGTTCTTTGTTTCAAGATATGAAATACTTGTGCTAGTTACCACTTGAAAGAAGGTCCATGCTATATATACGTCTATATATGTTATCGTGTGTTGCATAATAGACTTATAAGAAAGTGTTTAAATTATTATATTTGATCCTAGTGAGTAGGGATGGTAACTGATGGGATTCAGGGTGGATATGTTTATTATCGAGCAGGGAGATATAGCTTGTGATTGATTTGTGCTAAGAAACTAGTGATAGTAAGGGCACAATATAGTATGATTTCTTTTGTAACATGAAAGTGGACGAGTATAATCTTAAGTCAGGAGACGATAATTTGGGGGTAAGGGCTATGGATTGGGGTCCTAACGGATCTCAATGACCGACAATGTTAGGTAGTAGTGTAATGGGGGGCTCTTCATTTGGATTTCGCTTTGCGAGACGTCCCACGCATGAAACCTAACATAACGTTGGAAGTGGGGAGATGTTTGGTCATTAGTACATAGGTTGCGTACCTTAGTTAATATATACATATGTAGACTGTGAGATCAATGTTATAGTACGATTTAAGGCTGCTAAATGCTGGGTATTATTTGTGCAGTTAAGTAGAGATACATAGTATATGAGCACCCTGGTTAACTAAATTATTTTTAAAAATAATTAATGATTAGAAGTGGGAGAAATAGGTGTAGCGATCTTAAGGGTAAGTGATTAGGGAGCTAGCCAAGGCTGGGGAAACTAGGCTTATCCGAATTTCGAGGATAAAATTCCTTTATAAGGGGGAAGTTTGTAACACCCCGTAATTTTGAGGACATTGAATTTATATTATTTTTGGGAGGAATAGAACTTATTTAAATTGGAGAAATTTAAATTATGATTTGGAGAAATTCAAGTCCCCCTTGTCTTTCTTGACGGCCAATGGGGGGTCGTTCCCACCATTTACCCTCATCATAGCCGAGGGTGGTTTCCACCAATTAAATGATGTTTTCAATTATTTCAAGTCCCCCCTCGTCTTTCTTGAGGGTGAATGGGGAGTCATCCCCACCATTTACCCTCGTCATAGCCGAGGGTGGTTTCCACCAATTAAATTATGTTTTCAATTATTTCAAGTCCCCCCTCATCTTTCTTAAGGGTGAATGGGGGGTCGTCCCCAATATTTACCCTCATCATAGCCGAGGGTGGTTTCCACCAACTTAATGATGTTTTCAATTATTTCAAGTCCCCCCTCGTCTTTCTTGAGGGGGAATGGGGGGTCGTCCTCACCATTTACCCTCATCATAGCCGAGGGTGGTTTCCACCAATTAAATGATACTTTCAATTATTTCAAGTCCCCCCTCGTCTTTCTTGAGGGTGAATGGGGGGTTGTCCCCACCATTTACCCTCATCATAGCCGAGGGTGGTTTCCACCAACTTAATTATGTTTTTAATTATTTCAAGTCCCCCCTCGTCTTTCTTGAGGGTTAATGGGGGGTCGTCCCCACCATTTACCCTCATCATAGCCGAGGGTGGTTTCCACTAATTAAATGATGTTTTCAATTATTTCAAGTCCCCCCTCGTCTTTCTTGAGGGTGAATGGGGGGTCATCTCCACCATTTTCCCTCATCAGAGCCGAGGGTGGTTTCCACCAGCTTAATGATGTTTTTAATTATTTCAAGCCCCCCTTGTCTTTCTTGAGGGTGAATGGGGGGTCGTCCCCACCATTTACCCTCATCATAGCCGAGGGTGGTTTCCACCAATTAAATGATGCTTTTAATTATTTCATGTCCCCCCTCGTCTTTCTTGAGGATGAATGGGGGGTCGTCCTCACCATTTATCCTCATCATAGCCGAGGGTGGTTTCCACCAATTAAATTATGTTTTCATTTATTTCAAGTCCCCCCTCATCTTTCTTGAGGGTGAATGGGGGGTCATCCCCACCATTTACCCTCATCATAGCTAAGGGTGGTTTCCACCAATTAAATGATGTTTTCAGTTATTTCAAGTCCCCCCTCATCTTTCTTGAGGATGAATGGGGGGTCATCGCCACCATTCACCCTCATCATAGCCGAGGGTGGTTCAACAAGGATAACCCTAATCACACTAGAATTAACAAACACAAGATGAGTGGCCAATATGAAATTCTCATTAACATTCCAAGTTTCTCTTGGAGCAACACATTCATTACAATTATTGTTCGGTAGAACATTACATTATTGATAGTTTTTCTTCAAATGATCTGAATTCTAGGGGTTGGAAAAGGGATCCCCTTCAAGATTCTCTAGTTTCCAGGGACAACTTCATTAATGACCCTATATGGTCCATGCAAATTTGGGTGGAGATTGTTAGGATTTTGCCAAGTCTTTTTGAGGACTAGGTCCCCCACAGTGATTGGCCTTTGCTTCACCCTATGGTTGTAAAACCTGTCCTCCTCGTCTAGTAGGAAGCTTGCCTTATCTCAGCATCTTCCCTCCTTTCCTCTATCAAATCCATGTTGTCTCCTTTCTTTCTATATTTCTCTGGGGGTCATACAATTGGACTCTGTGAGTAGGATACCCGATCTCGGTGGGGATGATGGCTTCTGAGCCATACCCCAGCATGAACGGGATTTATCTGAAAGGAGTCTTTATCGTCGTCCTATAGGCCCACAGTACAACGTACAACTCCTCAACCCATCTTCCTTTTGCCTCCTCGAGTTTTTTCTTGACCCCATCTAGGATGGTTCTATTTGTAACCTCAGTTTTCCCATTAGCCTGAGGTCGACCTGGGGTTGAGAAGAATTATTTGACACCCCGTTTTGCAGTATTTCTCCAGAGATGCATTCTTGAATTGAGTCCCGTTATTTGAGATGAGGGTGTTAGGGAGACCATACCTGCATATAATGTTTTTCCAGATAAACTGGAAGGTCTTCTTCTCAGTGATCGTTACCATCGGCTCCGCCTCCACCCATTTTGAGAAATAGTCCATTGCTATGATCAAATATCGATAGTTATTAATGGACCCAGGCAAGGGCCCTACTAGATCGATTCCCCATACTGCGAATGGACACGGGTATGTGATGGAGGTAAGAGGCTGATGGGGCTGGTGGGGTATGGTGGCAAACCTTTATCACTTAACACACTTTTAACGTATACCGTGGCATCTTTCCCCAAGGTCGGCCACCAGTATCCTTGGGTTACTACGCTCTTTGCTAACGACGTTCCCCCAATGTATCTTGAACATAACCCCTCTTGAACATCTTGCAGAATGTGTGGGACCTCAGACGGGTGCACACATCTGAGCAAGGGGAGCAAGAACCCCTTTTTATACAAGCTGTCTCTGATGACAGTGAATTTCGTAGCTCTGTATCTCAACTTCTTCCTTTGTTGTTTTGCCTCTGGCATCTCCCCCTCTTTAATGTACCTGACAAGGGGGTCAATCCATGAAGATTCCCTATCAATATTTAAACAAGAGCCAAGTGTTCCCTCTGCCACTTCAATCGCTGGTCGAAGAAAAATTTCCACTGGGACGGTCCTCCTAATATTTGTCCTAGTTGTCGAAGCTAGCCTTGCAAGCACATCAATTAGACAATTATCAAGCCAAGGTATCCTCTTAAATTCCACTTCTCTGAAGCTCTTAAATAGTGACTTCACTCTTTCAAGATATTTGGCCATTCTCTCATCCTTAGCCTCGTAGGCTCCCAGCTTCTGATTCACTACTAGTCTTGAGTCACTATGGACTAAGATGTGTCCGACATTAAGAGACTTAGCCAAGGAGAGGCCTGCTATGAGGGCCTCATATTCAGACTCATTGTTGGAGGCTTTGAAGTTGAACCTCAGGGCGTACTCAATGTCTATACCGTCTGCTGCTGATACTATTAATCCAGCCCCCACTTTCGCTCTCGTAAGAGGACCCATCAACGAAGAGGTTCCATACAGCTTGTTCCTCTGAGAAATTTCCCTTGATGAGGGACCCATGTCTAAAGAGATATCTTCCCTCTTTACTTTCTGCAACTTTTTCTCTAGCGGTTCATGATGCTAAGATTCAGCACCACCAGATAAGTGATGATGAGCTCAAATAGTAATAACAATGGCATCCATAGATATGTATACGTGTGTAAGTGTATAGAAGGGGATGAGTATAAGAGGAATAAGATAATGATGTATAGTTGTTGATGTAAAAAACTAGATTACTCTAATTATTTAATCACAGATAAATAAATAAGACAAAAGATTTTAAAGTGGTTCAGCCTTATATGAATGGCCTACATCCACTGTTATGTTATTGCTGAGTGTTTGGGAATTCTCGATTACAAGTGCTATCCAGAAATTCCGGTCCCCCTTGAATGAGGGTGATACAAGGTATTTATAGCCCTTTAGGCTGTACATGAAAGGGTGTTACATTAAGTGATACACATATGAAAGGGTAATTCAATTAATGTTCTTCAAACGTGCGCGTCAAGATGATAAGCATTCAATGAATAGTTGAACTGTTGATTATCTGGCAATTAATGCTGTGGTCGAGGTGCAGCTCGAACCGCCTTAGTTGCTCGTCGTCCAAGAGTTCCTCGGAGCATTAGAGTTCCTCGGAAGGTAAGAGTACCTCGGAGGGTTTTTTCTCGGAGTATACTTATTGCTCGGAGTGAGTATGTTGGTCGGGGAAACAATCTTCCTCATTGCTATTGTGCCACGTAGATTGACACGTGTCTTCTTATTATTCGTCCACATCAGCATACTAATTTTGGTATCAACAATAGTGATTCAGCCAATTAGGCCTACATCCACTGTGAGTGTGTGATCCACTAAATATAGGAACTAATGGCCTTGGATACAATGCACATAAGCTCACTCTCTCTACTGTGGGTACAAGAAGAGTTTTAGATAGGGTTACAATTATCGATCCCTTTACAAGGTTGAAGATGACCAGTATATATAGGGCTTGGGGGGTGTAGTGTAGCACCAAATCATGCATGGTGCATGTGAATGATGATCTAGCCACTCCCCTGCTGACACCTAAATGTGCCACTTGTAATTAATGATGACATAATATTCCCTCACGTGAGGGGATGATATTCTTATAAAAGTTTAGTCCATGTGCCATACGAGTCCCACACGCACTGTTCCAGGCATCTCCCATTTCACTCACTATGATGATGTCACCCTCAGCCTAGGATGCCAAGACGAGGCTAAAGTTGATGCTAGCATCAGGCTCGACTAGATGTGGTCCTTGTACTGTCGTCCCCTCATAGGGTCATCCGACCCATGCTGAGGGGTCGACCCCTTATAGGTTCGTCTGGGCCATGATAAGGGGTCGGCTCCTTGAAGGGTTGTCTGGTCTATGATGAGGTGTCGAACCCTTGAAGGGTCATCTAGGCCATGATGAGGGGTCGGCCTCTTGAAAGGTCGTCTGGTCCATAATGATGAGTCGTCCTCTTGTAGGGTCATCCGACCCTGATGAGGAGTCGTCCTCTTGTTAGGTCTTCTGGCCCTGATGATGGGTTCGTCCCCTTATAGGGTCGTCTGGCCCTAATAAGACCCTTGTGCAATAGTTATTGAATCCTCATCCTAGACTTGAGCCCTCGTCCGAGGTGAAGGCCCCCTCGACCTGGCCGAGGGTGTATATTGGTATATCAATCATCCCCAACCCTTAGCCATCGATGTTTTTGAGATGGCTTAGGGATAATACTGCCTTTTGCTAACTGAATTGTTAGGTGTGAATTATCATGTGTTCCCCAGGTGTGGCGGCTACACACTTTGCTAGGTGCTTGGTGCCCTAATGATGCAATGCCTTGATTTATGGACCCCCCAATATCAAAGTATTTAAACTATTTTTAAATAATAATTTCTTTTTCTTCTTCTCTCTTTAAGCTTTCTCTATCTAGTTCCTTAAGCAACTCCAAATGACATTTCTGCCATTCTCTACCTTTCTTCGTGTTCCAAGCTTGGTTGTGTCATCGTTCTTTCTTAGGTACTCTTTCTGTCCTAATTCCCTCTTTATCTTCCATTTCTGTTTGCTTTCTTGCTTTAGGTTTGTTTTTCCAGTTTTTCTTGGTTATTTTATACCCTTCCAACATGCGAACCCGCCCTCTTGTGGCGGTTGTAGGGTTGAACCTTAGGTTTTAGACTTCTTAGGGTTACTCCTCCACCAATTCGTGGTGGTTTAGTGCCTTTTTGCGGTACTTCTTAGGTTTTTCGGTTGTTCTCCGGTGCTCTTCTCCACTACTCCTATTTCCATTTGTTCTTGGCTATTCATGATCAAAACCCTTTATTTCTTTGGTTTGATCCAGAATTCAACTTGGTCAAATACCAAAATTGTTTGTAGTTATCTTAAAAAAATTCCTCTAAGTGTATGGTCGTCACCTTAATGCTTAGAAGACTTTATGATTTAGCCGAGGAATTTCCAACCTTGAGGGAGAAATTCTTCGCTGAGATCAGACGTCTTGAGGAGGAACATGAACGAAGATGAGGGGCCGACCCTAATTAGGTAAGATCCATATTCTCCATTCCTTTGTCCACAATAATTCCATCTGAATCCTGTGGGTCTTCCTGTCGTCCAGCCGATAGTCAGAGATACGAGGGAGAGATGAAAGAGAGATCATCGTCACCAAAAGGTGCTGGGCCTTCTAGGAGGATAGAGACATCCCCTTTTATCCCAAGCCGACAGGCCAAGGGAACAATACATTCTAAGGCTCTCCCTGTAACAGCCCTGTCCCCACTTGCCTTCCAGGTGACCTTTCCAGATGGACCATCGACAGGCGTTGAGGCTGAGAGATTTGGGGATGAGGGTCATGAGGACGATAGTGAGGATCTGGATGCTGATCAAGTTGACACTTCTAATGCCTCGGCATATGTATCATCCGTTAGGGATCGCGACCTCTTGTTGTTGAGGCACATATTTGGTATAAAGCCCAATGTGACTATAAGGGTCCCAAATACAGACAAGAGAGTCTTCCAGGGGAATGAGGGGGAATTTGATGTTTATGAGCAGATGCTCAGGTTAGGTGTTAGGTTCCCTCTGCACCCTACTATAGTTGACATATTGTCTGTCCTTGGGGTTGCTCCTTATCAACTTCCTCCTAATTCATGGAGGACTATCCTCGGCTATGTTTCCCATTGTAAGAACACCTTCACTGACGAGTCCTCAACCGATTTGTTCATACCTTGTTACAACATCACCTCGTCCTCCAAACAGCCTGGGTATTTTCATTTGGGGGCTAGGAAGTTCGATAAGAAACTTCTTCACGTAGCTCAGACTTCCAATCATGACTCGAAGAAGAGGTTTTTCTTCATCTTTGGGGATTAAGAATTTTCCGCCGAGGTAGAGCCTTTAGAAGATTGCCCGAGGGTTCCAAGGTCATGGTCTAACCCTTCAATGAGAGCACGGTTAGACCTCGGACTCAGCTTGGAGGAGAGGGTCATTGTTGACTACCTGAGGGAACAAGGGAAAGAGGGGGAACTTCACAAGTTTGAAGATTTTATAATCCCTCACTTCCTCAAAGAAGCTGGTCTGAGGGTCAGCCCCTGACAAAATTATGTGAGTAGATTTTTGCTTAATTTTTAATTTTCTCCAAGTGTTTCCTCTTTGCCACTGCATCTTTCTGATATATCATCTCCTTTTCAGGTCGTGCTGCAAATATATCTGATCAATTATGGGAGATGACTGCCCCAAGTTTACTTTCTGTCCTATAAAAAAAAGGTAAAGAGCCTCAGTAGGCTTTGAAGAATATAAAGGTTGTGAGGTCGATGAAAATGGAATCGACTTTCGATAATCGCAAAAGGAAGGAGCCCGAAGTTCCTGGGGCTCTTGGCCTGAATCACGGATGAGGGCGAGGGTAGAGGTGTCTTAGGCACACACTAAGGGGACCGACTCCTCTTTTAGCATGGGTTCCTATTAGTCTCAAATCTTTCTTTCCTCAAGGCTGAACCCTCATCTCTTACAACCAATTTGAGGGCGTCCAAAGCCTCAATATTTTCTGCACCCTCGATCGCGAATTATGAATTATTATCAAGGATACCCCCAGCCAAGGTCTATAATTACGATCTGCATACTCTGGCTCAGGTACCTCTTTTGACTTCATTGTTTTTCATTTATCATTTCATGAACTGTTCCCTCAGCCCCTTTTAACATGTGTTTGTATATGTAGTCTGTCTGTGCCATCACCTTGGCCACCAAGTGAATGGCTGAGAATCAACAGAAGTTCCATGAGGCTGAGAGAGCTATTCAGTATGAGTCCGACTTTAAGATTGAATTAGAGACTGCCCAGGCTGAGTTGGAGAGTGCAAGGACTAAGCATGCAAGGGTCCTGGATGAGCTGGTGAAGCAGCATGAAGCCGACCTGAAGGTAAAGGACTCCCTCATCAAAGAAAATAAAAAGGCCCTTACCAACCAGGGGGCCCAATTCAAGGTTGAGCTTGAAGAGGTAGTGAAGAAGGCCGAGACCAATGCTGTGGAGGCTTACAAGCTTTCGAATGAGTTTTAGGGATTTGGCCTTGAGTACCTGGAAAGAATGATTAAGACGGCCTGTCGGTAGGTCGTCTTAAAATTTGTTGACGTCGTATCGTCTATCCATCCCTCTCTTAAAGCAGTGGAGATGGAAGACCCTCTCATAGCTGAGGCTCTGGCCCACGACACCTCATCTCATCGAAGATAGAGTATATGTTTGCCACTGATTGGTACATCTCAATATGATGGAAAGGGTTGGTACTCCCGTCATACCTTGGGGTGACCACAGGTGGCTTGAACTTAGATGGCGTTGGTAAGTTTACTATCTTTTCCACAAAGGGTGATCCTGTGGATTATCCTCTCTAAAGAGGGTCCCAACTCTTCAGGATGTCACTAATTTTATTCTCTAGCCTTTGGATCGAGCCATTCCATGGCCTTTTTGGGTCGGCTTGGTCGATGTTGTCCCCTGTCGCCTCTTCACACCACGTGAACCTATGATCACATATATCCCCATATTGCACGCATCACCGATCCATACTTGGTATACCACTGGTACTTATACTTTGCTCCCTGTTGGGCATGATCAAGAAAGGTACTCTCATTATAAGATACTAAATAAGATAATCATGCATGATTCACACGATATCACTAAAGAGCGTTGTGATTGACTAAATTTTGTCTCGTAACTGGAGGGTCACTTCGTGATGGGTGCTGGTCCGGTAGGGTGCAGTTAGCCTAAATGATATGACTCTCACCTTCCATTGCCCAAGTACCTTCGACGTATATCGAACGGTTCTCCCGCATCGTATCGCTTGATTGAAGTCATGACGGGAGGTATATCGCAAGGAACTCGTTCACGTACGCCGAGAATATCAAATTCGCTTTCATACGTACCGTCCCCACAAGGTATATAGTGAGACAATTCGCGTACACTCAGGTATATCAAATGGTTTTTCCACGTATTCCAATTGCCATCAAAAGCAAGATGTATATCGTGGAAGCCACGCCAAAGGGAGGAACCCTTTTCGATTCACCAAACCAACTGCATACCTGCATATAGGTGTCAAGCCTGGGACACACATGTTAGATTTTCGGTTTTGACCCGAAACTCTGTCAAAATTTTGGGTCGACCAGCCGCCCAAATGTTTGCGCATTTTTATAACGAGACCCTGCCCGTGAGCCTGGTCACAAGTCCAACCATAGCTTTGCATATGTTACGAACCCAAATTTTCTAGGCTCGGGTCCCGTCCGGCATTTCATTTTTGCATATAGGAAAATTTAATGCAAGTGAGAACATAATAATGATAATAATCGTGCTGAGACCCATCTCCCAAAAACATTTCCCCTTTCTTTATAAAAAAATCCAAAAACATTTCCACCTTATTTATAAAAAATCCAAAAATATTTTTCCTTTCTTTATCAAAAATCCAAAAACATTTCTCCCTTCTTTATCAAAAAGCCAAAAATATTTTGTCTTTCAATCTAAAAAAATGTCAAAAATATTTTCATTCTTTATCTAAAAAACAAATCCCATTTTACGCCTTCTCAGGTCGATTGCACGCCCTTGGCCTGGCTCCTTATTGACTTCAGTCTTCAGTTAAACCACCCCGGAGTTCCGTCCGTTCCCCTTCTACTTCTTTCGAGTTCGGTTTCCATTCATTTTGCATTGAGAACACAGATAAAGTACCAGCTGTGCAGCCAGATATGACGAAAGTTTTAGCTTAACTCGTGTCCAAGATTGACAACCTTCAGACTGAGGTCCGAGAGATGCAACGAAATCAGGTTCCTGCTCCTCAAGAGCTCGAGGCCCTATTCCCTCATGCTATGGGTTCACCCGAGCCTATTTGGGTTCCTGAAAAGTATCATCACACTCCACGTGCCCCTCTCGTTAATGGTCCACCGCCTGCCCAGCTTCCTATTCCAAACCATGCCCAGCCTGGGGCTAACTTGCCTATGATCATTGATCCAAAAGAAGAAGAGTTGATTAAGGTCAAATAAGATCTCAATATGCTAACTAAGAAATTCGACCAAATCAGAATCTCTGGAAATTACATGAACTACACCCACATGTCACCTTGTCCTAAGGCGAGGGTACCCGAGAAGTTCAAGATGCCCAATATCAAGAAATTCGGAGGAAATAGACCCCTGATTGTTCATCTTCGAAGTTATCACCATTCTATAACTGTCCTAGGGGCTTCTGAAGAAGTGATGGCCCAATTGTTTCAGAAAACTTTGAAGGATAGTTCCCTCCGATGGTTTTTGTCTCTCGAGGAGTCCAGAATCTGTAGTTGGGAATATGTAGCCCAAGAATTCACATCACAGTATACATACAACAAAGAGCTTGAGGTCACTCGTCGTGGTTTAGACCTACTCAAACAGAACTCTGGGGAATCGGTCAGTAACTTCATAGCCCGATGGAGGGAAAAAGCTGCCACTATGACCAATCGGCCATCCGAGGAAGAAAAAGTCAACATAGTGAAGAAGAACTTCTTGCCCCATGTCCGAGCAACCATAGGATGACAATATTATCCCCACTTTCGAGCCCTCAGAGAAGTAGGAGTAGAAATTGAGGAAGGTCTTGCTAAAACAGAAGTTGAACCAAAGAAAGTGTCCGGACAATTCACCCCCAGAAAATATGACAAACCTACCAGTGCTGCAGTCTCAACCATCAACAATATCTCTCAACCAACCACTTCGTGGGCACCAAAAAGTCATCCTGTCCCAGTTCGAAAGGAATACACCGAGCTCCATGCTCCCCTATCCTAAGTTTATCAATCCCTGTTAAGCCAAAACCTTATCAAACCCTTGGACCCCCGTCCATTGACAACTCCACTTCCAAGAAACTTCAAGGCAGATGCCCATTGCGCCTTTCACCAAACTGCTGGCCATACCACCAACCAATGCTTTCACCTCTGAAACATAATCCACGGTCTAATTTATCGGGGTACCATTTCCCCACCAGTTAATCCTAAGCCAAACACTACTCATAACCCACTCCCAAACCATACCAATGATATCTTCCTAGAAATGAACCCATAATTTGATCCCTCAGCTCAAATCACACCCATACACTCTGCAAAACCTCTCCAAACTTGCCCATATTTCCTCCTACACCCTGTTAGCCTCGTTGATCAGGCACTGTCACTCCTTACCAGAGCATGCATCACTGCCCATACCCGCTCTAAAAATAGAAGTATGGAATTATCAAAAGTGCTAAACCAACTCCTAGTGTTCGGGCTGAAATTGCCCTCACAGATGATCATTGATTGCTAGAAGTTTAGTACGTTATTCTTGGAAGCACGAAAATGGGCCCGAGAATTAGAAAGCTTGGTGGTACCAACCGATGAAGTCATCCTAGATGATGTTGTCTAAATCATGGAAGAATCATTCAAGCAAACCAACGATATTTGCAGTATGACCGAGTTACTTGATACTTTGAAGATACAAGGACGCCTGGTCCCTTCACCCTTACCTATCCCCACAGAATGGGAAGACCTATATGAAGAAGCCATTGAAGTTGTGGAATGCATTGACTTTACATAGAAAGACAGAATTATTGCCACCGGATGGGGTGAAGAATTTGAAAATTTAAATAAAGAAAAAGCTTTAGAGAAAACTGGCTTGGTATCCGACATGTGTGGGATGATATCATTTGAAGAACTCCTCGGAGAAATAAATAAGGTGGCATAACGACCCGAGATCGATGGAGAAACTGGGTTCATGTTCTTCCCTTCTTCAGTAAATCACATGACCAGATCAGGGAGGCATTACTAGATTCCAAGCCCACTACTAGCCAATGACAAAGGGAAGGGCGTTGAAAACCTTCCTATGCCAAAAATGACCATCGAGGAAAGTAAGATCCTTGATCAACTGAAGAAAACTCAAGCTAACATCACTCTGTGGGGGCTTTTTATGTCTTCCCAGCTTCACCGAAATGCTCTGATCAAATTGCTCACTGGACTCACAGTTCCTCCTTCTACCACACCAGAAGACACGATAAATTTAGTCTGATCCTTGAACTCTACCCTAATTCTATCTTTTTCTGAAGAAGAAGTCCCCAAAATTGGGCCAAACCACAATCATGCACTCAACATCTCTGTCGAAGTTATGGGAAAGATCATACCACTCTCTCTTGTCGATAATAGATCCGCCTTGAATGTCTATCCATTACGAGCCTTCAAATGCTTAGGATTGAAGGAAAATGACCTCGCTCTAACCTCCATTTCTTTACGCGCCTATGATAATACTCGTCGGGAAGTGATGAGGTCCATAAAACTTGTAATAGGGGCTAGACCTATAAACCCTATCGTTGAATTCCAAGTTATTGACATCCTAGCTTGTTTCAACCTATTTCTCGGACGACCTTGGCTCCACAGTATCAAGGGTGTGTCTTCCTCACTCCATCAAAAATTGAAATTCTTCATCGACGAACGAGTCATCACCATTTTGGGCGATGATGACGATAATGCTGAGGGTGCAAGCACCAGGAGACCAATCCTTGAGATACAACACAGGTAAAATGATATGCTCCTATCAGGATTTCGAGTTGACTACTTCTACTCCCAATAGGAGACAATTTCAAAGAAAGGGTTTATCCAGAATACGACCCTCATGGCAACGTCAATGTGATTCAAATGTTCAGAAACATGCACTTCATGCCCGAACTGGGGCTAAGACAAAGAGATCAAGGGATACTTGAACCCATTGTACTAAAAAAGGCTTTCCCTCCCTGTGGTTTAGGGAAATAACCATCAGAACAAGAGCTCATAATGATCCGCCAGTCTCGACCAAAGAGAAGACTAGACTTCATCCAGACTATCCCAGGTGACTCCTTGAATGGAGGATTCATCAAAGAGGTCGAGGAATTCCCATTTTGCGGCTTTTCGGAACCCTGTTATGACCATACAGATAAGAAGATGAAGACTGAAATGGAGGTCTTTTTCTAAGATAGCTACCCATGGGCTGAAAGTTCCCAACACCATGTACAATCGCTCATCAGAGATACTGAAGATTCTAAGGGAAGTGACTCCGAAGATTCATTCAACTTACAAACACTGGGGCTGACATTCTGTATGGTTCATTCAAGTACTACATCACTGGATCCATCCCACCTGATTAAAGCTGCTGATACACCTCTCCTCAACTGGCATGTTGCGCCGGTTCTACCTGTTGAAATCCTACCTAATGCCAATGTTTACCCCATTTCTTCTTCTGTTGTCTATCCTTGCTCAAATGTAATCGAGACCTCCTTTGATAAAGTTCTTAATGATGTTTTTCCTATCAATGAAATAAATGAAGATTTTGAGTATCTTGCTGTGCCTTACATTAATTGTTTAGATTCTAACCAAACTTTTGATGATGATGATGATTTTGCATATGAATAATTCTTTCCTAATCTAAATAAGGTTAATAACAAACAATATAACCGCGTTCAAGTTAATGAAGAAGAGACTGTTATTGTTAACCTCGATTCTAGTATCCAATTGTGTGAGATTGGAATAAGGGCTACCCTCGATGAACATGAGCGCACACAACTCGAAGAATTACTGAAAGAATTCTTGGATGTCTTCGCATGGTCTTATGACGGTATGACCGACATTGATCCCGAAATATCTCAACATGAGATCCCCACTCTTCCAGATTACATGCTAGTTAAACAGAGGTTGAGAAATATCTGCACCGAATGGTCGCTCATAGTCAAAGAAGAGGTGGTCAAATAGTTGAATGTGGGTTTTCGTGTGATCGAATATCCCACATGGATAGCCAAAATAGTTCCTATGCCAAAATTAGGAAGGAAAGTTCGGATGTGTGTAGACTATCGAGACTTGAACAAAGCCTCTCTAAAGGATGACTACCCGCTACCCAATATTGACATGATCGTGGACAACACAGTTAGTCATGCTCTCAAGTCGTTCATTTATGGGTTTTTTCGGGTACAACCAAATCAAAATGCACCTGGATTATAAAAAAAAATGCATTCATCACCCCATGGGGAACCTTTTGCTACACCGTTATGCCATTTGGTCTCAAGAATGCTGGGGCTACCTACTAGAGGGCTTTCACGACCATCCTGCACGATTTTATTCATAAAGAAGTCGAGGTCTATGTGGATGATATGATTATCAAATCCAAAACCAGAGAAGGTCATGTCCCTGCACTCCTAAAGTTCTTTGAATGACTGCGACGATATCAGATGAGACTCAATCTACAAGAATGTGTCTTCGGTGTTACAAAAGGAAAAATCATGGGATTCATGGTCAGTGAGAAAGGTATAAAATCATATCCTGCCAAGATAAAATCCATACTTGAGATGCCACCTCCCCGAACAGAAAAGGAAGTCCGTGGTTTCCTTGGGAAATTGTAATACATCAGCCAGTTCATCAACCAGCTAACTTCCATCCGCAAACCTATTTTCAAACTCCTAAGAAATTCAACCAAGGTTTGGAATGAGGCCTGCCAAGAAGATTTTGACCAAATCAAACAATATCTGACCCAACCTCCGGTACTCATGCCACCACAACCTGGTCTCCCATTGCTTCTATACCTAACCATAACTGACACAACAGCTGGGGCTTTGCTAGCCCAATACCTTGAGGATTCCCACAAATAAAGAGCCATCTATTACACTAATCGCAAATTGGTCGGGTACGAATTCAACTACACTGCTTTAGAAAAGGCATGTGTCGCACTTGTTTGGGTCACCCAAAAGTTGTGACACTACATGCTCGCCTTCCCCATTAAACTTGTATCCCGAATGGACCCCATCAAGTACCTTCTTGAAAAACCCACCTTACCTAGTCGAATGGCTCGATGCTTAACGCTCCTAGCTGAGTTTGATGTCGTTTACATCACACAGAAATCCATGAAAGGAAGAGCCATCTCTGACTACCTCGTTGATCAACCTATAAAATAAGCTGAGACTGGATCTTAGAATTCCCATATGAAAACATCATCTACACCACTCAAGATGGACTTTAATGGAAAATGTTCTTCGACAGAGGTACCAATAAAAAGGGATATGGCTTTGGGATACTTTTGATCACCTCAGATGACTCCCATACTCCCATCGCCATCAAGTTGGATTTCCCCTCCACCAACAACATGACTGAATACGAGGCATGTATGGTAGGCCTCAAAGTCACTCTCGGGAAAGGAATTCAATGCCTAGATGTCTATGGGAACTCTGCCTTCATCATTGGTCAGGTACTGAAAAAATGGAAAGCTAAGGACCAGAAACTCCAACCCTTCCATGCCCACTTAGAAGAACTAGACTCCCAATTCCAAGACATCACCTTCCATTACCTACCTCGAGCAAAAAATAACCTATCCGATGCCTTTACTAGCCTAGCCTCCATGGTCGACATGCCTAAAGGAATAGCAATGGCCCCCTTCCTAGTTCAAAAGCAAGATAAACCAACCCATTGCTACCACAATGAGCTCATCACCAAAGAAGATCCCTAGCTAACCAATTGCTGGTACTATGATATCTAGTGCCTCCTCAAGCATGGTAGGTATCCTGAGGGTTCCAATAAGAAGGACCGAGCAACCCTCCAAAGACTAGCCGCCCAGTAAATCGTCCGTCACAAAGAACTGTTCAAGAGAAACTTCGATGTAACTCATCTACACTGCATCGGAGGGGTTGACATTAAAGAGGTAATGTAGAAAATCCACAGTGGGGAATGCGGGCCCCACATGAACGGTCACATGCTTTATAAGAAGATCATCCGATAAGGCTACTACTGGACCATCATAAACCAAGATTGCACTGCCTATGTCCGAAGATGCCTCAAATGCCAACAGTTTTCCAACGCTACAACTCTTCTCATCTCCCTTCTATTCTAAAAAAAAAATCTTCATTTCGCCTCACCCAGAACTACGTGGGCCCGATCCTCTATAAAAACCATTTTTAGAAAAATTAAAAAATTTTAAAAACCCCCAGAGGTACGTAGGCAGCTCATACATCTTACATGAGCACGACCCTTTTTTTCACAAAAAACTATTCTTTTCTTATCTCCGAGAACGACAATTCATTCTAACATATATTTGAATAAAAGGATTATACATGCCTTAGCGATTGGTATAGATAATTCAAAATATAAAATTCATCAAAAGGCACAGCTGGATGATCAAAAACTTGTTTATTTCACTAATAAGAGATTACAGTGCAATTACATAAGAAAAGGAACGGATAACTCCCTTCTCCCTTCCCTTCTTAAAAAGTCAAATAAAAATCCCCAAGTTTATTCCCCATTACAAAACAAACTCTCAAAGATCCCTACCCACAACTATCAGAGGAGCTCGCTCCATCGTCATCATCTACATCCTGGGGTCCCCAAGCTTCCCCTGCCAGAATGGATTGCCGCAGATGCTCCATGGACCGATAAGCTCGAACCTGCCTTGTAAAAACTACCACACCTCCCTCCATGGTATCAGATAAGACAATCCTCCTTTGTCCAGTCTCCACTTCCAACATCTTGGTAACTATTCTTCTCCACAACCACTTCATATAATCCTCAGGGATGTGCCAAACTCTCCCAACAGACGGAGAGGTACGGAACAACGAACGCCGACTGTCCTACAAAAAGCCACGCCGCATGTGCAGACGCTCTGTCAGATCTTCTACCGAAAAGAAATCTAGTGTTAGAGGTGGCACGATTTGCTCTTAGCCAAATTAGAGCAGAAGTTGCCAAGGGAAATAAAAAGTGCTCTATCTGAGACCAACCAACCGTACGTACGGGTTATTTCCCCAGAATAGGCAACAACTGTCCCCACCAAGGCACTGCCCAACACACATTTGGAGCCCCATGCTCCATAAACTAGTTCTCCCAGCTCTCGATATCCAGACCAACACTGATGAAATGGTGCGAAAAGAAGTTGGGTAAAATCGACAAAGGATATTCTAGAGGAGTCACCAGGTAAAATCTTTCAGACAACCACATGAACAGCATCACAGGGCTATCCCTCAGAAAGTCAGGACAACCTTCTCACCAGGCATCCAGGCCCTTCAGAGTCTCTGCCAGTATCACCGTCGTTGGATTATGACGGTAGGACATCCCTGAAGTAATAGTTGAAACTTGTGGGTCCACCAGCAGTTCCCCGATCACCAGCAGCAATTTGGAAACCATTCCCAGAACGACGGCTCCGTCATATCCAGCATTACCAACCTCCTGGAAATGCACAGACTGTAACACTGTCGGAAGAGAAATCATTCCTCCATTAATCAAGGATCTAGCCGCCGAGGGCGAGATGCGGATGAGTCCAAATAACAGCTCCCGAGGAGATCGGGAAAACTCAACCATAGCAGTCAGAACAATAGGATTTACTCTTAACATGGAAAAAAACTCCTTATAAGTCGGACTGACTTCTTCCAAGCCGAAGCGGAGTACATGGTCTTCGGGGTACCAAAATTGTACCTCCGCCATTAGTATGTTCCACTCTATGGCCCGATTACGCCATAAAGAGATTCGACGCATATTGAAAGCATCGTAGTCGACGTTATAGGAGCACATCACCTCCAAAGTCTTGAGTTAGTTGGCAAACTCAACACTACTAAGGAGAGCCATCTCACAAAATAAGAAAGATAGAATGAGAAGGCGTTATGAAAACACTCAACCCTTACCCCTTTTTATACTTGAAACCCTCACAAAAGACATAACCCCTGCAAAAATCAGAGGAAATCCTACCCCACAAGGTACCAAAGGCTGAAGAGGGTACCAATCAAAGCTTTGAATTGAAGGGACTAGACTGACCCGCGATAGGTAGGACAAGGTGCTTGCCGATCGATAACCCCGTATTTTTAAAAACTTACCTTTTTCCTCTTTTGTCAAAATCAGAAAACTCAATAAAAATAAATTGATATTCTCAAATAGAATTCCAATTTCCCTTTTCATCTTTATAATTCCTCATTGTGAATAAAAATTTCCTTCAAAATCCTAAAAATATTTCTTTTTACGATCTCAGCAGCAAAGTAAAAAAGTGCATGTGCATGCATTCATTCATTCATCATTAACAGAAGATAATAAAAAACTCTATTGCATTGCATAGATATTTCTCTGTGTTACATCAATCTTGCAGGAAATAAAGAAAAGTAAAAACAACAGGACTCAACCCAAACCCACACTCTCTGTCTCTCTCACTTACCCTTCCCCCTCTCTCCTAAGAGCTTCCATCCCTTCGACGTGCTCTCTTTCCCCTTCGACGAGATGACGCACCACTGCTACCCGAACCAGACTCCTCCCTAGACGAAGAATATGTCACCACGTAAGAAGAAATAGGGATTATGTCTCGAATATGGGCAGTCGTCGAAGATATCCAATCCCTAATGTCCCTCAGCTATATAGTGGACACCCGGACTTGCTACAAAAAAGGCAGAATCGGCATCAAGCAGAAAAGATCAAAAGAAACCAAAAAGAAGGAAAGGAAAAGAACAAAAAGATATACCAAAGGATATAGAACCTCCTCTGTCAAGCCTAACTCCTCCAGGTCCATTTCATGAGGACGATGCAACATCCCTCCATTAGCCCGTCAAATGTTGTATGAAGGGGTATGCAACCTCACAAAGGGGACCTCCGAAGTTGCCGCTGATGCAGATGACGACGGGCCGCCATCACTGTGGGAGGACCCCATTGGCCGATTCGAACCTGCAAAAGGGAAGGGCAGTGCATCATATATGCTGGGCGCCATCAACTAACTCGTCACAAAGTCCATATAATCATTCGGTACAGCCTTATCAGTGTACAATAGATAAGACTCGCCGATCATCTCCGCAATCCTCGCATCCTCTGGCAACAGCCACTCCCGCCTCATAGACATAGGGAGCCTCTTAGGTGGCACCACCACGTCCTCCTCAGTAATCAGTCGGAACACCCTCTCCCTGAGATACCAAGAGTGGCCAAACTCATGCGCCAGAAAATGCCTCATTTATGCATATCCTCTAGTCGACCCCGTGTCTTGAATAACCGTCCTCCAAGGGTAAAAAGTCACTTGAAAAATCACCAGAAAAATATAAGGAAATATGGAATCAGAGCACACAAAGGTCTTAGACTGAAAAAAGGAAAAGTCTTACCCTATCACTGGTCAGGACATTCGAGACCTGACGCATCACTTCCAGAGAGAGAGACCTCCTCGACTGTCGATTGGCCTTCCACCATCGATACAACCGACAAAAGTCCCCAACAGTCTCATCCTTCAGAAAAATCAGCTGGGTATTACACCCTATCACCTCATAGAACCACGTCTGCTAAAGATAAAAATCTGCAATAAAAAAGAGACGTATACGACAAATGCATGAAAGGAAAATACGCAAATTAAAGAATACCTCAAGAGGATACGTGGCTCCAATAAAAGACTGCCAACAGCACCGGCTGAATGCATCCAAAGAAAAATAGAGGGTCACCAAAGTCAGGCTCCCCCAATCATAGAGAGGGATGTTCGAAAACATCCTCAGGTATGGTAAGAACCATAAGTGGACAACATCACCGATCGACGCCACCAAAAATCCCCCTAGCACCATCAAAATAAATAATCGGGCCATCTGCCTCACCTATAGACCATCCTCCACATCAATCACCTTGCCCAGCAAAACATCCCTCAGTAGCGACAAACGGATGGAATCCCTAGATACTATCCTCCCCACATCACTGAGTGCCGCCCGCACCGCCTCCGACCTCACCCGCAAAGAATGATCAACCTCTTCTTCTCTCCATCGTAATCCATCCCCAACAGCTGCTGCACATCTATGGGAGTCACAGTCATCTCCCCAAAGCCAAAATGAAAGATGTGGGTACTGTCCCACCACCTCTCCCCCAGAGCGCATAAAACCGTTATCGAACGAGGCGTCTCATCTAGCACAGGTGCCAACCTCCCAAAGCCTGCTGATGATATCACCCAATGCACCACAGGTGTAAGATGCACCCAGACATCCTTAAGCCCCGTAGTCCCACGGGCACGCATAGTCAACAAAGAAATATCAGACTGCCAAAAGAAAAAACCTTGTCAAAATCCAAGAAAAAAGGAAAACCATAAAAAAGGAACGCCAAAAGTCATTTTACTTACATAACCGCCAGGGTTCACCACCCTCGAAGAGCGATGATGTGATGGCTCCCGCAAAAAAGTCCGATCATTCGCAACCGGCTCGAATGCATCAAAAGAGTTCTCACTCCCTAAAGCAAGAGGCGCCCTAGCCCTCCATTCCACATTTGCCTAGTCGTCAACAACAAACCACTCCCTGTGTAGCACAGTGCTCATAAAAGTGACCATTTTTTAGAGATTGGAATGCTAGAACAATTCACAGAGGAAAATTGCAAAGAGAGAGAAGGCAAGAAGCTGTGAAAAATGTGGGGAACCCGCCCCTTTTTATAGGAAGCCAAGGGTCATACCGATCGACACTGACCCTAAACCAACCGATCGGCACTGAGCTTTTACCTTCTCGAGGGAGTCTAAAAGTCTGTGCCACTGCCGAATAATACCCTCTACACCATGCCGACCGGCACCCCCTTAAATTTTTGTACAAAGATTTTGAGAAAATACCAAAAAACCCTAAAAAATCCTCCGAAAATTCTTAAAAATTCCGAAAAGGATTTAGAACATTTTCACCAAGAAAATTTCGCACTCCCTCAAACAGAACCCCTATCTCCCAAGAGAAACACTCAAAAGCCGAGTGAATATCCTCTCGACAACATCCCCAGAGGTCCCCTAAAAGCATCCCAAACTTTAGGATCATCTCCTATTCTCCTAAGGTCTCAAATTTCCTCGAGCAATACATCCAAAACCCTGGACCACCTAATCACTTCCCCAGTGGAATTTATAGCATCAGATTGGTTATTACCGTGCAAAGTATCCAAAATATACAAGGATTTCCCCAGCAATCGTCTCCTCAGCTCAAATAAAAATCATGAGGTAATTTACCCGGTACAGTTCCTCGAAAACAATCTCAATTTAAGCACTCAGAATTGGCTTCGACCCGCAGAATTGGTCATCACAACTGAAGCCCTTAGAATTGTCTTCGACCCGTTGAATTGGGCATCTTAACTTAAACCCTCAGAATTGGATTCAACTCGCAGAATTGCTCATCTCAATTTAAGCCCTCAGAATTGACTTCGACATGCAGAATTGGTCATCTCAACTTAAGCCCTAAGAATTGTCTTTGACCCGCAGAATTGGTCATCTCAACTTAAGCCCTCAGAATTGGCTTCGACCCACAGAATTAGTCTTCTCAACTTAATCCCTCAGAGTTGGCTTCGACCTGAAGAATTGGTCATCTAAGCTTACGCCCTCAGAATTGTCTTCGACCCGCAGAATTGGTCATCTCAACTTAAGCCCTCAGAATTGGCTTCGACCCCCAGAATTGTTCAGCTCAAATTAAGCCCTCGGAATTGGCTTCGACCCGCGAAATTGGTCACCTCAATTTAAGCCCTCAGAATTGGCTTCGACCCATAGAATTCGTCATCTTAACTTAAGCCCTCAGAATTGGCTTCGACCCGTAGAATTGGTGATCTCAATTTAAGCCCTCATAATTGGCTTCGACCCGCAGAATTGGTCATCATAATTTAAGCCCTCGGAATTGGCTTCGACCCGCAGAAATTGGTCATCTCAACTTAAGCCCTCAGAATTGGCTTCGACCTGCAGAATTGGTCATCTCAAGTTAAGCCCTCATAATTGGCTTCAACCCGCAGAATTGTTCATCTCAACTTAATCCCTCAGAATTGGCTTCGACTTGAAGAATTGGCCATCTAAACTTAAGCCCTCAGAATTGGCTTCGACCCGCAGAATTGGTCATCTCAACTTAGGCCCTCAAAATTGGCTTTGACCCGCGGAATTCGTCATATTGACTTTGACCTTCAGAATTGGTCATCTCAATATAAGTCCTCAGAATTGGCTTCGACCCGCAGAATTGTTCATCACAATTTAAGCCCTCACAATTGGTCATCTCAATTTAAGCCATCAGAATCGGCTTCGACCCACAGAATTGGTCATCTCAATTTAAGCCCTCAAAATTGGCTTCGACCTGCAGAATTGGTCATCTCAACTTAAGCCCTCAGAATTGGCTTCACCCGCAGAATTGGTCATCTCAACTTAAGCCCTCAGAATTTTCTTGAACCCGTAGAATCGGTCACCCTCACCTATAATCCTTTATAATCATCCTCGATCCTCTGAATCGATTATCCTCATCCTTAGGTCCTCATAATTAGCCTCGACCCTCTGAATCGGTCATCCTCATCCTTAGGTCCTCAGAATTGGCCTCGACCCTCTGGTCATCCTCTTTCAAAGGCATCATGCGGTGTCTATTCGACGGCTATCATTTGTTCCAAACTCACCCGTCGAGGGGCTCTCTAGACACCCCATTCTAACACCCCCTAATCTCTCTGTAGGTTTCTAGCACCTCCCTTCATCTCTACAAACCTAAGTCATACCCCGAGTACTGACCTAGAGGCCATCGGGCACTCTCAAGCTCCGTTTGACCAAAATTCAAACTCTTCAGCTAGACCAAAACTAAATGAATTTATAAAGGGCAATGAAACCCCTTTCCAACGGTCCCTCCTATGCACGATTCTGACTTACGGTGCCAATAAACAAATCATTTTCCCTCGAAACCTGATCAGGAGCTCACCTAATGCTCCCAGGCTCCATTTGACCAAAGTCAACCCTTCATCTCAACCAAGACTGAATGAATCTTCGAAGGGCACTAAAACCCCTTTCCAACGGTCCATTCCGTGCGAGATTCTGACTTACGGTACGGATGAACGATTCGTTTTACTCCGAAAGGTCACCGAACGCTCGAGGCCCCAGTTGACCAAAGTCAAATCCCAAACCAAGTCAAACTCTTTGGAATGTGGAATTACATCTCCTAACCTTTCCAACGGTTCACTCGATGCGCGATTCTGACTTACCATGCGGACGAACGATGCGTTTGTGTCCGACAATCCCCCGTCCAAAGGACCGACGAACGCTTCCGAGCCACATTTGTCCCAAAGTCAACTCCTGGACCCAGGATCAGTTCAAATACTTTTGAAGGTCTAGGACCAATTTTCCGAAGGAACCTGAAAGAGACTACCAAACGACAGGTTCCAAACCCTACCTATCGGCAGTGTGCCTAAACACAACTGTCAATTGGCGGGACCAAGGCTATACCGATCGGTAATGCCCTGGGCCTATAAAAAGGAGGGCTTGACCTCATTGCAAAGACACACAAGATCTAAAATCCCCCACTCTCAGTGAGCTCAGAAAACCCCTCTCAAAGTCAGCGTGATTTACACATCCAAATCCCTTTCCAACCTCCTCTTTTCATCATCCTTTTCATCAAACTTGGTGAATTAACCACCCTCCATCATCACCCAAGTGCAAGGGCCGCTCTGCAACATCCAAGATCAAGCTCAAGATCTCCAAGAAGGTCCAACTTTTTCAACTCTCTCTTTGAATTCTCCTAAATTTGCATTAATTTGTTTTATTACTTAGCACTTTTATTCTCTCATCTCATATATCCTAATATACTTTTTATTTAGTATTATCGCACATCTTTTATTATCATATTAATAAAACCCAAAAAAATAAGAAAAAGAGGGTTTGCTGATAAATTCCATATGGGAATTCTCACAACTAAAACACTTTTTTAGACACACACACAAATAAGAGAAGTCCATGATTGGATTTATGGGATAAATCCCACCCCTCATTTTGCATACGAACTATATGGACTTTGATGCCTCTATAGGCTACATAGGCATCTCGGGGTAAAACCCGAGACTCGAGTCCTTTTCCTACTTTTTTTCTATATTTTTTAAACTAAACTCTCTTAGATTATATATATATATATATATGTTCTTAGTGGAGTATTATTCCATATGCGTTATCGTTCCATTATAACAATCAACGCTAAGATAATTGCGTATATCCTATTTTCTAATATTACTTTTGGGAACATTCCTACTGATGACTCGCATTATCTCTTCCATGATACAAGTCGATGATTCCTATCTCCACTACATATACACATGCACACATATCACGGGGAAATAAAGGAAAATAGCAATAACCCATGAGAGATCGTAAGGGTGGAATGGGTGCCTAACACCTTCCCATTTCATAACTTAGCCTCCAGACCCTTTTTGAATCATTTTGGTTTTGTATGTATCAGTATGTCTTTAGATGCTATCTTTCGGGATGACGCCCCTTTTCTTTTGTCCGTTTTAAGTAAAATAGACTGGCGACTGCATCTCTCTACATTTTTCACCTCATCATCGACGCCAATCGATGTTCTCCAGAGAGGGATGCGCGGGACCAAGATCCTCTCGACGTTGAAGACACTTCTCTTCTTCGTCCTTCCTGTCGTGAGGATTGGGGGATGGCCATAATACCAAATAAAGGACCCCAATTAATGATCGAGATCATTAGAATTCCTACCAAGTGAAGGTGAGTTTAGTCAGGGCCGTCAATACCAACAACTAATCCCATAGCACCAACGTAGCCGAAGGGATAATGGGGGTAGCAATCAGGGTTAAGACTACAAGTCCGTGAAAAGGACAACCCCGACACGGCCGACCGGGACAGAGCAAGGGAAAGGGCACAATGAGGTGTCCTATGTTTCAAATAGTAGAAACACATGTGCGAATCTTGTTCGTAGCGAGCAGGGGACATGAGCGGAATGCCTCGCGGTGGCAGTAGTTATAGAAGTTTTTGTTCGATTAGGACTAGAATGTCATGTCCAGGAACTGTTTGAGCTGCCAATGTTATGGGAAACTGACACTACGAGTTTTATCTCGGAGTGATTGGGGTCTATTTTGCGCGACATGAGAGAGTCACAGTAGTTTGTTAGTACTAATTTTGCATGTGAAGTGGCTTTGGTAGAGGTATCATTAATAGTACTATAGTTGTAAACATTTACCATTGAGAAGCGGGGATCTTTGCAGTTCCACCTGCAGGGGAGCAGGTGTGGAAACTGAGAGGGGATAATTTACAAGGTAATCCCACGATGAGAGGTGATTATGAGCTTATGATTTTATCCTGGGTAGGGAAGGGTTCGCGATGGTGGGAGGTTATAGTAAGGCTATCGTGTTCATTATTCCAGGGCAGGATGTATATTCTTTTTGTGATTTCTCACCTAAAAGAGGGTCGAGGTCGCATCGGTATTTTATGAAATAGACTACATTTGTTTAGTTATAGTGGATCCCGATGCATAAGGACTCTTACTGACGTGAATCAGGGTATGTCGGGTTACCATGGAGCAGAGAGATTTAACTAGTTATTAATATAACGCTGACGACTTAGTGATAGTGCGAGCGCAATAGTATATGAATCCTTTAGAGATGCGGGAGTTAATGATTAGACTTATGAGTATATGGATAGAGTTTGAGTGTCCCGAGAATATGCTTTTGGTTTTATAAAAATCGAGGACCGATAATGCTGAGGAATAGTGCAGAGGGAAATGCTCTTTTGGGCTTTGCTGTGAGATGTTATACGCATAAGTCTTAATAAACGTCGGGAGTGGAGAAACGTCGTTGGATGCGAGGGAATCAGATTAAATGATAATTATTAAGTGTGTGAAGAAAATACATTGAGCAGAGCGCTACTAAGAAACAGGACCGGTAGAGCTGAGAAGTGTTACGAAAGAAGCACTGGGAAGATTTTACCCAGAAGTTGAAGGGTTGGGCAATATCGGGAAGTATTGAATAATAATTGGTGGGGTCATTGAAAGTAACCGAAATATATAGCCACACAGAGAATGCCTGGGACAAACTCGAGATAAGTATATTACGTAAGTGATGATTTGAGGTTTGTGCAAATATGCACGGGATATAAGGTGTATGGGCGCCTCGGGTGGAGCCACATTCTCACCTAGTCAGATGCCTAGCAGTTTGTGGGAGCAAATGCGAGGGAAATGATTTTAGGTATTTTTCAAAAAAAGGGGAACAAGATGTCCCTCCTTATGAGAAACATTGAGCATGAGGATCAGTGGTGAATGATACATAATGGAGTTCTCTATAAGTTACATCATTTAGGGGTGGAAAAAGGTTGATTTGAGATTATCAACTAGGCTTTTGTAATTTTGATGTTCCCAGTGACGGGAGTGATGAGCATGAGTGGTGAAATTCAAATTTGGGACATCTAAAATCGCGGGAGGTCAGGGTTTCCATCGGGTTTGCGGAACGGATTGAGCTGAGCGGAATATTTGTTTTTTTGGGAGTGGGATGTAATATCGCACAGTATATCCGACTTTTTGCTTGAAGAATTAAGAGAAATGGAACTAGGTGTTGTCCAAAATTGTTGCGAATTAGGATAAGAACTCTCAGCTCCACCTCTTATCGAAAGTTTCAGGAGGCAATGGGGACGGAATCGCATATCGTTATAGACGTGTCACCTTAACTCAAGGGTGGATGAAGGCAACTAGGTTGTTGAAGGAATCAAGGAACGCGAAATTTCAAATTTGTGGGTGGTTGGGAATATTAATTACCATTAGTAGAGTTACGTGTAATAATTCGTAGCAGTGTACTATCTACGTAACACATTTTAAGACTTTATAAAAATATTTTTATTAGCCACCCTTTAGTTGATAAGTGGTTGGGAGTAATGAACTTATAAGACCCGAAGAGATTTATGGTCCATCTGCAGGAGTTGAGTAAATCACATCATTTCCAGATAGCTCAGAAACGTAAGGAGAGTTACGTTAGAGTGAGTTAAGGATTTGAAGTCTAACATGAGTAATCAGGGATTGTTGTAGGTATTTACCCTGATGAGAGTCATGGGTATGGCAATAAGCAATGGACACCCATAAAGGTGGGGACTTTTCTAACAGAGAGATAGTAGAGCCGATGGAGCATAGGCTTGTGTTTGGAGGCATTACATGGCCAGAGACCATTGAGTTGGATGTTTATGAGCAGGTGTTGGTTAGGGTGCCTCCCATGAAAGGGGGGTCATGAGGTTCGTCATGATAGGGAAGTTAACGCCAAGATTTTTGGGGGACTTTCTCTATCATTGAGAAGGTGAGACTGACAACATATAAATCGGGTTGGCTAGAGCATCTTTAGAGGATTTACGACTTGTTCCATGTAGTATTGCCAAGGAAATATAGTAGAAGCGAGAAAGTTTTTATTGACACGTCCCACTTGAGGATATTGAATTGCAACAAATGTCTCATATGAGGAGAGAGACCCGTAGATATTTTGGATCATAGTGAATGAAAGCTGCGATCTAAGGTGGTACCACTAGTTAGAGTTTAGTGGGGACATCACAGTGTCAAAGATTCTACCTGGGAGCAGGAGGATGACATGCGAGGTCAGTATCCAGAGGTGTTCGCCGCAAGTAAAACCTAATTTCGAGGACGAAATTCCCTTGGGGGGGGGGGGGTGGAGTACGTAACACCACGTATTTTTTGGGCATTTAATAATCAATAAATTTGGTACATTTTAAATTACTCGTGTGTCATAATTTAATTGAATTAATTATTATTGACATTTATTTAATTATTAATCATGTAAGTAAACGATTTATATTTATGGGATTTAAATTTACTAAGTGAATAGTAATAATTTAATTACGTCATAACTAGTGATAGCGACGTGACATTTATTTATCCTAACCGGGAGTCGGGTATAGACTTTTTTGGGGTTGAGATAAAAACTATTAGAAAAATAATTCGGATGAAAATTCTGAGTGTACAGTTGAGTCCGAATGGGTCGAAATAGTAGGAAAATAGTACACAGGGGTAGTAAATGGTCCTCAGAGCATTTTTAGGCATAAGCAAGCCTAAATGGGAGTGTTTGGGCCATTTTTAATAAAGCCCACAAGCCTAAAAACGGGATTGACTCAATAAACCAATAAAGCGAGAGGGTGTGGCCGCCATAACTCATTTTAGAAAACCTAAGTAAGTTGAGGAGAAATAGGGAACACTTGGAGAAACCGTGGGAGCCAAAATAAAAAACAAGTATGGGCAATCTTCATCAAACCATCATCATCTACACCAAAGGATTCTGACCCTACGAACCCTAATGCAAGTTATTAAACTTGCTTTTAAATTAATTGCAGATTTCTATTCATATCATAGTGGGTGTGATAAGAATATATGATTTTTGGGTTAGTTTGATATCTGGATTGGGTTTCAATAAATTTTGATTTATAATATGTAGAAGATTTGAGAAGTTTATTTATTAGGCTTCGATCTGTGTGTGATTCTAATGAAGAGTGGGAGAACCTTGAGAATTTAGACTTAGTGTAAGCTTTAAAAGAAATTATGTGAAGAAAATCTGGGCGAAGAGCTGTTTAGTTTTGTCAATAGCGTAACAGACTTGGATGACGAAGGAGAATAGGGGAATCCTGGGTTTGGTTCAAATGACCTGGGTTTGGTTTGAATGACGTCCAGATTCGTTCGAACGACTTGGAATTTGGTTCTAACGAAATGTATTAATTTCAGCGAATTTTGATTATTTTTACTGTTTGGGATGAGAATTGATTAAGGGACCATTTCGTTACAGTAGGATCTTAAAATTTTCTCCTGGGTTATTTGAGGCTCTAAGGGGACAAATAGTAAAGGGTTATATATGACTTAATGATGTGAAAAAGGGAGATTCGAGTCAATAAAATTAATAAGGGTGTCAAACTTATTAAAAAAGATTTTGGATAATAAATTCAGAATATGATATTTTTGGGCCACGTGAGCGGGTCTGGGTTTATTGGTTGGGTGACACCAAGGATATAAGTAAATTAATGTGTAATTAATCAAATCTGGAGTCGAAATATAGGCTTAGGTATATTTTAGGCTAGTGCCACGTGAGCGGGTCTGGGTTTATTGGTTGGGTTACACCAAGGATATAAGTAAATTAATGTGTAATTAATCAAATTTGGAGTCAACATATAGGCTCAGGTATATTTTAGGCTAGTGCTACGGGTATTGTGCACAGTATAGCTGGGATTAAATTTTAATATATATATATATATATATATATATATATATATATATATATATATATATATACAGTCCTGCTCTTGTGCGGACTAGTCCGCATTTTAAGAATGCGGACCGGACATGTGTCACCTGGCGGTGAGCCCAGAAAAGAGAGAGAGTGTGACTTTAATTTAGGCAATAATTTCTAGGCGCACCGTTAGGTGACACATGTCTGGTCCGCATTCTTAAAATGCATACTAGTCCGCACAAGAGCATTATATATATATATATATATATATATATATATATATATATATATATATATATATATATATATATATATATATATTGTGTATGTGTTCATAAATATCGCTGACCAGATATTTGGTAAAAGAGCAACCCTCTAGTGCTATCATAGGAGGTTGCGCAATGTGGGTGAATCCCCTTGCTTGAGGAGCAGGGTGAGTATAGTCCCCAGGTCATAGCGTCTGTAGTTAGAGGTGAGACGTTTGGGGTATGATTCGGTCTCATTTCTGGAGGGACTATGACCGCCTCCTCTACGTTTATTTTATTTCACTAATTCTGGGCGCTAACCGGGTTTGGGTGTCTGGGTGGATGACTATACCTAGAAGTGATAGCATTGTAGAGAATATCCGGTGAGTGTCTACTTGGGAGGATGGTTATATATTTGGGTCCTGTGTGTGAATGTTGTAATATGATAATACGTATATATGGTGCATATATTTATATAGAGGTAATATACATGATGTGAATTGTATTGATTATATATAATAAGTGAGAATGTTATATGGTTCCAAATGAGAAATGATTAATTAAGTTAATGTGATAAATAACTTATAAATCATATATTAAACTTATTCGGGCTAGAATAGTGTGACAGTAAGGAGTTATATAACAAGAACTAGTTACGAGGTAGATGACTAGGTGGATTATATAGGAAAACGTTAGGTGTGGACAATAGTTGAGGTGTGATCCGGTCCTCAAGAGAGTACGACACTAGCTTAAATATGAAGAGCATTCATGCATTATAATTTACTGCAATTTAATTCACATGCTAAATATTTTCAAAATGTTTTGGGTTATATTCACTTGCTATATATTTTCAAAATGTTTTGGGTTCTGACCCTTGCTATCAAATATTTTCAAAAACTTTTAGGTATCCGACCACATGGGTGCCATACTTGATTCTATCCCAAGGTTACGCAGCTGCGACATATGTGGGTTCTGCAGGAGTTGGATTTGACGCCTCTTTCATTCATTCCTAGTTTAGGAATTTTATTCTCAGTTGCATTTTCGAGCATTTTTCTCACCGTCGTTATTCATTTTATTTTAGTTCAGATTGTATGGGATTTATTTTCTACCTGTCAGATTTGTTTTGGTTTGAATGTTTTTAGTCGATGTTTATTCGGCTAGTATTTTGATTCAGATATTTGTGGAATGCTTAGACGATATTATATTGTTATGGTTCTATTTAGTCTTTTATTGTACTTAGTGACTTCGTGATTTAAAAGATAAAAAAATTGACACCGGATTAAATACTAATTAGGTAGTTAGGAATAAAAATGTTTTTGACGGTGATGCTAAGAATGTACCAGATAGGAATCCTATTTAATTTGATAAAGGCATGATCACCCGATATTTAATTAGGAGGGATGCCACGCATGGGTTTGTTCATTTTCCTCAGGTTGGCTACTATTAGGAGTATCAGATGAATTATAAAGGGAGATTTAAATTAGTGGTTAAGAAATGTCATACTCAAATTTAAAATCAATAGTAATTACAAATGACTAGTTAGTTAAATTAATTAAGTATGGATTACAATATATAATTAATGAGATGGAAGTTTAGTACCAAGGGTATTGGAAGATTAAGTATTTAGGAGTATTAGCATTAATGAGAGCATTGGGTCTAGAATTATGGTTGTGAGTATTTTATGAGCCCACGGGAATGAGTAGAGTTGGGATTGGGAAAAATAATGTATTTAATTAAAAATATGGATGTGTCCACATTAAATAGGAAAATTACAAATTACCAGTTGGTTAAGTAATTATCTTACGGAATGGAGTTTATAATTTATTAGATAATAAATTAATAAATGAAATTATTAATTTATTGATGGTAAATTATTAATAAATGGAATAATGATGTGGACCTTGGTAGGATTTTTATGGTAATTATGGAGTAAATACCGATACATATTATATGAGATAATAATATGTGCTATTATATATTTGTGTGTGGACATACCAAGGGACCGACCTATCGGCTCGGGGGTTCGCACGTCGAGCCATGTACCACACGTCGGCCCAAGTGGGCTTAACGATGTGTAAGCCATATAGGTACTATGTGGAGGCTCCACCCTCGAGGGGTATGGTTGGCGCTGACGTTCATGTATCATCGCTGGGTATGGGCTGTGTATAGGTGTCCTACGTAGGGACCGCCCCTAACTTGTGTGTGATTTTGTGGTGTCCGCTTAGGATAAGGGATTCCTTCGGACTTGCCGATAGAGCACGAATTAGACGCCAACAGTAGATGCCATTGTGTGTCACATATATGTAAGTACATATATTATTAATTCCCCTGATACTATGGAAATAAATTAATTGTCAGGCATACATACATTAAAATGGTGATCCTTTATTGCACAATAGATGTTTATGCTTCTTCTCGGAAAGTTATGAGACTAGAAAATTTTGGAAATTGATAACTTAAATGTGGTCCGAACATTTAAATCATTTAATCATTGTCCTAAATTGACACTTTGTCATAGTTTTTATTTAGCGACTTTGGGATGCGAGATATGCCACACTTCGATGAGGGGTGAGGTGTTATATGCATGTGAGTGACGAAAGGGGAATAATTATTGTGCATTGATTGTATTATTGTATAATAAATTAAATAAGTTAATTATCTCGGACTCTGACCCAAATTATAACTGTTTTCCCCTCAGGTTATTTCTAGATAGGGATAGCAGGACTGTTGCTGTAACAGTCTTGCAATCTCTCGATGCTTAGCACATTTTCAGATTCTTGACTCTAGCCTAGTTGATTTCCTGTCAGAGTTCAGATATTTTATTTAGAAAATTTTGTAAGGGCATAAGCTCAAGTTTTATTTATTTATTTATTTATTTACATTATGCTAGAGTTGTAGTGTTTACTTGCTGCTAAATTTATTATTTTAGTTGGTTTGGTTGAGTTTAAATTATTTCCAGTGAGATATTATAATGTTTTAAAGTATTGGCCTTTAAATTAATAATATTTATATTATGTTGCGCTGAGAATGGTATTAATTGATCGGCAAGCCCCATCCTCATCGTATAATGCCTGACCAACCTTTACGTGAGAAAATGGGATTGTTACAGTTGGTATTAGAGAACAGTTCTAGTGTCCTTAGGATATGTGTTTGATCTTGTTATGTTTTACATTGTGTTATTTGATATAAAGCCATAAGTTTAGGAATCATTATATTCTTTGTGATTAGTAACTAATACAACCTTATTTGCTTTCAAATGGAAAATGGTAGGAGAGGCAGATCTAGGCATGCCACCGCCCCAACTGCAGAGGAGGGGGCCCAGTAAGAGATGCAGCTGTAGCCACCTTCAGCACCACCAGTGGTAGAACCGATAGAGATCCCCACTATCGTGACCGAGGCAGTGTCCACAGCTATGGCTGCTATATTAAGGTATTTTCCTTTACCGAAGACTTAGAAGCAACTACCACACCCATAACAGGTGATGCTACCAATTCAGCAACTTGTATTTATTTGGGACCGAGCTAGGGAGGCCTTCACTAAAGTCCAACCATCAGAGTTTTCGGGCAGTTAAGATATTTTAGTAGCGAGTTGGTGGTAGAGAGATATTCAGCGACACTTAAGGATGGTAGAGTGAACACCCATGAAGAAGAATATGTTAGTGTCATTTTGATTGGTGGGGGATGCTCTTCGATGGTGGGAAGTGACTACGACAGTTGTCGACGGGGACAATCTTACAATATAAGAGTTTTGGGAGAGATTTGAGGGGAAGTACTTTCCTCGGGAAATGCAAACAGAGATGCAAAAAAAGTTCAGGGATGTTAGGCACGGGAGTCTTACTGTGGCAGAGTACGAATAAGAGTTTACCTCTCTTTTCTATTTTCCAAAAGGAGGATGTGAATACAGAGCAGAGGAAAATAAAGAAGTTTGTGTCAGGGACAGCTTGGCACATCAAACAGTCACTACTGGGGAATCCGACTTTCACTAGATATAACCATGTAGTGAATGCTGCTTTATTGCATTGTTAAGACCATAGGGCATTTCAGAAGGAAAAATGGGAGAAGAGACACCGCTCCAAGGCGTCCAACCAGCATAGTAGGGCAAGTGGGAAAAAATATAGGAGGCCCAATAATCTTGGTGGTCCTCAACCTTCAAGGCAACACAAGAGACCTATGGGTTCTGATGTTGGGAGTAGACAGGGACAGGTTCAACAACAAGGAAATTTTTATATTTGTGGGAAGAAGGGTCATTACGCCAGGATGAGCCCTTAAAGAAATCGAGCGACACAGGATTCAGAAGGACAACGAGGACACCGGGCACCATAGGAGGGGGGCCAACCACTGTAGGTACAACTAGTAGAAGTAGTGTTAGCCGCCCCAGCACTACCCTCTCCACCCAAGGGATAGCAGCCGCAGCTGCAGTGTGGGCTCGTGTATCACCTCGCATCAGGAGAAGGACTAGCGCCAGTATAGACAGTAACAGTATGACCCTTAATTCTTTTATTTTATAAGACATGCTTAGATTTTTTCTAGTGCATGGTACTCCTTGGTAGATGTTATTGCGTTTGCACATTGGGTAAGGTAGACTATATTTTATTTTGTTTCACCCGCAAGTTGAGGAAAAGTCACCTATAATGCCTCGTGTGTTAGGGTATGGGAATTTACCTCTGGAGAACTTAAACCAAAGTGTCTGCATTGATATTTATGGAAATAATTAAATTTAATAGTCAAATGTGGTGTGACTAGTTGGCATTAATGTTTATTTTCACGGTAGAAAATACTAAACGAAATTGTGACACTTTGAGCTTAAATATGGTTAAATGGGTGACTATAGGGCGTGGAGAGTCATATAAATATTTATGGAGCATATTATAAGCATGGGTCCTAGACTGACGGATCTTAGTGACCAACAATGCTATATAGTAGTGTATCGGGAGGGTTTCTTGTTTGGATTTCGCTTGTGAGACATCCCACGCATGAAAGTAGTAGAGGTCGGGAGCTGAGAGATGTTAGACCCTAGGACATATTGGGGTTATGATTAATAGTATAATTAAAGGGTTAAATCTATTGGGAATTTAGTATATTCCCTTTGCGATATGAGTTTCAATTGGTAATGAGCAAAAGTGAAATTTACATGATTACTACATACATTTATTTTTATTTCCATTTTCTATTAATATTGGGTCGATGGATCTCAATAACTGACTAAGCCGCACAGTAGTGTATCGGGAGGGTTCTTTGTTTAGATTTCGCTTGCGAGGCGTCCCACGCATGAAACTGGCTAAAGTTCAGAGTTGAGGGAAGTCGGATACTGAGATCATTATTTCTCTTTCTCATGTACATGTATGGTGGTATATTTGGTGTACGGATATGCTTCGTATGGATGGTACAAATTATATGTGTATATGCCATTCATCTTTGTTAATGTTATGTGTGTGTACATATAATGTGGAATATTTGAACACCCCAGTGATGTTATGATAGGCATGGGTGAGCCTTTTCTTTTATCACATGGGATATGGGTATGGACTAATTAGGTGTAAAACTTGAGTTAATAATGCAGTTTGAAACATAAGGTTGGGCTTTAGCGAATTCCGTGGATGGAATTATGTTATAAGGGGAGGAGAATGTAATACCCCGTAATTTTTAGAAATAAAATATTAGGATATAAATGGATTTAATGATTTCGGATTTGTTTTGAGAATAAATTAAATTGGGAAGATTTGAAATTTAAGCGAGTATTTTTTTTTTTAATTTAAGTAAACATTATGATTTTTATAAAAATAAAACTCAACTGGACGTAAGGGCTTGTAAGTGAAAAATAATTAAAACATAAATAATTTTTGGGCGCATGTCGTTTTAGCAATATAAAATGTTCAAGTGAACTAAATATAATTGGGATGCATTTTGGGGAGCGTTAGAGACTCAGTTTCGTATTTTTAATATTTAGAATTGGTCCCGGATCATAGGTATATAAGTCGGGAAACCTTTGGACTAATTGGGTTTTGAATTCGGGCTCATTTGGGGGTCTAAAAGTTGGGTTTTAGGCCCAGCTCGGGATTATCCACTAAAGGATTGTTTAAGTGGGGGTAAACCACTCCCCCACTATCAATAAGAAAAACCTAGATTAGCAGCTACGGGAGAAGAAAGGGAGAAATACCAAAGGGAAGAAATGGGGCAAGGAGAAAGGAGGAAACAAGGATTCAAAGGGCTTTTTTCCTACAATTTTTAAAGGCAATAATTCTCTTGCTTAATTTATGCTTTTCAATTTATTCTTGATGCATATATTTATTCCCTGCAAATTTCTGGGATTTAGGTTGAGTAGGTTTGATTTGATGATGAACAACACATGTGGAGGATTAATTTATATGTAGAAATAGACCCAGAAATTAGGTATCACAAATCTCAAAATTGGTGATAGATTTCGTTAAAATTTTGATGGTTAAATTTGGGACTTTTGACAAAATGTGCAGATGTCACTAAAATCTATGGACTGAAATTTATGATGTGGATTTCTTAACAAAGTACCCTTTGCTATGAATTTAACAGTGTTGGAAATCTTGAATATATTTCAACTGTATAAGCCATGCACGGATAGGAGTTTTTAGGTAAATGCACAAATTATTTTTGGATTAGTTTTGAGAGTAGAATTGGTCCATGTGAGTACATATTATGGGTTCCGTATTCAATTAGTTCTTAACAAAGATTGGATCTGGGAATAAACTGTGAGGGATAAACTGGGGGGGGGGGGGGGAGGGAGGAGGATGGAAGGTCGCTCAAGCGACGTGGGTCATCGTTCAAGTGACAATCCATATCGCGCGAACGACCCCACAAGCCATTTGAACGATGGCATACAGATTTTTGTCACTTTGTTCTTTTTCGGATCTGCGTGGGTTTGTTCATTTTCCTCAGGTTGGCTACTGTTAGGAGTGCCAGATGAATTACAAAGGGATATTTAAATTAGTGGTTAAGAAATGTTATACTCAGATTTAAAATCAATAGTAATTACAATTGACTAGTTAGTTAAAGTAATTAAGTACGGATTGAAATTTATAATTAATGAGATGGAAGTTTAATACCAAGGGTATTGGAAGATTAAGTATTTAGGAGTATTAACTTTAATGAGAGTATTAGGTCTGGAATTTTGGTTGTGAGTATTTTTATAAGCCCACGGGAATAAGTGGAGTCGGGCTTGGGAAAAATAAAGTATTTAATAAAAAATATGGATATGTCCACATTAAATAGGAAAATTAAAAATTACTAGTTGGTTAAGTAATTATCTTGTGGAATGAAGTTTATAATTTATTAGATGATAAATTAATAAATAAATTAATAATTTATTGATGGTAAATTATTAATAAATGGAATAATGTTGTGGACCTTGGTTGGATTTTTATGGTAATTATGGATTAATTTCCTTTATGTGTGATATACGATAATAATATGTATTATTATATATTTTTGTGTGGACATACCAGTGGACCGACCTATCGGTTCAGGGATTCATGCGTTTGGCCGCGTACCACACGTCGGCACAGGTAGGCTTAACGATTTGTAGACTATATAAGTACTATGTGGAGGCTCCACTATCTAGGGATAGGGTTGTCGCTAACCGTTCCTATGGGCCATGTACATGTGTCCTGCGTAGGTACCGTCCCCAACTTGTGTGTAATTTGTGGTGTCCGATTGAGATAAGGGATTCCTTCGGACTTGTCGATAGAGAAGGAATTAGACAACAATGGTTGATGCCCTTGTGTGTCACATAGATGGATACTATGGAAATATATTAAGTGTCTAAGAATGCAAACATAAATTAAAATCGTGATCCTTTATTGCATAATTGATGTTTATGCTTCTTATGGGAATGTTATGAGACTAGAAAATTTCATAAATTGATAAATTAAATGTAGTCGGCACATTTAAATATTTTAATCACTTTATTAAATTGACATATAGTCGTAGTTATTATATGCAGTGGGGGAGAAAGTAAAATTACCTCACTTCTTAGGATCCAATTCCATCCGAAACAAAGCCAGTACCGGAACCCGTTGATTTCGTGGGATCAACTTTGGGGACTTTTGGGATGCGAGAAATGTCACACTTAGATGAGGGGTGAGGTGTTAAATTCTTGTGAGTGAGGAATGGGGGATAATTATAGTGCATTGACTATATTATTGAATCATAAATTAAATAAGTTAATTATTGTATACCTCGGTCTCTGACCCAAATTATACATATTTTTTCGCCCAGGTTATTTCTAGACAGGGATAGCAGGACTGTTACTGTACCAGCCTCACGATCTCTCGGTGCTTAGTAGATTTCCAGATTCTTGACCCTAGCCTAGGTGCTTTTTTGTTAGAGTTCAGACATTTTATTTAGAAAAATTTGTAAGGGCATATGCCCAAGTTTTATTTATTTATTTATTTACATTATGCTGGAGTTATATTATTTACTTGTTGCTAAATTTATTTTTTTAGTTGGTTTGGTTGAGTTTAAATTATTTTCAGTGTGATATTTATAAAGTTTCAAAGTATTGAGCTTTAAATTAACAATATTTAAACTCACCCAAACCAACAATTAACAATATTTATATTACGCTGTGCTGAGAATGGTATTAATTGATCTACAAGCCCCATCTTCGGCGTATTGTGCCTGACCATCTTTTACGTGAGAAAACGGGGGTTGTTACAAAACTCTAATACATTATGTTTGTTTTATGTTAATATTTTAATTAGTATTTTTTAAGTTCGAATGACTTAGATGCAAATTTAAAGGGTAAATATAAACAATCTCTAAAATTACTATCCTTTTTCAAGAGGTTCCGATTTAATATTTAAACATTTCTAGATGGCGTTTATTTATGATTGACTTAGAACTAAATAGTTATGTGACCGTCATACGAATAATTATTTGGTTTCAGTTTAATTGCGAATAGTACGCTACATAAATGTTTTTTTTATAAGAGTTAATTTTCCAGATTCATGTACAAAATTTTGAACAATCAAATAAGTTTAATTTTGAGCAATTAATTATTACAAAACGGTTTTTGAACACAAACAGGCTCCAATGAGGCCCTAACTTGCTGGAATGTTTTTTAAAAATAGCAAAAAAAAATGAATTGATTTTTTTCCCGTATTATTTAAATGTTTCAGGGAACCCCTCTAAAAAATTATGCTCAAAATGAATTGCTTTAATATTTTTAAAAAATCATTCAAATATGTCACATTTTAAAAATATTTTCGGGGATCCCTTTACAAATATTCAGCTGAAAATGAATTTTGCTGCTATTTTTAAAAATCGGGGAAATAAAAACTGACATATATTCGACTAATTTTTGAAAAACAGCAAAACAATTCACTTTGAGTTGAATTTTTTTTAGCCTTTCTCATATATATATATATATATATATATATATCGAGAGGGAGGGAGAGAGTTTATGACTCCATGTGATATTTTTTTAAAGAATTACAATGGAAAAATATTGATTAATTTTTTTAAAATAACAACAAAAAAAATATTGAACTAATGTTTTTAGGCGGGTCTCTTGAAATATATCAACACACCAAAAAAAAATCTAATTTTGTAAATTTAAAAAAAATCCCGGAAATTTGATCAATGTGTGTGTTTATATATTCATATATAGTGGCAGACTTAGGGGGCGCCGGAGGTGGCTTGGGCCCCACGAACATCCAAAAATTAATTTTTTTACGTTTCAAATTTATGACCAACTCAAAAATAATTATATATACATTGGTCAGACAAGCCCTAAATCTTGAATCGACCGATGTTTAAATAATAGATCCGATAAGAGATGAATAAAATAAATTCTTGATAAGATTCCATGTCTGTTTTTAATTAGGGTCCTGATAACATGTGCGCTAAGGGCACACATTAAGATCCCAAAATAGTAGGGGCAGAGTTCCAACATACATTTAATAGGAAACAAATATTCATGTGGAGTTCTAATACATACAATTTGAGGTGCAAAATATGTGTCCTAGGGCACATGTTATTATTTTCCTTTTAATTATCATCTATGGAAGCATGCATATTTGTGGGTACACAAGTTTACCAATGCATTCATTCCTCCAACTTTAAAATTGTTGTGGTATTGTGGTCTCTTGTCACGTGCTACATACACCAAAGTTAACAGATATTGACTTTCACGATCCACTGAATTTGGGTCCCTTACATCAATTAGTATCTACAATAGGACCAACGAGATTAATTTTTAAATCATGATATTAATCTGTACATACCTATAATACTTTCTTTGGATTAATATATGGGATTTTAAGTATTTAGTCATATTTTTTAAGATTTATTTGTATTCACTCCCATGTCTTTAATTTTTTAGTTGTTGGTCCTATTATAATTAATATGGGACAAGCGTCATTCTCTGTACAAAAGAACATGGGTGATTACAGAGTAGTTAGAGCCTATTTTGAGTGGTCATGGGACTTAATACAATTTTAAAAATACATGGGATGGGAGCCTAATAAATCTTAAGAGATGGGACGAAAGCCAAAAAAATTATTAATATATTGTAACACCCTGTAATTTCGAGGACATTGAATTTATATTATTTTTTGGAGGAATAAAACTTATTTAAATTGGAGAAATTTAAATTATGATTTGGAGAAATTATTTAAATTAGAGGATTGATTTTAATTGGCGAATTAAGGTTTAATTATTCGGATTACTTTTGTGTCGCATTTTTTTAGGTAAAAAATTAGAGAATGTTGTCAAGTAATTTGGATGACAATTCTAAGTGCAAGGTTGACTCCAGATATGCTGAGATAGTGGAAAAAGAGTACCCGGGGGGGGGGGGTAAATGGGTCTCGGAACATTTTTAGGCATAACCAAGCCCACACGAGAGTATTTGGGCCATTTTACTAAAGCCCATAAGCCTAAAAATGGGATTGACTTATTAAACCCTATAAGCGAGAAGGTGTGATAGCCAAAACTCATTTTAAAAAATCTACGTATGTAGAGGAGAAAAGAGGGAGGAAATTGGAGAACCCTTAGGAGTCAAAATCAAGAACACGTGTGTGTGTTCTTCATCAAATCATCATTTACACTAAATGATTCAGTCCCTACGAACCCTAAGGCAAGTGGTAAAACTTTTTTTTAAATTAATTACAGTCTTCAATTCATATCATAGTGGGTGTGATAAACATATGATTTTGGGTTAGGTTGAGACACAAATTGGGTTTTTTTTTGTGGAATAATAGGAATGAGGTTTGGATTGAGAATGATTATTATTTCATATGTACTGTTGAGGAACTAATTGATAAATTAGGACCGATTTATGAATTGTAAAGGATTTTGAAAAAACCATATTTAATTTCGTATCTGGGTTGATGATTGGATAAAATTTGGGGGTTTAGATCTTTAAATCTGGTGGAAATCCTTTGGTCTATAAGGGTTTACAGTAGGTATGAAAGTCTGGGAAACAGAGGTGGAAATGACCCTGGCGACACAAGGAAGAAGAATAAGAGGAGAGAGAAAACAACTGCTCTTTCGAGCGACGTGGCTTTCATTCGAGTTAGGCCACCTATCGTTCAAACGACATAATGGGTCATTCGAGCGATGCAATGAGCCGGGCCCAGTATGGGTTAGGTGCTGTTAGGGGCCGGTAGAAATGGATTTTTGTGGTTTTAGTAACCGAGTCAGGAATCTTTACCCTTTGTAATTAAGGATTAAAATTGGGTTTTTGTATATTTATTTGTGTAGGGGGGAAATGGACTAAATCTACAGTAGAGAATTTGGAGTAATAAATTTTAAGAAATTAATTACGGGCCAAGGGAGTGTGTCCGGGAATTTTGGTGGAGTGATGCCACGAGAAATAAATTAGTGGGAAGGTTAAATATGGTTTAAAGTCGTGGAATTGACTCGGGTATTTTTGGATTAGTGCTACGAGTTTTTAGGAACGGATTTGGCCGAGTTAATTTATTATAGGGTTAAATAATAAATTAACCTTAATAATTGGAATTTGAGGAATAAGTTCTACAAGATGAAATTTCGGACCGAAGAAGTGAGTCTGAGTATTTTAGTTGGGTGACACAACTTGAATGATAATTAAATAAATGTGGGATTTATTTAAATTACAAGTCGGTATATAGACTTGGATATGTTAGGCTAGTATTACGGTAGTTGTACACGGAGCAGACATAATTATATATATATATATATATATATATATATATATATATATATATATATATATATATATACACTCCTGCTCTTATGCGGACTAGTCCGCATTTTAAGAATGCGGACCGGACATGTGTCACCTGGCGGTGAGCCCAGAAAAGAGAGAGAGTGTGCCTATAATTTAGGCGATAATTTTTAGGCACGCCGTTAGGTGGCACATGTCCGGTCCGCATTCGCACAAGAGCATTATTATATATATATATATACACACACACACACACACAGAGAGATAGACAGAGTCCTCACACTAAGTTTGCACAGTGCTGGCGCACACAAATTTTTTTAAAGTATTAAATATTATATATTTGATTTGATTTTTTTATGTGATATTTAAACATTTCAACGGACCCATGAGAAGAAAATCATCTCAAAAAAACTTTTTTTGCTATTTTTAAAAAATCGGTCAAACTTTCGCAACTTTTAAAGTGCTTAAAAGCAGTGAAAGTTTGACCAATTTTTTAAAAATAGCAAAAAAAGTTTTTTTTAGTTGATTTTTTTTACATGGGTCCGTTGAAATGTTTAAATATCACACAAAAAAATTCAATTCATTTTTTTTACTATTTAAAAAAAATTATGTGCAAACTTAGTGTGCGCATGAGCCTGACTCTCTCTCTCTCTCTCTCTCTATATATATATATATATATATATATATATGCGGTGATTGTGTAGTATATATATATATATATATATTTGTGTGCTTTATAAATATTTGCGTGGATAATATTTATAGGAATACATAACCCTCTAGTGCTATTACAGGAGGTTGCGTGATGAGGGTGAATTCCCCTGGCTTGAGGAGCAGGGAGAGTATAATCCCCAGATCATAACATCCAACAGAGGTGAGGCATGTGAGATGATTGTCTTCACATTCGGGGAAATATGATCGCCTCCACAACGCTTATATTTTTATGTTCTGATTCGGCGACATTGAGCTGTCTCCACTATACCAAAACTGTCGAATTGTCATGATCATTGACCGTGACAAGTCCAACTTGTCAAGGTCAATGATCATGGTCAATAACAGTGACAAGTCTGAGGGTGACAACTTTTGTTATCACGGACTAGTCACGATCATTGACCGTGACAAGTTCATTAGACTTGTTATGAAGCACCTTATACTCTTGACTCACTTGAGTCTACATTGTATAAGTGCTCATCTAGTTTGAAATTGTGACAAAAATTGTGTCCCATCCCCTAGATACCAAAGAACCTCAGATTCTACACATGATGCCTCAATTGATTCATTCAAAGGTAAATTCTCAACCCCCCACACACACTATAAGATTGCATACATAATATATATATATATTGCGGTAATTGCTTGTGTGAGTTAATTCCCTATTAAAATAAGTTTTTACTAATTTTGGGATTTTTTAAACAATTTTTAAATGATTTTTAAGAAATTAAAAGTTGGGTTTTAAAACATTTGGGGTCATTATGCTAATATTGATTATATCATTTCCTACCTGATTGTTTGGTTGGGTAGAATCCAAAAGCGCTTGAGACTTGAAGGTGTGCTTGTAATTAGTTTTAAAACACGCATTTGGCTTCATCTGAGCCTTACACCTGTCAACGTTATGATGGCTTGATTTGTGTTTGTTGTTAGACTCAGAACCTTTATGCAATCTCAACCCTTGGATCTATTCAATCAACAAATTTCATGCGTTTTATCCCAATCCATGTGAAACCTCTTTAAACGAATCAGCGAACGTTTAATCCACCGATGTTGTTAAACCGTTGGATGCGAGTCAACCGCCAAAGACCAAATCTCAGCCATTAGATTTGAGCTGATGTTCTCGATCCTTCCATGCTTAGTATAAAAGGAGGTCGAGTCTCAGCATTTCAAAAACTTTTTTCAGTTCGTCAAACTGAGAGAGAGAAGAAGAGAGAGAGAGAAACTAGAGAGAGAAAACCCTAAAATCGTCCAAACTCTAATCTCATTTGAAACCCTGAATTCCTTTTAAATCAAAAATCAGTTTACAACCAAAACCAAACCTGAGTGTTTGAGAGTTATTTTGGAGATGGTTTGAAGCTTGTTCGTGGGTTAAATCCTGTGTGTTTGAGATCTTCTAACCAACTTAGACATTTTAAGTTTGATCTCTATTTCTCTTCATAGAAACTGTATATCTTGCTATTTTATGTCATATTACACTTAGATCTGCATTATTTCGTTTCTCATCTTGAGAAATCATATTTGCTGATTATTTTCTTTTATAAATGTTTTTCACAACTCAAGACTCAACAAATTTATAGTCTGTTTCTAGTTCTTATGAAACAAGACTTATGATCTAGTTGGAATTGCAATTCGTGATTTACAATTTCAAAAACATTTTTAAAACCCTATGAAATTATTTAAGACCTTGGCCGTCTTCCAAGCAAGGTAACCTTGGATTCTAGGTTACTTTAAAAGATAAAGAAAGTCTGTTATTTCTAAAGAAGAGAGAAACTTAAAACCTTAATCATTTAGATCTTTCTATAATTTGATAGGACTTGTTTGTATAATTAAGTGTGCGTGTGTGCATGCATGTGTTATAACACTGTCACAAACACATGACACACTACAATACAAGAAGTTTTGGCAAGAAGATCTTGAAACATCAAGAGTCGACATAAAGCCAGAACAAAGTGTTGAGAAGTTAGTAAGCTGGGAAAGCCACATCAACATCAGAACTGCAGAGAAGTTAGAATCAAACCAGTGGGTACATATTCTAAACTTGTATAGGTCTGTTTTATTTGCATGTGTGTTAAATAGCTTGTAACTAGTATATTTTATTTTAGTGGATTTTTAGTTTGTGACTTAGAAGTCACCGTGAATGTTTCCTCAGTTGGGTGAGGTTTTACCACATTAAAGACTGTGTATACTTAATCTTTATACATCTCCTCATCTCATTATTGTTGGTGTGCTGATTTAACTGATTTAACCTGTTTTAGTTTCATTTTTCAAAACTAGTTACATAATCCTGAACATATCTCGTACATATTTTTATGAAACACATCTTGTGATTAATTTCTTTGATTTAAAGATAAGAGTTTCCCTAAAAAATAGTTCAGAGTTACTTAGACAATTTAATCTTGAATTAAATGACTTACGTAACAGCTTTTCAATTGGTATCAGAGCTTTGGAAATTTTCTTTAAAGATCTTGTGTTTCTAAAATTGTTTTCTTAAAATCAAACAATGGACGAGAAATATGAAAGATTTGGTAACTTGTCTAGACCCCCTCTCTTAGATGGAAACAACTTTCCTTACTGGAAAATAAGGATGGTTGCTTTCATACAAGGAACTTTGGGAGATGATGTCTGGGACATTGTTGAAAATGGTTATACTTATCCTCTCATTAAGAAAGTATTAAGTGAATTCACTCGAGAAGAGAAGCAAGCCTCTCTGAACAATAACAAAGGCAAGAATTCCATTTTTATGTCTATAACTGAACATGAGTTCAAAAGGATCTCATCTTGTACCACTTCTAAGGAAGCTTGGGATACACTAGTTACTGCACATGAAGGAGACACTAGAGTTAAGCCTGTTAAAATATAGATGCTTATCCAGTAGTATAACTCTTTAATTATGCCAGACACTGAATCATTTGATGACTTTTACATGAATTTGACTGACATTGTGACCAAATTACATTCTAATGGGATAACTTATGATAGGCATGAAATTTCCCTAGATGAGCTATTGCCCTAGATGAAGTGTAACATTGTGATTACTGCTTTAAAAGCTGAACACACTCCTTTTGGTTGGTATTTGGACTCGGGGTGTTCAAAATATATGACTGGGGATGATACAAAACTTTTAAACAAAACTAGCTTTGCTGGAGGAAAAGTTATTTTCGGTGATGGTGTATCATCTCAAATCATTGGTAAAGGAACACTCCAAGAAGAAGGATTGCCTGTTCTTGAAAATGTTCTTCTAGTAAAAGGTCTGAAGGATAATCTAATTAGTATCTCATAATTTTATGACTCAAATCATACTATCGCATTTTCAAAGAATAATTATAAGATTTCAAATGAAAAAGGTGAGTGCATACTTACAGGAATCAAGACTCCTAATAATTGTTATACTGTCCAGAACAGTACTAAAGTCTGTAACATTGCCAGAATGGATGATAATGAAGTATAGCATAATAGGATGGTTCACATAAATTACGATAGCCTTAGTATATTGTCTTAACAAGAAATAGTTAGAGGAATTCCAAAGATCAAGCCTATCTCTAACATTGTCTGTGGATCGTGTCAGGAAGAAAAAAATATTAAGGCACGTCATAAGAAAGTTAAAGATATCCTTACCTCTAAACCCTTGGATCTCATCCATATGGAACTAATGGGTCCTTCTCGTACTGTTAGTCTATGTGGACACAGTTACATTCTAGTTATGGTCGATGACTTCACGAGGTTTACTTGGGTGGCCTTCTTAAAACAAAATTCAGACATTTTCATAACCTTTTTAAAAATCTTACTTCATATTGGAAATAAAAAGGACACTCAAGTAAATAGAATTCGTAGTGATCGAGGAGGAGAATTCATAGATATAGGTGTTATAGAGTATTGTGACTATAATGGTTATAAACATGAATTTAGTGCTACTAAGACCCATCAACAAAAATGGAATTGCTGAGCGAAAGAATCATACTCTTTAAGAGATGGCACGTATTATGATTCATGCCAAGTGTTTACCTAAATATTTTTGGGTAGAATCAATTCGTGCTGCGTGTCACATTATTAATAGGGTTAGGAAGAATTATAAACAAACTCTTTACAGACTATGGTATGGGAAGAAGCCCAATCTTAAATACCTTAGAACTTTTGGTAGTATATGTTACGTCTGTAAAGACATAGAACTCTTATCCAAATTTGAGACTCATGGAGATAAAGCTATCTTCCTAGGATATTCTCCTGACAGTAGAGCATACCTTGTCTACAATCTTCGCATAAAGACTTTAATGGAATCGATAAATGTTATTGTAAGTGACACTACTATTGAGAGTAAGACTGGAGAACCAACTATTGTGGAAGAGTCTGAAACTGTTTTAGAAAATGACTCTCCAGAAATAGATGATTCTTTACCTATTGAGAAACCTGAAGTACCTAACTGGGTTTTCAAAGATCATCCCATAGATAACGTTGCTGGTAACCATTGTGAGCCTGTACGTATAAGATCTCAATTAAGAAACTATTCTCATTATGCATGTTGTGTTTCCCTTGTGGAACTAAAGAATGTAAACGAGGCATTGAATGACCCTCAATGGATTTCTGCCATGCAGGAAGAACTTCTTTAATTTGTCATTCGTGATGTTTGGTATCTTATACCTAGGCCTGATCATAAAAAGGTTATTGTCACACGTTGTCTATTTAAAATAAAACTAATGAAAGTGGGGTAATCATTAGAAACAAAGCCAGATTAGTGGCTCAAGGATATTCTCAAATTGAAGGAATAGATTTTAACGAGAAGTTTTCTCCTGTTACTCTCTTAGAATCTGTTCGTCTTCTCTTTTCCATAGCCTGTTACTTGCACTTTAGGATTTTCCAAATGGATGTAAAATCAGCCTTTCTTAATGAAATCTTGACTGAAGAGATCTATGTTGAACAACCCAAAGGGTTTATTGACCCTGAGTATCAAAATCATGTTTATCGTCTTAAAAAGGTGTTGTATGGTCTGAAACAAGCGCCAAGAGCTTGGTATAAACGCCTTTCCAACTTTCTTTTAGATAAAGGTTTTAAGAGAGGCGAAAATGATCAAACTCTATTTGTCAAACATTTTGACAAAGATACTATTATAGCTCAAGTATATGACTACGATATCATTTTTGGATCAACTTCCCCTTTAGAAGTTAAATCATTTTCTGAAATTATGCATAAAGAATTTCAAATGTCTCTTATGGGGGAGTTGCAATTTTTCTTGGGTCTTCAAGTCAAATAGAATTCAGAAGGTTTATTTGTTTCGCAATCGAAATATGCTTTAGAGATTGTTAAAAAATTCGGGCTTGAAAGTGCCAAAGAAGCTAGAACTCCCATGAGTACTGCAGTCAAATTTTCTAAAGATGAGAATGGAAAATCCATAGATCCTACTCTATATCGTAGTATGATAGGAAGCTTACTATACCTTACTGCCTCGCATCCTGATATTATGTACGTAGTTTGCATGTGTGTCCATTATCAAAATAATTCTAAAGAGAGACACTTAGTATGTGTAAAAAGAATCATTAAATACATAAAAGGCACTCTAAATTTGGGTCTCTGGTACACCAATGATACTCCTAGTACTATAATAGGATACACTGATGCCGACTAGGCAGGGTGTACTGATGATAGTAAGAGCACATCAAGAGCGTGTTACTATATCGGTAACAATTTGGTAGGATGGAGTAGTAAGAAACAAAACTGAACTTCATTTTCTACAGCTGAACCAGAATACATTGCTACTGGTAATTGTTGTGCCCAAAGGGGGAGATTGAAGCACCTTATACTATTGACTCACTTGAGTCTACATTGTATAAGTTCTCATCTAGTTTGGAAACTGTGACAAAATTTGTGTCACATCCCCTAGATACCAAAGAACCTCAGATTCTACACATGATGCATCACTTGATTCATTCAAAGGAAAATTCTCACCCTCCCCCCCCCCCAACACTAGGATGGCATACATAATATATATATTGCATTAATTCCTTGTGTGAGTTAATTCCCTTTTAAAATAAGTTTTTACTAATTTTGGGATTTGTTAAATAATTTTTAAATGATTTTTAAGAAATTAAAAGTTGGGTTTCAAAACATTTGCGGTCATTATTCTAATACTAATTATATAATTTTTTACCTGATTGTTTGGTTGGGTAGAATCCGAAAGCGCTTGAGACTTGAGGGTGTGCTTGTAATTAGTTTTAAAACACTCGTTTTGGCTTCATCTGACCCTTACACATGTCAACGTTACGACGGCTTGATTTGTGTTTGTTGTTAGACTCAGAACCTGTACACAATCTCAGTCGTTGGATCTATTTAACCAACGAATTGCATGCGATTTATCCCAATCCATGTGAAAGCTCTTTAGACCAATCAGCAAACGTTTAATCCACCGTTGTTGTTAAACCGTTGGATGCGAGTTAACCGCCCAAGACCGAATATCAACCATTAGATTTGAGCTGATGTTCTCAATCCTTCCTTGCTTAGTATAAAAGGAGGCGGAGTCCCAACATTTTAAAAACTTTTTTCAGTTCGTCAAACTGAGAGAGAGAAGAAGAGAGAGAGAGAAACTAGAGAGAGAAAACCCTAAAATCATCCAAACCATAATCTTGTTTCAAACCCTAAATTCCTTTTAAATCCAAAATCAGCTTACAGCCAAAACCAAACCTGAGTGTTTGAGAGTTATTCTGGAGATGGTTTGAAGCTTGTTCGTGGGTTGAATCCTCTGTGTTTGAGATCTTCTAACCAACTTAAACATTTTCAGTTTTATCTCTATTTCTTTTCATAGAAACTGTAGATCTTGCTATTTTATGTCATATTACATTTAGATCTGCATTATTTCGTTGCTCATCTTGATAAATCATATTTGTGGATTATTTTCTTCTGTAAATGTTTTTCACAACTCAAGAATCAACAAATTTATTTTCTATTTCTAGTTCTTATGAAACAATCCTTATGATCTAGTTGTAATCGCAATTGGTGATTTTTAATTTCAAAAACATTTTCAAAACCCTCTGAAATTGTTTAAGACCTTGGCCATCTTTCGATCAAGGTAACCTTAGATTCTGGGTTAGTTTGAAAGATCAAGAAAGTCTGTTATTTCTAAAGAAGAGAGAAATTGAAAACCTTAATTATTTAGATCTTCCTGTAATTTGATAGGACTTGTTTGTATAAATAAGTGTGTGTGTGTGTGTGCATGCATGTGTTAGAACATTATCACAAACACTTGACACACTACAACACAAGAAGTGTTAGCAAAAATATATTGAAACATCAAGAGTCGACATAAAGCTGGAACAAAGTGTTGAGAAGTTAGCAAGCTGGGAAAGCCACATCAACATAAGAACTGCAGAGAAGTTAGAATCAATCCAGTGGGTACATATTCTAAACTTGTATAGGTCTGTTTTGTTTGCATGTGTGTTAAATAGCTTGTAACTTGTATATTTTGCTTTAGTGGATTTTTAGTTTGTGACTTAGAAGTCACCGTGGATGTTTCCTCAGTTGGGTGAGGCTTTGCCACGTTAAAAACTGTGTATTCTTAATCTTTCTATATCTCCTCATCTCATTCTTGTAGGTGTGTTGATTTAACTGATTTAAAAGGTTTTAGTTTCGTTTTTCAAAACTAGTTACATAATTTTGAACATATCTCGTACATAATTTTATTAAACACATCTTGTGATTAATATGTTTGTTTTAAAGAAAAGAGTTTTCCCAAAAAACAGTTCGGAGTTACTCATACAGTTTAATATTGAATTAAACGACTTAAGTAATAGCTTTTCATGTTAGGCTTGTCATGGTCCTGTCACAGTCTTTAACCGTGATAAGTTTTATCACGGTTAAAGACTGTGACAAATCTGGGCAGAATTTAAAAAAAATATTCTGGACAGTTTGGCTACTGCAACTGCCCAACAGTATATTTGTACATGTTCAAACAACATATATCCAAATAAAAAGAAATAGTGCACCAAATCATTGCATATATAATTCCATATCCAAATAAAATAAAAATGCAATTCATATCCAAACCAAAATGTAACAAATCAAAACAATTCAAATATAATCCAAGTGTTGAATAAAAATAGATACAAATAATGTCACGCCATAAAGTCTGGGGCAGGTTCACGAAGGAAGAAATGCCACACGATATACGCATTGAGACACCCCTCAATATGCATCACGCCACATTGTTCGCGCAATAATAATACGGAGTTATCCTTCATGGTTATCACATGCGAGATGAGCACCTTGGCCTCCACTCTTTGTATTTAGTATATCCCATCACAACTAATCCACACAATCACCTATTATATGTAAGAAGCATATATTCATGGGTTTGTATAAACAAAAGTTTGAACATTTAGTTCCCATTAGTATAAACAATCACATATTACTTGTCGTATAAAATTTATAGTTTGTTTCGTTTAATTATGTCTTATTTATATTCGATTTTTAAATTTCAAATTCAAATTCAATTTATAATATTAATTCCTATCTACTCCATCTCCTCTAAAGGGTGAGGGGTCGTATCCCATTCAAGACCGCATAATTCTGTAATATACTTAACAACTCATGCACATTGTTCCAATTTGAGGAAAATTCGATAGCATGTCCCCATAGTTCTCCAAGTACACGACATAGATTTATAAGTGTGAGTGTTATTTCAATTGATAATTGAAATAAAACTCAACATTGCATCATCTAGTATGTACCCAGAGAACATTAAGATACGATTGTAGAATTTCCTCCAAAAGTAACAAATTTAGGCCACTAAGAATATTATTATACAAAAACTATACAGTCCCAAATTGTCCAAATGAGAAAATTCGAGAGATCTTGTTACAGGGGAAATGACTCTTGAACTGGTCTAAGAGCTATTGAATGCATATGCATAAGAACTATATGGCTAGTATCTATGCTCACTATGTATAATTTCAAGTATGTTTCATTTAATTATGATAAGTCTGTGGTCGTGCTACTCTCGAACGGGTCGTGAGTGAAAGTAATTTTAGAAAAAAGTTGAAAACTCCCCTCCCCCCATTTTAACAATAATTCAGTGGTCGTGCCACTTCCAAAATTAACCAACCCAACAAAATAAGACAATATAATTATTTAAGGATCTATTAGTGTGAATGAAATTAAGGATTTAAAAAAAATTAACAACCAACTTTCATATCCAACCACACCCGTCCAATATAATCCAATAGCAACAGCAACAACAAACCAACAAATGTGTATCCTATACTCCTTCTAATTCATCTACTCAATTAATTCAACATTAACAATTCAAACCTAAATAAAAATATAGAAACAATATTTATAATGTCAAATTAATTTTATTCTCTAGACAATAAGATTCAATCAATATTAACAATATCTATTAATTTCAATTCCAACTAACATCACCCAATCGACATTAACAATTAATTTCAAGTCCCCAATCAATATTAACAATTAATTTGAAGTCCTAAAATAAACATTAATTTCAAGTCCTAAATCAACATTAACAATTAATTTCAAGTCCTAAACATTTACAATTAATTTCAACACACACACACCCCTACCCCACCCACCCCCCCCCCTTCCCCCACCACACACACACACACACACACACACACACACACACTCACCCACCTGCACACACACATACACACACATGCATGCACACCCCACTCCCATGCCCCTGACCAACCACTCCCCACCCCCACCCCCACCCCCTCCCCCTCCCCCTCCCCCCACAACACACACATGCATACACGCACGCACACACACACCACACACACACACACAGTCATATACACACACATACACACATATACAAAGGAAAGAGAAAAGGAGGAAAAAACTAACGTGAAAATCGCTTAGAGAGAGAGAGCAGTCGCTTACAGAGAGAAAAAGAGGGAAGTGAAAACGGTGGAAAAAAAGTGGGAAGGTTTCTTTTTTAGACTAAGTTGTCATGGACGTGTCACGGGCTTTGACCGTGATAACTTTATAAGGTTGTCACGGTCATTGATCATGACAAAAAATGAGTGTTTTTTTGTCATGGTCATTGACCGTGACAAGGGTAGCCGACTGAAAGGTGATAATTTAGAATTTTTTCGGTAGTGGTTGGGAATCTAGGTGGGACAGAGTAGACATGTGATAATAGCACTTTAGAGAAGCATCCGATGAGGTATTACTCGGGAGGATGCTTTTATATATGTACGACATATGTGTTAATGTTGTAATATAGTTCTACGTATATAATGGAGTAAATAATTATATGCGGGTAAAAATACATGAAGTGAATTGTATTAATTATATATAACTCGTGAGAATGTTATATGGTCTTAAATGAAAAACGATTAGTTAAGTTAATGTGTTAAATAACTCATAAATCATATATTTGGCATACTTGGGCAAGAGTAGTGTGACAGGAAGATGTTATAATAGGAACTAGTTACGGTTAGATGACTAGGTTTGTTATAAACAAAAGCGTTAGCTATGAACAATATTTGAGGGGTGAGCAGGTCCTCAAGGGAGTGAGACACTAGCTTAAATATGAAGAGAATTCATACATTTTAAACTAGTGGAATTTAATAACTTGCTAAATACTTTGAAAATATTTTGGGTTCTAACCCTTGCTATAAAATATTTTCGAAACCTTTTAGGTGTCCATCCATAGGGACGCCAAGCTTGATTTTTTGTTCAAGGGATGCATAGCTGCAGTAAGTGTGGATGCTAGAAGGATTTAGACTTAGCCGCTTCAGTTATTTCATTCATTGAGTAGGATGCAGTCAGTATTTTGTTTGGGCATGTCGCCTTAGTTTTTTCATTTATTTCAGTTAGATGATGTACTCAGTTTATTATTCGGTTGGCTTATTATTTCGGAAGTGGTATTTGTAGCCGATAGTTTATTCGACAAGGATTTTACTTATTCATTTTCAGTATTGATTGACTCAGTGATTGTGTGAATGGTATTTATTCGCTTGTTGTTGTTGTTGGATAAAAAGATAAAATTTGGCACCGACTTTTTGAAAAACTAGGTGGTTAGTAAGTTTTAAAAAGTTTTTTGACAGTGATCCTAATAATGAACCAAATGAGATTCCCATTTTAATTTGATATAGAACTGATCACCCGATATTTTTATTAGGTGGGGTGTCATGGAGATGGTATCAGAGCACAATGAGTCTTATGTGTAAAGAGGAAGAACACATGCGTGGATCTTGTCCGCAACGAGTCAGAGGACAGGAGAGGGATGCCTAACAGGGGCAATAGTTAAGGGAGTTTTGGTTTTGTTAAGATGAGAATGTTATTTCCAGGAACCATTTGAGCCGCCAGTGTTATGGGAAATTAAAACTACGAGTTTTTATCCAACAGTGATTGTGGTCTATTTTGTGTGACACGAGTGAGTCACAGCAGTTATTAGTACTAAATTTGTGTGTGAAGAGGGTTTGGTAGAGGTATCATTAATAGTATTATAGTTGTAAATATTTACCGTTGAGTAGCGGGGCTCTCTTTTATTCCACCCTCAGGGGAACGAGTGTGGAAACTGAGGGGGTATATTTTTCAAGGTAATCCCTTGATGAGAGGTAATTATGCACTTATGATTTTATCCTAAAAACGGACGGGTTAGCGATGGTGGACGGTTATCGCAAGACTGTCGTGTTCTTTATTCCATGGCAGGGTGTATATTCTTTTTGTGATGTCTCACCTAAAAGAGGGCCATGATTGCGACTGTATTTTGTGAAGTAGACTTCAGAGATTAAATCTATCTAGTTATATTGGATCTCAGTGCGTAGGGAATCTTACTGATGATATTCAGGGTATATCGAGTTTACCATTGAGTAGAGATTTTTACTCATTATTGTTTACGTGCTGAGAACTCAGTGAGAAGTGAGAGCTCCGAATTATGTGACGTCTTGAGATACATGGGCATAAAAGATTTGATTTATGTCTCGGAAGACAGAAGTGGTCTTAGTTTTGTGTTTTAGAATCAAATATTTCGATGATCGACAATGCTAGGGGATAGTACATCGGGGAAAGTTCTTTTGAGCTTTGTTGAGGAATGTTATACGTATAAACCTTAACAAATATTGGGAGTTGTGAGACATTTTTTGATGCTAGTGCATCGGTATTAAATGATAAATTACTGAACGTGTAGAGGAAACACTTTAAGCTAAGAGTTATTTCGATATATGGATAGAAGAGCTGGGTACTGCTACGAAGGAAGCATTGAGAGAACTTTTACACCACAATTTATTCGGTGGGGAAGTGTTGGGAAGAATTAAATTGCAAATTATGGGGTAATAGAGAATACTTGTATGATATACCCACGCTGAGAGTGTGGAGTTGAGCTTGAGATAAGCATGTTACGTACGAGACATTAGTGATATTTATGCTGAGATATTTGGGATATATTATAGAGTAGGGTGAGACCTTGTGTTCTTTGTTTCAAGATATGAAATACTTATGCTAGTTACCACTTGAAAGAAGGTCCATGCTATATATACGTCTATATATGTTATCGTGTGTTGCATAATAGACTTATAAGAAAGTGTTTAAATTATTATATTTGATCCTAGTGAGTAGGGATGGTAACTGATGGGATTCAGGGTGGATATGTTTATTATCGAGCATGGAGATATAGCTTGTGATTGATTTGTGCTAAGAAACTAGTGATAGTAAGGGCACAATATAGTATGATTTCTTTTGTAACATGAAAGTGGACGAGTATAATCTTAAGTCAGGAGACGAGAATTTGGGGGTAAGGGCTATGGATTGGGGTCCTAACGGATCTCAATGACCGACAATGTTAGGTAGTAGTGTAACGGAGGGCTCTTCATTTGGATTTCGCTTTGCGAGACGTCCCACGCATGAAACCTAACATAACGTTGGAAGTGGGGAGATGTTTGGTCATTAGTACATAGGTTGCGTACCTTAGTTAATATATACATATGTAGACTGTGAGATCAATGTTATAGTACGATTTAAGGCTGGTAAATGTTGGGTATTATTTGTGCAATTAAGTAGAGATACATAGTGTATGAGCGCCCTGGTTAACTAAATTATTTTTAAAAATAATTAATGATTAGAAGTGGGAGAAATAGGTGTAGCGATCTTAAGGGTAAGTGATTAGGGAGCTAGCCAAGGCTGGGGAAACTAGGCTTATCCGAATTTCGAGGATAAAATTCCTTTATAATGGGGAAGTATGTAACACCCCGTAATTTTGAGGACATTGAATTTATATTATTTTTGGGAGGAATAGAACTTATTTAAATTGGAGAAATTTAAATTATGATTTGGAGAAATTATTTAAATTGGAGGATTGATTTTATTTGGCGAATTGAGACTTAATTATTCGGATTATTTTTATGTAGCATTTTTTTTAGGTAAAAAATTGGAGAATGTTATGTAGCAATTCGGATGACAATTCTAAGTGCACAGTTGATTTGGTATGGGCCGAGATAGTCGAAAAAGAGTACTCGAGGGTGGTAAATGGGTCACAGAACATTTTTAGTCATAACCAAGCCCACACGGGAGTGTTTGGACCATTTTAATAAAGCCCACAAGCCTAAAAACGGAATTGGATTATTAAACCCTAAAAGTGAGAGGGTGTGGTAGTCACAATTCATTTTAGAAAACCTAAGTATGTACAAAAGAAAAGACGAAGGAAATTGAAGAACCCTTGGGAGACAAAATTAAGAACAAGTGAGTGTGTTCTTCATCAAATCATCATCTACACCAAAGGATTCAGACCCTATGAACCCTAAGGCAAGTGGTTAAACTCGCTTTTAAATTAATTGCAGTCTTCAATTCATATTATAGTGGGTGTGATAAACATATGATTTTGGGTTGGGTTGACATGCAAATTGGGTTTTTATTTGTGGAATAATATGAATAAGGTTTGGATTGAGAATGATTATTATTTCATATGTACTATTGAGGAACTAATTGATAAAATAGGAATAATTTATGATTTGTAAAGGATTTGGGAAAAACCATATTTAATTTTGTATCTGGGTTAATGATTTGATTAAATTGGGGGGTTTAGATCTTTAAATCTGGTGGAAATTGTTTAGTCTATAAGGGTTTACAGTAGGTATGAAAGTTTGGGAAACAGAGTTGGAAATGACCCTGGTGACGCAAGGAAGAAGAAGAAGAGGAGAGAGAAAACCACTGCTCGTTTGAGTGACGTGGCTTTTGTTCGGATGAGGCCACCTATCGTTCGAACGGCATGGTGGGTCATTCAAGTGACGCAATGAGCCTGGCGCAGTTTGGGTTAGGTGTTGTTATGGGCCGATCGAAATGGATTTTTGTGGTTTTAGTAACTAGTAAGGAATCTTTACCCTTTGTAATTAGGGATTAAAAAGGGGGGGTTTGTATATTTATTTGTGCAGGGAAAAGGGGACTAAATCTACAATAGAGAATTTGGAGTAATAAATTCTAAGGAATTAGTTACGGGCTAAGGGAGTGTGTCCGCGAATTTTGGTGGAGTGATGCCATGAGAAATAAATTAATGGGAAGGTTAATTATGGTTTAAAGTTGGGTAATTGACTCTGGTATTGTTGGTCTTGTGCTACGGGTGCTTAGGCACGGATTTGGCCGGGTTAATTTATTATAAGGTTATATAATAAATTATGGAATATTAGAAATAAAAAGGTTGTTAACCTTAATAGGTGGAATTTGAGGAATAAGTTCTACAAGATGAAAGTTCGAACCAAAGGAGTGAGTCTGGGTATTTTAGTTGGGTGACACAACTTGAATGATAACTAAATAAATGTGGAATTTACTTAAATTATAAGTCGATATATAGACTTGGGCATGTTAAGCTCGTGTTATGGTAGTTGTACATGGAGCAGCCGGGATTAATTAAATATATATGCGGTGATTGTGTAGTATATATATATATATATATATATATATATATATATATATATATTTTGTGTGCTTTATAAATATTGGTGTGAATAATATTTCTAGGAATACATAACCCTCTAGTGCTATCAAAGAAGGTTGCGAGATATAGGTGAATCCCCCTGGATTGAGGAGTAGGGAGAGTATAATCCCAGGTCATAGAATCCAATATAGGTGAGGCATGTGAGATGATTGTGTTCACACTCGAGAAAATATGACCGTCTCCACTACGCTTATATTTTTATGTTCTGATTCAGCAGTATTGAGCTATCTCGAAAATCCAGATGGGACTGAGTAGACCTGGGATGATAGCACTTTAGAGAAGCATCTGGTGAGGTATTACTCGGGAGGATGCTTTTATATATATATACAATATATGTATGAATGTTGTAATATAGTTCTACATATATAATGGAGTAAATAATTATATGCGGATAAAAATACATGAAGTGAATTGTATTAATTGTATATAACTCGTGAGAATGTTATATGGTCTTAAATGAAAATTGATTAGTTAAGTTAATGTGTTAAATAACTCATAAATCCTATATTTAGCTTACTCGGGCTAGGGTAGTGTGACAGAAAGATGTTATAACAGGAACTAGTTACGGGGTAGATGACTAGGTAGGTTAGAAATAAAAGCATTAGGTGTGCACAATAGTTGAGGGGTGAGCAGGTCATCAAGGGAGTGCGACACTAGCTTAAATATGAAGAGCATTTATGTATTTTAAATTATTGCAATTTAATCACTTGCTAAATATTTTGAAAATTTTTTGGTTTCTAATCCTTGCTATAAAATATTTTCAAAACCTTTTAGGTTTCCAGCCACGGGGATGCCAAGCTTGATTTTCTGTTCCAGGGATGCGTAGCTGTAGCAGGTGTGGATGCTTTTAGGATTTAAACTTAGCCGCTTCAGTTATTTCATTACTAGAGTCGGATGAAGTTAGTATTTCATTTGGGAATGTCTCTCTAGTTATTTCATTTATTTTAGTCAGATGGTGTACTCAGTTTGTTATTCGATTGGTTTATTATTTCGAACGTGGGATTTGTAGTCGATAGTTTATTCGGCAAGGATTCTACTTATTCATTTTCAGTATTGATTGACTCAGTGATTGTGTGAATGGTATTTATTCGCTTGATGTTGTTGTTTGATAAAATGATTAAATTTGGCACCGGTGTTTTGAAATACTAGTTGGTTTGTAAGGTTTAAAAAGTTTTTTGACAGTGATGCTAAGAATGAACCAAATGAGATTTCCATTTTAACTTGATATATGACTGATCACCTGGTATTTTATTAGGCGGGGTGTCACATATATCTATTCTAAAGAGTTACTATTTTAAATACAACTTAATTAACTCAATAATGTATTGAGGGAATTCCCCCCATTTACTTTATTTTTTAGATCTTAAGTATTTAGTTCTATTTGGGATGATTTAGTTGGATCCGATTTCAAGTACCTTTTTGTAGTTGTTTGTCTTGTTGAATGGTGACTAAAAAGTTCATGGAAACATATATCATTTTTAAAATTAATAAAGAAGGATGGTTGGAGAGAGTAATGAGACTAGTTAAAATTATAAAAATATATGGGATGGGTGAGGATTAAAAGTTTCAAAGTGGGACTAAAGCCTAAAAGCCTATTATATTTTTATTTCTTTTATCTATCTTAGGGACATGAAAAAAATTTATTGGTATTTTAAGGACATAAGATGATTATAGTAACTCTAATACATTTAATTAATATAAATTTCCCCCCCTTAATTTTGGGTATTGTAAAACACACACTTGGAAAAATATGTCCCACGTTATATCATTATACTTAATGAGTGAAAGTAAAATTATTTCCTTCTTAATTTTGTTCCAGTGATAGTTTTGTAAAAGTTTATACATAAGTTTTTATTGTAGAGTCGAAGAAAACTTAGAAACATATAGATACTTTTTTTCTTGAACTTATTGACGAAACTGTTGTTAACTTATCATTGTAGCTAGTTTATAAAGAATCAAATGACTTAAACTTATGTTTCCCTAATGTTTTTTATGTACAAATTATACAAATTATGTATGATTTATACAATAACCAATTCGGTTAAGGCATAACCAAAATAGTGTACCTATATAATTGCTCATTAATGTATTGCCATTCATTCCAAAAAACAAATATAATATATTTACTCCATCCCAAATTACAAGTGTGCTCATTTGAAAATAAAATATTTTAAAGAAAAAATTGACTGTTGAAATCATCATATGAATACTTATGAAATCCAAAAAATTCGCTTGGATTATTGCTCTTGCTAGGAAAAGTGACTTCAAACATTTCCTCAATTATATATGCTTTTTTTTTCCTTGAGATAATGTTGTATTTTGAGATACCTCCTTTGACATTTAATAATTATACTTACTCTCCGTATGGGACTCACTCCTCTTGTAACTTATGTAATACGCATCGTGTTTCTTGTACCTTATGCAAGATAGGTAGAGTAAATTCAATTACTATCTCAGGAGTTAAAGTCATAAACCCGTATATTTTTTATTTTTAAAAACAAGACCTTTCAGTCAAGCCGAATCATACCGAAAAAAAGAGAAACTCTTGATTTCAATGAGAAGAACAAAAGTTATTTGAATAATATATTGGTGATCATGTCGAGTTGAATATAAGTCCCATTCAAGAAATCATTTGTGCTCATTTTGTATTTCTTTTGAGATATAACCTAACATCGTAGCCTTTTAAATTTGATTCTTCATGTTGTCATATAGTTTCTATTTATAGAAATAAATAAATAAGGAAAAACAATTAGGATTATATCAAATGGAGGAAAAGTTATATGTAAATTTAGCCCCATCTAGAAAAATAACAAGAATTTGTAATGATGCTTCATATTCATAATTTTTGTGCATGTCCCCAATTATGTGAACTTTCTGATTTCCATCTAATCTTTATTCAATCTTATTAAAAAGAGGGTAGAATAAAGATAATTAAACTAAAGAACTATATTAAATAAAAATATTATCGCTATATACTGCCACCTCAAGACAAAGAGTTATTTGATGGGATTGAATCAGGAGCATGCAGAGCAATTTGGATTAGTTTTACAAACACTACGGGAATATAAGTTGTACACTAAGCTCTAAGTATAGATTTTGACTTCGAGAGGTACAATTCTTGGGCCATGTCATATTTGAGATAGGGATATCAGTAGACCCTATCAAGGTCTCTAGATTTAGGGAGTGGGGACAACCCACAACGCTTACAAAGGTTATAATTTTCTTGGGTTTGGATGGATACTATATGAGGTTTATTCGGGGTTCTAACCCCATGGACAACACTTTGTGATTTTAGTGCTAATGAAACCCCATACATCTATGTGAGTGGTTAAAATGGAGACAATGTTAGTGGTGGAAGAGTGAGGTGCTACAGAATTGCAGAATAAGTTTTTCAACATATTATGTGATGGTTGATTTCATCTCAACGAGGACATTAGGATCTCGGGGGGGGGGGGGGAGGGGTAGATTGTAACAACCTAGTGATATTGTTGATTTATTAGCCAGAGAGTTATATCCCACAAGATATGGGTGAGGAAAAATATTGGTTAATATATGTAACAATCCCCATTTCTCGCATAAAGGCTAGCCAGGCACGATACGCTGAAGTTGGGGCTTGTCGATCAATTAATACCATAATCAGCATAATGTAATATAAATACTGTTGTTTAAAATTGCTGATACTTTAAACTTTAAGAATATCGCACTGACAATAATTAAACTCAACCAACACTAACTAAATAATAAATTTAACAAGAAGTAAACACCACAACTTAGCATAATATAAATAAATAAATAAATCTTGGGTTTATGCCCTTATAAAGTTTCCTAAATAAAATAACTAGACTCTGGGAGAAAAATACCTAGGTTAGAGTCAATAATCCGGAAAGCTGCTTAGAACCAAGAGATTACAAGGGTGGTACAACAACTGTCCTGTTATCCCTGTCTAAAAATAACCTGGGGGGGATTATTTATAATATGTGTCAGAGCCCCAGGTGTGCAATAATACAGTTAATGCACAATAACTATTCCCCCTTCGTCACTCACATGCATATAACACCTCACCCATCATCTAAGTGTGATATGTATCGCATCCCAAAGGTCCCCAAATAATAATTACGACTACGTGTCAATTTAATGAAATGGTTAAATGATTTAAGTGTACTGACTACCTTTAATTATCAATTTCCATAATTTCCCAGTCTCATAATTTCGACATAAGAAGCATAAACATCCATTATGCAATAAAGGATCATAAATATGGATGTTGCAGGATTTTGACTTAGCCGCTTCAGTCATCTTATTCCTAAAGTAGGATGCAACCAGTATTTCATTTAGGCATGTCGCCCTAGTTATTTCATTTGTTATAGTCAGTTGATGTACTTAATTTATTATTTTAGTGGTTTATATTTTTAGATTTGGGTTTCGTAGCCGGTGGTTTTCTCGACAAAGAATTGTATTTATCCATTCTCTATATTGTTTGACTCAATATTCGTGTGAACGGTTGAAACTATATTCACGTGCATGTTGTTTCTATTGTTTGATAAAAAGATAAAATTTGACACTGTTTCTTTTTTAATACTAGGTGGTTAGTAAGTTTTAAAACGTTTTTGACAGTGATGCTAAGAATGAACTAAATGAGATTCCTCTTTAATTTGATATAGGACTGATCACCTGATATTTTATTTGGCGGGGTGTCACAACTGGTGCTCCGTAAAAAAGGGAAGAAAAATCACCAAAATTCACCAGACGTCTCTTGAACGAGTGTCAAGGTCGTTCAAGCGACCTAACATCTCATTCGAACGACGTTTTCTCCTTAACCACGCTTCCTCTTCTCAGCATTTTACCAAATTCAGACCTCTAAATCCTCAACAGTATACAAACCCAAATAGTCCCAACAAAATTAATACCATTCCCAGATTTTAACGATTTAAAACCTCAAATTTCCAATCAGGTTTGTTTCAGAACAAGGAGTATTTATTAGGGAATCTACACACATATTTTCATCTCATTAATTAACAATAATAATCTCCACATTGATTATTCAATTACCCCCAAACAACTATCCAAAAACTTAAAGAAATCAAACATTAATATTCAAATTTTCGATACCTAATTTCAAGGACAATTTCTACATATAAATAAGTCATCTACATGTGTTGTTTATCATCAAATCAAACGTACTCAAAACCTAAATCCTAGAAATTTAAGGGGGATAATTATATGCATCAAGAAATAAATTGAAAACATAAATTATGCAATAGAATTCTTGTCTTTAATTTTGTAGAGGAGAAGTCATTTGAAAACTCCCTTGAATTCCCCTTTGTTCTTGCCCCTTTTTCCTTCTTTGGTATTTCTCCATTTTTTCTCTCATGGATGCTAATCTAAGTTTTCTCTAATGATCGTGGGGGAGTGATTTACTCCCACTTAAACACTTAATTAGTGGGTAATCCCGAGTTGGGCCTAAAACCTAGCTTTTGGACTCCCAAATGGACATGAATCCATAACCCAACTAGCCCCAAAACTCCCCAACTTATATACATATGACCCGAGACCAATTCTAAATATTTAAAACATCAAACGAAGTCTCTAACGCTTCCCAAAACGTGTCCCAATTATTTCTATTTCACTTAAGCTTTTATTATGTTAAAACGACACGTGCACATAAATTTATTTATGCGTTATTTATTTTTTCACTAGCAAGCCCATTATGTCCAGTTAAGTTTCGTATTTATAAAATCACGAATAATCGTTTATTTTAAATTTAAATTTTACCCATCTAGATCTAAATTCATCCGATTTAATTTATTCCCAAATTAATACTAAATTATCAAATTTAAATTAGTCGAAATATTTTATTAAAATATTGTGGGGTATTACAATATATGTAGATTTACACTCTTCTAACACCGAAACCTTTTAGCTCCATTGGTAACGCATGTCATTGGTGATGCACATATTAGGGGTTCCAACTGCAGTGACATCAGTTTGTGAATTTCGAGCTAATAAAATCCCATACCACTGTAAGTGGTGATTAAAGTGTGGACAATGATAATATGTTGAATTTTTTATTTTATCTATTAACACTATGAATGTTATAAATTGATGTAATTTAGTCCAACTGGAAAATGAGATCAAATTTTGACTGAAGATCACATGCTTTGCATGTGAAGTAGTACTTTGGATTTAAAGCTAATAAAACTTCATATAATTGTGTGCGGTTAAAGTGTGAACAATGGCAATATGTTGGATTTTTAATTTTATCTATTAATACTATGAACATTTTAAATTTAATGCAATTTAGTCCAACTGGCAAATGAGGTCAAATATCTGACCGAAGATCATGTGCTTTGCATGTGAAGTAGTAATTTGATATTTAAACTTGATGCATTTTCTATAAACTAAAGCACGAACCCACCCTATTTTTAACATTCAAAATGATCCTTATTATATTATATTTTATTTATTTATTTCCTTTTTTCAATCAAGTTATGACCTACCCGACTTTTTTAATAACTATATTGTTTAATTAACAACTTATTTCTTCATACTAGTAACTTGGCATGCACGATGTGTGTGAAAATGTAGGTGGACGAAATTAAAAAACTACTATTTAGTGGTGCCAGTTGTGGTAAAAAAGATGAAACAACAATTGCTAAAGGTCATAATTGGTATTTCAAGGGCTGACCAACTACTTCTAATTACGCTTAATAAGTAGTAAAAGGTAATTCAAACTTTAAAGTTTTTATTAACTTTATGCATTAATAATTCAAATATAACAAGAATAAGAATTGAGATATCTGAAAACAGAAAATATTTACTCCTTAGTACTTTTTTGTATTAAATTAAGAGTCACCTTTGAAAAAAATTAAATATGTAAAAATATTACTTATTGACTTTCACCTTCATTTAGGATTAACATGAGTTCAATTAAGAAGTATTTAGCAAAAGTTCATGATTTAATTTTCACTTAGTTTTTAGTTTAACATATTTTTAAAAATAATTTATTGTCCATAACAGTGGCATTAATCCAAAAATAATGATATCATCTAAATGCGTAGGATTAGTAATGTGGCACATACACATCAACATTGATTACCACGTCAACAACGGTGATGACATGTCACTGACATTTTTATCATTCTCTAGAGATCTCCTCGGGAATGCTTTGGAATATGTTTTGTAGCTATGCCATATTGTCAATGGCCTTGGTTGCAAATTTGAGGTCACTTTTGCCTAAATTATTTAATAGGATGTCATTATTTCCTAGTTAATGTCACTATTAGACTTTTTGTTATATTTAAAAATCTATGGTATTAAAAATTAGATAAATTAATTTTTATAGGGACTAAAAAATTAATTATTCCCGTGAACTGATCGGGTAGTTTCGTGACATGAACATCAAATTATTTTGTACATTATAACTACACTTTTCCGTGCACCGTTTAAAAGTCATATATTTTAAAAAATATTTTGACTTGTTAAATTATCCTCGTTAAAATAGTGACTGAAATTATTGTTATCTTATTAATTTTGCTTAATGAATAACTCTTTGTTCTCTTTTAATATTATATATTATTTTTATAAATACAATTCATTGTAACAAACTAAGAAAGAAAAAATAATATTAAATTGAAACATTAATATTTAAGACGATCGTTGAATTATAAGCTCGTCTACCAAAGTGGACTAGTTTGAGGTTGTTTATGATAATGGTCTGATTAAAAAAATATTGTAGTAAAGACAAAAGAGACCCATTTAGAAAAAGAAAAAAAACAAGAAAATCTAGAAAGAAAAAAAAAAACAAGAAAATCTTAGATTCTTAGAAAAAGTTGTAAGCAATAGCTGTTGGCGCAGGATGATATGACATCTTTAAATAATTTGGATTATTAGAAAAAGTTGTACCCGATGGCTTTGGTACATCAGATATTTGGATATACAATAAATAGATTGATATTAAATATATTGTTGTGATATATTTATATTCGTTTCTATTTGAGCTTCACTGTTTTAAAATGTGAGTAGAATTTGAATACAAAGTTAACGTGAATACGATATGTGAATATATTTATTGAATACTATTCGAGTCCCTTGTTAGTGTAGAAGCATTCTTGGATGTATGCACAATTGATTTTAGACTCATTTTGATTCAACTCTAAAATTTTAATATTTAATATAATTTAATATTTAATTTTATAATTATTTGACTTTGTTCTCAATATATATAAGATTAAGTCTAATTTAGTATTATAAATAAATTGTAAGGTCGAATAAATTCTTTGACTTAACCTCTTATTTTTATATAATATTTTGAAAAAATCTTGTCGTGCATGAAGTATATCAAAAAGATTAGTAAGATGAGGATTAAGTCAAATATTACATTAAAAAGTGAAGTTTAAGTAAAAAAAAATCTTTATTTTAATATTATTTTCTTATTTAGAAAAAAATTGAAACTTAAGCCAAAATGCAAGAAACCACATTGGACTTTATATTTTATCATATAAATAACTAATGAATATCTCAATAATTTTACAACTATGCATTTTAGGTAAAACGTATAAACTATATATATTTTTAAAATCTGGTTATCTTTTTGTGATAGTCATCGAGTTTCGAGAAAGAGTGGAATAATAAGACATATTATGGGTACGTATGCAGGGGCGGGGTCAGGATTTCACGTCTGGTCGCGCTAATTTAACGGTGATTTCGGGGGTTTGAGAATGCAGGCCCCGATCGGAAATTTTTGGAGGTTATTTTTAGTATTCACAAAATTATTACTTAAAAATAATTAAATATTATTTTAATTAACGATTGTATAAATACCTAACAATTAATATTAAAAACTTATAAATACATAATAATTTAAAAAAATTGGTTAATACTCAAAAAGTAATGTAAGACGGGAAATAATTTGAAAAATTACCAAATGTTCTATTAGGAGTGCGCTTAATTTAAATTTTAAAAAAATTAATTATATTTTTTCTTTCTTTCCACACAGCCCTCTCTTGGTTCCGCCCCTATACGTATGATCATTACACCTTAATCGAATTCGGTACTCATTTAGTCATCAAGTGAGTAATTTCATATATTTTTGGATCATTGGCAAGGTTTAAAAGAAAGGGTGGACCTTTGATAAAACAATTGATGCCAAACCACATTGCTAATATATGACGGGCCTCCGCTAGCGTCTTCACATATGAAGAGTGCTTTGTTGCGTTTTCCATAACATTTATGAACCTTTTCTATCTTCTAAATAATTCAAATGTATTGTCGAAACTAAGCTTTAAACAATGTCTGCAATAATCAAGCCTCATGGCACAGTGGTATAAGGTTGCCATTGGGAAAATCTAAGGAGTTGATTGGGTTTGGCCCCCAGTTCAATTCTCGGTACTGTCAAAATAATGCTTGGCCAGCGGAAACCACGAATTGCGAAGTGAATTAGTCGAGGTGCGCTTAAAGTGGCCTGGATACCACGTGATATGATACAAAAAAATGTCTGTAATATATGACCTAAAAACTCGTTGATTTTTACACCAAAGCCTAAAAGTTAAATCAAGAGGAAGCCATTAAATGAACACAATTTATTGACACAGTTTGACTCGGGCAATGATGCACGTTTAATGTACTGGTTAATAAATATAATAATACTCCCTAGGTCCAAAATAAGTGATACTACTCTCATTTTTAATTAATTTACCTTTAAATTGCAAAGAATAATTTGGGTGGGAGTGAGCAAATTAATGGCTAAAATTTTGTTAGTAAAATATAATTTACACAAAATCTAAAATTTCACATTCTTTTTCTTTAGATTTATTGCCTTGTAGATATATTTTTTTTTTAAGTTTAGGATAAACAAATCTTACTTTTGCAAATTGTATGTGTAATTTGCAATGTTCACACGAACTTTTTTAATATGCCGTGAAAGAGTGTGCGCTTGCATTCAAATAAGAAATTAAATAATCAAACTCAGTTCAACCCAAATAAACCCTAAACAAGCAACAAGGTGTGATTGAAATAATATGAAATCATGCAAGAGATATTCAAACACACACATGTGAGGAAAAATCCCCCAAAGGGGCAAAACCATTTATTTTCATTATAATATTGTAACATATAATTTCGGCTTACAATGAAAAATACAGTGACACATAATTACCCGCAGGTGTCGGATCTGTAGTCGGCGGCTGGAAGTTTCCCTTTCCAGGAGGGCAGCAATGAAGAAGAAGAACGGTCTTCTCCACAAGGGTATGAACAAAACAGTGTTTGTGTTCTAGGGTTTCAAAACGATTCACAAATGATTTGGAAATTTGTGTGAATCAAAACATGAGTTTTGGTAACTCACAAAGGTGAAGACTTTGAGTTTATGAACTCTGAAAATCGTGTGTAGAAGTCTTCTAAACCAACTCCCCATAGTGGGTTTATAAAAGAAAAAACTGGCCCTTAAAAATCTGACCATGATCTGCACGATTCTATCCCAGGCGGACCGGTCCGGATCTGAGGCGGATCGGTCTGAGGTCGGATCGATTCGTTTTTATAAGAGGTCTCTTCGATTCTCATTCGGTCCGGGGTCTAACGGTCCAAGGGCAAGGCGGATCGGTCCGGTTAGAGGGTGGATCGGTCTGGGGGTGGACCAGTTCGTTTTTAAAACTGGCGGACCGGTCCGGCTGACCAGAACTCTGATTCCTTCCTTTCTTTGATATTCGGATCCGTTTGAAGACGATGTGAGCTTGAATTACTTCAACGATGTAACAGCTTATGACATACACAATAATGATGGACAAAATGTCCTTACATATGTCCCCCTATGTATATGCCGGAACAAATATAAAATATTCGTATTTATCAAGAATCAAAATGCTTATATAAATCTACCCTTCCATGAACCCAAAACTGAAAAGGTACATATGAATAAGACTTCATCGTTTGATCTTCAACTCTTCAAGAATCTCAACGCTTTTCTCATCAGGGTGTGCAATCCAATGATAATCCATGTAGTACCTACACACATGAGATAAAGAAAATACCAAGTGACGTATCGAGTTTGAAATGAGATAAACATATATTCCAAGTTATGAGAAAACTCAAAATGTCAAAACTCCCCCATAATAAGATAATTCATTCTTCCCCTTTTTATGATGTCCCCAAATAGACAAATGAGAGAAAGAAATCAACCAATAAAGTGCGGGGTGTCACAAGGACTAAATCACACCATGAATGATCACAAAACAACCAAGTCGGTGATAGCGTTAATGAAGGGGTGTGATCAAACGCGATAGGAAAATCAATGCATACAAAAATGACATATGTGCACGATGAATATTGGATACTCCTAACGAATGAACTCAAATGCTTCCTTTGGTGTAAAAAAAATAAAAATAAGAGACATTGACTCAATCAAATCAACAAATCAAAGCTGACAGTGATTTCCACACCAATAACGTCCAAAACGATTTAATGCTTTTTCAGGACTTTCAAGGAAGTGCAAACCCGTTTAAATTCTCCAACCAAACTCCCTCAGAATTATATATTGAATAGAGGTATGCTAAATTCTCAAACTTTGGAGAATTGATGGTGAAACCTAAATGACCCATGTTTGGCATGTATTACTTTTTATTGCCTTTAATTTTCTTCGGGCTCTTTTAACCTCTTTGGACCTCGGATAATAAAATTCCTCAATTTTTTAGGTCCTTTTTAATGGTGGCTTTTGCGCAAAGGATAGATGATTACCTTTCGCAGCCCCTCCCCGTTATCAATTTAAACACACAGTCTCACTAAAACGGTTTTCACATGCAATCCAATCTTTTCAAGTTTTATCGCATATTGAACGTTGTATAGACAGAATTGAGATGGAAACACTCAAGCCAATATGAGATAGACAAGTGAAATAATCAAATATAGCCGTGCATGTGTGCAATAAAGGATATAGGAGTCAAACATGTAGGAAGATATCACTAATCACATCTCAAAGACTCCAAACAATGTAAAGCACATAGATGAAATGATGTAGCATCTCAAATCTCTATGAAGCAGTCATATGGATAAAATGGAATGAAATTGTGACTCGGCTAACTTAAATGTTCATACATAAAAGGTGCAAAATAAATGTCTTTTTGGATTTTTCAAAAATTTTCTAAAAAGGAAAATCTTTTTAGAATTTTTGCTTTTAACTAAATAAAAAATAAACAAAAATAGAACAAACTAATGATACAATCTAGCAATAGGAATCAGATGATATGAAAATGATAATGCATCCTATGCTAGACATGGACCAACCCCTCAGTCAACTGTGCAAATCCCCAAAGACTTCCTATGACTCTCAAATCTAAGGGCATATAAAGGTTTCATGAAGATATCGGCTAACTGACGGTCGGTAGGAATGAAACTTAGGGATACGACCTTCTCCTCAACTAACTGACGTATGAAGTGCTCACGTAACCTGATGTGCTTTGTGCGCGAATGCTGGACTGGATTACGGGATATGTGTATCGCACTCGTGTTATCACAAGAGATGATCATGGTGTCCTGTGAAATCCCATAATCCTCCAGCATTTGCTTCATCCATAAGAGTTGTGTGCAACAACTCCCGGTGGCGATGTACTCAGCCTCTGCAGTGGATAAAGAGATGGAGTTTTGCTTCTTGCTCAATCAGGAGACAAGAGCAGAACCAAAGTAGAAACACCCACTAGAAGTGCTCCTACACCCATCTACATCCCCGGCCTAATCAATATCTGAATAGGCGAACAAACGGTCATCAGTATCAAAGGAATACCAAATACCATTTGAGAGAGTTCCACTAACGTATTTGATAATACATTTTAGAGTGAGTAAGTGTGACACTTTCGGGGACGCCTGATATCACGTACAGACTCTAACACTAAAGGCTATGTCGGGACGACTAGCAGTCAAGTAGAGAAGACTACCTATCATACTCCGATACAAGGTTTGCTCTATGTCCTTACCTGAAGTGTCCTTACTAAGCTTTATAGAAGTACTCATAGGTGTATGTGCATGCTTAGCGGAGTCTAAACCAAATTTCTTCACAAGGTCTCTAGCATACTTAGATTGGGAGATGAACATCCCATCCTCTAGCTGACGAACCTGGAGACCAAGGAAGAAAGTAAGCTCACCAACTATGCTCATCTCAAACTCACTTTTCATCTCCTCTTCAAAGTAATGAGCATGTTGAGAGCACGTGGATCCAAAGACTATGTCATCCACATAGACCTGGGCAACCAAAAATTGCACCGTCATCTCTCCTGACGAATAACGTCATATCAACTCCCCCTCACTTAAAGCCACGGGCTAAGAGATAGGAAGTAAGCCTCTCATACCAAGCACGGGGTGCTTGCTTCAAACCATACAAGGATTTCCTCAAATAGTAGACGTGCTCCGGGTGCTTAGGGTCTTCAAACCCTTTTGGTTGTTCCACATAAACCTCCTCCTATAGAATGTCATTCAGAAAGGCACTCTTGACATCCATCTGATATAACTTGAAGCGCAGATGACATGCGATGGCAAAAAGTAAGCGAACGGACTCAAGCCTCGCAACAGGAGAAAATTTCTCCCCAAAGTCTACACCTTCTATTTGTGTGTAGCCTTGAGCGAACAACCTAGCCTTATTTCTGATTATGGTACCATTTTCATCCATTTTATTCTTAAAAATCCATCTAGTACCTATCACATTTGTCTCACTAGGTCGGGGGACAAGTTCCCAGACATTATTCTTTTTAAACTGAAGCAACTCATCCTGCATAGCAGATATCCTGTGTTCATCCTTGAGTGCTTCTTTTTTATTATTGGGCTCGACTTTGGATGTGTAGCAAAAATGGCTGACAACGTTCTCTAGTTGAGCACGAGTCTTGACCCAAAGAGTGGGATCACCTAAAATGGAGGTAGGGCCATGACTCTTGCGAACCCAAGAAGGTGTGTCCCCTAAGACAGGAGTAGGGTCCACAAAGTCTGGGTGAGGGACAAGTAAATCACTGTCAGAAGAGTCCTCATCCTCACACTGAAGGTTAGGATCAATAACCGTCAGAGGTTTGTCATCTTGTACGGTGACTGTTGATGTAAAAAATTAGATCACTCTGATTATTCAATCACAGATAAATAAATGAGACAAAGAATTTTAAAGTGGTTCGGCCTTATAAGAATGGCCTACGTCCACTGTTGTGTTATTGCTGAGTGTTTTGAGAATTCTCAATTACAAGTTCTATCAAGAAATTCCGGTCCCTTTACAATGAGGATTGTACCACGTATTTATAGCCCTGAGGTTGTAATGTGAAAGGGTAATACATTAAATGATGTACATATGAAATGGTAATACATTCAATGCCCTTTAAGCGTGTGCGTCTGAATGATAAGTATTTAATGAACCGTCAAACTGTTGGTTATCCAGCTATTAATGCGTTGTTCGAGGTGCAGCTCAGACCGCCTAAGTTGCTCGGATCGCCTAAGCTTCTTGGTGTTTATTAGTTCCTCGAAGAATTCTTGTTCCTCGGAGCGCCTGAGTTCCTCGGAGCGTCTGAGTTCCTCGGGGAAACAGTGCTCCTCGTTATAGTATGGTTCTTCGAAAGTATTTATTGTTGCCATATAGATTGCCACGTGTCATCATTCAATTGAACCATGTCAGCAGACTAAATTTGGTATCAACAGAAGCCCCCAATATTTCATAGTTCTAAATTTGAGGAGTAGGGAACATTCTTTCTCGGAATATGGTAGCTTTAAATGGTCCTCCTGATTTTTAGGAGTGTTTCCTTCGTATTTATTTCTCTTTCCAAATTCATAGAATCAGTCTTTTTTGAATTTTCATAACCGCCTCGATTTTTGCGTACTTTTTGTCCTTTTAGCCACCGGTAGCGTAATCGTTTCTTCTCGCTTTGATTGTCGCGCCCTTTTTTGTTTCTCTAGCCGCCGGTAGCGTAATTGTTTCTTTTTGTAATCATTACTTTACCATTTCCCAAGGCAAGGTATTTAAACTTCACAGACACTCCCATCGTCTTCTACCTTTTCAAATTTGTATCTTCGAGTTTTCCGTCGTCTCTTTCTCTCTTGTGTGTTCATCTCTTCCATCGTCCGTTGTCATCAGATCCACTCTTTTTCTGTAATATTTTCTTCCTTCTTCTTCATTTCTTTTATTCATCATGGTTTACCCTGTTGAATCTCTTGATAAATTTCGTTTTGACTTTTTTATTCCCTCTTGGGTTGTTCTGGAAGACCTTTTTAAGCCTTCTGATTATTTCCATTTAGCTGAGGGACATTGGTTCCCCAGTCTCTTTATTGCTGAGTGTGGATTTTCTTTTCCACCCAATCCCTTGTGTCTGGAATTCTGTTATTACTTTGACGTTATTCCTGCAAGAATAGCCCCCAACACATGGAGAATAGTTAATGGGGTGCATAGATTAAATCAAATCCATTGAACTCGCATAGGAATTCCTGAGATTATGTTTTGTTATAGATGGGCAGTTGGTGATAACACCTTTTATTTAAAAACTAGAATGTTAAATAGGGCCTTAGTAGTTAATCTTCCTGATGCCAATAGGGTCTATTTTGAGCATGGGGTTGTCATAAAAAATTGGCAACATGCTCCTTTATCAGGAGATGAAGTTTATCAGGGTCCCAGATGCCCTCCCTATGACAATGGGATAGGTTATTCTTATTTCCTTTTATTTATTTTGAAATAATGCTTATTTTGTGTTTGATAAAATGTGCCACTGATATTTCAATGTTTATTTATTTATTTATTTGTAGTTGATAGCAAAAAAAAGTGTCCAAAGAAAGCAGAAGTTAACATAAGACACTTGAAACTTATCTGGAGTCTGCATCAAAGTGTTGCCGACGAGCACATTAGATCAGCCTCATATCTGCTGCAGTACAAGAGCTACAAAAGCTCTTTTACTGCTCGTTTAGTAATAAGTGACGCAGAGCCAGTACCAGCTTCCACCAGTTCCTCGCCTGAATCTCACGTCCCTTTAAGCGAAAGGATGAAGAGAGGAAGACCTCCCACTCTCTTCGAGAAGCCTGCCTCTGGTTCTGGAGAGGCAAAAAGAAGTAAAGTTGATGTCCCAGGGGAGGGGACAAAGAAGAATGATGCACCTTCCTCGGCTGCTGTTGTGAAGGTTTTCGAGAATCCCGTAGTGGATCCGAGCTACTCCTGGAGAGGTGATTGTAATATCACCAACCAAGGGTCCTTCCTTGGTTGAATCTGTTCTTGTTCCCCTGAGGAGGCTAAAGAAGAGCTCCTCGGTCAATTTGGCTGACACCATCACTCAGCCCCCAGCTACTGGAACTGGGGTTCCAACTTTTGTTCCCCCGAGCTCTGCCATGATCTCGGTAAAGTCCTGGATCATTCCCGAGGTCCAAGGTACTGAAGAAAACCTTACTCGGGACATGGTCACTTCGTTAGCTGCTCGCCACCTTGCTTCTGTAAGTCTTCTTACTTTGAACTTTTCATATTTGCCTTGTCATTTCTGTTTCTGACTTGCTTTCTTTTTACTTTCACAGTTGACGAGCTGCTTTAATATAATTCCGAAGAAGGATAAAGCAATGAAAGCTTCATGCTCCTCGTCCAGTGTGGAGGGAGCTCTGGAAGAAGCTATCAAGTCTTTGGACGATTCTCGCCAAAAATATGCCACTGACAAGGCTGTTTGGGAGAAGCAGCTTGCCTCCACCGAGCAGGAAAAAGCTCGAGCTATTGATGTCTCCAAGGAGTTGGAGAAAAAAATAAATGCCATGGAGAAGGCAAATAAAGAGCTTGAAGAGAAGCTTAAAATGGCTGGGGAGCTGATAAGCTCAAGATTGCTGAAGATGAGTTGTCTCAACTTCGGGAGGTAAATCGGCAGAAGGAGGAAGCAGAGAAAAAACTGAAAGTTGTTGATGACCTGCTGTCTGAGAAGCTTTCCTCTAAAAAGTTAAAGAGAAAAATGGCTGTGAAGAAGTCCTTCAGCGCTGGCTGGGACAAGGGGTGGAACAAGGGTTTGGCTGCCATGGTGTCGCAAGTGGACTATGGTAGCCTCAAATACTTTAGGGATGGATGATTTTATGCTCTTCAGGAGATGAAAGTGGATGAAAATTCCGAGCTCTTTCAGCAACACATCCCTGGTACCTCTCCAACTCCTGAAGACTTAGAAGAGGACGAAGCTGCATCCGAAGAGTCTTCTATGGTGATGGGAGATCATCCCCCAGCCATTCAGCCTGTTGCCGAGGAACTTCAGCAAATCGTTACTTCCTCCGAGTAATTGCCAGTGCTCCCCGAGCAACTATCCATTCCCTCCGAGCAACCTACTTCCTCGTCCCAGCCTCCCAAGAAGGTTTTGGGAGACAAGGAAAAGGTGTAGAGTTGTTCGGGTTTATATTTACATTTTATTTTTTTGTCAATTGTAACCCAGAACATGTAACTCTGAACTTTATAATCTAATAAAACTTGGACCTTTTTTGCATACTGTTGTTTATCTTCTTTTCATACTCTGCTTGTATTTCTTATTAATGATTGCTCTTTCTTTCTCTGCTAGTTTCTGGCCGGGATGGAATTGTTATCTGCCCATGATACAAAGATGTTGCGACAATGCAATGAATACTTTAAGGCTGGTCACACAGACCTGAGTGCAACACAAGTTGTCAACATGCTCGGCCAAGATGCTTCAGAACAGGCAATTGAAGCATATCAATATCTGAAGTGTCTACTTGGTCGAGCAGTGGCCAATAATGTGGCCTATTATGAAATGATAGAGGATCTCCAAAGCACCCTCGAGGATCTTCAGCAACAACACAAAGAATCCACTGCCCTGTTGCATGAGGGATACGAGAAGAAATACCAACAGATCATTGCCGACAAGGGCTACGAGAAGCTTTTTGCTGGGTATGATGTAAGGGAGAGAACTCTGAAAGGTGAGGTTGAGGAGTGCAGACAAATCGCTGAGTTACTGGAGCAAGAGAATAACAATCTACAAAAAGAGTTGTCTCAGTTGAAGTCTGCAGCTTCCACTTCAAATTCCTTGATCCCAGTGATCGATGAGGGATTCTCGTTCTTGGAGGTTGAGAATGCCAAGTTGAGGGACGAATTGGAAACCTTGAAGATCTCTGGCCCCTCTACATCTTCTAGTGGTCGAGCAAGAGCTCCTCGGGGATGAGTAAGAGCAGCTCGGGTTCTTGTCGAGGAATAGAGGACTCAGTCTGCCTTAGAGAACCAAGCCTTCCAGTTAATGGCGAAGAACCAGGCGTTGGCTGAAATGTCAAAGAAGATTAGGGACCTGGAAAAACATCTCTCCGTGCAGAAGTCAGTCTTGGAGAATAAGGAACTCTTTATCAAGAATCTCCACGAGCAGCTAGAAAGACTAACATATCAATTCCACAAATAGCCCAGGGAGTTCTGGATGGCTGGATACAATGAAGCGCTATACCATTTGGACGATCGTATCCAGAATTCCAATAATGAGGGCTACAAGCAAGGCTGGTTGAATGCCTTAGGTGTGCTGCAACTTGAACATGGTCATTACCTGTGGGACTACCATGATCCCGGGCTGCTCGACTTGCCTGTGCCACCGTACAAATTGGATATGAGTTGGATCCCTGCTCGGGCCATTCCTCGGAGCTTGATTTCTAAATATCTCGGTGACTACATTCTCCATTCAAATGCCGAGATATCTCGTCCCGAGTACCTCTTAGATCGACCATCCGTGATGAATGTCAGGATGTTGAAGGATCTCAACTTTATAAATTCTCCTCTGGATTTAAATGATCCGCCTGTTGACGAGGAACCTCTGTCAAAAGCAGAGGGAAAAAGACCAGTAGAATAGGAATTTTGATGTAGTAGTTAGATTACATTTCAATATCAATGTACTTTATTTTGAATTCAATGAAAGACTTTCATTTTTGTTTGCAAATCTTAATTCCTATTGTCTTGTAATTATCAAACACTTTATATTTGTGCATATCTGTTAAAAAAAATAACAATATTGTGTTGTTTGTCGACCAACTCAGTAATAATTAAAAAGTTACAAGCATCAATAATGTTGCTCGATCACTTAATAATAAAGTTTTGTTTCTCGACCAAAGTAACGAGTATAAAAAATGTTGCTCGATCACTTAATAATAAAGTTTTGTTTCTCGACCAACTTAGCAATAAAGTAACGAGTATAAAAAATGTTTAAAATGTTTCCAACCAACCAAGGTCGTTAGATTCTCCATGTCGACCAACTACAGTTAGTGGGTTTTTATCCCCGACAAGCCATAGTTAGTAAATTTTTCTCTTAAATGTTTCCGACCAACCAAGGTCGGTAAATTTTCCGTGTCGACCAACTACAGTTGGTGGGTTTTCATCCCCGACCAGCCATAGTTAGTCTTTTTGAAATAATTTTATCCATAAAATGTTTCTGACCAACCAAGGTCGGTAAATTTTTCTTGTCGACCAACTACAGTTGGTGGGTTTTTATCCCCGACCAGCCATAGTTAGTAGATTTTTCCTCTAAACGAGCAACTTTGGCGCTTTCTGGAATAATCTTACCTCTCGACCAACATAAGTTGGCATTTTCGAGAATATATGTACTTCCTAACCAACATAAGTTGGCTTTTTTAGGAATATTTTGTTTCCTAGCCAAACAGGTTGGCATTTTTAGGAATATTTTGTTTCCTAACCAACCGAGGTTGGCATTTTTAGGAATATTTTGTTTCCTAACCAAACAGGTTGGAATTTTTAGGAATATTTTATTTCCTAACTAACCGAGGCTGGCATTTTTAGGAATATTTTGTTTCCTAGCCAAACAGGTTGGCATTTTTAGGAATATTTTGTTTCCTAGCCAAACAGATTGGCATTTTTAGGAATATTTTGTTTCCTAACCAACCGAGGTTGGCATTTTTAGGAATATTTTGTTTCCTAACCAAACAGGTTGGCATTTTTAGGAATATTTTTGCTAGTCTGAGCTTTACCGAGTTTTGCCAAGTAGTGTGTAGCACTAGTATTCCCCGAAAAATTTTCAATAAAAAGAGAGACTTGAAGAATATCTTCATTTTATTCATACCGATGTAACTGCGTTACATGGGAATATACATCACTGATAATACTTGCGCAGATGCTCTGCGTTCCATGCATTCTTAAACTCCTCCCCCTCTAGAGTTGCTATTCGGTAAGTTCCTGGTCGAACAACTTCTGTAACTCGGTATGGTCCATGCCAGTTTGCCTCCAGTTTATAGTGCTTTTGAATTACTTTCTTCAGCACATAGTCTCCTTCTTTCAGGTCGTATTTCTTCACCCTCTTATTATAGAATAGAGCTGTTCGTTGTTGATATGCAGCATTTCTGATGGCTGCTTCTTCTCTAACTTCCTCGAGCATGTCTAAATACAATCTTCTCATTAAGTCACTGACAGGGAATTGAAATTCAGTACCCTGTGTGTTGGGAGGCCCAACTCGGCAGGTATAACGGCTTCACTTCCAAACGCCACCATATATGGTGATTCTCCAGTTGATACTCGGGGAGTAGTTCGGTAAGCCCAGAGTACTGATTGTAGCTCGTTGATCCAATTCGATTTTGCATCATCCAGTCTTTTCTTCAAGCCATTTAGCAGCGTTCTGTTTGTCACTTCAGTTTGTCCATTGCTTTGAGGATGGTCTGGTGCTGAGTGGATCTTCAAAATATTTGACTGATGACAATAGGCAGCGAACTCCTCGTTATCAAATTGTGTTCCATGGTCCGTGATGAAAGCATGAGGAAGACCATATCGATAAATGATGTTCTTCTAAATAAATTGGTACACCTTCTCGTACGTCATATCAATGAGTGGCTCAGCTTCTACCCACTTAGTAAAATAATCCACTGCGACGATGAGGTATTTGAACCTTCCTCGGGTCGTTGGCAGTGGCCCAACCAAATTAATTCCCCACATGGCTAATGGTCAAGGGGAAGTTATGGGTGTCAACAATGCTTGTGGAGTTCTTCGAATGGAGGAAAAACGCGGGCACTTGTCACATTTCTTGGCATAGGCTATACAATCAGCCCTCATCGTCGGCCAATAGTATCCCTGCGTCATCACCCTTTGCAAAAGCGTCCGTCCTGCTACATGTGCTCCACAGGACCCTTCATGAATCTCTTCAATCAATTCATTCACCTCGGAGGGATGTACACATCTTTGCAAACCTGCCATAATTCCTCGTCTATAAAGAATATCGTTAGTTAATACATACCGAGCAACTTTAAACTTCAATTTCTTGGCTGCGAGCTTATCAATTGGTAATTCTCCTTCCTCAATGTATGCCCTGATTGGATCCATCCAAGATGGTCCTAAATCAAGGGTAATAAAGTTCATCGTGAGATCTTCATCTATACTCTTCAATTGGGATTGTTCGTCGTAGCTCGGTGCAAGTAGCTGATGCTAGTCGAGTTAGGGCGTCTGCTCTCGCATTCTCCGTTCTTGGTATTCTGACCAACTGAATAGCAGTAAATTTTGACACCATCTCCTTTGCCTTTGCATGATATCTGATAATTAATTCTCCTCTAACTGCATATACTCCCATCATTTGGTTTACGATCAATTGAGAATCACTGAAAATAATGACCTGTTGCGCCTCCATAATTTTTGCCAAACTAAGTCTTGCAATCATGGCCTCATACTCAGCCTCATTATTGGAAGCTTTGAATTGGAAACGCAAGGCGTATTCCATGTCGACTTCGTCTGGAGTGCTCAAAACTATCCCCGCGCCACATCCTGCAGTGCAAGATGAGCCATCTACATATAGCCTCTATATAGGTAACTCGTCTTCAAATTTCTGCTCTGTCAGAGTTCCTCGGTGAAATATTTTATGCTTCCTTTCATATTCCCTTGATATTTCTCTCTCTTCATCGATCATCTTTTCTTGCCCTTTTACCAACCGGAGTTGGTCTGAGCTCGAATTTAATGATCCTGTAACATCCACTTGCCCTTTTACCAACCGAAGTTGGTCTGAGCTAGTGTTTGTTGATCCTGTAACATCCACAGGTTAATCAGAGAGCAAATTTTTCTCCTCGGGGGTATCAGGATAGGTGAACTCTACTATAAAATTTGCAACAGCCGGCCCTTTTAGCGATGATCTGGGTTCATAGACTATATCATATTCACCGAGCTCTATTGCCCAGTACATCAATCTCCCTGATTTTTCTGGCTTATGAAGGGCTTGCCTCAATGGCATATCGATATATACTACTATGGTATGAGCCTGGAAGTATGGCCTCATTCTCCTACTCGCCTCGATCAACACAAGTGTCATTTTTTCCAGACTTGGATATCTGATTTCTGCTCCTAGGAAGGCCTTACTTGTGTAGTAAATTGGTTTTTGTACTCCATTATCCACTCTGATCAACGCCGAGCTAACTGCATTCTCGGACACTGCAAGGTACAAATACAATTTTTCTTCCATCACTGGCCTGGATAACAGTGGAGGTGCTCCCAAGTATTTCTTCAAGTCTTAAAAAGCCTTCTCACATTCATCATTCCACTCAAAAGTCTTTCTGAGTGTCTTGAAGAATGGGAGACATCTATCAGTTGCTCATGACACAAATCTGTTGAGTGCTGCTACTCGTCCTGTGAGACTCTGTACTTCCTTCTTCGTCGTTGGAGATCGCAGCCCTAATTGATGATGCCGGAATCAGCACCACCAGGTAAGGTGTTTTCAAGCTCAATATAAGAATAACAATGGTAGCACAGTTATATAGAGATAAGAGAAAGAGATGAGGATAAGAGGAATCAACACCGGAATATAAGTGGTTCAGCCAATCTGGCCTACGTCCACTGTGAGTGTGTGAGTAATATCACTGAATGAAGGCACTAATGGCCATGGATACAATCTCTCAAGCTTTCTTTCTCTACTGTATATTTAGACAGAGTTTTAGCTAGGGTTGAATAATTGGGATCCCTTTGCAAGGTAGGGGATGATCCCTATATATAGTGCCTAGGGGGTGTAATGTACCCCCCATGCATGTAATGAGCATGTGGGTGGTAGCCTCACCAATGTGGGAGTGCCATCTGTCACTGTCACATGTAAGTAATGATGATGAAATATTCTCCCACATGTGGAGAATAATCTTGTTACAACTGATTTGTGCCCAGGTGTCCTTATCCAAATGTCAACAGATGCTCGGCAACCATATTGGTGGATGACCTCGACCTGGGAGAGGCCGAGCTGTAAAGACTTGATGTTCGTTCAATCCGAGATGTGTCATAGGGAGTCTCGACCTGATCTTAGCCGAGACATTATGCTGGGGTCGGCCCCAGCCGAGGTTGGACTAATGCCATGCTGACGATTACTAAGGCTTCTTGTGACCTCGGCCCAAGCCGAGGTTGGACTGGTTCCATGTTGAAGGTTACCAAGGCTCCCAGTCACCTCGGCCTACCCTCGACCGAGGTTGCCATACCCAGGTATATGAGAACGCTGTTGATGCCTGTGATGTGCGTAGTGTCCATTGGAAATGTAGATGGTAGTGTCGGCCGTGGCCGAGGGATGATATCGTGGGCCCATGGCCTATCTAGGGTCAATCAATATCTCGGCCGAGGTTGGTGTCACTAGGCCGAGGTTACACTTGGGCATATCAATCACCCCCCAGCCCTTAGTCATATGCGAGAGCGAGTGGCTAGGGGATTGCTACACCTCCGAGGCCTGTCCGTCCCAAGCTAATACCTGCATGACACCTGTCCCAAGCTAGAGCGTGCGTACTTGGCTGGCGTGTGCTATCAGCCGTCCTTTGGGTTTCCCAAGGCAATGATGGGCCTTGGGAAACTTGCCCAAGTACTTAAGGGTTTAAACCCTTCTATTTCTCTTTCTTCTCCATTTCCTCTCTTGCGCACAAACCGTCCTTGCGATTTTTCTCTCTCCAAAGCTCCTTCAATCCGCGCTCCTCTGCAGAGTTTTCTTCGCTTCATTCCTCGATTCATTTCCAGGTACCTCTTCCTTTCCATTCCCTTTCTTTCTGGTATTTGGTTTGCATTTTCCGGCGTGTTTTTGAGTTTTCCGATGAGTTTTTAAGTTTTCCGGTGAGCTCCATTGTCCCAGGCGAACTAAGTTTGCTTTAAACTTCCAAGTTTGATCTTTAAATTTCTTTACCTTATAAGCCAATCTTGTTTGTAGTTTTAGGAGTTATTCCTAAGTTTAGGGTCGTCCTCTGATGCTCAGACCTTTATACCAGCTTCTTGAGGATTTCCCCTCTCTGAGAGATAATACTCTAGAAAAGATTAGGCAAATAGAGAGAGCTCAAGAGGAAGCTCGTAGGTCACAAGAGTTTCCCATTAGACCCTTATTTCCACCACCTCTGAGGGTTATATATCCTGACCCCCCGGAGAACTTTTATTATACAGGGGTGCCTGCTGATCCGACACCTATGTCTGAGTCTGAAGCTTCAACCTCTAACCCCATGTCAGTGGACTCTTTCCAAGAGGCTATGGATTTCACACCTCATCCTGGTCAGGCCCCTTATCAGGACGAGGTCTCCAGCCAATCTTCATCCCATAATGGCACAAGCACCTCAGCCTCTTCTTCAGAGGTTGAAGTGCTTGAGCCGAGTGTGGCTGTGCCACCCATTCTCGATGCAATCCCTCTGTCGGCCGTCACAAGGGAAGAGTTCGCTCAGAGATTCCCTATTAACCCATCTACATCTGCTCCGGTCGACGTTGAGCTTGATGATGATGATGCTGAAAGTGATGTTGACATCTCTGAGGCGGCCGAGTTTGAGAGCACAATCACTGAGGTTGATCTTCTGTGCTTGAGATATTTGTACTCCATCAGTCCTTCCATCAAGTTAAGGAGACCTCTGAGGGAAGAGAGGGCCTATCATGGCCGAGATGGGGAAATCTGCCTGTACGAGCAGATGTTTAAGTTAGGGTTTCGCCTACCCATCCATCCCATCATTAGATCCATTCTCTCTTACATCAACCTGTCTCCCTCACAGCTATCTCCCAATGCCTGGAGAGTTATCATCGGCTTTATTATCTTATGGAGGGTAGTCCACCACTCTAACCTCCCAGTTCAGGTCTTTACTCGTTGCTATGTCCTAACCTCGGCCAAAAACCATCCGAGCTACTATCATTTTGTGGCTCGGAGGCCTGAGAAGAAAATGCTCCAGGTGACCCAGACCTCTAATCATAACTGGAAGCCCCGTTATTTTTTCACCTCAGGGCCATGGGAATTTGGCCCATGCGTTCCCTCATCCACACTGGAGTCGAGGATACCCCTCAAATGGGGTAAGGTCTCTATGTCTGCGAGGGTCGATCTTGGTTTAAGTCTCCAAAATATGCAAAAGGTGAAGGCCTTGCAAGACCAAGGGGCACATGGTCTGTTTGTCAAGTTCGAACATTTACTAAGCCCCCAGTATCTCTCGGGGACGAGCCTAGGTGGAAGTCCCCTTGTTGATTTTGGTAAGAATTTTTATTTCAAGTATGACCTCTGAACTCACTCATATCTGATTTCTAACTCATATCTTTTAATCTTTTGCAGAGCGACCACCAGGCATCTCGGACGAACTGTGGGAGATGGCTGCTCCGAGCTTGGCGAGGCTTGTGAAAAAGGATGGTCTGAACGCTCCTCCCCCAGCTCCCACAACATCCAAATCTCAGGCCTCGAAGAAGAGGACCCCTGAAGCCCATCCCTCTGAGGATCAGAGGCCGACAGTGAGGCAAAAGAAGGCCTCAGATGCTGCACTTCCAATCTCTTCGGTCGACATCCTGACGTCTCATCTGGAGCAGCTGAAGTTAACGGATAGTGTGGTCAGCCACAGCAGGCAGGCCATGGACTCACTCGCCTCTGTAATGACTGAGGCCGACAAGCGTTTCTACAGAGCCATGGACACCTCCCTGCTGGTTGAGTTCGGCCTTCATAGAGCCGTCCAGGTATGATTTGTTCCTTTGTCAAATTTTTATAAGTGCAGTGTTTGACTTTTCTCCTGCTTAATCTCTTCATTAAATGTGCAGGGAGTGACTGCCATGTATCAGCTTTCGAACTGGGCCCTAAGGAAATTTCCCCTTATCTAGAAGGGGCAAGAGGCCGAGAAGGTTGAGAGTGCCCTGAATGCCGAGGTAGACCGTCTGAAGTTAGAGCTACAGACCTCTGAGAGTAAGGCTAAGGGGCTGGAAAAAGACATGTATGTGCTCGTCAAGGACCATGCCAAAGCCTTGAAGGCAAAATATGACGTGCTGCAGCAAAAGGTCAACTCGGCTGTGAAGGCTTCCCTTGAAGATGCCACGCCCAAAAAAATTTCTGACTACAAGACCTCGGACGAGTTCATGGGTTTTGGTTTTGAATACCTCGAAAGAGGTGTCAAGGCTACTACCAAATGGGCTGAAGTCCGAGAGAAGGAGGCTGGCACTCTAAAGGCCTCTGACTTTGTGGGTCTCGGCTTTGCTGACCCTCAATTTGCTCAGGCGCTTCAAGAGGTGGAGGACGAGGCTGCTTCTCCAGTCGAGACTGCAACTCTGGGAGGGACTGAGCTCGGAGGGACTGACCCTGCTGATGATGTGGCTGAGGTGACCAACGCTGATCAAGTCAACCTAGCCGAGACTGTTAATGTTCCCCCTTCAGACCTTTAACTTGTAACAAAATTTTTTATTTTGTAACTTGTAACCGAACTTGTAATTTGTAATTTGTAACACCTCTGAATGCTATATGATCTCTTCCTTTTTCTGAATGCCAATCTCTTCTCTTATTTTGTTGTAGTGTTCTTGTTTATATTCAGTCAATAATTCTGATCTCACCACTGAATTGCTATCAGGCTCTGAAGTCTTTACATAATATGCTGTTCTCATAACCAACTTCACCAAATTAACGATGTTAAAGTTTTGAGGTCATCTAGGAAGGTGACTGAGCTCAGACCTCGTCACCACCGAGTGATGTTATGAGGGTCTGAAGTCATCACCTAAGAGGTTATCCCCATAATAAACTTCACCAAATTAATGATGTTAAGGGTCTGAGGTCCTCTGCTAAGGTGTTTGAGCTCAGACCTCGTCACCACCGAGTGATGTTATGAGGGTCTGAGGTCATCACCTAAGAGGTTATCCCCATAATAAACTATACCAAATTAATGATGTTAAGGGTCTGAGGTCCTCTGCTAAGGTGTTTGAGCTCAGACCTCGTCACCACCGAGTGATGTTATGAGGGTCTGAGGTCATCACCTAAGAGGTTATCCCCATAACAAACTTCACCAAATTAATGATGTTAAGGGTCTGAGGTCCTCTGCTAAGGTGTCTGAGCTCAGACCTCGTCACCACCGAGTGATGTTATGAGGGTCTGAGGTCATCACCTAAGAGGTTATCCCCATAATAAAATATCACCAAATTAATGATGTCAAGGGTCTGAGGTCCTCTGCTAAGGTGTCTGAGCTCAGACCTCGTCACCACCGAGTGATGTTATGAGGGTCTGAGGTCATCACCTAAGAGGTTATCCCCATAATAAATATCACCAAATTAATGATGTCAAAGGTCTGAGGTCCTCTGCGAAGGTGTCTGAGCTCAGACCTCGTCACCACCGAGTGATGTTATGAGGGTCTGAGGTCATCACCTAAGAGGTTATCCCCATAATAAATATCACCAAATTAATGATGTTAAGGGTATGAGGTCATCTAGGAAGGTGACTGAGCTCAGACCTCGTCACCACCGAGTGATGTTATGAGGGTCTGAGGTCATCACCTAAGAGGTTATCCCTATAATAAATATCACCAAATTAATGATGCCAAAGGTCTGAGGTCCTCTGCGAAGGTATCTGAGCTCAGACCTCGTCACCACCGAGTGATGCTATGAGGGTCTGAGGTCATCACCTAAGAGGTTATCCCCATAATAAATATCACCAAATTAATGTTGTTAAGGGTCTGAGGTCCTCTGCTAAGGTATCTGAGCTCAGACCTCGTCACCACCGAGTGATGTTATGAGGGTCTGAGGTCATCACCTAAGAGGTTATCCCCATAATAAATTTCTGATCTAAGAATGAAGCAAGAACTGCCATGGAAACTGGTCTTTATTAATAACCTCTTCTCAATAAGATGGTACATTTACATAAAATTCTAGGCAACATCATATGTAATATTTCTTGAGATGGTCAGCATTCCATGGGTTAGTGAAAGGTTCTCCTTCTAGGTTTTCTAGCCTGTAAGTGCCAGACACAACCTATTCCGTTACTTTGTAGGGGCCATGCCAGTTTGGGTGTAGCTTGTTTGCCTTCTATAGGGTCTTCTTTAGCACTAGGTCCCCCACTGCAATGGGTCTTGACTTCACCCTCTGGTTGTAGAATTTAGCTGCCCTCTGCTGGTAGGCTGCTTTTCTGACCTCTGCGTCTTCCCTTCTTTCTTCGATAAGATCCAGGTCTAGCATCCTCTTTTCCCCATTGCTGTTAGGGTCGTAGGTCTGAATCCGATGAGTTGGTAGTCCTACTTTCGTTGGTATGACGGCCTCTGATCCATGTGCCAGCATGAATGGGGTTTCTCCTGTTGGTGTCCTTGCTGTGGTTCTGTAGGCCCATAACACTGCGTGAACCTCTTCTGTCCATCTCCCCTTCGCATCTTCTAACCTCTTCTTGATTCCGTCCAAGATTGTTCTGTTTGTGACCTCAGTCTGGCCGTTTGCCTGAGGTCGACCAGGAGATGAGAAGAATTGCTTAATCCCCACTCTTAGGCAATACTTTTTTAAGGAGGAGTTCTTGAACTGGGTCCCATTATCTGAGATGAGAGTGTTTGGGAGGCCATATCTGCATATGATGTTATTCCAAATGAACTGGAAGGTCTTCTGCTCTGTAATTGTTATCATCGGTTCTACCTCCACCCACTTTGAAAAGTAGTCAATGGCAACTATCAAGAATCTATAGTTGTTGACAGCTCTTGGCAAAGGTCCTACCAAGTCAATTCCCCATACCGCAAATGGCCATGGAGAAGAGATTGACGTCATAGGCTGATGGGGCTGATGAGGGATAGTGGCAAACCTCTGACATTTGTCGCACCTCTTCACATAGTCCGCAGCATCCTTAGACAAGGTAGGCCACCAGTATCCCTGAGTGATGATCCTCTTGTCTAAGGGCCTTCCCCTTATGTGGCTAGAGCAGGAGCCCTCATGAACCTCCTGTAAGACCTGGGGTACCTCCATGGGATGCACACATCTGAGGAGAGGCAATAGAAACCCCTTTTTGTACAAGACGTCTCCTACTATTTAGAACTTAGCAGCCCTGTATATCAACTTTCTCCTTTCCATCTTGGACTCAGGTAGCTCTCCGTCTCTTAGGTATCTGATGATCGGGTCGATCCATGAGTCTCCCAGGTTCACATTGTGACAAGGGCTACATACCTCGTCCTCCTCGATGCTTGCTTTTCCTAAGACCTCGATTGGAATGGTCCATCCCAAATCTGTCTTCATTGCCGAGGCCAGCCTTACCAATGCATCAGCGTGATTGTTGCTCAGTCGAGGCACTCTCTTCAGCTTTGCTTCCTCAAAAAATTCTAACAACCCTCTTACCTTCTTTAAGTACTTGGCCATCCTTTCGTCTTTGGCCTCGTATACCCCCAACACTTGATTGACAACCAACCTTAAGTCGCTATGGAGTAGGAGTCGCTTTACTCGAAGAGTTGTTGCCAATAAGAGACCTGCTATCATGGCCTCATACTCGGACTCATTGTTGGAAGCCTGGAAGTTTAATCTCAAGGCGTATTCAATATTGGCACCATCTGGAGCTGAGAGTATTAGCCCCGCGCCGCTTCCACTGCCACAGGAAGAGCCATCAACGAAGAGGCTCCATACGTCTGCATCTGATGAGAAGACCCCTTCTCTCATAACCCCCTTCTTAAAGAGGTATCGATCCTCTTCGTTCTCTTCCACTCGGCTCAGAGTTTTGCCTGGGATGACCTCTTCTTGGCCTCGGAAGACGTTTGGGGCAGTCTCTTCTGAATCTCGGAAGACACTACGGTTCGTCTCTTTGCCGTCATCTAAGCCTTTCTCTGTCTCGGCCTCTTCCAAACCTCTATCGGCCTCTTCCCAGGTGAAGTCTGCGACAAAGTCTGCGAGGGCCTTCCCCTTGATGGTTGTCCTAGGCTGGTAGGTAAGATCATATTCTCCTAGCTCGATGGAAGGTCATCAATCTTTTGGACTTCTCAGGTTTGTGCAGAACCTGCCTTAGTGGGGAGTCAGTGAGGACTACCATGGAATGAGCTTGGAAGTAAGGCTTCATCTTCCTTGAGGCATGTATCAGGGCATAAGACAACTTCTCCATTCGGGGATAGTTCTGTTCAGACCCTTGAAGAACCTTACTGTTGAAGTACACAGGCCTTTGAATTCCATCCTCTTCCCGTATGATGGCCGCGCTGATGGCTGATTCAGAGACTGCCAGATACACAAACAACCTTTCCCCCGCGATGGGCCAAGACACCAATAAGGGAGACCCTAAGTAGGAATTTAGTTGGTTGAAGTCTTTTTCTCACTCTTTGTCCCACTGGAAGACCTTTCTTAAAACTTTAAAGAATGGAAGACACTTGTCCGTTGCCCTAGAAACAAACCTGTTAAGGGCAACCACTCTTCCGGTGAGTCTCTGGACATCCTTGATACTCCTAGGAGTCTTCATGTCGAGCAAGGCCTTGATCTTCTCAGGGTTTGCTTCAATCCCCCTTTGATTAATGATGAACCCCAGGAACTTCCAGGCTCCTACCCCGAAGACACCCTTCGCTGGGTTGAGCTTCATTCTATACGAGTCCATGACGTCAAAGGTCTTCTCAAGGTCCGCTACGTGCGTACATGCTTTCAGGCTCTTCGTTAGCATATCATCCACATACACCTCCATGGTCTTACCTATTTTCTCCTCGAACATCTTATTGACAAGACGTTGATACGTTGCCCCCACATTAATCTTTTCAGGATTTGCTTCAATGCCTCATTGATTGACAATGTACCCGAGGAACATGCCTTCTCTTACTCCAAATGTGCACTTCGTCGGGTTCAGCTTCATTTGATATTTATCTAGTTGATCAAAAGTCTTACTTAAGTCAACTAGATGATCGGCATCTTTCTTGCTCTTTGTCAGCATGTCTTCAACATAGACTTCCATATTGCAACTGATTTGTTCAGTAAAGACCTTGTTCATCAGCCGCTGATATGTCGCACCTGCATTTTTCAAACCAAAAGGCATAACATTATAACAATAATTTCCCCTAGGGGTAATGAAAGAAGTACTCTCCCTGTCTTCAGGTTTCATTTTAATCTGATTGTAACCAGAATAAGCATCCATGAAGCTCAGCAGCTCGTGTCCCGAGGTAGCATCCACTAGTTGGTCAATTCGAGGCAGCGAAAAGTGATCCTTTGGGCATGCTTTATTGAGGTCAGTAAAGTCTACACACATCCTCCACTTGTTGTTTTTCTTCTTTACCATCACCACATTGGCTAACCAGTCTGGATATTTAACATCTTCAATAAAACAAGCTTTCTGGAGCTTCTCGACTTCTTCCTGTATAGCTTGATTCTTCTCGGGACTGAATACTCTTCTTCTCTACTTCACAGGCTTGATCTCCTTATTCACATTGAGTTCGTGACATAAGAAATTTGGGTCTATCCCAGGCATATCCTCATGACTCCACGTAAAAGTTTGCTTTATGCTTCTTAGGAAAGTTATCAATTCATGTTTTAGTGAGGCTTCCAACGACGAACCTACTTGAGTAGTTCATTCAGGGTGCTCGTCATCCAAGATGATGTTTTCAGTAGCTTCCACCACTTGACCCTTTACGAGTTGCGACTCATCTCTAGGATCCAATGTTTCAATTTCTGCACCTTCATCCACTTGATAGGTGGTGGTTTTTTTCCTTGATTCCTCCATTTCCTCTTGCTCGGCGGATGAATAATAGCATTCCCGATCTACTTTCTGATCACCTTTCACGACTCATACTCCAAAATTTATTAGAAATTTTAGGCATTGATGTACCGTGGATGGTACAGCTTCGAACTTCTTCAATCCTACTCTTCCCATGATGATATTGTATGCTGATTGAACATTCTTATCCATCACAAAGAAGCGTATTCTTTCTGTTCGACAAGCAGGCCATGTACCAATGAATATATCCAACTTGATTGTCCCAAGTGGAAATACTTTCTCGCCAGCAAAACCGAGGAGGGGTCTATGATAAGGCTCCAGTTGAGATAGCTTTAGATTTAAACTGTCGAAGCATGAGTAGAACATGATATCTGCCGAGCTACCATTGTCTACCAGTACTCTTGAAATTATTACCTCCTTCATTCTCATCTTGATCACCAGTGGGTCATCATGAGGATATAGAACACCTGCCATGTCATTCTTCGAGAAACTAATTACTAATTTCTCTTTGTTCACCTTTCTCGGGCGATCCTCCTCAGCTAAATTTATTCGTTGAATGTAAAAGCAAGCTTGAGCCTCACAGAGGTAAGCTTTTCTCTCTACAGTAAGGTCTCCTCCTCCTGCATCTCCACCTGTTATAACATTACAGTCAAACGACCCAAAGCGTATTGAAAATACTTCTCGTTCTGGCTGCCTTGGTCTCTTGGGAAGACCGGGGTCGTCTTCTGTATCAACTTCATTGTTTCTTTTCTTACTCTCCTTTGCTCGACGAAGAGATCTAGACCTCTCTCTTGCTCGGTCATTGTTTCTTCTTTCGTTTCCACGATCAACATACTTTGAAAGCTTTCCTCGTCGGATGAGTGTTTCAATCTCATTCTGAAGAGCTATGCAATTTTTGGTCATATAGCCATGACCTTTGTGAAACTCGCAATATTTTTCCCTATTCCTCATGTTAGGGTCTGCCTTCATTTTCTTTGGCCAGTTTAACTCCTCGCTGTTCTTGATTTCTTCCAGGACGTGGTTGATATCTACCTTCAAAGGAGTATAATTATCAAATTTCCTCAAGACCTCCCATGACGACCTATTTTTGGATTGTTTGTCACCACCAGTGTTCTTATGCTCTTTCTTCTTGGCTTTATCGACTTCCACCTTGGTTTCTTTATCCATATTCTTCTTCGCAGCCATAGCCTCCTCGGCATTCATGATTTTGGCCGCTTTTGCCATCAATTCTGACATAGTTGTGGGTGGATCTTTGGCCAAAGTGTAATACAACTTGTTAGGCAACAACCCACTCATCAAGGCAGTGATCGCTGTCTTCTCCTCATAATTAATGACTTCAAGTTTCTCGTTATTAAAATGAGTATATAATCTCTGGTACTTTCACCATCTTTTTGTCTAACACTTAACAAATGTGCTACTCGTTTAACTGGATTTTCCCCAAAGCAAAAATTTCCAATGAATAACTCGGCCAGTTGAAAGAAAGTTGAGATCTTACCCCGAGGAAGATTATTATACCATATTTGAGCAGATCCGGTAAGAGTTCTCGAGAATGCCCTGCATCTCATCTCGTCTGGGACAGCATAGATGTCGGCAGCAGCTTGATATTGTTCTATATGACGAACATGGTCAGTATTTCCATCATATTTAGGGGTCACAACAGGTGCTTTGAACTTTGATGGCGTTGGAAACTCTACAATGGCCTGGACAAAAGGTGTTCCTTGAACAAAGGTTCGTTGTAAAGGGTTCTTGGCTTTAACCATTTCCCCTAATCTATCCTCCAGCCTCTGAATAGAGCCTTTCCATGCATCATTTCCTTCTTCGGGCCTCTTGGTTCGAGCAGCTGATCGCGTTGAAGTGGCTTCCTGGGATCTATCTTGACGAGCAGCTGGTCGCGACTGGGCAGACCCTTCCCTTAAGGATGTTGATCGTCGAAATCTCCTCGACGCTGCATTAAGAGGACTTTTGTTCCTCCTAGGTCCTAATCGATCGAAAGGTGATACCGTGCTTAACCTCTCTAACGCACTAGTCCTTTCTGGAGAAAGAGTGATACGTTGTTCTGTATCTGTGGCTCGCACTGATGAAGTTCGTCCAGGTTGATAAGAAAAATCTTCAGATTCCTTATTGCGATACGAATTGGTACGCCTAGTACGTGAGGATGGCGGACGGGTATTTCTTTGAATGCTCCGCAGTCCTGAATGAGTTGGTGCACCGCCATAAAGGGTTTGGATGAGTTGTCGCATTGTTTCTTGCATGACGGTCTGGCCCTGAGCCAGATTTATCATTATTCCAGCCATATCTGGAATATTTGGCGGAGCAGATGGATTTGGAGGGCTTCCAGCATTTTGATTGCTGGATTCTGGAATATCAGTCATTGGTGATTAATTGTTTTTGATGGAAAACGATATTACCAGTCGATTCCCACAGACGGTGCCAATCTGTTGATGTAAAAAATTAGATCACTCTAATTATTCAATCACAGATAAATAAATGAGACAAAGAATTTTAAAGTGGTTCGGCCTTATAAGAATGGCCTACGTCCACTGTTGTGTTATTGCTGAGTGTTTTGGGAATTCTCAATTACAAGTTCTATCAAGAAATTTCGACCCCTTAATAATGAGGATTGTACCATGTATTTATAGCCCCGAGGTTGTAATGTGAAAGGGTAATACATTAAATGATGTACATATGAAAGGGTAATACATTCAATGCCCTTTAAGCGTGTGCGTCTGAATGATAAGTATTTAATGAACAGTCAAACTGTTGGTTATCCAACTATTAATGCGTTGTTCGAGGTGCAGCTCGGACCGCCTAAGTTGCTCGGAACGCCTAAGCTTTTCGGTGTTTATGAGTTCCTCGGGGAATTCTTGTTCCTCGGAGCGCCTGAGTTCCTCGGAGCGTCTGAGTTCCTTGGGGAAGTAGTGCTCCTCGTTGTAGTATGGTTCCTCAGAGCATGTGAGTTCCTCAGAAGTATTTATTGTTGCCATGTAGATTGCCATGTGTCATCATTCAATTGAGTCATGTCAGCAGACTAAATTTGGTATCAACACTGACGTTTATTGATTCCATAACCTTAGAGCTTTAAAAGCCCAGTATGCCCTACTATTCGATGAATAGCCTAACAATATTCCCTTGTCGCTTCGGGAGTCAAACTTTTCTAGTTTCTCTCTATCCCGTAGGATGAAGCATTTACTCCCAAAAAATGGAAATATACAAGGTTAGGTTTCTTTCCAGTCCACAATTCATAAGGCATTTCAAGTGTGTGTGGACGCAGGTAAACCCTATTCACCGTGTGGCATGCAGTAGACACTGCCTCTGCCCAAAATCTCCTAGAAACCTTACGACCTAGAAGCATAGATCTATCCATTTCCTGGATCGTTCTATTCTTTCACTCAATAATCCCATTTTGCTGAGGAGTCTTCACAGCAGAAAATTCATGTTTGATCCGGAGGCTATCACAATAGAGATCTACTTTTGCTTCCTTAAATTTTATGCCATTGTCAGTACGGATCCTATTAATAGTGACTCCGTGTTGGTTTTGTAGGACACGGCACTTGGTCGTTAAAAACTCTACAACATCGGATTTCTCTCTCAGAAAACCTACGATGGAGTATCTAGAGAAATCGTCTACCATCATGAGGATATACCTCTTACCACCCAAACTCTCAGTACGAGTAGGACCCATAAGATCCATGTGAATCATCTCAAGAACTTGGGAGGTGGTAATGGAATGCAACTTCCCATGATGGCTTCAAATTTTCTTTCCCAACTGACAGGGTCCACAAACCGTGGAAGTTGACTTTCCAAGAGATGGTAAGCCACGTACTAGGTCCTTTTTGACTAAACGAATCAAATCTCTAACGTTCACGTGACCTAGATGTTGGTGGCACAAATCAATAGGAGTGATCGTGGGACTGTTGAAGACAAGTGAAGATGTGGGCTCAGTCCCATAGCAATTATCCTTTTTCCTCACCCCTTGCACTAAAATTTTACCGGCTTGATTATAGACCTTACAAGCGTCCCGGTCAAACTTTACGGAAAAGTCAGCGTCGCACAACTGGCTAATGCTGAGAAAGTTTTCTTTCAAACCTTTGACGTACAAAACATTTTTTAGCTTAGGAAATCCAGGTAACTCGACAGTACCAAATCCTATAATGCTAGACTTTCTCCCATCTCTAAAGGTGACTCTGCTATCCTGATAATCCTCAAGAGATGTAAAAAATGAGGCATCACCTGTCATATGTCTGGAGCACCCACTGTCAAAATACCACTGTGAGGTATTATGTGCTTTGAGAGCGACATGAACAACAAAGGCCTTTTTATCTTTCTTAGGTACCCAAGAAGTGGTGACCTTTTGTTTGCCTTCGTTATTATTGATTTTAGCTGGAATGTGTGAAGCATTCACTGACGGCAAAGACATCCGTCGGAATTCCTTCATCAAACACTGAGACGTGGCAGCTAAAAACTCAACACGCTCTCTCAGATTGGCAAAATCATCAGAATGATGTGGTGAAGCAGGAGTACGTCGAGTCCGACACAAACTATAGCAAAACTCCCCGAGGTGGCCTTTTCTTTTGCAATAAGTACAAAAGAACACAGTCAAAGGCGGACCTTGGTTTGCTTTTCTTGATCGAACTATCCTTCGAGGTTTTTGACGATAGCCATAAGGAGTCGTAGTAAACTTAGGAACTGGTCCGGGTGCAATTTGGGACGTGGAGACACCATCATAACCTATTCCCTGCCGATCACCAAAACCTAAAGCGGGGTCGAGGAGCATCTTTCCTATTTTACCAGATCTGCCCTCAATTTGTACCTTGACTTCTCGTGCTTTCTCAAGATCATGAGACAGCTGGGAGATAAGGGTTTCAAGTTTCTTCCGAGTCTCCATGGAGGAATGGAGCCCACTCGTAAGACTAGCCACTTGTTTAGTCAAGTCCCCTCTCTCTTTCTTAAAATAACTCTCTTTCTCTCTAAACAAACTTTCTAACTTATCGCAGGCAGACTCTCTCTCTCTCAATGCGGTGCAGGTGGAAGACACTTTCTCTCTCGTCTCTTCTAACTCTTCTTCTAACATAGTGATCCTAAGAACTAATGCTTTGTTACGCTTTTTAGTTTTGAATGACTCATTATATAACTCGGCGTAGGCGCGTTGAAGATTACTCTCGCTCTCACTTGCGTCATCCTCCTCCTCACTAGCATTGCTCTCACTGTCGAGGTTTCCCTGTGAACTAGCATCATCATCATCGTGAGGTTCACTAGGAGTACTCACATGACTCGCCATAAATGCGATGAAGTTACACTCATGCGGTGACTCATCTCCCGAGTCCACCGACTCGACCTCACTGTCATCGCTAAGGGTACTATTAAGGACATCTTTGTCCTTTTCTTCTATTAAGACGAGTAGCGCACTCAAAAGCTCTATGTCCCCTACCGTCTCACTCATAGCATCTCTCACTGTCTTTCTTAAGAGGGTCTTTGAAATCTTTCTCATTTTTCTTTTCAAACTTATTTTTCTGAAAATTCTTTTTATCTTTGAAATTTCCACTTTGCTTGAATTTAAGAATTTTCTTGAAGTTTCTAGCAAATAAAGCCAAGTAATCTAAGTCAAATTAACACTCAAAATCAGACGTTACTATCTCTCTCTTTCTATATGACTCAACTCTTTTTCTTCCCGACCCCTCACTTTTTCTCTCTTGGACATTAAGTGCAATTCCCTTATCTTTAGACTTGACAGATTTAGGAAACATGTCAATTTCATAAGTTTGCAAGTATCCTACAAGTTCCTCCAATTTTAGCGTATTTAAATTACCCATAGAATTTAGCACAGTGCCTTTAGGCATAAAACTCTTAGGCAATGATCTAAGAATATTTTTCACAACTCTTGCATTAGGAATATGTTCACCAAGATTAAAGCTAGTATTAACAATGTCAGAAAGCCTAGCATAAAAATCATCAAAACATTCAGTCTCATGCATGGTGATGGTTACAAATTGAGTTGTCAAATTTTGTAATTTAGGTTCTTTCACAGCATTAGTTCCTTCATGGGTAAGTTGCAAAACATCCCATGCTTCTTTTGACATGGTGCACATCATGATACGTCAGAACTCATCAGGAGTGATGGATTCGGAAATAGCACTCAAACCCTTAGAATTAAAAGAAGACCATTTAAATTCATCTTCAGTCCATATAGTGACAGGTTTTAAATTGGTCACATTTTCAACAGTGACGGAGGGAGGTGTCCACCCTCTTTCAACTAGAATCCAGACATGTTCATCTATGGCCTTTAAAGCAGACTTCATACGGGCTTTCCAATATGCATAATTTGTCCCGTCAAAAACTGACATTTTATTATATGATTTCTCCATTTGAACACGCTCTTTTTCAAAAATTAATTTTTTCAGAAAATTGATATCTTAGAAAAATTGTGCGGAAAATAGAAATACACGATAGATTAGCGTAACCTGCTCTGATACCAATTTGAAAGAGTGGGCACTTACGTTCAAATAAGAAATTAAATAATCAAACTCAGTTCAACCCAAATAAACCCTAAACAACCAACAAGGTGTGATTGAAATAATATGAAATCATGCAAGAGATATTCAAACACACACATGTGAGGAAAAATCCCCCAAAGGGGCAAAACCATTTATTTTCATTATAATATTGTAACATACAATTTCGGATTACAATGAAAAATACAGTGACACAGAATTACCCTCAGGTGTCGGATCTGTAGTCGGCGGCTGAAAGTTTCCCTTTCCAGGAGGGCAATAATAAAGAAGAAGAACGGTCTTCTCCACAAGGGTATGAACAAAATAGTGTTTGTGTTCTAGGGTTTCAAAACGATTCACAAATGATTTGGAAATTTGTGTGAATCAAAACATGAGTTTTGGTAACTCACAAAGGTGAAGACTTTGAGTTTATGAACTCTGAAAATCGTGTGTAGAAGTCTTCTAAACCAACTCCCCATAGTGGGTTTATAAAAGAAAAAACTAGCCCTTAAAAATCTGACCATGATCTGCACGATTTTATCCCAGGCGGACCGGTCCGGATCTGAGGCGGATCGGTTCGAGGTCGGACCGATTCGTTTTTGTAAGAGGTCTCTTCGGTTCGCATTCGGTTCGGGTTCTACTGGTCCAAGGGCAAGGCAGATCGGTCCGGGGGCAGACCGGTTCGTTTTTAAAACTAGCGGACCGGCCCGGCTAACTAGAACTCTGATTCCTTCCTTTCTTTGATATTAGGATCCGTTTGAAGACGACGTGAGCTTGAATTACTTCAACGATGTAACGGCTTATGACATACACAATAATGATGGACAAAATGCCCTTACATACCTAACAAAAAACATATATTCTTAATTGGGTTTGTGTATACAATTAAAATATAGATTGATGTTACACTTAGTAATTCTTCACCACCTTTTCTTAATGGATTGTTTGTACCTTTAACTTTTTAGTCAAACATACAAACATTTAATTCACATGATAAGAATAAATTTTTTCTACCATTTATATGGTAGATATTAAAGACCGTAAAACTTAGGTTGCGTTTATTTTTTCATCTGAATCTGAAGTCTGAATCTGAAATCTGAAGATTGAATCTGAAGTCTGAAATCTGAATCTGAAAAATATGTTTGTTTTTATGTTTGAATGTACATCTGAATCTGAAAAAATGTTTGTTTTTATGTCTGAATGTACATCTGAATGGTTAAACTTTAGATTCAGACTTCAGATGTAATTCTACCTCTTAACCATTAAGAGACAAATATAGATGTTAGTCTCTTAATCATTTAAAAAAATAAACACTTTTCGATACCTCTTAAGTCTGAATGGTTGAGATTCGGACTTGAGAAGTAAAAACAAACAACACCTTAGTGTCAAAAACATATTTTAGTGAACTAGTCACAAAAAAACATTCTTCACTTGATTGAAAGCTTCCAAACAATTTAAACAGATATTAAATAATATACCACTCTATCCATTACTCAATAGATTATGTGAGGCTAATATTATTGACAACAAAATATGTGAACCTTGATAGATGAGCAGTCTTCGTCCATGAGATTGTTATCATCACCTAATTGGGCAAAATAGGCCATTGGAGACCTTGGTTCCACTTTGAATTTCTTGAAAAATGGTAACCAATGTTTTGAAAAACTAGCAGCCTCTAATCGAGCATAAAATGCTAATGATGAGCCACCATCGTCGGAGAGCTTAATTTTTTCGACGGATAATTGTAAGCCATAACCGATAATATGGTGTTCACCACCATGAGTGGTGGCTCTATCATCAGGTCTGCCGTGCATACATATATGTCCACTCTTGGCAATCTCTTTTCATATCCACACTCAAACAACACCAAATTAACACACATATAGAGAATGGTAAGAATGACGACAAGAATATTATATACGATAATGCTATTTGCACAAAAATATTGGAGCAACGTATTGCTATAGGGATGAACTCAATTCGAAATATGAACCATTAAAAATAATACTTATTAAATCAATCACAAGAATACAAGGTACACTATCCATTATTTAAAAGCAACCCTTCGAGTAGTATTGACCATTTACCTCACTTTCCTCTACATTTCATAAAGAACACAAAATAACATGATTGTATAAAACGTCATGTGGTAATGTATAATAGTTTATTACATTTGTCACATCATTTGACGTACTTCTAGTTTGATTCCTTGATGCATGCACCATTTTCTTTATATATATATATATATATATATATATATATAGGGTAATGTTCTCCGACGGGCTAATTTAACGGGCTTAAATGATGGGCTAATGTCATCCATACATTTTTGGGACCACCTTTGTCTTTTTAGGACCACCTTTGGGGGACCGCATTGTCTTCTTATGCCTTTGTTTTTTCTTAATATTTTGGAAATATAAATTTCTACCTCAATGATTTCTATGGTCTTTTAAACTTATTTTTGGCATTTAAATTAATCTGGAAGTCTAAGTGTAGAAGTTTCAGGGCTACTGCTACTTCTCAAGCTTCTTCCATCACTATCGTACAGAAATTAGAAATAATGAAGATTATCTATATAAATATTTTCCTGAGGAAGTCTGGAAATTGCAAGCGATTTTGATGGAAAATATTCTAGTCTTAAATACCTTATGCGATATTGCAGTTTTATCAGTCTAATTTCTTTATAAATCTGATTAACAATATCAATTATATCGTTATTTATAAATTCATCTAAATTATTATCACCATAAGATGACAAAAATCTACGATATGTTCTAGGGGCAGTTGTCTCTATGTTTTTAAGGAGAGGGCGGATTCCGACTCTAATCAAAATAGCCTTTGTTTCAGTTAACCTTTTACGTCTAATATATTTTAATACATCTATACTATCTTCAAGTATTCTAGTGTATTCTTGATATTTTTTTGTTCTTAAAAGTTCTTCTGCAAATTCTACAGTTATTATCTTTTGTTTAAAGAGATCCCGGATCCCTGTTCTAATTATTTCTATTCTAGGTACTTCATGTACTATCCACTCAATAACCTGGTCTATATATTTAAAAGTACCACCTAAATATGTTAAAGCAGATTCTATAAGTTCTTTATCTTTAGGGTCTGTAAGAGTCCAATCTTCGATTTCTCTAGTTAAGTCTAAATTTGTTTGATTAACCAATGCTAAAAAGTCTGTAGTGATTTGTAGGCTCATACAAGTTTCTTTTAAATAATATGTAAAATAGTTAAGGGTTTGGTTTGAGTTATACCTTCCTTCTGGTCTGCAATATCTTTATCATCCTTCCTTCTTCTCTTCATCTTTGCTGCTATTCTTCTTCGGTCTCGGCTTCCTACAACTTTCTCTTTATGTCTCGCACCTCAATCCACTATTTTGGCGTTGTACCCATTTCCTGCCTGTACGCCTCTACACCTAATGCCCACCTGGCTAACGGCTCACGGCAAATCGACACCTGACAGCGGTTCAACAATGTAACACCTTGTGTGCTACACCAAAGGTTCCACACAATAGTCCTCTATGAACAAAAAGTTAGAGACAATTTAGAAAATAATAACAACTCAACCTAAGATATTTATGGAAAAGAAAATACTTTTATTGCATTGCATTAGTAATTACAACTCTCACCATCCCTTAACTATATGGGAATTACTCACTCACATACATATTACTCTCTACAAGATGACACATTCTTTCTAATTTCTAAACTTCGATGCCTTACACACAACCATGACTGTCCCTTTTATAGCACAAGGGAGCTTATAGGATGACTGGAAATCGGAGGCTAAAAGGTAACCGGTTGAAAGCATACAATTATTAAAGCACAATAGAATAATTAAAGGTCTACAACTTTGGCATTTTTTGAGTCTTCACGTTTTTACTTTTTCAAAAGCAGTCTTGACGTCTTGTTATAATTGTGAACCCAATGTCTTTATGGCTGTCTCTTTCTTTATGAAAAGAATCTATCTGGGCCCATATGGGGCAGGTCTGAGCTTTCTTCATCTTCACTCTGTAAGGGAATCATCAGTCTAAATAATGGAGTCCTCGATATTTAATAATTCGTTGAGTAGGGTGGAGCCCATCTTTATTCTATCTTTATTTTATTCTACCTCGTCTCTGTCTTCGTCTGGTAGAGCATTATTGTTTAAGAATTCATCAATGAGGCCTACCACTCTAAGGTTGGGTGGTAAAGCAATCTCCACCATTTCCTTAGATTCTTTCTTGAGTCTTCCATTAAATAGCTCATCAGCCTGGATAATGAGGTATTCTTTATTGTATGTAGTGTACCATTTCTCTTCACCTGATAACAGTTCCATGATTTCTATCGTCTCCATAGCTTGGGCAATCTGGAGTTTGTACTTATTAACAATTAAATCTTTAGTCTCGTCTTCCGATAGAATCTCAACGTCTTCAAATATATAATTGGAAAATCTAACAAGTATAATTCCTTCAACTCTCATTCCTCTACAGGAACTCTTGGAGAAATCTGATAGATTCTAGAAAATAGAGGAAGGAAGTCTTCTACCTTCTTAGCATACTCATGGACTATTTTTCTAAGAGAAATAAAGTCTTTTATAGTCTCAATTTGGATGAGTCTAATGAACCCATTGTCTGCTAAGGTTATCTGGGCTATCTCTGCTTTTCCTGAAAGATAAATCTTTTGAACATCTTTGAAGAAACCTCTCATCATTAAGGCATCTCCATTAGTCTTAGATAATAACATATTGAAATGTTCAATAATGCTATTAGCGTCATTCTGATAGTCTTCTGATATCGAAAGATTATTATGACCAAAGGGTATAACAGTCTTAGTCTTAAAAGTCTTTTTCAAATAACAAAAATTATTAGCAGGTCTAGTTTTGGAGGATTATCCAAGAGTCTGTGCATAAGTCTGAGTTTACGGTCTAGGAATAGCAGTACCACTGAGTTGGGTAATTGTAAGTCTTTGAGTCCTCATGAATCTGGAAATGGCTACTAAATTTTGTTTGAACTCAATCCACAGTCTATTCTTCACGTTCCACCATAGAGCGTCTATAAGTAGGGGTGTGCAAAAAAACCGATTGAACCGGCCGGAACCAAACCAAAACCGACTATTTTTTTAGCTCGGTTCTGTTTGCGATTTAAGGATTTAAAAAACGGACAACGTCGGTTCGGTTGGCGGTTTAGACAAAGAAAAAACCGATTCGAACCGAAGTGAACCGACATCAGTATTTATATTAAAATACCTTTAAATATCTTTTATTTTTATATCCAAAAGCCATTAACCAACCTCCAAAATCGACCAAAACCGAAAACCAACGAAAAAAAAACCCGACCAAAATTGAAAATCAATTAAAACTGAACAAAAATCGAAACGAAATGAAACCGGTGGGTTTTTTCATCTTTGGTTCATATTCGGTCTAATTTTTTCCAAAATCGAATCGATCGGTTCGATTTGAATTGTGGTCTAAAACCGAACCAAATCGACCCGTGCACACTCTTATCTATAAGAGTATATTTATCATCTGAAAATTCTAGTCTAAATTTCATCAAGTCTGGATATCTTTGATCGGGTCTATATTGGGGGAAATGCATCTTCCTAATGAGTCTATTTTGAGAAACAATATCATGTCTAGATTTTCTAGGAGGAATTAAGATATCATCAAAGTTCTCTAGGATGGGTCTTTCTTGAGAGTCTTGAATATGAGTACGTCTTTGCGTTACACCAGCATTTGGTCTTACGCGTCTAAGATAGTCTGCAACTTTTTCTTTGTTCAGTCTACTCGTTCCAAAGGAACTCATGTTGTCTACGTCTTATGTTTGTAACATAAAACATGAAATCATATTAGTGTTATCAAACATTGTCTCTCGTGATATAATGTCTGGAATGGCATTTTTACTTCCCTTAATATGTATATCAGAGAAGTCGTAACCATTAAGCAATTGTTTCCACCTAATGAGTCATTAGTCCTTGATTTGGACAAGTCTAAGTCTCTGAATTTTACTGCATAAGTGGAGTCAATATACACAGTAAAATATTTAGGACTAAGAAAAAACATATATTTTTTTATTTCCCTTAATATAACTAAAACTTCTTTTTCATGGGTAGTGTATCTTGTTTCTGGATCAGTAAAGGTTCCAGAACTATATCTATAAAGTTTCTTCTTTTTAGTCTGATGATCAATGGCAAAGTATGCTTCTCCCCATTATTTATCAATTGCGTATGTTTCTACTATAAATTGGTCTTCAGCGTTGGGCAGTTCAAGTAAAGGAATATTTTTGACTGCTTCTTTAATTTGTCTTATAACTTCAAAATCATCTTTGGTCCAATAAAAAGGATTAGTTTTGTCTGTTTCTTTTAATTTGGCAGTTAAACTTTGTCTCTTTGAAGCAAGGTCTTTAATAAAATTTGCAGCACAATTAAGCAATCCTAAAAATGATTGTAATTATTTTCTATCTTTAAGCTGGTGTAAAAATTCAAGGATCTTCTTACTTATGTGTTCTGCTAAGGATATTTTTCCTTTATTTATATGAATACCCACAAAATCTATTTCAGTCTAAAATAATTACATTTTCCTTTAAAAAATAACAATACCATGTTTATCTAATTTTATAATGATCTTTTTAAGATGGTCTACATGATCTATCTCAGTCTTAATGGCTACAAGAATGTCATATATGTAAATAAGAAAAAATCCTGAATAAGGTCTAAATATATTATCCATTCTTCTTTGGAATACTTGAGGAGCATTCAAGTATCCAAATCGCATTACTAGCCATTTGTAATTTCCTTGGGGCACACTGAAGGTTGTCCAAGTAATATTGTCTAGATGCATCTTAATTTGCCAGAAGCCTGATTTGCAATCAAACTTACTGAATATAATTCTATCTTCAATCAGATTGATTAAATTATTCTTGTTTGGTATCTTATAATATTTAGATTCACAATTCTTATTTAATTATCTATAATCTATAACGATACGTCTTTTTCCTCTTTTACGTTCAGATTCATTTTGAATATAGAAGGCAAGGCTATTATGTATACTTTTACTTTCCCTCATAATTCCTAACTTAAGCATTTCATTTATGTCTTTCTTAAATTCTTCCATGTCTTCTTATGAATATGCTTTCTTATAGGTTCCACCATTAATAGTGGCGTCTGGGTTAATAGGGATAATTTCACAGTAACTTTGGTCTTTATCCCCCTTAACGATGGGATTTTCTCCTAAAGTAGGCTCTACTAATTGCCTAATCTTTTCTTTTGCTACCTCTATATCCATTTTCTTCTTTTTGGATATAGCTTGAACCTGTAATAAGGTGTGCTGGGCCTGATCTAAAATGTCTTGTTGTATAAGCGCTATTTGCTTATAACACTTTTGGCCTATACATTTACATTCCTTTTGTAAGGGTTTGGTTATTTCTATGGCTTCTTGTTGGTTTGTAGGTCTAGGTTCACCATGCTGAGCTGAAGAATTCCGATGTTTTATGGCTCTATAATTGGGTTTGACCTGCATAAGGTCAAAGGCAGTCTTGTGATCTATTGGAGGGATTTAATATTAAATTCCTCTATATCACTAATTAATATCTTATCGTTATACTGAGTATAAGGATGATATTTAGTAATAAAGTCATGTCCTAAAATAATATTTCCTGTGAAACTCGGATGAGGATCCATTATCCAAAATCGATGATTAACAATTTTATTGGTCTAACTTTCTAATTTAAAATAAATAGGAATAGTCTGGAAATATAAGGTAAATGGATCTCCATAGCTACCTTACCATAGATCTCTTGCTTACTGTCTAGAAAAGAATCTTCAGGAAAAGCATTAGCCTTACAAATACTCTAAGAGCATCCTGTATCTATAAAAGATGAAAGTATTTTAAGATAATCTTTATGTTGTATAAACATTTCTACAAAACAAGCACGTGGTTTAGTATAAATTCCTAAATTATTCTTTTCTAAAATATATATTCCTTTCTGGGGTTTATCTATAAACTCTAAGGATGTTAGGTCTTTTGTACTACTATCAGAGTAGTTGTCTTCTAAGTCATAGGAAATTCCCTTTCCTTTTAAGTCTTCATTTTCTTTTAATCTTTTAGCTATGTTTCTATCAATATATTGATAATATATTTTAATATCTAGGTCTATTTAATCATCATACTAGCTAGTATAAATTGCTCTAAATCTAGTTCTCCAACAGTTTTTATGGTAGTGTAATAGACGAATGACAAAAACAATAAATAATTTTGTTCGTATGGTCTCAAAGCATTCTACACATCTAAAGTCTTTCTTGCTACATTTCATTTCAAATGTGCAATAATGTCTTTCATCAAAGTAACATCTAGGTATATATGTTAGTAACTCAAGTTTACTAATTGTCCATCTTTTCTTTAAAAAGGGGCTTAATATACACTTATACCTAGCTTCTTCAAAGTCTATATATTCATTATCTACATCGTCTTGATTAGTTTGAATCATATATAAGTCTAGAGTATCCTGAGAGTCTTCATACTCATTAGTATCACTATTATAGTCTTCTGAATCACTATCTGTATATACACTATAGATACTAGTATTATCATCACCTTCTATGTCTGATATTTCTATAGCATATAGGATATTTAATTCTTTTTGATCTGCATAGTCTAATATTGTATTAATGATCTTAATACCTTCATTATCTTTTTTATTAGGACAGTCTTTAGCAAAGTGTCCTTCTTTACTACATATCTAGCGTTCTTTGATGGCAGTCTTAGATTGAGCTACTTCTTTTTCTTTCCTATAATTAGGAACCTTCTTATATTTACTAGTGTTCTTCTTAAAATATCGTCTTTGATTAAATTTATTATTCTTAGTCTTAGAGTTTTTTTCTCTAAAGGTAGTAGATGGTCTAAATCTATACTTCTTTGGAAATCCTAAAGGTCTAGTCTTAAACTTCTTATATTTCCATTCTAATTTCTTTTTGAATTCCTTAGATTCACTTCCACATCCCCATCAGATTGGAGCGACTTCTCTTTCGTCTTTGATTGGAGGGATCTTCTTGACAGTTTCTTCTATTAACTTTCCTTGAGTTATATCACGTCTCTTAGATATGATATAGTCTTTGGCAAAATTGATTCTTTCACCAAGGGAGTTATTCTTAACTTCAGCTACTCCTGGACAATTCCTATATTCATTAATTAGGATTTGTCTTATAGCTGGTATCTTCCTAAAGTATTCATCTTTTAAGGTCTCTCCAAATTCTTTAATTTGGTAATATAACTGCTCATAATTATTGTTATATTCATTGATCTTATCTAGTTTGCAAATGCTAAGGAGGGCTAACTTAGTTTTTGCTAGGTATTGTTCATTTATGTGAGCTAAATGTCCAACTCCAATGAATTTTAATGTAAGCAATTGAATATATTCTTCAATTGATATTTCTTCTAGTATTTATTTCATTTTCTCAATCTTAGCTATGGAGTTTTCATTTGTAGCCTTTCTTAAACTATCTAAATACTCTTTTGCAATCCCCCTAATGGATTGCTCAGCGTATTGTTTACATAAACTTGCATCCTATTGTTCATTAGATGCAAAACACATGTTCATCTGATTACGCCATTCATCTAAGGCCTTTTTTTTTTATCTTGGACATTGTCTAAGTTAAGGTATATCCCAATTGGGTATATGGCGTGACTTGCCATAGTTTTAACGGGAGTGAAACTCTTGTCACTAGTTGGAAAGTCTTTTATATAATCAGGTTTGGTCTTTACTACAATGTTTGAGTATATAGGAATATTTATTTCTATTGGTTTACTAAAAATTCTAGGAGCATCATCTAGCCTACTACTACTTCCAATCTCTTTGTTATTAGGTTCTACTTGTGTAGCTAGAATTATTTTTTCTTCTCCTTCTTCTATTAGTATAAGGTTTCTAAGAAGTTCTTTAGCATTCTTAGATTCTTTTAATTTTAATATACGGTCTTGAGCTATCATTTTAAATCTTTCTCTTTCTTGAAATCTAATGGAATGACTTTTCTTAAGATGATCTTTAAATGTCTTCATGTCCAATTCTAAGGGTTCATGACTAAAGTTTTGGATCCTAGCTTTTTCTCTAACTATTTTTTTTCCAAATGAACTTCTAGGCCTAATTACTGGGGCTTGTCTTAGTAATCTAGAACTAGTCTTACTACTATATTCTCCTTCTGAAGGATCATTGATTATGGCATCTCCCATATTCCTAAATCTAATTTCTTCGGTCTGGATATTATTATCGACAATCTTAGGAGGACCAAACTGAATGGTAACATTTCCAGTGACATCGTCTTTATTAATAAACAAAGGTTTATTCTGTATAGTCTTAGTTTCTTGAAATTCTGAAAATTGCCAAAGGGTCTTAGCTTTTTCTTTCATAGGTCCAGTATTCCTAATACTGTACGTATGATTGTAGTCTGAAACATTGGTTCTACCTAATATTTCTTCATTAAGTCTACTGCTAGGAATTCCCAATTGCATTCCTTCATAAGAAAATTGGAAGAACTTCACATAGTTTTGGAATTCTATATTTATATTAGCGTCTAGGATAATATAGTCTTCATAGCCACTAGCATATAAGATTAACTTAAAATGTTTGGTGGCATCTACGGTTACTGTAAATGTCGAAATGACATTAAAGTATCCTATGTTGTATGGAATTTTTAATTGGGCTATCCCAATAAGACTTTTCTCAAAATCTTTCCATCTTTTATCTACTAAACAACATAATATGTTTATATTGTTCTGAGGTCTGTGTAATGCTTGGATTCTGGATTGAAAGATTCCAAAGGTTAGGAATTGGAACTTCCTATCAGTTTCTCTAGATCTAAGCCATTTTGAGTCAAAAACATGGAGCTTAGTATAGGATTTGTCTAACACATGATTCCTATAATGGTAAGTCATGTTATAATTAGGAGTCTTAGGAGTGGAACATTCTTTAAACAAGTCTATGTATCTAACGACTGAAAGTTATCCATTATGAATGGAATCTTCAACAATCTTCCGGTCAGCTTCACCCCATTATTTCCATTGGAGAGGATTGGTGAAATTTCTTTCCTTCCACCATGTTCTAACATTGGAGGATGAATCCTTAAATCTTTGGAGCATATAATTACTCTGTCCAATATTTGGGTTAGAGCTAACTATCTTACTAGTCTTATCTAATCCGTCATTTATGATTCTTCTAGTTATGGTCTTTCCTTCCTTAGTTCCTACATAAGGAGATTCTCTAAATTTATAGGTGGCTACCTATTTTTGTTCAAGTCTTTTTTCAATCCTTTCTAAGGAGTCTGAATAATCTTTTTGTCTTTTTAGCTTCCTAAGGATTTATTCATTAAATGTCTTATTCTCTTTTCTTGCATTATTGTTAATATCTTCATTATTTTCATCAAGAGTATTAACAAGAGAATTAGCGATCTTATTAATATAGTCTTTTACCTCATCTTCTTTTTCTTGTTTATGCACAGATTCGTGTGCCATCCTAGCTTCTACGGTTTCTACATTTTTTCTATTTTATCTAAACGAGTTAAAATAAACGGAGAGTCTAATTCGGCTTGGAAAGGTTTATTATATATAAACTTAATTCTCTTTATAATTTCTTCGTATTTTTCTTCTACTTGGGCCATGTTTAGTCTAAGTTCATTAATAATACTATCCATTTTGGATAGGTTATGGCTTTCCGTATTATTAAGATAATTTGCTAAATTTTATTGGAATTTAACAAAGTCTGTGTAGAAAGGTGGTTAATCCTTCTGTCTTAGCTTTTAAATCTAAATGTAAGTCTTCAACAAAGCTACTATTATAGTCTTGTGTAGCTGTTGTAGATGTGGAAATTGAATTTAATCTATCTAATATGAGTCTATTTGCTTTAGCAGCGTTGGAAATCTCATTTTAATTTATCTGGTAATAAAATCTTTCATCATTGATCTTTTCTAAAATTCTTTGATAAAAGTCTGCTAGGGTCTGAATGGAGAGGTTTCCAGTAACCTCATTCCAGTGTGATCTAACTATTTTTATTGGGTAAATGATTGTCTAACCTATGAATAAGTTTAGCTTGTTCTTTGGTGAGTTTAATTAACTCACTGTCTTGATTCTTTGTCAAAGTTTTAATTTCTAAAATGTATTTGTTAAGGGCTTCTATATGATTAGTCTTAATATTTATTTCTTGTAGTACTTATACAAGGTCTATTGGGATTTGGCTATCTATTTCTAGTAGTCTGTTAGAGATATTTTTTTATCTCTATTTGTAGGGTTTGAGTGTATTTTATTAATTATCTTAAAATGAGGAGTATACACTTATTTTGGTCTATTATGTTATTAATAGCACTGGCAGTAACTTGTCTACTGTCTGCGTGTTTGTCTGGGATGTGTTCAGTATATGAACAACCGTCTATGTGTGAGGTTAAGCAACCTTCTGGGTCTAAATCAGTTATGGGTATAGGTTGGTAGTCTGGGTTGGTTCCAAAAATATCTTTGTAAATGCGAGGGATAAATCTCAAGGGCATTAAAGTCTTTTTATTAAGTCTAAAAGGAACGTCTTATGGCTCTGATACCAGAATTTGGGTTTTAGTCGGAATTTGGTGAGTTTCTAAAGTCTTTAAGGTCTTGATACCAATTCGGGTCTAAACTATAAATCTTTTAAATATGAAGTCCTAAAGTAAGATTTTAATATAAGACAAGAGGGAGACCACCTAAAGAAAATAACAAAATGTCTTAAGGACCACAAGGGGACCACAATCGAATAAGGACGAAAGTCCGTTAATCCGTTCTTTAGGGAAGTCCGTTTAAGAGAATATATATATATATACTCATAGTATAGCAGCATGGTGTTCTATTATTCACCCTATGTATGATTTTTTTTTCATGCCCATACATGTCGTGTAAAGGTTTTTTTTTAAACACATATTGGACGAAGTTTATTCATTCAAAAGTAGGACATATTTATCCTTTCATGAAACACCAACACCATTAACTTTTTGTTAATTGTTTGGTGGATAAAGTAATGTTACACTTACAAACAAATAATATAATTTTTTATAAAAAAAATGGTACTAATCAATTATCTAGAGGAATAGCACTTTTAATTATTTATCTTTCCTTTCTCATCATTATTAATTGATGCTTCAGTTTGTAAAAAATTATAGGTCTAACATTTTCTTAAAAGAACCATAATGCATTTTAAGAGAGACAAAATGAGATTTTTATCAATTATCCACGTTTGTTAAGTATGTAATCAAATTCGCCTTACAGTTTTTTTTGTTGTTCCAAGAAATCACATAAAAAAATACTTTTAGGGCAATAGTTACTATTTAAGAACAGGTAGTGAGTATTACTACATGTGTACATTAGAGCTATTGAGAAAAATTTATTTAACAATAACTAACTAATAGACATTATTTGTTTATGATGCTTATAAAAAATGCATTTACTATCACCATAAATATTTCAGATGTAACCCTTTCTCTTATATCTACTCTGAGAAGACATTAACTTTTATATTTTGTACAGAAAACAAACAAGGAATCAGTACACACAGATATGTTCAATGGTAAGACTACGTTTATTTTGCAGAACAAAAGTCGTATATATATAATGTTCACCTTATGCTATTAGTCCCAAAACAGTGCGCTGCGCACACATGCTTAATTTTAGGTCGATACATATTCATGACCAGTCCCAGGAATGATAAAAATTGAAAAGAACCTGTTCAAAAATTATAAAATATGCATCTTTTATGCGTATATGTATAATAAAAAGAAGCCATCAACATAAGAATAATAATAAATAGAGCAACGGTAATCCTCTACGATCGTCCACTTAACATATGCTCAGAACCACCCATATACATATTGTACCCATACTGATTGGTGTCAGGATTGATAATTATTGCACACCAAATGCCAATTTATGCACACAATAAGTACCCATGTCGCACCTAATGTGTCAAAAAATTGTATCGACCCATGCTCTAAAGTCACATTAAAAAATTAAAATAGTATTTGCAAGTGTCGTCCTACATTTATTAGAGCATATATGATCGTATAGAAAATAATAGTTACTATATATATATATATATATATATATATATATATATATATATATATATATATATATACACACACACACACACACACACACACACACACACACACACGCACTCACACACACACACACACATAATATTGCTCTTGTGCGGACTAGTCAGCATTTTAAGAGTGTGGACCACACATGTGTCGCCTGACGGTGAGCCTAGAGAAGAAAGAGAGTGTGCCTATAATTTAGCCGATAATTCCTAGGCTCATCGTAAGGTGACACATGTCCGGTCCGGACTCTTAAAATGCGGACTGGTCAGCACAAGAGCAATATATATATATATATATATAGCTCTTGTGCGGACCAGTTCGCATTTTAAGAGTACGGATCGGACATGTGTCACCTGACAGTGAGCCCAGATAAGAGAGAAAGAGTGCCTATAATTTAACCAATAATTTATAGGCTCACTGTCATATAACACATGTCCAGTTCCCACTCTTAAAATACAAACTGATCCTCACAAAATGAGTACTAATATATACATAGATTTATTTATTGAATACAATTATCTATTCCGTTTTTTTTAGAGGTCAATCTCAAACGACAATAAAGAGTCTTGAGTAATGCTGGTTGGTGATCTGGGTTGTGTGTGTGTGTGTGTGTGTGTGATGTGGACTTAGAAGTAATGCTAGTTGGTGAGATTGAGCTCAGTTTGGGTCAGTACCACTTTTGGTGTTTGATTAATACCATGCAATCATACACATCAATAAAGACGCTACACACAATTACTTAAGACTCTTTATTGTCGTTTGAGATTGACCTCTCTCAAGATTACTTTCTCTCTGAAACCTCTAGCTCGTACTTCTCTATAACGCCTAGCCAATTATGGCAACCCTACACCCTCTGAAACCTCTACCTAAACCTCCTGACATAAACAGAGATAAAGCCAAAAGCTTTGCATCTCTGCTACACAACTCAGCTACAGATCTTTTCATAAATGCTAAGCCGTACGATAGTTTCAAAGGTGAACCCATGATATCTTTTACTGAGGAAGAAAGTTTTAAACTAGCGAATCCTTACAAATTCTCTCTCATTGGGAAATTTTCTTTTGACAGACCCTCCATGGAATCCATTCGCAAAGCTTTCTTAACCTTCTCTCTCAAAGCTGCTTTCTCCATAGGCCTCCTTGATGATAAACACATACTTATAAAGCTTTTTTGCGAAGAAGATTATATGCGTTTATGGCTTCGTGATCAATGGTATATTTACAAATTTCCCATGAAAGTCATGAAATGGACTTACGATTTTACACCAGGCCAAGACAGTTCTATTCTACCTATTTGGTTATCTCTCCCTCAACTTCCTGTTCATTTGTTTGCAAAACCAGCTCTTTTTGCTATTGCAAAGTTAATTGGTACCCCTTTAAAGGTTGATGAAGCCACCGCTAATGTTACCAGACCCAGCCAAGCAAGACTATGCGTTGAACTGGATATAGCTAAAAAGCTTCCCAACAGAATTCGTATATGCTGTGGCAACCTAAGTTTTTGGCAACGTGTTGATTATGAGAATGTTCCACTTTTCTGTACCAATTGTGCTAAACTTGGGCACTATGAAGCTGATTGTAGTTTGGATAAGGATAATGGAGGCCCAAAAACTCATATGTTTTCAAAAAATCATATATCAGAGGAGACGTCAAAGAGTAAACAACACACGGAAGCCAAGAGAGGGAATGATAACAGCTCAAACTTAGTGAAAGAAGTTAAATCAAACCATAACCCTAAACAACTAGGGGTATGGATTGAAAAATCGGTCAACAAAGGCATCAAATTCAATGATAACCATCATTCAATTCCGGACCACAAAAGCAAAGGTAAAATATCAGTGCTGAATGTTCAAGAAATCACAAAACATGGTCTTGCTTCGACCTCGAAAACCGGTATGATCATCAACGCCGGCAAAAGGATGATGTGTAGCGTAGGAGTTGGTAGTCCTATATTGTTGGAAGAAGATCATAGGGATGTGGAGAATATCCCACAAAATGAGGAGACCGTTTCTATTGAATCTGAAGACCCGATTGCCACTCATAACCAATTTGATATTCTATTGACTGATGCTGAAGACCAGGAGGAAGTAGAGTTTTTTCCCAATATTCAAAATCTTCTACATAACAAACCCACATGTCTAAACAATGCTACCTATACCCCACCCTTAGTTCACATACCTAAATCCAGTTGGAAACCTTTGTGGAAATCTGATGAAGACGTATCTATGGGAGGAGATGATTTATCTAATCCGATTTCCAAGGAAGACTTCCAAAACTTTTCTAAGCAACTTACACAAAAATACGCCTGTTTCCAAAATATTAAACCTTCTGAACCAAAACCTTCTGACTCAAAAGCTTCTGACATACCAAATTTAATACCTTCTCTTCCTATTCCTTCCACCCTTTATTTGCCAACCAATGCAACCTTAGAAATTATTCTTCCTGTTGCTGACCCCAATAGCAATAGGCATCCGGACCAAACCTCATTCAGTGGGCAATCTTTAAAAAGGAAGAACAAAAAGAATAAGGAGGGTACCAAAGATATGTCCAACATTCAAACTCGTGCTCGGGGTTCCATTTCAAAAACTTCAACTATCACTAATCATCCATGATCAATATTCTTTTTTGGAATATTAGAGGAGTTGGAAATAACTCCTCTATCAGAAGACTTAAAAGTATGATCAAGAAACACTCTATTGTTGTGATAGCAATCCAGGAGCCAAAAATTGATGCATGTAACCTGCAAGAGTTATGTCGCAAATTGAATTTTGAAGGGGGAGTTTCAAACTGCAATAGCAAAATCTGGATTATATGGAAATATCAGTGGGATATTATCTCTATTAGAGATAAACCTCAAATTTTAGCTATCTCAATTAATCACCCTCAAATTGGTGGAAATGTTTTATTTTTATCAGTTTATGCTAGGTGTAATAAAGATGATAGAAAAGAATTATGGGAAGATATCAACCATCTTGCATATTTAAATGCTAATAAGTGGGTCATAGGAGGTGATTTCAACATCATATCTTCTCAAACTGAAAAATATGGGGGAAAACTGGTGGATCAGCAAGCTATTATAGAGTTCAACTCGTCCATGATACAAGATGGATTGAAGGAAGTTGCATACTCTGGGACTGATTTTACATGGAGCAACAACCGTGTTGGTGATGCTAGAATTTGGGCCATATTGGATCGTATAATGGGAAACGAAGGTTGGTTCAAAGGTAATTTCTTATCTTCGGTAGAAAACCTTCATCGAGCAAACTCGGATCATTCTCCTTTGCTTCTGAAACTTAGATATCCAAGTGATAACAGTACTAAACAATTTCGTTTCCAAAACATGTGGACAACCCATAAAAATTTTTTAACAACTGTTTCTAATGCTTGGAATGGCAGTGTGGAGGGCAGACCTATGAAAGCTTTCTCTTGTAAACTTAAACTGGTAAAACAGGCCTTAAAATCTTGGAACAAAGAGGTGTTCACCATCATTTTTTGTCGGGTTCAAAAGGCAGAAGAAGATCTCATAATTAAAGAAGCTATTTATGACACTAATCCTACTGAGGACAATAGAGAAGTATGGCAAAAGGCTTCAGCCATTTTCAACAAAGAGCTCAAAATTGAAGAGATATACTGGAAGCAAAAAGACAATATGAAGTGGGTGCGAAATGGAGATCAAAACTCATCTTACTTTCACTCTTTGGTTAAAAAAAATGTAATTCCTTAGCCATTCACAAGATTAAACAAGAGTTTGGGGGGTGGTTGGATACAGAAGTTGAAATTGAAAATGAGATAATTTCTCATTTCCAATCTCTACTTGGTACTTCATCCAATTTTTTCAATGATGATTCTATTTTTGAGAACATCCCTAAGCTTATTAATGAGGACACCAATTTTATGCTTTCGGAAGTTCCATCAGATTTAGAAATCAAAACTGCCATTTTTTCTCTTGGCAAAAACAGTGCTCCTGGTCCTGATGGGTTTAATGGTTTTTTTTTTTCAAAATTGTTGGCAAATCATCAAAAAGGATCTAATTTTGGCCATTCAATCCTTTTTTCTTGGAGATGAAATTCCAACAAGTTGGTCTTCAACTAACATAATTTTGATTCCAAAAATTGACAACCCCATGTATTGCAAAGATTTAAGACCCATTAGTCTTTGTAATTTTTCAAATAAAATCATTTCAAAAATTCTTACTAACAGAATTGGGAGTGTCCTTCCCAACATTATTTCTCCTTCTCAAGCAGGTTTTATTAAAGGGCGTTCTATCTCGGACAACATTTTGTTGGCTCAAGAATTACTCTCAACATTCAACCATCTAGTCCGTGGAGGAAATTTAGTGGTCAAGCTAGACATGTCCAAAGCTTACGATCGACTATCCTGGCAATTTATTCTCAAGGTGCTTAGAGCTTTCGGTTTTTCTGAAACTTGGATTGACATGATATGGAGGATAATCTCAAACTGTTGGTATTCAGTCCTTATTAATGGCAAACCATGTGGATTTTTTAAATCTCAACGTGGGGTGCGTCAAGGTGATCCCCTTTCCCCAGCTCTTTTTGTTATAGCTAGCGAAGTTCTAAGTCGTGGAATTCAGAATTTGGCAACGTCAAAGAAAATTCAGCACTTTGCTATTCCAAGTGGGAGTCCACTTATTACCTCCCTATCTTTTGCCGATGACATTTTGTTCTTCCTCAATGGCCACAAAACTTCTCTTACTAATTTCATGAACTTCCTTGCAATCTACGAATATCATTCGGGTCAAGTCGTGAACAAAGGTAAAAGTTGTTTTATTACTCCTTCCAAATGCAGTCATACTCGTTCATCTAAGATTAAAGTTTTAACTGGATTCAAGCAACAATCTCTGCCCATAAACTACTTGGGAGTTCCTCTTTATACAAGTCAGAAACGCAAAATTTTGTTCAGCCCCATAACAGGTAAGGCTACGACCAGAATTTCAAGATGGAATAGTCGGGTTTTATCTCATGCTGGCCGCTCAGTTCTTATAAAATCTGTGATTCAAACGTTGGGGTTACACATTTTTGCTTCCTTAAATCCTACGTTGGGACTTATTCGTGAGTTAGATAAAATCAGTGCCAATTTTTTTTGGGGACAGCAAGATGAAACTCAAAAACATCATTGGATTCCGTGGGAAAAAAATTTGTTTACCTAAGGAAGAAGGAGGTTCGGGATTAAGATATATTCAAGATGTTTGCGACGTTTACACTTGTAAGCTTTGGGTTAGATTTCTTCAAAACCAAACTCTTTGGGCTGATTTTATGAACAAAAAATATAAGAAGTTGGCTAGCAAAAATTTTAGAGCCTCAATTACTTCTTCAAGTCCTACTTGGAAAAGAATGCAAAAAATCTGGTATTATCCTAATTCAAGTGTGGTGGTCAACTCTATTCATTCTTGGGTGGATAATGGTTTTGTTTTTAAAGTATCTTGGGATCTTATTAGGACAAGGGACTGGGTTCAATTCTCATCATCCATGATTTGGGATTGTCATATTGTTCCCAAAATACCAACTTTCATGTGGCGTCTTCTCCACAATGGTCTCCCTCTTGATCAAAAATTGAAAGATATTAAAATTCCTTTAGTGTCCAAATGTCGATGTTGCTTGAGAAGCAATGAAGAAAACCGAGATCACTTATTCAATGATGGAGAAATTGCCATTCCAGTATGGAGACATTTTGAAGATTTAATGGGGCTAAAAGTTGCAAATTCATGTCTTAGATCTAGACTCGTTTTCTGGTGGCTATCAACACGAGGTAAAAACATCAAATCGGTTTTATGTAAAATTATTCCAAGCTTAGTTTGTTGGAAAATTTGGTGTGCTAGGAATAGATTTTTCTTTGAAGGAGAAAAGATGAGTTCAATGTCTATTATAAGGGAGGTGCATGATGATATTAGACTCAGCTTCAAAGCTATACCCTATAAGGGTACTTTTACTAGATTTTTTAAATCTTTCATAGATGATTTTTCTATAGCTTGTACCTAGCATGTACGCCTCCGAAGAAGGGCTGTTCTTCTTCTTTTTCAATAAATCTTTGTTCTATTAAAAAAAAAAAAAAAGAGATTGACCTCTCAAAAAAAGTAATAGATAATTGTAGTCAATAAATATTTGACCCCAATTTTTAGAAATATATCTGAGTTGGCAAATAATTGTAGTTAATATTTTGCTCTCGTAAAATCCTAAAATATACTTACTTAATTTTGTTAAAGGAGAGTTGTTTAAATTTCTATCATATTTTTCACTTTGATTTTGCCTTTTAATGGTGTTGTTCTTACATTTTGTATGTAAAAACCCTAATCAAGGGGTTAGATTAAGGCCTTAGCTAAATTAATTATATTTTTCAATTTATATATTTATTATGCACCTTTAAATATTAATAATGAGATTCACAATTTATGTTATGCCTTAAAATTATTTTCGAGACAAAGTAGTAAATTCGAATTACATTATATATTTATTAATTAAACTAGAGATATATAATTTTTAAATAATACTGCAGTTTGAATTTCTCAACTCTAAAACTTAATTTTTGATGGTTTAAAATGCTTTTATTCAATTTTCCTAGCAGGTGATTCGTTAAAAAAATATTTAAATCTAGTTTTTATGTAGTTTATGAAATTTCAGCATTACTATCTAAAAAGACTATGTTTACCATCACATTTTGTATGAGAGTTGATTTGTGAATTTAAATATGTCTTTGAGTATTTCAAGGAGATAAACTAATTAAAAAAAATAAGTAGTCTAAGTCGTGAAACTAATATTTTTATGGTTTTAATTATTTAGTTCATTTATTTATTATGTTCCTTCAAAAAATAATATTGAGCTTTCACCTTTTTAATTTATGCTTCTAGAGAGGGTAAATAATTTTTGCAAAAAAAAAATTAAATTTGAGATAAAATGTTTATTTTAGAATCGAACTAGAGATAGATTTTTATTTAGTCTAACATTATGTTTTGAAATTTGAATTTTAAGCTCTAAAACTAATTTTCCTTTGGTTTAAACAAATTTTAATAGGTTTCTCCTAGCGGGTGATTTCTTAAGAGGGGTTTAAATCTTATTTTTGTGAGTTTGTGATGTTTTAACAGTAATTATTTAAAAGCATAACATTAGAACTATACTTGTGACAAGAGTTGACTTGTGATTTTAAATATTATCTTGGGCCTTTTTAGATACATAAACTAATTAATTAAAATAACTAATATACGTGGTAAAGTCTTATCACTTTATGTCACGTCATTTTTATCTAATTTCATTATTTGATTTATTTATTTGTGTAGTTTAAATTCCAAAACATCATTCGTTAATAAAACATCCCTTAAAAATTATTTTTAAAGCTTATACTTGTCTTCATTGATTTCTTTCCATATTAAGAAGTTAGATTGACTACCTTTACTAGCCACTACACATATTTTAGTGTATTTTATAGGTTCAAGAAATTTTTATTGAAGACGATGTACCATAACGATAACATCACACAAAAAACATGTTCATCAAATGGCATTGTTGTCGGCATCATAAACGTTAGAGTTAGGTCATTTTTCTTACAATAGAGTTTGTGACACCCAGCTTATTAAAATAATGGGTGGCCAACCCTTTACTAAAATAAAACATGTATTTCATTTGGCTCATTCTTAGCATCACTGTAGAAACCAATTAATTACTAACCACATATTATTAAATGAAGCTGTGTGTAAATTTTAATCTTAATTAACGTGGCACAACAACACTATAATCATGCCATAATTCATTCAGACAATAATCAAAATCCACAATCACACATTAAGTCTGAAACATGAATCTACTACATACAAAAATTAACTGACTAAACCATCGGTGTAATAGCTATACAATAAATCCCAACATTGGGATACAATAAAATAAATCTGACTCACATGGGCAACATGCCCGAATATGGAAAAGGATCATATCTAGATAATGAGGATAAAAGCGACTTCCCCAAATCCTGTAATGTCCCATAATTTTCGAAGCTCCGATACCTGGGAAGGTGATTACGGCCAGCGTCCCTGTGGTTGGACACCTAAAAGGTTTTGAAAATATATTTTGACGCCGGTCATAGCCGAAATCCATTTGAAAATATTTTTGCAAGTAATTAAAATGCATAAATAAATGTGTATCCATTTACTCATATTTATATTGGTACCTCACACTCGCATGAGACAATACTCACCTCTCATCTAAAGTACGCACCTAACATATGCATTTTAATCACCCAGTTATGCTACGTGCCTCACTAGTCCCCAAGTTTCCTTAAATTCTATGCACTATTCCATCACACGTAATTTATTTATTTAGCTTTCACACTCGCTAATCATTATAATTCTCAATTATGATTTATGGGACCATTCCAAATAACTTTCAGTAGTTACAAACTTTCAAATTTTAATTCAATATACCCATATATATATATATATATATATATATATATGTGTGTGTGTGTGTGTGTGTGTGTGTGTGTGTGTGTGTGTGTGTGTGTGTGTGTGTGTGTGTGTGTGTGTGTGTGTGTGTTATTATCACATCTTGCATGCATATATATCACTCACTATATATGTATAACCACCATCCCTAACCATAATAAATTTATCGGATGCCGGTCTCTAATGCTATTATAATCCAGGGTATACTCACATCATCCTGGCTACGGTGTCGGGGTCTCACACCGAACTACGATAGAAAACAAATAACGACGTTGGAGGCGGTCATAAGTTCCCCAATTAGTGAGCAATAATCATACTCATAATTATCTCACCTCAGACTCAACCATAATAGGCACGTGTGTGACGATTATGACTCGTGAATAATACTACCCTGCATTCCCTAGCCAGAGAAGATCGCTCACTCGCACAACCTCCGATGATAGCGCTTAGGGGGTAGGTCATAATATCCCTATAATTATATTTTTTACACCAATACACACACACACACACAAACACAATTTTTACACATGTATATATTCCAAAATAATTTATTATAGCATGCCTATCATTAATGGCATAAATGACATTATTTCCCAATTCTCCATATATAACCAATTAATTAATTATTCACTTAATTAATTAATTAATTAATTAATTCATATACAAAATAAAATTTCTGGACATGCAAGTACATCACCAACCCGTATCTTAATTCTTAAATTTTCAGCACAATTCATTAATAAATCCCTGAGTATGATTTACCTTAAATACTTTAAATTTCACCCCATAAAACCCTATTTTAGACCTATTTTAAAACATGCAGAAAATCAGATATAAAAATTATCCAAAATAAACTTGTTTGATGAAACTCCTTTTTAAATAGTAACATAAGATGTGTAGACTAACTGATTAGACTTAGATAATAGATTTGGTAGATATATTACCTTAAGTTTTTAAAATAAAAACCTATACAAATTCTTTGATTAGAACCACACCATATAAGTGGTAAGAACAAGAATAGTATGTTTGCTACGATATTTTTTTACGTGATAAAATCCCAAATTAAGGAACACATCCACGACTCCTTCTATAGAGTAAAACAAAAAATCTACTATAAACAAGTATATAAGATTTACACACAATTTCTATGAAGAAAAGTGAAATTTACAGTGAGACAGGGTTCCTAAAAGGGATTAAGTATGACTAGTTTCTTCACACTTGCAAAACACCCAATCTCTCAAAAAAGCTAAAGATCTAATTCTCAATCGAAGGTTTTTTGGTTTTGATTTCACAGGGAAGGTATTTGGTAAAATGCATGATTTTGATCTCTCCAACTTTGGTTCTCTCTCTCTCTCTCTCTCTCTCTCTCTCTCTCTCTCTCTAACCTTTCTCTTTTCTATCATTTTTCTCTGAAAAATGACAAACTCTCCAAAGATTTTTAATGCTAACCATATGGGTCTTATTTATACTACTCGAGGAAGATTCTAGACAATCATTCAGTTTGAATGACTGAGATAGTTTTGACTGTTTCAATTCTAATCCAAGGGTCATAAAATAGCTGCATAACCTCACTGTACCAATCCCTATTTTCTCACGGAAAGGTTGGCCAGGTACGATACGCCGAAGATAGGGCTTGTTTGTCAATTAATACTATCCTTAGCACAAATGCAAATATAAATATATTTTTTAAAAAAATCCTGCCTTTAAATTGTTAAGAATAAATCCATAATAATTAAATAAATACAAACCACCACAAATTAAATAATAAATCCAACTAATATAACATAAGTCTGAACCGATATAATGTAAAGAAGTCTCGGTCTTACGCCCTTACAAATGTTCCATATAAATAAATAAATACAACAGGAAAAGAACCTTTGCTAGAATCGACTGATCTGCAAATGCAAGAACAAGTGATACTGCGAGACTGCTATAGCACAATCCAACTATCTCTGTCTAGGAGCACCTGGGAGAAAAATATTTATATTTTGGATAGAACCCGAGGTGTGCAAGAATTAACTTAATTAATTTATTATGCAATAATACAGTCAATGCGAAATAAAAAATCTCATTCAAACAAGATTCTAACAACCCAATGCCCCATTCCCTATAATCTTATTCGAATTATCGTTCGCATATCGTTCTGACAACGTCATTCTAACGAGATTTTCAAAATTCGTTCGAACGACTTGGGTTTTAAGAGGTTAGTTGGGTTGAAATTTTTATAATCGTTTTTTATTTTCTTCTTTCTCACTTCTTCAAAAGTGATTTGCCTTCCTTATTTCTCTCCAACACTCAAATTCATTTCACTCACACTCTTCATATTCCTAACCTTTCATCTCCATATTCTCCCATATAAATTCCTCCACCTCTTAGAGCTATTTTCCATATGAGTTGGTGTGGATTTTTAAGGATGTCTTGTTGAGGTATTGCTTTTCATCCTTTCACTAGTATATTTTCATATTTTGGTCAAGTATATATGTTTTGAATCATTTTTATTACATGCAACACCTTAATGGTGTTTGTTTCTCACTATTGACCCATTTCATATAAACTCAACATATCTCTTTGGGGCTTTGTTTATATATATATATATATATATATATATTTTCATTCAAGAATTTTTTGCATAAAAATATTTGTGCTTTCCCCGGTTAAATGACATATCATGAAGTTCTCACATTGTTTCAAAAAAATAATAAAAAAAAAGTTGTCAAAATTCATGAAATTTCATTTAATTTGTTTCAATTAGTTTTATCCTCTCTTATTGGTTCTATTTTAATGGAGGATGGGATTTCTTCTTGCTGTTGTTGGATTTGGGGGTTGTGGCGGTTCGGTTGGTTGATTTTGGGTAGGTTGTAGTCATCTATTCATTTCATCGATGGCTAGAAGTCATCGTCCCAGGCGTGCCGCCATTTCGGATTATGAACACTCTTTCGATGAAGATGTTTCCATCCCAAATGTTTGCATGCGTTGGGTTACGCATGAAAATCCTACACTCTTTCACACCCTTGGTTTTCGTACTAGGTCTATTATTAGGGAAAAGGTAATAAATTTAGTTTCTTTGTCATTCACTATAGTTTTCACTTGGCTAGTCATCTGTGGCTGGGATCCCACGCTTAGTCTTCGCGACCGTATCTATCTCATATTTATTAAGGAGTTTTCTTTTTTATGCTCATAGCGGAGAGAGGTCGTGTCTCCTAGGTTTGTGGTAGGGAGATTGTCATCACTACAGACTCCATAGAAAGTCTTGGTAGTTAACCCTAAGTCGCCAACCCTTCTTACCCTTGGCCAAAAGACGTTATACCTGCTTCTAATCTTAGTTTAAATACTGTTTTTCTGGTGATTCAGCCGGGTTCCGCCACCTTGTATCATATAAATCTCAAGTCTGATTTTATGATCCTTAATTGGATCATTTTTTTGTGCCTTTTACCACTCATAAACCATACTCTGATTTCACCAGACTATGTGAGTTTGATGTATACAATTAGTGTTGGGAATTCAATTGATCTTCCCTATTTTATTTATGGAGATGTTAAAGCCGTGCATATGTCACCTTCTACACCTATTTGACAAGCTTTGACTTTTACAATTATGGTCACTCATCACTGTTTGGATGTAGGTTATCCTTTTCTTCCTTCGGATATACCCTCGACCCGATATCAGATCGTAGATAGTTCATCCATAGGTCAGTCCTATGCCCATCTTCCTAAGGATACACCTTTTCCCACTCCATCTTACTCGGAGTCATCCCAATCTTCTACCTCATGTACTCCATCTCAGTCTCGTCCCTCTACCTCTTATCTCCATCCACCCTCAGAGTCAGAGGAGCATTGGTTGATGATTTTGCAGGTTGAGCAAATGCAGAAGGAGCGGCATTAGGATCGTTTTATGATGCAGGAGATCTTTGACTCCGTGCAAAGGAATAGGAATCTAGCCGAGGAGGCCTAGGCCCGTAGAGAGGAGGTTGAGGCATGTAAAGACTCCCTCTTGATGAAGGCCTTTCAGGATCTTAGACATGCTAAGATGGGGCCTGGCACAGGTTCTTCGAGCACCGAGTTCGTTCTTGGTGATGACACTCTAGATGAGACTCCAGATGATACCCATTATGATCCCACACAATGATCCTTATTTTTAGGCAGTTCTTTTCTTTAGTGTAGTTGTGAGAGAGAGAGCTTTATTTTTCATTTATTTTTACTCTCATATGTACCGGATATTAGTTTCCATTAACCCTTCCTGTTTTGTTTATTTGGATATTATTTCATCTTTGTGGGATATTTTTATGGATTAATGTTAATGATCTCTTGCTATATTTTATCATATCTCATTATGATGGGTGCTTTCCATTTCTATGTTATGGATTTTATTTCTATTATTTTATCATGTTTGTGTTGTCCTGTCATCTCTATTAGATTGTTCTATTGCACTAACATTGCAGGTTTGTTCTATCCATTTGTCTATTATGGATAAAAAGGGGGAGAACATGTTTATGGGGAACTCGTAATTTGATTTACTTTTCATCTTTATTTCCCCATTCATTTTATGCCTTTTTTATTTCACGTGTGTAAGTTATTTTTCATATTTCAGATTCTGGCCTACAAGAGATTCACGTTGCAGTTGTGTTGTCAGTCGAGTCGAGTTTGTCCTTTTTTATTTGGGTATGGTCTTTAGGATCGGCTTGACGGCCTGGGTTAGAAAATTTCGAATCTTTTTATGTTTTGTGTCAGAATAGCCAAGGGGGAGATTTGTAATGACAGATTCCCAATAGAGTCAATTTTTACTATTGGCTATTTCTGTTGGACTAAACATTTAGGGTCTTTTAATATCACGCTACTCCACTTGATGAAGAATTTGAGCATCTCGGAGTTCAGCATACAACAAGTTCACCACATCATTTGATTGAATGTTTTCCCAAAAGGTATATGTCCCGAATTATTTTAATTTGTTAGAGACAAATTTTAAAGTATTTTATGCTTATTGGTAAATGTTTTTCAAACTCTTTTTATTCGTTTAAGTTAATTTAAATTCTCTAAAATAAAAGAGCTCATTTGAATGACCCATCTCTCTTAGTCGTTCAAACGAATTTAATCGACTACCTAACAGATTTTGACTGAAATTTCATTTGAGGGACTCATTCTAACGACATCCTATAATGTCGTTCGAATGAGCTAGTTATGTCGTTTAAATGATCGGTTTTAATTTTGTAAAATATGGTTTTTCCCTCTAACTTACCTTGCCAACTACTTCTAACCTTTAAACCACTTTGTAGCTTGGGAATTTCAAAATTTTTAGCCCTCTCACTTTAGAATAAAACACATTTTGTCTTTATAAAAGGTCTTCAACTTTTCATGTGATTTTTAGGATTATTTGTCAAAAAACCACAAACTAAACCTCTCATTACATTCATCCCGATTTGGGTGTGTTGGACTTCCGCACAAGTTTCATTTGAAGACGGTGCTTGGCTTTCTATGGATACCGAGACATAGTAGTGTTGTGCAGCATGTTGGATCTACTTGTGCTACAGACAGAGGTATTGAAGACATCAGCAGCAGGTCTTGTGGAGTCAAGTATGTAATTATTGTGTGTCTTCTTATAAAAAATATATTTGTAGTTGATTTCTTCTAGGCCTGACTGTCCAAGGTTTTTCCCATTTGGGTTTTCCTCATAGGTCGGCGCATTGTGTGGTGTGCTTTCCTTTTACGTTATACTTGATATATCGCATGCTCACGTAGGAATTCCAGTAATCAAGTTTAAAATTTGGAAAGTATAATCCTGCTGGCGAAAAGCTTATTTGCTTCTTGTGTTGACAATTAATTTGTTTAGAAAGGAGTGTACTTAATGAATTGAACCATATGGATATAACCCTACAACTTAAGTACTGGAGATAAGTTGTTGTAAGAACCATTGCTTAGAATTCGTTTCCCGAAAAAAATATTTTATGTTAAATAATGGAAAAGGGCTATGAAAAGAAAATAATCTTTCCATTAAAAGCCACCATTTGCAAAAGGAGCCTTTAAGATTAACGATACATAAAAATAGAAGTGTCAAGGAAAATTTATTTTCATTGATGCTTCCCTACATATGATCATTATGATATCTTTAAACAAATTAAGAGTAAAATTCTTAAATATGTGAGATTTTGAGATTGTTATAGAGTAGAAGATCAATGGGTTTGCACAACGGACTCTCTCTAAAAGCATTAAATAGTATGGCGTTATTGATTTTAGAAGCATTTAAATTCATGACATGATGCATAAGTCGAGTCAATTTTATTTAAGTTCAACATTCTGACACCTAAGGTTGAAATTGAGTTCTTTATTTAATAGTATCTCATTGACTTTGTGCTCCCATGTTATGAATGACTATACTGATTTGCCATGAAAATTATCACACAATTACATTCAGTTTTCATGATTCAAATATTTTAGTACCATTCCATGGTGTTATGTATGTTTTCACCTATATGTACTTTTATACTTATTCCTTTTATACTTGAAAAAAATTGATTGTTTTTTAAATATAGTTTTTTAAAAGCCTTTTGAGATTCATCGCATGTGCTTAATTGATTATCTTTCTGATGTTATATCATTTAGGTTCGGGTGTTTCAATTTTCTTACTATTTGTCTATTACGAATAAAAGGGGGGGAACGAATTGAGGGGAGTTGTATTCTATTTTAAACACTCGTGTGCATCATGGTATTCTTTTGTTTCATCTGTGTAAGTCTCTTATACGTCACGTTATTCTCTTGTTTCATGTGTGTAGGTCTCTTCCAATTTAGTGATGAAATCATGGATGACGCAAGCTGAAGAATTGTAGTTGATGACAAAATCTCGAATGTCACTCCATTTTGATTTTGGAAAGACATTAGTCTCCATTACCATAGGTGTTTTATTGAAATTTAGGCTTCAAGTTTGTTTTGTGGCAGAATAGCCAAATGGGGAGATTTGTAATAACGATATTTTATAATTGCTCGGTGTTTAGATATTTTGGTGTATTCCATTACAAACTGAACAATAGATCCACATATGCTTCCACAATCATTTGAAGATATGTTAGTGACCGAGCATCATTTCTAAATTTCAAGCCATTGGAATCGTCACAAATAATTTATGGAGCTATAAGTTTTTAAGGTTTTGATTACTTCTCAGTCAAATATATTATGGGAAGATTTTTTACTCGAGGCATGTTTATAAAAATATTTTTTCAAAATAATTTTTTTATTTATTTTTGGTTTGCTGGAACGAGATTGCCATCTCATTAGAATGAGATCTGGTTCCCGTTTGAACGAGGTTGAACTTCGTTGGAATGGAGATCTTAAGTTATTAGATTGAACTTTTAATAAATGGCCTTTAATTGATAGAACAAACCTCATTGGAATTTCATTGGATGCTCGCTCGAATGAGCAATGCCTTTCTTTCGGATGAGATTGGATCTCATTAGAATAAAACAGTGGTCTTCGTTCGAACGAAGTCCAATTTTCATTCGAACAATCTCGCCACCTAAAAAAATTTGTTTTTATATAACAAGGTTTCTTTTGGACTATTTTGAATAAGACTTTTGGCAAAAATCATTTGAAATACGTACACTAAAAGATTTCTTCTTTTTGAACACTTTTTTTTCCCAAATCATACATCCCTTAACATGATTTATTGAGTTTTGACAAATCCATACGATTAAAGAAGAAAGGATTCTGCAATAATGAGGCTGATTAGTGGATACCAAGGGAAGAGTTACTTCTTATGAGTGATGATGGACTGCATCACTTTTTATCAAAGATTTGAAGACCCTATGCATTATATGGTTTGGAATATTTAATTTAGACTTTATCTTGCATGCACACCTGATTCTAATCAAGACAAGATTTGGTTAAAAATTATATCTTTGTGTGTAACCTATAATACAAGTAATTCCATATAACCCTGCATTTTCAAATTGATATCAGAGGAGGTTACACTAATTTATTGTGTATTTTTTATATTTGGGTTTATGGATAATTTATATAATATGGTTTCTATTTTTTATGGGTCAAATTATGCATATTAAAAATCTCGAATGAGGTCTGCTTTGAAAGAGATTAACGAGCCATCTGGCTTTCTTGTGAAAGAGGATAGAAACCACCTACTTTGACTAATGGCGATGTCATAAGTCCCAAACTCATCACGAGTTGGATGGATGATAAAATTAAATGTAGAAGTTTTAACTCCCGTTATTTAAGTACTATTTCTGGAGTCGTCACTCCTAATAAGTTCCATCGCATCATGACGTGCACCACATCTAAGGAAGCGTGGGATATCCTCCAACTCATTCACGAGGGTACTAATGTTGTGAAAGATTATAAGCTACAACACCACATAATTTAACAGAATTAATATGATAGAATATAATACTTTTGATGAATGTTCACTACACCAAAATAGGCGATTTGCAAGTGTTTTAAACACTTGCAAATTGACACGTTGCAAAAAATTTGCAAGTGTTCAAAACCGTTGCAAACGTCATTTGCAAGTATTTATTAGGAACACATGTCCGTCCTGGATAATTATTACAAAAAAAATTACAAGTGTTCAGAACACTTGCAAAATTCAGCAAGAATTTTTAATGTGCAACAGTTATAAACACTTCCAAATGAAAAAAAAAATATTTTTTTGTAACAATTCAAAACACTTATAAATAATAATATGTAAGAAAAAAAAATCTCCTTTGTGAATTTTATAAACCGTTATATTAATAAAAATATTTTAAAAAAATTATCTAACACATGTCGCCACCTTTTGTTTCACAAAAACATTGCACCACACTATAAAAGACATGTAAAATTAGCTATTATTCAAAGGTAGAAAAGTAATTTATTTGAGATATATATGTAGCGATAATAGTGAAATTTAACTAGGACATCAATAGTATCTGCATCAAATACATAAATGTTCAACTTTATGATTTCTTTAGCTAAGTTCAAATCTATTCTATGATCAAAATTACCAAAGAGTTCACCACTAAATGAAAAAATCTAATCGAATATTGATCATTAAAGAATTCACATTTCATTGAATGAAAAAAGCTAATAAATGGTGCAACAGTTTTGGGAGGCGTTGATGGAGTGAAACTTTATACTTTGTTTCTCTTTTGCCTCCGGTTGCTACTGCTGCTATATGACTTTTCTGAATCAGATGCTGCCGCTAATGTCCGTTTCAGCTCAAGTTATCAATGTCCCAATAATCTGTAATTAATATATACACCAATTTATTAATCGACCCAATCAAGTCATGATAAATAATTAAATTTGGATATCTTAATAATGTAATATTATTGAATGCTAAAAGTACCTTGAAACCGAGAGAGCAAAATCGAAAGGAGTCTAGGAGTCTAGCATGACGCCACTGTTGATAATGTAGGTTTGACCAATACACTTGAAACTAAATCTATAGGTGCCATTCAAAATTTGAAGTTAATAGAAACTAAAAAAATTTGAAGTCATTTGAAGTCGATAGAAACTAAAATGACTAAGCTCTTAATGTTGAATATCAATGACGAAAAGATACACATCTGAAAGAAATTCATAAATCATCTAAGTAATGTTAATAAATGAATCAGGGGTTGTTTTAACTCTCAAAACAACATGGGTTCATGGTTGTGGGAATAAGGGGGCTGCTATAAACCTTATTCTACATCAAAGAGAGTTTGTTCTAGTTATCCCTTGAGCCGCCAATATTCAAAGAGCATTCGCTGCAGACCCAAATGACGAACCTCATTTGTCATGATTTGTGTGGTCGTGACAATGAATTTGTAACAGTTTATATTATCAAAAGTAAAATAAAAAAGAAAGTGTCAAATGAAGTAAAAAATAGTGACAAATGAAGTCAGTTGTTTGGACCATACATTTCTGGTGACACTAGGTCTCAACTTCCATAATGAAGTTACAAAACTTGAAAATAATTTGGCCCATCCAGTTGTAGTGGCACTAGGTCTCAACTTCCATGACAATAAAGTTGCATTTTGAAAATACATACAGACATACATATATAAATGAAAATTGACACAACATGCATTTATTATCTCATAAACTGATAAAAACTTGAATAATTATTATCAAGACTAGGATTTATCCCCGCGCAATGAGCGGACACAATTGAAGGATCGATTATATTTTATATTATAATTTAAATGTAAAATTTTCTAGAGGAGAACAATATGAAATGATCTATTTGAGTATGTAAAGATTATACCAAATGTAAAATAAAGTAAAGGCATATGTAAGTGTTATTCTCAATTCCAATATATTGGATTAACAAATTGACACTATCATATATCCTAACCTTAGTAGATTAGGTAGGACACAAAATGTATCCTCCTGATTAGGAAAACATTTTTGCTAAGGAATGTGCCTCTGATCGAAGAAGAGGTTGGTTAAAAAATGTATATATGTGAGGGTGCGGACGCAATTCAAACCTAGGATCCCACAAACTTTTACTCGATTATAGAATTTGCTATTATTTTATAAATGAACATGGTAGACTTCTGATAGGATATAGGGTAGTTAATGTCATAATTAGGATATAATAACTGAAATATTTGCAATAATGCGTAATTCATAATTTGAAATGAGTTAATCTTCAGAACTGTGAGAATCAGAAGCAGTTTAGTATTTACGTTGAAATTATCACAAGTTATTCAGACTAATCATTCATCTAATGGATGGTATAAATGAATCCAGAAACATAAATGTAATGATTTACATTTTTTTAAAGTATGAACAACTCAATCCTCAATGTTCTTTTACTTTGAATGCATTCCGTGAAAGATCTAGCAGCGATGTGCGGGTGTTGTAGACATTACATATTTCCTGCAATATGTGATTTTAACTAATTTAAATCTATTCCAAATGGATTAGATGGTGATATATACATTGCATAATCAATTTTAGTATAGCTCATTCCAATAAATTAATAGTGGCCACTCAATGTATTATGGTTCCCCTCAGACGATCATTTAGCTGCTACAGCAGGAGGTACATTATGAAGGTTAAAAATGAGGTCCAATATTGTATAAATATTAATTTAAAATGACTCAATGTTGACAAATATGGTAATAAGATGAAGTGTAGTGTTGACATTTTAGATCTCGTAAACAGATTAGTCCAAGTAGCCATATAATTGAGGATATAAATGAATGTAGATACTTAAATAGCATAAGTTACCTTTTTCTTTAGCTAGAGTCAAGCCAATCCTAAAGGTTATTCACTTTTTAAGGCATCGCATAAATGATCCAACCGTAATGTACGCAAATCAGAGACGTTGCATATTTCCTACTTCTCTTTTCATTTGAAGTCCACATGTCTACGGCAATCGGGTGAGACTCTGAAACTCGTGAGCACATACTCTCAATCTGTCTGGTAGCAAAAGATATCAGCGTGGGATCGCCACCCATTTCCTCGAGCAACACTATAAATTACCAAATATCCCCGATCAATGTTTAATTATCTATCAATAAGTGGGGACCAAAGCCTAATGCTTTAATAATATATAAAACACTAGGGGATAAATTAGGAATGTTTTTTTTTGCTATGAAATGTAACTAGTATACAACATAAGGTGAATGGGACAAACCTTTGCAGTATTAAGCAGTACATTCTTGCAGTCAGGTAAAATGCTCACAGACCATGCAAGCAAGTGATAGGAATTTCCGTTAAAGTTCACGGTTGCGTCAGATTTGGTACCCACGTTGGCAAGAAAAGCAGCACACAATCCTGATCATGTTTTATAAACGCTGGCCTAAAACAGGAAACAATCCATGCTAAGTAAAACAAAATTTAACACTATTAATAATTCCTTAATTGTGACATATCAAAGCAAAAGTTTTTCTATTAAGAGTTAAATGGTTGGAAGTTAAATACTCGGTAACTTCACTAATTATAGTAAATAGTTGTATAGTGAACCAAATAATAAGCCATACCATACTTCCCACTGATTTTATAATCTATAAGAGGCCTATAATAGAATGAAAAAGGTATAGTTTGAAGCATTTCTTAGAAAACTAAAATTATTCATTAGCAAATGCCAAAAGTAATTTCTTATACCCAGAACTCTGAGAAATGAAGTCTCATCACACAGTATACACGAAAAGACTTTGAATATAAACAATAATAATTATAAGATGCACGAGTGAGATTTACACAAATGAGATCTCTCGAATGTCATTACTGATGTAATGAGATCTCTCGAATTGTCCCATTTGGACAGTTTGGGACTGAATAATTTTTGTATAATAATATTCTTAGTGGCTTAAAGTTGTTACTTTTGGAGGAAGTTCTGCAGTCGTATCCTAATGTTCTCTGGGTACATACTAGATTGACAAGTGTAACTGTTATTTCAATTGATCAATTGAAATAACACTCACACTTGCCAATCTACATTATGTACTTGGAGAACTACGGGGATATGCTGCCGAATTTTTCTCAAATCGTAACAATGTGCATGAGCTGTTAAGTATATTATAGAAATATGTGGTGTTGAATGGGATAGGACCACTTACCCTATAGAGGAGATGGAGGAAATAGGAATTTCTATTATAAATTGAATTTGAATTTGAAATTTAAAAATCGAATATAAATAAGACATAATTAAATGAAACATACTATATATCTAAGTTTTGTTTATACTAATCCATGAATATACGCTTCTTACCTTTAATAAGTGGTTAGTTGTAGTAGCTGCGATGGGATTTTCGAAATACAAAGAGTGGATAGGCGAGACAAATAGAATGGGGCATGTGTTTCGCAGAGGTGCTAATGAATTTGTGAAATACGCAAAGAGATGTCATAACCCGAATTTTTAAATAGTAGTATGGATGACTTGGCTGCTCCTACCGAATATCAATCCATTTTTTATGATAACCCGAATTTGAAACAATTTTTCAATTTGTAATAAATATTCCAATTTGACTTTTTCAATCAAATTTTAATACTTTTAATTGATTTTCACTTTATTATTTTCACTCTTGTGTAGTGTGCGTGTGTGTGAGCAGTAGGGGTGGGGGTGGGGTGTTTCGGATTTTTAGTAGTTGTATATATTATGAGCTAGATGCTGTTGTTTTGGAATTCAGAATTGAGGTGTTAAACAGTAATAATTCAATTGGATTTGTAGTAATTGTGTATATTTGCATGTCTTCTTCTAATTCATTTTTATTTGTTGTACTAATAACAACATTTTTTTTACAGAAAATGTCTCCTTCAGGTATTAAGGCGAGGATGATGGTGTTGATTATGATGATGTCATCTGGGCTCGGTGGTAGCGGAGGCGACGAGGGCTCCTTGGCCCCTAGGCTCCCCAAATATGGCAAATTGGGGATGGCCATCAAGAACAAAACGGGGCTATTAGCGAGATCCCTCGAGCTGGTAAGGACGATCATCGGCCCGGGGTACACTAGTTGGAGGAAGGTGCCAAATGAGCTCAAGTTAGCTATTTGGGTGGCACTACAGGTAATGTATTTATATTTATATTTATATTTATATGAATATTTAAATTTCGATTTCGATTTCGATTTCGATTTCAATTTCATTTTATATTTATATTTATATTTATTCGCAACTAACATTGTATTTTTTGGAAAGGAACAATTCAGCCTGGATCCAAAACTACACGATTCCGTCTTGGAGCAGTTGAGGGGGCAACACAAGACGTGAAAGAAAAATATGCGAACCCGGTGCTTTAGGAAGACCCGAGAGTCCGTTATCCGAATTCGTGACTCCTTCCCACCGAAGGAGACGATCTCATTGGCACAATGGCAAAAGTTCATTGACAATGAGATTGGGGAGCGACAATTGGCATCTCGTTAATCAGGGAGGGAAAATCGGGTGAAAAAGACGAACGTGCACTACTCCGGCCGGATGTCTTACGCCGAGGTGGAGCATAGGATGATGGTAAGATTTAATTTTTCTATAATTACAGAAATATATAATTCTGCATTATTTTACTTTGCGGGGGTCGATATTAATTTTGCATTATTTTATTTCAGGGGACGGGGGGTGGCCCTGGGGGTAGGCCACATAGGCTCGATACTTATGTGGCTATTAGGACGAAGAAGGGGAAGGATAACGATGTGTCCCCGAGCGTCGCGGCCAGGATGGTAAGTAATTCGACAGTTTACTTTTTGTTAATTACGTTATAATTTTTTATTTACTTATTTAACTAATCATGTGCTTTTTGTCATTTCAGGCAAAGCTTAAGGAAGTGCATGAGTCGCAGTCTGATGCCGACAAGGCATCTTTGTCCACAGACGCACTCAGCCAAGTGCTTGGCGCTGATCGAAAGAGGAGTACAAGGGGATGATCTCGCGAGTGGTCAAATCTAGGATCATCCAATTGGAGACGAGCGACACCGGGTTGGCTCGAACGGTGGACTCGCATGACGCGAAGGTGTCCCGTTTGGAGGCGACAGTCCAAGATATGTTCTCATTCATGAAGCGTTCGTTGGGTGAAAACCGTAAGGGGAAAGGGAAGGAGAAGGTGGTGGAGGAGGAGATGCAGGAGGACGAGGATGTGGACCTCCCTGCTTCATCACCGACACGTGCGGACTTTGATGATCCAATCCCCTATTTGGCTCCCTTCAACCGACCAATGTCGACACTTGGTTGGCTGAGCGTGTTTTTACTGGACAAATTTGATGGCCATCGGATAGGGCGGGAGTTGAGGGACCCGAATATCATCCAGGGTATGTCAGTTCATGGACGTTTGCTTCAAGACATTGAGTCCAAGGTGCTCGTCACACATGTGATACTCGGGAAGGAGAACTCCCCATTGTGGTTGCGCGAACAATGCGGCACGATGCGCATTGTTGGGTGAATTAATTCGTATATCGTGTGGCCTATTCACCTCCTTAGACCTACCCCAGACATGTAGTGACATTATTTGAATTGAATTGTTTTAAGTTGTTTCACTTGATTTATATTTGGATTATATCATGATGTATATTATTTTGAATATATATTTGCATTATCTCTATTTTATTTGGATATATGATGTTTGAACAGGTACAACGTTGCTATAACAGGTACAAATATACTGTTGGGCAGTGGCTGTGGCCATACTGCCTAGCAGATTTTTTTTCAATTCTGCTCAGAATTGTCACGGTCATTGACTGTGACAATTTTTAAACATTGCCACAGGTTTATCACGGTCATTGACCGTGAGAAGTTCGTGACAACCAAAGTTGTCTCCCCCAGAATTGTCATGGTCATTGACCTTGACAAGTCCAACTTGTCAAGGTCAATGACCGTGACAATCCGACAGATTTGGTGTAGTGAATAGTAGGATTAATGGTTTGAAAATGCAAAATATATCTAAGGGTACGATATAAAGTGAGATATGTTGCAGTGTGCCACCACAAGTAGATGTTGGTGCAAAGTAGCTACATTATCCAAATAGACATCTGGAAAATACAGGGATTGCTTAAGGTCTCATCCAAATTTCATATATGTTTTACTGTAGGGTCAGGCCAAAAGATTTTACAGTACATTAGAGACATCGCATAATTGAGGAAACGATAAATATATATTACTTTTTAACTAAAAAATGATTTTTAACCAATATCATTTTTCAAAAATTACATACCGAAAGTCATACACTTGTGGAAGAAAACTGAGATAAATCCATTTTGTGACATAAACTCAATAAATCTAAGAGTGTGATTCGAATACATAACCAACTGTGATGCGATCACACATAAAAACCGTTGAGTGAATGGTTTAACACTAAAAGCCCTTATATAATTACACAAATCCTACATTAAGGTTTAAATCTGAAACATGTTCAAATGTTCAAATGCACAAATCCTACATTAAGGTTGACATTAAACCCTAACTTAGGACCTGCTTTATGTTTAAATGTTCCATTGACATTAAACCATAACTTCAGGATACACTTTATGTTTAAGCATAAAAGAATCCACAGTTCAAGGTTTAAAATGAAGAAAAAACTTTTAATATAAGTCATTGATGGAGAAAACTCACTTAAGAGAGGAGTATCGAACACACAACAGAAGGGAATCGCTCTTATCAGCACCAACATTTGTGTTTTTCAACAACGATTTTACCTGCTCAACAATGTAAATGAAACAAAAAGATGGGAATCATATGCACAGCAGAGATATGGAATTGCGCGATGACACTTGAATGGAAAATCGCACGGACATAACAAATGAAATAAAAAAATAGAGAGAGATATAAAGTTTACCTGAATGGAAAATCGAAATCTGAATGAGAGAGGTAAAATCGAAACCTGAATAAGAGTGCGAAGAGGGAAGGAGTTTTGGTGGTGGAAATTTTGATGATATTTTTTAGTATGTAACCCTTTTAGGTTTTTTCACTTATAAATTATTTAACCATCACAAATTTGCAAGTTTTTTGAACCCTTACAATCTTTGTAAGTGTCCAAAACCGTTATAAATTTTGTAAGTGTTGTAAACACTTACATATTAAATAGTCTATTAGTTGCAAAATAATCATTATGGTGTAGTGGTTATGCATGATTATTTGATATAGTCAATTCGAGATTTAATTTGGGTGGGAGAATTCTTGAGACTAATGTCGTGAAAAAGCTTTTGATATCCTTACCACGTTGCTTTATCACTAAAGTAATGGTCCTTAATTCGTTGGTGAATTTAGATACTCTTAGGCTAAAAGAACTCACAGGAGACCTTCAAACTTATGAAATCGATATGTTCCCCAAAATTGTTAAGAAAAAGGAAATGGGGATTGCTTTAAAAGCTAAGTCTAAAAATAAAAAGGAAAATAGTTTTGATTCTGAGTCAAAATATGATTTTGAGCTTAATGCTAAAAGTAAAATTGTCAAGTGGATAAAAACGTTTCTGAGAAAGATCAAGTGAAATGTTATAAATGTGAAGGGAAAACGATCAAGTGAGTGTGCCACTATGCTAAAGAGACACGGCAAGGGCAAAGGTGCATACAAAGCCACTATTAGAGATAGTGACATCGAGTCGGTGGATTCTGGGGATGAAGCAGCGCATGAACTAAATTTATGTGCATCCATGACTAATCACATTAGTACTTCTAGTTTGTTCCATGACCATGTGGACATTCTTAAACGTGATAATGGTCTTCAATGTGCCTATTGCAAACTTTACAAAGTATTTGATAACCAAAAAGAAAAATAGAAGTTTGACTCCTAGGTTCTTTGATTTAGATAAGGATGTGAAAGTGTTGAGAGAGTGTGAGGCATCGGTGAGTCAACTCTAGAAGTTGAATGTTTATTTGTATGAGCAATTGATTTTGTTTGGCAAGGATAATATCAATTTGACCAACATTGTGGATTGTCTTACGAGATATCTTGAAGCTTTACTGGAGGCTTTTGAGAAATTTGAAGCCCGTGTATCCTAACTCGAGAAAGATCTTATATATGCCCAAAAAATCAAAGTCACTTTAGAGGACAAATCTAAGAAGGTTGGAAATATATTCTTCACTCCCACGTTAGGTTATAATAAGAGGTAAGGAATAGTTTATAAGAGTGTATCCACTTCCAATGTCACACCCGAGTCGGTTTTTGAGTTTAGGATGGATACTTATGGCCCTCATCCTAACCCATTAAGGATAAATTCTAATGTCTCACCCGAAGGGAGCCTTTCTTCCTCGTAAAAATCCTTGCAAAACCTCATGCAGTAGAATTCTATGACAAAGCCAAATAAATAAGAACAAAGATTTTCTAGAAGGTGACATCTCCCAAGAAGGGTTTTTTTATCCCCTAAGAAAGTTTCCTAACATAAGGTGGGACTCTAGGACTCAAAGAATCCACTCAATTTTCTTAACATCGAACTAGGGGATGCAAGACAAGTGAAGAGTACCGTAGGAACTGAATCAAGGTCCGAGCTTACCTAAAATAATAAAAAAATGCTTGTTTAAACTCGTGCTTGTTCCTCTTAGAATAACCTAAGGGAAAGAGTCCTAAATACCCAATTTCATGTAAATTTGTTGCTACCGTATTCGATAAGGGATGGTATCCTCATCTCCCAAACTCTGATATCTAATAATCTGGACAATATGCAAAATGAAGAAACATTGTCATTAGCCGACATTCTGGCTAACCTTACCGCTTTAAGGGGCAAAATGTTAACCCTAGGTGAAGATCAGACCTCCGTCCAAAATCGACTGGAGAACACCGAGGGTCAAGGAGCAAATCCACACCCTACTAATAACATACCCTCGCTAGCCACAATACAAGATACCAATAACCCCCAACCATAAGTACCGAAAGAACAGTTATTGCTAACATAAAAAATATTCCAACATATCTTAGATGCCATAGAATGGGGTTCCAAATACTCCAATAGAACATTCAATAACTCTAACCTACAACATCTACGTCTTTACCCCAATGCCAGGATACTTGAAAACTTGAAGATGCCAAATATTGAAAAGTTCATAAGAATGGGACCGCTGACAGGTCACCTCAAATTATTCGTCTGAACCATGCAAGACCTAGAGTCTTATGAAAAAGTTATGGCATAAATTTTTGGGTACACTTTATCATCACAACACCAGCGCGTTGCAAAAAATTTGCAAGTATTCAACACCGTTGTAAATGTCATTTGCAAGTGTTTATTGGGAACACATGTCCGTTTCGAATAACCTTTAGCAAAAAATTTGCAAGTGTTTTAAGCACTTACAAAATTTTCATTTGCAAGTGTTCAGAACACTTGCAAATTTTAGAAAGCATTTTTAATTTACAACGGTTATAAATACTGGCAAATGAAAAAATATTTTTTTTTATAACTGTTTAAAACACTTACAAATAGTAATATGTGAAAAAAAATATTTCTTTTCTAAGTGTTATGAACCGTTGTATAAATTGAAATTTTAAAAAAAATAAATATTATCCACCACATACCACCAACCTCACATAGCAAACAAGAAATATGGATAAACATATAACAATAATATCCAAAAATATTCATACAATACTTCATGATATGTTCGACATAAACAAACGCTCATCAAGAAAGGAAGCAAGAACCAAAGGTATATAGTGCCTATTCTCCTGAACAATAAAATGTTGTATCACATTGGACTTTAAATATTCAAACAACCTTTTATTACATAATTCAAATTCCCCCTGTGCTTCATAGGCCGCCCTCAAAGCTTGCATGGCATTGAACACTTGCCTAAAAAATCCAAAAATCTGTACCGGTGTGTTCAAAGCCTGACTAGACTTCATCAGCTATACAAGGGCCTCCTGCCTTTCTGATGTTGCTATAGACATCACGCATATAACATGTAAATGTCAGTATCAGCTTCTTCCAATGTGATTAATATCATGGAAATTAGAAAAATTAATTGGGGGAATGTTAAAAATTACCTTATATATTAATGCTTGCCTTAAAGTATTTGGTAAATGCTATTCTGCTCTGAAATCCAAGCATTACAGAGAAAGATTATAATAATATTAATAACAATAACACCAATAATATTAATAATAACATTAAAATGGCATGTGATTCCCAATGATTTTGACGGCGAAAAAGAATGGTAATCAAGAGGTGCATCATATAGATAGTACATTGGATAGTGGAATGTAATCCCCAAGGAAAATATAATGCCAAAAGGAATGGTGATGTACAACATATAAATGGTACATTGGCAATCAGACATGTATAATTGAAAATTTACCTTATAACATGCGAAATAGCCATAGTAGCATCATCAACAGTTACACATAATCGCAAACAGGTTGACCATTACTTCTCATTATCACGAAATCCAACTAACCTTTATGACACTATCAAACAAAATTAGAAATTTAAAAAGAATATGAACAGGTTGATGTTAAGTGAATCATTATTATACAGACCAGAGAGCATTGCTGAAGACACCCAACCTTTTGAAAAGTAAAAAGGAGCAAAATTCTTGTAGTTCAGCCTTTTGCCTCTTATAGTTTGAAAGAATGGGGTACACACCATATCTAATATGATTATTGTGTACACTTCCAAGAGGTGAATGTAGAGAGGAGGGGGTGGGGTGGGGTGTCACGCCTTTTAGATCTATCATTTAATATAATGTTATTATGCATGAGAGGAAGAAAAGAAGAAGAAAATGTGATGTTTTTAGACATTTAACGAACTTAGCCATACCACCCAACTACTTGGAATTTCATTTCCTTTGGCCGGAGTCCAAAAAGTTGGTTTATTGAACTTAATAAAAAAATAGAGCCAGTTCCATCCGGATCAGCAGTTTAAGACAAATTCTTCTCATCTAATACATGAGCATGAGACTAACGCTTCATTTACATGGTTCACTATTTTTTAAAGACCAATCTAGATTTTTTTAGCAAAAATGAGAAGAAACCACCAAGTTTTAGCAACAGCCCCCGAGTCTAATTGAAAATAGGAATGTCTTGCAGAAAAAGAAGAAATTACAGGAAAAGAACTCATTTCCCCTCGGATAAGGTCATCAATTTTCAAACTCCCCTTAGGCACTAGAAATCGATATGTATATGGGGTGCCCTTTGTCAGATCCTCTTGTACTTCCTGTTCTGAGGCGCTTGCCCACTTTCCAGTGTATACTAGAGGCAGTTTCTTTAGCTTGGCAGTCACCTTCATTTTCTCTAATTCCTAAAAAAATTGATAAGCGTCTCTATTGGATCCAGCAACAGTAGTGAAATTCAATAGATAGAAGGCCTAAAAATTCCTAAAGAGGGAACAAATAAAAAGTAACACCAATGCCAAGGAGATTAAGCATAACGAACATAATCATAAAGATACCAGTTGTGAGCATGAGATAGGGATTGAAATTCAAGATGCAGTTATTAATGTATAGTGATATGAAATATATTACGCACAACTCTCATAAAATCAGATTCTTGGGCAAAATTGCAAGCATTTTCCTTAGATGAGAAGCATATTTTTCTTTCCTTCACTTGAAATGTATTGCTACTAATTCAACAAACAACAACGAATGGAAAACCAAACAAATATTACAAGGAAGAAAACTGAAAAATCTAGCTTCAATCTACACTTTTTTATAAGTTCTAGCTTGCATCTGCATGTGCTTGATTACCACCTAAGAAGTCACAATGACGATATCAAAAATATTCATAGATCTGTAGATAAATAATGTTATGGACCATGTATCTAATGGAATATTATATAAAAATATCCCAGTGGTAATATTTTATAAAGTCCAAGATATCACAGTTGTAAGCAGGCGAAGAACAAATCAAATGACAAAACTCCAATTGTAAGTAGTTGGACTAAAAATCTTTTATAACTGCGTCAATTGAAGCCCTTTGACCAGAAATTTTAGATATTGAAGCAATGACCAGAAATTTTCGCCTATTACAACTATTGATCTTGAATTTAAGAACAATGTTGTTCAACCCTTGGATCCCCATCACTGGTAATGCTATTTACTCTGGTAACTCATATAAATAAAGTTCACGAAGGGAAATGAGTTGTGGAAAGTCATCTGTTTCAAACTCCACATGCGGACAATATTCAATGATTGATGTTAGATACTGCAGCCCCTCCGACGGAGATTTTAGACTGTCACACCTATTGATATCTAATTCAATAAGAGTGTTGTTCGATCCTTGGATCCCTAATACTGGTAATGCTATCAACTCGGGTAAGTCTTCTAATTGAAGTTTACGAAGGGAAGTGAGGTATTGCATCATCCCCTCTGGAAGATATTTTAGATTGGGACACATTGAAATCCTTAATTCAGTAAGACAGTTGTTGCTCAACCCTCGAGCAAAACACGTCACAACTTCCCCTGGATAGTCGTATATCACAAACTCCTGTAAATTAGGAGGAAGATGCAAGAGATATTCTAACACGTCTTTGCTTTCTACTTCTTTATGCACCTCAACATACCCCCATCTAAGAGTTAACGATTCGAGGAATACTTTACCAATCAAGGTGGGATCTTCTTTACGAAAGTCTACGCGGCAATTCCTTAGTTAATTCATGTCTATTTTTTAAACGGGTGAAGAAATTGGGATCTTCCTTACTGAAGTCTACACGACGAGTGTAACCATGTCATTTTTTTTACATTACAACGCTCTCAAGTTTGTCAGTTGAAAATTAAGACTTTAGTTGCCATTCTTAAACAAAATGATAGCGAATTATGCAAAACATGAAGATTTCAGTTGCTTGAAGTTTCCTGCAACCATAATCAACCCTTTTTTTTGCGTGGACAAGACTTACGGATGAGTTAAAGTTTTCAATTAACTAGATCGAAAGAGAACAATATCAAGATTTTCCTTTCCAATATGACTATATCTTTGTAAAACGCGCATATAGTATTGTAAAAGCATCAACACATAGGCTCAAAACACCATGCCCTGACTTACTGAAATTCATAACACAATAGCAAAATTAGCAAGTTCACTGGCCATCACTAGTTTGCAACATAGTTACATACACCATGTGAAACCACATTCCATCTATTTATTAACCTTAGCTCTAAAGCCACCACCCATTTCACAAATCCGATCCCAAACATCTTAATGTTTGGTGGATAATTCCTAACACTCCCTCTCAGCTTGAGGGGGAGTGTTAAGGAACATAATTCAAATGACAAAACTCGTTCAACCGTGCCAATTATGGCTTCGTTATTATCCAAATGAGAGGACTGTTTCAAATCATTTTTAATTCTATAGGAACTTAGATATGACAAGTATCTTTGTCTATTGGTTAATGTATTTCTAGCAGTTGTACCCTCTTAGTTATATAAAGCTATAAATCTACGTCAGAAAATAATGTAGAGAGATTAAGTTCAATAGTATTCCAAGTGGGATACATAGATTTTCATTTGCAATGAAAATATTTCATCCAAGTCAGGGAAACTTAGGGAATGGTCAGAGAGTCCATTAGTATGAGTAGCGACAAAATATTCATAGATCCACGTATAAAATATCCCAGTTGGGATCTTCCTTACTAAAGTCTACGCTGCCAATTCGTGTTGCTCTTTTGTTTAAACAGAGTCATCATTTGCAGTAAAATTAGGATCAAACCTATGTTATAAGCTACTCTCTCCCCCTCAATAGTGCATTCGCATTTACCTCTATAGGATATTTTAGTGTCCCAAATCTCCAAATCTCGCTTCCCACTTTTTTTTTGAAGAGAAGTAAATAATAATAATGAAAAACATATATTACGATTGAAGCTCCTAATTGTCGTAAATGTTTTTTTTTTTCGAAAATTGCAGTCCTATCAGAATTGTAAGTGCAACCACATCCATTTACTCAAGAGCCTCGAGTCAATTATAAGCTTGAAGAAGATGACAAAAAATTATGGACTCACGTTTCCATCTGAAATAAGAACAGACTCTTTATCCCCTGAAGTCGATTGTAGCTATCCGGATACCCACTGATCATTTTGAAGCCGACACTAAACTTGAAGTTTCGAAAACAAAGTAGTTACAGTATAAGTGTTTGTTGACCAAATAAATTACTTTAGAACGAAAACATTGATACTAAATTATAAACATATTTGCTAAATCAATAGGGACTGAAAATTAATACAAAAGTTAATATCTTAATCCCTTAAATAACCTTATATTTTCGCAAAGTCTTTTCGCTATCATTGAAGGCGAAATCGACAACATCCTAAATTTGTTTACTATTAACAAGAGGGCTATCTCACATCAATTTAGGAATACATCAGTTCTTTCCTTTGCCTGTTATAAACAACAAAGACAACCTGGTGTTTTTCGTTAAAAGCATTTCGTCCCACATCAAAAGGAAGATAGGGCATCCTCCAATAAGGTAATTATAAATATATTCAACTTGTGACTAGTAACATGTAGGCTATGGTTGAGTTGGCCGCAATTTGGGATAGAGGGGAGATGGCAGAAATATTGAAATGGGAAAAGAGGTATTCACATTTATAAGAAACAAGAGGAGAGCATGTAAATTACCCAGTGAAATAATCGAACATGACATAAGCTAGAAAATTAGTACTAGTTACCGTGGGGGGTGGAAGTATCCGTGCATCAATGGAAGTAAGCTGAGGCCTCACTTGCATCCCAAATTCCTCTTTCACAATCTTATCATCGTTGTAATTATTATTGCGAACCATCTGCAAGAACCGATAATGTCCAGCGAAAGCACATTTAAAAAATTATGCAAAAAGAAAAACTGGATAACGAAATTAAGGACTTAATTTTTAGTAATTGAAACGCGTTATGATTCCAACAAATCGTGCCTGTATAATGCTAGCTTCTCTTTGATTAGGCCTTTGACATATTGCCCTTAGCAGGGCTATCACCTGCCTATCATTCAAATTTTTTGAATATCTTTGCCCTTCCATAATTTTGTAAAGCTGCAGGTACATATGAGTTCAGTGAAATTGCCAATATAAGCACTTCGAGAGTTGGAGAATATCGGAGTAGGATAAAGGAAAAACCTCCATTTGTAGGTAAAGCATTAAATGCGGGTAAGAAGGTATATTTAAGGGAAATATTGTATTTTTTCTAGCAATATTGAACGACTGATGTCTTTGCCCCTGTTTCATCAACAAACCTATTACAAAAAAGGAAAGACTGCATTCTGTGGAAGTTAACTAGTGTTTGTCATCAAAACATTTTGCCCTGCTAACCGCATCTTTACCTAAGACAAAACCCTTTGCGAGCATGTTGTTGACTACGTCTTCGGCCTTGCAGAAAGCAAATTTGGCTCCGCCTGGACTTATCTTTTCTGTTTACTGTGGAGATATTGGAAACTATTTAGCGCTCGTCTGGTAGGATGAAAACAAAGATACGCGGGTAAATCACAAGATAACCCTGAGCTAGCACACAGGTTGCTAATGTAGAGAATCATTTTTACACTAAAACACGACATGAATTGATATGGAATTAATGAATATCGATCTAGCATTAATGGATTAAGGTTACTAACCAGTTGACCAGTTAGACATGCTTAATTGAAAATGTGATACAAACTCGGCCATACACAAAACAAACATATTATATGTGTTATATACGAGGAAAAACGGTTTTGAACGCAACACAAAAATGATATGACATGAACTCAATATGATAAGACTCTTAAAAGGCTGGTGACAAGCAATTTTTTACACAATACATGTTGCAATGTCTGATTGCAAATACCTTCAAAAACTACTAATTTTTCCAAAGAAAATAAAAAAAAACTACTTGAACTAATTCCATTTGTCCCAACTTCCCCTCGATACGTCACCAATAAAGGTATTTGGCGACACATAAGGAGGTATTTGTGACCTTTTACTATTTTTTAGGACTAAAAAGTCATTTACAATACTAGATGGTATTTGCAACCAAGCTAATACTTCAAAAAGTTTCTTGATTTTCACTCTAAAAACAACGTAAAATGCTCCTAACAAGAGGTGGTGCTGAAGCAGCAGGTGGAAGTTGGTAATCTGAATCCAGAGCTATGGTGAGAGTCAAATCAACTATAGTTGCCCCCTGAAAAACATGAAGGTACTGAGTACTGACTATTGAATAAGAATCACGAATAAATTACCTTATATCTAGTATGTAATAAGTGGTATGAAAACTATCAAAAAGTAACTAAACTAAAAGATGCTAATGTTGCAATTTACAGGTGAAATTACCAAGACTCTTACTTTGCTCAATTAAAAATCATACACTTTACCAAACTTCGAACTCTTTTCACCAATATTAGTTTTGGGGTAAAAAAAAATAGAACAAGAGAACCAATTAACTGTCTGAGCGACACTTTAAATACCAGAAAACAAAGTCTATCATCTCATTGATGAAATATTTTTCCCATCAGCAATAATGTAACCCTATATTTAAACTAATAATATTAATATACGCCAAATGGGATAAATTAATTCATTGAAGGAGTTTCCATCAAACCACATTTAGATCTTGTATAATTTCTTGAGGGGCATCAGGTTGCCTATACTGCAAGAATTGCTGAAGATGATTGAGATCACCTTTAGCAGTAAATTTGATGGAGACTTTAAATTCGCGCTCTCGTTTCCTGCATTTAGAGAAAAATACATTATTGCATAAACCTCTTTAATATATAACTGTAATCTTCAAGCAACTGGGAGTATTCCTACAACATAAGATCCCTTTATGAACTTTTATACTGATTAACTACATAGCTTCACCAAACCATGTCACTCACCACCCATCCATTTTATATTATAAAATAACATGTATACATTTGAGATAATATTTTTTATTGTAATGTAACATATTGTGTCACACAATATATGATTCATGTCCATATAATTCAAACACCAACACCTAATTACAATCAAAATATTTATTGAAAAACAGCAATTGCTGAAGTAGGGAGAAGGAACTACCTTGCACCACCATCTTTATAAGGTAGTTTGACGACAAATTCTTTTGAAGGAAATGGTAATGGCCCTGCTGTGTGCACACTTCATTTTACTAGAACAATGTTGAGTAAACTTTTTTATTTCGTAACCCTTTTAGCTTTTTCCACTTAAAAACTAGTAAACACTATAAATTTTAACAATTTGGGATTTAAATCCCTAACAAAACAAGATATAAATGGAGTCGATTCTTGGTTCGTAAAAAGAAAAGAAAAGAAAAATTTATTATCACACTAATCATTTAGTATTTGAATCCCTATCAGAATAAGACATACAAATTAACAGTTTCCTTCTCATTTTGCAGTACGAAGGAGAGAGGGAACACGAATACGCAGTAAAATTGAAATCGAAAAAATCAAATCGAAAGATAAAATCAAACATGAATACACAGTAATGTAAAGATCAAATCGAAAAGATCAAACGAATACACGAACACAAATTAACAACCTAATATATTAACAAACTAATACATGAACACGAATACAAATTAACAACCCAATACAAATTACCTCAGAGTTGACTTTGCACCTAGCAAGAAACGCAGCCTGATTTCGCAAACCTAAACGCAGTCTGATTTCATAAACCTAAACGCACCTAGTTATGATTTCCCATTGAAAAAGATCAAATTGAAATATTGCATGAAGGTTTGAAGGCACGAAAGTTTGGAGGGACGAATGTGTGATTGGAACCCTTTTAGGTTTCGAGGGACGGGAATTCGCAATGGTGGGAAGGTTTTGGAGGGGAAATTTAGTGAGGAAATTTTGACACATTTTTTTACTATGTAACCCTTTTAGGTTATTTCACTTACCAATTAACTAATTATCACAAGATTTACAACGGTTTTGAACACTTACAAATTTTGTAAGTGTTTAAAACCGTTGTAAATTTTGTAAGTGTTATAAACACTCACAAATTAAATAATCTATTAGTTGCAAAATAGCGAACATGGTGTAGTACAGGAGGAGTGCTCATGTGTTTTTCATCCATTGATGATGGGAGGACCACCAGTTGGAGTGATATATGTCGGGAGCTTATAAAGCAAAACAAGTACAATGATGAGTTAAAGATTTCACATAAAGACCTTAAAATGAGAAAGTAATAGGATAATAAGAAATTGGGAGATTTATATCCCGTCAGAAAATAAGTCTGCTCAGATGGTGAATTGACCCTCTGAGGAAGAACAAGTAGCTATTATGAAGAAAACCTTGATTGAACCATACCGGTACCAGTTGAAGACACAATACCTACCCCACTTCAAATCCTTAATGGATGAGAGAGCACAATTATAAGAAGATATCATGAATCGACCACCCACGATAAGATCGACAGTTATAGGAATGTTCCTCCATTCACAAATAGGAGGACTGACAAGCCAGGCACGACCACTGTCAATGTTATTCAAACCCTAACCCAAGAACCTATGCATGCACCTTGGATACTGAGAGGTTCCAGTGCCCAATTCCCATGTACTCGCCTATAGGTAAATTCTAATAATGTCTCAATAAAAAAGGTTTTCTCAAGCACCGAAACCCCAAACCCTTGCCTAATCCCTTATCGAAAGTCTTCAGGAATGATCTCTACTATGAATTCCACCAAATGATGGGACATAATCTAGAGGCCTGTCAAGTTGTGAATTTCACCATCCCATACTTAATTGATCATGAGAAAATCACGGCTCCAACTAAGTCAAGGCCCAAGATTAACAGTGACCCTTTACCTAACCATGGCACAATGGTAAACGCTTTTACTATAGAAGATGAGTATGTGGAGTCATACCTCTTAATTGATCCAATCAACCCAGTAAAATAAGTAAAATAACCAATCCCAGGGAGCCTTATTAACCAACACTTGGATCATGTGGTGCCAACAAAAATTCATATGGATACTATTGTTCGAACACTGGGGGCTTTAAAGTCCACAGGATGAGATCCTCGAGAGTTGTGCCTGTATTAACTGATATACTCAGTATTTTGAGAGAACTTTGATCTTTTTCTATTAGACACAATTCAAAAAGATTAGAACCTTCATGATCATTGGGAGGTAGTTTATGATGAATCATAGAAAGCTACAGGATATATTAGAGAACTAGAGAATTGATAAATCATCCTGATCGGTTGGGGTGAGGAATTTGAAATCAAAGATAATCAGGATTCATGGCTATTGTTATCTTCAGACAATTCATCAGTCGAGATATCTAACAAATAAGACCCACTATTTCACTTCTATAATCTTCTTGTTTGACTATATCTCCACTCCGAATAATTCTGCAAGGACCTTATCCTAAGACCCATTCATTTTAGGGAGAGAAAAGGGTATAAAGGAAAAGCAATAATTGATGAGGATATAATAGAAGAGGTCGAGGAAACCCGAGTCCTAAAACAACTAAAGAAGACGCAAGCTAACATCTCTGCCCCCAAGATTTCATCCTCAAATAATTTTCTTAAAAATTTATACTGATCTCTGTTAGCCCAGAAGAGTTATAAAGACTGTTGATAACCTAAACTTCATAAAAAATTATTTCCTTTGCCAACACTGAACTACCCAAAACTGGGCCGTGTGTCACAACATGGCCCTGAATATTATTGTGAAAATCTAAGGACAAAGAATCCCCATGGTACTTATGGATAAAGTCTTCACTCTAAATGTATCTTCACTACGAATTTCTAAATGTATCGGAATCAAACATGAAGATCTCCACTATAATTTGTAAAAGTCGGTCTACACGGATTATAATAAAAATATAATTAACATACGAAATACCTGTAGGTGTCGATTTATTATCATCAGCCCAGAAACATCGCAACACTCCCTATGACACGCAGTCGATCAGCCCAGTACCTTTCAAGGCACCAAGTGTAGGAGAGCAAACTACCAACAAATATGTCCTGGGTTCCACAAAACAATTCACACAAAAGTAATTGGGATTTGTGAATTGTAAAACAAAAGCTTTGAAACCTAAGTTGTTGGAGAAGAAAACAAACACTCAAAAAATGTATTATGTTAAAAATAATGTTTCTCCACATCAAAAACCAATAGTCTCACACCCAATATATAGCAAAATTGAGGCGGTGACGTGTCAGCCTAAAACTCTTATTATTTGAACGACATATGATGTCGTTTGAACAAAACAACATCTTGTTCGAACGAGATACGCTGTCATTTGAACAATTGAGACGGTGATCCCAAAAATCTTCGAACTTCGATAAAAGTTGGAAACCTCAAAAAGTAAAACTATATACGGGATCAGAAAACTTTTTACAAACAATCTTTCATAAGACAATATTTTTATAAAAACCATTTATAAAAAAATCATAAAATATCGCAATATTTTTAATATGAAATGTAAGTGGAACTTAAACATAATTTTACCAAAATCTTCTTGTTGGGCATGAATGTTGAAGTCACTTGAAATTCGAATCCGTCTTTTATACATGTTAGCTTCCTCAATTCTTCGACGACTTGTAGAGGTATATGACATAATTAATTGTGACGAACAATGACCTTACAAATCTCCCCTTATGTCTATGTCGGTACAAAATAAAAATTACCTGAATTATCAACTTAAAATGACCTATACAAATCTACCCTCCCAAAACTAAAAGTGTAAAGATAAAATGACAAGTCTTCAAACTTTGCTTCAACAATCAACTTTTCAAAACTTTAAGCTTTTCAATCCAAAAATCTTCAATTGTACCTACAAACATGAGACAAAGAAAATACCTTGTGACGTATCGAGTTTGAAATGATTTGAGCATAAACATAAAAGCATAATCAATTCTCCCCCATACATAAACTCCCCCATAAAATCATAATTCGTTCTCCCCCTTTTTATTTGTCCAAAAGAGACAAGAAAATGAATAAATCACATAAATAAAATCAGCATGTCACGGTAGACCAAGACAAACAAACTATTTTTGATTTTTCACATTTTTCACATAAAAAAGCAAAAATGATGTTACAAAAAAATCACAGACCATGAATTTTACCTAAGACAACCAAATCGTGGAAACGAAATGAATGGGTGTCAATAAATTCGACAGGAAAATAGACTCAATCATGACATGTGTGCACGATGCATAAGTGTACTCCTAAAGAATGAACATCAAGATAATCCTTAGGGGTAAAAATTGTCAAATTTAGATGACATCAGCTTAATCATATCAATAAATCAAAGTATAAATGATTTCCACACCAATAGCATCCAAAACTATGTAATGCTTTCCATGACTTTCAAGGATATGCAAACCGTTTTATATTCCATCCAAACTCCCTCATTAAAAGATAATGCTTTTTATTTTCTTATGAGGTGATGAAACAAAGACCTATTGGCCCATTTTTGGCATAATTTTCTTTTATTGCCTTTCAATTTTTTTTGGCTCTTTAAACCTCATTGGACCCCGGATAATTTTTAATTCCTCACTTTTGTAGGTCCATTTAAACGGTGGCTTTATCGCAAAGAAAAAAGTGAAATACTTTTCGTAGCCCTTTTTCATTTTTCAAAATAAATCACTGAATCTCACAAACGGTTTATAGCATGCACTATTTTCTTGTCAAGTTTTATCACATTTGGTACGTTGTATAGACAGAATTGAGATGAAAACACTCAACCAACATGTGATAGACAAGCACAAAAGTCAAACAAATCCGTGCATGTGTGCAATAAAGGACAAATGAGTCAATCATGTAGGTAGCAACACTATATATCATCTCAAAGACTCCAAACATTATAAAGCACATGAAGGACACAACATATTATCTTAAAACACTATCAAATAGTCACATGGATATGTAATAATGTTATGACTCGGTCATCCTAAGTGTGCATTCATAAACGGTGCAAAACAAAATACAAAACTCATTTTGATTTTTTCAAAAATTTATCAAAATAAAATATTTTTGTATTTTTCAAATTTGATCCCCATAAAAATATATGAATGGGCATACAAAAAGTATACATGTCATAACACTAGCAAACATATATCATGAAGCATAACTAGTGTATGACAAACAAGCAAACACAATCATCTATATGATATGGCAAGAGAAGAATCATGTGCTAGCAATCGAGAATCAACTAGTCTCATATCTAGTGCCACTAAAAGTGATTTTCTAACCCAAATGGATGTGCAACGACGCATGGGAGTTACGGTAAGTAAGGGAACACTAGACTTAAAATTCTGAGGACCTTTTCGAAGATCAAAACAAAAATGCCTAAGGTGCAATTTCCTACTACAATGTGAACACGTGCAAACGGGTGGAACGACACCTATGGGTGGACCTTTTCTAATGCCCTTAGTAATGGTTGACCCTCTAAAACAAACTATGGTTTTGCATTTAACACGCGAAGCATGAGAATAAGATGATCCATTACCATCACTACATAAACTACTCGAGTCTTTCAAATCATTTTTCAACTTCAAAATTTTAGACTCAAGTAAAGAATTAGACTCTTCCAATTTGAGTTACTCCTTTTTCAAATTATTAATCAAACCTAAAAGGTTATCTCGCTTATGTAATGCCCCGTATTTTTTATGACTTTTAATTTTGGGGATTTATTAAATTTAATTAGAGATATTAATTTAATATTAATTCGAAAAATCATTTAAATACTTACTAGCGTGATGAGAGTTAGTAATTATTGGAATTGTATTGTAAATTACTTTATGGGTAAAGTAAGATGTGTAATTGTATTTAGTAAAATTATCATGAGAATCTAATTTGATAATTTTAGAAATTTATCGGGGCACGCTTGTGTCGTGTCGGGATTAAATTCGAACTATTAAAAGTGAAAAAATTATAAGTAATCCATATGGTCATTTTGAGTGCGCCAATGTGTCCGGAAGGGTCAAGATAGTCAAAATAATGTACCCGGGGGTTTAGTTTGGGTCTCGGGGCGTTTCTAGGCCAAATTAACACTCCGGGAGGGCGTTTTGGACATTTTATACTTTTGGGCATGAAAACACACGAAATTCCAAAGAGTATATCAGATAATAGGAGTTGTCTTCTAGGGTTAGAACAACCAAAAACCTAAGACGACCATTGGAAGGGAAGAGGAGAAGCTCTCCAAGGAGTTCAAGGCCAAGAACTCCACCGTTTGCATCGCCGTCGCCGCCAAACTTTAGATTGCGCAACGAGGATCGCAACCACACAAATCTTGTCCACTAATCTGAACCAAGAATTCCCAGGAAAGTATCTATCTTTCTCTAATTCAATTAATGCTTCAATAATGTTAGTCTAGGGTTGATTAATACTAGTTTTTATGAAAGAAAGAATGTATGGGAGACTCTAAATTGCATGTTGTAGAGGTAAACGACATATTCTGGAAATCAAATACACATGTAGAGGTTAAACCACGAAATTGCAGTAAATTAAGAGTATGAAATCTGGAAAAAGAATCAAAAGAAACTAAACAAAGAAAATATTAGGGTTCTTGATATTTTTATGGATTGTGCCCATTTTAATTCGTTATACATGATGAAAATTCGCATGCCTTATGTAGAATACCACTTATTTGAGGATATAACACTTGTAGTATAAATTGTTGAGAGTTTGGAAGTCAAATATACTGGTTTGGATGATTTTAGAAGAAGAAACCCGTAACTGGAAATTTTGTAGTTTCGCCATACCTTCTTGATCGATAGATCGACCCAGGAGCATCGATCGATCGACGCATCGATCGATCGAGCACCTGCCATCGATCTATCGAACCCTCCTAAAAACTCAAATTCCTTTTTTAAATAGGTGATTCCAACTTAAATAAATAGAAATTCTTGGATATTATTTTTAGAATATTTTGGGAGATAAATAAGACCAGTAGGACTTTATAAAATTGAAACCCATAATGTAAGACGAGATTAATATTTAAGGGAGGTGTTGTACACTTAAGGAACAATGGGGACGTGTGTTTAATGGGTGAGACTCATAAGGAAATTACGTTGTAATATAAATGAGTACCTACTGAAATTACACTTAGGGAGATAAGAATTCACGAGTGTTACGTAGTAAGTTGGAATAATCCCATAAATAAGAATAAAAGAGACAAACCATTATACGAGATAATCTAGTAATGTGCAATGAGAATAAATATCATAAGTATGGGTCATGGGTGTACCTTAGAAATTGAGAATAGTAGTATACATATATGACTGTGATTGTGCATATACTATATACGTGTAAAAATCATGCCCGCGCTACTTGCTATCATTGAGGTTACCGCACTAGGACAATCTTATCTCGATGGGACCTTTATGGGGGATATTGACTTGTACCCTAGAATATAGGAATCCTTGGTACAGGCTATCGGATCGATAGTCAGACGGTCCTAAGAGACGTGAGGGTATGTGCTGACCTCTTAGTGACTTGGAACTATGCTTTGCCTCAATTTGTATGTGTTTTGTGTTAATACAGTTCGAGAGTGATTCCAAACTAGTATTTCCATTAGTACGAGTGATACGGGGACTTGATAGCAGAGTATGCCAACATCATAAATTGTATGTGGGGTGCCGATAGTATATATATATATATATATATATATATATTAAATGGGTGATTAATGTATATCTATTAGAACTTGAAATTTAGACACTATCTACTGTGACTAAAGGTAGGCAAGTAATGAATAATTATTTCAACTTCGATGTAAGTGTTTGAAAAGTTTGAGGCAATACTGACAAACTTTATAATTAAATGAGGCTTATGTGAGAACCTTGCTCTTAAATAAAATTAACTTGCTTAACACTAGAAATTGTCGACATGAAATCTTGTGAGTAACTTAAGATAAGCTAAACTGTTGGGAGTAGTAGTGTGGTAGGTGTGCACATTAGAAGAGAGGTGAGAATTTCTCAAGAGAGTGCCGCACTAATATGATTGTTGCATTAGCCGGTAAGCATTTTAAATACTTGCTAAACTAATTTTAAACTGTTTTACAATCGGGCTCTGACCCGTTTTCTATTTTCTTTTCTCTCTTGTATATGTATGTATATATTACAGTTGCCCAGCCACAGGGGCGTCGTGTATAGGATCCTTTGGAAGGAACATGCTGCAGCTTAGGTGGGAGTTGCAGGCCTCTTGCTTAGACGACCTCATTATTGATTCCACTTCTAGTTTTATTTTATCCAGTTGGGCATGTGTCGCCATTTTTCCATTATTCAGTTAGTTTTATTAGAGACTGTGATTGTTTATTTTCAGTAGTTATACTTTGGGATTGTTACTGTCAGGATGTTTTCCTTCGAAGTTTTAAAGTTGGAATTATATAGTTGATTGCTTATATTACTTGGATTATTTTTTTCTAGTTGTTGTGCGATTTTTAAACTATGGATTATGAAAGGTTTTAAATATTGGTTTTAAATAAACTTTGGAAATTGATGTCTTAAAATGGTTTTGTCACTGAGCTTAATTATTTAGGGTATTTAATTGGAAAAGTTATTTTTGCGACAGTGATGCTAAGAATGAACCAACCGTTCACCTCGGTTATAATTTAATAAAGGACTCATCATCCTGTATTTAATTAGGCGGGGTGTCACAGGTGGTATCAGAGCATCAGGTTCTAGTGTCCTTTAGGATCTGTACGACTTATTTCGCTTTCAGCTAGCGTTCTTGCTATAGAGCCCTATTTTTAGGAGTGTTGTATTCTTGCTTTTACAATTACGTCTTCAACTATTTGAGATTTGATAATAACTGTAGACTAATAAAATTTCTTGACGTTTCAGATGCCTCCAATACGCGTACCCAAGGATAGGCGTGCCCAAGCCGAGCAGCCAGTAGCTCAGGCTCAGGGAACGATGAACTCCACAGAGGTAGCCGCTATCGTTGCTCAGGCGGTGAATGCCGCATTAGCGGTAGTGCAACAGGCTCCGCCCCAGGTTCAGGCAGTGGCGCCAGTACTGGCACAGCTTCCTTCTGCATGGGAGCGAGTTAGGGATGCCTTCCAGAAGGCGCATTCCCCAGAGTTTGCGGGTAGTTCGGATATCATTATAACTAGTCAATGGAAGAAAGATATCCAGAGGCATCTGCGCATGTACGAGTGCACGGACGTGTACAAACAGTTGTTGGCTTCCTTCAAGCTAGTGGGAGCCGCTTTGCATTGGTGGGAATCCACCACCACCTTGGAGGAGAGGGATATTATCACTATTTAGTCATTTTGGGAGAGGTTTGATAGAAAATACTTTCCATCCGCCATGCAGACTGAGATGAGGCGGAAGTTACTGAATTTAAAACAGGAGAATTCGACTGTTGCTGAGTACGAAGAGCAGTTCAAAAGACTTCTCACTATAGTGCCAGATGAGGCACCCACTGAGGGGAAGAAGATACTGTTGTTTGTGGACGGGTTGGCCTGGAGGATCCGTCAACACCTCATAGGCAATCTGTCACTAAGTACCTACACGGATGTACTCAATGCTGCTTTGTTACACTGCCAGGATCACCGCTTCCATCTGCAAGGAAGAAAGTGAGCAGGAGAGTCCAGCCAGAAGGGCAGGATAGGGGGTAGTGGTGCTAGTGGAGCATCGAAATCCCAAGGGCAGACTCGTCAGCATGAGCAGAGTTCCAATCAGGGGGACCTTGCCAAGCGATTCCGATCAAGTGACTCCAGGCAGGGAGTTGGGGGATTTAGGCAGGGCCAGTCTAATCAGCAGGGCCAACAAGGCCAATATCGTCAGCCACAGGGTCAGCAACAGGGCCATCAGGGTCAACAACATTTTCAGCAGGGACAGCAGAGCCAATGGCGGGGTGGTAACGGCCAGCAGGGCCGTAATCAGCAGCGACAAAGGGGAGGAAATTTTAGGGGCTGATGCTTCGGGTGTGGTAAAAATGGCTATAGGCGCCATGATTGTCTAGAGGGAGATAGGACCCCACAGTAGCAGGGTGCCCGTAATGAGCCACATAGACCACTTTTTCCAGCTTCCCTCCCAGCACCAGCTCAGGCACCAGCCCTACCAGCCATTCCAGCAGCTCCAGTGCAGCAGGGGCAGTTACAGTACGAACGTGTCTATAACGTCCACCAGGAAACAACTCCACAGGCGCCACCCGCGATTGAGGGTACGTTTCCTATCCATGGTACTATGGGTTGGGTTTTATTTGATACTGGGGCGACACACTATTTTATAGCTACTCACTTTGCAAAGGCCTTAGGGTTATTAGCCATAGCAGAGAGCACTGTGACATGCATAGACTCACCACTGGGAAATGGTTCGTTAATTTTCTTTATATGCCGGGGTGTGGGAGTAGATATTGGTAGCTTAATCTTACCAGCAGACATGTTAGTCTTAGATATGCATGAGCACGACATTATCATTAGCATGGATTGGCTCGCAGCATACAGAGCCATGATAGATTATTTTGGTGGGAGTATTATCTTTGCCATTCCGGGGCGGGAGATGTTTGTAGTGGTGATGCCTCGCCCAGAGGGAGGGTCTATTGCTCATTTGTTTTACATAGAGGAGGATACCTCTAAGGAGGTCGTGATTCCCTTAGACTCGATCCTAGTTGTTCGTGAGTATTCTGATGTATTTCAGGAGATACCAGGCCTACCCCCCAGTCGAGAGATAGAGCTTGTCATAGATTTGTTACCGAATGCTCGATCGATAGGACGTGCTCCATACCATATGGCTCCGGTGAAAATGCGAGAGTTATGAGATCAGATAGAGAAGCTGTAAGGCCAGGGCTTCATTCGTAGGAGTACCTCACCATGGGGCGCTCCAGTTTTGTTTGTAAAGAATAGAGATGGCTCACTTAGGCTATGTGTGGACTACCGAGAGATGAACAAGGTCACGGTACGGAGCAAATATTCGTTGCCTCGAATCGATGATCTATTCGACCAGCTGAGGGGAGCAACTTTATTTTTGAAGATAGATTTGAGGTTAGGATACCATCAGCTACGTATTAGGGAGTAGGATGTTTTGAAAACTTCTTTCTTGACGAGATATGGATCCTATGAGTTCAGAGTGATGCCATTTGGACTCACAAATGCTCCAGCCATATTCATGGACTTGATGAACCGGGTGTTCAGAGAGTTCTTAGATCAGTTTGTCATCGTCTTCATAGACGACATCTTGATATATTCACATACAGAGGAAGAGCATGATGAGCACTTGAGGCAGGTTCTTCAGACTCTACTAGAGCATCAGCTGTATGCTAAGTACGAGAAGTGCAGATTCTGGTTACGGGAAGTGCAATTCTTGGGACATATTGTTTCTGAATTGGGGATAGCGGTTGAACCGAGTAAAGTGTCAGCAGTGAGGGAGTGGGGACAGCCCACGACACCGACGGAAGTGTGTAGTTTCTTGGGGTTAGTCGGGTACTACAGGAGATTCATTCGAGGGTTCTCCAAGATAGCGGGTCCATTGATGAACCTGACTCGCAAGGGGGTACCATATGTTTTGGACGATACTTGTCAATTGGCTTTCGATGAGCTGAAAGACAAGCTGACTTCGGCACCAGTACTTGCTTTACCCAAGTCGGGCGTGGAGTATCTGATTTACACCGACGCCTCCTTACGGGGACTCAGGGGAGTACTTCAGCAAAAGAGAAGGCTATAGCTTTTGCCTCCCACAAGCTTAAGCCGCACGAGAGGAATTACCCCACTCACGACCTAGAGTTAGCAGCGGTCATTTTTGCTTTGAGGATATAGAGACACTATTTATTGGGGAAAAATTATGTTTGTTCACAGACCACAAGTTACTACAGTATCTTTTCACTCAACGAGAGCTGAATATGTGTCAGCGCAGGTGGTTAGAGTTTGTGAAGGACTATCAGTTCGACATACAGTACCATTCGGGGAATGCCAACGTGGTTGCTGATGCGTTGAGCCGTAGATCGGTAGACGATGTAGCAGACGTCTGGAAAGTAAAGTGGAAAGAGTTGGGTCATCAGGATGCGGTAGCCCGTTCCTTCATATCGAACATGATGGTGACACCCGATATTGTTACGGGGGTAATACAGGCACAGACAGCAGACTCATTTTGCCAGGAGCAAATTGTACGACTTTTAGCCGAGGGTGGTGAGTCCTATTCAATTAGTTCTGATGGAGGTTTAAGGTTTAATGGGAGATTGGTGGTCCCAGAAGGGGCAGACCTACGTCATGCAATGATGACCCAGTCTCACGGGTCTCGATTTGCGGTACATCCTAGGGGAGATAAGATGTACCAGGATATGAGGCGGCAATACTGTTGGAGTGGTATGAAAAAGGACATTGCTGAGTTCGTGTCCAAGTGTTCTACTTACCAAATGGTAAAGTTGGACCACCAGAAATATTCGGGGTTACTTCAGCCGTTGGAAATACCCATGTGGAAGTGGGAGAGTATTTCCATGGATTTTATTACTGGGTTGCCGACATCACACCGTGGCCACGACTCCATCTGGGTAATTATGGGCCGTTTGACCAAGGTGGCTTATTTTCTGCCAGTACGGAAAGACTATACCACGGGACAGTACGCTCAGTTGTTCATTGCTGAGATTGTTAGACTACATGGGGTGCCCCTGGATATTGTGTCAGATAGGGACAAGATTTTCGTATCACGTTTCTGGGAGATTTTTCAAGAAGCCATGTGTTGATACCAAATTTAGTCTACTGACATGGATCAATAAAGTGAAGACACGTGGCAGTCTACGTGGCAACAACAAACACTTCCGAGGAACTCACACGCTTCGAGGAACCATACTACAACGAGGAACTCATACGCTCCGAGGAACGAGAACTCTCCGAGGAACTCTTGAGCACCGAGAAGCTTAGGCGGTCCGAGCTGCACCTCGAACAAAGCATTAATAGCGGGATAACCAACAGTTTGACTATTCATTAAATGCTTATCATTCAGACGCACACGCTTAAGGAACATTGAATGTATCACCCTTTCATATGTACATCATTTAATGCATTACCCTTTCACATTACAGCCTCAGGGCTATAAATACATTGTACAATCCTCATTGAGGGGGATCCAGACCGGAATTTCTTGAGATAATTTATAATCGAGTATTCCCATACAAACATCAATACCAAAACAGTGGACGTAGGCCATTCTTATAAGGCTGAACCACTTTAAAAATTCTTTGTCTCATTTATTTATCTGTGATTGAATAACTAGATTGATTTAATTTTTTACATCAACAGATTGGCGTCGTCTGTGGGAACGACTGGTAATATCGTTTTCCATAAAAAACAATCCATTACGAATGGATGACATTCCGGAATCCAGCAATCGAAACGCTAGAACCCCTCCAAATCCATATGCTCCGCCAAATATTCCAGATCTGGCTAGAATAATGACAAATCTGGCTCAGGGTCAGACCATCATGCAAGAAACAATGCGACAACTCATCCAAACCCTTCATGGTGGTGCACCAACCCATTCAGTACTGCGGAGTATTCAAAGAAACACCCGTGCACCATCCTCAGGTACTAGGCGTACCAATTCATATCGCAATGAGGAATCTGAAGATTTTTCTTATCAACCTGGACGAACTTCGTCAGTGCGAGCCACAGATACAGAACAACGTATCACTCTTTCTCCAGAAAGAGTTAGTGCGTTAGAGAGATTAAGCAGGGTATCACCTTTTGATCGATTAGGATTTAGAAGGAGTAGAAGTCCTCCTAAAGTCATATCGAGGAGTTTTCAACGACCATCAGATTTAAGGGAATGATCTTCCCAGTCGCGACCAGCTGCTCGTCAAGATAGATCTCATGAGAAACTAGCTTCTCATCAAGATAGATCTCAGGAAGCCACATCCACGCGATCAGTTGCTCGAACCAACAGGCCCGAGGAAGGAAATGATGCATGGAAAGGCTCTATTCAAAGGCTGGAGGATAGATTAGGGGAAATGGCTAAAGCTAAGAACACCCTACAACGAACCTTTGTTCGAGGAACACCTTTTGTCCAGGCCATTGTAGATTTTCCAACACCATCAAAATTCAAAGCACCTGTTGTGACCCCCAAATATGATGAAAAGACTGACCATGTCTTTCATATAGAATAATACCAGGCTGCAGCCGACATCTACGCTGTTCCAGATGAGATAAGATGCAGAGCATTCTCGGGAACTCTTACCGGATCTGCTCAAATATGGTATAATAATCTTCCTCGGGGTAAGATTTCAACCTTTCTTCAACTCGCCGAGTTATTCATTGGGAATTTCTATTTTGGGGCAAAGCCAGTTAAACGAGTAGCACATTTGTTAAGTGTTAGACAAAAAGCTGGTGAGAGTACCAGAGATTATATAACTCGTTTTAATAACGAGAAACTGGAAGTCATTGATTATGAGGAGAAGACAACTATTACCGCTTTGATGAGTGGACTACTGCCTAACAAGTTATACTACACTTTGGCCAAAGATCCACCTAGAACCATGTCAGACCTGATGGGAAAAGCGTCCAAAATTATGAATGCCGAGGAGGCTATGACTGCGAAGAAGAACATGGATGCTAAAGAAACCAAGGTGGAAGGTGATAAAGCTAAGAAGAAAGAGCATAAGAACAATGGTAATGACAAACATTCAAAAAACAGGTCGGTATGGGACGTGATGAAGAAATATGATAATTATCCTCCTTTAAAGAAGGATATCAACCATGTTCTAGAGGAAATCAAGAACAACGAGGAACTAAACTGGCCAGAGAAAATGAAGGCAGACCCTAACAAGAGGAATAAGGCGAAGTACTGCGAGTTCCATAAAGATCATGGCCATATGACCAAGAATTGCATAGCTCTTCAAAATGAAATTGAAACACTCATTCGACGAGGAAAGCTGTCAAAGTATGTTAATCGGGGAAACGAAAGAAGAAACAACGACCGAGCAAGAGAGAGATCTAGATATCCTCGTCGAGGAGAGGAGAACAAGAAAAGAAACCATGAAGTTGATCCAGAAGACGACCCCGATCTTCCCAAGAGACCAAGGCAGCCAGAACGAGAGGTATTTTCAATACGCTTTGGATCATTTGACTGTAATGTTATAACAAGTGGAGATGCAGGAGGAGGAGATCTTACTGCAGAGAGAAAAGCTTACCTCGGTGAGGCTCAAGCTTGCTCGTACATTCAGAGAATAAATCTAGCTGAAGAGGATCGCCCGAGAAAGGTGAATAAAGAGAAATTGGTCATTGGTTTCTCAAAGAATGACCTTGCATGTGTTCTTTATCCTCATGATGAACCACTGGTGATCAAGATGATAATGAAGGAGGTTATAATTTCAAGAGTACTGGTAGACAATGGTAGCTCGGCAGACATCATGTTCTACTCGTGCTTCGATAGTTTAAATCTAAAGCTATCTCAACTGGAGCCTTATCAAAGACCCCTCATCGGTTTTGCTGGCGAGAAAGTATTTCCACTTGGGACGATCAAGTTGGATATATTCATTGGTACGTGGCCTGCTTGTCGAACAGAAAGAATACGTTTCTTCGTGATGGATAAGAATGTTCAATCATCATACAATATCATCATGGGAAGAGTAGGATTGAAGAAGTTCGAGGCTGTACCATCTACAGTACATCAGTGCCTAAAATTTCCAACAAATTTTGGAGTAGGAGTTGTGAAAGGCGATCAGAAAGTAGCTCGAGAATGTTATTATTCATCCGCCGAGCAAGAAGAACTGGAAGAATCAAGGAAAAAGACTACTACCTATCAAGTGGATGAAGGTGCAAAAATCGAAACATTGGATCCTAGAGATGAGTCACAACTCGTGAAGGATCAAGTGATGGAAGCTACTGAAAATATCATTCTGGACGACGAGCACCCTGAAGGTACTACTCAAGTAGGTTCGTCGTTGGAAACCTCATTGAAACAGGAATTGATAACTTTCCTTAGAAGCAGAAAACAAACTTTTGCATAGATTCATGAAGATATGCCGGGGATAGACCCAAATTTCTTATGTCACGAGCTCAATGTGAATAAGGAGATCAAGCCAATGAAGCAGAGAAGAAGAGTATTCAGTCCCGAGAAGAATCAAGATATACAAGAGGAAGTCGAGAAGCTCCAAAAGGCTTGTTTTATTGAAGATGTTAAATATCTAGACTGGTTAGCCAATGTGGTGATGGTAAAGAAGAAGAACAACAAATGGAGGATGTGTGTAGACTTCACCGACCTCAACAAAGCATGCCCAAAGGATCACTTTCCATTGCCCCAAATTAATCAGCTGGTGGATGCTACCTCGGGACACGAGTTGCTGAGCTTCATGGATGCTTATTCTGGTTACAATCAGATTAAAATAAAACCTGAAGGCAGGGAAAGTACTTCTTTCATTACCCCTAGGGGAACTTATTGTTATAATGTTATTCCTTTTGGTTTGAAAAATGCAGGTGCGACATATCAGCGGCTGATGAACAAGGTTTTTGCTGAACAAATCAGTTGCAATATGGAAGTCTATGTTGACGATATGCTGACAAAAAGCAAGAAAGCTGTCGATCATCTAGTTGACTTAAGTCAGACTTTTGATCAACTGGATAAATATCAAATGAAGTTGAACCCGACGAAGTGCATATTTGGAGTACGAGAAGGCATGTTTCTCGGGTACATTGTCAATCAACGAGGCATTTAGGCAAATCCTGAAAAGATCAAAGCTCTATTAGGGCTGCGATCTCCAACGACGAAGAAGGAAGTACAGAGTCTCACAGGACGAGTAGCAGCACTCAACAGATTTGTGTCACGAGCAACTGATAGATGTCTCCCATTCTTCAAGACACTCCGAAAGAGTTTTGAGTGGAATAATGAATGTGAGAAGGCTTTTTAAGACTTGAAGAAATACTTGGGAGCACCTCCGCTATTATCCAGGCTAGTGATGAGAGAAAAATTGTACTTGTATCTAGCAGTGTCGGAGAATGCAGTTAGCTCGGCGTTGATCAGAGTAGAGAATGGAGTGCATAAGCTAATTTATTATACGAGTGAGGCCTTCCGAGGAGCAGAGATCAGATATCCAAAGCTGGAAAAGTTAGCACTGGCGTTGATTGAAGCGAGTAGAAGAATGAGGCCATACTTCCAGGCTCATACCATAGTCGTATATACTGATATGCCATTGAGGCAAGCCCTTCATAAACTAAAAAAATTAGGGAGATTGATGTACTGGGTAATAGAGCTCGGTGAATATGATATAGTCTATGAACCCAGATCATCACTAAAAGGGCAAGCTGTAGCAGATTTTATAGCAGAGTTCACCTATCCTGATACCCCCGAGGAGCAAAAGTTGATCGCCGATCAACCTGTGGATGTTACAGGATCAACAAACACAAGGTTAGACCAACTCCGGTTGGTAAAAGGGAAAGTGGATGTTACAAGATCATCAAATTCAAGCTCAGAATAATTTCGATTGGTAAAAGAGCAAGGAGAGATGATCGACGAAGATCAAGAAATATCCGGGGAGGATGAAAGGAAGCAACAAATATTTCACCGAGGAACTCTGACTGATCAGAAATTTGAAGACGAGTTACTTATATGGAGGCTATATGTAGATGGCTCATCTTGCACTACAGGATGTGGCGCAGGGATAGTTTTGAGAACTCCGGATGAGGTCGATATGGAATACGCCTTGCGTTTCCAATTCAAAGCTTCCAACAATGAGGCTGAGTATGAGGCCATAATTGCAGGACTTAGTTTGGCAAAAATTATGGAGGCGCAGCATGTTATGGTCTTCAGTGATACTCAATTGATCGTAAATCAAATGTTGGGAGTATATGCAGTTAGAGGAGAATTAATGATCAGATATCATCCAAAGGAAAAGGAGCTGGTGTCAGAATTTGCCGCTGTTCAGCTGGTCAGAATACCAAGAATGGAGAATGCGAGAGCAGACGCCCTAGCTCGACTAGCATCAGCTACTCGCACCGAGCTACGACGAACAATCCCAATTGAAGTTTTGGCTGGTCGGAGTATAGATGAAGATCTAACGATGAACTTTATTACCCTTGATTTAGGACCATCTTGGATTGATCCCATCAGGGGATATATTGAAGAGGAAGAATTACCAATTGACAAGCTCTCAGCCAAGAAATTGAAGTTTAAAGCTGCTCGGTATGTATTAACTAACGGTATTCTGTATAGACGAGGAATTATGGCAGGTTTACAGAGATGTGTGCATCCCTCCGAAGTGAAAGATTTGATTGAAGAGATCCATGAAGGGTCCTGTGGAGCACATGTAGCAGGTCGGACGCTTTTACAAAGGGTGATGACGCAGGGATACTACTGGCCGACGATGAGGGCTGATTGTATATCCTATGCAAAGAAGTGTGACAAGTGCCAATATTTTTCCTCCATCCGAAGAGCTCCACAAGCATTGTTGACACCCATAACTTCCCCTTGACCATTTTCTATGTGGGGAATTGATTTGGTTGGGCCACTGCCAACGACCCGAGGATGGTTCAAATACCTCGTCGTCGCAGTTGATTATTTTACTGAGTGGGTAGAAGCTGAGCCACTTATTGATATGACGTACGAGAAGGTGTACCAATTTGTTTGGAAGAACATCATTTGTCGATATGGTCTTCCTCATGCTTTCATCACAGACCATGGAACACAATTTGATAACGAGGAGTTCGCTGCCTATTGTCATCAATAAAATATTTTGAAGATCCACTCAGCACCAGGCCATCCTCAAAGCAATGGAAAAACTGAAGTGACAAACAGAACGTTGCTGAATGGTTTGAAAAAAAGATTGGATGATGCGAAAGTAAACTGGATCAACGAGCTACAATCAGTACTTTGGGCTTACCGAACTACTCCCCGAGTAGCGACAGGAGAATCACCATATATGCTGCCATTTGGAAGTGAAGCTGTAATACCTGCCGAGTTGGGCCTCCCAACACACAGGGTTCTGAATTTCAATTCCACTGTCAGCGACTTAATGAGAAGACTGGATTTAGACATGCTCGAGGAAGTTAGAGAAGAAGCAACCATTAGAAATGCTGCTTACCAGCAGCGAACAACTTTGTTCTACAACAAAAGGGTGAAGAAGTGCGACCTGAAAGAAGGAGATTATGTGCTGAAGAAGGTCATTCAAAAGCACAATAAGCTAGAGGAAAACTAGCATGGATCATACCGAGTTACAGAAGTTGTTCGACTAGGAACTTATCGAATAGCAACTTTAGAAGGCGAGGAGTTTAAGAATGCATGGAACGCAGAGCACCTGCGCAAATATTATCAGTGATGAATAAAATGAAGATATTCTGCCGAATTCTTTCTTTTTATTGAAAGTTTTTCGGGGAATACCAGTGTTACACACTACTCGGCAAAGCTTAGGCTACTCGGCAAGCTCAGGCTACTCAAATTTTTTCTCGAAAATGCCAACTAAGGTTAGTCGAGAAACCAATATTCCTCCGGGAAGTAAAGCTACCTATATTCCTCCGGGAAGTAAAGCTACCAATATTCCTCCGGGAAGTAAAGCTACCTATATTCCTCCGGGAAGTAAAGCTACCAATATTCCTCCGGGAAGTAAAGCTACTTGTATTCCTCCGGGAAGTAAAATTTATATTCCTAAGGGAAATAAAACTATATGTTTCTCGTGAAATAAAAGTATTCCTAAAAATGCCAACTTATGTCGGTTAGGAAGCAAATATATTCTCGAAAATGCCAACTTGAGTTGGTCAGGAAATAAAATTATTTCAAAAGACTAACTATGGCTGGTCGGGGATAGAAACCCACCAACTGTAGTTGGTCGACAAGAAAAACTTACCGACCTTGGTTGGTCGGAAACAGTTAAAAATCTACTAACTATGGTTGGTCGGGGATAAAAACCCACTAACTGTAGTTCGTCGACATGGAGAATTTAACGACTTTGGTTGGTCGGAAATATTTTTAAACATTTTTTATACTCGTAACTTTATTATTAAGTTGGTCGAGAAACAAAACTTTATTATTAAGTGATCGAGCAACATTTTTTATACTCGTAAATTTTACTAAGTTCATCGAGAAGAAAAATATTATTTTTGCCAAATGACTATCACAAGTAAAAACTACACAATATTGTTATCTTTTTATCAGATATGCATGCACAAATATAAAGTGTTATAAGACAATAGCTAATAGAAATGAAAATCTTTCATTAAATCCAAAAAAAATTACATTGATAATGAAATGAAAGTTACATTGATATGTATACTAACAATTACATCAAAATTCCTACTCTACTGGTTTTTTTCCCTCTGCTTTTGACACAGGTTCCTCCCCAGCAGGCGGATCATTTAAAGCCAGAGGAGAATTTATGAAGTTGAGATCCTTTAACATCCTGACATTCATCACGGATGGTTGATCTAGAAGATGCTCGGGACGAGATACTTCAACAATTGAATGTAGATTGTAGTCGCCGAGATACTTGAAAATCAAGCTCCGAGGAATGGCCCGAGAAGGGATCCAACTCATATCCAGTTTGTATGGTAGCACAGGTAAGTCGAGCAGCCCGGGATCATGGTAGTCCCACAGGTAATGACCCTATTCGAGCTGTAGCACACCTAAGGCATTCAACCAGCCTTGCTTGTAGCCCTCATTATTGGCATTCTGGATACGACCGCCCAAGTGAAAGAGATCTTTGTTGTATCCAACCATCCTGAACTCCCTAGGATGTTTGTGGAACTGATATGTTAATCTGTCCAGCTGCTCGTGGATATTTTTAACGAAGAGCTCTTTGTTCTCCAAGGCAGATTTCTGCTCAGAGAGATGCTCTTCCAAGTCCCTGATCTTCTTTGACATTTCAGCCAACGCCTGGTTCTTCGCCATTAACTGGAAGGCCTGGTTCTCTAGGGCAGACTGAGTCCTTTGTTCCTCGACAGGAATCCGAGCTGCTCTTGCTCGTCCTCGAGGTGCTCTTGCTCGTCCCCAAGAAGATGTGGAAGGACCAGACCTCTTCAAGGTTTCCAACTTATCCCCCAAGTTGGCGTTCTCGACCTCTAAGAACGAGAATCCCTCATCGGTCACTGGGATTAAGGCTTTTGAAGAAGAGGCTGCAGACTTCAACTGTGATAGCTCTTTCTGCAAGTTGTTGTTCTCTTGCTCTAGCAACTCAGCAATTTGTCTGCATTCCTCGACCTCGCCCCTCAGAGTTCTCTCCCCCACCTCGTAGCCAGCAAAGCGCTTCTTGTACCCCTTATCATCATTGAGTTGCTGGTACTTCTTCTCATACCCCTCATGCAACAAGGCAGTGGATTCTTTGTATTGTAGTTGAAGATCTTCGAGGGTGCCTTGGAGATCTTCGATCATATCATAATAGGCCACATTATTGGCCACTGCTCGATTAAGGAGACACTTCAGATATTGATATGCTTCAACTGCCTGTTCTGAAGCATCTTGGCCGAGGATGTCGACAGTTTGTGCTGCACTCAGGTCTGTGTGACCAGCCTTAAAGTATTCATTACATTGTCGCAGTAGCATTGTATCATGGGCAGATAACAATTCCATCCTGTCCAGAAACTAGCAGAGAAAGAAAAAGAAGTAATCAATAAGAATCAAGACAAAGTATGAAGATAGACAACAATATGCAAAAAAGTCCAAGTTTTATTAGATCATAAAGTTTAGAATTACAAATTCTGGGTTACATTTGATAAAAGAAAAATAAGATGTAAAGATAAACCCGAACAACTATACACCTTTTCTTTGTCTCCCAAAACCTTCTCAGGAGGCTGGGACGAGGAAGTAGGTTGCTCGGAGGGAATGGATAGTTTCTCGGGGAGCACTGGCAGTTGTTCGGAGGAAGTAACAATCTACTGAAGTTCCTCGGCAGTAGGCTGAATGGCTGGGGGATGATCTCCCATCACCATAGAAGACTCTTCTAAGGCAGCTTCGTCCTCTTCAAGATCTTCTGGGGATGGAGGGGGACCAGGAATGTGTTGCTGGAAAAGCTCAAAAGATTCATCAACTTTTATTTCCTGGAGACCAGCAACCCATCCATCCCTAAAGTATTTGAGACTGCCATAGTCCACTTGCGACACCATGGCAGCCAACCCCTTGTTCCAACCCTTGTCCCAGCCAGCGCTGAAGGACTTCTTCACAACTATCTTCCTCTTCAATTTCTCCGAGGAAAGCTTCACGGACAACAGGTTATCAGCAGCTTTCAATTTATTTTCAACCTCCTCCTTCTGCCGACCTACTTCTCGAAGTTGAGCCAACTCCTCCTCGGCAACCCTGAGCTTATCCTCAAGCTCCCCAGTAGTCTTGAGCTTCTCTTGGAGCTCCTTATTTGCCTTCTCCAGGGCATTCATTCTCTTCTCCAACTCCTTGGAGGCATCAACAGCTCGAGCTTTCTCCTACTCGGTGGAGGCAAGCTGCTTCTCCCAAACAGCCTTGTCAGTAGCATATGTCTGGCGAGAATCGTCCAAAGACTTGATAGCTTCTTCCAGAGCTCCCTCCACACTGGACGAGGAGCATGAAGCTTTAATTGCTTCATCCTTCTTCATAATTATATTAAAGCAGCTCGTCAACTGTGAAAGTAAAAGGAAAGCAAGTCAAAAATAGAAATGACAAAAGAAATATGAAAAGTTCAAAGTAAGAAGACTTACAGAAGCAAGATGACGAGTAGCTAACGAAGTGAACATGTCCCGAGTAAGGTTTTCTTCAGTACCTTGGACCTCGGGAATGATCCAGGACTTTATCGAGCTCATGGCAGAGCTCGGGGGAACAAAAGTTGGAACCCCAGTACTAGTAACTGGGGGCTGAGTAATAGTGTCAGCCAAATGACCGAGGAGCTCTTCTTCAGCCTCCTCGGGGGAACATGAATAGATTCAACCAAGGAAGAACCCTTGGTTGGTGATATTACAATCACCTCTCCAGGAGCAGCAGACCGGCTCGGAGCCACTGCGGGCTTCTCGGCAACCTTCACGACAGCAGCCGAGGAAGGTGCATCATTCTTCTTTGTCCCCTCCCCTGGGACATCAACCTTACTTCTTTTTGCCTCACCAGAGCCGGAGGCAGGTTTCTCGAAGAGAGTGGGAGGTTTTCTTCTCTTCATCCTTTCGCTTAAAGGGACATGAGATTCAGGTGAGGAGCTGGTGGAAGCTGGTACTGGCTCTAATTCACTTATTACTGGACGAGCAGTAAAAGAGGTGGTGTAGCTCTTGTATTGCAGCAGATATGATGCCGACCTAATATGCTCGTCAGCAATAGATTGATGCAGGCTCCAGATAAGTTTCAAATGCCTTATATTGACATCTGCTTCTTTTGGGCACTTTCTTTTACTGTCAACTGCAAATAAATAAATAAACATTGAAATATCAGTGGCACATTTTATCAAACACAAAAGAAGCATGATTTTAAAATAAGTAAAACGAAATAAAAATAACCTATCCCATTGCCATAAGGAGGGCATCTGGGACCCTGATAAACCTCATCTCCAGTTAATGGAGGGTGTTGCCAATTTTTTATGACAACCCCATGCTAAAAATAATCCCTATTGGCAACAGGGAGATTGACTACTAAGGCTCTATTTAAAAATCTAGTTTTCAAATAAAAAATGTTATCATTAACTGCCCATCTATAGCAAAACATAATCTCAGGAATTCCTATGCGAGTTCCATGGATTTGATTTAATCTATGCACCCCATTAACTATTCTCGATGTGTTGGGGGCTATTCTTGCAGGAACAACGTCAAAGTACTGACAGAATTCCAAACACAAGGGATTTGGTGGAAAAGAAAATCCACACTCAGCAATAAAAAGACTGGGGAACCAATGTCCCTCAGCCAAGCGAAAATAATCAGAAGGCTCAGAAAGTTCTTCCAGAACAACCTAGGAGGGAATAGAAAAATCAGAACGAAACTTATCAAGAGATTCAACAGGGTAAACCATGATGAATTAAATAAATGAAGAAGAAGGAAGAAAATCTTACAGAAAAAGAGTGGATCTGATGACAACGGACGATGGAAAAGATGAATACACAAGAGAGAAAGAGACGACAGAAAACTCAAAAATACAAATTTGAAAAGGTAGAAGACGATGGGAGCATCTGTGAAGTTTAAATACCTTGCCTTGGGAAATGGTGAAGTAATGATTACAAAAATAAATAATTACGCTACCGGCGGCTAGAGGAACAAAAAGGGCGCGACAATCGAAGCGAGAAGAAACGATTACACTACCGGCAGCTAAAAAGACAAAAAGTACGCAGAGATCGAGGCGGTTGTGAAAATTCAAAAAGCCTGATTCTACGAATTTGGAAAGAGAATTAAATACAAGGGAAACATTCCTAAAAATCAGGAGGACTATTTAAATCTATCATATTCCGAGAAAGAATGTTCCATACTCCTCAAAATTTGAACTATGAAATATTGGGGGTTTCTGTTGATACTAAATTTAGTCTGCTGACATGGATCAATAAAGTGAAGACACGTGGCAGTCTACGTGGCAACAACAAACACTTTCGAGGAACTCACACACTCCGAGGAACCATACTACAACGAGGAACTCATACGCTCCGAGGAACGAGAACTCTTCGAGGAACTCTTGAGCACCGAGAAGCTTAGGCGGTCCGAGCTGCACCTCGAACAAAGCATTAATAGCGGGATAACCAACAGTTTGACTATTCATTAAATGCTTATCATTCATACGCACATGCTTAAGGAGCATTGAATGTATCACCCTTTCATATGTACATCATTTAATTCATTACCCTTTCACATTACAACTTCAGGGCTATAAATACATTGTACAATCCTCATTGAGGGGGATCCAGACCAGAATTTCTTGAGATAATTTATAATCGAGAATTCCCATACAAACAGCAATACCAAAACAGTGGACGTAGGCCATTCTTATAAGGCTAAACCACTTCAAAAATTCTTTGTCTCATTTATTTATCTGTGATTGAATAATTAGAGTGATCTAATTTTTTACATCAACACCATGGGTACAGAGTTGAGGTTGAGTTCAGCTTATCACCCACAGACGGATGGACAAACAGAGCGTACCAATCAGATGTTGGAGGATATGCTACGCATGTGTGTCCTTGATTTTGGGGGAGGTTGGGAGCTACATCTTCCACTAGTGGAGTTTGCTTATAATAACTCTTATCAGTTCACGATTGGCATGGATCCATTTGAGGCATTGTATAGCAGTCCTTGTCATTCTCCGACTTGTTGGCTAGAGGTGGGGGACAACAAGTTGCTCAAACCAGAGGTGATTCAGGAAACCTCCGCTAGGATTGAGATTATCAGGAGTCGCATTCGGGTAGCCCAGGACAGGCAGAAAAGCTACGCCGATGCAAAATGGTTCTTTCGAGAATTTAATGTGGGGGACCAAGTATTGCTACGTGTATCTCCTATGAAAGGAATGATGAGGTTTGGGAAGAAAGGGAAACTGGCCCCGAGGTACGTGGGACCATTTCCCATTATCGAGAGAATTGGGTCGGTAGCATACAGATTAAGACATCCAGAGCATTTACATCGCATTCACGATGTATTCCACATCTCGTCGTTGAGACGATACCTTCGGGATGACATGGCCCACGCCCACATCGCGATTGAGGAGATTGACTTACAGCCTGATAGCTCTTACGAGGAGAGGCCAGTGGCTATTCTAGACCATATCGAAAGGAGATTGAGGTCGAAAGTAGTCCCACTTGTACGGGTCCAGTGGGAGCATCATAATGTTGAGGAATCCACTTGGGAGCGTGAGGCAGACATGTGTGAGAAGTACCCAGAGTTATTCTTGCCAGGTTTACCTTATTTTTTTCGAATTTCGGGACAAAATTCCATTATTAGGGGGGAAGTATGTAATACCCCATATTTTTTATGACTTTTAATTTTGGGGATTCATTAAATTTGATTAGAGATATTAATTTAATATTAATCCGGAATATCACTTAAATACTTACTAGCATGATGAGAGTTAGTAATTATTGGAATTGTGTTGTAAATTACTTTATGGGTAAAGTAAGAGATGTAATTGTATTTAGTAAAATCATCACGAGAATCTAATTTGATAATTTTAGAAATTTATCGGGACACGCTTGTGTCGAGTCGGGATTAAATTCGAACTATTAAAAGTGAATAAATTATAAGTCACATGTATGGTCATTTTGAGTGCGCCAATGTGTCCAGAAGGGTCGAGATAGTCAAAATAATGTACCCGGGAGTTTAGTTTGGGTCTCAGGGCGTTCCTAGGCCAAATTAACACCTCGTGAGGGCGTTTTGGACATTTTACATTTTTGGGCATGAAAACCCACGAAATTCCTAAGAGTATATCAGATAATAGGAGTTGTCTTCTAGGGTTAGAACAACCAAAAACCTAAGACGACCATTGGAAGGGAAGAGGAGAAGCTCTCCAAGGAGTTCAAGACCAAGAACTCCACCGTTTGCATCGCCGTCGCCGCCAAACTTTAGATCGCGCAACGAGGATCTCAACCACACAAATCTTGTCCACTAATCTGAACCAAGAATTCCCAGGCAAGTATCTATCTTGCTCTAATTCAGTTAATGCTTCAATAATGTTAGTCTAGGGTTGATTAGGACTAGTTTTTATGAAAGAAAGAATGTATGGGAGACTCTAAATTACATGTTGTAGAGGTAAACGATATATTCTGGAAATCAAATACACATGTAGAGGTTGAACCACGAAATTGCAGTAAATTAAGAGTATGAAATCTGGGAAAAGAATGGGAAGAAACTAAATAAAGAAAATATTAGGGTTCTTGATATATTTATGGATTGTGTCCATTTTAATTCGTTATACATGATGAAAATTCGCATGCCTTATGTAGAATACCACTTATTTGAGGATATAACACTTGTAGTATAAATTGTTGTGAGTTTGGAAGTCAAATATACTGGTTTGGATGATTTTGGAAGAAGAAACCTGTAACTATAAATTCTGCAGTTTCGTCATACCTGCTAGATCGATCGATCGACCCAGGAGCATCGATCGATCGACCACCTGCCATCGATCGATCGACCCCTCATAAAAAACTCAAATTTCCTTTTTAAATAGGTGGTTCGAACTTAAATGAATAGAAATTCTTGGATATTATTGTTAGAATATTTTGGGAGATAAAGAAGACTAGTAAGACTTTATAAAATTAAAACCCTTAATGTAAGACGAGATTATTATTTAACGGAGGTGTTGTACACTTAAGGTACAATGGGGACATGTGTTTAAGGGATGAGACTCGTAAGGAAATTACGCTGTAAAATAAATGAGTACCTACTGAAATTACACTTGGGGAGATAAGAATTCACGAGTGTTACGTAGTAAGTTGGAATAATCCCATAAATAAGAATGAAAGAGACAAACCGTTATATGAGATAATCTAGTAATGTGGAATGAGAATAAATATCATAAGTATGGGTCGTGGGTGTACCTAAATTAGAAATTGGGAATAGTAGTATACAAATATGACTGTGATTGTGCATATATTATATACGTGTAAAAATCATGCCCGCGCTACTTGCTATCACTGAGGTTACCGCGCTGGGACAGTCTTATCTCGATGGTACCTTTATGGGGGATATTGACTTGTACCCTAGAACATAGGAATCCTTGGTACAGGCTATCGGATCGATGGTCAGACGGTCCTAAGAGACGTGAGGGTATGTGCTGACCTCTTAGTGACTTAGAACTATGCTACGCCTCAATTTGTATGTGTTTTGTGTTAATACAGTTCGAGAGCGATTCCGAACTAGTATTTCCCTTAGTACGAGTGATACGAGGACTTGATAGCAGAGTTTGCCAGCACCATAAATTGTATTTGGGGTGCCGATAGTATATATAAATATATTAAATGGGTGATTAATGTATATCTATTAGAACTTGAAATTTAGACACTATCTACTGTGACTAAAGGTAGGCAAACATTGAATAATTATTTCAACTTCGATGTAAGTGTTTGAAAAGTTTGAGGCAATACTGAGAAACTTTATAATTAAATGAGGCTTATGTGAGAACTTTGCTCTTAAATAAAATTAACTTTCTTAACACTAGAAATTGTCGTCATGAAATCTTGTGAGTAACTTAAGATAAGCTAAACTATTGGGGGTAGTAGTGCGGTAGGTGTGCACATTAGAAGAGAGGTGAGAATTTCTCAAGAGAGTTCCGCACTAATATGATTGTTGCATTAACCGGTAAGCATTTTAAATACTTATTAAACTAATTTTAAACTGTTTTACAATCGGGCTCTGACCCGTTTCCTATTTTCTTTTCTCTCTTGTATATGTATGTATATATTACAGGTGCGCAGCCATAGGGGCATCTTGCATAGGATCCTTTGGAAGGAACGTGTTGCAGCTTAGGTGGGAGTTGCAGGCCTCTTGCTTAGACGAACTCATTATTGATTCCAATTCTAGTTTTATTTTATCCGGTTGGGCATGTGTCGCCCTTTTTCCATTATTCAGTTTGTTTTATCAAAGATTGTGATTGTTTATTTTCAGTAGTTATACTTTGGGATTGTTACTGTCACGATGTTTTTGTTCGACGTTTTAAAGTTGGAATTATTTAGTTGATTGCTTATATTACTTGGATTATTTTTTTTAGTTGTTGTGGGATTTTTAAACTATGGATTATGAAAGGTTTTAAATATTGGTTTTAAATAAACTTTGGAAATTGATGTCTTAAAATGGTTTTGTCACTTAGCTTAATTATTTAGGTTGTTTAATTGGAAAAGTTATTTTTGCGACAGTGATGCTAAGAATGAACCAGCCGTTCACCTTGGTTATAATTTAATAAAGGACTGATCACCCGGTATTTAATTAAGCGGGGTGTCACATCTCACTCTCAATTAAAACAAATTTATCCTTAAGAGTCTTTTCACGTGTCGTAAAATCATTAATTAAACTATTATCCTCAACGGCACAAATAGGAATCCTGAAAATTTTATAGTCCTTTGATTCTTTTTCTAAACATAGGACTCTCTCTTCACTCTCCTTCTTGGAAAATTTTAAATCGTTAAAGTCCAGGTCCAAAGAAACAAATTTTTCACGATAAAAGTCTCTTTGATTTTGAACCGTTTACTAAAGATCCATCGCAGATTTAAAATGAGATTTTTCTTTTTCCAAAATTTTAATTCTTTTCGCAAACGTCAAATTTAAACTAATTAAATTGTTAAAACTTTGACTTGTGTTAATAGGAGGGGGCATCCAATTACATAAGTGTTCCATTGAAAAATTACGATTTTTCACAAAATAGATTTTTCTCAAAAAAATCAATATCACACAATTTTGCAAAAAATAGGAGTACGCGATAAATTAGCGTGACCTGCTTTGATATCAATTTGAAGACGTGAGTAGTCAAATTGTATCAGCGAAAATACATGAAAAATTAGAATCGCACGATAAATTAGCGTAACCCACTCTGATACTAATTTGTAAAATGCCGTGTGCGATACTGATTCAAATGGATTCGCAAATTTCCAAATCAAACTTATTTAATGGGATGTCTAAATTTGCTCAAACGAAACTTCAATTTTATTCGGACACTAAACATGCATCTACGTGTCAAATCAAATCAATAAATTAAACCAAGTGATGATTAAACTGACAAACACAAATTTCAGGAAAAAATCCCCGAAGGGAAAACACTTTTTTATTTCCACTATAATTTGTAAAAGTCAGTTTCCACGGATTATAATGAAAATACAATTGACATACGAAATACCTATAGGTGTCAGTTCATTATCGTCAGCCCAGGAATATCGCAGCACTCCCTATGGCACGCAGTCGATCAGCCCAGTACCTCTCGCAAGTGGCACCTATTGTCAGCCCAATACCTTCCAAGGCACCTAGTGTAGCAGCATAAACTCTCTGAAAATATGTCTTGGGTTCCATAAAATAACTCACGCAAAAGTAATTGGGATTTGTGAGTTGTAAAACAAAAGCTTTGAACCCTTTAAATTGTTGGAGAAGAAAACAAACACTCAAAATTATTTTCTATTAAAAACAGTGTTTCTCCACACCAAAAACCAGTAGTCTCACACCCAATATATAGAAAGATTAAGGCGATGATGTGTTGTGGAGACAGTGATTGTGTGGAGACAATGATTGTGCAACACAAATAAATATGAGAGAAGCAATGACCAAGAAAGAACAAAGAAAATAAAACGCCAATCACGCAACAATGGATGTACGTGGTTCAGCAAAGATGTGCCTACGTCCACGGTGGTGCAGTCAGTATTATTTCTCAATATTCTGGGGAATGAGTACAGAGAATACAACTTGTCCTTTGCCCCGGACCTAGGGTTTAATTTATATATGTGTATGTTAGTTAGTGGAGATGATGGGTTCCTCCATATTATCCATCTTCCCTATAACTTCCCTTCATGGGATCGTGGGGAAATTGGATCAATACAAAAGATGAGGGGCCTGGACTTTGGGCCGCTAGGGCTGGGCTACTCGTCCAGGCCTATAGCACTAATTTCTGGGTACCCACAATTGCCCCTAAATTTGTTGTGCCATGCATGTGGGCCCAACAGATTTAAATGATTAGCCATAATAGCCATGTTGCAATTCCTCGGGAGCTGTAGAGTCGATTTCTGGCGGCAGCTGCTTCGCTTACTGTGCGATATGATTAGATTTTGAAGGTTTGTTGGAATAAGGCTCATTTCTTTTCGTCGTTTCAGCTTTTCCAGCACTCTTCTATCTTCTGAGAACTCTTGCACTTCGTACCTTCTACTTTCGATCTCCATTCTCGTTGCTTCTTCGTCATTTGACTCGATCTTCTGTCTTGTAAGTCTCTCGTGCCCTTTGCATTTTCTCTTTGGTTTGTAGCTTTTCTTGTATTTTCCAATGGCGAAGATTGGAAATAGGTCAATCTCGGAATTTAGAAAATTCTACAACATTCCTGAATGGGTGGAGATAGAGTGTTGTGCCTCGCCTCCTAGGAACGTTAGGGATATAGAGGATGCCCACTGGATTCATGCTTTGTTGCTTTCTCAGGGGGGACTTACTTTTCCCCCTAATGATCTGTTTTTGCATTTTTTTAGCTATTTTAGTATTGTACCTGCACAATGTTCGCCCAATGTATGGAAAATAGTGAACGGCGTGCATCGGATAAATCAATTGTATGGCACAAGGTTAGGGCTTGCCGAGGTTTGCTTTTGTTACTCCTTCTCTCGAACTAGTTCAGGTGTCCTGTACCTCAAAGCTAGGAGCCCTGATAGGGTATTGGTAGTAAATCTACCTAATTCCCATAAGGACTACTGGCAGGAAGGTTTTCTTGTTAGGAATTGGCAGTTCTCTCCCCAATCTGAAGGGTCAAGGTCTGAAAGATTCACTGTTCCCTTTTATGGGGAAGAATATATAGGTATATACTTGTACTTTTGCTTCAATCTCTGCTGACTTATGACTTTTCTAACTCCTTTCTGCGTTTTCTTTTACAGCGAGGTCAAGGAACGTGGAGCCTGCTCTTAGCGAGGTCTGAATTTTCGAGTTGGTTAAAGCTTGGAACATCAGACAGACTTTGGGTGACGGCGAGCATCCCAGATCTGCCGCTTTCTTGTTAGAGTATAAGAACGTGGGCTCCAGCTTCTTAGCACGACCTATGGACAGTATTCTAGAGTTTGCTTCCCTCGAATAGACAACTACCGAGCTAATCCAGTTGGACGAAGAGGAGAGGAGCTCTGAAAGTGAGCCTGTCGGTAATCTTGGTGGAGGGAGCTCTGTCAGTAGCAGTTCTTCTAATTCTGAGGAGGATTCTGAAGCTCAAGGATCATCGAGCACTTCCAACAGTTCTGGTGAAGAGATGCCTCCCAGGAAGAATTTAATTAGAGATGATGACGATGATAATGACGTGCTCCTTGCACAGAGGTCCAAGAAACTGAAGTCTGCATCTGGGGTGATAGCTACTGGTTCTCGGCCTTCTTCTCAAGAGCAAGAGAAGAAGAGGAGAGAGGAGGAGCAGGTGAGAGAGAGGGAGAGGAAAAAGGAAGAGGAGAGGAGGAAGGTGGAGGAGAAGAAGAAAGTGGAGGAGAGAAAGAGAAGCGAGAGAAAAAAGGAGGAGGAGAGGAGGAAGATGGAATCGAGGACCAAAACAGGTCAAGCCCTGGTCCCAATATCTGCCTTGCCTGAGGGGGCTTCGGTGGCCACTTCTCCTCAGCTAGCTCCTGCGCTGCTCGAGAGAGCAGTCCTTCCTGCGGATCGCCAGAGGGCGTTGGGGTCCGATCAACTGGCTCTGCAAGCTAGCCAAAGGCTTGCCTTGGTAAAGTTCTCTTCTAATTCTCAATTTCTTTTAACAAGTCTTGATGGTTTCTTCTTCTTGATTTCTTCTTTATTCTTTGCAGTTTGTGACCGATTTTGCTGTGCTCTATCGCTCTCGCGACGAGCTGGTGGGGAGGAATGGTGAGCTGGAACAGCAAAAATCTGCTCTGGAAGCCAGGGGCTCTCAGCTGGAGGCCGACCTGAAGGCTGCTGATGCAGCTCGAGTTTCATCTGACCTGGCCCTTGTCAATTCTGCTCACGAGAGAGATGATGATGTTAGGGAGCTGGGCGAGCTGAGGAGGACTTATGATCTGGTGTGCACGAGCAAGCTAGACCTTACAGAGAAGAACAGGGTTCTGGACGAGCAACTGGAGGCGGAGAAAGCCTAGGCAACCACCCTTAAGGAGGACTCGTACAACTCTGGCTGGGCTGCTGCGTATGAGGACGCTGAAGTTCAGATAGGCTATATCAGCCGTCTGAACTTCAAGAAAGGGTGGAATAAGGCTCTCGTGGCTGCTGGGGTGGACGTTGCATCCCCACTATTTGACGAGCACGATCCGGGGCCAAAGCCAGTCGTAGATGAGGACCCTGCCCCAACTGCTGAAGGCACTAATCATGTCTTTCAGGTGACTCCTGTTGACACTCCTTTGGTTGAGAGGACAGAGGACACCCCTGCAGAGGGTAATGCCCCTGCTGATGCTGATAAGGACACGAGACCATCCACCTCTGGGCCACCCGAGGTTGCTAATTGATAGGGCTACTTTGTAATTTTTTCTTTTTCAATCTGATTTAATGTCGTTCCTTATTAATGAAAATACTTCATTTTTGTTTATGCTGATCTCTTTCTCTTCTCTTTCTTTTACTTGTAGTTGGTTGATGTTGATGACTATATTCCTGTTACCTCCCAACTGGGTAGGACTCTTGGTCCTAATGCAAGCCCTGCTGTTCGCCAGGCCTTTGTTAGACTTTACAGGTTTGCTAAGTCAAGGAACCAAAAATATAAGGATCAGTCCGAGCTGGTGGCCAAGCTGAAGGACAGGCTCCGGGAGATGGAAGAAATCGGTGCCTCAGTACAAGAAGAAGTCAGTGCACTGAGAGCAAGGTTACTGGAGGCCACCGAGATTAACCAGGTTGGGGAGTTCCTGCAGCAGGAGAACGAAGACCTGAGGCGGGAGGTCTCGAAGCTTAAGGAGCATTCGCCGAGCACCGTTCCAATAGTCCTGCAAGGCTTTTCTTCGTCGCGAGCTGCTCGGCCTCCCCTCCAGTGTGCTGGCAGGAGTGCCAGGGGTAGGAACAGGGAAGCCGCCGAACAGCGTGATAAGGAGATTGGGGAGCTGCGCGATGATGTTCGGCGAGCTTATGTAATTGCTGCTGGGCTCCAGAGGGACGTTTCCTGACTGCGGCATCTATTCAAGAAGGGCCCTCGCCAAGTGTGGTCTGATGGCTACGATCAGGGCTGGTTGGATGCTCCCACGAGACTATCAGAGTTTGAAGAACTTTCTTTCATCAGAGGGTGGTTGGGTGCCCTGAGAGAGCTACAGGTCCCGAGGAACTCGGTGTTATGGTATCGACACGAGATGTCCTCCTCCACTCTGATGCCCAATCCATTCAGGAGGGATGATCGATGGATCCCCATTGATGCTATTCCCCGGAAACTATTGGAGTTGGACGCAAATGAGGGTGTGGAAGAGCTAGCCCCCGCTCCTGATGATGGAAGGAGAGATAAAGTTGCTGATTATCTTGCTCGGAGGCTTCCACTTCCTTGAGATTTTGTTATTCTTTTTCTTTTTGATAATGTAAATGCTTTGGGCGAGCTTCTCCGACTAAACATGTATTATCATTGTTTGTAAATATAAAGGATTAATGAAAAGTTCGCGTTTTGGGCAATTTTGCCGACTAAACATGTTCATCCAATCTTTTAATATTTTTGCTGCTTCATAATCTTTTTTATTTTGTCATGCGAGTGTCCCCCCAGTCCAGCATAATGCAAGAATACCATTGTGCCCTCACTTTACCTTTTAGGTTGTGTCATCACACTCCCCTAGGCCTAAGTAGGGCAATTGGCGAGGACACACCTGGTATTGGATGTCTTCATCCGATCAGGATTTTGTTTAACCAAAGTAGGTTTGATGCCTAAGAATACTCGGTAGGGCTTCATATATTGCCAGGGGCAATGCTAGGAGGTCTGTCGTGCTTCATGACGACGACCTGAGGAGGGGTGTTCCCCTGCTATGTCGACCATTATGCCTGTGATTTGGAAGGGATGTGTAATAAAATATAACTGTTACTAATTAGAGAGCGATCAACTGAGAGATTTTCATTAGTGAAGTGGGAAATGAACTGTCCTTTCACATAACGAATACAATAAAAGATTTTAATAATAGAATTCCTAAAAATAGAATTTCTTGAGATTAGCTGCGTTCCATGCTCGTGGTATCTACCTGCCCTCTATCGTTTCCAAATGATAGGCACCTTGCAGGTCGTCTCTAATTATCTTATAAGGTCCTTCCCAGTTTGGGCCCAGCTTACCGTCTGATGGCTTCACTGTGTTGCCCGGGACCTTTCTTAGAACATAGTCCCCAACTTTGAATCTCCTCGGGTTGACCCTTTTGCTGTAGTGCTTCGCAAGCTGTTGCTGATAGATCGCTAGTTTCACTAGGGCAAGTTCCCTGCGCTCGTCGGCTAGGTCGAGTTCAGCGAGCAAAGCCTCATCGTTCTGGCCTTATTCAATAAGGTCGGATCTCATTGTTGGCAATCCCGCCTCTAGTGGGATGATTGCCTCCATATCATATGTTAGTGAGAATCGCGTTTCTCCTGTTGCTCGTCTAGGAGTCGTTCTGTATGCCCATAGGATATGCGGTAGCTCGGTTGCCCATGCGCCTTTGGCTTGCTCTAACCGCTTCTTCAATCCAACAATCACTGTTTTGTTGGAAGCTTCAGCTTGTCCATTGCTTTGAGGGTAGGCCACCGAGCTGAAGTGGTGCCTGATCCCGTGTTCGTTGCAGAAGTCCTGAAAAGGGACACTCTCGAACTGTGTTCCATTGTCAGTGATGATGTTTCTGGGGATTCCGAATCGAGTGATTATATTCCTCCATACGAACCTTATCATGTCAGCATCTCGGATGTTCACCAGTGGTTCTGCCTCGATCCACTTGGTAAAGTAGTCAGTTGCAACCAACAGGTATTTGTGATTGCCGGCAGCGGTGGGCAGTGGTCCCACGATGTCCATTCCCCATTGGGCGAAAGGCCAGGGGCTGGTCAGGGATTTTAATTCGCTGGCGGGCTGGTGGACCATAGGAGCGTGAAGTTGGCATTTCAGGCATTTGCGGACATATACTGCGGAGTCCTTTTTCATGTATGGCCACCAATAGACTTCCTTCATTGCTCGGAAGGCTAGAGACCTTCCTCCGACATGACTTCCACAGATTCCTTCGTGAAGCTCGTGAAGCTCGTGAAGCACTATCTTGACATCGCCTGGGTGGATGCATCTAAGGTAGGGACCGGAGAAAGATCTTTTATACAAGTCGCCTCCTGTGGATAAGTGAAAGCGAGCATCTTTGACCCTTATCTGGTGGGAAGTTCTCTTATCCTCTGGAAGCGTTCCGTCCTTTAGATAGTCCTTCAAGGAATCCATCCAGCTGGGGGCTGATTCCAATTGGAGTATTGGTTCCGCGTTTGGCAGCTCACAGTTGGGGTAAATGCTTGGGCAACTGAGGAAATCGATAGGGATAACCCTTTTAAGGCTAGAATCAACTGCCGAACTCAGGGCTGCTAACGCATCAGCGTGGCTGTTTTGCCCCCTGGGAAACTGCTGGATGTTGATCTCTTCAAAGCTCGTCATTAAGTTTTTCACCAAGGAGAGGTAGGCTGCCATTCTTTCATCCTTTGCGTTATAATCTCCACTTATCTGGTTGGAGACTAGTTGCAAATCGCCGAATACCTGCAAACACTTTGCTCCCAGAGTTTGCGCTTTTTGGAGACCTGCTATTAGGGCTTCGTATTCTGCTTCGTTGTTGGAGGCTGCAAATCCCAGCCTGATTCCTTGCTCAAGGACTGTGTTTTCTGGAGTGATGAGAACAATTCCTACCCCTGCCCCCTTTGAGTTGGAGGCTCCATCAACGAATAGTTTCTAGCTTTCCACTGTAGCTTGGTTGTTTTGCTCTGTTGGCTTAGGCTGGTCGGAGGGTTCTTCGCCTATGAATTCAGCTATGAAATCAACGAGGATTTGACCCTTGATAGCTGTCCTTGGTTGAAATTGGATGTCAAACCGGCCGAGATCGACTGACCATTTAGGCAGTCTGCCTGAAAAATTCGCCTTCCTTAGGACAGCCTTGAGGGGGTGTGATGTAAGGGCGATGATCGTATGAGCTTCGAAGTAATGCTTCAGCTTTCTCAAGGCTATTACTAGGGGGAACACGAGCTTTTCCAATGGTAGGTAGCGCTTCTCGGCATCTAATAAGGTTTTGCTCGCGTAATAGACGGGATGTTGGATTCCTGTAACTTCGCACATTAGCGTCGAGCTGACAGTATGACTGGATACAGAGAGGTAGAGGTACAAAGAGTCCATTTGCTGTGGTATGACAAGCAGTGGTGGAGTGCTTAGGTAGGACTTGAGCTCATCCAATGCTCGCGAGCAATCTGGGCTCCACTTTACTGTTTTGCTGCCCTTTAAGAGTTGGAAGAAAGGCTTGCATCTCTCGGAGGATTTAGAAATGAAACGATTTAGAGCAGCGAGCATTCCAGTGAGCTTCTGTACATCCCGGATTGTGCGAGGAGGTTGCACTCTGTTGATTGCATCAATCTGGTCCTGATTAGCCTCTATGCCTTGCTTGCTGACCAAATACCCAAGAAACTTTCCTGACTGGACACCGAAGGAACACTTGCTGGCATTAAGTTTCATTCGGTACTTCCTGAGGATTTTGAAGGTACTTGACATGTCCGAGAGGTGATTCTCCTTCTCCTTTCTCTTGACGAGCATGTCGTCGATGTAGACCTCCATTGTGTCTCCCATTTGATTCTTGAACATTTTAGTAACTAGCCGCTGATAGGTTGCCCCTGCATTTTTTAGCCCAAAAGGCATGACCTTGTAACAATATAAACCAACCGTCGTGATAAATGCCGTTTTGTCCTGATCTGGGGCATACAAGGGAATTTGGTGATACCCTGAGTACGCGTCCAGGAAACTCATTCGTTCGTGAGCGGCGGTGGCGTCTACTAGTTGGTCTATTTTTGGAAGAGGGAAGCTATCCTTGGGGCAGGCTTTGTTGAGGTCAGTGAAGTCTATGCAAACTCTCCACTTTTCGTTGCTTTTCGGAACTACCACTGGGTTGGATAACCATTTGGGGAATTGCACTTCCCGTATGGATCCTGCATCCAGCAATTTTTCGACTTCTTTTTCTATTGCTCTGGCCTTCTCGGGAGCAGTTCGCCGTGCCTTCTGCGTTATCGGCTTGAATATGGGATCGACGTGCAACTGGTGGCAGACCATATTGGGATCGATTCCTGGCAGCTCATAAGGTTCCCAAGCGAAAACATCTATGTTGCTTCTGAGTAAGGTTGACAACTCCTTTTGCTCTTGGTCGGTGAGTGACGCTCCGATCAGGAAGACTCTGCTATTGTCGCCTTCCCTAGCCGCCACTTCTACTAGGTCCTCGACGACACGCTCGGAGGGGAGGAGCCTGGTCTCTTCTACTCCAGGCCTTACGTATTTTAATTGCTATTTGGAAGGAATTGCACCTTCCTCCACTTTCTCACTGGGTTGATCAGCTTTCTTCTCTGGCTTTGGTCGGATGGCCGCAATGAAGCACCTCCTTGCCAACGCCTGGTCACCGTGTATCTCCATTACTCCTCGCTCGGTAACATATTTGAGCTTTTGATGGTAGGTCGAGGAGACTGCCTTTATCGCATGAAGCCATCCCCTGCCGAGGATGGCCTGATACGGTGAATCAATGTCGACCACCAAAAACTCGATCATCTTGGAAACATTTCCAGCGCGCACTGGCAGTACTATTTTGCCCAGGGGCATGGTCATTTTTCCAGCGAAGTCGACCAGAGGGACAGTAGCTCCCTTTAGGTCGGCGACGCTCAACTTCAATTTCCTGAACAGGTCGATGTACATTACTTCGGATGAGCTTCCTTGATCGGCGAGCAGCATGTCGATGTCAAAGTTGGCTATCCTGAGTGTAATGACCAAGGCATCATGATTTGGGGTCCTTAATCCCACTAGGTCTTCATCCATGAAAACAATATGCTTGTTGTAGTTGATGTCCTCTGCTCGCCGACGTTTTCCCGACTGCAATTTTGCTGGATTAATCTGAAAAGCTTGCATTACCGCTGTTAGTTTCTTTACCTCCATTCGAGCTGAGTTCCCTTGTATTTGCTTGACGTCAGATACTCCGTGGATTACTGTGAATTCATGTCCGGCATCATCCTCCAGCACGTTGTCGGGTTTCGCATCTCTGTGGGCAGCCACTTTCTCTACCTTCTTTTCCACAAAGTCATTCAAATGTCCAAACTGGGCCAACTCCTCGAGGTGGGACTTAAGAGCCTTGCAGTGCTCGGTCTTATGCCCTCCCTCTTTGTGGAAAGCGCATCTTAATGCATTGTTTCTTTTCGAGGGGTCTCCTCCCATTTTCCGGGGCCATTTGATGAACGGCTCATCCTTAATCTTCGCGAGAATTTTGTAAATTGGCCCTTTGAAGATGGTGTTGACCGCCTAGAATGATTTTGTTACATCAGGGTTCCCTCCGTTTTTGGAGCCATTCTTGCCCCCACTCTTTCCTCCTTTCTTCTGGTTCTCAACTTTCTCACTTCCCTTGGTAGTGAGCTTGGCTCGACCGTTTTCTCCTACATTAAGGTGGGTGACATCTTCCACCTTTGCGTATTTCTCAATCCGGGCCATCAGGTCGTCAATGGCCATAGCTTCCTTCTTCGTCAAGGACTGGTAAAGGAGGGAAGATCTAGGTAGACCAATTTTAAAGGAAGCCACTACCACCTTTTCTGCGCAGTCCTCGATCTCGTTGAATAACTCCCAGTACCTCTTCGCATAGTCTCGGAGTGTTTCTTGAGGCGTTTTCTTCATTGTTAATAGAGCATCCATCCTTTTGAGATGGGAGCTGCTGGTGATGAACCGGGCCGTAAAGAGCTCGGCCAGGGATTTGAAATTTCTGATGGATCGGTGAGGGAGTTTTTCGAACCATTTCTGGGCCACGTCATGGAGGCTCGAGGGGAAAATACGGCACATCAGTGCATCCCGGTGATTCCAGAGGGTCATGGCCTGCCGATACTGCCTGATGTGATCAATGGGATCAGTCTTCCCGTCGTAAATCTTGAACCTTGAAATGGAAAATTTCTTGGGAGCCTCTTCCTCTTCAATTTTCCTCGTGAAGGGTGACTTCATCTGGGTCTTGAGGGCTCTCCTGGCGAGTTCTCTGGTCGACCTGGTGCCGCGGTGAGCTGGATGTTGGTCCATTTATCTGCGGACCAGGTTCCGTATGTTTTCGTCGCTGCGAGCAGGGCTCTGGTAGAGACGAGCTCTTCTTAGTTATTCGCGGAGGTCGTCGTCCGAGTCGCCACCTTTGAACCCTTGATATTCCCGCCTAGGGCTCCTTCCTCGGCTGCGAGATTTGCTCGCCTGAGGGCTAGGAGTGAGATAGGGGTGTCTCCTGGTATCAGGACGTAGTCCCTTCTCCAGTCTTTCCAGTCTTCTTTTCAAGCGAGCATTCTCAGCCTCGTATCTGCGAGAAGACTCCCTCTGCTCGTGGAGCCATGCCTCGTATGCATCAATAAATCTGTATATCTGTGTGGACCTTGCTGGTCCTTGACTTTCTTCTGAGGCTGGCCTTTCCAAGCGAGCCCCACGATCTGAACGTCGGACTTCAGACCTAATCCTGCGAGGAGCAGGTGGCTCTTGAATATCTCCTGCTTGAGGAGTGTTGCTGCTGTGACCAAACATCTTAGATTCTTTTCTTGGCGTGGGCTCTTCTTAAGGAAAGATGAACGTTTCCCACAGACAACGCCAATTGTGGAGACAATGATTGTGCAACACAAATAAATATGAGATAAGTAATGACCAAGAAAGAACAAAGAAAATAAAATGCCAATCACACAACAATGGATGTACGTGGTTCAGCAAAGATGTGCCTACGTCCACGGTGGTGCAGTCAGTATTATTTCTCAATATTCTGGGGAATGAGTACAGAGAATACAACTTGTCCTTTGCCCCGGACCTAGGGTTTAATTTATATATGTGTATGTTAGTTAGTGGAGATGATGGGTTCCTCCATATTAGCCATCTTCCCTATAACTTCCCTTCATGGGATCGAGCTCCCCTATAACTTCCCTTCATGGGATCGTGGGGAAATTGGATCAATACAAAAGATGAGGGGCCTGGACTTTGGGCCGCTAGGGCTGGGCTACTCGTCCAGGCCTATAGCACTAATTTCCGGGTACCCACATGTGTCATCCTAAAACTCCTGTCGTTCGAACGACATACGCTTTTGTTTGAATGAAACAGCATCTCATTCGAACGAGATACGCTATCGTTTGAATGACTGAGGCGGTGATCCCAAAAATCTTCATACTTTGATAAAGGTTGGAAACCTCAAAAAGTAAAACTGTATGCGGGATCAAAAAACTTTTTACAAAAAAACTTTCATAAGAAAATGTTTTTATAAAACTATTTATAAAAAAATTCATAAAACATCCCAACACTTTTAATATGATATGTAAATGGAACTTAAACATAATTTTACCACAATCTTCTTGTTGGGCATGAGTGTTGAAGACACTTAAAATTCGGATTCGTCTTTTCTAGATGTTAGATTCCTCAATTCTTTGATGACTTATAGCGGTATATGACATAATTAATTGTGACCGACAATGTCCTTACAGAGTATCCTTAATTAGTCACAAATATTGCATTTTAAACCTTATATATTTACGAATTATAGCAATCCTGCATGCATTTATTCTGATACTTATGTCCATTTGCTGGCTAACTTCTATTTTCATTATATATATATATATATATATATATATATATATATATATTGCATGGTTCATTTGAGCTTTAATAGGTATTGAGAATGTTAGGCGTGATGTTGGATGAATATCGGGAACGTCCCATCTCTTATCACAACTTCAGGGTCATTTTTGTTATTTTTTCGATTATGATTCGAGCCCAAACTCTTATGGAACTTGTATCTCTCCGGGTTAGCTTTGTGTTACCTCTAACAGTGCACCATTTCGATTTATGATGGAATGGTTATGTTATTTTAAGTGAGTCAAAGAATATGAATCGATTTGATTCAAATCAAAATCGATTCACCCACGAATAAATCTAGATTTATTTGAATGTAAATCTATTGGGACCCTAGCCCAAATCAATTCTCTTTCTAGTTTCATTGGAGTTTTCTATTATATAAGTTCGCCACTACCAACTTACTATATATAGTTTTGCTCTTTTATGTGTACAAGTGTAGTGCTTTAACTCAGAAGAAGATATTACCAAGCATTTACTCATTTCTCTCTCCTGGGTTTACATTACAAGCTTTTCTTTTCCTCTATTTTCTTCTATTAAATAGGTACAAGTTATTGTTTAATTATTGTAGTAATATATATACCTATTACTTGGTATATTATAAAAGTTTAGTTTTGATTTTATAGGATAAGTCTTTGTTTATAGCCATTTAAATGGTGTTTTTTTATCTTGGTATCTATTTTCTTTCACTATGTGAGTTATGTTTTCCATGAGTAGCATGTTCTCTTATGTTAGGGATCATAACACCACCATGAAATTGTAGTCTTAAAGCTTTATAAAACTCAACCCATTTGTCTCCTTAACTAATTGAACATTTATCTTTCATTGATTAGTTTTATCTCTACATGGTTGATGTTTAGCTTCAATTAGGCATGATCGATTTGAACTAAATTGAATCAAATTCCATTATTTATTTACCAAGCCCAAGGTAAGAGAATGATATACTTTCTCTATATAAATCAAAAGCTTATTTAGTTCATTCCATGTTTTATTCCAAAAAAATTTCCCTTTTTTGCACTTGTTTTAGCAAAAGATAGGATAATTGTTAAGCGTAACTCACTACACGCTTAAATCATCTTTTCTTATATTTGTATCTATTTCTTGTTACCATTTAAATAAATAAATAAATATAAACTTTACTTCACATAAATCCCCCTAGAAATTTACACCAGTCTTACCAACTTTTTACTATACTCGTTTATAGCGTACACTAGTGTTATACAACATTTTAGACGAGTCGAGTTTTTTGGCACCTTTGTCGGGGATTTATAAGTAATTTTTATATTATTTTAGTTCTTTGTTGCTAAGAACTCTTGAATTTAATATTATGAGATAGTGTTGTTTTGAAGAATAGGTACATCATTCAAATGAGCAATAACTCGAACCAAAGGTTTGACAAAAACTTTCAGGATGTGAACCTTGTCTCATCGTCTAGCTTTAATAATTTCTTCAATAATTCAAGAGCCTCTTCCAAACATACATTTACACTAATACATAGGATTCTTAATCTTACTTGCCAACTCATTCTTTTTATTCGAGTGCACCTCCCCCAGTGCAATCCTTTAATCCTCTTATGGAGTTTATATATGGCTCACCCTGTGGTGACCCTCTCGCACACCAAACTTTTCGTGAGTATGCTCATCCAGAGATGATCACCCCTCCAAGATGCATCATGTTCCCATTCAATATCGGGAATTTCCATTTTTGAAATGGCATGAGAAACATTTTGCATTTCCTTTCATGGAATTAAAAATGAGATCCCATACTAATACATTCGTGACTTTGAAGAGGTGCGCAACATATTTTCTGACCAAAATTACACACCCAAACTTATGAGACTTAAGATTTTATCCTACTCTATAAAGGATAAAGCTAAGGATTGTCTCATTACAATTACTCTAGATTCCATAGTCTTTGCAAGAACTTCATGATCCATTCCTATAAAAACGTTCCCCATCCACAAAACGAATGCTCTCACGAAAATAAAAAAATTCAACAAAATGAGAATGATACATTCGATAACTATTGGGAGCATTTTAAATCTTTAAAGTGATTTTCCCCCATCATAATTTTGACCAAATGATATTAATTTCCTTCTTTCACGGTGGATTAAAACCACTAGCCAAATAATTGGTCGAAACAATGTGTCAAGGTAGTCTACTTGACTTAAATGGGGTGGAAGTTGAGGCGCACTTGGAATTTGTGGCTAAGACCTCAAGAGGTGTAGGATACTTCTAATCCTTATAACCGTGTTACTAGAACAAACACCGGCACCCTAAATCAAAATCAACGCGTGATCATCATCAACCAAAATGGTTATGTCCCTACAAAATATGAACAACTATGTCATAAAGTTAATGCATTATAACTCTCCCAATAATTTCACCACTCAGAATTCGTTCAAAAAGTTTTGGTTGTGGAAGTGGTTGCTTGTGTTATATTTAACCACATTGGTAACCCCAACAAAGAGTACCCCACACTACCGAGAATCAAAGGACAGTTACAATAGCATGAAAATGATTTAATGTCTTACAAAAAGCAATACCCAAATATTCCAATTGATTTCAACAATCCTCATTACAATATAAATTCGAGGACAAGCCACCCACTCTTCTCTTGTAGGAACTCAAATAAAACTGAAAACTTTCAAGGGTAGGATCACTCTCCACCTCTTTATTATCACTCGTCATACCATTTATCACCACTACCCACACAAAATCAAGGTCCTCTTACAGTACCTCTTTATGTTCCTCATACAAAAAGAGTCTTGAATACACTCTTCAAGATTTTATGAGTACTCAAATAAATTTGAATAATCAAAATGTGAAACTTTTACGGAAATCAAATCTTCACTTTCAAAGTTGACTAAATCATTTAGTATTAATAAAGAGGGACAATTTTTAAGTCAACCCCAATAAAATCTAGAATGGCAAAAAAATGTGAATATCAAGAGCTCGAATCCTCCACACGATCAAGCAAAATCTATAACTACTCTACAGATTAAAGTGGTTGATAAGAGGATACCACCCGACCTACAATTTCTAAGGATGTCTCACCTGACCCCATAGAGATCGAAGACGCTTCTCAAAAGAAAGTGGTGAGAAACCTCAAGTTGATCCAAATTTTGAAATGAAAAGCCCCATTATCATGCCTTGGCCTAAAAGGCTTGTGGTTACCAAAAAGGATGTCAATAATGCTAACATTTTGGAGATGCTTAAGAAATTAAAAACAACATCCCCCTTCTCAATGCAATCTAGCAAGTGACCGCACATGCCAAGTTCCCCAGGACTTAATCACGATAAAGGGGAAACTTTATGTGAAGAAGAAGGAATTCTTGGCTCATAATGTGAGCTCGATCATCAAATTTGAGTTTCCTCTAAAGTACAAGGATCCCAGATGTCCTAACATCTCGTGTGTCATTAGAGAGTTCCAAGTCGAGCAAGCTTTGCCTGATTTGAGTGTGGGTGTAAATATGTTACGATAATCTGTGTATAAACAACTCGGCCTACGTGAGCTTAAGGCCACCAAAATTAATCTCTAGTTAGATTATCATTCCATTAAGGTTTTGAGAGGTGAGGTACAAGATTCATAATTCAAGTTGACAAATTCTATTTCCTGGTGGACCTTGTGGTGTTGGACACTCACCCCGTTACTACAAATAGCAACCACATCCCCATTATCCTTGGTCTAACTTTTATAGCTACCTTAAATGCATTAATTAATGCTAGAAATGGGTAAATGAATCTCATCTTTGGGAACATGAACTTGGAACATAACATTTTCAACAATTCCAAACAAATGGGTGATGATAATTCTGTTAATGAGGTAGACCTCATTAAAGAGATTATCCATTATCTATTGTGCGAGCTCTCTCAAGGCATTCTTGGTTAACTGACTTGACTTTGAAAATTATTATTCTCCTTATTATCACGAGGTTATACTTATGAGTTGTTTGTTGGATGAGATGGCGAAATTGGAGGAAGTAAAGTGGTATTCTGTGTTTGAGACTTTATCCCATCGTGATTCTTATAAAGTGCCCTCGATGTTTAGTTTCCAAAGCTTGATCTAAAAAATCTCCATCTGATCTTAATTATGTTTATTTGGGTGAGGGTGAGGCATATCCCATTAGTGTCCCATCCTACCTTGATGAGGTACCATAGGTAAATTTGATGAAATTCTTAAAAATGCATAAACGTTCCTTTAGTTGAACTATTCCAGACTTAAAGGGAGTAATCCCTTTTATATGTACGCACAAAATACACCTTGAGGAGGAAGCTAACCCACCATGGAAATGAAACGTAGGTTAAAACCCATCATGAAATAAGTGGTAAGGGCAGAGGTTATTAAGATTTGTGATGCTAATATCATATACCTGATATCGGATAGCAACGGGGTTAGTCTAATCCAGGTGGTTCCCAAAAAATCGAGAATCATCATCATTTAGAAAACCAAAGGCGAATTGATCTCAAAATGCACCAACACCGAGTGGGACGTGTGCATTGACTACCTAAATCTCAATGACTTAACACGAAAGGATCATTTCCCCTTCTATTTTTCAACCAAATTCTTGAATGAGTGTTAAGCCACCCTTATTACTGATTTCTCGGTGGTTATTTCAGATATAACCAAATTGAGTTAGATATCTAAGACCAACAAAAAACTACTTTCCCATCGTGATTCTTATAAAGTTCCCTCGATGTGTACTTTCTAAATCTTGATCTCAAAAAATCTCCATTTGATCTTAATTACGTATATTTGGGTGAGGGTGAGGCATATCCCATTATTGTCCCATCCCACCTTGATGAGGTACCAGAGGTAAATTTGATGAAATTGTTGAAAATGCATAAACGTTCCTTTAGTTGAACTATTCCAGACTTAAAGGGAGTAATCTGTTTTATATATACGCACAAAATACACCTTGAGGAGGAAGCTATAAAAGGATGTCCTTCAGTTTGTGAAACTCACCGGGCACATTTCAAAGGTGCATGTTAAGTTTGTTTAGTGACATGGCTTAGAGGGGTCTTAAGGTATTCATGGATGATCTTAGTGTCTTTGGAAAATCATTTTCCCATTTGCTCTGCTTTATTAAAAAGGTCTTATCAAGTTGTGTTGAGAAAAATCTCGTCCTAAATTGAGGAAATATTATTTTATTGTGCTTAAGACATTCAAAAACCATGCTATCTTATATATATATATATATATATATATATATATATATATATATATATATATATATATATATATATATATATATATGTGTGTGTGTGTGTGTGTGTGTGTGTGTGTGTGTGTGTGTGTGTGTGTGTGTGTGCGTAGAGTACGAGTTATACTCCTTTGCTAACAGTGTTAATTAGCGAGTTTTGGCTAAGTTAGTGGGTGCTAGTCTAGTTAGGCGGGTTTCGAGGGTATTTAAGTAGATAAGGCCAAAAACGAGTTCATTGTCGACTTGCATGCCCCTATTCACTCGAGGACATAAGGCCTTTCCTAGTACATGCGAGTTTTTATCGAAGTTTAGCAAGTACTTTAGCTTCATATCTAGGATCTTGTGTCATATCCTCTCCAAGGGTACCCCGTTTGAATGGAGTGAGGCATGTCGGTTAGATTTTGAGAAGTTGAAAAATATGCTTACCACCGTACCCATTATGCAGGCCCCAAATTGGACATTGCCTTTTGAATTTATGTGTGATGCAAGCAACTTTGCAGTTGGGGTTGTTTCAAGTCAGAGAAATGATAAAAATCCCCATTTCATATACTATTGTATCCAAAGTCTTAATGGTTCTCAATTTAACTACTCCACCATGGAGAAAGAGTTATTAGAGGTAGTCTTTGCTTTAGATAAGTTCCGGACATATTTGGTGGGGTCTCTCATCATTTGTTTCAGGGACCACATGATAATAAACTATCTTCTTTCAAAGAAGTACGTCAATTATAATTTGATTAGGTAGATCATGCTACTTCAATTGTTAAATCTCACGATCAAAGACAAGAAAGGAATACAGAACATCGTGGCTGACCACTAAGGCACATAAGGAGCAATTACCCATAGATGAGTTATTTTTGGATGAATAATTATTCTTCGCTTCCTCCCTTCCTTGGTTTTTGAACATCGTGAACTACCTTGTTATGGGATCCATTCCCTCACATTAGAATCCTGAATTGAAGAGGAAGTTTTTCATTTTGGTGCGCATGTTATTTTTGGACGATCCATATCTCTATAAGTATTGTCCTTACCCGATTATCCGAAAATGTGTCGTGGATAAAGAAATTAAAAGGATCATCCAATTTTTTCATTCATAATTGTGTGGAGTCCATTTTCTTTTAAGAAAACTTCTACAGATATTATTCAATGCAGATTTTATCAGCCCGCGCTTTTCAAGGATGCACATAAATTATGTAATTCGTGCGATCGTTGTAAAAAATTAGGCGCCATTAGTTGATGGAACATGATTCTAATGTCCCCCGTACTAGAAATAGAGGTTTTTTAATTTAGTTATTTCATAAATTGGTCTTCGAGAGCACCAAACTCTTAATGGAAGTTGTAGCTCTCCGAGCCCGCTTCGCTTAGTCGCCAATAATACACTATTCTGATTCCTAACAAAACCATTATGGCATTTTCTATGAATTGAAGTATATGAGTAACCAAGGCAGGATGCCTATAATTAAAATCATCAGTGCTTAAATTCATACGGTCCAAATCCAAATCGATTTTCACTTGAGCAAATCCAGATTTCTTTAAACAGCAATTCGGTCCCAAGCCTGAATCAATTCACTCCCCTGTTTCATTAAAATTTTGATATTTTACAAGTTTTCCACTTCCCTCTTTCTATATATAGTTTTCCTCTTACATTTATACAAATATATTGAGTTTTAATTCAACAGGTGATATTACCAAGCATTTACCCCTTCCTCTCTCCTAGGTTTACATTACAAGATTTAAATTTCCTCTTTTCCTTTCCATTAAATAGGTACAAATTGTTGTTTAATTAATATTGTAAGCTAGATACTTATTACTTGGATGGTTATAAAAATTTTCTTTTGCTCTTATTAGCGAAGTTTTGGTTTGTCACCATTTGAATAGGGTTTTGTATCCTTGTATTGTTTGATTTCACCATTTATGATATGCTTTCCATGAATAGATAGTTCTCTTAGGTTAGGGATCATAATCCCACCATAGATGCTTGAACTTAAAAGTTAAGGTTTGATTTTAATTCATTTTGATTGGAACTTATGTGTTGAAATGGGATTCTCATATCCTCTTAACTTCCCTTTTCATGCAATGGTAGTGCTTGAATCTTTACTACAAACTCAACCTATTGGTCACCATAACTAATTGAACCTTAATCTTTCATTGATGAGTTTTATCTCTACATGGTTGATGTTTGGCTTCAATTTAGCAAGACTGATCAGAACTGAATTGAATCAAATTTCATTATTTATTTAGCTATTATAAGGTGGGATCATGATCACCTTTCTCAATTAAAATTATAAGTTTATTTAGTTTCTTCTGTGTTTTATTTCAAAATCATTTCACCTTTTCAAACTTATTTTAGCGAAAGCTCGGATAATTGTTAGTCGTAACTCACTAAATACTTAAATAATCTTTTCCAATATTTATCTATTACTTTTTACCATTTAACTAAAGAAATATCAACTTTATTTCACATAAATCCCTATAGAAATTGACTCATGTCTTTGTAGATTTTTATTATACTCATGAATATTATAAACTTGCGCTAGACAATATATTAGACGAGTCAATCCTCAAGTGCAAAATATTGATAGTGATAAATGTGAAAATAAAAGTAATGAACTAAATTTATGTAATTAAGAACTCTAAAACCACCAAATAAAATTAATAATAATCAAGTCAATTATGCACAATTCATCGATTAAATGACAACTGTTAACTTAGAACCTTCTGAAAATATACGAGAAATCAAAATAGGATCCTCTTTAGACGATTTAGAAAAGTACGAACTTATACAACTCCTCAAATAATACATAGACATCTCCGCTTGGTCTTATACTGATATGCCATTGATCAATCCCGAGACCATTGTTGGTCGTATACTTACATATACAAAAGAGCCAAACCTGTCAAACAAAAGCTGAGGCCATAATGGCTCAAGGTCAAAGAGGAAGTCATGAATTAAATAAGTATGGGATTTTTTAGGGTGGTCATATACCCCTGTGACAACCCGCCTAATAAAATACCGGGTGATCAGTCCTATATCAAATTAAACAAGAATCCCACCTAGATCATTCTTAGCATCACTACCGAAAACCTTTTAAAATTTACTAACCACCTAGTATTCAAAAAATCATGGTGGTAAATTTTATCTTTTTATTTAACATCTCTAACAACATGCGAAAGAATATATGATTGACCATTCACACAATCACTGAAACAAACAATACTAAAATGGAATAAATATAATCTTTGCCGAGACAACCATCGGCTAAAAATCAAATACCAAAATAAACTACAAGAGGAATAACTGAATACCTCAACTAGCGGAAATAAAATAGAACAACTAGGGCGACATGGCCAATTGGAATAAATACTGCATCATAATCTAGGAATGAAATGACTAAATCGACTAAGTCAAGGTCCTGCAACATCCACATATGTCGCAGATGCATAACCCTTGAATAGAACAATTTTGGCGTCCCTGTGGATGGACACCTAAAAGGTTTTTAAAATATTTTATAGTAAGCGTTAGATCCCAATATATTTTGAAAATATTTACCAAGTGAATTTAAATGCAGTAAATTAAAATGCATGAATGCTCTTCATATTTAAGTTAGTGCCGCACACTCTCTTGAAGACACCTCACCCCTCGACTAATATGCACGCCTAATGTACCTATACATGACCCAACTAGCTATATATCCCGTAACTATCCTTGTCACATATATATATATATATCCTACATTTCCACTACTCTATCCCCAGTGAGTTTAAAATACGAGTTATAAGTTATTAATCACACTAACTTATTTAAATCATTCTCATTTGATACCATATAACATTCTCACAAGTTATATCATTATTACAATTATCATCATGCATTTACCCGTATATAAATCTACACCATATATACGTAATATCATACTACAACATTCACACACATACTATAGATATAAATGCTATCACAACAGCATAGGAGGCGTCCATAGTTCCCCCCGAAAGTGACTGTCCCATAACATAACGGCTCACCCCTAATAACATACGCTATGAGGGGATTATACTCTCTGCATTCTCTAGTCAGGGGATTCACCCACATCGCACAACCGTCTAAGATATCATTTCAATCAGTTTGCTAATTTATTATAAATATTATACACACAAATATTTATAAACCATAAATTTGTACTACACATTATCGCATATATATATATATATATTAAATCTAGGCTACCAGTGTACAAAATCCGTAACACTAGCCTAACCTTTCCAAGTCTACCTACTCACTTGATATTTAAATAATTTCAGATAATTATTTATTTATTACTTAAGTTATGTCACCCATCTAGATTACCTGGACTATCTCGCTTGACCCGAAATCTCCTCATGTGAAACTTATTCCTCAATCCCACATATTACGGTTAACACCCTTTTATATTCGAATATTCCTTAATTTATTACATACCTTTATAATAAATTAACTTAACTAAATCAGTCCCTAAACGCTCATAGTGCTTGTCCAAATTTTTCCCGAGTCCATATCCCAACTCAATAGAATTAATCCCATATTAATTAATTATCTTGGCGTCGCTCAACAATACACCCGCCTCACTCGCTCGACCCGAAAGTCAACATCCCCAAACTATCATACAATTTCTATCAAATAAGTTGGCCCATTTAATTTATAAGTTTCCCAATTACTCAACATAAACCTTAATTCTCAATTTAGATTTATCCTCTACTAATCTATGGGTAAATCTCTACTAATCTGAACCCGAAATTATAACCCCCAAAATTCAGATTTATCCAGAACATGAACAATTCATCACATATTAACAACCAGGTCTGAATCCGGGGAGAGAAGATCTGTCAGAATTAAAAATGATGTCGTTCAAGCGACTGGCCATGCGTTCCACACGTTCGAACGACTCTGGCTGTCGTTTGAACTTGATACCAGATCGTTCGAACGATCCTGTTATTCTCTCTCCTCTTTCGTTCCCAGAAAACCTAGTCCACCATTAAAGATTTAAAACCTTCGATTCTAGACAGATTTTATTTCCAAAACCTTCTAAGATTCTTCATAAATCCATCCATTTGATTTTCTCAATCTAATTACATCATCTACACAAATTGGGAAACCAAAATCCACATATTCTTATCATTTCTATAGATTTTTAAATCACAATCATGAAATCCCCAAATTCAAATATAGAACTCACCCTAACATTCTATTCAATCCATACCTTCTATAATATGAATAGGAAAATGAAATTAATCAAATGCATGTTAAACTACCTGCCTTAGGGTTTATAGAATCAGACCCTTTGATGAAGATGTTGGGTTGATTCACGGGTCTCCTCTCTTGTTCTTAGATTAATCTTCCAAAATCTGCTCTAGTTTCTCTCTTTTTTGTCTTTCCTCAATTTAGTATTCTAAAAATGAGGTAAAGTTCTCTTACCCTTTCACAATTAGGGATACTAACTCAAATCCCGTTTTTGGCGTTATGGGATTTCTAAAAAGGGCCCAAACACTTATTTGGGAGCTCAAATGTGTTTAGAAAAGTCTCGAAACCCATATTATACCTATGGCCACTCATTTTGGACCATTTTGGCCCTACCAGACTCAACTGTGCACTCTGAATTTTCATCCGAATTAATATATAACATTCTTCAAATTTTTTACCTCAAAATGCGACACAAAATAGTTCAATTAATTAATCCTCAATTCGCCAAATTAATAAATTCCTCAAATTTAAAAATTTCCCAAATTACGAATTTAATTCCTCCCAATAAACTAGATTCTTTTTCTCCCAAATGTAATTTAATACAAGGTCCTTGAATTTACTGGGTGTTACATACTTCTCCCCTTACAATGGAATTTCATCATCGAAATTTGGATAAGCCTAATACTCCCAATCTCAACTAGTTCCGTAATCATTTACCATTAACACCCCTACACATAACCAGAGCGCCCATACACCCTGCACCCATGCTTAAATCATATATACGTGCTAGACCCTATCTCAGGTGAAATCTAGCAACGATAATTCACACCCTGGTACCGCGAACACCCAGTCTTACTATAGCTATCCACTATAGCCCCAAGCTATAGCTACACAGTTGAAACTTGGGAACACATCCATTCTACTCCCATAATTCTCGAAAGTAGAAATCTCTCGTATAATTCAACCTTCCTCTTATTGTACCTTCCACTCTCTTGTGGTAAACACAAAATAACCCCGCTATCCCATAGTACTTACATATATACACTATGGTTGTTTCAACCAACACATCCACTAATATCCGTCTCACTCTCACATCCTAGTGGTAACAATTCATAAGGTGTGACACACTCAATGCCACTTTTAAACACACCCTCACACTTCAACGTTTCATAATCCGTGGAACACGTTTTTTCCATTCCTCCGGGATATACCCAAATCATTGTCTTTTCATCTCCTGCCTGAATCTGCTAAGTATCTACATAGTGGAAACTTTGGCTCCTCCCAGGGTACCCATTAGGGGTGGCAACGGTTCGTGTCGAGGCGGGTTCATGTCGGGTGATAAATGAATCGTGTCAAAAATTCATCCACCCAAACATGATTCGTTTAATAAATGGGTGGAAAAATAAAATTCATACACGATTCATTTACTTAATTAATGACACAACACAACTCGTTAACATCCGTTAAATAAACGACTGGTTTTGACCCGGTTCACCTATTTAACCCAGTTCACCCATTTAACTCGTTTCTTTCATTTAACTCGGTTCACCTGTTTAACCTGGTAACCCGGTTACTTTAAAAATCTAGAGAGGAAACAACTTACTTATACTTAGTTAAGAATGGAGAATTTTCATAACAAATCGATGTGGGATGTTTGGATTACGGGTTGTGAACGGGTTAACGGGTTGTAAACGTGTTAATGGGTTGCAAACGGGTCGTCAGTTCTAAACGAGTGATGTGTTCTAAACGGGTGAAGGGTTATAAATGGGTGACGGGTTGTAAACGGGTAGCGGGTCACACGGGTTATAAACGGGTGACGGGTCACTAACGGGTTTCGCGAATATACACAAACCCGATTTATTTTCTTAACGGGTCTGGTGGGTCCACCTATTTATTAACCGAACCCGTCAAGGCTATACCCAAACCCGCTTAAAGCCTATCGATTTCATGTTGGGTTAACGGGTCGTGTCGCAAATTGCCACCCCTAGTGCCCATACACCCTATATTTTGTGCATATTTGCACATAACTCAAATCATCACATACTGATCGAGTGGAAAATCGAGTGTCCGTGAAAATACGCTAGTCGTTGTTGTCGGCTTCCAACCACAATACAAAAAAAAACCTAAATTTTAACTACACTCTTGCGGAGTATAGTGGCGAGTCTGGGTATCGAATCCACAAGGAATGTTTGATAGATTTTAATTGATTTATTACTTCAAAAAATAAAGTGTAAAAGATGATGATTGAGTGAGAAAAGAAAAAGGAAAAAATAAAGAAGTTAACAAAAACTAATTGAAAAAATTAAGGTAAAGACACAATCCCCCAACCCTAGTGTATAGTAGTTATAATATTAATCGTAAATTTAATCGATTAATTTGATCCAAAATTTAGTACTCCCAAGCATTACGTATACGAGGTTCAAGCCCGCGTCATACTTAATCTGAGGACGAGTAAATCGGTATCTTGATAGTGACGCTCGAATTGCATTCTAAATCATCCCCCTTACCCAGAGGCAAACGATATATAAAAATCTACAATTGTTGTGTTCCTACGCAATACGGTCGTAATCAATCACTAAATTCAAAGGATTAATATTATACACATGCCATTAACACATCAGGATGAGTTCATGTATCCCGACCTTTAAAAACCTAGCCTAACATGAGAAATAATAATAAAAGTGCTGGAAATAAAAGTTACCAGAATTGAAGAACAAGAACATGCAAGAAGAAATCAAAGATTGAAGAAAAACCGGAAAAGCTCTTGAATTAATGGTGCAAAGTATGTAAATTCTTTTCCTAGATGCTCCTACTTTTTATGGAGCTTTTACATGAATGAAATATGAATAAAAAGAGTCCTAATGACTAAGTATATAGGCTAGAGGTCGTTTATATGAGTCCTCAAAACATAAAACTCTTTTGACTAAAAGATAAGCACAAAATAAAAATCCCGTATCTGCCAATTTGTCACACTAAGAAAGCGTGACAAATTTTGTAACGGATTCTGAGCGTGACCAATTTTGCAACGGATCTGGGCGTGACAAATTTAGTAATGGATCTTGTGCGTGACAAATGGGCGGACCGGTTCTTTTTCCTCAGCTTCGGTTCGGCTTGGGTCTGACAACTTTTTTCTTGGATTTCTTCTCAACTTCAAATGGACATAACTTCTTCACCGTAACTCGGATTGAGGTGCCATTTTTTTCAGTGTTCTTGTAATTGAAAGCTCTTCAACTTTCCAGTTGACCCCACCTCCGGACTATGGCTACAAAATTATGAAAATGCCCTTCAACTCCCCGATTCTTGGTTTCTTTCACTATTTTGAGTTCTCCTTTTCATCTTTCTTGCATAAAATACCTGTAAAACACATAAGAGATACACAAAATACGGAATACTTGCCAAAAAGGGTTAGTAGCATAAATATGAGACAAATCAAAGCTATTTACACCACACGGGATCATAAAAATACCAAAATTAAGGGGATAAATGTGAAGAATTTATACCTAATCAAACCCCCCTAACTTAGAACTTTGCGCGTCCCGAGCAATAGAAAAGAACGAGAGTATGAGTTAAGGACCCTTCAAAAAATTTATTGGGATAGAATACCTTTTTTGCGGGCAAGCGATTGCATTTAGCGTATGCAACAAGCCTTTAAACCCCTAGGTTACCCTAGTAGGACAAGTGGTGTCTCATGAGGGTTTGGAGAGAATGTACCCACAAAATTCGGCTCAAAGAAAAATCAAAATACCTAAAAATTGTATAAATTTAAACTCCCCCAAAATGATCACTGTTGATACCAAAATTAATCTGCTGACATGGACCAATCATATGAAGACACGTGACTATCTACATGGCAACAACAAACACTTCCGAGGAACCCACTCGCTCCGAGGAACAAGACTTCAACGAGGAAGGCTAGTTCCCCGAGGAACTCACAAGCTCCGAGGAACAATGCCTCTCCGAGGAACTCTTAAATACAGAGAAGCTTAGGCGGTCCGAGCAACTCATGGTGGACCGAGCTGCACCTCGAAGCAGGATACCAACAGTTTAATTGCTCATTAAATGCTTATCATTTGGACGCGCACGCAAAGAGGGCATTAAATGTATTACCCTTTCATATGTATATCATTTAATGTATTACCCTTTCACATTACAGCCTCAGGGCTATAAATACATTATACAATCTTCATTGTAAAGGGACTCCCAGACCGGAATTTCTTGAGATAACTTGTAATCGAGAATTCCCAAACACTCAGCAATAAAGCAACAGTGGGCGTAGGCCATTCTTATAAGGATGAACCACTTTAAAATTCTTTGTCTCATTTATTTATCTGCGATTGAATTATTAGAGTGATCTAATTTTTTACATCAACAGATTGGCGCCGTCTGTAGGAAACGACTGATAATATCATTTTTCATCAAAAACAATCCATTACCAATGGCGGATATTCCTGAATCCAGCAATCGAAACGCTGGAACCCCTCCAAATCCATCTGCTCCACCAATTATTCCAGATCTAACTGGAATAATGGCAAATCTGGCTCAGGGCCAGACCGTCATGCAAGAAACAATGCGACAACTCATCCAAACCCTCCATGGCGGTGCATCAGCCCATTCCGACCACGAAGCATTCAAATAAATACCCATGCGCCTTCTTCGCGTACTAGGCGTACTAACTCACATCGCAATGAGGAATTTGATGATTTCTCTTATCAACCTGGGCGAACTTCGTCGGTACGAGTCACGGATACTGAACAACGTGTCACCCTCTCCTCAGAAAGGACCAGTGCATTGGAAAGATTAAGTAGGGTTTCTCCTTTCGACCGATTATGCCCTAGGAGGAACAAAAGTCCTCTTAATGCAGCATCGAGGAACTTTCGACGACCATCAGGTTTAAGGGAAGGATCTGTCCAGTCGCGATCAGCTGCTCGTCAAGATAAATCCCAGGAAGCCACTTCAACGCGGTTAGTTGCTCGAACCAATAGGCCCGAGGAAGGGAATGATGCATGGAAAGGATCTATTCAAAGGCTGGAGGATAGATTAGGGGAAATAGCTAAGGCCAGGAACCCTCTACAACGAACCTTTGTTCGAGGAACGCCTTTTGTCCAGGACATTGTTGATTTTCCAACACCATCAAAGTTCAAAGCACCTGTTGTGACTCCCAAGTATGATGGAAAGACTGACCCTATCCTTCATATAGAACAATATCAAGCTGCAGCCGACATCTATGCTGTCCCAGATGAGATGAGATGCAGAGCATTCTCGGGAACACTTACCGGATCTGCTCAAATATGGTATAATAGTCTTCCTCGGAGTAAGATTTCAACTTTTCTTCAACTGGCCGAGCTATTCATTGGGAATTTCTTCTTTGGAGCAAGGCCAGTTAAACGAGTAGCACATTTGTTAAATGTTAGACAAAAAGCTGGTGAGAGTACCAGAGATTATATAACTCGTTTTAATAACGAGAAACTCGAAGTTATTGATTATGAGGAGAAGACATCAATTACCGCTTTGATGAGTGGACTACTGGCAAACAAGTTGTACTACACTTTGGCCAAAGATCCACCTCGAACCATGTCAGACCTGATGGGAAAAGCGTCCAAGATTATGAATGCCGAGGAGGCTATGTTTGCGAAGAATAATATGGATGCCAAAGAAACCAAGGTGGAAGGTGATAAAGCTAAGAAGAAAGAACATAAGAACAATGATGGTGACAAACAATCCAAAAATAGGTCGTCATGGGAGGTCTTGAGGAAATTTGATAATTACACACCTTTGAAGGTAAATATCAACCACGTCCTGGAGGAAATCAAGAACAGCGAGGAGTTAAACTGGCCAAAGAAAATGAAGGCAGACCCTGACACGAGGAATAGGGAAAAATATTGCGAATTCCACAAGGATCATGGCCATATGACCAAAAATTGCATAGCTCTTCAGAATGAAATTGAAACACTCATCCGACGAGGAAATCTAGCAAAGTATGTTGATCGGGGAGGCGAAAGAAGAAACAACGACCGGACTAGAGAGAGGTCTAGATCTCCTCGTCGAGCAGAGGAGAACAAGAAGAGAAACCATGAAGTTGATCCATAGGATGACCCCGATCTTCCCAAGAAACCAAGGCAGCCAGAACGAGAGGTATTTTCAATATGCTTTGGGTCATTTGAATGTAATGTTATTATAGGAGGAGATGTAGGAGGAGATCTTACTGCAGAAAGAAAAGCTTACCTTGGTGAGGCTCAAGCTTGCTCGTACATTCAGCGGATAAATCTAGCTGAGGAAGATCACCCGAGAAAGGTGAACAAGGAGAAATTGGTTATCGATTTTTCAAAAAATGACCTTGTAGGTGTTTTATATCCTCATGATGACCCGCTGGTAATCAAAATGAGAATGAAGGAAGTCATGATTTCAAGAGTACTGGTCGACAATGGTAGCTCGGCAGACATCATGTTCTACTCGTGCTTCGATAGTTTAAATCTAAAGCTATCTCAACTGGAGCCTTACCACAGACCCCTCATTGGTTTTGCTGGCGAGAAAGTATTTCCACTTGGGACGATCAAGTTGGATATATTCATTGGTACATGGCCTGCTTGTCGGACATAAAGAATACGTTACTTCGTGATGGATAAGAATGTCCAATCATCGTACAATATCATCATGGGAAGAGTAGGATTGAAGAAGTTCTAGGCTGTACCATCTACAGTGCATCAGTGCCTAAAATTTCCAACAAACTTTGGAGTAGGAGTTGTGAAAGGTGATCAAAAAGTAGCTCGGGAATGCTATTATTCATCCGCCGAGCAAGAAGAACTGAAAGAATCAAAGAAAAAGGCTACTACCTATCAAGTGGATGAAGGTGCAGAAATTGAAACATTGGATCCTCGAGATGAGTCGCAACTCGTGATGGGTCAAGTGGTGGAAGCTACTGAAAATATCATTCTGGACGACGAGCACCCTGAGCGAACTACTTAAATAGGTTCATCGTTGGAAGCCTCATTAAAACAGGAATTGATAACTTTCCTTAGAAGCAGAAGACAAACTTTTGCGTGGATTCATGAAGATATGCCTGGGATAGACCCAAACTTCTTATGTCACGAGCTCAATATGAATAAGGAGATCAAGCCTATGAAACAGAGAGGAAGAGTATTCAGTCCCGAGAAGAATCAAGCTATACAGGAGGAAGTCGAGAAGCTCCAGAAAGCTTGTTTCATTGAAGATGTTAAATATCCAGATTGGTTAGCTAATGTGGTGATGGTAAAGAAGAAAAACAACAAGTGGAGGATGTGTGTAGACTTCACCGACCTCAACAAAGCATGCCTAAAGGATCACTTTTCATTGCCCCGAATCGATCAACTGGTGGATGCTACCTCGGGACACGAGTTGCTGAGCTTCATGGATGCTTATCCTGGCTACAATCAAATTAAAATGAAACTTGAAGACAGGGAGAGTACTTCTTTTATCACCCCTAGGGGAACTTATTGTTATAATGTCATGCCTTTTGGTTTGAAAAATGCAGGTGCAACATATCAGAGGCTGATGAATAAGGTCTTTGCTGAACAAATCAGTGACAATATGGAAGTCTATGTTGACGATATACTGACGAAAAGTAAGAAAGTTGTGGATCATCTAGTTGACTTAAGTCAGACTTTCGATCAACAAGATAAATATCAAATGAATCTGAACCTGACGAAGTGCATCTTTTGAGTACGAGAAGGCATGTTTCTCGGGTACATTGTCAATCAACAAGGCATTGAAGCAAATCCTGAAAAGATCAAAGCTCTATTAGGGATGCGATCTCCAACGACGAAGAAGGAAGTACAGAGTCTCACAGGATGAGTAGAAGCACTCAATAGATTTGTGTCACGAGCAACTGATAGATGTCTCCCATTCTTGAAGACACTCAGAAAGACTTTTGAGAGGAATGACGAATGCGAGAAGGCTTTTCAAGATTTGAAGAGATACTTGGGAACACCTCCACTGTTGTCCAGGACAGTGATGGGAGAAAAATTGTACTTGTACCTTGCAGTGTCCAAGAATGCAGTTAGCTCGGCGTTGATCAAAATGGAGAATGGAGTACAAAAGCCAATTTACTACACAAGTAAGGCCTTCCGAGGAGCAGAGATCAGATATCCAAGGCTGGAGAAATTGGCACTGGCGCTGATTGAGGCGAGTAGGAGAATGAGGCCATATTTCTAGGCTCATACCATAGTAGTATATACTGATATGCCATTGAGGCAAGCCCTACATAAGCCAAAAAAATCAGGAAGATTGATGTACTGGGCAATAGAGCTCGGTGAATATAATATAGTCTATGAACCTAGATCATCGCTTAAAGGGCAGGCTGTAGTAGATTTTATAGCGGAGTTCACCTATCCTGATAGCTCCGAGGAACAAAAGTTACTCGCTGATCAACCTGTGGATGTTACAGGATCAACAAACACTAGCTCAGACCAACTCTGGTTGGTAAAAGGGCAAGTGGATGTTATAAGATCATTGACTTCGGGGTCAGACCAACTCCGGTTGGTAAAAGGGCAAGAAGAAATGATCGACGAAGAGCAAGAAAAATCCGAGGAGAAAAGGAAGAAACAAATATTTCACTGAGGAACTCTAACTGATCAGAAATTTGAAGACGAGTTACCTATATGGAGACTATATGTAGATGGCTCATCTTGCACTGCAGGATGTGGCGCGGGGATAGTTTTGAGCACTCTGGATGAGGTCGATATGGAATACGCCTTGCGTTTCCAATTCAAAGCTTCCAACAATGAGGCTGAGTATGAGGCCATGATTGCAGGACTTAGTTTGGCAAAAATTATGGAGGCGCAGCAGGTCATTATTTTCAGTGATTCTCAATTGATCATAAACCAAATGATGGGAGTATATGCAGTTAGAGGAGAATTAATGATCAGATATCATGCAAAGGCAAAGGAGCTGGTGTCAGAATTTTCTGCTATTCAGCTGGTCAGAATACCAAGAATAGAGAATGCGAGAGCAGACGCCCTAGCTCGACTAGCATCAGCTACTTGCACCGAGCTACGACGAACAATCCCAATTAAAGTGTTAGCTGGTTGGAGCATAGATGAAGATCCGATGATGAAATTTATTACCCATGATTTAGGACCATCTTGGATGGATTCCATCAGGGCGTATATCGAGGAGGGAGAGTTAACAATTGACAAGCTCGCTGCCAAAAAATTGAAGTTTAAAGCTGCTCGGTACGTATTAACTAATGGTGTTTTATATAGACGGGGAATTATGGCAGGTTTGCAGAGATGTGTACACCCCTCCGAGATGAAAAAATTAATTGAAGAGATCCACGAAGGGTCTTGTGGAGCACATGTTGCAGGTCAGACGCTTTTACAAAGGGTGATGACGCAAGGATATTACTGGCCGACGATGAGGGCTGATTGCATAGCCTACGCCAAGAAGTGTGACAAGTGCCAGCGCTTTTCCTCCATCCGAAGAACTCCACAAGCATTGTTGACACCCATAACCTCCCCTTGGACATTTTCCATGTGGGGAATTGACTTGGTTGGGCCACTGCCAACGACCCGAGGAAGGTTCAAGTACCTCGTCGTTGCAGTGGATTATTTTACTAAATGGGTAGAAGCTGAGCCACTCATCGACATGACGTACGAGAAGGTGTACCAATTTGTTTGGAAGAACATCATTTGTCGATATGGTCTACCTCATGCCTTCATCACAGACCACGGAACACAATTTGATAACGAGGAGTTTGCCGCCTATTGTCACCAGTCAAACATTTTGAAGGTCCACTCAGCACCAGGCCATCCTCAAAGCAATGGACAAATTGAGGTGACAAACAGAACGCTGCTAAATGGCTTGAAGAAAAGACTGGATGATGCAAAAGAAAATTGGATCAACGAGCTACAATCAGTACTTTGGGCTTACCGAACTACTCCCCGAGTAGCAACAGGAGAATCACCATATATGCTGGCGTTTGGAAGTGAAGCTGTTATACCTGCCGAGTTGGGCCTCCCAACACACAGGGTACTGAATTTCAATTCCCCTTTCAGCGACTCAATGAGAAGGCTGGATTTAAACATGCTCGAGGAAGTCAGAGAAGAAGCAGCCATCAGAAATGCTGCATACCAACAGTGAACATCTCTATTCTACAATAAGAGGGTGAAGAAGTGCGATTTTAAAGAAGGAGACTATGTGCTGAAGAAAGTAATCCAAAAGCACAACAAACTGGAGGCAAACTGGCATGGACCATACCGAGTTACAGAAGTGGTTCGACCAGGAACTTATCGAATAGCAACTCTAGAGGGGGAGGAGTTCAAGAATGCATGGAACGCAGAGCACCTACACAAGTATTATCAGTGATGTATATGTAACACAGTTCCATCAGTATGAATAAAATGAAGATATTTTGCTAAAGTCTCTCCTTTTATTGAGAATTTTTCGGGACATACTAGTGCTACACACTACTCAGCAAAACTCGGCAAAGATCAGACTGCTCAGCAGCAAAATATTCCTAAAAATGCCAACCTGTTTGGCTAGGAAACGAAATATTCCTAAAAATGCCAACCTGTTTGGCTAGAAAAAGAAATATTCCTAAAAATGCCAACCTGTTTGGCTAGGAAACGAAATATTCCTAAAAATGCCAATCTGTTTGGCTAGGAAGCAAAATATTCTCGCAAATGCCAACTTATGTTGGTCGGGAGGTAAGATTATTCCAGAAAGTACAAAAGTTTCTAACTATGGCTGGTCGGGGATAAAAACCCACCAACTGTAGTTGGTCGACAAAGAAAATTTATCGACCTTAGTTGGTCGGAAACATTTAAGATAAAAGTCTACTAACTATGGCCGGTCGGAGATAAAAACCCACCATCTGTAGTTAATCGACAAGCAAAATTTACCGATCTTGGTTGGTCGGAAACATTTTATGGGTAAAATTATTTCAAAAAGACTAACTATAGCTGGTCGGGGATAAAAATCCACTAACTGTAGTTGGTCGACATGGAGAATCTAACAACCTTGGTTGGTTGAAAACATTTTAAACAACATTTTTATACTCATTACTTTATTATTAAGTGATCGAGCAACAGTATTGATACTTATAATTTTTTAATTGTTAATGAGTTGGTCGACAAACAACACAATATTGTTATCTTTTTAACAGATATGCATAAATATAAAGCGTTTGATAATTACAAGACAGTAGCAATCAAGATTTGCAAACAAAAATGAAAGTCTTTCATTGAATTCAAAATAAATTACATTACAGTTACATTGATATGTATACTAACTATTACATCAAAAATTCCTATTCTACTAGTTTCTTCCCCTCTGCTTTTGACACAGGTTTCTTACCAGCAGGCGGATCATTTAAAGACAGAGGAGAATTGATGAAGTTGAGATCCTTCAACATCCTGACATTCATCACAGATGGGCGATCTAAAAGATGCTCGGGATGAGATACCTCGATTTGAGAATGTAAATTGTAGTCACCGAGATACTTTGAAATTAAGCTCCGAGGAATGGCCCGAGCAGGGATCCAATCCATGTCCAAATTGTATGGTGGCACAGGCAAGTCGAGCAACCCGGGATCATGGTAGTCCCACAGATAATGACCTTGTTCGAGCTTCAGCACACCTAAGGCATTCAGCCAGCCTTGCTTGTAGCCCTCATTGTTGGCATTCTGGATACGATCATCCAAGTGGAATAATGCTTCGTTGTATCCAGCCATCCAGAACTCCCTGGGCTGTTTGTGGAATTGATATGTTAGCTTTTCTAGCTGCTCGTGGAGATTCTTGATAAAAAGCTCCTTATTTTCCAAGACTGACTTCTGCGTAGAGAGCTGTTTTTCCAGGTCCCTAATCTTCTTTGACATATCGGACAACGCATGGTTCTTTGCCATTAGTTGGAAAGCCCGGTTCTCTAAGTCAGACTGAGTCCTCTGTTCCTCGATAAGAACCCAAGCTGCTCTTGCTCGTCCCCGAGGAGCTCTTGATCGACCACGAGAAGATGAAGAGGTTCCAGAGCTCCTCAAAGTCTCCAACTCTTCCCTCAACTTGGCGTTCTCAACCTCTAAGAACTAAAATCCCTCATCGGTCACTGGGATCAAGGCACTAGAAGTGGAAGATGCAGACTTCAATTGTGACAGCTCCTTCTGCAGGTTGTTATTTTCCTTTTCCAGCAACTCAGCAATCTGTCTGCATTCTTCGACTTCACCTCTCAAGGTTCTCTCCCTTACATCGTACTAAACAAAGAACTTCTCGTAGCCCTTGTCGGCAATGATCTGCTGGTACTTCTTCTCGTACCCCTCATGCAACAAAGCAGTGGATTCTTTGTATTCGAGCTGAAGGTCCTCGAAGGTGCTTTGAAGATCCTCGATCATTTCGTAATAGGCAACGTTGTTGGCTACAGCCCTATCAAGAAGACACTTCAGATATTGATATGCTTCCACTGCCTATTCTGAAGCGTCATAACCAAGTATGTCGACAACTTGTGCAGCACTCAGGTCTGTGTGACCAGCCTTAAAGTACTCGTTACATTATCGCAGTAACTTTGTATCATGCGCAGAGAGCAGTTCCATCCTAGCCAGAAACTATCATAGAAAGAAGAGCAATCATCAATAAGAAGAATAAGCAGAGTATGAGTGAAAAATAGACAACAGTATGCAAAAAAGGTCAAATTTTATTAGATCATAATTCAGAGTTACATCTTCTGAGTTACATTTGATAAATAGAAACAAAATAAAGAGAAACCCGAACAACACTAAACCTTTTCCTTATCTCCCAAAACCTTCTCGGGAGGCTGGGATGAAGAGGCAGGTTGCTTGGAGGGAAGAGATAGCTGCTCGGGTAGAGTAGGTAGTTGCTCGGAGGAACAAACGATGTGCTAATTTTCCTTGGCAGCAGGCTGGATGGTTAGGGCACGATCTCCCATCACCATCGAAGACTCTTCAGAGGTAGCTTCATCCTCTTCTAATTCTTCTGGAGTTGGGGGGACCAGGGATATGTCTCTGGAAGAGCTCGGAAGACTCGTCGACCTTCATTTCCTGAAGGGCAGCAACCCATCCGTCCCTAAAGTATTTGAGGCTGCCATAGTCTACTTGCGACACCATGGCAGCCAAGCCCTTGTTCCACCCCTTGTCCCAGCCAGAGTTGAAGGACTTCTTCACAGCAGCTTTCCTCTTCAGCTTCTCTGAGGAAAGTTTCTCAGACAGCAGGTTCTCAGCAGTCTTCAATTTATTTTCTGCTTCCTCCTTTTGCCGACCTACTTCTTGAAGCTGGCCCAACCTTTCCTCAGCAACCCTGAGCTTATCTTCAAGCTCTCCAGCAGTTTTGAGCTTCTCTACGAGCTCTTTATTTGCCTTCTCCAAGGCATTCTTTTTCTTCTCCAACTCTTTGGAGTCTTCAACAGCTCGAGCTTTATCCTGCACGGTGGAGGCAAGCTTATTCTCCCAGACAGCTTTGTCATCAGCATATTTCTGGCGAGAATCTGCCAGAGACTTGGTAGCTTCTTCCAGATCTCCCTCCACACTAGACGAGGAGTAAGAAGCCTTAATCGCTTCATCCTTCTTCAGGATTATATTGAAGCAGCTCGTCAACTGTGAACAGAAAAATAAAGCAAGTTAGAAACATAAATGACAAAGGAAATATGAAAAATTCAAAGTAAAGATACTTAAAGAAGCAAGATGACGAGCAACTAGTGAGGTGACCATGTCCCGAGTAAGGTTCTCTTCAGTACCTTGTACCTCGGGAATGATCGAGGACTTTACCGAGCTCATGCCAGAGCTCGGGGGAACGAAAGTTGGAACCCCAGTTCGAGTAACTGGGGGCTGAGCAACGGTATCAACCAAATGGACCGAGGATCTCTTCTTCATCCTCCTTGGGGGAACAGGTACCGATTCAACCAAGGAAGAACCCTTGGTCGGTGATATCACAATCACCTCTCCAGGAGCAGCAGACCTCCTCGGAGCCACTGCGGGCTTCTCGACAACTTTAACAGGAGCAGCGGGAGGAGATGCATCAATCTTCTTCGTCCCCTCCTTTAGGACATCAATCCTACTCCTTTTTACCTCCCCAGAACCGGAGGCAGTCTTCTCAAACAGGGCAGGAGGTCTTCTCTTCTTCATCCTTTCACTTAAAGGAATATGGGATTCAGGTGATGAGCTTGTGGAAGCAGGAACTGGCTCTGATTCACTTATCACTGGACGAGAAGTGAAAGAAGTGGTGTAGCTCTTGTACTGGAGCAGATACGAGGCCGACCTAATGTGCTCGTCGGCAACACTCTGATGCAGACTCCAGATAAGTTTCAGATGTCTTACATTAACATCTGCTTCCTTTGGGCACTTTCTTTTGTTATCAACTGCAAATAAATAAACATTGTTATCAGTGGCACATTTTATCAAACACAAAAGAAACATGATTTCAAAATAAAATAAAATAAAAATAACCTATCTCGTTGCCATAAGGAGGGCATCTGGGACCTTGGTAAACCTCATCTCCAGCTAATGGAGGGTGTTGCCAATTTTTTATGACAACCCCATGTTCAAAATAATCTCTATTGGCATCAGGGAGATTGACTACAAAGGCTCTATTTAAAAATCTAGTTTTTAAATAAAAAATATTATCATTAACTGCCCATCTATAACAGTACATGATTTCTGGAATTCCTATGCGAGTTCCATGGACTTGATTTAATTTATGCACCCCATTAACTATTCTCCATGTGTTGGGGGCTATTCTCGCAGGAACGACATCAAAATAATGACAGAATTCCAGACACAAGGGATTTGATGGAAAAGAAAATCCACACTCAGCAATAAAAAGGCGGGGGAACCAATGTCCCTCAGCCAAATTGAAATAATCAGAAGGCTCAGAGAGATCTTCCAAGACAACCCAAGAGGGAATGGAAAAATCAGAGCGAAACTTTTCAAGAGACTCAATAGAGTAAACCATGATGATGAATAAAAGAAATAAAGAAGAAAGAAGAAGATCTTACAGAAAAAGAGTAGAGCTGTTGACAACGAACGACGGAAAAGATGAATGCACAAGAGAGTAGGAAGAGATGACGTAAAACTCGAAGATAAAAATTTGAAAGGTAGAAAACGATGGGAGCGTCTGTGAAGTTTAAATACCTTGCCTTGGGAAATGGTGAAGTAATGATTACAAAAAAGGATGATTACGTTACCGGCGGCTAAAAAGATGAAAAGTAGCGCGGGAATCAAAGCAGACAACAATGGCTAAAAAGAGGAAAAGTGGCACGGGAATCGAAGCGGATAACAGCGGCTAAGAAGACGAAAAATAATGCGGGAATCGAAGCACGCAAAAAAGTCCAAAAAAGCATGATTCTACGAATTGGGAAGGCGAAATAAATACAAGGGAAACGCTCCTAAAAATCAGGAAGACTATTTAAAGCTACCATATTCCGAGAAAGAATGTTCCATACTCCTCAAATTTCGAACTATGAAACATTGGGGGCTTCTGTTGATACCAAAATTAATCTGCTGACAAGGACCAATCATATGAAGACACGTGGTTATCTACATGGCAACAACAAACACTTCCGAGGAACCCACTCGCTCCGAGGAACAAGACTACAACGAGGAAGACTAGTTCCCCGAGGAACTCACAAGCTCCGAGGAACAATGCCTCTCCGAGGAACTCTTAAATACAGAGAAGCTTAGGCGGTCCGAGCAACTCATGGCGGTCCGAGATGCACCTCGAAGAGGGATACCAACAGTTTAATTGCTCATTAAATGCTTATCATTTGGACGCGCACGCAAAGAGGGCATTAAATGTATTACCCTTTCATATGTATATCATTTAATGTATTACCCTTTCACATTACAGCCTCAGGGCTATAAATACATTGTACAATCCTCATTGTAAAGGGACTCCCAGACCGAAATTTCTTGAGATAACTTGTAATCGAGAATTCCCAAACACTCAGCAATAAAGCAACAGTGGACGTAGGCCATTCTTATAAGGATGAACCACTTTAAAATTCTTTGTCTCATTTATTTATCTGTGATTGAATTATTAGAGTGATCTAATTTTTTACATCAACAGTCACCTTAAAATCTTATTTAGGAGTCTCAAGTCATAGTGTGTGTGTGCGAATCTAAAAATTGAACCGCTAACTTCCACCGATTGATCATTACGTTACTTTCCGAAAATTCGTTTTGATTTCAAAATCTCACGAAATGCTCTCACAAATGAATCTCTTGGAATGTGGATATTCTCTCGGTATGCGTGATATAAGGAGTAAATATAATGGACGCAAAGTCACGCACACAAATTGAAAGACAGAAATTTTTGGGTGGAAAGATCTCTTCATCGGAATACGGTCATAGGGAAACGGGAACCATCATCTCTTTTTCACGCCATATAATCTCTTTTATTATCTTTTTGTGTTTTAACTCTCCACGCGGTAACCAATTTCACAATTCGGACTCGGTTAGGACTTTTTCGGGTTTAAGGTGTAATTGGGTAACATGGAAATGGTTGGAAAATTCGGAATTGGAAAATTCGGAATTGGAAAATTTTCTGATGATGTCCGTTAGTGCTTTTTTTTTGGGTTATTGCTCATTTTCTCTTCTTTTTCTATATTTTTCACACTTTTCTGTTTTTGCTATTTTTGTTGAGTATTTCTATTCTTTTTCTTGCCCCTTTTTGTTGCACTTTTCGGACTTAAATTCTGACTTTTTCCATTTTTCACAATTTCGGGTATTTGGGTTTTTCTGGTTGTGAAACGAAAGGAAAAATTATTCGACTCAAATTTGGGTTACAAAAGGGATGATTTTTCACAACTTTTTATGGCCAATATTTTTGGGTAACAAACGATGGCCTACTTCATTGTCCAAATGCGAGTTGCTTTACCATATGCGTCTTGAGATTAATTTAATTTAGAGATTTGTAGCACGCTTTTCAAGGCAACATTCCATTTCCCATAACCGATCAAAACAATAAAATAGAGATCATCAACACCTTTTTAAAACGCTGAAATGAACTTTGAGTTAATCATTAACTCGGATTGATTTAAAAACTAAAAAAGATCGATAGGCTCGAAATCTCACCGGGTTGATTAATCGCCACACTTATTCGTTAAGTTGTCAATTTTCGCACAATTTCCATCTTTGGTCAATTTGGGCTTTGTGCATTTGATTTTTACAACTTGAGACAAAATATTTGTGAAACTTTTGAAGCTTTTAAATTCCAATCTTTATTTATTTTAAAGAAAAATATTTTTGGCTTTTCTCAAATTTTTTTTTTTTCTAAAAAAAACACTCTTGGAAAGAACATGTGATCGAATCAATGAATCTAAACAATAAACGAAAAGAATATCCCACACCCCCTATCTTAAATGTTGCATTGTCCTCAATGCGAATCAAGAACACAACATAAAGAGAGGAAAAGAAAGATATTACCCAAAATGGAGCGATCCCTGAAAAGTACGAGTCCATTGAATCTACAAAATATGTTAGAACCAAGCATAACAAAAAGAATAAAAAAAACTCTAAACTAAAAAAAATAAGCTAACTATTGTACAACCTACGATTTTCAAATTCTAATAAGTTATACACTAGAAGTCAAAAAATTTGAGGGTACACCCAAAATACAATATGGCTTTGAGGGATTAATGGTGTACCCTCACTAGGATGCATGCCTCCCGAAATATAAGGATTCCGTTTGAACAACGGAAGGCATGTGTGAGATGGAAAAAATAAACCATCACCAATTAAAAAATTTAACGGGATGATGGGTGGTTTGGATGCTAGGAGGGACAAATACAATTGAGATCCAAGAAAAATATAATCACCTCCCAAATATTTTTCAAGTAGTATGGGGAGAGGGGCACACAAAAAGGAAGATTCCATATTAGAAAACAATTCTAGCAAAGTGTCTTTGTCGGTAAAAGGTGTAAACATTTCAGAATTTTCAACCGACTCATAGGAATCTAGCGGTACTTCTAATGGTTCAATAACGGTGAACGGGAATGGTGATGAGATAAAATCAATCTCAAGTGATTCATCATCACTTGGAGATTGAATTTCAAGGGAAAAAGACTCACTTTCAATGAGATGTTCTTCATAAATTTGAGGTGACACACAAGTATCAACCTCTTCTTTATTTTTCCAATCACAACGCATCTCATAGCAAAGTGCGAGAATTTCCTTAATAAAACCAATCTCGATATTCATCATGCTTTGGGTGGAAAGAAAATTGAGTATTTGTTTGATTAAAAAAAATATTCTTTCTTCCAAAGTAAGATTCCTTGTATCTATAACCTTGAATTCCTCATTTGTTCGAAAACGTTCTTTAGTTTCAAAAATATCGGAAGAAAAATCGTCATTGGATTCGAATAATGCATTCAACTCTTTCTCCCAAAAATGATTTTTTTCCCGATATTTATTTTCAAACCATTCATACTCAATAAATATATAGGCCTCACCAATGGTAATAGGTCGAGGCCGAGGTTTTTGAAAATAAAAAGCTCGAAAATGATTTTCTTCCCGATATATATTCTCAAGCCTTTCATTCTCAAGAATTCGAAGACCCTCACCAATGGTAATAGGTCGAGGCACGGATTCTTGAAAATAAAAAGTTTGAGAACTATTCCCATATAAACCATTATAATTATCGAACTCACTATAAAAAGACATGATTACCGAATGTTTTGTAAATGCACAATCCACATAAAGAGGTGTACAGTTAAGGATTCAACGTTTCTTGACTCTCAATTGTGGAACCCTAAAAAATAAAATAAAAATTAAAAAATATCTTGCGAAATAGTAAGTCAATTATAATCTATAACAAAACACTTCCCGGAAACGGCGCCATTTTGATCGTATTGGAAATCGAGCGTCCGTGTAAATACGCTAGTCGTTGTTGTCGGCTTCCAACCACAATACAAAAAAAAATCTAAACCTTAACTACACTCTTGCGGAGTATAGTGGCGAGTCTGGGTATCGAATCCACAGGGAATGTTTGATAGATTTTAATTGATTCATTACTTCAAAAAATAAAGTGTAAAAAATGATGATTGAGTGAGAAAGGAAAAAGGGAAAAATAAAGAAGTTAACTAAAACTAATTGAAAAAATTAAGGTAGAGACACAATCCCCCAACCCTAGTGTATTGCAGTTATAATATTAATCGTAAATTTAATCGATTAATTTGACCCAGAATTTAGCACTCCCAAGCATTACGTATACGAGGTTCAAGCCCGCGTCATACTTAATCTGAGGACGAGTAAATCGGTATCGCGATAGTGACACTCGAATTGCATTCTAAATCATCCCGATTACCCAGAGGCAAACGAGATATAAAAATCTACAATTGTTGTGTTGCTACGCAATACAGTCGTAATCAATCACTAAATTCATAGGATTAATGTTATACACATGCCATTAACACATCAGGTTTGGTTCATGTATTCCGACCTTTAAAAATCTAGCCTAACATGAGAAATAATAATAAAAGTGCCGGAAATAAAAGTTACCAGGATTGAAGAACAAGAACATGCAAGAAGAAATCAAAGATTGAAGAAAAACCGGAAAAGCTCTTGAATTAATGGTGCAAAGTATGTAAATTCTTTTCCTAGATACTCCTAATTTTTATGGAGCTTTTACATGAATGAAATCTGAATAAAAAGAGTCCTAATGACTAAGTATATAGGCTAGAGGTCATTTAGAAGAGTCCCTAAAACATAAAACTCTTTTGGCTAAAAGATAAGCACAAAATAAAAATTCCGTATCTGCCAATTTGTCACACTAAGAAAGCGTGACAAATTTTGTAACGGATTCTGAGCGTGGCTATTTTTGCAACGGATCTTGGGCGTGGCAAATTTAGTAACGGATCTTGTGCGTGACAAATGGGTGGACCGGTTCTTTTTCCTCAACTTCGGTTCGGTTCGGGTCTGACAGATTTTTTTCTTGGATTTCTTCTCAACTTCAAATGGGCATAACTTCTTCACCGTAACTCGGATTGAGGTGATGATTTTTTCCAGTGTTCTTGTAATTGAAAGATCTTCAAATTTCTAGTTGACCCCACCTCCGGACTAAGGCTACAAAATTACAAAAATACCCTTCAACTCCCCGATTCTCGGTTTCTTTCACTATTTTGAGTTCTCTTTTCCATCTTTCTTGCATCAAATACCTGTAAAACACATAAGAGATACACAAAATACGAAATACTTGCCAAAAAGGGTTAGTAGCATAAATATGAGACAAATCTAAGCTATTTACACCGTACGGGATCATAAAAATACCAAAATTAAGGGGATAAATGTGAAGAATTTATGCCTAATCACATACATAACATATTTATCTCAAATTCCTCTCCCACATTCTCTTCGTTGCAATATCCTCAGGATATTTTTCACAACCTTACTAATTACTATTTAATTTTCCCCGATATTTCCCCACCTATCAACTCATTATGTAAATCCTCCAAGTGTTTCTTTCGCAATACTTTCCTGCTCCACTAGCCTTATCTCTTAGTGGCTCTCTGCTCGACGTATTTTTTACACACGTTCCCTAATCGTCATTACATCTGATGACCTAGAATCCAATGACGTCCTCTCACTTTCGACATTTTTATTAAGGCTTATGCATACATTACCTCCCCGTAGTGTCCAAAAGAGATTTTTGTAAAACCCAAAGTCCACTGCACTATTCCTCAGCATTGTCGGTCGTCAATTTTTGTAAAACCCAAAGAATACAACCAGGACACTCAAACTCTATTCCTATACCAACATGTTTAATCATGGACTCTCGCGTCTCTAAAGGAGTCATATACTACTGTACTCGCACCATCACTAAGTCCTTAGTGCTAAATATTAATAATGAGCTAAATCTCTCCACCCCGCGGCAACCCGACATACCCTGAATCCCATCAGTAAGAGTCCCTAAGCACCGGGATCCAATATAACTAGACAATTATACTCTTTGAAGTTTACCCTTCACAAAATATTGCCGCGAGCTCGATCCTCTTGATAAGCACCCAAAAGTGTACATTTTATATCCCGAATTGATGCATTTTAGTTGCTAATTCTCGGTAATTTCGGACTTATGATAGTATTTATTTGTTTTGTAGCTTAATAAGCGTTTGCGGAGTTTAAAGTGATAATTCCGGGTAAATGCACGACAAATGTGGCTTAATCCCGTAACCTGAACCTTGTCCCATACCAAAATTGAGCCTAAACTTAGCCCAAACCTTCACCCAAGCCCGTGTGTCTTTAGTTTGAGCTTTTTTGATTTTTTTTAGATTTTAAGTTCGTGTCGTTTTTATTTTTAGAGTTTATTTTAGATTTATTTAGAATTTCTAGGTTTTATTTTATATTTTTCTATTTTATTTTTTATTAGTGTAATTTTATTTTATTTTGATTTTGATTAGTTTTTGATTAGTTTTTGTTTTTATTTTATTTTATTAGGATTATTTTTTTTAGAAATTTATTTATTTTTAGTTTTATTATCTTTTACATCTTTTAGGATTTTAATTTTAGTTTAGTTTTATTTGAATTTGAATTTTATTTATTTTTAGTTTTATTTTTAATTCAGCCTTTATTTTATTTTTAGTGTAGGAATTTAATTTTTAAATTTTTAGTTTTCATAGTTTTATTTTTATTAGTTAGTCTTTATTTTTTTTAAGGGTTCAAATTAAACACACACACACATCCTACACCCAATCTCACCCACACCCTCAGCTAATTACCATACACCCTCACCACACTAGATAACCCTCACCTTCGTCTTATTCCCTTATCACCCACCACCCCTTTCTCTCTCCTCTACCTCCATAACCTCTCACCACCATTAAAACAAAACACAACAACCATACACGGCGGCCACCATCCAAGCTAAACCCGACACCACAAAGAACCCTACCCCTGATCGGCCTTGATCCGTTCTACCTTCTGTGACTATACCCTCCCCGGTGCACCACCCCAGCGACCTACCACCGTGACCCGCTTAACCCTTGCCTTATCCTACCCACGACATCCACTCAAACCCAATGACCCCAACCACCCCGAACCCAACAACCATGGCCCTCAACCTTGCGACCCATTAAACTACCAACCCGAGACCCTCGAAACCCCCTGTACCCAAATCCAACCGACCTTACCCCTGCCCTGAGTTCAAACCCGGAACATCCCCCATCTCCAACCGAGACCCATTTTTCTTTTTAAACCCAAATGAAAACACGATTCCACCTGCCAACAACGAAAAAAACAAACCCAACCTTCCCATACCCATTTTGTCATATCCCTTTTAAACCTAATCGTGTTTTATCACTTTCTCTAAACCAAAAACCAATTAAACCATATGTTTAATACCTTTTACCCCATATACCCATTTTACCCCCAACTAACCACTTATCCCCTTTTTCCCAAAATACCCTCACCCAAATAAGATTTTTGTGACCTCACACCTCTCAAACCTCATATGCACACACCCTATGATCCTCTCACCATTTCAATGCATGCTAAAATATAAACTCTCCAATTTACCCCTAGCCTCCATATGCACCATAGAAATTGAAGACTTGGGCCATTTTTAAAAAATCTCCAAATTAGTTTTTAAGCTTTGTGTGATAAATTTCTCTACACAATTCTTTAGAGAGTATTTGCATTTTTAGCAAATATCTTAATATAGAGGTGAGTAGTGAAATTTATCTCTATGATGAATTTCACCCCACCCATCTATAATGAATTTTTTCATTTTTAGCAATTATTTCATAATGATTGATGTAGTTGAGTTCATCCATTATGAAAAAAATCTCAAATTTAGTTTTTAAACCTTGTGTGATAAAATTCTCTACACCCCTCTATGTTGAGTATTTGTATTTTTAGCAAATATTTCAATATAGAGGTATGTAGTGAAATTTATCTCTAGGATGAATTTCACCCCACCCACTATAATGAATTTTTGCATTTTTAGCAATTATTTTAAAATAGATTGATGTAGTTGAATTCATCCATTATGAGGGGGATTTTATCAAGAGAATTCTAGAGAGAGTTAGAGATAGTTTAGTGTAGAAAATAAATTAGGATAAATATCATTTTGTAAATAGTTTTTTTTTGTTAGAGATTTGTGAGGATAATTTTTGTGAGAGATTTAATTGAGTGGGTATTTTATTGCAAATAAATTGGATGCTCAATTAAAGTGGTGTATGCTTCAAATTGGAAGATTGGAGTTCAATTATTCTCAAAGAAATTTTCTTTGATTGTTCTTTTCTCTACTTTTATTTCATTGCCTTGTTAATTTGATTATCATGCCTTATATTGTGTTAGGATATAAAACCCCTTTCAAGGGGTGGGATAACCTATTAATTTGATGTTCATTGAATTTAGTTAGTTTAATTAAATTAAATTCTCCTTTGATAATTGACTTTGCACTCTTACTTTTGATTTATGCCTCGAGAGAGGGAAAATGATTTTCGAGAGAAAATCGAATTTCTAGTCTTAATTTTCATTTTAGAATTGAACTAAAGATAGGTTTTTCTAAAATGCGAAATTATTTCTATGAAATTTAACTCTAGGCTTCCTTTTATGATTTTAACTAATTTAGCAAATCGATCCTAGCGGGTGATTTGTTAGATGATGTTTGGATCTATATTTTCTAGAGTTGTAGGAGTGCAAATTTAATTTTCTAAAATGTTATTGTTAAAATTATATTTGTAACGAGAGTTGATTTGTAATTTTGAGACTAGCTTGGGATATTTAATTTAAATTAACTAATTAATTAAATTAACTAGAATTTATGGTGTAATCCCATCTCTTGTTTGCTCTCACTTTGATTTTCTCACTCATCTCATATTTTATATATCCATTTAGTTAGTTTTCATTTCATTTTCATTATTGCTTTTTAGTTTGTCATTTGATCTTTGATTTTCGTTTAGTTTAATTTTCACCTCACCTCAATTTTAATATTGAAATTCCTAAAAAAAATAGAAAAAGAAAAATCCCAAAAAGAAAATAAAAATTGAATTACAATTGAGTTTGTCTCTAGCTTACCCCCTTGATATGGATTGACATCCTTACTTACCGCTCTACACTTGAGTTTGTTATAATTTTTGTAGGTAATTGAAGTTTTCATTAGAGAAATTTCAAGCAATGATGAAATATACCGAAAAATTCCTTTATCACCTCTTTCAGGTGAGAAATCACAAAAAGAATATACGTCCTGCATAGGAACGAAAAACACAATAGCCTTGCTATAATTGCCCACCATTGAGAACCCGTCTGTACCCTGGACAAAATCATACCTCGAATATAACCTCTCAAAGGAGCTAGTCCTAAAAAATATACATCGTCTCAATGAAACCACCCATACCTTTCACGTGGAACAGAAGAGCAGCCCGCTACTCTATGGTAAAAATACTCATACTAGTGATATTAATGATACCTCCCATAAATCCATTTCTCATGCGAGTCTAGTACTAATACATTACCGTGATCCACTCACATCATACCAAACAGACCCCAATCATCTCGGAATAAAACTTGTAGTTTCAGTAGCCCTTAACACTGTCGGCTCAATGATTATTCTACATAACACCCTTTTCCCAATCAAACCAAAAAAAATTTCAACAGATGCCCCTACTAGGCATCTGGCTCCTGTCCTCTGACTCGTCACGAATAAAATCTGCCCATGTGTTTCCACTCTTTTACATATAAGAAATATCTCTCTGTCGTTCCCCTTTCTCTCGCCCCACCGGCCCTGTCGGGGTTGTCCTTCTCACGGACCTGGTAGTCTTGATCCTGATTGCTACTCCTATTTGTAACAACCCGAGGTCTTGGAGACAACGAGTTATTTAATTTTGGGAGAAATAAATAATATTTTATTGGAGAAATAATTAAATTGGTAATTGAGGTCAAAATTTGAAGTTGTTAGAAAGAGTGTCGAATGTCGATTCTAAGGGTACCATAGTGTCCGGAAGGGTCGAGAAAGTCGAAATGACTGTACTTGGGGTTCATTTAGGTTTCGAAATAAATTAGGACCGTTTGACTCGAATTAAAGTTACCGAGTCATTTAAAGTGTGTATTATCATTTAAAGATGTGTATCTTGAGATTTAGGGCTTATTAAGCCTACGAGAGATATTTCTCCAAAGAGAGAAAGAGAAAAAGAAAAGAAAGAAAAAGAGAAGAAGAAAAGGAAGGGGAAAAGAGAGAGAAAGTGGAGATTTCCGGCCAATACGCGATCTCAAGGCGGATTCAGACCCTACAAACCCGAGGCAAGTGATTAAAATAGCTAAATAATTGTTGTGTACCAATTATTGCATGATTTGTGGATTAATATTTTGGGTTTTAGGTTTAGTTTAACAAAAGCTAACTTTTGGGTATAATCTTAGATTTGATATGTAGATCTTTGATTTGAGGGTAGAAATTAGTTTATATGTATTCTAGGATGATTATTGATGATATATATGTGATTGGGTTGAAGAGATATGGAGAGAAAATGATTAAAATGGATTTTGGGTTTTTGGCTTACTTAAATAGTAGCCATTTTCGAGAGTTCGGAAGGGCCGAATCGATTGGGCCTCCTACCGAATCAATTCGAAAATATGCAGGTGCCAAGGTCTGAGTGACCGAATCGATTCGGACCCCAGCCGAATCGATTCAGCCTGAGAAAGAATCCCAGGTCTGTTGACCCGAATCGATTTACCTTCCTGGCCGAATCGATTCACTGGGCATAATCGATTCGGAAACAGGGCTTTTGTGGGATTGTTTTTCTAAAAAGAATTTCATTCCGTTTTGTTCGAGGTTATCGACTGGGGATCTATATAGGAGATATTTGGAGTATGTTTTGGAGACTTTTAGCGAGTTTCCCTTATAAGAAATTTTGGAGTCATATTGACTAAATTTGAGGAATACTGATTAAGATATTTTGGTATGTTCTAAGTGGTGAAGCCCACCTTGTTTTGAGAAATCCATTGGGAGATAATTATGATATTAATGGGAATAATTTAGAGATACCGGATCTTAGGATCCAATCCCAAATGGGATAACTTTAAAGGTTCATAAAATGAATTGAACCCTATTATGGATGGATAACTGTATATGCTAATTGAGGTGCATTCGTATATAAAATATCCTTAGCTTAAATAGAATTGAGAGAAAATTCTAATTAGAAGCAACATGTGAGCTTCAAGTGAGAAATAGTATAGTGTATACTAAGTGGGGAAGATATGCGAGAATTGACGATTAGTATATCTTGAGAGAAGCATACTAAACAATGATGTTAATGAAATTACGCCTATGGGCGTATAATAAATATGAAAATGATGTTGCAGGTATACCTTATATGATGGTATATCTTTATTATGTGGGATGTATGTATACCTTATATGATGGTATTTATGCATGTTAGGCATACCCTCTCCTTGCTATCATTGGGAAGTTTCGTGCGTAGAGGGTGAGCATCCTGGCTCAAAGAGTAGGATGTGGATATTTCCCAGGTCATAGTCGTCCATGGTGGTCAGCAAATGACATATATATACATTTATTTAATTTGGGGGTGAGAGGTAGTGGGTATGTGTCGCTCTCACTTTCCAGTTAGGAGCTATGACAGCTTCCCGGGACGTCGTGTGCGTGAGTTGATCACGAGGTGGGTGTCGTGGAACCCAGTTTGCTACGTATATGGGCTGCTAGAAGATGATAGCATGTCAGCCTGCGTCCTTCGAGTTATAGCTCGATTGGATGGTTATTATTTCTTGTGCTTGTACTTGGGTATCGAGGGCATAATGGACATCAAGGACTAACATTGTCAGGATTAGTGTATCGGGGGGGGGGGGGGTTTCTTGTTTGGATTTCGCCTTGGCGAGACGTCCCATGCACGAACCGCAGTGTAATGTTGGAAATTGGGGATAAGTTAGTCCTTAATGCTCATATATATATATATATATATATATATATATATATCACCTATCCCGACTATCGGCAGTGCCAGGAGTTGTGTAACGGGGGGGTTCCTTGTTTGGATTTCGCTTCGGCGAGACGTCCCACGCATGAAACACCGTGTACTGTTGAGAATTGGGAATATTAATTAATTAAAATTGGATAATAATTATTTGGGTCACATGCATCTTGCATTGAAGGCATAATGAGCCTCGAGGATCAATACGGTCAGGAGTAGTGTAACGGGGGGGGTTCCTTGTTTGGATTTCGCTTTGGCGAGACGTCCCACGCACGAAACGCAGTGCCGTGTTGAGAATCGGGAGGAGTTTAGTCCTTAAATCTTGATTCTAGTAACTCATATATAATAATTACACACACACACACACACACACACACACACACACACACATATATATATATATATATATATATATATATATTGTTTACATACCAAATAAGGGCATCACTAGAATATAATATTCTAGTAAATGAGAATGTTGATGTATTGTGATGATGTGGTTACGAGATGGATCATGTAACTTTATATATTCAACAAATGAACATTATAAAGATAACTATAACTATTACATTAAAGTTAATGTATATAATTTATAGATTATAGAAATAAATGTAGATTGGGAGATAGGTTAGACGGTTTCACTTAAATACTTCAATTGGGTTTAAGTTAGAACCCTCTTACCTAAATTAGAATCGGGCATCCATTTGGAGATCACGTGCATACGCTTAGTGCGCGCTTTAGATGAGAGGTGAGTTGAATTATTATGGAGAGTTCGATTCCACCTTAATCATGTAATAATGCATTTATAATTATTATGCATTTTAATACACTTGCTATAAAATGTTTTTCAACTCGAGCTCTGACCCATTTATATTTTCTCCTCCATGTATATATCGTACTACTTCAAGTGTTCCTCCACAAGGACGCCTTTGATGTTCATCCATTCAGGATTCGTGGAGCTGTGGCAATTGCGGACTGTCGCGGTATTTAGTTTTAGTCGATCCCTATCTTTGTATGTCTAGATTAGGATTCAGTGGTGTATGGAGTTAGTATTCAAGGTGTTGTAGTTTAACACTTTTATATTTCACTTCTCAAATTATTGTATTATCTGTTACCCGACAGCATATTCGGGTATTTTGTTTGTTCTTTGTATTGCACTCTTGTATATTGATGGAGTTTGCACTTATCACTCACAATAGTTAGATGTGTATAGTTGGTTGTGTTTGCATTATTGGTTTTGTTGTTGTTGTTAAATAAAAGTTTTGAATTTTTTACAATCCACTTTTAATGATTTCGGGTAGTTAGCCTTATATTATTAGTATTATCAGTTGATGTTGAGACTGTGCCATTCGAGATACCTGATTTAATGTAGTATAGGGATGGCCACCCGTTATTATTTTGAGCGGGTTGTCACAGATGGTATCAGAGCATCAAGTTCTAGTGTCTTTAGGATCTGTGTGCGTTACTACGATCTTTTGTAAGCTTTCTTGATGTAGAGCCTTATTGTTAGGACGATTGCATTCATACATCCATATTTCTTCTGAGATATGAAAATATTTGAAAGGCGTTCTGATACAATTGTTCTTGTTTCAGATGCCACCGAAGGGAGGTCGTTCAGTCAGGGCAAATAAAGGGGACGTGCAACCCCAAACGCCTCAAAGGAACATGACTACAGATGATGTTGCCAATATTGTGGCACAAGCAGTAACCGTTGCCATTTCTACGATGGCGCAACAATCTACCGTTCAAGCAGCCTGACCCTATTTAGGATTGTCTTTATGGGAGAGAGTGAAGGAAGATTTTAGTAAGGGGAATCCTCCCGAGTTTGCAGGGGGGAGTCGATGCAATGGCTCCAAGTCAATGGAAGAATAGTATGCAGAGGCACCTTCGTATGGTTGAGTGTAGTGAGGTGTAGAAATAATTTTTAGCCACCTTTAAGTTATCGGGCGTAGCTCTTCAATAGTCGGATTCTGTCACCACATTGAAACAGAGAGATACTTTACCTATAAAAGAATTTTGGGAACTCTTTGATCGAAGGTATTTTCGTTCCTCTTCTCGAGATATGAAGATTTTTCAGGGTAATAGAACAGTGGCAGAATATGTGGAAGATTTTTCTAGATGGGCAAAGCTAGTACCTGATGAGGTAAATACGGAAGAGAAGCGTATATCGAAGTTTGTTCGAGGATTAGATTGGAAAATTTGACAACATTTGATAGAGGGTCCCAGGTTAGCGACTTTCGTCGAGGTAGTGAATGTGGCACTACTAAAGTGTCATGAATATCGTATTTGTTCGCAAGAGGGTAAGAACTTTGGAGATTCGATTTCATCAAGTAAGTTTGGCAAAGAGAGTGCCAGTAATGCGAGTGGGCAGAAATGATTTGTGGGTAGGTGTTTCTTTTGTAAAGAAATAGATCATAAAAAGAGAGATTGTCCTGAAAGAGGTAAAGGACCACAATTTGATGAAGTTTTAGAAGTGCAACCCCTACAACAGATTCGAGGTCGTTTTAGACCGGGGGACTATGTTTGGGAGCCCATTGATGAGGATGGACAATCGGACTAGAGATGGGTACTGCAAGTTAATTTTCCTTTATAAATGGGATAATTACTAAAATCAGTTTTGGGAATATCGTATGTGAGATATTGATGAATGGGTAGTGCCATAGCCCTATTATGTATGTATTGACCCTAAGGGGAATTTTGAGCAAGTTAGGCTCTTATGTTATTATCTTTTGAAAGACTAGATAATATTAATGCGCTCAAAAAGAGCTATAAACCTTGTGGTGAATGTAAGAATGGTTATGGGTGATAAGTAGTAATGATAAAGCTACTTCTTTTATATAGTCATGATAGACTTATATAATTTTTATATTCCAGTTATGGATGAGCCTTATAAATGGCTATATATTGAAATGATGAAAGATGTTGTGTTTGATAAAAGTAAATATTGTGGATTGATGGGACGCAGGAAGGTTTAGCTCATAATTATGATAATTTTTGTGAGATACATATTGTAATATGTATAATGATTTAAAAGACCTTGTGTTGGACATAAGGCATTTTATATTATATTATATATATAAACCGTTTTCAAAATAAATTATTTTCAAAATAAAACTTTTATCGGCCCTTGGACCATTTCAAAATGACTTTCTACTAAAATATTTTAAAACTCTAGTTCGTATTTAACAAACTCTCAATCCCCGACGTCGTCACATAGTAGTGTATTGGGAGGGTTCCTTGTTTGGATTTCGCTTTTGCGAGACGTCCCCCGCACGAAAGTGGCGAATGTCAGGAATTGAGAGGAGTTATTTCTTTGGACCATTCAAAATTTTTACACTATTTACATATTAGTATTATGTTTATGGAAATGTGAAACTTGGAGGCAAATAAAGCTTCATTATGATTGCTGTGAGCATAAAGCTCAAATATAAAGGGTGTATGGACGCCCTAGTTGTGGAAATTGATTTTATAAAACTCCAAATTCACTTGAAATAAAATAAATTAAAATAAATTCGTCGTGGGAAGTTAGAAATTTGGAGATAGGATTAGTGATGATGGGTGTAGTAGAACTAGTTGAGCTTTGGAGAATTAGGCTTAGCTAAAATTTCGAGGACGAAATTTTTGTAAGTGGGGAAGTTTGTAACAACCCGAGGTCTTGGAGACTACGAGTTATTTATTTTTGGGAGAAATAAATAATATTTTATTGGAGAAAAAATTAAATTGGCAATTGAGGTCAAAATTTGAAGTTGTTAGAAAGAGTGTCGAATGTTGATTCTGAGGGTACCATAGTGTCCGGAAGGGTCGAGAAAGTCAAAATGACTGTACTTGGGGTTGATTTAGGTTTCGAAATAAATTAGGATCGTTTGACTCGAATTAAAGTTACCGAGTCATTTAAAGTGTGCATTATCATTTAAACATGTCTATCTCAGAATTTAGGGCTTATTAAGCCTACGGGAGATATTTCTCTAAAGAGAGAAAGACAAAAGGAAAAGAAAGCAAAAGAGAAGAAGAAAAGGAAGGGGAAAAGAGAGAGAAAGTGGAGATTTCCGGCCAATACGCGATCTCAAGGCGGATTCAGACCCTACAAACCCGAGGCAAGTGATTAAACTTGCTAAATAATTGTTGTGTACCAATTATTGCATGATTTGTGAATTAATATTTTGGGTTTTAGGTTTAGTTTAACAAAACCTAACTTTTGGGTATAATCTTAGATTTAATATGTAGATCTTTGATTTGAGGGTAGAAATTAGTTTATATGTATTCTAGGATGATTATTGATGATATATATGTGATTGGGTTGAAGAGATATGGAGAGAAAATGATTAAAATGGATTTTGGGTTTTTGGCTTACTTAAATAGTAGCCATTTTCGAGAGTTCGGAAGGGCCGAATCGATTGGGCCTCCTACCGAATCAATTCGAAAATATGCAGGTGCCAAGGTCTGAGTGACCGAATCGATTCGGACCCCAGCCGAATCGATTCAGCCTGAGAAAGAATCCCAGGTCTGTTGACCCGAATCGATTTACCTTCCTGGCCGAATCGATTCACTGGGCATAATCGATTCGGAAACAGGGCTTTTGTGGGATTGTTTTTCTAAAAAGAATTTCATTCCGTTTTGTTCGAGGTTATCGACTGGGGATCTCTATAGGAGATATTTGGAGTATGTTTTGGAGACTTTTAGCGAGTTTCCCTTATAAGAAATTTTGGAGTCATATTGACTAAATTTGAGGAATACTGATTAAGATATTTTGGTATGTTCTAAGTGGGGAAGCCCACCTTGTTTTGAGAACTCCATTGGGAGATAATTATGATATTAATGGGAATAATTTAGAGATACCGGATCTTAGGATCCAATCCCAAATGGGATAACTTTAAAGGTTCATAAAATGAATTGAACCCTATTATGGATGGATAACTGTATATGCTAATTGAGGTGCATTCGTATATAAAATATCCTTAGCTTAAATAGAATTGAGAGAAAATTCTAATTAGAAGCAACATGTGAGCTTCAAGTGAGAAATAGTATAGTGTATACTAAGTGGGGAAGATATGCGAGAATTGACGATTAGTATATCTTGAGAGAAGCATACTAAACAATGATGTTAATGAAATTACGCCTATGGGCGTATAATAAATATGAAAATGATGTTGCAGGTATACCTTATATGATGGTATATCTTTATTATGTGGGATGTATGTATACCTTATATGATGGTATTTATGCATGTTAGGCATACCCTCTCCTTGCTATCATTGGGAAGTTTCGTGCGTAGAGGGTGAGCATCCTGGCTCAAAGAGTAGGATGTGGATATTTCCCAGGTCATAGTCGTCCATGGTGGTCAGCAAATGACATATATATACATTTATTTAATTTGGGGGTGAGAGGTAGTGGGTATGTGTCGCTCTCACTTTCCAGTTAGGAGCTATGACAGCTTCCCGGGACGTCGTGTGCGTGAGTTGATCACGAGGTGGGTGTCGTGGAACCCAGTTTGCTACGTATATGGGCTGCTGGAAGATGATAGCATGTCAGCCTGCGTCCTTCGAGTTATAGCTCGATTGGATGGTTATTATTTCTTGTGCTTGTACATGGGTATCGAGGGCATAATGGACATCAAGGACTAACATTGTCAGGATTAGTGTATCGGGGGGGGGGGGGTTTCTTATTTGGATTTCGCCTTGGCGAGACGTCCCATGCACGAACCGCAGTGTAATGTTGGAAATTGGGGATAAGTTAGTCCTTAATGCTCATATATATATATATATATATATATATATATATATATATATATATATCACCTATCCCGACTATCGACAGTGCCAGGAGTTGTGTAACGGGGGGGTTCCTTGTTTGGATTTCGCTTCGGCGAGACGTCCCACGCATGAAACACCGTGTACTGTTGAGAATTGGGAATATTAATTAATTAAAATTGGATAATAATTATTTGGGTCACATGCATCTTGCATTGAAGGCATAATGAGCCTCGAGGATCAATACGGTCAGGAGTAGTGTAACGGGGGAGTTCCTTGTTTGGATTTCGCTTTGGCGAGACGTCCCACGCACGAAACGCAGTGCCGTGTTGAGAATCGGGAGGAGTTTAGTCCTTAAATCTTGATTCTAGTAACTCATATATAATAATTACACACACACACACACACACACACACACACACACACACATATATATATATATATATATATATATATATATATATATATATATATATATATATATATATATATATATATATATATATATATATATATTGTTTACATGCCAAATAAGGGCATCACTAGAATGTAATATTCTAGTAAATGAGAATGTTGATGTATTGTGATGATGTGGTTACGAGATGGATCATGTAACTTTATATGTTCAACAAATGAACATTATAAAGATAACTATAACTATTACATTAAAGTTAATGTATATAATTTATAGATTATAGAAATAAATGTAGATTGGGAGATAGGTTAGACGGTTTCACTTAAATACTTCAATTGGGTTTAAGTTAGAACCCTCTTACCTAAATTAGAATCGGGCATCCATTTGGAGATCACGTGCATACGCTTAGTGCGCGCTTTAGATGAGAGGTGAGTTGAATTATTATGGAGAGTTCGATTCCACCTTAATCATGTAATAATGCATTTATAATTATTATGCATTTTAATACACTTGCTATAAAATGTTTTTCAACTCGAGCTCTGACCCATTTATATTTTCTCCTCCATGTATATATCGTACTACTTCAAGTGTTCCTCCACAAGGACGCCTTTGATGTTCATCCATTCAGGATTCGTGGAGCTGTGGCAATTGCGGACTGTCGCGGTATTTAGTTTTAGTCGATCCCTATCTTTGTATGTCTAGATTAGGATTCAGTGGTGTATGGAGTTAGTATTCAAGGTGTTGTAGTTTAACACTTTTATATTTCACTTCTCAAATTATTGTATTGTCTGTTACCCGACAGCATATTCGGGTATTTCGTTTGTTCTTTGTATTGCACTCTTGTATATTGATGGAGTTTGCACTTATCACTCACAATAGTTAGATGTGTATAGTTGGTTGTGTTTGCATTATTGGTTTTGTTGTTGTTGTTAAATAAAAGTTTTAAATTTTTTACAATCCACTTTTAATGATTTCGGGTAGTTAGCCTTATATTATTAGTATTATCAGTTGATGTTGAGACTGTGCCATTCGAGATACCTGATTTAATGTAGTATAGGGATGGCCACCCGTTATTATTTTGAGCGGGTTATCACAGATGGTATCAGAGCATCAAGTTCTAGTGTCTTTAGGATCTGTGTGCGTTACTACGATCTTTTGTAAGCGTTCTTGATGTAGAGCCTTATTGTTAGGACGATTGCATTCATACATCCATATTTCTTCTGAGATATGAAAATATTTGAAAGGCGTTCTGATACAATTGTTCTTGTTTCAGATGCCACCGAAGGGAGGTCGTTCAGTCAGGGCAAATAAAGGGGACGTGCAACCCCAAACGCCTCAAAGGAACATGACTACAGATGATGTTGCCAATATTGTGGCACAAGAAGTAACCGTTGCCATTTCTACGATGGCGCAGCAATCTACCGTTCAAGCAGCCTGACCCTATTTAGGATTGTCTTTATGGGAGAGAGTGAAGGAAGATTTTAGTAAGGGGAATCCTCCCGAGTTTGCAGGGGGGAGTCGATGCAATGGCTCCAAGTCAATGGAAGAATAGTATGCAGAGGCACCTTCGTATGGTTGAGTGTAGTGAGGTGTAGAAATAATTTTTAGCCACCTTTAAGTTATCGGGCGTAGCTCTTCAATAGTCGGATTCTGTCACCACATTGAAACAGAGAGATACTTTACCTATAAAAGAATTTTGGGAACTCTTTGATCGAAGGTATTTTCGTTCCTCTTCTCGAGATATGAAGATTTTTCAGGGTAATAGAACAGTGGCAGAATATGTGGAAGATTTTTCTAGATGGGCAAAGCTAGTACCTGATGAGGTAAATACGGAAGAGAAGCGTATATCGAAGTTTGTTCGAGGATTAGATTGGAAAATTTGACAACATTTGATAGAGGGTCCCAGATTAGCGACTTTCATCGAGGTAGTGAATGTGGCACTACTAAAGTGTCATGAATATCGTATTTGTTCGCAAGAGGGTAAGAACTTTGGAGATTCGATTTCATCAAGTAAGTTTGGCAAAGAGAGTGCCAGTAATGCGAGTGGGCAGAAATGATTTGTGGGTAGGTGTTTCTTTTGTAAAGAAATAGATCATAAAAAGAGAGATTGTCCTGAAAGAGGTAAAGGACCACAATTTGATGAAGTTTTAGAAGTGCAACCCCTACAACAGATTCGAGGTCGTTTTAGACCGGGGGACTATGTTTGGGAGCCCATTGATGAGGATGGACAATCGGACTAGAGATGGGTACTGCAAGTTAATTTTCCTTTATAAATGGGATAATTACTAAAATCAGTTTTGGGAATATCGTATGTGAGATATTGATGAATGGGTAGTGCCATAGCCCTATTATGTATGTATTGACCCTAAGGGGAATTTTGAGCAAGTTAGGCTCTTATGTTATTATCTTTTGAAAGACTAGATAATATTAATGATCTCAAAAAGAGCTATAAACCTTGTGGTGAATGTAAGAATGGTTATGGGTGATAAGTAGTAATGATAAAGCTACTTCTTTTATATAGTCATGATAGACTTATATAATTTTTATATTCCAGTTATGGATGAGCCTTATAAATGGCTATATAATGAAATGATGAAAGATGTTGTGTTTGATAAAAGTAAATATTGTGGATTGATGGGACGCAGGAAGGTTTAGCTCATAATTATGATAATTTTTGTGAGATACATATTGTAATATGTATAATGATTTAAAAGACCTTGTGTTGGACATAAGGCATTTTATATTATATTATATATATAAACCGTTTTCAAAATAAATTATTTTCAAAATAAAACCTTTATCGGCCCTTGGACCATTTCAAAATGACTTTCTACTAAAATATTTTAAAACTCTAGTCCGTATTTAACAAACTCTCAATCCCCGACGTCGTCACATAGCAGTGTATTGGGAGGGTTCCTTGTTTGGATTTCGCTTTTGCGAGACGTCCCCCGCACGAAAGTGGCGAATGTCAGGAATTGAGAGGAGTTATTTCTTTGGACCATTCAAAATTTTTACACTATTTACATTTTAGTATTATGTTTATGGAAATGTGAAACTTGGAGGCAAATAAAGCTTCATTATGATTGATGTGAGCATAAAGCTCAAATATAAAGGGTGTATGGACGCCCTAGTTGTGGAAATTGATTTTATAAAACTCGAAATTCACTTGAAATAAAATAAATTAAAATAAATTCGTCGTGGGAAGTTAGAAGTTTGGAGATAGGATTAGTGATGATGGGTCTAGTAGAACTAGTTGAGCTTTGGAGAATTAGGCTTAGCTAAAATTTCGAGGACGAAATTTTTGTAAGTGGGGAAGTTTGTAACAACCCGGGGTCTTGGAGACTACGAGTTATTTATTTTTGGGAGAAATAAATAATATTTTATTGGAGAAAAAATTAAATTGGCAATTGAGGTCAAAATTTGAAGTTGTTAGAAAGAGTGTCGAATGTTGATTCTGAGGGTACCATAGTGTCCGGAAGGGTCGAGAAAGTCAAAATGACTGTACTTGGGGTTGATTTAGGTTTCGAAATAAATTAGGATCGTTTGACTCGAATTAAAGTTACCGAGTCATTTAAAGTGTGCATTATCATTTAAACATGTCTATCTCAGAATTTAGGGCTTATTAAGCCTACGGGAGATATTTCTCTAAAGAGAGAAAGACAAAAGGAAAAGAAAGCAAAAGAGAAGAAGAAAAGGAAGGAGAAAAGAGAGAGAAAGTGGAGGTTTCCGGCCAATACGCGATCTCAAGGCGGATTCAGACCCTACAAACCCGAGGCAAGTGATTAAACTTGCTAAATAATTGTTGTGTACCAATTATTGCATGATTTGCGAATTAATATTTTGGGTTTTAGGTTTAGTTTAACAAAACCTAACTTTTGGGTATAATCTTAGATTTAATATGTAGATCTTTGATTTGAGGGTAGAAATTAGTTTATATGTATTCTAGGATGATTATTGATGATATATATGTGATTGGGTTGAAGAGATATGGAGAGAAAATGATTAAAATGGATTTTGGGTTTTTGGCTTACTTAAATAGTAGCCATTTTCGAGAGTTCTGAAGGGCCGAATCGATTGGGCCTCCTACCGAATCAATTCGAAAATATGCAGGTGCCAAGGTCTGAGTGACCGAATCGATTCGGACCCCAGCCGAATCGATTTAGCCTGAGAAAGAATCCCAGGTCTGTTGACCCGAATCGATTTACCTTCCTGGCCGAATCGATTCACTGGGCATAATCGATTCGGAAACAGGGCTTTTGTGGGATTGTTTTTCTAAAAAGAATTTCATTCCTTTTTGTTCGAGGTTATCGATTGGGGATCTCTATAGGAGATATTTGGAGTATGTTTTGGAGACTTTTAGCGAGTTTCCCTTATAAGAAATTTTGGAGTCATATTGACTAAATTTGAGGAATACCGATTAAGATATTTTGGTATGTTCTAAGTGGGGAAGCCCACCTTGTTTTGAGAACTCTATTTGGAGATAATTATGATATTAATGGGAATAATTTAGAGATACCGGATCTTAGAATCCAATCCCAAATGGGATAACTTTAAAGGTTCATAAAATGAATTGAACCCTATTATGGATGGAGAACTGTATATGCTAATTGAGGTGCATTCGGATATAGAATATCCTTAACTTAAATAGAATTGGGAGAAAATTCATAATTAGAAGCAACATGTGAGCTTCAAGTGAGAAATAGTATAGTGTATACTAAGCGGGGAAGATATGTGAGAATTGACGATTAGTATATCTTAAGAGAAGCATACTAAACAATGATGTTAATGAAAATACGCCTATGGGCGTATAATAAATATGAAAATGATGTTGCAGGTATACCTTATATGATGGTATATCTTTATTATATGGGATGTATGTATACCTTATATGATGGTATATATGCATGTTAGGCATACCCTCTCCTTGCTATTATTGGGAAGTTTCGTGCGTAGAGGGTGAGGATCCTGGCTCAAAGAGAAGGATGTGAATATTCCCCAGGTCATAGTCGTCCATGGTGGTCAGCAAATGACATATATATACATTTATTTATTTTGGAGATGAGAGGTCGTTGGTATGTGTCGCTCTCACTTGCCGGTTTGGAGCTATGACCGCTTCCCGGGACGTCGTATGCGTGAGTTAATCACGAGGTGGGTGTCGTGGAACCCCACCAGGTGGCCCCAGTTTGCTACGTATATGGGCTGCTGGAAGATGATAGCATGTGGGATTGCATCGTTCGAGTTATAGCTCGGTTGGATGATTATTATTTCTTGTGCTTGTACTTGGGTATCGAGGGCATAATGGACCTCAAGGACTAACATCGCCAGGATTAGTGTATCGAGGGGGGGTTCTTGTTTGGATTTCGCCTTGGCGAGACGTCCCATGCACGAACCGCAGTGTGATGTTGGAAATTAGGGATAAGTTATTCCTTAATGCTCATATATATATATATATATATATATATATATATATATATATATATATATATATATATATATATATATATATCACCTATCCCGACTATCGACAGTACCAGGAGTAGTGTAACGGGGGGTTCCTTGTTTGGATTTCGCTTCGGCGAGACGTCCCACGCATGAAACGCCATGTACTGTTGAGAATTGGGAATATTAATTAATTAAAATTGGATAATAATTATTTGGGTTACATGCATCTTGCATTGAGGTCATAATGAGCCTCGAGGATCAATACGGTCAAGAGTAGTGTAATGGGGGGTTCCTTGTTTGGATTTCTCTTTGGCGAGACGTCCCACGCACGAAACGCAGTGCCGTGTTGAGAATCGGGAGGAGTTTAGTCCTTAACTCTTGATGCTAATAACTCATATATAATAATTACATATATATATATATATATATATATATATATATATATATATATATATATATTGTTTACAAGCCAAATAAGGGCATTACTAGAATATAATATTCTAGTAAATGAGAATGTTGATGTATTGTGATGATGTGGTTACGAGATGGATCATGTAACTTTATATGTTCAACAAATGAACATTATAAAGATAACTATAACTATTACATTAAAGTTAATGTATATAATTTATAGATTATAGAAATAAATGTAGATTGGGAGATAGATTAGACGGTTTCACATAAATACTTTAATTGGGTTTAAGTTAGAATCCTCTTACCTAAATTAGAATCGGGCATCCATTTGGAGATCACGTGCATACGCTTAGTGCGCGCTTTAGATGAGAGGTGAGTTGAATTATTATGGAGAGTTCGATTCCACCTTAATCATGTAATAATGCATTTATAATTATTATGCATTTTAATACACTTGCTATAAAATATTTTTCAACTCGGGCTCTGACCTGTTTATATTTTCTCCTACATGTATATATTGTACTACTTTAAGTGTCCCTCCACAAGGACGCCTTTGATGTTCATCCATTCAGGATTTGTGGAGCTGTGGCAATTGCGGACTGTCGCGGCATTTTGTTTTAGTAGATCCCTATCTTTGTATATCTAGATTAGGATTCGGTGGTGTATGGAGTTAGTATTCAAGGTGTTGTAGATTAACACTTTTAGATTTCACTTCTCAGATTATTGTATTGTCTGTTACCCGACAGCATATTCGGGTATTTCGTTTGTTCTTTGTATTGCACTCTTGTATATTGATGGAGTTTGCACTTATCACTCACAATAGTTAGATGTGTATAGTTGGTTGTGTTTGCATTATTAGTTTTGTTGTTGTTATTAAATAAAAGTTTTAAATTTTTTACAATCCACTTTTAATGATTTCGGGTAGTTAGCCTTATATTATTAGTATTATCAGTTGATGTTGAGATTGTGCCATTCGAGATACCTGATTTAATGTAGTATAGGGCTGGCCACCCATTTTTATTTTGAGCGGGTTGTCACAGTTGGTATCAGAGCATCAGGTTCTAGTGTCTTTAGGATCTGTGTGCGTTACTACGATCTTTTGTAAGCGTTCTTGATGTAGAGCCTTATTGTTAGGACGATTGCATTCATACGTCCATATTTCTTCTGCGATATGAAAATATTTGAAAGGCGTTCTGATACAATTGTTCTTGTTTCAGATGCCACCGAAGGCAGATCGTTCAGTCTGGGAAAATAAAGGGGACGTGCAACCCCAAACGCCTCAAAGGAACATGACTACAGATGATGTTGCCAATATTGTGGCATAAGCAGTAAATGCTACAATTTCTACGATGGCGCAATAATCTACCGTTCAAGGAGCCCGACCCAATTTAAGATTGTCTTTATGGGAGAGAGTGAAGGAAGATTTTAGTAAGTGGAATCCTCCCGAGTTTGTAGGGGGAGTCGATGTAATGGCTGCAAGTCAATGGAAGAATAGTATGTAGAGGCACCTTCGGATGGTTGAGTGTAGTGAGGTGCAGAAACAATTTTTAGCCACCTTTAAGTTATCGGGCGCAGCTCTTCAATAGTGGGAGTTTGCCACCACATCAAAACAGAGAGATACTTTATCTATAAAAGAATTTTGGGAACTCTTTGATCTAAGGTATTTTCCTTCCTTTTCTCGAGATATGAAGATTTTTCAGGGTAATAGAACAGTGGCAGAATATGAGGAAGATTTTTTTAGATGGGCAAAGCTAGTACCTGATGAGGTAAATACGGAAGAGAAGCGTATATCGAAGTTTGTTCGAGGATTAGATTGGAAAATTCGACAACATTTGATAGAGGGTCCCAGGTTAGCGACTTTCGTCGATGTAGTGAATGTGGCACTACTAAAGTTTAATGAATATCGTATTCGTTCACAAGAGGGTAAGAATTTTGGAGATTCGATTTCATCAAGTAAGTTTGGCAAAGAGAGTGCCAGTAATGCGAGTGGGCAGAAAGGATTTGTGGGTAGGTGTTTCTTTTGTAAAGAAATAGGTCATAAAAAGAGAGATTGTCCTGAAAGAGGTAAAGGACCACAATTTGATAAAGTTTTAGAAGTGCAACCCCTACAACAGATTCGAGGTCGTTTTAGACTCGGGGACTATGTTTGGGAGCCCATTGATGAGGATGGACAATCGGACTAGAGATGGGTAATGCAAGTTAATTTTCCTTTATAAATGGGATAATTACTAAAATGAGTTTTGGGAATATCGTATGTGAGATATTGATGAATGGGTAGTGCCATAGCCCTATTATGTATGTATTGACCCTAAGGGGAATTTTGAGCAAGTTAGGCTCTTATGTTATTATCTTTTGAAAGACTAAATAATATTAATGCGCTCAAAAAGAGCTATAAACCTTGTGGTGAATGTAAGAATGGTTATGGGTGATAAGTAGTAATGGTAAAGCTACTTCTTTTATATATTCATGATAGAATTATATAATTTTTATATTCCAGTTAAGGATGAGCCTTATAAATAGCTATTTATTGAAATTATTAAAGATGTTGTTTTTGATAAAAGTAAAGATTGTGGATTGATGGGACGCAGGAAAGTTTAGCTCATAATTATGATAATTTTTGTGAGCTACATATTGTAATATGTATAATGATTTAAAAGACCTTGTGTTGGACATAAGGCATTTTATATTATATTATATATATAAACCGTTTTCAAAATAAATTATTTTCAAAATAAAACTTTTATCGTCCCTTGGACCATTTCAAAATGACTTTCTACTAAAATATATCCAAACTCTAGTTCGTATTTAACAAACTCTCAATCCCCGACGTCGGCACATAGTAGGTATTATGAGGGTTCCTTGTTTGGATTTCGCTTTTGCGAGACGTCCCCCGCAGGAAAGTGGCGAATGTCAGGAATTGAGAGGGGTTTTTTCTTTGAACCATTCAAAATTTTTACACTATTTACATATTAGTATTATGTTTATGGAAATGTGAAACTTGGAGGCAAATAAAGCTTCATTATGATTGCTGTGAGCATAAATCTCAAATATAAAGGGTGTATGGGCGCCCTAGTTGTGGAATTGATTTTATAAAACTCGAAATTCACTTGAAATAAAATAAATCAAAATAAATTCGTCGTGGGAAGTTAGAAGTTTGGAGATAGGATTAGTGATGATGGGTCTAGTAGAACAAGTTGAGCTTTGGAGAATTAGGCTTAGCTAAAATTTCGAGGACGAAATTTTTGTAAGTGGGGAAGTTTGTAACAACCCGAGGTCTTGGAGACAACGAGTTATTTATTTTTGGGAGAAATAAATAATATTTTATTGGAGAAAAAATTAAATTGGCAATTGAGGTCAAAATTTGAAGTTGTTAGAAAGAGTGTCGAATGTCGATTCTGAGGGTACCATAGTGTCCAGAAGGGTCGAGAAAGTCGAAATGACTGTACTTGTGGTTCATTTAGGTTCCGAAATAAATTTGGACCGTTTGACTCGAATTAAAGTTACCGAGTCATTTAAAGTGTGCATTATCATTTAAAGATGTGTATCTCAGGATTAAGGGCTTATTAAGCCTATGGGAGATATTTCTCCAAAGAGAGAAATACAAAAGGAAAAGAAAGCAAAAGAGAAGAAGAAAAGGAAGGAGAAAAGAGGGAGAAAGTGGAGGTTTCCGGCCAATACGCGATCTAAGGCGGATTCAGACCCTACGAACCCAATGCAAGTGATTAAACTTGCTAAATAATTGTTGTGTACCAATTATTGCATGATTTGTGGATTAATATTTTGGGTTTTAGGTTTAGTTTAACAAAACCTAACTTTTGGGTATAATCTTAGATTTAATATGTAGATCTTTGATTTGAGGGTAGAAATTAGTTTATATGTATTCTAGGATGATTATTGATGATATATATGTGATTGGGTTGAAGAGATATGGAGAGAAAATGATTAAAATGGATTTTGGGTGTTTTGGCTTACTTAAATAGTAGCCATTTTCGAGAGTTTTGAAGGGCCGAATCGATTGGGCCTCCTACCAAATCGATTCGAAAATATGCAGGTGCCCAGGTCTGAGTGACCGAATCGATTCGGACCCCAGCCGAATCGATTTGGCCTGAGACAGAATCCTAGGTCTGATGACCCGAATTGATTTGCCTTCCTGGCCGAATCGATTCGCTGGGCATAATCGATTCGAAAACAGGGCTTTTGTGGGATTGTTTTTCTAAAACGAATTTCATTCCGTTTTGTTCGAGGTTATCGAATGGGGATCTCTATAGGAGATATTTGGAGTATGTTTTGGAGACTTTTAGCGAGTTTCCCTTATAAGAAATTTTGGAGTCATATTGACTGAATTTGAGGAATACCGATTATGATATTTTGGTATTCTCTAAGTGGGGAAGCCCACCTTGTTTTGAGAACTCTATTTGGAGATAATTATGATATTAATGGGAATAATTTAGAGATACCGAATCTTAGAATCCAATCCCAAATGGGATAACTTTAAAGGTTTATAAAATGAATTGAACCCTATTATGGATGGAGAACTGTATATGCTAATTGAGGTGCATTCGGATATAGAATATCCTTAACTTAAATAGAATTGGAAGAAAATTCATAATTAGAAGCAACATGTGAGGTTCAAGTGAGAAATAGTATAGTGTATACTAAGTGGGGAAGATATGTGAGAATTGACGATTGGTATATCTTTAGATAAGCATACTAAACAACGATGTTAATGAAATTACGCCTATGGGCATATAATAAATATGAAAATGATGTTGCAGGTATACCTTATATGATGGTATATCTTTATTATGTTGGATGTATGTATACCTTATATGATGGTATATATGCATGTTAGGCATACCCTCTCCTTGTTATCATTGGGAAGTTTCGTGCGTAGAGGGTGAGCATCCTGGCTCAAAGAGGAGGATGTGGATATTCCCCAGGCCATAGTCGTCCATGGTGGTCAGCAAATGACATATATATACATTTATTTATTTTGAGGGCGAGATTTCGTGGGTATGTGTCGCTCTCACTTGCCGGTTAGGAGCTATGACCGTTTCCCGGGACATCGTGTGCTTGAGTTGATCACGAGGTGGGTGTCGTGGAACCCCACCAGGTGGCCCCAGTTTGCTACGTATATGGGCTGTTGGAAGATGATAGCATGTGAGCCTACGTCCTTCGAGTTATAGCTCGGTTGGATGGTTAATATTGCTTGTGCTTGTACTTGGGTATAGAGGGAATAATGGAACTCAAGGACTAACATTGCTAGGATTAGTGTATCGGGGGTGGGGGGGTTCCTTGTTTGGATTTCGCCTCGGCGAGATGTCCCACGCACGAACCGCAGTGTAATATTGGAAATTGGGGATAAGTTAGTCCTTAATGCTCATATTTAGATTTATATATATCGCCTATCCCAACTATCGACAGTGCCAGGAGTTGTGTAACGGGGGGGTTCTTTTTTTGGGTTTCGCTTCGGCGAGACGTCCCACGCATGAAACACCGTGTACTGTTGAGAATTGGGAATATTAATTAATTAAAATTGGATAATAACTATTTGGATTACATGCATCTTGCATTGAGGGCACAATGAGCCTCGGGGATCAATACGGTCAGGAGTAGTGTAACGGGGGGGTTCCTTGTTTGGATTTCGCTTTGGCGAGACGTCCCACGCACGAAACGCAGTGCCGTGTTGAGAATCGGGAGGAGTTTAGTCCTTAACTCTTGATGCTAATAACTCATATATAATAATTACATATATATATATATATATATATATATATATATATATTGTTTACATGCCAAATAAGGTCATTACTAGAATATAATATTCTAGTAAATGAGAATGTTGATGTATTGTGATGATGTGGTTACGAGATGGGTCATGTAACTTTATAAGTTCAACAAATGAACATTATAAAGATAACTATAACTATTACATTAAAGTTAATGTATATAATTTATAGATTATAAAAATAAATGTAGATTGGGAGATAGGTTAGACGGTTTCACATAAATACTTCAATTGGGTTTAAGTTAGAATCCTCTTACCTAAATTAGAATCGGGCATCCATTTGGAGATCACGTGCATACGCTTAGTGCGCTTTAGATGAGAGGTGAGTTGAATTATTATGGAGAGTTCGATTCCACCTTAATCATGTAATAATGCATTTATAATTATTATGCACTTTAATACACTTGCTATAAAATATTTTTCAACTCAGGCTCTGACCCATTTATATTTTCTCCTCCATGTATATATTGTACTACTTCAGGTGTTCCTCCATAAGGACGCCCGTGATGTTCATCCATTCAGGATTCGTGGAGCTGTGGCAATTGCGGAATGTCGTGGCATTTTGTTTTAGTCGATCCCTATCTTTGGATATCTAGATTAGGATTAAATGGTGTATGGAGTTAGTATTCAAGGTGTTGTAGATTAACACTTTTATATTTCACTTCTCATATTATTGTATTGTCTGTTACCCGACAACATATTCGGGTATTTCGTTTGTTCTTTGTATTGCACTCTTCTATATTGATGGAGTTTACACTTATCACTCATAATAGTTAGATGTGTATAGTTGGTTGTGTTTGCATTATTGGTTTTGTTGTTGTTGTTAAATAAAAGTTTTAAATTTTTGACAATCCACTTTTAATGATTTCGGGTAGTTAGCCTTATATTATTAGTATTGTCAGTTGATGTTGAGACTGTGCCATTCGAGATACCTGATTTAATGTAGTATAGGGATGGCCACCCATTATTATTTTGAGCAGGTTGTCACACTATTATCCCTTTGGCTCCACTGGTCCCCTGGGACTTGTTGGTGGCCTTGTCGGCCTTAACTGAACCCACTGTCACTTAGTAGAAATTCTATTGATCTCGATCATAAATCAGGGTTCCGGGTATCCCTTCCCTTGGTGCCTCACTAGCACAAAAATCCAGTCTTACTCTTCTGGTAGATTCTCCAACTCCCTTAGCTCCCCTCCCTCGTGAGCATTGACATTAATTGTAACTGTACAACCTTGACGACCACGATATCATTAATCCTAGCCAGATCTCATATCCACGCTTGTATTTTCTACCCACGTGTGTATTATTAACTTGCAACCCTATTTTATTCTTTGTATTCCTCTCATTGGTTATGAAGTTTGCGAATTTCGTTAACTTTACTTACCCTCCGGGAACTCTCCGACCCTTTATGGGAAGTTACTAAAATTTTCCTTGCCTCTCAATTTAACCTCTCGTGAGAGATTTTAAAATAATCCGCACCCCCAAATTCTTCATTATTCACGGTATCTCCCCATGAATGTGGTGATTGGCTCCCATCACCCCATACTGCTACTAAGAGCAAACTTCTTTGCCTGAAGTTTTTAATTTGAGTGTCACTACACTCCCCCATATGTGATCCCAAATGGATGTTTTCCATCCATTAGTAAATCACCCTTCCGCACCTCCCTTGAATCCTAGCAGAATGTTCTTTGAAAACAAAATCTTCTTAGACCCTTACCCCTTGTCGTCTACACTTGGGGTTTTAACCTTTCACCATCGTCCTTCCCGATGGCTATTGGGGAACTACTGCACCCCAATGGTTACTCCAACTTCAATTGTCCGAACAATATGGTGACCTTCTCTAATGCTTCTGATGAGTCCTCCCTCCTGCAATCCTTATAATTTCCCATATTTGTCATTTTATAATGTTCGCTCTGCCACTCAAGACTAAAACTGTATATGAATCACATGAACTATACGATATACTAGGAGTATGTAAGCCGCATACGTGAAGGAATACAACAATCTTATAATAAGGCTCTACATCAAAGAACACTACGCTGAAACGTGAACTGCTGCACAGATCCGAAGGACACTAGAACCTGATGCTCTGATACCATCTGTGACACCCCACCTAATAAAATACCGGGTGATCAGTCCTATATCAAATTAAATAGGAATCTCACCTGGATCATTCTTAGCATCACTATCGTAAACCTTTTAAAACTTACTAACCAGCTAGTATTCAAAAGAACATGGTGCTAAATTTATCTTTTTGTTTAACATCTCGAATAACATGTGAAAGAGTATATAATTAACCATTCACACAATCACTGAACCAAACAATACTAAAATGGAATAAATGTAATCTTTGCCGAGACAACCATTGGCTACAAATCAAATACCAAAACAAAACACAAGAGGAATAACTGAATACTTCAACTAGCCGAAATAAAATGGAAGAACTAGGACTACAAGCCCAAATGCAATACTGACTATAACTTATTCTAGGAATGAAATGACTGAAGCGGCTAAGTCAAGGTCCTGCAACATCCACACGTGCCGCAGCTGCGTAACCCTGGAATAGAACAATTTTGGCGTCCCTATGGTTGGACACCTAAAAGATTTTAAAAATATTTTATAGAAAGGGTTAGAACCCAAAACATTTTGAAAATATTTAGCAAGTGAATTTAAATGCGGTAAATTAAAATGCATGCATGCTCTTCATATTAAAGTTAGTGTCGCGCACTCTCTTGAGTCCACCTCACCCCTCAATTAATGTGCATGCCTAACGTACCTATACATGACCCATCTAGCTATCTACCCCGTAACTAGACTTGTCATATATATATATATATATATATATATATATATATATATATACTATCCCGAGTGAGTTTAGAATACGATTTATAAGTTATTAATCACACTAACTTATTTAAATCATTCTCATTTGATACCATATAACATTCTCACAAATTATATCATTAATAAAATTCGCATCATGTATTTACCCGTATATAAATCTACACCATATATACGTAATATCATATTACAACATTCACACACATATTATAGATATCAAGGCTATCACAAGCGTATAGGAGGCGACCATAGTTCCTCCCGAAAGTAATCATTCCATACCATAACGGCTCACCCCTAATAACAGACGCTACGACCTGGTGATTATACTCTCCCTGCATTCACTAGCCAGGGTATTCACCCACATCGCGCAACCTCCTAAGATAGCATTTGAATCGGTATGCTTTATTATAAATGTCATACACACAAATATTTGTAAACCATATATATATATATATATATATACTACACATCATCGCATATATATATTAAGTCTGGACTACGGGTGTACAAAATCCATAACACTAGCCTAACCTATCCAAGTCTACATACCAACTTGATATTTATTTAATTTCGAACAATTATTTATTCATTACATAAGTTGTGTCACCTAACTAGATTACTCGGACTATCTCGCTTGGCTTGAAATCTCCTCATGTAGAACTTATTCCTCAATCCCACATATTACGGTTAGCACACTTTTTTATATTCAAATATACCTTAATTTATTATATACCATTATAATAAATTAAGTTGACTAAATCCGTGCCTAAACGCTTGTAGCATTAGTCCAAATTTCGACCAACTCCATATCCCAACTCAATAGAATTAATCCCATTTTAATTAATTATCTTGGTGTTGATCAACAATAAACCCGGACTCACTCGCTGGGCCCGAAAGTCAACATCCCCAAATTATCATACAATTTTATCAAATAAGTTGGCCCATATAATTTACAAGGTTCCTAATTACTCAATATAGACCTTCATTCTCAATTTGGATTTATCCTCTATTAATCTATGGGTAAATCTCTACAAATAACCCCCCCAAATTTAGATTTACCCAGAACATGAACAATTCATCACACATTAACAATCAGGACTTAATCAGGGGAGGGAAGGATCTATCAGAATTAAAAAAGATGTTGTTCCAGTGATTGGTCATGTCGTTCGAACGACTTTGGCTGTTGTTTGAATGAGACACCAGGTCGTTCGAAAGACCCTGGTGTTCTCTCTCCTCTTTCACTCCCAGAAAACCCAGTCCATCATTAAAGCTTTAAAACCTTTGATTTTGTACATATTTTATTCCCAAAACCTTCAAAGATTTATCTTAAATCAACCCATTTTATTTTCTCATTCTAATTTCATCATCTACACAAATTTGGGAACCAAAATCCACATATTCTTGTCATCTCTTCAGATTTTTAAATCACAATCATGAAATCCCCAAATTCAAATAAAGAACTAACCCTAACATTTTATTCAATCCACACCTTCTATAATATGAATGTGAAAATGCAATTAATCAAATGCAAGTTAAACCACTTGCCTTAAGGTTTGTATAATCAAATTCTTTGATGAAGATGTAGGATTGATTCAAAGGTATCCTCTCTTGTTCTTGGATTATTATCCCAAAATCTCCTCTAGTTGCTCTCTTCTTTGGATCTACTCAATTTAGTCTTCTAAATGTGAGTTAAGGTTCCCTCACCCTTTCACAATTAGGGCTAGTAACTCACATCCCAATTTTGGGCTTATGGACCTTCTAAAAAGGACCCAAATGCTTATTTGGGAGCTCAAATGTGTTTAAAAAAGTTCCGAAGCTCATATTATACCTATGGAAACTCATTTCGAACTATTTCGACCCTACCAGACTCAATCGTGCACTCCGAATTTCCATATGAACTAATCTATAACATTCTCCAAATTTTTGACCTCAAAATGTGACACAAAGTAGTCCAATGAATTAATCCTCAATTCGCCAAATTAATAAATTCCTCAAATTTAAAAATTTCCCAAATCACGAATTTAATTCTTCCCAATAAAATAAAATCTTTTTCTCCCAAATGTAATTTAATAAAAGGTCCTTGAAATTACGGGGTGTTACTTCCTCCACATGGTTAGCCAACATCGTACCTGTCCTAAAAATAAGAGGAAATGTGAGGATGTTCATATCCCAAGAATGATGGTGCCACCTACCAATGAGGAGCTACAATTTTCACATATCACGTGATCCACAAGGAGGTTAAAGTTTACTTGCGTGATTTGATAATTAAATCCATAACACGAAAAGGACACATTTCGGCATTAATGAAATTATTTAAAAGGCTAAGGATGTAACAAATGCACCTAAACCACCAAACGTGCATCTTCAAAGTTACTAAAGGGAAAATACTAGGATTTCTTGGCAGTAAAAAAATAATCGAAGTTCACTCGAACAAGGTCATGCCTATCCTAAAAAATCCAACACCACTCACCGATAAGGAAGTCAGAAGCATGCTAAGAAGGCTTTAGTATATTAACAAGTTTGTTTTTTAGATGTACTTTATGTGGGATACAATTTTCAAGCTACTCTACAAAGACTCCACCTACATACGGAGCTTCAATTGCCAAGAAGCCTTAGATATGACTAAGAGTACCTGACTAACCTGCATGTATTATCTCCACTAAGGCCTTAATAACCTTTTCTCTTGTGTCTCACAATCACAGAACCTGCAGAAAGAGCAATGTTGACTCAGTAGGTTGATTAATCCTGCAAGGAACAAATGTAACACCTCGTAATTTTGAGGTTTTAGTATTTAATTATTTTTGGGAGATATAAAAATATTTAAATTGGAGAAACTTAAATTTATGATTTGGAGAATTTATTTGAGTGAGAAGAATTATTTATATTTGGCAACTTTATGCTTAATTATTCGAAATTTTGTGTCTCGCATTTTAAGGTCAAAATTGAAGAGTGTTATAAAGTATTTCGGATGACAATTTTGAGTGCGCGGTTGTGTCTGGATGGGTTAAGATAGTAAGAAAAGAGTACCCCAGGAGTAGTAATCGGGTCTCGAGATATTTTTGGGCATAGTTGGGCCCACACGGGGGGATTTGGGCCATTATAATTAGGCCCATGTAGCCAAAAATGGGATTAGGGGTTTTAAACCTAATTAAGGGAGTGTTGAATGAAAGTTAACACAACTCTAAACCTAAAGCTTGAGAGGGAATTAGGGGAAGAAAATCAAGGGCCAATTGGGGATCTTTTTGAGTCAAATTAAGGGACAAAGTGAGCGTTCGTCATCAACCATCGTCTGCACCAACAGATCAGACTCCATGAACAATTCCAGAAAAGTGGTTAACTATTGTGATTCTTAAAATAGGTGATAACTAATTCATATTATGGTAGGTGTATATGAAAATTCGTTTTGGGTGTGTAACCATAATTGAAAATGGATTTTTCTGAATTAGAGTAATGGATAGATTTAATTACTCAATGGATGATAAGTTATGAATTGAGACTGTTGAGATTGGATTGTAGGGTGAATTACAGTATGTGTTGGTGATTAATTTGACTGAGAATGATGAGGTCAAATTCGGTAAAACGACGACCCGGGTGAAAAACTCAAATCGAATATACCCAGAGTTATATATAAATTTGATGATAAATTAAGGTCTTTAGGATGTTTAAAACCTTTTTCTTATGTGGAGGTATCGTTAGTTGTTCTTGGGTTAGAACATGGGAGGAGATAAAACCTTAGATAAAGTCATCAATGGCGAAACAGAAGGTCGGAGAAGGAGAAGACCTGTTGGATCGATCGATCGATGGAAAGGATAGATCGATCGATTGTCCCAGATTTTTGGCAGATTGTCTACTTTAATATATAAAGGGAAATTAATTTAAGATTTATTCCCATAATTTTTATTTAGTGACAAATGCATATGTAGCACATATTCCTTAGCAATTATAAGGGGATATAATTGGGTTTAGGAGGGTAATGATTGGATGTCTCAAGGGATGAATTTGGGAAATAAATTTTAGTATTAATTTCAGACCGAGGAAAAATGTTTGGGGGTATTATAGTTGAGTGGCACTACATTATTAAATGAATTGAGGTATAATTAATTAATTAGGGGGCGGAATATAGAATCGGATATTAACGATGGTATGGGCCAAGTGAGCGAGTCCGGGTATATTGGTTGGGTGACGCGAAGTATTAAATTAATTGATGTATAAATTAATTAAATTAGAGTCGGACTGTAGACTCGGGAAGGTAATAAATTAATTGAGATAATTAATTAATTTGAGTCGGACCATAGACTCGGGAATATATATAGGATAGTGTCACGGGTTTTAGTACACGGTAAAGACGAGATTTACATTATATATATACAGTGTGGTGATAGTATATATATATAGGTATGTACTTTGTGTGTACTATTAAATATTAGTGGCTAGATATTTAATTAAATTTGTGTACTCTAGTTCTATTAAGAGGTTGCGCGATGTGGGTGAATCCCCTAGCTTGAGGAGTAGGGCGAGTATATCCCCAAGTCATAGTGTCCGCTATATGGGTGAGGGGATTATCTCACTTTCAGGTAGGAAATATGACCGCCTCCAACATTTACGTTTTTGGCCAAGTTCGCGAGAGAGTCCGACTTGGGGTAACTAGGTTAAGTGAGAACACCCGGTATAATACCACTTTAGAGGAAATCATCCGGCGAGGGAATACTCGGAAGGATGGATATACATAGGACACATGTGTGTATGTTAAGGTATAATTACGTATATAGTAGTATAGAAAATTAGATATGGGTATTAAATACATGTTGCGAGGATGAATGTATTTTATATAACTAGTGAGACTGTTATATAGTTTATTTAAAAAGGATAATTTATGGAAGACAAGCATGGGATTGTTATATTATAAATTTTACGTATATGATGGGAAAAAGATTATATACGGCATTAAATACATAGGTGAGAAGTTGTATTTACTTATATAACTTGTGTCACAATTATATGATATTATATTAAGGGAATTTATTAAGTTAGTGTGAGGGATAACTTATAACCCATGATTAATAATACTCGGTTTAGAGTAGAATGGAAAGGGAAGATTATACCACGACTAGTTGGATGGGGTAGTACAGCTAGGTAGTAATCAGGTGTCAGATTTTTGGGCATAGATAGACCCACACGAGGGGATTTAGGTAATTATAATTAAGCCCTTGTAGCCAAAAACGGGATTAGGGGGTTTAAACCTAATTGAGGGAGTGTTGAATGGTAGTTAACACAACTCTAAATCTAGAGATTGAGAGGGAATTAGGGGAATCAAGTTAAGAGCCAATTGAGGATCTTTCGGAGTCAAATTAATAGGATAAAGTGAGTGTTCGTCATCAACCATCCTCTGCACTAACGAATCAGACTCTACGAACAATTACAGGAAAGTGGTTAATTGTTGTGATTCTTAAAATAGGTGATAACCAATTCATATTATGGTAGGTGTATATGAAAATTCGTTTCGGGTGTGTAACCATAATTGAAAATGGGTTTTTCTGAATTAGAGTAATGGATAGATTTAATTACTCAATGGGTGCTATGTTATGAATTCGGACTGTTGAGATTGGATTGTAGGGTGAGTTACAGTATGTATTGGTGATTAATTTGACTGAGAACGATGAGGTCAAATTCGGTAAAATGAAAGCAGGGTGAAAAATCCAAATCGGATATACCCAGAGTTATATATACATTTGATGATAAATTAAGATCTCTAGGATGTTTAGAACCTTTTTCTTATGTGGAGATATCGTTAGTTGTACTTGGGTTAGAATAGGGGAGGATATAAAACCTTGGAGAAAGTCATCAATGGCGAAAAAACGTCGGAGAAGGAGTAGACCTGTTCGATTGATCGAGCAATGGAAAGGATCGATCGATCGATGGTCCCATTTTTTTGGCAGATTTGCTAGTTTAATATATAAAGGGAAATTAATTTAAGATTTATTTCACTACTTTTTATTTAGTGATAAATGCATATGTATCACATATTCCTTAGCAATTATAAGGGGATATAATTGGGTTTAAGAGGGTAATGATTGGATGTCTCAAGGGATGAATTTGGGAAATAAATTTTAGTATTAATTTTAGACCGAGGGAAAATGTTCGGGCATTGTAATTGAGGGGCACTACATTATTAAATGAATTGAGTTGTAATTAATTAATTAGGGGGCGGAATATAGAATCGGGTATGAAGGATGGTATGGGCCAAGTGAGCGAGTCTGGGTATATTGGTTGGGCGATGCCAAGTATTAAATTAATTGAAGTGTAAATTAATTAAATTAGAGTCGGACTGTAGACTAGAGAAGGTAATAAATTAATTAAGGAAAAAATTAATTAATTTGAGTCGGACCATAGACTCGGGAATATACACAGGGTAGTGTCACGGGTTTGAGTACACGATAAAGACGGGATTTATATTATATATATACGGTGTGGTGATAGTATATATATATATGTATGTACTTTGTGTGTGCTATTAAATCTCAGTGGCCAGATATTTAAATAAATTTGTGTACTCTAGTGCTATTAAGGGAGGTTGCGCAATGTGAGTGAATCCCCTAGCTTGAGGATTAGGGCGAGTATATCCCCAAGTTATAGCGTCCGTTATATGGGTGAGGGGCTTATCTCACTTTCAGGTAGGAAATATGACCGTCTCCAACGTTTACGTTTTTGGCCAAGTTCGCGAGAGAGTCCGACTTGGGGTAACTAGGTTAAGTGAGAACACCTGGTATAATAGCACTTTAGAGGAAATCATCCGGCGAGAGGATACTCGGAAGGATGGATATACATAGGACACATGTGTGGATGTTATGGTATAATTACGTATATAATAGTATAGAAAATTATATACGTGTATTAAATACATGTTGTGAGAATGAATGTATTTTATATAACTAGTGAGACTGTTATATTGTTTATTTAAAAAGGATAATTTAGGGAAGGCAAGCATGGAATTTTTGTATTATAAATTTTACGTATATGATGGGAGAAATATTATATACGACATTAAATACATAGGTGAGAAATTGTATTTACTTATATAACTTGTGTCACGATTATATGATATTATATTAAGGGAATTTATTAAGTTAGTGTGAGGGATAACTTATAACCCATGAATAGTAATACTCAATTTAGAGTAGAATGGCAAGGGGAGATTATACCAGGACTAGTTGGACAGGGTAGTATAACTAGGTGGGGTTAAGGAAATAGTTAGGTGTGCACATTAGTGGAGGGGTAAGTATGTTCTCAATAGAGTGCGACACTAACTTTAATATGAAGCGCATTAATACATTTTTAATTACTGCAGTTAATTCACTTGCTAAATATTTTTAAAATGTTTTGGGTTCTAACCCTTGCTGTAAAAATATTTTCAAAACCTTTTAGGTGTCCAACCACAGAGACGCCAGACTTGATATTCTATTCCAGGGTCACGTAGCTGCGACACATGTTGATGCTAGCAGGAGCTTAGATTAGACGCATCGTTCATTCTTTCTTAGAGTAGGAATCATCTATCAGTTTCAGTTTTACTTAGGGTTGTCGCCTAGACTTTTCAGTACAGTTTCCGGATTCATTTATTCAGTTGTTGAATGATTTTTGTTGGACTATTTACTTTGGTGGCCGATGATTTATTCGGCAAGTAGTTTAATTATTTATTCAGTTGATTTAATTCAGTTATTGTGAATGGTTTATATGTATTTCCACATGTTATTGTCTTGTTTAAATAAAAAAATAAAATTTGGCACCGGATTTTTTGGAATACTAGGTGGTTAGTATGCTTTAAAAAGGTTTTTCGACAGTGATACTAAGAATGAACCAACTGGGATTCCTATTTTAATTTGATATAGGACTGATCACCCGATATTTTATTAGGTGGGATGTCACAACAAATAATATACTATACTATTCGAAATCTCAATCCTTGCGAAGAACTATATACGAACCGTAAAAAATCTTACCTATCACTGGTATAGGCAACACAGAAGCTAAGGGATTACGTGATATCCTTTGAAATAGAGATAATCTCTCATATGGATACACTAAAATACCTAGTCAAAAATCTTCCATTAATCGTAATGGCTAAATGGATATTCCTGTTTACAGAGATTGACATCGAGTATGTACATCAGAAAACCATCAAAGGCCAAGCCATCGCAGACTACTGAGTTGAATCCCCTTTGGATGAACAAGATGAGATCAATGTCCATTTTCCAGATGAAGATATTCTAGTAATGAAGAGTTAAGAAGGATATAAAAGGCAGTTATACTTTAATGCAATCGCAAATAAAATAGTTTCTTCATCATCATGTTATTGATTTCACCATATAGGTTGCAGCAGCATACGACCATCAATATTAATTACGACTGCACCAATAATATCTCTGAATACAAAGCCTATATAGTAAGGATGGAGATAGCTTATAAAACATGAATTCAAAGGATTCATGTGTATGGGGACTCATCCCTTATCGTATACCATATGTTGGGACATTTGTAGATTGTAGAGAAAAATCCCCTAACCTACCACAAGAATATAAAAGAAGTTACTATCCTATTTTACGATGTTTAATTGTTCTATTTTCCTAAGGCTCAGAACATCTTCGTGAAGGCATTAGATACCCTAGCCTCTATGGTGGACATCAAGAAATATGCGAGTAAAGTACAAATAGATATGTGTAAGAAGGAACAACCATGGTTCGAGTACAGAATCTAAATGGCTGAGACCACAGAGGAAGGGTCTTGGTATCAAGACATAAAAGAACTTATTCAAAATAAAAGATGCCCCTATGATTCCAAAAAAGGATAAGATGGCACTCCGATGATGGGCTTCTCAATTCATCATGTGCATAGGACACCTGTACAGGAGACATCCTAGTGGCACCCATGTGTGGTGTCTTGACAAATGTGAAGAACTAAAAGTAATGGAATAAATCTATAGTGGAGAATAAGGTCCTCGCGTGAATGGCCACATGCTTGGAAAAAATATTAGACGCTAAGGGTATTATTGGAGTACTCTTCAACACGACTGTAGCAAATACATCAAAAGATGCCCAAAATTCCAATGATTTTTGAATTTATAACATTTACCTTTGAGGGAACTCTGCATTATAACATCATTGTGGCCCTTTTTAATATGTGGGATCGATATCATTGGGAAGGTAGCAACAAAAGTATCAAACGACTAAATATTAATCTTCATTACCATAGACTATTTTACCAAATGGGTCGATGTGGAAGCGTACGCCATGCTGAATGAAAAAAAGATAGCTCAATTTATACATAAAAATATCATTTGTAGGTATGGGTTCTATTTGAACTGATATCTAAGAATGGAATGGATTTTAAAACAGAAGTTACAGATATCGTCGATGAATATGGTATCAAGAGGCACAAATCATCTCCATCACTCCCTCAGACTAATGGTATTATGGAATCAATAAACAAGAATAAGAAAGAAATTTTAAGCAAAATAATTGAGGGATGCTATGAATACTGTCACAACACCCACAAGGGATACTCTATTCTCACTTGTTTATGGGATTGAAGCCTTGTTGGAGATCTAAATAGATATCCCTTTATTGAGGTTATAACTGGAAAATTAAAGCTCCAAAGTTGATTGGGTTAGGAGTAACTACGAATAATTAACACTACTAGATGAACGACGACTACTTGAACGTTACCATATGCAAGGGTATCACAAATGGGTCACTCGAGCCTTTAATTAGAAAATAAAGAACATGGAGGGTCAAGATAGTAGACCTAGTGATGAAGGAAATCATTGAACCCGTATGGGGCCCCAAGGTCAGTTTCATGCTAACTAGACTGGGATATATGTGGTAAAAAGGATCCTTTCAACAGGCGTAACACTCCTCATCGATATTCATGGAATAAAGTTAGTTAAGTCAATTGATATTAATCATCTCAAGAAGTACTATGTGTAATACAAAAGGCGTAAAATGTCCACCAAGAACTACGTATGACCTGATCCACCATAAAAAATGTATCAAAATCATTACTAAACCAATTCAGTCACTTGATGTCATTTGATGGACGTATGTAGGTAACCCCACGAGGTCCAGTCAACCACACCGCACCCCTTCAAGGGAGTGAAGTCTTTATATTATTATCATGTTTTTTAGATTCCTAAAAAATGATCTTATTGTCATTAGGATGACAAATAAAGATTTGAATCCTACAGGGGACTCTGTAAGGACTAATTTTCGAATATAGTCAATTTGTGTGTTTTGTCTTATTCCGTGTTTGGACAAAACTGTTTAAGTCATAGGTTAGGACTTGAGTGGGTTGAAGTTTCAAGTCTATGACATGATTTCTTAATGACGTAGCGACCAAGTAATATTGTCTATATCATCACATCGTGTTTCGTGTCACATTTCATCCTTAACATTCGAGGAGTCTCAAAAAGGTATGAACACATTTTAGTTTTTTTCTTGGATATCATTGGGGGCTTGTTTTCTTTGTTTGAGGCTATTTTTAATAAAGTATTTTTATTAGAAAAAAACATTTTTGAACAAAGTCGTTCAAATGAATCTTTAAAATTGTTTATATGAATTCATATAGTTCATTAGAACGAGTTTTTCTATTGGTTAAAACGCGTTGGCTATGTCTTTGGAACGAAATTCAAATGAGGCTCAAATGAGGAGGTTCTATTAACTGATAAAACTTTGATAGAAACTCGTTTAAAGTATGTTCGAATAAGGTTTAGATTGGTTCGATCGAGATTATGCATTTCATTTGAACGAATTTATTTTTTCATTTAAAGGAGATTCCATCGTCTCAAAAATTGTGTTTTCTAGAAATAAGCGTACTAGGAAGTTTCTAAGCTGATAATTTTGGTGGAAATCACTTTCTAATCATAAAAAAGCCTTCAAACCCTAGTTTCACTCAAAATCTGCGAGATCTAAGATTTAATCTTTTTATGATTTGAGATATCCAATTTGTGGACACCAAGAAAGTTTTACTTATCATCTTTGTTAATTACATTTCATTCGGTGGATTCCATAATTGTTGTTTGCACATGGTGGACGTCATGTTTGTGTTACTGCGGTGAAGAAGCATTGCATCCTTATTCCAGGTTCGTAGATAGTTATTGCTCCTTATCAGTGGACATCGAGGCATGTGTGGACTCGCACGTTGTGAAAGTTGTGCGGTTGGCCTCTAGCATGTTTCTATGGAAGAGAATTTGCTGATTGAAAATGCATCAATTCTTGTGAGGGCGTAGACTCATTCTGCAAGTCATTTGTTGACTTTGTTATTCCTTATCATAGTGAATTTGTCAGGCTGGGTCATCTGAGGTTTTTTCTATTTGGGTTTCCCTTATACATTGGACGTTGTGTGAGTTTTTATTTACTTTTCCTCCCATCACCTAGATGCATGTTTCAGGATAAAATAAAATATGTTAAAAATTAGTTTACACAACTCTTGTTTAAAATTGGTGGAAGGTTTTATTTGGGGTAATTGTGTTTAAGTTTAACATTTAATTTAAAAAAATAAAAATGGCTTTTCTTTAGATCATTCCGTATACCGTGTAAATCCGAATTGGTATCAGAGAAGGAACACTGATGTGACACCCCATCTAATCAAACATCGATTGATCAGCACTTTATTAAATTAAAATAGGTTTCTCATATGGTTCATTCTTAGCATCACTATCGAAAATATTTTAATTACTAACCACTTAAGCGAAATTAGACCGGTGTCATTTATCTTTCTTTAAAACAGATAAAGGAACAATGCGGAAATCTAACTTAAGCATTCACAATATACTAGAGTCCAATCATCACAGTGTATAAATGAATAACGTCTTGCCAAATAAACGATTAGCTAAAAATCCAATACCAAACAATCCATAATAATAATAAAACTAAATGACTGAAAATTGACAATAGACAACATGTCCATACATGGAATACAAAATAAGACCCTACACTAGATCTGAATGGAGGAATCGTCTAATCAAATCTAGTCATCATCCACAGTGCTACAACTCTGAATCCCTAGAATGAAGTCACGCCTGGCATCCTTATGGCTGGACACCTGAAAGGTTTTGAAAATATTTTATAGCAAGTGTTAGTACACAAAACGTTTTGAAAATATTTAGCAAGCGTTTATTACATTAAAATTCGATTATTGATTACACATGTTTACATACACTTTCTCTTTAGTTTTGCTCATATTTCATCTATAGTGCATGCCTAACGTTCTATACTTAGCCCACCTAGCTATACTAACTAAGATAAATTGACTAAGGTATCCAACTGAACTTATTTACACGGCTATGCTCCCATACCGCCCATACAATACATTAATTTATTAACATCTCTCATATGTTAATTATTTTTTTGTAACACTTCCCATATGTTATATTTCAATCTTTAAAATTAAGTGTCACTACTTAATTTATTTTCTTAGATATTCGCGATCTATCTTCACTCTGTTAATTAAGTCTCACTACATAATTTGCTTTTCAGATATATATCTATATATAACATCTGCTAGTCTACTACCACTCGTAAGTAGAATAATCATAAAGCATATATTTCACACACAATATATACTATAATAACATACTTTATAATCACATCCCCGTACCACACGTTAGGGATTATTGGCTCAGAATCCTACCCAGATCATCAATTTATATATGCTGGCTCGGAATCATGCCTTAATCACAAGTAGTTATTGATTATATTGTCTCAGAATGACACCTTGATCACCAGTGTTAATCATATCTAGATTGGCTCGGAATCATACCTCGATCATTAATACTAGTCATCTATATTTGCTCAGAATCCTACCTCGATCACTAATATTTATTTCGTATACTATAGGTGTTCACATAACCTATGTATTACTATCCATCAATAGGTATTCACACAATCTGATCATTCACATTAGTACGTAGTATATTTCTCTCTAATACTTACCGTACGTTTTATTTTACGATTTCTCTCACTATCGTATAAATTCGAGTATTCACCCAACTCGAAGGGTCCTAGTTACCCCTATAAATTTCAGTAGTTAAGTCTAACTTACTCTACTAGACTATACATTAACACCTTTAATTCCCGTAATTCTTTATCCGTCCCTCAGATTAATTACGATTAAATTTAACCCAATTTCGTTCTCGTCTTAATCCTCTAAATAAGACTAAACCAAACCCCCATCATAAGCCTACTGTAATTTATTAGTCTCTCAATATTACTTTACTAAAGTCCTAAAAAATCTCACAACAACGATTTAGGGATTTAAGGCAAAAAGGGGAAATTTTCAATTTTCTGAGTAAACAAACCGATTCACCTTAGGTCGAATCGATTCGCCTTACCTGAGTCAATTTTCCCTTGTTCGAATCGATTTGAAATGGTTCAGATTTGGCTAGTTCGTCTTCGTCATGCGTTTTTCGCCATTTATATACCTCTAAACCTCATGAAACTTCACCAAACTTTAAACTAATCATTCTCAACCATTTTTACACGCGTTAGGAGCAATTCTAATGTGACTTTTACACCAAATCATCACAAGAATTAATCAAGAATAGATTAAATCATAAAATCCTCAAAACCTCAGGTTTCCACGTTATTCTTCAATTTTTAACATAAAACCCAGGTTTAATTCATATTAATAATTACTCATATACTGATTATCAATCATTTACATGTATCAATCACATTACATGAAATCCCAACCGATAGCATGCATCAAAAATAACTTTTTCTCCGAAGAATATGTATTATATCATTAATTCATAAAACCCTCCTAACATGGGTATTATACATTCAAAATAATTGTAATAAACAACTTGCTTCTAGATTTGTAAGGTATGAATTCGTAGGTTTGTTGATGGATTGATGGTTCTCTCTTAAAATCCTCACTCTTTAGATGCTTAGGATGCAAGGTTAAGGTCCAGTTCTTCAAGAACAACTCCTAAGCCTTGAAAATTGGTTTCTCTCTCCTTTTTGATGGATTCTATTGGGTTTAATTGGTTTCTAACCGAAGCCTCAAGTCTTAAAAATTAGATATAACACTTAGAATTTCGTTGGACCCTTAACCTCTATTTGCCAAATGACCAAAATACCCTCAATAGGTGCCGGTTTGGTCTAAAATTGACTCAGAACCCAAACAATACCTCCGGGTACACTTTTTTGATTATTTTGACCCATTTGGGATCATCTGTGACCTCTAAATTATCATCTCATTCACTAAAAATATATTTCCTTTCTCAACCTTAAATTAGTCTACACGCGACTCCCAATTGAGATGAAATAAAATACGCACGTATCACTCGTTATACCGTATCACACTAATTATCACTTATTTACTATTTACACTTAGTAAATATTTTATCATAATATTAATCAGTATTTATCTCTCGATTAATATTTAATAATCACATTTATCATTTAATCACATTAAATAACTCACTCGTGCAATTTAAATAAAGACATGATTTCTTAATTAACATTCAAATTAATTTAATTATAAATACGCAGAAATATAGGGTATTACAACTGAGTTTTTGTATTAGAGCCGTGTTTAGTCATGAATTCTTTTGGTTTTGTACAAAGGGTCAATCATTTTCTAGACCACCTATGTTTGATGGGTCTAATTATGCATACTGGAAGATGCCTATGAAATCAGCACTTAAGAAGATAAATGATTAGGTATGGTAAGCGGTCATTAAGGGTTTGTCCCCACCCACATCCTTAGTAGGTGATTGCAAAATTCCCAAAATCGAAGAAACTTGGAGTGATGGCCATGCATAAGTTGTGTAATTATAACTCTCAAGGCTTGAATGCTTTGTTTTGTGCCATCAAACCGGAGGAGCTTCATTGTATAATGGCATGTGATACATCTCAAGAGGCTTAAGACATACTCCAACTCACCCATGAAGGTACTAGTGATGTTAAGGCTTCCAAACTCCAAGACCTCACCACTTAGTTTAAACCGATTAGTATAGAGGAGATTTAATCCTTTAGTGAGTTCTATATTAGGCTGTCATATATTGTGAACTTGTCATTTAAATTAGGAGAGAGAATACCTGAAACCCGTGTACTTAAGAAAATCTTAAGGTCCTTACCTGAGAGATTTATTTCAAAAGTGACCGTTTTGAATTCCTTGGGTCCTCTGGAATCTACGAAACTCGAAATGGTTGTAAGTGATCTTAAAACTTATAAGCTAAACATGTTTTCCTCCAAAAAGAAAAGGAAATATAATGGCAGTGATTTAACTTTCCGGGGGGAGGGAAGATATGGTTTGGATGATGAGTCTGACATTGTTCTGATGATATGACTATGTTTGCAAAGAAGTTTTAGAAAAGTAATTACAATATGGCTGTGAAATTCCCTAAAAATTGTAGTGATAATTTTAAGAGGGATGAGTCGAATAGATAATTTGGGTGAGAGGGTTATGCCTATAAGGCAGTTGAATTTCTCTCTAAGCTAAGGAAAGAAGGAAAACAACCGACTACAAATAATGCCACCCTCAGTGATAGTGAACCGAAAGAGAGTGAAATTAAAAAGGATAACTCAAAGTTGGAAGTTATGCTGAAAGAACGTGTAAATTATGAGATAAATGTAGATAAAATCTTAAGGAATAGTATTAAGAAGATCTTAAATAGAGTCTATTATCCTAATTGATTATGTGGTGTATCTACATGAATATGAATTTCGTACAAGGATAAATAAATATTTGGGTTTTTTTTCACAAATCACAAGAAGTAAACTTACTGGACTACGAGATCTCATTGAATTACATTTCAGTTGCGTATGAAGAGGTCATCAAGACCAAACACGATTCTAATTGTAATTAAATAAATAAAGTTAAATTGTAGACAAATATTTTATGTGTAATGAGGAAAAGGTTATAAATCAACCTTCTCATTTTTTCAAGGATGTGAAATTCTTATGAGATGAGTAACTCATTATGATGAGAGTTACATTTAGTGTATGTGAAAACTATTATGCTATTTTATACATGTTATAAATATATGATTATATAAACTTAAATAATTTAACCACCTATGGTATTTTTAGAAGTAATACCCTTATATTGTATATTGAAGTTATACAACTTATCATCAGTGGGAGTAAGTTTATATATTTAATTTATTATAAAGTAGAGAAACAAAATGTTACATTAATTTTCAATATGTAATGAACGAAGCTATGAGATACTAAAAGATTATATGCTCACATTAAAGTCAACTGTCATTACAACAAAGATTTACTAGTTTATGGAAAGTATGAAGGTCACTCTTATCCACTTATGTTTATTTTGGTTCAGCGACCAATATAAAGAAGGAGTGCCATACAATCCATTGACTATTCTGAAAATCTGAATCTGTAGCATGCTTTGATGCTACAACTTATTGATTATGAAAACGTAACTTAAATTTTGGGACAAAGAGTTGTCGACAATATTGCTAAGTCGCTAAAATATTATGATACTATTGTTGCAATCTTCTTTATTAAGATACATTAGGTATTATGTGAGTAACTAAGAACATTGAATGCAACTAAATTTTAAAGAATAAGTTCTAAAACAAGCGTCATTTAACACATTTGTACAAGTGTTAACATAAAAAATCCACATTATCGGGCTATCATGAAAGACATTAATGAAGCATGCTTAAGATACGAGTCTTAAAGTATAGCTGATAGAATCTTGATGTGATGGATTTTTTTAGTGCTTATTTTGACACTACCATATGATATCATACAATGTTTCAGAATCATTTATTTCTGTCGTTATTGTACACATGCATGTGAATGAAAGAATGTGACATAAGTAGTCTTTTACAAAGATATTATTGGACTATTATGGAATAACCTTATTGGATAAGTTGTTAATATTGTGGTACATGGAAGCAATCATGCTCTTGAATTAGTATGCGAGCGCCATGACTCGCATTGATGAGTTGTTTGATAAAGGTCTTTATGGATTATTGCGCACTTTATGATAATTCTGGATCAAGTGGGAGATTGTTAGAATTATTTTATATAATTCTTCCTTATGTGTTCCATAATTATATTAATTCTAATAGTCACTTTGGTTAATGAAAGGGTACTCCAAATACAAAGAGTCAAAAGGACTCTTGGGCATGTACCTTGATGGACGGTTGATATTAAGTAATTGGTGGAGATTTAGGTCCTGTCCCTGTTCATACATGAGTGCCTGATTTTCATCATTCAGACACTGAAAGATAACATAATGAAATTATAGGAAAGGAAGAGAAATCTAAATTCTTAAGGAGAGTAAATTTTGAAATAGTGTTTTGGCTATAAAATAAGATCTAACCATTGGAATGCATTGAAATTTGAGTATGTTCTTGTCATATAGAAGATAAAGTCATGTTCCGAAATTAAACCCGATCTCACATTATTAAGGTTGACTTCTCTATTAATATTTCTAGTTGTGACATGATAGAGGTATGTTGTTTTAATGCCATTTTATGTTCCACATAATGATTATACGTGATTATCATGAAGATCTAAAATCTTTTTATTAAGAGCAATTGCATATAAAAATTTAATCATTAATATATCAATGATTATTATTATGGTGTTCTTGAAAATGATTTTACATACAACTTTTTATAGCTAGATTCTTCAAACCAAAATAGTATGGCTGCTTGTTAATAAAGGACTAAACAATCCACACCTTTAACCAATATCACAAGACCTGAAATCCAAACTTTATTAAAGAAATTTGCTGAGGATCCCCACAGATCTACCAAACACACTCCCCCTATTGAGAAATATCTAACATCAGATTGACTTACTGCCTCGGGTGTCTCTACCTAATGTACCACACTATACGATGAGACTTAAAGAATACGAGATTCTTCATCAACATGTCCAAGAACTACTTAATAAAGTGAGCATTCGATGAAGTCTTTCCCCACGTGCAGTTCCAGCTTTGCTCACTCTAAAGAAGGATGGGAGTTGGAGGATGTTCATAATAGCAGGGCCATAAACCAGATCACCATTATATACAGGTTTCCTATACCCCGACTAAGTAACTTAATACACAACCTGCATGGTGCTAAAGTGTTTAGCAAGATAAATTTGAGGCTTGGCTATCACGAGATTCAAATTGAGCCAAAGGTATACAAGTGCATACTTTGGGTGGAACAATTGTTATTCCTTGTATTCATTGTAGGCGCCAAAGTTTTGAACTGCTCAAACACAAACTTTGCACATTACCCATTTTGACCTTACCCGATTTTGACACATTGTTTCAAGTAGAAGTAGATGCTTCCAGAAAGGATATTGGTGTCATGTTAAGTTAAGAAGGCATATCATTAAAATATTTCTCATAAAATCTTAGTGAGGATCGACAAGCCTGGTCGACTTAGCAATAAGAATTTTGTTCTTTGATCCGAGCCTTACAAGTGTGGGAGCATTATCTAATCAGTAAAGAGTTTATTCTCTTTACTCATCATCATGCTTTGAAAATCTTAGACTCATAAAAATCTGTTAATCGGATGTATGGGATATGGATAGATTTTTTACAGTGTTTCAACTTTACTATACGACCCAAGTTTGGAAAAAGAAATCTTGTAGCTGATGCTCTCAACAGAAGGGCAATTGTGGTTCTCATCCTCGCCAGTGAGATGTTGCATTAGCTCAGGCATAATTTTCCTTTAACAATATGAAGAACAGGTCTGCTGGGAAGGCTTCATTTGATGTTGTTTATTTGAGTGCTCATCGACTCACGTTGGATTTTATGAAACTACCAAAAGTTCCAGGGCTATCAGATGAAGCTGAAGTGGTGGCTAAAAATATTTTTAGGGTACACAAAGAGGTTACTTCTCATTTGGAGCATGCGAGTTCAAGGTGTAAGCATGCAGCTGATACTAAAGGGCAATTCAAAGAATTTGAAGAGGGCAATCTAGTTATAGTTTTTCTGCGAAAGACTTGGTTTCTAGTTGGAACATACAATAAGCTTTAAGATAAGAAGGTTCGACCTTGCAAAATTCTTCACATGATCAGTCCAAATGCTTACAAAGTGGAGCTTTCTTCAGATTCGTGAATTTCCAATACTTTCAATGTTTTAAAATTTATGCATTTTACCTTCCAAATGAGCTTCGGCTGGCTTTTAACTCGCTGACGAGTTCTTTTTGTTAATGAAAATGGAGATTTTTGGGAATTACCATGTGTGACTACAATTAACACATGGTAGCGTACTAAATGAATATTTAACACATATGTTTAGGTATCCTACCAAATGAATAGTAATGGTTGGTGGCACACCATTAATCTCATTCATCCAATTTTTGGTGGCACACAATTAATCTCATCCATCCAATTTTATTTTGATCCAATGGACATGGTGTCTCCAAAATAACTATAAATAGGCCTTAAATTCTCTTATTGTAATCATCCCAAACTCTCAAGATTGAGAGAAATTAGAAAGTAAAAGAAGAGAGAGTAGTAAGGGAGAAAGACAATGCATTGTTAGCACTTGTCAGAGTGTGTAGAAGACAGTGTTAGCGTTCACAAAAATAGTGAGTGCAAGAGTGCATACAAGAGAGTGTAAATGTGTTCCTATAGTTTTTCTATAGTGAAAGTGGATGTGAGACTTGAACGTAGCCAAATTGGTGAACCACGTAAATCTCTTGTGTTTTTTGTGCAATATTATTTTTACATTATTTTCTTGGCCCATTGATTCCCAAGGTCCTGGAAATATTATTGGCGGAATTTAGCAGCATCTAACTTCCCAACAATTGGTATCAGAGCTTTTGGTTGGTGAATGAAGGCACAACAAATGGTTACTAAAAATTACTCGGCAAAGTAATTTTTTGTATCCATCATATTTATTCGAGTGTGAGCAATGGCATGAGAAAAGGAGTCCAAAATTTTCCAGTTTGACAACACAAATTTTGGATTTTGAAAAATGCAAATAGAAGACAACTTGTACCAAAAGGATCTTTATTTACCTTTGGGTGACAAACCAACGGAAATGAAAGATTCAGAATGGGAGCTACTGGACCGAAAAGCTCTTGGAACCATAAGGCTATCACTGTCAAAGTCAGTAGCCTACAACATCAAAAATGAGAAGACAATTGCATCTCTCATTGCGGCCCTCTCCAGTATGTATGAATAGCCTTCTGCAGCAAATAAAATCCATCTAATGAAAAAGTTATTTACTATGACGATGTCATAAGGAGCGCAATTCAGAGAACATCTCAGTGAGTTTAAAGAAGTGACGGACCAATTAGAGGCGGTGGACATGTCTTTCAGTGATGAGAAACGAGCATGTCTATTTCTTGGGCAATTGCCTGATAGTTGAAAAGGCAGGATTACTGTAATCACTGGATTTGCAGGAAAGACAAAATTGAAGTTCGATCATGTAGTCAGTAGAATTATGACAGAAGAAATTATAAATCAGTCAAATGGTGCTTCCACCTCAGCATCAGCCTTGAACGTAGAAAGTAGAGGCAGAGATTCAAATAGGAGCAGAGGGCGCAATAGATTCTGATCCAGAAATGGAAGGTTGCAGTCTCTAAATACCCAAAATTCTAATAACCAAAATCAGAATCAGAAGATGATCGAATGTTAGAACTGTGGAAATACCGGGCACTACAAAAATTAGTGTAGATCCTCGAAGGAAGAAAAAGAGAAGACGGAAGCAAACATCATAGCAGAAGTGATAGACGATGCAATGATATGCTCTTTGAAGAGCAAGTCAGAGTCATGGGTTCTAGACTCTAGAGCTTCCTTTCATGCAACCTCCAATAAAGAACTCTTTAGTGAGTTATTCTTAAGGAAACCTTGGTAAGGTGTACCTTGGTGATGATCAGTCCTACAACGTGGTTGGTAAGGGAGATGTATATATCAAGTTGAACGGGTCTGTGTGGAAACTAAAGGATATGAGACACATCCCTGATTTACAAAAGAATCTTATCTCGATGGGCCAGTTAACAACTTAAGGTTATGTCATAACCTTTGATGGCGATTCATGGAAAGTTTCCAGAGGAGCAATGATAGTCACTCATGGCAAGAAGAGTGGTACAGTCTATATAACAGGGAACACTTGTGGGTTAATTGCAGTTGCAGACAAAAAAGATGATCCAAACCTATGGCACCAGAGACTTGGTCACATGAGTGACAAGGGGATCAAGATCATGAACTATAAGGGGAAACGACCAGATCTACAATCAGTTGACACTGACCTATGTGAAAGATGCATCTTTGGGAAGCAGAAGAGATTTAAATTCATAAATAGTGGCAGATTACAAAATCAAGAAATGTTAAAGATGATTCACACAGATATCTAGGTCCCAGCTACTGTCTCATCCATCGATGAAAAGTCTTACGTCATGAATTTCATTGATGACCACTTTAGAAAGGTGTGGGTTTACTTCTTGAGACATAAGTCCTATGTGTACGAGGTGTTCAAGAAATAGAAGGCCGTGATGGAGAATGAGACAGGACTAAAGATAAAGAAGTTGAGATACGATAATGGTGGCGAGTATGATGATATCGGGTTCACGAAGTTTTGTTATGAAAAGAGCATCAGACTAGAGAGGACTGTGTAAGGGACACCACAACAGAATGGCGTAGTCGAATGAATGAACCGAACATTAATAGAGAAATCCAGAAGCATGCATATACCTGAAGGATTACCCAAACAGTTTTGGGTAGAGACAGTCAACACAGTAGCTTACTTAATCAACAGAGGACCATCGATACCTCTAGAGCACAGAATACCAAAGGAGGTGTGGAGCGAAAAGGCGATAAAACTTTCTCATTTGAAAGTCTTCGGTTGTATTGCTTATGTGCATATTAGTGATCATGCTAGGGATAAACTTGACCCTAAATAACTAAAATGCACCTTCATCGAATATGGTGGAGATGAGTTTGGGTACAAGTTCTGGAATGACAAAACTAGGAAGATAATCAGAAATCAGAAAGTGATATTTAATGAGAGGGTGATATACAAGGACAAAGATGCACTACAATATAGTGGTGCAACACAGGGCGACCCGATATACGTTGATCCAGATACTATTCCAGATAGAAGTATGGCAAAGAAGACAAATGAGAGTCCTCAAGTAGATGAATCCATACCGCAGAACAGCGAATAACAGATGGAGGAATCAAAGTCCCCATCTCCATCTCCTTTACTAAGAAGATCCTCCCGACCACCTGTACCAAATAGGAAGTATATGAATTATATGTTGCTCACTGATGGTGGTGAACCTGAATACTATGATGAAGCATGTCAGGTAGAGGATGCTACTAAGTGGGAGCTTATAATGAAAGATGAGATAAAGTCCCTTATCTCTAACAAGACATGGGAGCTAATTGAGTTACCCGTGGGAAATAAGGCTTTACAAAATAAATGGGTGTATTGAGTCAAGGAGGAACATGACGGTTCCAAGAGGTACAAGGAAAGACTTGTAGCCAAAGGCTTCCAACAGAAGGAAGGAATAGATTTCACCGACATATTTTCATCGGTTGTGAAACTGGTAACTATTCAGTCAATTTTGAGCGTTGTTACAGCAGAAGACTTGCATCTTGAGCAATTAGATGTGAAAATTGCTTTACTCTATGGTGATCTTGAGTAGGAGATATGTATGTAGCAACTGGAGGGTTTCTCGAAGCATGAAAAAAATAAACTCGTGTGTAAATTGAAGAGGAGCTTGTATGCTTTGAAATAAGCTCCAAGGCAGTGGTACAAGAAGTTTGATGGGTTTATGCAGACAAATGGCTATTACATGTGCAATGCTGATCATTATTGCTAATTCAAGAGATTTGAGTCCAGCTTCATTATTTTTCTACTTTATGTTAATGATATGTTAGAGGCCAGTTCAGATATGGGCGAAATCAAGAAATTGAAGAGGCAGTTATCGGGCGAGTTCGACATGAAGGATTTGGGCACAGCGAAGTAGATTCTTGGGATGGCAATCAACAGAGACAAGCAACAAGGTACTTTATAGTTGTCTCAGGCGGAGTACATCAGTCGTGTCTTGTAGAGGTTCAACATGGGTGATGCTAAAGCTGTCAGCACGCCATTGGCTAGTCACTTTCGGCTATCTAAGAAACAGTCACCCAAGACGAAGGAAGAGAGAATCTTTATGGCTAAGGTTCCATATGCCTCAGTAATTGGAAGTCTCATGTATTCCATGGTTTGCACAAGACCAGATATTGCTCATGCAGTGGGATCTGTGAGCAGGTTCATGTCTAATCCCGAAAAATAACACTAGGAAGCAGTCAAGTGGATACTAAGGTATCTGCGAGGTACTACTAATAAATGCTTATATTTTAGAAGAAGTGAATTGATACTTCGAGGTTTGGTAGACTCGGATTTCACTGGTGAGGTAGATCAAAGGAGGAGCACCATCAGTTACGTTTTCACAGTAGGAATGTAACAACCCGCGTAATTTTTGGGGTATTTTTGAAATAAAGAGGAAGAATAAATTTTGAGATAAAATTATTTTTATTGCTCAAATATGTTGGTTATTATTTTTAAAGGAGAGAATTTCAAACGGTTTCAAAATCGGAATTAAAATGGAGTTTTAATTGAATTTCTATTATATAGAAGAGTCCTCAAAATATAAAACTCTCTTAGAGTCCTCAAAACATAAAACTCTCTAGAAAAAAAAATATTTAAAAATATTGCACGGTCCGATCGAACTGAATTTTTTTCTGTAACTTCCTCTCGTCTTCGGCTAATTCTCTGTAAAATTTCATCCAATTCCAACTGTCCGATCGTCCGAAATAAAATTTTTAGTGTTTGTATCTTATTAGAGTTCTATTAGGATTAGGTTTCCTAATGACTATATAATGACTCTAATTCGTGGCTTGGCTTTTCAAATAACTTTTTCTCAAACTTTTCAACCAGAAGACCTCTCCAAAATTACTCCCTTTTATATACAAACCATAGCTCCAAACTTATTCAAGATTGCAACCTTAGATTAGAAGGCTTATTTGGTGTTTTCTCGAGTTTGGGCTAGAACGAGATTTGATTATTTTCTCGAGAAGAACGTGATGGTGTGATTAGATTTTGAGGCTGAAATTATGTGATGATTCATGTTGGTTCTTTTTGGTGGTTTAAGGTATTACACAATATGCTCCTAAATCTCGCGAGTGTTTATTCCGTTGAATTCTTGTTAATTGAACTCATATTTTGAATTGTTAAATTCATTGAAATCTGGAAAAATAATTGTTGGAATTATTTTTGTTCATGTGGTGTTATTCATGTTGTCATTGAGAACGTTGTCATAAGATTTTAATATGGCACGGACGTTGGGCACCCGCCAAAATTCCTGCTTCCAAGGGCTATGACTTGATAAAGCATATGCGGATGGGGTGAGGCCTGGTGACCCAGTTAATGTGTTGTTGCAAAATTTATTGATAAAATGCTATTGAGATTCGCATTTGATTTGAATATTCGTATTTGTATTATTATGCTTTATTCATCGCTAACATATTATTGTTGAGCATCTTTCCTGTCGTATTGTGTACTTCCCCATATTTTCTTTTAGTGGCAGGTTAGCGCGGATTTTGGGCGCTTTGGATTTGATTGGGATGATTTATATCGAGGATTATTTTGGGAAGAGTTTTAATACAAGAAGATAAGACTCGTATAGACTTATATTATTTTGATGTATAGAGCATGGAGATTTGTATTTTTTGAGTTAGATAGTTGTTGTATGTAATTCGAGAGACTTGGTATTAATTTGAAGAGATTGAGATTTGTAGTTCTCTTTTGTTGTTTTGGGATTTAGATGATCTATACCTTGTTATATTGTGGTTTTGGTTAGTTTTATCGACAGTTGCGCTCTGCTCGCTCTCCCCGGGCGGGCGGGGTGTTACAAGGAACTACTTCCATTAGTTGGGTTTCACAACTACAAAAGATATTCGCATTATTAACTACAGAGGCAGAATACATATCTGTGATAGAAGCCAGTAAGGATATGATCTGGTTATAAGGACTGTTGACAGAATTAGGATTCAAACAGGTGAAAAATGTTTTATACAGTGATAGCCAGAGTGCTATACATCTGGCAAAGAATTTAGCATTTCATTTGAGGACCAAGCACATTGGACTTCGTTATCACTTCGTTAGATCTCTATTAAAAGATGGGGTGTTGACACTTGAGAAGATCCAAGGCAGCAAGAACCCAGCTGACATGTTAACCAAGGCAGTTACTATAGAGAAACTAGAATTGTGCTCAACTTCAGTGGGTCTTCAAGGATAGAAGACAGGAAAACCTCACACAAAATTCATTGATAGATGCGCTGGATAAGTTGCAATTCAAAAGTCTCCAAGTGGGAAATTGTTAATGAAAATGGAGATTTTTGGGGTAATTACCATATGTGACCATAATTAACACATGGAAGCCTACCAAATGAATAGTTAGCATACATGTTTAGGTAGCCTACCAAATGAATAGTAATGGTTGGTGGCACACTATTAATCTCAACCATCCAATCTTATTTTGATCCAATGGCCATGGTTACTCCAAAATAACTATAAATAGGCCTTGAATTCTCTCATTGTAATCATCCCAAACTCTCAAGCTTGAGAGAAATTAAAGAGCAAAAGAAGAGAGAGTAGTTAGGGAGAAAGATAGTGCATTGTTAGCACTTGTCAGAGTGTGTAGAAGGCGGTGTTAGGCTCCACAAAAATAGTGAGTGCAAGAGTGCATATAAGAGAGTGTGTAAAAGTGTTCCTATAATTTTTCTATAGTTAAAGTGGATGTGATCCATGGACGTAGACAAATTGGTGAACCACGTAAATCTCTTGTGTTGTGTGTGCAATATTATTTTTGTATTATTTTCTTGATCCATTGATTCCCAAGGTCTTGGAAATATTATTGTCGAAATTTAGCAGCGTCTAATTTCCTAACACTTTTTCCGGTGGGAGAGAATAGATGTAATCCTAGTATTATCTATTGGGTTAATAACGTTGGTTATGAGGTTTTTATCTTTGTTAGCCATTCTTTTTTAGAAAGTCTTCATGTATGTAATAGTAACCTTCTCATCGATGTCGATACAATCTAAAAATAATAATTCTTCCCTTATTATTGTTAATGTCTGTTAGAGTTCATCCAGTGACTTCTGTTAGATTTTATCACAAGTTGAAGTCTAAGGATGAACTAAAGTAAGGTTATTAAGGCTTACTAAATAAAGACTCGAGACCAATCTATTCACCAAGGCATAAAGAAGTCCCTTAAAGGTTAAAAACAAATTCAAAGATGAAAGATCAAAGTAATGAAAAAGGCCTCTGTAAAGACATATACAAAGGATGAAACTTATCTCCAACAAGATTAATCATAAGGAAAAGTTTGAAGTCTTGGAGAATGAGAGCTATAGGTAAAAAGTGAAATTGCTTTATTTTTGTTTTGAACATATGAATTTGGCTTAGGGAATGCATGTCATTCACAATTATATAAAAGGAAAAATTGGAAATTTTACTCACACAAATATATTACTATGATCAAATTATCAAAAATTCAATATGACATGAAACATATTTATCACATTATTTGGGATCTTTATCAAATATTAAATGCCTTATAATTTCCACAGAAAAAAATCCCCTAGTTTTTTTCACCAGGAAATGAGAAGCTTTATTCAAAATAAAACTATTTTACATGTGATGTCTCTGACTGCAAGACAAATTCGAGTACAGCTAGTTCCGTCATTGTTAAACAATCGAACCAAAAAAGATGGGAGTTGAGAGTAAAAGCAAGAAAAAAATAGAGTTGGTACTGCAGTTGTAGCTAGGTCATCTGCACACATTGGCTTCTCAAAAACATAAACACGGAGTAACATACAAGAACCTATGGAATCCATCCCAGACCACTTAAATTAACTCCCAGTGAGCTGGGATCTAGGCTATATTCCTGGGGATCATGTGATAAACCAGTTAACCGTCGGTTTTCAGTTCAATACGTTTGGCCCCATATAAGAAGCCAGATCTAGTCCAAATATAATCTCCCAAATTTCCGCAAGGCCCAAGGATGCATAACTTATATTATGTGAAAAGGCTGCAACAAATTGTCCAGCAGCATTTCTAATAATAGCACATGTTGCAACCAATCCTATGTCATATGAATTGGCCCCATCTGTGTTACATTTAAAATATGGACACGGCGTGCCCACCCCATTATAAAAGGTCAGAGCGGTGCTTGAGTAGTTGGGTACTGAGGTGAACAGAAGTGAAAGAACCTGTCAAGTTATTTCAAGAGTGAAAGTAGGATTGTGGTTTGAATGGTAGGATTTTGTCGAAAGATGTATTCATTCTTGCTAACCCAGAGTGTCTTCCATAGGAATATGGGCCAAAGAGTATGAGAGCAGAGTGAAGAAGAATCTTGTAGTCCAGTGACCCGCCAAAGTAATGAGAGAAGTGATGTGTCAAATGAAAATTCCTTCGTATGGAGTCGAAAGAAAGTCGGGCTGGTAGTGTAAATTTGCGAGTTTCTATCCTCTAAATCACATAATGCACACAGCGGTGAAGAGAGTTTTTGGAAATAGAAGAGGCGGTCTGATGAAGAATGGGAATTGCACATAAGGAACCAGAGAAATAGTTGAAGCTTCGGAGGGAGCTAACTTCGCTATAGCCAATGCCAAGGAAGAGTCGGGTAGTGTTAGGCATACGGAGAGGAGTTAAGCCAGTGATAAGTAGATCGAATGGAAAATATCCCAGTTGGGTTAGGCCAGCAGTAAGGTGCATTGTCTCCCGGCCGCTCTGGGATAAAAAGGGTATGGATATATGGGAGGAAATCCATAAGCAACCACTTAGTTAAAAGGGAGAAGTTCCAGACAAAGTTAGCAAAATATAGGCAAAGTGGTGAATTAAGCATTACTGGGGGGGGGGGGGGGAGAGTGTCATTTGACACCCAGGTGTGGTGTCCGAATGAGATATTTCCTTGACCTAATATCCATTTGATGATTGTTTGGAAGATGGCCAACAACTTGGATATCTTAAGCCAGACCCACGAGGAACGTGTAGGCCTCCAGGTAGTAAGAAGCGTAACTTGTGGGAAATACTTATGACAAATTGTAGTGGACCAAAGTTTCTGTGGGTGGTGGAGTATCTTCGACAAGAGTTTGAGCATAAACGCTTCGTTTAAGTTGTATAAGTTTTTAATTCTCAGGCCGATAAAATTTTGGGGTAAGGTAATTGTCAACTACGAAACGGTAGGGATTTTTTGGGACAAATGTGAGGCATTCCAAAAGAAAGCCTTAATTTTCATGTCGTCGAGTGGAGAATAGACCTAGGAAGTGGAGAACAGACTTAGGAAGTGGGTAAGATGACATATCATATGATGGCATAACCGTGAAAACCACATTGATCATGATGACATGACCCGCTTATGATAGGAAGTTGTTATACCATACATGAAGTCTATTATCAAGGATCTAAATTAATCGATAAAACAATTATCTCATAATATGACCCGTAATAAGCGGGAGGCCTAGGTATTTGTCTTGGCCACAATACCGGGAAAACCCTAGTTGCCTTATAGTCATATGACGAATCGCATATGGTGTGAAAGGCCCAAAATTTAGGGAGGATTTAGCGCAACTAATAGATTAACCATAGAATAGATGGAACTTATTTAGAATGTGACTAAACTTGATGATAGTAGGTAATGTAGGTTAGAGAAAAAATATACAGTTGTCCGCAAATGCTAAGGCGAGAATCTTGGGTCATATCAAAGAGACTCGAAGGGCGATCAAACATTTTTGATTGGATTCTCGCTCTATAGTACAGACTAAAACATCCAATGATGGAATAAACAAGTATGGGGATGTAAGATCCCCTTGCCAAATACCTCGGATCGAATATAATGTGTTTCCATGTGTCTATTAATTAATGTTTGACAGGATATATATATATATATATATATATATATTCCTTAATACATCCAATACACAGTCAAGGAGCTCATGTTTTCGGAGTACCCGATGAATAAAGGGCCACTCCAGCTAGCCATAGGCATTGTGAAAACTGTTACTAAAGCCGTTTAATACAAGATTAAACTATTTAAGTAACTCCGAACTATTTTCTTAGGAAAATCTTTTCTTTAAATAAAACAAGGTTAAACACAAGATATGTTTAACAAAACATGCACGAGATCAATTCAATATTTGTTAACAAGTTTTAAAAACAAAACTGAGACAGTTTAAATTAGCACCCCAATGAGAATGAGATGATGAGATGTACAAAGATTAAAGACAAGAGATTTTTAATGTGGTAAAAACCCAAACTAGGGAAAACATCCACGATGACTTCTAAGTCACAAACAATCCACTAAAATAAAATATAACAGTTACAAACTATATAACACACATGCACACAAATTAGACCTATTCAAGTTTAGGAATGTACCCACTAGTGTCCTTATAATTTTTCTGCAATTCTGATTGTTGATGTGGCTCTTCCTAGTTTGGTAACTTCCATCTTATTCCAGTCTTTACGTCGACTCTTATTTCAAGATCTTATTGCTAACACTTCCAGTGTTGTAGTGTGTAAGTGTTTGTGACGGTGCTCTAACACATGTATGCACACACTCATGCTTATTTATACAAACAGTCCTAGCAAATTATATAACAGATCTATATGTTGTGATTTTCACTTTCTCTCTTCTTCGAAAACTAAAAACTTATTTGACCTTTAAAATGATACCGGAATCCACGGCTATCTTGCTCAGAAGACGATTTAAGATCTTAATCAATTTTAGTGTTTTGAAAATACTTTTGTAATTGAAAACCACCAAGTGTGATTCCAACTACGTCAAGGGTCTTGTTTCAAAAGAACTAGAAACAGAAAATGATTTTATTGATTTTAAAGATAAAAACATTTATAGAAAATAATCAACAAAAGATTTCTCAAGATGAGAAATTAAGAATGCAGATCTACGTGTAATATAATATAAACTGATAAGATATATGATTTCTATAAAACAAAAATACAGATCTAACCTAATGTTTAAGTTGGACACAAGATCTTAAAACAAAAAGGTTAAACCACGAAACAACTTTCAACCCAACACAGAAAAACTAAACACTCAAGGTTTGTGTTTGGTGTAAACTGGTTTTAAGAAAAGGGTTAGGGTTTGAAACTGTTTGGACGAATTAGGGTTTCTAATTCTCTCTCTAGTTTCTCTCTCTCTTCTCTCTCTTTCTCTTCTCACTCTAATTAAACGAAGTGGCAAAAGTCTCTTAATGGCTGAGGGTTAGCCTCCTAATATAGAGGGTTGAGAAGGATCGAGAAGCCTATTCAAAATCAAGGGTTGAGATATGGTATACCCAGATTGACTTTGATATAACGGAGAGTTAAAAGCGGTGTGTTAAATGCTTTTGGATTGGCTTAGGGATGTTCAGAAGGATCGGGTTTGGACGCATGCAGTTCGTTGATAAAATTAATCCAAGGGATGGTAATAAACATTGGTTTTGTCTCTTAAAGACACCCAAATCCAACTGGTAGTGTAGCGACAGGTGTAGGGCTGATATCAAACTTCACACATGCGTCTAAAGTAACTACACAGCTTCCCTTATAGTCTCAAGCACTTTCGATTTCTACGCAAGTGAACTTTTAGGCATAAAACCAACAATTAGAATTTACAAATTGACGCCAAAAGCTTTTTAAACCAATTTTAATTATGAAAAAATTATTTCTGAAAAAACCTTAAAAATTCCCAAAAAATTATTAAAAATAGTTTTAAGGAAAATTAACACACACAACACACACATAATCAATTTATGAAATATATGACCCATGTATACAGTCCTAATGTGTGTGAGTGTTTATGAGTATACCTTTGATCAATCAAACAAGAGGAGTGAATTATATAGTAGTGTCTGAGGCTCTTTGGTATCTAAGGGAGGGACTCAATTTTGTCACTATTTCCAAACTAGATGAACACTTATACAATGTAGACTCAAGTGAGTCAAGAGTATAATATGCTTCAATATCCCCCTTTGAAAATATGAGATAAAATCTCATTTTAGTCATCTTGGACTCGTAGGGTTACAAAGAAATAAGGAAAAAAACTATTCCTCTACAAAAAATTTATCCGCCCATTTCCTAGAAAAGAAAATTACATAACTCAACTAATTACGATTCAATACCCTATTACATCTGTTGAGAATAACTGTACAGAATCCTGCGAATAATCACTAAGATCAAGCTTATTTTAGAATATATACAAGAGAAATAAGACTCAAATTTCTCCCCCATTTGTCTCAAATGGACAAAGGAAAAAAAATATTATAGTCAAGGAGTTTATTCAACACAAACCATACTTATCGATTTACGCAAAGTAATAAATCTATTGTAATCCAAAGGTTTGGTAAACATATCTTCAAGTTGCAAATCAGTAGGAAGATAATTAATTTCTAATTCCTTAGTCTCAACTAATTCGCGTATGAAGTGATGTCTAATTTTTATGTGTTTTGTTCGCAAGTGTTAAACAGGATTTTTAGAGATATTGATCGCGCTTTGATTATCTCAATAGAGATGTAGTTGTTCTTCTTTAATACCATAATCACTTAGCATTTGCTTAAGCCAAAGTAATTGAGCATGGTAGCTTCCAGCGGCTATGTATTCAGATTCAGTTGTTGATAAAGAAGTGTAGTTTTATTTTTTACTACTCCAACGTACCAAATTATTACCAATATAGCAACATGCTCCTGATGTGCTCTTACTATCATGAGTACACCCTGCCCAATCGGCATCAGTGTATTCTATTATAGTACTAGGAGTATCATTGGTGTACCAAAGTCCTAAATTTAGAGTGCCTTTAATGTATTTAATGATTCTTTTAATACAAGTTAGATGGCTCTCTTTAGGATTATTTTGATAACGAGCACACACACAAACAACGTACATAATATCAGGACGCAAGGCAGTGAGATATAGTAAGGTTCCTATCATTCTACGATATAGAGTTGGATCTATGGATTTATCAGATTCATCTTTAGATAGTTTGACCGTAGTACCCATGGGAGTTTTAGCATCTTTTGCACTCCCAAGGCCGAATTTTTAACAATCTCTAAAGAATATTTTGATTGTGATACAAATAATCCTTCTGAATTCTGTTTGACTTGAAGACCCAAGAAAAATTGTAACTCCCCCATAAGAGACATTTGAAATTCTTTATGCATAATTTCAGAAAATGATTTAACTTCTGAAGGGAAAGTTGATCCAAAAATGATATCGTCAACATAAACTTGAGCTATAATGATATGTTTGTCAAAATGTTTGATAGAGATGGTTTGATCATTTCCACCTCTCTTAAAACCTTTATCTAAGAGATAATTAGAAAGACGCTCATACTAGTCTCTTGGCCCTTGTTTTAGGCCATACAAAGTCTTTTTAAGACAAAAAACATGATTTGGATATTGGGGGTCAATAAACCCTTTTGGTTGTTCTACATAGGCTCCTTAGTCAATATTCCATTAAGGAAGGAAAATTTGACGTCCATTTGGTAAAGCATAAAGTGCAAGTAACAAGCTATGTCAAAGAGAAGACTAATAGATTCTAATCGAGTAACAGGAGAAAAAGTCTCGTTAAAATATATTCCTTCAATTTGAGAGTATCCTTGAGCCACTAATCTGGCTTTATTTCTAATGATTATCCCACTTTCATCAGATTTATTTTTAAATATCTAATGTGTGCCAATAACCTTTTTATGATCAGGCCTAGGTACAAGATACCAAACATCATTAATGACAAATTGAAGTAATTCTTCCTGCATGGCAGAAATCCAATGAGGGTCATTCAATGCTTCATTTACATTATTTGGTTCCATAAGGGAAACAAAACATGCATAATGAGCATAGTTTCGCAATTGAGATATTGTATGCATAGGTTCACTAGGGTTACCAACAACGTTATCTTTGGGATGGTCTTTAGAAACCCAGTTAGGTACTTCAGATGTCTCAATTGGTAAAGAATCATCTATTTTTGGAGAGTCATTTTCTAAAACATTTTCAGACTCTTCCACAATAGTTGGTTCTCCAGTCTTACTCTCTATAGTAGTATCACTTACAATAACGTTTATGGATTTCACTAAGGTCTTAGTGTGAAGATTATAGAGACCGTACGCTCTACTATTAGGAGAATATCCTAGAAAGATGTCTTTATCTCGACGACTCTCAAATTTGGATAAGTGTTCTCTGTCTTTGCAGACATAACACGTACTACCAAAGGTTCTAAGATACTTAAGATTGGGATTTTTTCCCATACCATAATTCGTAAGGAGTTTGTTTAGAATTATTTCTAAGATAGACCCTATTGATAATGTGACATGTAGTACGAATATATTTTACCCAAAAATATTTAAGTAAAGTTTTGGCATGAATCATAACACGTGCCATATCTTGAAGGGTACGATTCTTTCTCTCAGCAATACTATTTTTTTGAGGAGTCTTAGGAGCACTAAATTCATGTTTGTAACCATTATAGTCACAATACTCTATAACACAAGTATCTATGAATTCTTCACCTCTATCGCTATCAATTCTATTGAGTGTCTTTCTCATTTTCAATTCAAAGTAAAATCTTTAAAAAAGTTTAGAAGGTGTCAGACTTTCATATTAAGAGAGCTACCCAAGTAAATTTGGTGAATTCATCAACCATAATAAGAATATAATTGTGTCCACAGAGGCTAACAGTTCGAGAAGGACCCATTAGGTCCATATAGATGAGCTCCAAGGGTTTCGAGGTAAGGATATCTTTGACTTTCTTATGAGGTGCCTTAACTTTTTTTTCTTCCTGACATGACCCACAGACAATATTAGAAATAGGTTTGATCTTAGGAATACCTCTCTAACTATTTCTTGGGAAGTCAATCTACTAATATTTTCGTAATTTATGTGATCCATTCGATTATGCCATATCTCATTGTCATCCATTATGGCAATGTTACAAACCTCAGTACTATTCTGGACAGTATAACAATTGTCAGGAGTCCTAAGTCCTGTAATTACGCACTCACCTTTTTCATTTAAAATTTTGCAATTACTCTTTGAAAAGGTGACAGTATGATTTGAGTCATAAAATTGAGAAATACTAAGTAAATTAGCCTTAAGACCTTTTACTAGAAGAACATTTTCAAGTAAAGGTAATCCTTCTTCTTGGAGTGTTCCTTTACCAATGATTTGAGATGATACACCATTACCAAAATTAACTTTTCCTCCAGCAAAACTGGTTTTGTTTAAAAGTTTGGTATCATCCTCAGTCATGTGCTTTGAACATCCAGAGTCTAAATACCATCCAGAGGGAGTGTGTTCAGCTTTTAGAGCAGTAATCACAATATTACACTTCATCTGGGGTAATAGCTCATATTTTCTAACCCAAATAGCTCTTGTTTTCATTTTTCATTTATTTGCTCTTATTTGATAAAATTTGCGAGCATTAGATTTTTGTTGAAAAATGTTTTGTGCATGAGGTTGAATTTTATGGAAAGTAATAGCATTTGGTTTAGAAAACTATCTAGGAATCCTTCTTGGAAATGATCTTTTAGGTTTGTTCCTTCTCATTCCATAGTTAGAGTTTTTATCTGGTTGTCTCGGGAGAACATAATTATTATGGCTTCTTCTAGAATAGTTAAAGTTTTGGTACACAGGAGTATTATAGATAGGGTTGACTAAACGTCTAGAGTAGCAACCTTCAAAATAATTACCGTATAAGTCACAGAATGAGCAATATAGATTGCTCGAAGAGGGTATCTCCTTAGGAAAGTCTCTAAACATTGGTTTCACTGGATTTTGATTTTGAACCTTATTCCTAGGAGGTACAGTTTGAAAGGAAAAATCAATCTTCCTAATCGGGGGGAAGACATATTTAGCCTTAGGTGGATTTTCACACTTAGAGTAACTTGATTCCCCAATATCAAACTTTGATTGTTTTTCCTCAAACTCTTGTTTTAGAGAATGAAAATCTGGGCAAGTATCTATAGGTCTTTTGCCTCCTGACGCAAAATTGATTGTTTCAAAGTTTTTAGTTTGTGTTTTCAAATTTGGGCAAACCCCTATTCCATTTCGATCATTAGAATTGGTTTTTAAATCAGCAATAAAGCCATCAAAACAGTTTGAATTATTCTCAAATTTTGTAATTTTTTTGAAAACAGTTGCTGTCTTTTTTTTAGATTGTTCCAATTCTAATAATGCCCCTTTATATCTTTTCTCCAGAGTTTCATTTTCTTCAATCAAATTCTTCAATTTTTGATCAAAAATTTTGACTTCATTTTTATGAGTTAGGCATTGGGTGGTATACTCTTCAGCATTAAGTTTAACCATCAGGCTTAGGTCTTCAAGTTTCTTAGTGAGATCTTTCACTATCTTTTCTAATCTAGTGCTTTTCTTGAGAGTTTTCGCATAAAGTGTGTGAATGTCTGGGAGGTCTTCAATGTCCGAATCACTAAGTGTAGTGTGTGAAGTGACCCTTAAGGATTCAATTCTTAAACTCACGCATCCATTGACATCATTATTATCGCTTTCCCTTTGACTCATACACCCCGTAGTAGAACTAGCAATATTCTCATAAATTAAAGCATCTAAACTAGTAGAAGTATGATTCATAATAACAGAAGTAGAGTTACTAACATCATTCTCATACATAGGCATATCATCATTGTAGATTATCTTAGCAAATAAAGACATGCAAGGATCAAAATCATCATATGATTCAGGTTCCTCATTTTCAGAATCACTTGAATCATCCCAAGTTTTGCAAATGTTGCCCCTAGTATGTTTATTGGCAATGTTCAGTTTCACTCTACAGGCTTATGCTATGTGTCCTAATGTTCCATATGTAAAACATTCAATGTTTTTGAAGTCTTTGTTGGGTCTCATGTCATTGTGATGTTTGTCTTGACCTTTCTCATGAGATTTGTAGTTAGACTGAGTTAGATAATTTGGCTTGCCTTATTTGTTTGCCAATTTATTTCTAAACTTGATGATTTTCTTAAACTATTTTGACATTAAGGCAATTTGATTTTCCAAACTATCTATATCACATTCCTCATCAGAATTATCAATAGGAATAGTAAACTCAGGTTTCATCAGCTTAGAGGAAAAACTTAACTTGGAACTAGTCTGTTTCCTATGGGAATTTCTAATTCCATTTCCACAGTTCTTAGTATACGACTGATTCATTTAGGAGTGAGATTTTGATCACACATTTTCTCAATAGCATATATTTTGTTGTCAAATTTCTGTGGTAATAATCTTAAAATTTTAGATATAATTTCATATCTGTCATATGTTATCCCATTAGCATGAAATTTGGTCACAATGTCAGTCAATTTCATGTAAAAGTCATCAAAGGATTCAAATTCTGACATAATTAGAGAGTTATACTGGTGGACAAGCATTTGAGTTTTAACAACCTTAACTCTAGTGTCACCTTCATGTGCAGTGATCAGTGTATCCCAAGCTTCCTTAGAAATGGAACAAGATGAGATCCTTTTGAACTCATGTTCATTTATGGACATAAAGATGGCATTCTTTCCTTTGTTATTGTTTCGAGAAGTTTGCTCCTCATCTTGAGTGAATTCACTTAATGCTTTCTTAATCCTCTCATTACTTCCTTCAGTGGCTAGTTTTGTAGGATAAGTGTATCCATTTTCAAAAATATCCCAGATATCATCTCCCAAGGTTCCTTATATGAAAGCAACCATCCTTACTTTCCAGTAAGCAAAGTTGTTTCCATCAAAGAGAGGGGGTCTGGTCAAGTTGCCAAATCTTTCATTTTTCTTATCCATTATTTTGATTTCAAGAAAACAATTTCAGAAACACAAGATCTTTTAAAAAGATTTTCAAAGCTCTGATACCAATTGAAAAACTGTTACTAAAATCGTTTAATACAAGATTAAACTATTTAAGTAACTCCGAACTGTTTTTTTAGGAAACTCTTTTCTTTAAAGCAAACCAGGTTAACCATAAGATGTGTTTAACAAAACATGCACGAGATCAATTCAAGATTTATTAACAAGTTTTAAAAATAAAACTGAGACAGTTTAAATCAGTACACCAATGAGAATGAGATGAGGAGATGTAGAAAGATTAAAGACAATAGATTTTTAAAGTGGTTAAAACCCAAACTAGGGAAAACATCCACGGTGACTTCTAAGTCACAAACCAAAAATCCACTAAAATAAAATATATCAGTTACAAACTATATAACACACATGCACACAAATAAGACATATACAAGTTTAGGAATGTACCCACTGGTGTCCTTCTAACTTTTCTACAGTACTGATTGTTGATGTGGCTCTTCTCAGTTTGTTAACTTTCACTTTGTTCTAGTCTTTACGTAGACTCTTGTTTGCATATCTTATTACCAACACTTCTAGTGTTGTAGTGTGTAAGTGTTTGTGATGGTGCTCTAACACATGCATGCACACACACTCACGTTTATTTATACAAATAGTCTTAGCAAATTACATAACAGATCTATATGCTGTGATTTTCAGTTTCTCTTTTCTTAGGAAACTAAAACATTATTTGACCTTTAAAATGATCCCGGAATCCACGACTATTTTGCTAAGAAGACGATTCAAGATCTTAATCAATTTCAGTGTTTTGAAAATACTTTTGAAATTGAAAATCGCGAAGTGCGATTCCAACTAGGTCAAGGGTCTTGTTTCAAAAGAACTAGAAATAAAAAATGATTTTGTTGATTTTGAAGATAAAAACATTTACAGAAAATAATCAATAAAAGATTTCTCAAGATGAGCAACTAAGAATGCAGATCTGCGTGTAATATAACATAAACTGATAAAATCTATGATTTTTATAAAACAGAAATACAGGCCTGACCTAATGTTTAAGTTGGACACACGATCTTATAACAAAGAGGTTAAACCACGAAATAGCTTTCAACCCAACATAGAAGAACTCTCAAACACTCAGGGTTTATGTTTGGTGTAAACTAGTTTTAAGAAAAGGGTTAGGGTTTGAAATTGTTTGGATGAATTAAGGTTTCTAATTATCTCTCCGGTTTCTCTCTCTTCTCTCTTTTCTCTCTTCTATCTCTAATTAAACGAAGTGGCAAAAGTCTCTCAATGGGTGAGGGTTAGGCTCCTTATATAGAGGGCTGAGAAGGATCGAGAAGCCTATTCAAAATCAAGGGTTGAGATCTGGTCTACCCAGATTGACTTTGATCCAACGGAGAGTTAAAAGCGGTGTGTTAAACGATTTCTGATTGGCTTAGGGATATTCACAGGGATTGGGTTTGGACGCATGCAGGTCAATGATAAAATTAATCCAATGCCTGGAAATAAACAATGGTTTTGTCTCTTAAAAGAAACACAAATCCAACCGGTAGAGTAGTGACAGGTGTAGGGCTGATATCGAACATCATACGTGCGTCTAAAGTAATTACACAGCTTCTCTTATAGTCTCAAGCGCTTTCGATTTCTACCCAAGTGAACTTTTAGGCATAAAACCAATAATCAGAATTTACAAATTGACCCGAAAAGCTTTTTAAACCAATTTTAATTATGAAAAAAAATCTTTTTAACAAAAACATTAAAATTCCCAAAAAATTATTAAAAAGTGGTTTAAGGGAAATTAACATACACAACACACACATAATCAATTTATGCAATATATGACCCATGTATGCAGTCCTAATGTGTGTGAGTGTTTGTGACTATACCTTTGATCAATCAAATAAGAGGAATGAATTGTATAGTAGTGTCTGAGGCTCTTTGGTATCTAGGGGAGGGACTCAATTTTGTCATTATTTTCAAACTAGTTAAGCACTTATACAATGTAGACCCAAGTGAGTCAAGAGTATAATGGGGCTTCACATTAGTTAGGCAAGCTTTATCACATAGCTTTCTTTCTTGGACGTTGACTTTCTCATTGAGTGTAAGATCTCATGGTTGATCAGAATGTTATCTTGGATGTGTCTGTTATCAATAAAAGTTGCTTGGTAGCGTGAGGCAACGTATTGCAAGATAGGGCGCATTCTGCACTACACCAAAACACTCTTTTAGTAACAGACTAATTTTTTTATTAGTAACATTACTATACCATTACTAATATCATATTAGTGTACTAATATTAGTTTAGTATCTTAAAAGTAAAAATTAGAGGGGAAAAAGGCGAATGTTTTCCCCCTTAACTAAACAATAAGCCTCGACTCTCGCACACCTAAATGGAAATTCCCAACTCATCACTATGTTTCTCTTACACACCTGATATTCTCATCCCGTCGAAAGCGTTAGTAAGAATTATAGTAATTATTTAGGATATTTACACGATCTCTCTGCTCTTTTAAGACTTTTGCCTCCATATTCCTCATATCTCCTGTCTCAAGTTGATCAGTTTCTTTAGGTATATATACATTTAGATTCATACACATTGGTTAAATTTACATTGCTAGGGCTTCAAATAACTTTTGTTTTCTTTTATTTCTTATGTTGAGTTTGGTAGTATTTTCTTTAAATAAGCTACATGTTAGATATTTTAGAGCTTGAAATTTTCAGTCATTATATCTTAGGTTTTGAATTTTATTTATCAACGCTGCTCAACTCAAATCTTGTAGGTTTGATTTGGAATTGATTTTAAGTTGCATTGAAATCCACCAGCAATGTTGAGTCAAATATGTGATTTGGTGTAGTATTCAAATTGTTGTAAGTAGATATAAGTGTGAGAAAATTGGAGAGGTCTTTTTGTTAATTTTGTTAGTAGTTATTGCCGCATGTATTTGTGATGTTGTGGAAAATTTCTTTGTAAATTTGATTTCTCTCTTATGATTATTGTTAGTATAATTCCAAAGTGTACAACAGTGATGGTTGCAGACAGATCATTATCGCCTTCTCTCTCGTGCCACCTTTTTAGATAAGTATGCGATTACTTTATTTTACATCTCATACATGCGAGTGAAATGGGGATAGTGAATTTTCCATGAAGTGTACACTTATTTTCTCCTGGATTTTATACCAAAATAGATACACGTGGGGAAGTACCACCGACTTGTATAACGTGACCATATAATGAATCGTGAACTTTAGACCAATAAGTCAACTTGGTGTAAAATGATATTGTATATCGGTTTCACAATCTCGATCTATATCTTGACTTGTCTTATAGGCACTTTTACAAAAGTTGGGGAGAGCATATACAACTTGATCAATATTTTATCTCTTTAGTTGACAAAAAAATATAATTAATAGTGTTGTAATTAGAGCTCTGATAATTTTTTTCGTGTATCATTTAAATGATGGACACATTCATCATTAAGATCTTAAAACAAACACATAATCATATCCTTTCACTATTGTATGGATGTGAATTTAACACAACATATGATATGAGAGGATAAGAAAATGGAGAGTGATTTTGTGAGTTTACAATAGAAGAAAAAGTTACTTTCCTTCATCCTTATGAATTTCATAAGTTAATTCATAAGTTTTTTATAAGTTGAGAAGACTCGTAATTCGAATTAACACAGACTTTTAAGTGTTCTTGTCAGTGAACATCATAAAAATATGACAAACTCTTATATTACGAAATAATCTTCATTAGATGTCCCTCAAATAATACACAAGAGCGTATCTTAGTGTTTCTTTGAGTAACATCCAATTCTATTTTTGGTTTAAGCTCTCATAGTGTTGGTTTGGGTTCTCTAGTACTTAGTTCATATTTTGGCTTTTGGCTCAGTATTTTTAAATATTAAGAATAATAACAAATATCATTTTTACAAATGTCGGTTTGTGTTATAAAACTGGTTTAGAAACCTACAATACACATGAAGATTGATATTATTAATTATTCTCTTGGTGTATATCTTCATCAAGAATAAAACATTGAAAATAATAAATTTGTCGGTGAAGTATCTTAACGTGGATATCTTAATTGATATTTGGGGACACTGGTTATCAATTTCTCATATTTGATTAATTTTCAGAAACTTGGAGGGCAGGAGGTTCATAGAATTATCTCATTCTTTTGTAAATTGCACGTTGAAGAATTCTTTATGGCATAGTTAGGTAATAATAAAAAAGCACTATGTATTTCTAGTAGAGTGCATCAACGATGAAGATTCATATAGGTTTTATACATAGTATGTGACTTATAGTGATATTTACCCTATTGGTGTATTTTTTTATTCACTATTATTTGTTTATGTTGGCCTTTTGGTATTCATTGATATTTTAAAATCAAGAATAGCATTAATATGAAAAATGATTAATTGTTCTCTCTCTATATATATGTGTATATATGTGTTTTTAGACACATTATGATATATGTGTGACTTAAGGTACTGATACTATTTTTTGTTAAACAATTATTTTATGTCTTGGGACTCTAAATATAAGAAATTGAATCGATTTTATGTGAATCAATATCATATCGCATACGACACATGTTTTTAGTCTTAAAATAGTAAGGATAACAGTATAACAACAAGATGTAGTCCTATGAATTGTATGTGAGAATCTTATCCTTTTTAAGCTATTATATATGGGACTTGGATAGAACCCTTTCTCATTTATTGGTCATTGGATTCTGAGCTATTGTATTGCTTCACCTTTATATATCAGTTATACTCGGTTTAGTTACCATTAGTTGTTTAACACTTAATATTTTCCCCACTCTAATTTTAAATGTTGATACTAGTTCTTCAACACATAATAATTTCTCCACAATTAATATTTGTGGATATTTTATTATTTATATGTACGTTTCTAATTATATGCTCAATTATAATGACTTTTCTACTTAAGCTTACTTTCATTGGCAGTAATTCTTTAGTTTGATTTATCTTAGTGTTTGTACTTTTTAGTATCCAAATTTGTTGGTATTACTTTGGAAAGTATAGAATAAGTTTCGATAGAGTGTCCGAAGTTACGAATTTGTATAAAAAACATTAAAAATTTCAAATATTATCATACAGAGTACTTGAACATATTGAAATTAATGGTCAAGATACTCTTATTCACCAATGCAAAATTAAGTATGTTTCAAAACATGGATTGATATATTTTTTAACAGTAATATAAATGGTGTATATACAAAGAAAAATATAGAGAAAGGAGAAAATCTATAATCAACTCGCAAATGGAAAATATAGAGAGGAAGAACCCAAAACGGTTTCAAAAGTTACGATATGCCCTAAACCCTAGTTCGAATGAGCAATTGACTTGTACAACATGATATGAGGAAATATGCTAAATGTATATGAATTAATGTATTAATCTAATAGTAATACAGCCTTTTGTTGTCATGTAAGAGTGGATTCGAAGTTCGTATACTCCCCAAAATTAGAATGAGTCAAGAGGCATTCAACCATACGCAAGATAGAGTTTGGAATCTGTACAACGAACAGGCCAAAGAGCGAATGGGCATGACTCTTGTTTTAGGACAAGTAAGAATGCATTTCTATTAGCTTGTGCTATAGGCTTCACTTGTAAGAAATAACTATTGGTATTCATTCACTTCATGCATGCCAAGTTGGTTTTAAATTCACTATAATTTTGTCAATGTTTATGATAAACTTATTATATAAAAATAACATAAAGGTTTACAATTAAATTTTGTAGGCGAGTTTTTATTGATCTAAGAAATAGAAGCTTTCACATGACTATCAAATTGTGTTGGTTAATATTCGTTGTTGTTCTTCACCATTGCACATATAAATGTTCCCCTATTGGCATTTCCACGAGTTTTGTAATCTTTATTTTTTGGGTGAATTTAGGATGCGATAATTGAACGGCTTCTTCTAATATTTATGTCTCGTCTGGAGGATGAATTTTCTGATTGATCTTTAAAGTATGATAATGTTTTCTGAGTGCATATATGGTTTTCTCGATGGGGAAGTCTATGTTAGTTATTATTGATATAATTTTTGCAATTACATATTTCCATTTTTGTTTTCAATTTACTAAATGTTTCTGGTTCAAGTGTCCTTCTATTCTAATTGGGTTATTCATGAAGTTTCACTTTATCTATCATTCTTCTCTTATTGTAATTTTTGTAGATTACATTAGCATCATATCATAAACTACAGATTAATGTGGAAATTTACTTTTTAGAATTCATTTTATATTTAGTTACCAATACATTATGGATATCATTTCTAATTTTAATTTTTTGCTTCCTTGAAAATTTTCTTATGTCTCTATTTAGAAAAGTTTAAGGCATGGTTTGGATTTATATATGAGGATATAAATATTAAAGCATGGTTTGTAAATTTTCTTATGTTCATGTTCAGAAAATTTTCTTATGTCTCCATTCAGAAAATTTTAAAGCAACGATTTTGTGTTTCTTAGCATATATCATAATAAAAACTATGTGATGTGGTGTTGCATGTTCACATCAAACATAATTCTTAGTGGTGTATAAATGAGCATGAGATTGGGTACAAGTGTAATGCTCTTTTATAAACGTGTCTATAACTTATTGTATAGTTCATGATATGGGCTTTAGGTATATTTTGACTCGAGTATGATTGTTACTTTCCAATGATAGTTATTATATTGAATAAGTTCAGGACTTATTATTATGACTATACCAAACCTCCATCTATTTTGAATTATAGTGTGTTTTGTATTTTTATGTGAGACTTGTGAAAAATATTATTCCTATTCTTTATAAACTATGAACCATGTTATCTTAATTGATTATGATGTTTGTTGCTTTGAGAATTCCTTTATATGTAGCCGTCATATTTAAGTAACAATTTCTCGATTTGTGGATGTGTTGGTATATCAATGAGTTTAAAGGTGAATCTACTTTTTGCATATAACAAAAAAATGTTAAGATTCTGCATTTACGTCTATTTCTCAAGATGTAACACTCGAATCACCAAAAGGCTCCATCGATTATTCTCCGAATTTTGAAGTTTCGGAAAATAATCATCTCGTGGAATCCACATAGGTAAAAGAAATGTTTAGTTCGTTACATTGTGTTGAAACACCAATGGAATTCATAGCGCCAAAGATAAATGAGAGCAATATAATGAGAAATTCTTTTTGTTTTTACTTCTCAACTCTAAATTTTAACTTGAGAGTTAATAATTGTTGATGTAAAAAATTAGATCGTATCTAATTATTCAATCACAGATAAAATAAATGAAACAAAGAGTTTTTAAAGTGGTTCAGCCTTATAAGAATGGCCTACGTCCACTGTTATGTTATTTCTGACTGTATGGGAATTCTCGATTACAAGTTCTATCAAGAAATTTCGGTCCCCTACAATGAGGATTGTACAATGTATTTATAGCCCTGAGGCTGTAATGTGAAAGGGTAATACATTAAATGATATACATATGAAAGGGTAATATATTCAATGCCCCTTAAGCGTGTGCGTCTGAATGATAAGCATTTAATGAACAGTCAAACTTTTAGTTATCCTGTTATTAATGCTTTGTTCGAGGTGCATCTCGGACCGCCTGAGTTGCTCGGACCGCCTAAGCTTCTCGGTGTCTAAGAGTTCCTCAGAGAGTTCTTGTTCCTCGGAGAACCAATGTTCCTCATTATAGTATGGTTCCTCGGAGCGTGTGAGTTCCTCAGAAATATTTGTTGTTGCCACGTAAGTTGCCACGTGTCTTCATTCAATTGGGCCATGTAGGCAGACTAAATTTGGTATCAACAGAAGCCCCCAATGTTTCATAGTTTGAAATTTGAGGAGTATGGAACATTCTTTCTCGGAATATGGTAGCTTTAAATGGTCTTCCTGATTTTTAGGAGTATTTCCTTCGTATTTATTTCTCCTTCCAAATTCGTAGAATCAGACTTTTTTCAATTTTTATGCCCGCTTCGATTCCCGTGCCCCTTTTTGTCTTTTTAGCCGCCGGTAACGTAACCGTCTCTTTTTGTAATCATTACTTTTCCTTTTCCCAAGTTAGAGTATTTAAACACTGCAGAAAATCCGATCGTCTTCTACTTTTTCAAATTTTTATCTTCGAGTTTTCCGTCGTCTCTTTATCTCCTATGTATTCATCTCTTCCATCGTTCGTTGTCATCAGATCCCCTTTTTTTCTATAAGATTTTCTTCCTTCTTCTTCATTTCTTTTTATTCATCGTGGTTTACCCTGTTGAATCTCTTGATAAGTTTCGCTCTGATTTTTCTATTCCGTCCTCGGTTGTTCTGGAAGAGATTTCTGAGCCTTCTGATTATTTCCGTTTGGCTGAGGGACATTGGTTCCCCAGTCTCTTTATTGCTGAGTGTGGATTTTCTTTTCCAGCCAATCCCTTGTGTCTGGAATTTTGTTAATATTTTTACGTTGTTCCTGCAAGAATAGCCCCCAACACATGGAGAATAGTTAATAGTGTTCATAGATTAAATCAAATCCATGGAACTTGCATAGGAATTCCAGAAATTATGTTTTGTTATAGATGGGCAGTTGGTGATAACACCTTTTATTTAAAAACTAGATTTTTGAATAGGGCCTTAGTGGTTAATCTCCCGGATACCAATAGGAATTATTTTGAGCATGGGGTTGTCATAAAAAATTGGCAACATGCTCCTTTATCTGGAGACGAAGTTTATCAGGGTCCCAGATGCCCTCCCTATGACAATGGGATAGGTTATTTTTATTTCATTTTACTTATTTTGAAATCATGCTTCTTTTGTGTTTGATAAAATGTGCCACCGATATTTCAATGTTTATTTATTTATTTGTAATTGACAGTAAAAGAAAGTGTCCAAAGGAAGCAGACGTTAACATAAGACATTTGAAACTTATCTGGAGTTTGCATCAGTCTGTTGCCGACGAGCACATTAGGTCGGCTTCATATCTGCTACAGTACAAGAGCTACACAACTTCTTTTACTGCTCATCCAGTATTAAGTGACGCAGAGCCAGTACCACCCTCTACCAGTTCCTCGCCTGAATCACACATCCCTTTGAGCGAAAGGATGAAGAGAAGAAGACCTCCCACTCTCTTCGAGAAACCTGCCTCTGCTGCTAGAGATGCCAAAAGAAGTAAGACTGATATCCCAGAAGGGACAAAGAAAAATGATGAACCTTCCTCGGCTGCTGTTATGAATGTTGCCGAGAAGCCCCAAGTGGCCCCGAGCAGGTCTGCTGCTCCTAGAGAAGTGATCGTAATATCACCGACCAAGAGTTCTTCCTTGGTCGAAACTATTCTTATTCCCCCGAGGAGGCTGAAGAAGATCTCCTCGGTCAATTTGGTTGACACCATCACTTAGCCATCAACTACTGGAACTGGTGTTCCTACCTTTGTTCCTCCGAGCTCTGCCATGAGCTCGGTAAAGTCTTGGATCATTCTCGAGGTCCAAGGTACTGAGGAAAACCTTTCTCGGGACATGGTTACCTCATTGGCTGCTCTCCACCTCGCTTCTGTAAGTCTTATTATTTTTAAATTTTCATATTTCCTTTGTTATATTTGTCTCTGACTTTGCTTTCATTTTCTTTTCACAGTTGACGAGCTTCTTTAATATAATTCTGAAGAAGGATGAAGCAATTAAAGCTTCAAGCTCCTCATCTGGTGTGGAGGAAGCTCTGGCAGGCCTGACGAAGTCTTTGGAAGATTCTCGTCAGAGGCATGATGCTGACAAAGCTGTTTGGGAGAAGAAACTTACCTCCACCGAGCAGGAGAAAGCTCAGGTTATTGAGGTCTCCAAGGAGTTAGAGAAGAGAATAAAGGACTTGGAGGGGAAAAATAAAGAGCTCGAAGGGAAGCTCAAGAATGCTGAGGAGTTTGAAGATAAACTCAAGGTTGCTGAGGGAGAATTAATCCAACTTCGGGAAGTAAGTCGGCAGAAAGAGGAGGTTGAGTGACAATTGAAAGCTGCTGATAAGCTGCTGTCCGAGAAGATTTCCTCGGAGAAGTTGAAGAGGAAAATGGCTGTAAAGAAGTCCTTCAGCGCTGGCTGGGACAAGGGATGGAACAAGTGATTGGTTTCCATGGTGTCGCAAGTGGACTATGGCAGCCTCAAGTACTTTAGGGATGGATGGTTCGTTACTCTATAGGAGATGAAAGTGGATGAAAATTCCGAAATCTTTCAGCGACACATCCCTGGTCCTCCTCCAACTCCTGAAGACTTAGAAGAGGACGAAGTTGCCTCCGAAGAGTCTTCTATGGTGATGGGAGATCATCCCCCAGCCAACCAGCCTGCTAACGAGGAACCTCAGCAAATCAATACTTCTTCCGAGAAACTGCTGGCGCTCCCCGATTAACTTTTTACTCCCTCCGAGCAACCTACTTCCTCGTCCCAGCCTCCCGAGAAGGTTTTGGGAGACAAGGAAAAGGTGTAGAGTTATTCGGGTTTCTCTTTATATTTATCTTTTATCAATTGTAACCATGAATATGTACCTCTGAACCTTGTACTTCTGACTTTTATGATATAATAAAACTTGAACTTGTGTTTTTGCATACTGTTGTCTCCTCTTCGTGCTTTGTTTTGATTATTTGCTTTTTCTCTTTCTACTAGTTTCTGGCCAGGATGGAATTATTATCTGCTCACGATACCAAGCTCCTAAGGCAATGCAATGATTATTTTAAAGTTGGTCACACAGATCTAAGTGCAACACAAGTCGTCGACATCCTCGGCCAAGATGCTTATGAACAGGCAGTTGAAGCATACCAATATCTGAAGTGTTTATTTGATCGAGCAGTGGCCAATAATGTGGCTTATTATGACATGATCGAGGATGTCTAAGGCACCCTCGAGGATCTTCAGCAACAATACAAAGAATCCACTGCCCTCTTGCACGAGGGTTATGAGAAGAAGTACCAACAGATCGTTGCCGACAAGGGTTACGAGAAGCGTTTTGTTGGCTACGATGTGAGGGAGAGAACTCTGAAGGGTGAGGTCGAGGAATGCAGACAAATAACTGAATTATTAGAGCAAGAGAACAACAATCTTCAAAGAGAGTTGTCACAGTTGAAGTCTGCAGCTTCTACTTCAAAAGCCTTGATCCGAGTGACTGATGAGGGATTCTCGTTCTTGGAAGTCGAGAATGCCAACTTGAGGGACGAGTTAGAAACCTTGAAGAGGTCCGTCCCCTCTTCATCTTCTCGTGGTCGAGCAAGAGCTCCTCATGGATGAGCAAGAGCTCCTCGAATTCCTATCGAGGAACAGAGGACTCAATCTGCCTTAGAGAACTAGGCCTTCCAATTTATGGTGAAGAACCAAGTGTTGGCTGAAATGTCAAAGAAGATCAGGGACCTGGAAGAGCAGCTTTCTATGCAGAAGTCAGTCTTGGAGAATAAGGAACTCTTTATCAAAAATCTCCAAGAACAGCTGGAAAGACTCACATATCAGTTCAACAAACAGCCCAGGGAGTTCTGTATGGTTGGATACAACGAGGCGCTTTACCACTTGGACGATCGTATCCAGAATGCCAATAATGAGGGCTACAAGAAGGGTTGGCTGAACGCCCTAGGTGTGATGCAAATCGAACAGGGTCATTACCTGTGGGACTACCATGATCCTGGGCTACTCTACCTACCCGTGCCACCATTCAAATTGGATATGAGTTGGATCCCTGCTCGGGCCATTCCTCGATGTCTGATCTCCAATTACCTCGGTGACTACAATCTCCATTCAAATGTCGAGATATCTTGTCCAGAGCATCTATTAGATCGACCTTCTGTGATGAATTCCAGGATGTTAAAAGATTTGAACTTCATAAATTCTCCTCTTTCTTTAAGTGATCCGCCTGCTGGCGAGGAACCTGTATCAAAAGCAGAGGGGAAAAGACCAGTAGAATAGGAATATTAATGTAATAAATTTGTATACAGTTCCTTATCAATGTAATTTATTTTTGGATTTAATGAAAGACTTTCATTTTTATTTTTGTTCGCAATATTAATTGCTATTGTCTTGTAATTATAAAACACTTTACATCTATGCATGTGTATCTGCTAAAATAATGATATTGTGTTGTTTGTCGATCAACTTATCTGCTAAAACACTTTATATCTATGTGTGTGTATCTGTTAAAAAGATAACAATATTGTGTTGTTTGTCGATCAACTTACTGTCGAGCAATTTGAATTTGTGGTAATCATTTGGTCAAAATGAAGTTTTGTTTATCGACCAACTTAGTAAAAAGTTACGAATATCAAAAATGTTTAAAATGTTTCCGACCAACCAAGGTCAGTAAATTTTCCTTGTCGACCAACTACAGTTGGTGGGTTTTTATCCCCGACCAGCCATAGTTAGTCTTTTTGAAATAATTTTACCTCCCGACCAACTTAAGTTGGCATTTTCGAGAATATATTTAATTCCTAACCGACATAAGTTGGTATTTTTAGGAATACTTTTATTTCTCGAGAAACATATAGTTTTATTTTCCGTAGGAATACAAATTTTACTTCCCGGAGGAATACAAGTAGCTTTACTTCTCGGAGGAATACAGGTAGCTTTACTTCCCGGACGAATATAGGTAGCTTTAATTCCCGGAGGAATATTGGTAGCTTTACTTCCCGGAGGAATATTGGTAGCTTTACTTCCCAAAGGAATATAGGTAGCTTTACTTCCCGGAGGAATATTGGTTTCTCGACCAACCTTAGTTGGCATTTTCGAGAAAAAATTTGAGTAGCCTGAGCTTTGTCGAGTAGTGTGTAGCACTAGTATTCCCCGAAAAACTTTCAATAAAAAGAAAGAATTCGGCAGAATATCTTCATTTTATTCATCACTAATAATACTTGCGTAGGTGCTCTGCGTTCCATGCATTCTTAAACTCTCCCCTTCTAAAGTTGTTATTCGGTAAGTTCCTGGTCGAACAACTTCTGTAACTCGGTATGGTCCATGCCAGTTTGCCTCCAGATTATTGTTCTTTTGAATTACTTTCTTCAGCACATAGTCTCCTTCTTTTAGGTCTCACTTCTTCACCCTCTTATTGTAGAACAAAGTTGTTCGCTGCTGGTAAGCAGCATTTCTAATGGCTGCTTCTTCTCTAACTTCCTCGAGCATGTCTAAATCCAATCTTCTCATTAAGTCACTGACATTGGAGTTAAAACTCAGTACCCTGTGTGTTGGGAGGCCCAACTCGGCAGCTATAATAGCTTCACTTCCAAACGCCAGCATATATGGTGATTTTCCAGTTGCTACTCGGGGAGTAGTTCGGTAAGCCCACAATACTGACTGTAACTCGTTAATCCAATTTTCTTTTGCATCATCCAGTCTTTTCTTCAAGCCATTTAGCAGCGTTCTGTTTGTCACTTCAGTTTGCCCATTGCTTTGAGGATGGCCTGGTGCTGAGTGGACTTTCAAAATATTTAACTGATGACAATAGGCAGTGAACTCCTCATTATCAATTGTGTTCCATGGTCTATGATGAAAGCATGAGGAGGACCATATCGATAAATGATGTTCTTCCAAACAAATTGGTACACCTTGTCGTACGTCATATCGATGAGAGGCTCAGCTTCTACCCACTTAGTAAAATAATCCACTGCGACGACGAGGTATTTGAACCTTCCTCTGGTCGTTGGCAGCGGGCCAACCAAATCTATTCCCCGCATGGCAAATGGCCAAGGGGAAGTGATGGGTGTCAACAATGCTTGTGGAGTTCTTCGGATGGAGGAAAAGCGTTGGCACTTGTCACATTTCTTGGCATAGGCTATACAATCAGCCCTCATCGTCGGCCAGTAGTATCCCTGTGTCATCACCCTTTGCAAAAGCGTCCGACTTGCTACATGGGCTTCACAGGACCCTTCATGGATCTCTTTAATCAATTCTTTTACCTCGTAGGGATGTACACATCTCTGCAATCCTACCATAATTCCTCGTCTATATAAAATATCGTTAGTTAATACATACCGAGCAGCTTTAAACTTCAATTTCTTGGCTGCGAGCTTGTCAATTGGTAATTCTCCCTCCTTAATATATGCCCTGATGGGATCCATCCAAGATGGTCCTAAATCAAAGGTGATAAAGTTCATCGTCAAATCTTCATCTATACTCCGACCAGCTAAAACTTCAATTAGGATTGTTCTTTGTAGCTCGATACGAGTAGCTGATGCTAATCGAGCTAAGGCGTCTGCTCTCGCATTCTCCATTCTCGGTATTCTGACCAGCTGAATAGCGGCAAATTCTGACACCAGCTCCTTTGCCTTTGCATGATATCTGATCATTAATTCTCCTCTAACTTCATATACTCCCAAGATTTGATTTACGATCAATTGAGAATCACTGAAGACAATAACCTGTTGCGCCTCCATAATTTTTGCCAAATTAAGAACTACAATCATGGCCTCATACTCAGCCTCATTATTGTAAGCTTTGAATTAGAAACGTAGGGTGTATTCCATGTCGACATCGTCGAGAGTGCTCAAAACTATCCCCGCGCCACATCCTGTAGTGTAAGATGAGCCATCTACATATAGCCTCCATATAGGTAACTCGTCCTCAAATTTCTTATCTGTCAGAGTTCCTTGGTGAAATATTTGTTGCTTTCTTTCATCTTCTCCTGATATTTCTCGCTCTTCGTCGATCATCTTTTCTTGCCCTTTTACCAATCGGAGTTGGTCTAAGCTCGAATTTGATGATCCTGTAACATCCACTTGCCCTTTTACCAACCAGAGTTGGTCTGACCTTGTGTTTGTTAATCCTTTAACATCCACAGGTTAATCAGTGAGCAACTTTTTCTCCTTGGGGGTATCAGGATAGGTGAACTCTGCTATAAAATCCGCTACAGCTTGCCCTTTTAGCGATGATCTGGGTTCATAGACTATATCGTATTCACCGAGCTCTATTGCCCAGTACATCAATCTCCCTGATTTTTCTGGTTTATGAAGGGCTTGCCTCAATGACATATCAGTATATACTACAATGGTATGAGCCTCGAAGTATGGCCTCATTCTTCTACTCGCCTCAATCAGCATTAGTGCTAACTTTTCCAGCCTTGGATATCTGATCTCTACTCCTCGAAAGGCCTTACTCGTATAATAAATTGGTTTTTGTACTCCATTCTCCACTCTTATCAGCGCCGAGCAAACTGCATTCTTCGATACTGCTAGATACAAGTATAATTTTTCTCCCATCACCGGCCTGGACAACAGTGGAGGTGCTCCCAAGTATTTCTTGAAGTCTTGGAAAGCCTTCTCACATTCAGCATTCCACTCAAAAGTCTTTCGGAGTGTCTTGAAGAATGGGAGACATCTATCAGTTGCTCGTGACATAAATCTGTTGAGTGCTGCTACTCGTCTTGTGAGACTCTCTACTTCCTTCTTCGTCGTTGGAGATCGCAGCCCGGATAGAGCTTTCATCTTTTCAGGATTTGCCTCAATGCCTCGCTGATTGAGAATGTACCCGAGGAACATGCCTTCTCGTACTCCAAATATGCACTTCGTCGGGTTCAGCTTCATTTGATATTTATCCAGTTGATCAAAAGTCTGGTTTAAGTCAATTAGATGATCGACAGCTTTCTTGCTCTTTGTCAGCATATCTTCAACATAGACTTCCATATTGCAACTGATTTGTTCAGCAAAGACCTTGTTCATTAGCCGCTGATATGTCGCACCTGCATTTTTCAAACCAAAAGTCATAACATTATGACAATAAGTTCCCCTAGGGGTAATGAAAGAAGTACTCTCCCAGTCTTCAGGTTTCATTTTAATCTGATTGTAACGAGAATAAGCATCCATGAAGCTCAGCAGATCGTGTCCCGAGGTAGCATCCACCAGTTGATCAATTCGGGGCAATGGAAAGTGATCCTTTGGGCATGCTTTGTTGAGGTCGGTGAAGTCTACATACATCCTCCATTTGTTGTTCTTCTTCTTTACCATCACTACATTGGCTAACCAGTCTTGATATTTAACATCTTCAATGAAGCAAGCTTTCTGAAGCTTCTCGACTTCCTCCTGTATAGCTTGATTCTTCTCGGGACTGAATACTCTTCTTCTCTGCTTCACAGGCTTGATCTCCTTATTCACATTGAGTTCGTGACATAAGAAATTTGGGTCTATCCCAGGCATATCCTCATGACTCCACGAAAAAGTTTATTTTCTGCTTCTTAGGAAAGTTATCAATTCCTGTTTTAGTGAGGCTTCCAACGACGAACCTACTTGAGTAATTCGCTCAGGGTGTTCATCGTCCAGAATGATGTTTTCAGTAGCTTCTACCACTTGACCCTTCACGAGTTGCGGCTCATATGTAGGATCTAATGTTTCAATTTCGGTACCTTCATCCACTTGATAGGTAATAGTCTTTTTCCTTGATTCCTCCAGTTCTTCTTGCTCGGCGGATGAATAATAGCATTCTCGAGCTACTTTCTGATCACCTTTCACAACTCCTACTCCAAAATTTTTGGAAATTTTAAGCACTGATGCACTGTAGATGGTACAGCCTTGAACTTCTTCAATCATACTCTTCCCATGATGATATTGTATGATGATTGAACATTCTTATCCATCACGAAGAAGCGTATTTGTTTTGTTCGACAAGCAGGCCACGTACCAATGAATATATCCAACTTGATCCTCCCAAGTGGGAATACTTTCTCACTAGCAAAGCCTAGGAGGGGTCTATGATAAGGCTCCAATTGAGATAGCTTTAGATTTAAACTATCGAAGCACGAGTAGAACATGATGTCTTCCGAGCTACCATTGTCGATCAGTACTCTTAATATTATTACTTCCTTCATTCTCATCTTGATCACCAATGGTCATCATGAGGATACAAAACTCCTGCGAGGTCATTCTTTGAAAAACTAATGACCAATTTCTCTTTGTTCACCTTTCTCGGGTGATCCTCCTCAGCTAGATTTATTCATTGAATGTACGAGCAAGCTTGACCCTCACAGAGGTAAGCTTTTCTCTCTGCAGTGAGGTCTCCTCCTCCTGCATCTCCACATGTTATAACATTACAGTCAAATGACCCAAATCGTATTAAAAATACCTCTCGTTCTGGCTGCCTTGGTCACTTGGGAAGATCGAGGTCGTCTTCGGGATCAACTTCATGGTTTCTTTTCTTGTTCTCCTCTGCTCGATGAGGAGATCTAGACCTCTCTCTTGCTCGGTCGTTGTTTCTTCTTTCGTTTTCACAATCAACATACTTTGGCAGTTTTCCTCGTTTGATGAGTGTTTCAATCTCATTTTGAAGAGCTATGCAATTTTTGGTCATATGGCCATGATCTTTATGAAACTCGCAGTACTTCACCTTATTCCTCTTGTCGGGGTCTGCCTTCATTTTCTCTGGCCAGTTTAACTCTTCGTTGTTCTTAATTTCTTCTAGAATATGGTTGATATCCTTCTTCAAAGGAGTATAATTATCAAATTTCTTCATCACGTCCCATACCGACCTGTTTTTTGAATGTTTGTCATTACCATTGTTCTTATGCTCGTTCTTCTTAGCTTTATCTCCTTCCACCTTGGTTTCTTTGGCATCCATATTCTTCTTCGCCTCCATAGCCTCCTCGACATTCATAATCTTGGACGCTTTTCCCATCAGGTCCGACATGGTTCTAGGTGGATCTTTGGCCAAAGTGTAATACAACTTGTTTGGCAGTAGTCCACTCATCAAGGCGGTAATCACTGTTTTCTCGTCATAATCAATGACTTCGAGTTTCTCGTTATTAAAATGAGTTATATAATCTCTGGTGCTCTCACCAGCTTTTTCTCTAACACTTAATAAATGTTCTACTCGTTTAACTGGCTTTGCCCCAAAATAGAAATTCTCAATGAATAACTCGTCCAGTTGAAGAGACGTTGAGATCTTACCCCGAGGAAGATTATAATACCATATTTGAGCAGATCCGGTAAGAGTTCCCGAGAATGCCCTGCATCTCATTTCATCTGGAACAGCATAGATGTCGGTTGTAGCTTGGTATTGTTCTATATGAAGAACAGGGTCAGTCTTTCCATCATATTTGGGGGTCACAACAGGTGCTTTGAACTTTGATGGTGTTGGAAAATCTACAATGGCCTGGACAAAAGGTGTTCCTCGAATGAAAGTTCGTTGTAGAGGGTTCTTAGCTTTAGCCATTTCCCCTAATCTATCCTCCAGCCTCTGAATAGATCCTTTCCATGCATCATTTCCTTCCTCGGGCCTGTTGGTTCGAGCAATTGATCGTGTTGAGGTGGCTTTCTGTGATCTCTCTTGACGAGCAGCTGGTCGCGACTGGGCAGACCCTTCCCTTAAATCTGATGGTCGTCGAAAACTCATCGACATGACTTTAGGAGGACTTCTACTCCTTCTTGGCCCTAATCGATTAAAGGGTGATACCCTTCTTAATCTTTCTAGCGCCCTGGTCCTTTCTGGGGAGAGAGTGATATGTTGTTCAGTATCTGTGGCTCGCACTGACGAAGTTCGTCCAGGTTGATAAGAAAAATCTCCAGACTCCTCATCGCGATATGAATTGGTACGCCTAGTATGCGAAGATGGTGCACGAGTGTTTCTTTGAATACTCCGCAGCCCTGAATGAGTTGGTGCACCGCCATGGAGGGTTTGTATGAGTTGTCGCATAGTTTCTTGCATGACGATCTAGCCCTGAGCCAGATTTGTCATTATTCCAGCCAGATCTGGAATATTTGGCAGAGCAGATGGATTTGGAGGGCTTCCAGCATTTCGATTGCTGGATTCTGGAATATCAGCCATTGATGATGAATTGTTTTTGCTGAAAAACGATGTTACCAGTCGTTTCTCACAGACGGCGTCAATCTGTTGATGTAAAAAATTAGATCGTATATAATTATTAAATCACATATAAAATAAATGAAACAAAGAGTTTTTAAAGTAGTTCAACCTTATAAGAATGGCCTACGTCCATTGTTATGCTATTTCTGACTGTATGGGAATTCTCGATTACAAGTTCTATCAAGAAATTCTGGTCCCCTACAATGAGGATTGTACAATGTATTTATATCCCTGAGTCTGTAATGTGAAAGGGTAATACATTAAATGATGTACATATGAAAGGGTAATACATTCAATGCCCCTTAAGCGTGTGCGTCTGAATGATAGGCATTTAATGAACAGTCAAACTGTTGGTTATCCTGCTATTAATGCTTTGTTCGAGGTGCAGCTCGGACAGCCTAAGTTTCTCGGACCGCCTAAGCTTCTCGATGTCTAAGAGTTCCTCGGAGAGTTCTTGTTCCTCAGAGCGTCTGAGTTCCTCGGAGAGTTCTTGTTCCTCGAGAAAGATGTGTTCCTCGTTATAATATGGTTCCTCGGAGCGTGTGAGTTCCTCGGAAATGTTTGTTGTTGCCACGTAGATTGCCACGTGTCTTCATTCAATTGGGCCATGTAAGTAGACTAAATTTGGTATCAACAATAATAATATTTGTCTATGTTTCAGATCTTAGCCTCATCATCTAATTTAGATGTTTCGCCATCATATGAGATACTTACTCCATCGGATTTGAGTGTGTTATCATCTTTTGATGCATCTGTTAATGGATATGAATCTTCTATGTTAAATGTCTATAAGATAAGTAGAGTAGAGGCAGATATGGTTGTGAAACATCTTAAACAAGCTCAAACTGAAATCGTGAATTCGCGTAACATTGATATCTAATTTAAAGAAGCTTATGGATGCTCTAATAAATGTGGTTATTGAGGAGTTCTATGGTCTGTCTGAAGAGAGGAACTCAATGTTCACTAATGATGGATCAGATGACTTCTCGTGGAGCTGATCAGAACATTCAATCTTTCTTTATTCATTATAATCTAACATAGCCAAATTCCCATCCTCGGCATTAGCTTTCATGGGAACAGGAGTTGAACAACTTAGAGAATCAGAGGTTGAGGAAGAATCTTCAAGCCTAGATCTGAGAGTTGTAATGGCATTCAAAATCTCAATCATGTCCACTCAGGGCCCATGTAACGAGTAAACGTGGGTCATTATCTCATCCAGACCACTAGATAAGGATCCCGGGGTATCTCCAGTAAGAATGCACATAATCAATAAGGCAACAAACTCTCCTTTGAACCATAAACACAAGTAGTGCTTCCAGGAGCATAAGTTCTGAGAGACATAGCACGCAATGAAGTTTTCATCAATGACTGTCGATGATATGCAACTAATGCTTCAGAATAAATAGGTTGCGTGTTGTCTAGAGTGGAAAAAGCACTGAAACTAGTTGAATGCTATTACATTCAGTAGAAATGTCTAGTTTATAAAAATTACTTGCTCCTCCTTTGAACCATTTTCATTGTGAGAAACTTCTACCTTCAGGCGTAAAAACATGTCATTTCAGGATGATTTTATCAGGATGTTATATTGGATGAATTTATGAAAATAATGTAACTTTCGGGGGCGATTGTATTATGATGTTTCATTTGTTTGGTTTAATTTTTTTTAAATAGAGTGGATGCCTATATAAAATCTAAATGTTGAATATAATGCTCTTGTTTATATCGACTATTTTTGTATATGTTCTTACGATTTGAATAGTGTGGTAAGAATAATTGAATTTGTTTAAATTAAGGATAGTGGATTTTGAAATATATATTAATATTACTAACGGACCTTTATCATTATAAAATCAGACAAAAGTGTTATAAAAAGGGTGTAATAAGGTAACACAAACGTCCATTACTAAATCAAAATTAGTAACGGTAAAATATTATTGGTAAATTTAGAATTAGTAACAGAATTTTATCATTACTAAGTGGAGAGCCCACTGGAGTTTACTTTTGTTTTGCTCAATATAATGGTGAAGATCCTGGAGCTGGCTTTGTATATATGTAATGGAATGAGACATACTTCCAAAGTGAGCATGTTTCCTTATAATAGTTGCCACCCTAAAGTTGTGAGTTTTGCGTAGGGAAACGTGGGGTGACGAACCCCTGATGGGCTGTTACCACTGATAGCAAAGCGTGTCATGGAAGGATTAATGTTGGGCCCATTCCTTACAATAAATAGACCATTAAAGTAGTTTAGAATGAGTGGGATACGTATCGAGTATAAGTGGACAGTGGTCTGAACTCGCATTAGGTAACTGTGCGATAAGAGTGTGTGGATAAGCACACATCCACTTTTCATTTCCAATACCATGATCCAGACGTTCACGGACATGATGCCCAAAGGAGGTATTGACTTTCCACATGACCAAAGTACCACAGAACCCTAAATCAAAAATATTACACTCATGCAAATATAATGAGCGACCACCTACACTACTAAAGGGCTTAATTTGGAACAGATTTTTTTAATTATTTATAACGTATTTTGTCCGTTAGATACTGGTAACGGTTAAAAACTGTTGCAAATATAATACAACCGTTGCAATACATAATAAGTGGCGCTAAACTTACTAAAATAAAATAAATAAAAATATAAAGAAATACCCAAGTTGGGCAGGATATTCATATTCCCTTATTTCCCAATTATGTTGCAAAAGTTTTTTCCCTCCCCGACCACTTCCTCTCCCCCTGACGAACACCTTCGATTACTACAAACCCTCTTTCCAAAACCATCTAAAGCACAAACAAGAGAGCAAATAGATTACAAAATTGAAGACAAGAATTTGGTCACCTCCACCTACTACATCTAAGATCATCAATTAAGGTGCTTGTTTCCTATCTACTCTATTTTATAATTTTTATAGTTTCAAATTCTCTGATTTTATCAATCTTTGTTACCTATTAAAATTTTCCCTTCTTGTAGCTCAAAAGAAATTATGTAACGACCTAGACAATTAAAGACTGATCCTCGTCGTCTTATCCCCAAAGAAATCATATTTTATATTAGCATTACATTCTAAGCCCATGCCCACTTGCTCGCAGCCCTCCCTAAATTTCATCAAATACCATACATTCATGCCAAAGAACTGTAAAATCCTTAAATACTCCCTTAAATGCACTTTTAGTATGCAAACAATTCAATAAAATGAAAGAAATTATAAAGAGTATTGATCGTTATGTCTTCCCTAATGTGTGTAGTTATAATATATTGATTATAGAGATAGATAGATCTAAACAACACTACTTCTTATATCAACTTATCTTTCAAGAGTATATTTATGCACTTGCTTGGGGTTTAAATAGAGCGCTTTTGTAGTGCTAATTATGTGTGTTATGATTTAGAAAATTCATGGAAACTGTTTGATGAAATGCAAATGAATGGGATTTAACCCAATGTAGTGACGTTTGGGACTTTGATTAATGATAGTTGTGTGAATTAGAATTCAAAGTTGGATGAAGATTTTGTATTGAAAGAGGAGATGGGGAGAGTTTTTTATGTGAGACCTAATGGTTTTATCTGTCTCATTGATTAAAGGGATTTGTATTGTTAATGAGGTGGATAAGGATTTTAATAAGCTTAAGGATGAGATGTTGGGGAATAAAATTGTATTGGATTGTGCGGTTTATTGTACTTTGATTAGTGGGCTTTTTAAGGTTGGTCGAAAAGGAGAAGTTAATGGTTTTTTTTGGAAAACATGAGAAAAAATGGTTGTTCACCTGATTCTGTAACTTATAATGCAATGATATGAGGGTTTTGTAAGTAGAAAGATTTTGATTTGGCATTTGGTGTTTTTAATGAGATGGAGAAGAAAAGGTGTAAGGTGGATGTTATTAGTTTTAATGAGATAATTGGTAGGCTTTGTAGGGAGGGAAAATTCAGCGATATGAAAGAGTTGCCAACCATAATTAACATATTTTCCATTTTGAGCCAAAATAAGAGTTATTCAATTACCAACCCTATTAATAAATCCTATTGTTGAATCCTGATCTAATCAGTCTTGAGCGTTTTTTCTTGTTGGTGTTTGAATAATATGAATATGCGAGATTATGAGATGGAGATGTTTATGCGTTTGTGAGTAACAAATAACCTGTTTGTATAAATGAAAGTGATATTTGAGAGATAATGAAAGGAAAACGGAGTGTGGGTGGAGTTTATGGTGGAAGGGAGAGATAGCTAAATGTGGGCAGTGGAGTGTATTTAAAGTTGTATTCAGTGAGTATGTTAAATTGTATGTGTGTGTAGAGTGTATTTAAAACTTTATGTTTATTAGTGTGTGAAATTATGTGTGCACACAAGCACGTGTTCAGTGTGTGAAACTGTGTGTGTGTGTGTGTGTTTCTTGAAAGTATGTGAAATTTGTGTGTTAAGTGTTTAAAACTGTGTGCATGTGTTTACAACTTTGTGCAACATTGTGTTTAGTAGTGTGTGATTTTTTTGTGCGTGCAAGCGTGTGTGTTCGTAGTGTAAACGACAATTACAAGAGCCCCCCACCCCCAACAACCCGATCCCCCAATATATTGAGATATGTATAGTCAAATGAAGGGGATATTTAGAGGCTTATTGGCAACACACCTACACATCTATACATGATAAGACATGTAAAGTGAAATAAAGTTCAGTTAATGGTATAGACTCAATGTTTGGGCATCTCATTTTTTGTGGATCTATTGAATGTAAGTTTTTCAAACCTTGATTCTGCTTACTATCACGAGTTAATTCCATTTTAGGTTAGGCCTAATTTCTACATTGATCCTATTTTTATACTTCACCCCCCAACCCCGAATAAAAAAATCATTAATAGCTCCAACTTACCCCCTCGCTGAGATGAATATACTTATGTTGAACTAGAATTTGTTTCATAAATATGTGCACATGAATCTAGAGATAAATGTGTACACACTGTTAAGAAATTAAAAAGTAAAGGTTTTGTCATCAAGGTAATTTTCCATAACCATTTTGAAATTCTACTAAAATTTCTTTTAATTTGACTTCTATGTTTTAATCTACTGTTACATAAAGCAAGGACCGATGAAGCTCAGTCCCATTTTTTGTTCCAAATTTGTTCCTCCCAAATTTATTTGTATTGTATCTATTCTTGCATAGGCCTGTTTTTTTTTTCCAAACTTCATATTTTTCTGATTTTTGATCCGATTTATTTCGAATTTGGAATGATTTTTTAGTCTGCCAATTTTTTATTTTCCGATTTCCGATTTTTTTCGAAAAAATTGGATCTAAAAGCTAATATATTTCTATATTTTCTGTGTATATCTGATCATGCTAATTCATTGATGAGTATATGGTCGTACAAATATATTTTGTAAGCTATTTTCATTGTCGAGACCATTTATTTTTTAAGAAGGACTGTTTTAAACTCTGTTGGGACATATTCATTTTCATAAACCATGAGGGTGTCGGTTGGTGTTTGCTAAACTGCTTAAAAGAGTTGTATTGCAATTAATTATCTTTTTAACTATGTGTCTAATTTAAAATGAATGTTGATTCTTTCCCCCTGCTTTTAAATTATTAGAAGTTCCTTTATTATTATAAGTTGTTGAAATTCTGATCTGTGGGGTTTTGTGGTATGTTATAGTATTTGTTTGACTTTTTGTCTACCTAAGTTTGTACAATTGCATAACACACAACACTAAAGCTCTATTTTTAGCTGTGTCAATCGCTTGTTCATGGAGAAAATGGAAATTCAGATGCATTTTCCAGTCTTATGGATGCTAATGAAGATGATGAATATGATAGCGGGCACCCTAATTTTGGACCACTCGATTTTGACAAGCCAGACAGTACATCTCCTATTATATAAAGCCAAGAATCACTTTGGTGTAAGTGAAGCTATGCCACATTGACATTCCAATAGCCTTAAACGTGTGTAATGCAATTACTTGGCATAAGGACAAAGTGAGTAATATTAATATGGAAACTTTAACTGACCACTTTTTTTCATAATTGCACTCAACCCCCACGAGTTCTGTCAGTTTCCTACGATCTTCTATACTCTGTGTCAATATATAGTGCGTAAATGTTATACAGACCAAAACAGGTTTCTCTCTTCTTTTGATTTGTAACCTAATATTACTTGCTAATATGAGTTTGTTGCTTCTGGATGTATGTTAATTTTGTAGCAAACTAACCAAGCATTCATCCCATGCTCGATAATCCAGTACCTCGACTATCTGCATAACATCATGGTTATAAGTTAAATTCTCAAAACCTACAACCACCTTAACATGGTTGGAATAAATGATTTAATGTTGATCCTAAGTGGTTAACATCAAGGTTTTCCAGATATAATATTTTAGTTGCTCTGTACTTATGTTCTCTACAGAGTCACCTATCACGGATTTGATTTATAGCAAGACTTCCTGATTAGCCAGACTATGATGAGGTCCAGCTAAACCGATAATGCTGCTGCAATTGAAAAGTAAGGATAAAAAGGGCACTAGCAATCGGATGACCAGTGTGAGCACTTACGTTCCCACCTTCATGATCAATATGAATGGTAACATAAAGGCTCGTAAGCTCTTGCATGCTGGGACTCTCAGAACCAAGTATGTGTGCAAAATTTCCTCCATAATCTAGGGAGTCATACATCGGTATAATTTCTCCATTATTGTACATCCCGTGGTAGACATAATAAGATACAACTGGTACTTAAGGTATCATTATCCTTTATGGTTATTGAATATATTTGGTGTTTTACATTTTACACAACCTACAACACGATCCCTTCCCCATTATATCTTTCTTGATAATGTTGACTATATAAAATTATTTACCAAATTTTTTGGAGTACTCCACTCCACTCCACTCATTTGTCTGGTCTATTACAATTTTACAGATGAAAACTTATGAACAAAAGTTAAATAAAACAAGAGTGTTAGTTGCCTATGTAATGTAACGATGTTGGTGGTGGAGTGCCAATGGAATAAATTCATTAAAGTATCAGGATTGGATTGTATTTAATGAGTTGAAAATTTCAATAATTTATTAGCAGACATCGAGTTAGGTCCACCGGGCAGTAGAGGATTTGAGATCCCAGAACTTGTGAGGGAGTTTGAACCGAAGAAATTTTCTTGCTGAAGAAGCTTCAGATGGAATTTTTATTCTTAATATGATGAATTTGAGGATTTGAGGTCCCAGAATGTGGTTTACAGTTGCGTGTCACGTGGTATAGGCCTTTGTTAATCACCTGGTTTGTCCCTTCTTTTGTTGGATCTAGATAGTTTTGATCCCTTCTTAGGGTGCCAGTAACCATAAATCCTTTTCTCCCGTTCCTCCTCAATTAATGGACTCCCGCTCTCAAATAAAGGACCTGAAGGTGAAGAATTACTATTACCATTTCTGTCCAGATCAACAACTGCAGATGTCACATAGCTCAATGAGAATTTATCCTCTTTTCCCATAGTAGTTCTTTCGAATTTACTCTTTGTTAAAGATCAAACATGAGCTGCTATGTGCATATACGTCGAACATGTTAAAAAAAATATTGGTATGTCCAATTAAAGAATGTCCAAGAGCTTTACGAAGCTCAGAGTCGCTGGAAAAACTGAAGAATGTGCTTTCACTACCATTTCTATTATTAGTATCCTTTTATACTAATGGTTTCTCTATCATAGGTAATATTAACTCTTTTTCCAAATGAGAAATAGTAAATGTTTTTCTCTCTATAATCTGTAACTTGCTACAGTTTAATGACTAATAAAGTGGTTCTGGTACTTCAGTCAAACCCATTAATTCGACACTAGTAGTTGTCATCCTATCTTTTCCAAAAAATGTGCATTGAGTTATGAATCATGATGAATGGTGGCGCGGATTGATGCATAGTTGACAATTTGTGATTTTCTTATAAAATACATCTTTCAAAGTTTACTGTAAGTGGATTAATAAAGTTAACTTTGTGATTTTCTCTCATTTAAAGGCACACGTTTTTCTTTTATCTCAATTAAACATTCTTGTTTTCTTCTTATTTCATTTATATATTTTTGCAGATTTGATGACACTATTCTCACAAAGAAAGCTTGAGAATGATCAGCGCTTTGCTTGTTTACGAAACTCGATGACATTATTAGTTAAAGAGCATCATTTTATAGACAATGGCAGGTATTTTAACCTCCAATTTAATTACAACCTGGGATTGTGGGTCTTTGTCCATGTTTCCAAGAGTGTATAGGAATCACCATTTGATAATCATAAGGGAATGGTCTTTTGCGTTTCTTAATTGCCAATGATAGTATAAATGGTTTGTCTTTTGTGTAGGAGGATGATAAAGAAGAGGATGATGACGATGAATCACCGGTGTAATATGCATTATTTACATATTCTCTCATAGTGCCATCTTTAATTTTGCATGGTGTTTTAGTATATCAGCCTTGCATTTTCATTATGTACATAATTTAGTAATGAGATTATTGCCATGTTGATACATTATAAAATTTTAGTGGTTGATGTACTCCAATAGACGATGAGTCACTTTAGATATGAGGCATAACAGATTAGCAGGTTATGAAATTATTGGTTTTGTTCCTCCAAAAATTAATGATCTGTACATGAAGTGAACATTGGTTCATAAATAAAAAATTAAAAACAAAGCAACATTATACGTAGTTACAACCTTTCATTGTCTACTAACTTGGTTCATATCTAACTTTGATTTCTATTACTATCTTTTAAAACCTACCCATTTTTTTAGGCATTTTCTGTTACTATGGTTTTGTAAATTTTTTAATTCTGGTTATATCTTTTATTTGGATGAGATTGTAGAAGGGAAATTTGTGGCTTATAGTAATCAAGAACTATGTATAATGTAGATATTTGCATACTGAATTGAAGTCTATCTCGAGGAAAAATATAGGCTCCAGAAGCAAAAGAAATATGACCCCAGAGTACTCTTGAGGTCTCCTTTTACACGAAGGTAAATTTCAGTTCTCTTATATGCAGTCCTCGCAAGATAATAAGAAATTAGTCTTCTTGTTTTAACAATTTATAAAATTACAAATGATGTAAGCGGAATCGTTTTCACAATAACATTTGCAATTATAAATGATGTAAGCGAAATCATTTTCACAATAACATTTGAAATTATATGTTTTTCTCTCTCTCATTCATTCATCTATAAAAGTATAGTCGTTATAATAAATGACCAAACACCTTATTGTAAGTATGTAAAATGTCTAAAGAGGGCACATTAAATAAATTTCGAGGAAATGTCTCCCTCTAACCTAGATTTATGTACAAACACATCAAATGATACGAAAGTAACTATGGTCGTTTTTTATGTATCGATTACTCCCTAATAAAATTACACGTGTGTCAATGGCATGAGAATGTACTAGTATTTTGTGTTATGTACTCATTTATGATTACACATTTACTAAGGTTGATTTTGTTCAACAGGTTCTTATTGGAAAATATGAAGATTATTTTAGGGAGAATGAAGTTTACATTTGCAAGGAATATAACGAAGAGTACTTTTGGGAGAATAATATGTGTAGAACTTTACTGATGTTAGACTTTATTTCAATTTTATGGTTAAAATCTATATGGCTTATCTTGTACTACATTTTGTATTGGGAATTTTATTAGTTATGAATGAAATATAGTTTTACATTGGTTTAATATCTTCGAAATGTAGTGTCATTCATTTTGTCACGTGTATTTTGGAATTATGTTTTGAGTGAAATTTGTAGGCATTGGTTCTGCATTGCCATTAGTTGAGCATGAGAGTTATTACTAGTGTATTAATATCTATTTGTTTAATGAGAAACTAATATTTTTTAATAATGTAATGATATTGTTAACAGACTTTAACCGTTATAAATAAAAACACCCGTTACAAATATATAATGCTCCGAATAAATTTAAATGTATTTTATAACGGTTTTATCTGTTACAAATTCTATATTTGTAACAGGTCAAAACTGTTACAATTTAGTAAAACATGGGCATCCCCGTACCCTTAGCATTCCACATTAGAATTATCATGAGATGAAGTGTATCGGACCTCCCCAAGCTCTGGTCCAGTACGATGTACACAAATTCATTTTGCTATAGAGGGTTTATCATGATTTGAGACTTGATGGTCATGGTACATGAAGACATATTCACCCTCCTTCTGAAGGCGGTCGTGATGCTGGATGACTTCTAAATGCAAATTGTGGTTTAGGAGTTGTTAATGTAGGAGTTATGGCATTGTGCCTTGGAGTAGGAGAACAAGATCATTTGAACCTTGTTAAATATGGGCCTGGCTTATACGAGGTCCAACCTGTTAAGGTTTTTTTTTATGAATTCAAGTTGTATATTTGGCGGTATGGGAAGTTGTGGGAATGGATGAAGCCGAGAACTCGAACTTGGGTGGAAGAACGGATACATCATTCGTGGTGGCATTGAGAGTGTCCAGATTGTAGACTTTTGGAATGATTTTGCACGGATCGAACTTGATGGGTTGTGTGTTGGTGTTAAGGACACTACAAGAAAAATGATCATTTATGTTAGTCAAAACTGACATAAATGACCATTTATGTCAGTTTTAGAATTTTTCAAAACTGACATATAAAGCCCTGACATAAATGTTCGTAAAACTGACATAAATAAGATCACATTTATCTCAGTTTTTAAGAACACACATAAAAACTATGGTATTCACCATGTTTTTAATCACATTTTCACGAAAAAATGATATAAATAACATCACATTTATGTCAATTTTAATAATTTTTATGAGAGTTTTATCAAAACTGACATAAATGTTGATATAAAATTTAAAAAAAATCATAACTCCATCAATAAACAACTATTATTTATAGTTAAATCAACCCTTGTAAATAGATAATAAATAGTCGAACAATGTTCAAATAGTCTAGATTTCATCAAACAAATTCATATATAACTTGAAATATACAATATTCATTAAAGAAAATTACATTGTGCCTCAAATAAAAGTCTCAATTTAAAAAAAATGGATAGAGTCTCCTTTATTTATTGAACTATCCACCCAAAGGGTAACAACCAATCGAACAAAATGTAAAATTGAAATACAGGGCAACCTTTTAAGAATTCTCCTACAAAAGGTAGTTGCGGCCATCTTTGAATCAACACTTGGCAGTGCTTGGTCCCTTTTCACTTGGCAGTGCTAGGTCAATTTTCACTTCGCAGTTCTTGGTCCGTTTGGTTTCACTTGGTAGTGCTTGGTTTTGCTGCTGTTGGTCTGATTTCAGTCATTGGGTTGTTGGTTCATTCTGCCCCATTTGTTATCTGGCCCGTTCTTCCCCATTTGTTATCGGGTTAATCTTGAGTCGGTAAAATCGAACAAATAAAAAAATGGGTAAAAATGGAATACACAAACTGCAGAATCCTTACCTGAGAAAAAATCAAACATATAAGTAAGCATTAGAAGATGAATACTACAAAAAATAAAGGAATACCTGAGATTGCGACGCCTTACACTGAAGCTTTATCGACGGATTCTTAAAAGCTCTTAGTTACAAACTCTTCTGCTAAGCACGCAATTTAGTAAAACAACTTGACCGCTTGTAATACTATTGACCTTTACCTGTACATATTAAATGGATGACGACTACACATTCACATCAAAATTGTTAATAAACATTTTATAGTACACAACATTAGTTTTATATGATCTTACTCCTAGTTATTGTTCTAATTGTCTAAAAGTAAGGCATCATAATGAAGACTGTAAAGTTGGAGGACATAAGGACTATGGTAAGGCAGCTACTCCTTTGAAACCATGCTTCAAAACTAGCAACTTAATTTACAAGAAGAAGAAAAATAAGAATGTAGTCCCCAATGGATTAACTACAGTTCAAAAAGAGCATACAAATGAATTTTTTGACTTAGAAAAAGGGGCGATGATCAACTTCAGTATATATATATATAGCTATATATATATAGCTATATATATAGCAGTATATATATATATATATATGTTGTTATTCAACATATATATATATACTGTTATTCAGCATATATATATATATATACTGTTATTCAGCATATATATATATATATATATACTGTTATGCAGCATATATATGTTGCTATATATATATGCTGCATAACAGTATATATATATATATATATATATGTATATACTAGTGTATGCCCGTGCCTGAAGGCACAACGAAAATTTCTAAAGTACGTAATCGCAAAACGAAAAAAATTTCCAAACTACGTAATTGAAAAATGGAAAAAAAATTGTTCCCCAACAATACTAATCGCACAAATTTAAGTCCTAAAGATACTTTTACAACACCGTGTAAATATTTTAGAAATTTTGGACAGAGTCTCCTTTGTTTGTAGGACTATCCCCCTGTTTAAAAAATAAAAAATACTCCCAGTAACAACATTTATAGTCCAACTTGGGGCATCATATAAACAACCTCTTAGTTTAAGCAAAAAAAATTAAGAGTCTTATTTTGGGGGATTGTTATTGAAGGAAACATGTAGCAAAACATTTGGAGTAGCTGACTCAATAGTCTTCAACATCAACATCTTCAATGACATAGTTGCACACATCTGAAAAGAAAAAAGTTTAAATCAATATTTTTAAAAACAAAGCATCAAGAATATTGTTAACATGGTGTATATGAGTCGCCATCTTGTTTGTGTGTGTGTACGTGTGTGTGTGTGTGTGTGACTCCAAGTTCAACAAATTATGGAGGCATTACCCTAAAGGACTCCAAGTCCAAGTTCGATGAGGCAGTAGAACTCGTTGCATCGGCCCTAACGGACGTACTCTTTTCATTGTTTTGGGGATATTCCTGTTCAGGCAGAGCAATAAATAAACATACCTTCTTTTGATTAACAACAAAGAAACCCAAAATTTCAGCATATACTATTTTTTGTTCAAACCCCTGAAACATAAGATGTAACTGAGAATAGGGTTACCTGAGATCGCATGTACATGTAAGAATCCGGTGTAGAAGAAGATCCCTAAAAAGAAAAAGAATATAAACATTCAAGTTGTAATGTGTTATAAAAATAGTGTACAATTCAAGCACTAAAATCCAAATGATACACAATGCAAACACGATGTATAGTACACAATTTAAATCAGAAATCAACGCATGAGAGTAAAATTCCTTAATAACAATAACTGAAGAGAAAATAATAAATGAACCTGATTTTGACCACATGAATGAAGAGAAAATAATAATAATAATAAATGCATATCGAGAGAGGGTTTCTTCATGGCCTAATTGCGATGAATGTTTTAGATCAAAATCATTTGAGCATCACCAAAAGTTCACCAAAAATGTTGAGCATCACCAAAAAAGTTCATCATAGTTTTATATCAGTTGAGCATCACCAAAAGTCACCAAAAATGTGTAACAAAAGTCATGTCTATGACACTACAAACCCATGCCTAATAACAAAAGTTTAAATTGAATATCAATCGACCATTTTCAAGAACACATGCCACTTAATTTATGGCCAAATAACTAAATCGGTAAACAAATATAAACAAAGACTACCTTTCAGATGAAGCTAGTGGTGAAGGAGGAGCATTGAGTTGAGGCGGGAGAGAGGATCTCGGAGGGTGAGGGCATAGGCGTGGTTTTGTAGTGGGGAAGGGAGGCACAGAGAGGTGGGGGGGGGGGAGAAATGAGGGATGCGTGAAGTACATGTAAATAGTCTTTGAAATTTACTGCCATAATTCATATTCCCCAGAAAATAATCTACCTCAAATGGATTTAAAATGTGGAAAAACAATAGATATTTCATAAATGGCAATTAAGGGTGTTGACTTTGAGTCAAATAATAGAATACAATTTACAAAAAGAAAGAGAAAGATACATAAATCTACAATAAAGTACGTTAAGAGTGTTATAAGGAGACAAATCATACCAAGTAAATTTAAATTTGGTCATTGTTTCCTTGATTCCTCACGTGGTTTTTATGAGTTCAACGCCTGCGTTTTCAATGGTTCAAATGTCAATGATAATTCTATTATTAAATCAATATACTATGCAAATCAACTTGCACTCTAAATGTAAGATTTCAAGTAGACCATAAATAATTATCACGTGGTCTTATTATGAAAAATACGCAAAGAAATAAATTATGACATAATCAAACATTATAGAAAACAAAAGTCAATGGCACATAATGTAAGATGACTGATTAAAAAAATCAATTCGTTAAGACTTTACAAATGCTAGTCTCTTTATACACATAAAAAACATGAAAAAAGCTTTAGAACAACATTTCAACAGCATTTCAGCAACATTTCAGCAACATTTCAGCAACATCATTTCACATTTCAGCAACAAATTTTGGTACTTAAAACATAATGAAAATACACATCCATCATTTCAGCAACAACATTTCAGCATTTTAGTCCAAAAAACATAAAAAAAAAATAGATTTAGTAATTTAAAGAGTTTGATAGAGAGATGATATAGCTTACCTTATGCATTTTTTGTTTTGGAGACATAAGATTACATATTGTTGAAGTTGGATCAAACTTCAAAATATTTCTAACGGACACAGTAATGTTTACCTCAGGTCGATAACCCCCTCAAGTGCTGATGACAACCTCTTTTCTTGTACCTTTTAACACGCACATAACGATCATTGAAAAGAAAATAATTGAATTCCCACAGTTCATGAAATTGTATATAACATCAGATCAGTTATTAAAATTGTTAATCAGATATTTACGATGCATTTCAGTAGCTCAAATCAATTATTCAAAAGATGATCAGTTAATGGGACCATCAGATCTTCATCTTGAACATAATTCACATAAACATATCAGACCCTCAAAACATAATTCAATTATACAGATCAGTTAATCATATGCACCCTCACTTAAGAGTCACATAATTCAGTTATACAGAAAAGTTAAGACAATATAATTCAATACCATGAAAATAAGATAAGGAATGTTGTGGATCAATATGGTACAATTTTGGTCGTAAACATACTCAGAGAGATGCCAACAATGCATTTGGTGAGCTCTTTAGGAACACTTTAATACAATCTATGTATACACATACCTAAAAGGCTAAAATGATTGCATAAGTGAACTTAATGTACAACTGATAGAAAATCACCAAAAGTATTTGAAGAAACTCTTACTGGGCTAGTTTTGTTTGCTATTAAGTATACACTAAAACATTCAAAGGAGAGGTAACAGAAGCTGCACATGTTTCTGCAATATGCACATTAGTTGCATTAATTCAGAGGTGTTCGGGCGACTTCAAGAGGTTTTGGGTCACCACATTTGACCTGAATATTCTGAAACTGATTTCTTGTTTGGTTCATCCTCAGTTGGCTCGATTAATGAACAATTTTTGGACGCATTTTCAGCAACAACTAATGTGCATAATGTGCATTTTTAGCAGCAACTAATGTGAATTTTCAGCAGCAATGTGCATTTTCAGTAGCAACTAATGTCTCCCATCTCCCAAATTGACTGCGATCTAGTAAACACAAATATAAGTTTGTAGATATATAAGTTTATTCAATTTCCAAATTAATACTATAGTAAACACAAACATAAGTTTGCAGAAATGAGAAGTACCATCCATTGCATGGAATATTCCCTCAAAGTCAGATTTTTGAAATGGCAACAATAGATTCAAAGCTTCCTTCCTTTGTTCAGTTGTAAATGTCATTATCATCTTCCTCACAGTCTTTATCCCCGCATCAGAAGCAAAGAACTGAAAGACCCCAATGATGAACAGTTAAAGTGCTCTTATAATCCGATGCATCCAATAGAACATAATATTGACTAAAGGAAATACAAAATATATCACTTAGAGTCTCGATCTTAATTTAGAAAATAATACAGAATATAATCTTGTTTCAAACACAAATATAAGTTTGCAGAAAAAATAGCTTTGTTTTAAATTAGAAAATAATAGGTTGAAAAAGTAGAGGAGATGCGAAAAAGAGATAAATTAGGTAAAAATCAGACCTTTATGGTTGAAAAAGAAGAAAAGATCCTTATCTTTACCCCAGAACTTCGAAACCAAGTTCAACAGAAGCAAACCGAGTTCAGATCTTGGAGGATATCTCATTGAAGCAAACCGAGTTCAGATCTCTTTACCCTAGAACTGCCAAACCTAAAACAATTCAGTAATAATGAAAACTCACTTCAATGAAAATTCTCTTCAATTCAAGCATCAAACTCACTTGATGTAGGCCATATCACTCTCTTGCATCCGAACCGATCGCTATCCATCATTTGGTCCCAAACCCAAATCCATGATTCCTATTCCTTCAACAAAAAAAGAGGTAAGTATATCATTACCAAATACCGACAACTTCAGAGCGCTATGCTAATTTTTAAGATAAAAATCAATAGCATTTCGCCATCTCGAAAGTCGAACCCCATAAGAGTGTATGTCTAACTAATTCGGCATTCCCCAACATCTGAAGAAAACACACACACATTAGAATGCACCCAAAATTGAACAGACATCGTATACATATTTAACCCATATTAAACTTGTTTCTGCTTGCAACACTTAAATTGACCTCTATTACATTGAAAGCATCATGTATCTGGGAAGTGACAGTATATTACATTATAATAGTACATATGTTTATAGATTGATATGTGTTTTAGGTAGGTGTCAACACACATATCAAGAACATGGGCATTAATTATATCGTATACTATATAAACATAAAAATGTGTACACATAAAGTCTAAGAATAGCCAATGAGATGTACATATTACCTCTAAAACATGTACCAAAGTTCATATGAGATCATATCTCATACGCCTTTCGTTTTATATCCCAGGAACTGCAATAAAGAACAAACAAAAATAGTAGTGTTAGGATGAAAACCCACATCTAATTAACCGAATAAACTTGCACTTTATCCATATCCTAAGGATTAAGCCAACCCATGAATAGAAAATCTAAAATAGAAATCTCCATATCCGATGTTCATTTTCATCATTCCAATGGAATAAAGTGGTTTGTGAGCTAGGAATTAGCGGTGTAATACCTAGTAGAAAGAAAGAAAGAAATTCTACAATCACAAAATGAAAAAAAGAATTTGAACTTAAATAATAAGAAAAAACATTCAAGATCAAAATAATAGAAACCCGATTCAAAAACCAAAAAGAAAAGGAAGAGGCGAAACATTTTGCCCTATAACTCAGCAAACAAATATACCTTACTTTGTACAGAAAAAACAGAGAGGGAGTAGAAGATACCTAATGTTGCAAACCAAATAAACGTAAGATATAATCCCCAAATTAGTAGCTACAAAAAAGGGAAGAGTAGGAAAAAGATCTTAACGTATATCTCAACATTATTTTCTTTTAATTCCTCATGCTTATAAGACGTTACCTGCCCGCCTTCCATTTAGAGGACCCAACTAAGATCAAGGCGTTCATATAGCTAAAATGTGGAAGTGGCGAAAGTATTCCACTGCTCACCTTCCGTTTAATGGACCCAACTCAGAAACAATATAAAAGATAATCAAACTTGAAGTTTAACATGGTGTATACCTTAACATATCTTTGAAGTTTTAAGTCTTAAAAAAACCTTACGATTCCTATAGAAAAATATAATCAGATCTGAACACTGATACCTAATATGTCTTGAACAATAAAAATAAACATAATGCCTAAAATAGATAAAAAAAACTAATGCCTAAAATTTGAATAAACTATGCTTTTAACAAACATATTACCTTTTTCATCTCAAACTAAGCTTGTATTGAACCGATCTAAGCCAAGATATGACATGATGATCCATTTCCCCCGGCTGCAATTTCCAGAGCCTGTCAAATTAGAGAGATGCTTTTTTTGTCAAATTAGATATGCTTTTCTTGAAAATATCAAGACTTACTTGGCAAAAAAGAAATATTAGAATAATAAATTAATAACAAAAAAATTAGATTAGAAGCAATGTATCTACAAACTAATGAAAAGAACTTTTAAGATGCAAACCCTAAGTAAGAAAAACTCATACCACTCAACTGAGATACAAACTGAGTATTTTGATGCTACAAATCGAAACTTTTAAAAACTCCAAAAGTTTACAGATCTATGATTTTCTGGCATGTGTGCGTGGCAGTGAGAGGGAGAGGGAGAGGGAGAGGGAGAGGCAGAGGCAGACGATGGAGGCAGGTGTGATTATGCGTGTGTGATTATGCATGTGTAAAGACTACCTGAAGGCGGCAAGGGAGGGCAGCGACTGCTAGGGCTTAGGGTTTGTGTTGAAAGGGAAAGAACTGAAATGAATGAGAGCGAGAGTAAGGGATACAGGGGTGGGGAGGGTTTGATTTAGGTCAGTGGGACGGCGACAGAGGGTTTAGGTCAATGGGACGGCAGCGGAAGAGGGTGAAGCGTCTAGGGTTTTTTCGGGGAGGGTTTGGTCTGAAGGGGGAAGAAAAATGAGAGGAAGAGGAGAATGAGGGGACGAAGGGTTTGTGCAAAATGGGGCACGCATTTTGTGTCAAAGTTGCCACGTCACAATTGTCAAACTGTGACATGGCACAATATCAGACCCTTAGATCGTTCCCAAAAAATTCATCACAACCGTTAATTCGGTGGCACTATTTAAACACCCCTCTCCCATATTATATAGATATGCAGTATGTATGCAGTATGCTATATATATATATATATATATATATATATATATATATATATATATATGCTGTTATATATATATATACTAGCGGAATGCCCATGCCTGAAGGCACGTTGAAAATTTTCAACATACGTAATCCCAAAATGACAATAATTTCCATAGTACGGAACTGCAAAACGGGAAAAAAATTTGTTCTCGAAAAAAACAATGTGTAATTGTTTAAAAAATTGGCCATAATGTCCTCCCAAAAAATGTATAATCAAGTCAAAAGGTTCTTTTTACATTGCGCCATAATTTCATGAAAATAAAATACATGCTTACTTCATATAAAATTGAGTCCCAAAAAAATTAATTAGTCCCAAAAAATTAATTTCCTAATTCTATATCAACTCTATCATAATCCAATGTACACAACACCATATGCCAAATTGAAACATGCTTCAAACAATATCAGAGCAATAAGCCTTTATTTCTTTCTGCAACCTTACACAAATAATAGACATCACAATAAAGACACCTTGTATGGTTAGAGAATTACGTCGTCTTATGTTGGTTGGCAAAGATCATCAGGCAATGACTTTAGATTCCCACAACCATAGAATATAAGTGTTAGCCGGCTGACCGAATAACCTCCTTTTGGAATGAACTCTAGGCTCGTACAGTTCCAGATTACCAGTATGACGATGTTTCCTCTAGGCAACCCCGTTTCGAGCGGTGGTGCAATGGTAATTGTAGGTAGTGATGAATTGCAAACTTAGCACACAGGTTGGTGAAACAATTATTCTCAAAGTCTGTCCTCTGCCACTTTTACGAACTTTTAGTTCCACAGTACCACCATTGGTAGTGGGTAGCACATTGAGGACTTCCACGGCTCGGTAATAACAAACCCATGATGACGATCCTTCATGATTTCTGCCACCTGGAAAGAAAATAGCCAATAAATCCATATAATATCCTAAAGGTACAGTACTAAAAATCAAGTAACAATATGAAACAAAATGAACTTACCTTATTAGGATCTAGACCAACCAATCCAAGGGCTTGTGCTGCCACGCAAGTGAAACTATGAGCTATAAAAGCAACTCCAATGGAATCCAAGGGCTTGTGCTGCCACAATTGTGTTATAACACTAATATATTTATAGCAATTGTTGATAGCCCTGTCAACATTCAATTCAGTTTGACTGAAAAGCTCCCATAATTGTTGACAGGGATCCTTAACTGTTATAGATATATTTATAAGCCCCCACTATATGTTATAACAGTAATATATTTATAAGCTCCCACCATACATCTATAAAATAAAAATGAAATAATTGTAATAATAACTACAGAAATTTATAAAATAAGAAGATAAACTAAGTAGTATATAAGGGAATGTGAGATAATACCTTCATCTTCAATGGTATCGGCGCCTCGTTGTGGAAATTGGTGAAGAATGAACTAAATCAATATCAATTTCTCTACACCAAAGCAAGTATAAACATTTGTATGCTTCAAAAACAAACAAAACAAACAAACAATCAATAATCAAAAAAATAATTTGAATGATTTATAGACATTTGTATGCTTTAAAAACATCTTGCGAGAAGCTCCACTTAAACTATCAACTTTAAAGTAATGACATAAAGACTTGAACGGGTTATTATACATTTATACCACAGTTCTTTACAATCATCCTGACCAACCTTAATTTATTACTTCGACCATGTGCTTCAGTTGTCAAAGCATTGGTGAAAATCTAAAACTTTCCAAGAGGAATGCGTATTCTCAACAACTAAAAGGAATGTGTATTTTCTGGAAATTTCTCTCACCACTTATACACCACAAACCAATGCATGTCTTCAATTCTATTCTCACGGTGAGCCTCTAAATACACCCCTCAACAATAGCAAACACTCCTCAACAATAGCATACACATACATAATTTTTGCTGAAAAAGAGTTAGTGATAATTTTCTATGCTTCCTATCCACTGAAATGTGACTACAATGAAGTCATAGTGCACCTTCCTATTTTTTAGTATACAATCTAAAATTGAACAAACTTACTGAAGTATTCCAGATTACAAATTAAACTAACAAAATAAATTAAAAGGGAACTTGAAGTTGAACATATAGAGTATACCTTGGGGGCATTGAAAAGTTAGATCTTTAAAACAACTAACAATTCCCGCAAAAGAAATATAATCACGCACAAAAGAAGCACCGAAATAACCCATCTGATGATCCAAAAGAAGCATAAATAAAATTTGAACTGAGCATGAAACATTAAATAAATAAGCACAAAAGAAATCTAAAAGTTCAACTATAAATCTGAACCAAAAAAGTGCATTTATTGTTTCAATCACCAACTCAAGTGCTTAACCTAAAAAATATATGAACCTATAAACTAAACATTACCTGCTTAAGTTCATTATAAACCAAAAGATATATAACCCAAGCCAAATCCCTGTCAATAGACACAAATAGTAATTAGGTAGTAAATTACTTGGTTATTCATCAATGGAAATCAGAAAACAGATAATGTGCAAAACATAAAATATAGCGATTGCCATGTGCGCGAATCACGCTTGTGTCAATGATACATTTTCTCTATAGTAAATGGCTCCGATAGCAGAATGAATTGAGAAGACAATGATTCTTACCAATGCAGCCTTCTTAGTACTAGGGGAAAGATTTAAACACGGGTCTGCTAAAAAGTCTGCTTTCCCTTCTCAATCCGTTGATAAGGGTAAGAAGATTCCAACAGGAGTGAGTGACAGCATGCATACTGCCCCTTCGCAATCAGTAAACAACAGTAAGTAGATTCATGACAGTAAGACAAACAATTCCATCAAGTATTCATGACAGTAAGACAAATAATTACTTACAGCCAGAGTGAGAAAACTGTGGCAACTTCATCACAGGTCCATGGTGCTCTTGGTGGCAGTTCTTCTTTGTGTTACCTCTTTGGTGATGGAAAGAACTAATATCTCTGGCCCTGGAAAGTAGTTGAAATGTATGGTTTTAATGCATCAAAATCGTACATTTCAACTAAATTGTAGTGCATTCAAGTGAAGATATAAACAGAATCATAAAAGAAATCTCAAACGACACCGAGTTAACGATTTTGTATTTAACAAATGTTACACTTTGAGTGAAGTAAGAAGGGGGGGGGGACTTTCCACCCTATTTATTTTCTATTGAAAATTAAGAAATATATGGAGAGAGTTTAAATACCAAACATACAAACGACCTGTTCAAAGAAATATGATGAGATCTGAAACCCAAGTTGAGAGAGACTTATTTTAAGTATCAACAAAGATAAATGAATTAGTTCAGTGGATATGTAAATCAAAAAATGAATTAGTTCTTTTAACAAAGCCAAAAACATTAAATTTTCAGTGGATATGTAATCCCCAAGCCAAAAACATTAACAAAGAGAAATAAGGCTAATACAATGATGTATACCGAGGAAGGGAGAATTAAAATAACTACTAACTCAAATATTGAATAAAGAATAACAAATAAAATAAAAGTTAATTACACTAAATTGTCTTATTAATTGAGTTTCCAAGAGTAATGCAATTCATTGGTACATGAAAACAAATAGTCCTAAATACATTTTGCAGTGTAGTTTGCATTCAAGATCACTATTTTTTATACATGTGTGAGTCCCTCGAACCCCAGAATGACAATTCACATGTATGATGTTGTAGAAGTAAGGAAGAACCCAAAGATGCAGCTGAAATCCTCCGGATTAGACCTTCGGTGAAAAAAGGCAGAACCCCGTGCCAATTTAAAACCCGTGAAAGAACGCTAAGAGTAAACAACAAATGATACATAAAGGAGATAGAGTAAAGATTCATGAAGAAAGATCCAAATCAAGTCAAATGTGCGAAAATCCAGGAGCAACACTGTCTTTATTTAGGCTAAACGATGCATTCTCTGTTTCTCTTGCATTAGGAATCTCAGCCAACATCACGTTATCATCATCGATTACTAATTTTGGAATTGAAGCCGTGAATTATTCATAGTCGTTGATGTTGTACTCCACTGACATGATGGATTGAAAGTGATCAATAACAGTTGCCTTAATATCTTTCTTATTAGTGACCTTAATATCTTCCAGGAGCAACACTGTCTATATTTAGGCTAAACGCTGCATTCTTTGTTTCTTCTGCATTAGGAATCTCAGTTAACATCGCATTATCATCATCGATTACTAATTTTGGAATAGAAACCATGAATTCTTTATATTCATTGATGTTGTACTCCACTGACAGGATGGATTGAAAGTGAGCAATAGCAGCTGCCTTAATATCTTCATATTCATTAATGGATTGAAAATAATATTTACCTTGCATAACAGAGGCATACTGTGCCTTCAATCCAACATCACTTATCACCTCCCCTCCACTTTCACTACAGCAAGCCAAATTACGGACACATCAATTAACAGAATAACAAAAAACATGCATCAAAAGTAAGATATAGATTTTATCGTAAATAAAATGACACACATTAGAAAACCCTTCATGGTTTCTACCTCTATTGTAGGATACATTTATTATGTCTTCCAATAGCAACCAGATTTCCTTGTACATGGTACCTGCTACTGTCCTGATGTGCTTAAGAGCTGCATAATCTTAAGACACTAACTTAGCCTTGCTCCTGCATAGCTTGGACAATATATTTCAAGTTCTTGGATGTTTCCTTTATCCATATAACTTAGCAAACTACTTAACTAAACAGGTAGAACATGATGAATGTAAAAATAAGACTCTGAAAACAAATACTAAGGTACACAAACCAAAATTTTGAAACCACAACAGATAAAGGACAATGGCTCTATATAAGAATTTAAATGAAAAACAACTACAATCTCATTCATCTTTTACCCCGTGTAAAATATTAGATGACTAAATAATGGTTCAATTGCCTTTGTTTGGTACTTAATTGCAATGCTCGATCATCATTTTGTTTATATTTAAGCCAAAATGATGCATTGATGGCACGATTAAGGACATTAAATAATCTTTGAAGAAAATGGAAAGGGTAATCCTATATAGCAAATTCATTATACATGTAAGCATATCCAACAAATTGATCAGACCACTTTATAATCCCCCAAGACTACCTCTAATATTCTTACTTACATGTATTCTAAGCAATTATTAACCTAGTATGGTATTCCATTAACACATAACTGTTGGGACCCAAGCAGTTATAAAGACAGAAAACTAAGTTTCATAACGAACATGGGAATGATGCCAGCTAAATCCAAAAATTATATTCGTTTTGCTAGACAAAATAGGAAGAACAGAGTACATCCATAAAACTCCCACTTTTATTCTCTCTAAAAGAGGAAGACCTAAAGGCTACCAAATTAGTGAATTTGAAAGTGTGAAGAAAAAGGGTAAATAAAATGGAGAAGGAATGCTATGTTTATTGTAGTAAAAGGATTGCAAACTGTTACACATATTAACAAACATGTATCAAAATCAAAAAACATATAGTAACTGAGTAGACAATGAGATATGCCCTTTTGTAACAAACTAAGCTGATCGAATGTCACCTGAATGTTTTGAAGAAAACACTCTCCCAAAACACTCTGCCAGTGCATTATGTCAACATGGTCTGAAGAAACCAACACTGTTTCCACATTTGCTGACATCACTTCATGTTACTATGTTTTCAAATTTTGAAGTCAGTCATTTGTCTTCATCTCATTCACGAATTATTCTGATCATACAGCTAAAAACATTAGGTATATTATTAACACACGTATTGGCTCTCCTATTAAATGTCTATCTAACATAAGTTTAACAAACATGACTTTATAGACATACATTGTACGAAAATTGTCTTTCATATAAGCATTGAGACCAAAATTGATACAACTATATAATGTCTCCAAAGAGGGGAAGTAATTATTTGCATTTTGTGTGTTACATTTATTGGTGGCATCCACAAAATCTATTAGCATAATTGGAAAACATGGTTCTTCAATTAAATCAATACAGTGCACTAACTCATCTGTCCAGGTTCTCTCAACTGATGAAGCACCAATGTGTACATTACTAATTACAATAAACCTCCCATTTGGTTTATACTTTAATCTTAAAGTAGAAATAGGATAATAAGTTAACTAGTCTAATATCATATCATAATGATTCGAAAATGCATCCGTTCAGCACCATCAGTAACAATAGAGTAAGAATGGCATTATTCTGATCTTACTTGTGCTCTAATTGTAATAATTAATATAATATTATCCTAAATTTTAACTGTTTGGATGCTATTTGTTTTTTATCTTGTGTTCAATCATTTTTTTTTAGTGAATTGTTCATTCTTTATTAGTAAATATGTGGATTGAGATACGTGGAGCATGGGTTGCGTCTAAGAAAGAATGCAATTAATCGTAATGTGATTTGTTTTTTATAAAAGAAGAATAAAAATTATTCAATAATCAAAAACTAGATAGGTTAGTTTAATCTATCGTCATCTGGAGTTATTTGGAGACAAATTTCCTGGGCTCATATAAATTGTATCTAAAGCTCTCGTTTGTATTCACTTAAGAGTTGAATATTGGTGAGAATAAAATGAGGGAGAAGATTTCCTTTGCTTATGGGCATGCAAGTCTTCTGTTACATAGTTTAACGTCACTGGGAACAAGTACTGATCTCAAATATTATTCATAGCAGCTGAATTTAATAAGATGGATGCTGCTTGTCTTAGGATTGTTTTGGATTTTCATGCGTGAGATTATAGGGCCTTGCCCATTCTTTTTCTTAATTTATCTAGTGGGTTAAAAAAGATTACAAGTACTTATCTTATTTAGAGAGTAGTTGATATTCTAACTCAAGGACTTCTAACAGAAAACAGAAAACAAAAAGTAGAAATGATGTTGCATGATGAATTTTAGTAATATTCGACAGTTGATGATAAATCCATCAACTTTTTAGTGTATGGTAATTTTTTGTTCAGAGTGTAGGAGAATGAAAAGCATACCTTGTGCCAAGGGTACGCCTTTATTTGAGGAAATCTAAAATCGGTATAGTTCGGATTCATACATCGAATTTCTTCCCGAGTCGGTGTGCCAAGAACCTAAAAGACAAAATATAAGATAACTATAACATCAGAACATGACTTCTAGTGTTTAATAAGGAAAACCACACCTTGATAATCTTCATAAGCTTGTCAACTGCATTTTCTCCAGGAAACAATGGCTGGCCTAGTAGAAGCTCAGCAAGAACGCAGCCAGCTGACCATATATCAATTAAAGTTGTATATTCTGTAGCACCAAAAATTAGTTCCGAAGCCCGATAGTACCGTGAGCAGATGTATGATATGTTTGCTTCACCCTTCACCTGATAACAATTTGAATTTTTGTTAGAAACATGATACACTGTTGGAAGACCTATAAGCATGGAATTCAATCATACGTGGCACAAAGAGGTGATTTTGTACTTGGTTTTGCTAATACATAGACAACCTATGAGTGGCGTGCCTAGTTGAGAGAGCATGGATCTTAGTCCTAGGTTTTTGGAATGCTGGTTATGCATCTCGATCGGCACATGACACGTTTAATAATCAGGTCTATTTAGTGTGACTCTGAAGGTATTGGATGGATGCAATCATAAAATGGATTGGGTTAGGTGACTGGTACTAGACACGATGCGAACACAACACGATACAAAACACCTGAATTGCCACCTCTTAGTCTGATGATTCGCAAAAACCACTCCAGTCCTAACTTCGTGGGGAAAACCCAAAGTCTAGCAAAACATATACACGCAGCGATTCAAACAACAGATGATTAAGTAAAAACATAACAAACGATGGTGCTCCCACCGGGTATACTAAATTAAGTAGTAGAGCATTTTCAATTTATTAAGATCAATGAACACATATATTGTCAGCAAAGAACAAATAGCACTGTTGTTCTTCAAAAATATATTATAATTACTTATTGCAAAAATCCAGAAAGAAACACAGTTATCAAAAAATGGCTGAAATTATAGATTACATTACAATGTATGTTATTTTTATGTAAAAATGTTGACTTTTAGATATATTCTATAATTCATAAATTCCAGAAAATAATCTATCCCAAACTAGTCCCAATTTTTCTAGCCTTGATAATTTTACAACGTGTAGTGTTGTTGGATGGTGTCCATGTCCAATCCATTTTTCTTGATCACTGATTCAACTTGTCCAGCAATCTCAGAAAACTCATGGTTCTTCTCGTTGTAACTTGAAGTTTCATCAAACGGAAGGCCATCCCCACCCAATGCTGAAGACCCAGATCGCTCTGGTCCATCCCCACCCAATGCCTTGGATCCTAGCAAAGCACTAGTTTGCATAAACAGCAATGAGAGTAACCACAAACTAGTTTAGAAAGGAAGAAATAATGAGCCAGATATCGGGGCGTTCAACAAATGACCAGCTGCGAGACCTAGTCACAAAGATGAGAGCTTGGCTCATAATGCACATTTGAAGATATAGAGCAGTCGTGATCTCGTCTGTGTGATTCTTGATTGATCGAAATCCAAAGATATTCGAAAAGAAGTCAGCGTCGGTTGCTAGCCAGAATAACACCACGGTCACAACTGCAAGGTAGGTCCCAAGGACAATGCTGGTGGCAAAGATTTCCTTAAGCTTCCATGTCGGGCACTAGAGACGGCTTGACTATCTTTAGTTTTGTCATGATGGTCCCATCATTGAGGATGGCGATGATGAGGACCATGAACGGAGAGAAGTCAAACTTCGAGATGAGAGCAATGAGCATGAACCCCATCACGATACGGATAGTGATCGAGACCACATAGATGCAATAGTTTTTCATCCTCTGGAAAATGGCTCGACTTGTCAAAATGGCTCTCACAGTCACACTGAGCCCTGGCTCGGTCAAGACGATGTTAGATGCACTCCTGGATGCATCGGTTGGATTGGCCATTGCGATACCAATGTCATCCCTCTTTAGTGCCGGGGCATCATTCACACCATCTCTAGCCATTCCACAAATATGCTTCCTCTCTTGCAGCAACTTCACAATCTCATATTTATGCTCCAGAAAAACACCAAAAAAAATCCATCAGCCTTCTCAATGAGCTCGTTAATGGCAATCGAAGCAATGGACTCATCCTTGCTTTGGCCAAGAAGGGAAAAAGAGGGGTACATGTTGGTGCCCATCCTAAGCCTCCAACCAGTCTCTTTGCAATTGGCAAGCTGGTCACCGGTGATCATATTAACATTGACACCAAGGGCAAGGGCTTTAAGTATTGTCTCTACACTATCACGCCTTGGAGAGTCAAAAAGGGTAAATAAACAAACAAACTACCATGGTCCTCCAGCACTCTCCTTGCTCTTCTCGGGTACCATCTATTGTGTAATGGCCAAGGAACAAAAACTGCGATTGGCAAAGTTATCAATAATTTCATGGGCCCTCTTCCTTGTGTCCCCCTTGAGATCATAAAGATCAATGCCTAAGCAAAGGCTTCACAGAAATCATCAATTCCAGTAAGAGTGTTGGGCACGTCAGGAACATTCTGCTGAAACAGATTCAGTGAGAGTTTGGCATGTTATGATTTATAGATTATTCATTTAAAGGTTTACGAACGAACATCAAATTTTAGGAACTTAATGGTTATGTAAAAGTACAGATCTATAGCCTTGTATATGTTTTGACATTATGTCTGATACAAAGTGCATACCAAACAATTAGGTACTATACTATGATCAACACATTGACAAAAAGCACCCCCACTCTTAAGAAGATACGTGGAAGTGCATTGGATATTAAAATATATAAGCAAATAAACTATTTTGATTGATAGCTCACACTAAATCTTTAACAAATACCCAACACACCATATTGAATGTTCAATACCTTGTCATTACATGTACCAAATGGGTTGGAGTTTACTCCATTATCAATATCAGCTGCTACATCACTAACCTAACAACATCGAGTAAATATATAGCTTTAGAGTTAACAGGAATGTAATGGAATATTTTAAACATGGGCATATTTAATACTTCTCTCATAGTAATATACGTGACATGAGAATGTTTAGGACTCTATGTTCAATCTCAAGAAGGGTTGGTACCCAGAGTGAGCAGTTCCCGCAATCTATCAAAGTTGTAAAGCATCAATATATGATATGATAAAACCATGAAAAGAAGAAAATTAAAATAATCACAATGATGAATTCAAACTTTTAGAAAGGAAAACCATTTCTAATAACAATAGATTTTTTTATGAATTCAGCTTGACATTTGTTCTTTTTAATATACTCTGAGTGAGTCCAAGACATACCCCCTCAGAAATAAAAGAGCTTTCACAATACTTAAAATTTAGAATTATCAAATTGAAAAGAAAAATGTTAACAGGGTAATAAAGAAGCATAATAAAAAAAAATATCCCAGACTCTAAACGATCAAATATACACACTAATTTAAGGATCAACATACCCATTTCTCGATTTGAACTTTAACGAATAAAATCAAGCACAACGTCCTCCGAACTGTTGGAGATAGCATAAGTATGGGTACGTGCTAGGTGTATTAACTGTATAAATTGTACAAGACTCGTACCGTATCAATTTTTTAACAATAGAAACTATTAATTAACAATATAAACTATCAATTTTCTATGCCTTCCTATATTATCAATAAAACTAAATTCCATGATTTTTGTATATAAACATCAAAACTAAAATTAGTCCCGATTCAACATGAAGTCGGAAGAATATACACCATAAAAGATCCCAACAAAATAAATGTTACTAATTATTTTCATAGAATTAAACAAATGGAAAACACACCTCGCAATTCTAGTAATCTATGAGGAACAACCATCTTATACAAATCTAATCTGAAACCTAAAATCCAACAACATAATAACACAATTGAAATAGGGAGTAGAAGATACCCAAAATAGGATTTGCAACCTAAATGAAAGAAGAAATCAAAATCCTTAATCGAACGCTGAAGGACCTGAACATCAAGGCGCACACACACAAACACAAATTGAATCAACAAATTGTAATCTGGACAAAAAAAATCTTGCAGATCCATATATATACACAAATTTGGCCAATCCGTGTACATATATAAATTCAAATCCAAAAATAAAAACAAAATCAAGAACAAATCGAACATAAATTAGAACTCAATCTCAAAAACCCTAGTAATAAACAGTACCTGCGTGATGGAAGCTTGCCGGATGTAAAACGAGAGACAGAGAGCTCTGTACGACCGAGAGAGAGAGAGAGAGAGAGAGAGAGAGAGAGAGAGAGAGGCGTGCGAGTGAGAGTGAGAGAGAGAGATATGTTTGTACATAGAAGTGTGAGAGAGCCGGGAAAGATTTTGAGGAGCAAAATTTTGGAGCGGGAGTGAAAAAAAAAAATCCCCGCTTTATTTTTTCCATTTATCTCAGTTTTGACTCAAAGAAAAAATAATTAGCATTATATTTATGTCATTTATATATAAAAATGAGATAAATAATTTATTTTTTATCTCAATTTTATTTAAATTGAAATAAAAATATACTTTTAGAGTCAAATTGACATAAATAAATATCATTTATGTCAATTTACATTTCTCTGACATAATGTCAATTTTTAAACTGACATAAATGACCATTTTTGTAGTAGTGGGAGTCGGGGTTCTCTAGGCTCTGTCGTCGGTTATCACGTTGAATATTTTTTTTGTTAGATTTCAGGGTTATGATATGGACCGTGGTGAGGGTTTCTAGTTGTATAAGTTGCATGAAGCTGAGCGAGTTAGCATGCTGGGCTGATAAGGGCTCCATGCAGGAGCCACATATGGTCCCATCTATCGACGTTCGAGCTAGCTCAGAGTTGTTATGTTCGAATGCTAATTCAGTTGGCGACATGCGATGTGGCTCTTTTTATAGATGGGTTATCTGATCTTGATCGGAGGGAAGGTCGGTTTGACCCAGGGTCAAGGATGAAAATGAGCGTTAGAGTGTACTGATGGCGTGCTTTGGTGGAACGACATTGTCTCCATTCAGGTTGGCAGTTGGGCCCACCTGTGCATCGGCGTTTGTATTTGGTTTGATAGTATTTGAAGGTCCCTATATAGAACACTCTTAAGGTTAGATTTTTTATTATGTTTAGTTATATAAACGTTTATCTAGCTGAACTAAAATTTTGACAACATATTTTTGTATTTATGTTATGTGTAGTATACCTATGCCAATGCCTCTACTCAGTTGACTACATCTCTCAAGGTTCAGCTCAAATTTGCTTCAAAAGGGAAGGTAGTCTCTCACACTATGCACAAATTGACTCATAGGAATTTTTTCAAGTCACATAGGACACTAAACATTGCATTTCATAGCATCATTTCTTATGATTTGTGTTTCTATATTTAAGGAGGATTTTGAAATATTTTTAAAATATCTTTAAGCATTTAAATCAAATTAATTCTTAAATTTGAATTATTTGCCGCAATTAATTTAAATTACAAAGAATAAAGAAAAAAATTTAAGAAAAATATATTTGTGTGTAACAAGATTAAAAATATTTTTTTGGATTTTTCTCATATTTTTTAGGAATGCTTTATTTAATTTTGCTTTTAAAATGATTTAAAGTCTATTTAAATTTAAACATTAGTGTTTATTATTGTTTATGTTTTGTGTAATACGCATTTTATACTCTGCTTATACATGGTTTATACTTGTTTTATGCACCTACTCTACGTTGTCATTATACCTGTTTCAAACACGGTGTTATACTCATTTTAAACTCGGTTGTTTTTCTCCAAAGGTAATATATAGCAACACATGTTTTATTCCTCTTAGTTGGTTGCAGTTAGCATCCACATGTCACAATTTTAAGGGTGGTTTTTGTGTTTCTTTAGAGACCGTTGGATTGTATTGTTTATCTATGATTGTTTTTCTTTACTGGCAATCCGTGGGCTTTTGTTTTGGACCAATCAACTCACACTCCATTTGCCTATATATTAAGGGAAAATGATATTGGGACTGAATTTTTTACCGAAAGTGGAATTACCGAATGAGGTGGAGGGTTTCTATTGGTTCTTTTGTGTGGTCCACGCCAGTGGCATCAGAGAATAAATCAATAACACGCCACCACGTGTATTTTTGGTCAAAAATTATGTCAAAAATTCAGTTACAATAGAAGGACTCATATATTAAGACCTTACTTTCCCATTTTTATTAGTTGAAAAAATCAAGAGTGCTGACATTCTGCCAAATTAAAAAGAGCAATTCTATAATAACCGAATAATCGACATAAAATTTCTTAGATTGAATGACGTGTAAAGGGGCATAGAATGGGTTACAAAAGAAATTTTCACATTTGAGATAAACATACACCCATCTAAACTATTAACTGTTATCCTTTTTTTTTGGGAAGCTTATATGTCAGGACCACATTAGCCTTATTTTTTAATTTCTTATATATATATGTTAAAACAGTTTTTTATATAAAAAAACAACGTTTTTTCTATTAATATAAAGAAAAATTCTTTTTCAAACTAAACAGTTTTTTATTATAATTAAATTTAAAAAAGTTTTTCTATTAATATTTTATTAACATGATATCGCGATTGATTAGTGTCGCTGGCGTGGACGCATATTCCCGGACCTACATCATTTGTTGAATGTGGATCCGTGCTAGCGGAACTAATTTTTCCCGATATTTTTTCAATAAATATCAAGATTAATTAGTGCCACTGGGGCGGACCCATATTTTCGGACCGACATCATTTGGTTAATGTGTGTCCGCGCCAGCGGCACTAATTAATCGCGATATTTTATTAAAAAAATATCGCGATTAATTAGTGCCGTTGGCGCAGATTCACATTCTCGGAGCCACATCATTTGTTAAATGAGGGCCTGCTCTAGCAATACTAATCAATCGAGAATCTAAGACATCGGATTAAACATGTTTTCTTTTTATTAAAATTTAAAAAATATTTTTTAAATGTTATTTTTAATTAAAAAAATTGTTTTATAGCTTTTTTTATTAGTAAATATAGTTTTTTTATTTATGAAAAATATATATATTTTAATTTGAATAGAGAAAGCGGTTTAATTTTAATAAGAAAAAATCTTTTTTTTTATATTAATAGGATTTTTTTATATATATATCAATTGTTAAAAACAAAATAATAAGAAATTTAAAAAAAAATGCCAAATGCGGTCCCCAGGCAATACATTTAGAACGACTCTTTTTTTTGGTAGAAACCATTAATTGTTATCCATCTCAACCATAGCAAAATAAAAGCCAACAACTAAATTAAAAACAGTGAGAAACTATTTAGCCAATAAAATTTATAAAGTTAAAAAAAAACATTGATACCAATTTCAGCCACAACAAAAAAAATTACCAAATTACATATTATAAATTATTTTTATTTGTTAAAAATATTTTGTTTTGTTATATATTAGAAGGTGAGGGTATTTATGTCTTTGTATATAGGAAGGTGAGGGTAGAGGGTGGGGAAAGACTTAAAAGGTGTGGGGATAGCCCCACCCTATGTTATTTTTATTTTTTAAAAACATTTTGTTTTGTTATATATAAAAAGGTGAAGGTATTTATGTCTTTGTATATAAGAAGTTAAGGATAGGGTGTGGGAGAAGATTTAAGGGTGTGGGATAGCCACACCCCTAATATATAGCTTATAAGTTAGGGTATTCACAAACTTAGTTTTTTTTAGTTATGAAAAAAATATATTTTTCATTTTAATTTTAATTAAAAAAAACTATTTGCTTTTAATTAAAAATAAGTTTTTTATATTAATAGAAAAACTTTTTTTTTAATATAAAAAACTGTTTTTATATCAATTGTTAAAAAGAAAAGAATAAGAAACTTATAAAAAAAATATGAAAGATGCGATTTCTAGGCGGTTTGGAGGTTGGAAATATAGAATTACTCAAAAATATTTAGGGGCATATACCAAATAGTCTCTCAAATTTTTTTATTACACATTTAGTTCAAGTCTTTTTATTTGTTCCAAAAAATCCTTCAACATGTCGTTATCGAGGACTTTAAAAATAAGAGATTATTGATTAAATCGGTGTTTGAGGGACTTTTTGTAATAAAATAAAAAAAAATTGAATTAAAATGTATATTAAAAAATATTTGAAAAATATTTTTGGTATTTGATCCAAAAATTTAACTAATGATGTAAAAGAAAAGATAGAAAATGATAAATTTGAGAAAAAAAGACTTAAAAAATTAAAACTAGTATTTCTTGATTTTGATGTCCGATCACTGCACCCCTTTTGGTGCCACTTCTTTTTCTTCTGAGCGTTTCTACAGTGACCGAACATCCGACTGAATATTCATCGACTGAATGATGTGTCTTGTTATCTGTTTGAGTCGTGTTAGTTTAATTTGATCTTGTGGAATCGTGATTGATTAGTGCCGTTGGCGCGGACCCACATTCAACATATGATGTGGATTCAGGAATGTGGGTCCGTGCCAACGGCACTAATCAATCGCGAATCTAAGACATCAAATTAAACAGTTTTTTTAATTAAAATTAAATAGTTTTTTATTAAAATTAAAATTAAAAAAATATTTTTTTCATAAATAAAAAAGACAAGTTTATTGACATGATATCGCGATTGATTAGTGTCGCTGGCGCGAACCCACATTCACACAAATGATGTGGATCCGGGAATGTGACTCCGCGCAAGCGGCAGTAATCAATCGCGATATCATGTCAATAACCATTGTTTTTTTATTTATGAAAAAAATATTTTTTTAATTTTAATTTTAATAAAAACAATTTAATTTTAATTAAAAAAATTGTTTAATTTGATTTCTTAGATTCGCGATTGATTAGTGCCGCTGGCACGGACCCACATTCAACAAATGACGTGGGTCCGAGAATGTGGGTCCGTTCCAGCGACACTAATCAATCGCGATATCATGTCAATAAACGTATAACACACGATATCATGTGAAAAAATTTTATTTTAAAAATTACTCCTTATCTTTTCTTAAAATTTTATTTTTATAGAACATTCAGAAGGTTTTTATTTAATTTAAAAGCTTTTTTTAAAATAATTATAAAAAGTAAAAAATATTTTTTCTGATTTTTTTTTAAAATTACTATTAAAAACAGTTTTTTATTAAACAGTTAAAATATATTTATTTTTTATTCTATGACAAAAGATTGTTGAAAAAAATAATTTTTTTATTCCAAATAAGATGAGTGTTAGTATATGGTTTGAGAATGGACAAAACGTCTAAAAAAAAATTCACGTTCATTCCATTTCACTTTACCATGTCTTGTTTTTTTATCCACTTGTCTTGACACATCATTCGGTCTATTGGTTTTAAGTCAAACATTCGGGGCTAATAGAATTTTTCAATTAAAAACTAGAGAGAGAGAGAGAGAGTTTACACACATTTTGCACACAACTGTTCTTCATAATGATTTGATCTTCTTGATAGATCAAGTTTAAACACAAGAACACATACATAATTTTGATTTTGATTTTGTGTTTTTTTTTAAATGTTTGATTCCTTTCAATTTTTTTCCAAAACTCTCCGATTAGGGCTTATATTTTTTTGTTACAAATTATTTTGAAAAATAGCCCTTCTATTAATTTATATTTTCGCTAAGATTAAACCGTGTAAAATTGAAATCTCCTCTCCTAGTGTTTAAGTATGTTTTTAAGATCACTCTTGGTGCGGTTAGTTGTATATATTAGTACATGCATTCCGTGTATCTCCCAATCCCAAGCCCTGGTATACCAAGAAAACTTCAAGACTTGTGTGTGTAGTTTTCTGCCTAGATTCATGTTAAAAACAGTTTGCATGTTTAGTTTTAGTGTTTAGTTACACAAAACACACACTCTCATACACGTTTGTTTGATAAAACTGTTTAGTTTGTTAGATCTATCTTAGATCTAAATCTTGTGAAGGTTTTGAACACTTTTCACACACAAACAGTTTTATGTATATTCTTCTTCATATTCTTTGCTTCTGAGTTTAGAAAATTTTAAAACGTACTGTTTTAAGTAAAACTAAGAAAGTTTTTTTAAAATACGTTAAAATCTGAGATAGGTTAAAAGTTTAAACCTAAACTGTTAAAAGATTTAATTTGTTAGAAAATATTACTCGTTAACTGTCCTTGAATGCCTGATTGACCTTCATATTTAGACTGACCTGAACAAAACAATATTAGAACCATATAGACTTTCTTGATTGAGAACTGATATGAACTAGAACTGTGAAAACTCATAATATCTTGAATAATAAGGTTTTATATAAAAACCTAGTTTGAATCTGAGTTTTAAAAAGGAACAATAGGATATTAGATTAAAGTCATTTTTATTCTAAAACTATTTTTGAAAATAGTTTGTTAGAATTTAAGTTTTGACTTTGTTCTTAAAGTGTTATATCTTTTATTAGCCAAAAACTATTTATAAAGTGTGATATTGACTATGCATGCTTTATGTGATTATATTTCTTACATAATATTAAAAGTATATTTCAGGAACTCTGTTTCATTAGATGTCACATATTTAGGACTGATCACTCACATATTACACAATATACGATTAGGCACTGAATTCTTGTGTATATATCTTACCAAGTCTGAGTGTTCAAAAGAGTTGAAAGAAAAAGATATTCTAAATTTTTAATTCAAAGACACTTTGACTTAAAAGAAAGAACATAATATTTTTCAAGGATATCTTGGAAAATAATTTTTTGTTGCATATCATTTGTCAGTACCATTTAAGGGTGTGTAAGACATAGTAGTATAACTCACAGCACTTACATTTCACTCGAATAAGTCACTAGGCACTAAGCTAATCCTACGCTCAAGGAAGTTAGGCAAAAGCAAAACGTGAAAAAACAACTTGGACAGGAGCAACGTGATTTCAAAAGAGTAACTAATGCAAGAGGCATGATATTTAGGTAATAACTTTCTGATGTAGCTTACTTGTGTCTTATTGCATCCTTGTAAATCAATCCTATTTTGATTTATTTAGGGGAGTAGATTAGTTTGATCCTTATAAGGATCTACCATTTTTTTTCAAGGGAAGGGTTTTTGCCATGTAATATAAATTCCCATGTGCTTTACTTTTCTGTTTAAACACCTCACACAGAAAAGTAAGATTAGGAACTAGAAACTCGCCTAATAAATTTAAATTTATTATTATTAGTTTAACAGCCTAATTTAATCTTAGGACTTTTCTTGGGAAGTAACCTTAACAAGGTAGAAATTGTTGCACTCATCTGTAATATAAATTCCAACTTTTAATTTCCAGAATCTCAAAAGTCTGAATGCTAAACGCTAGAAGGATAAATATTTGCTTAGGAATTTTATAACGAGTGTCGTGTTCCATTTTTGGCGAAGTGTTCGCAACTCATTAGTCAAAAGTGTCACAATCGGTTTATTTTCGATAGCTTTTCTCCATTTGAGGATTCATCCTCGGAATCGTAATCTTCCTGTTTGTTTTCTAATTCCCATGCAGAGAATAACATATGCCCTGTAGTTATTTGAAGGGTTTGTTCCCCTTGAGGAGATTTAGTCTTATGACTCATATGAGATACGCTATAATGCATCATTAGTTTTTCTCGGTAGGTGGACATCTCTATGTTATTTGATTTTGATAGGTCAGGTATGTCTATTACTAGTGAACGGGGGGTAATAATTTTAAATAATTTTGTAAGTTTTAAAACCCTACTTCAATAGGCAATTGGCTTTTGAAACCAATTTCACTTACAACCTTGTTTTTGGTTTTTCATGGGAGTTTTCTTCTACTCTCCAATTTCTCAAACTTCTACTATAAATATTGAGATTATTATCCCCTTGGGCATGCCAAAAATTATGTTTCACAGTTAATTAATTTTGACTGATTTGAATGGAATAGTACTAGGGTTATAGATAAGTAAAATACTTATTACATTTGAATTTTCTTCATGGTTCACTAAATGAAAAAAGAAATTGTGGGACTAGTCGAAGGACTCAGTTCAGAAGATTTATAATGTGAATGTTGAGAGGGTGAGTGAACTTGGATTAAAAAGGGAAAATCACTGTCTAAAACTAATTCTAACTAAAGAAAAACGAAATTAAATCATTGGTAAATTATCCCACGGTAAAGAAGGAAAAGTAGAGGCAATGCTTGAAAAATAAACGGATCTGGAATTGAAATACAATGACAATGAATACACGGATCATTTGACAAAAATCCTTGACAAATTTTTAATATACGTTTTGTCCAAATTTTTTATTTTGTTCCAAAAGTATCTCACCACATAAAACACTCATAAACACTTTTTTTTCTCTTACCCTAATCTTTAAGGGAAAAAATATTAAAAGAATAGACAGAAGACTTGTTGCAAAATAAAAAATAAGGTAAACTAAATACAAAATATATTTAGCCCGTATAAACTAAACATTGATTGTCCCTAAATCCGAACTTTGAAGGTGACTGCGTAGTATTTAATCAAGTTATATTTACTCATATAACAAGGAATGTTGATGAAATTAAAAAAAAAAGGTGTGATTCTCACGTCTATAATTATTTCTTCATTTGTCAAGCTTTCAACTGCTCCAACTTGAATTTGAATCTTGCCACCAATAATTGAGTCATTAATTGTCACCCCATTTTACTCATATACCGTATGTAATTCTTAACTATTATGGTGTAATATTAGATATACCACACCATATTTGTGATACATATTTATAGAGGAATAATATATCTATGATGCAATCGTACCTTTTGGGTAACTTATATTGTGTAACCTTAGTATTGTTTGTGTATTTGCAATTTTTTCTATGGGTTTGTTTTGTTTGAAGTGAAATACTTTTAATCGCGATGAAAACTAAAATGGTGATATATTTTTCACATATTTAAAATTGAATTCTTGTTGGGTTTAAATTGTAAGTAAGTGTACAGCTTATAATTATGCAACTTTAAACAAAATAGTCAACAAAATTCAATTCTAAATAGGTCGAAACATATTTCACCAATTTACTTTTCACTGCGTTGAAAATATTTTGTCCCAAACCTAACGATTCCTAAAAGTAAAAATTATTAGTAAATCTTTTTTTTATTTTAGGACACTAGTGGATAAATTTAATAACATGAGAACATCTAACGGCTTGTAATGGCACCCTAAATCTAAGACTTCAGACTAGAAATCTTAAAAGATCCTTGAATTGGAAGAGATTTTGGTGTACAAAATTATCGACAATTCCTTGCGAAATGCAAAGAAAACTATTAGGGGCTCAAGCCCCCACAATTTTTTCCCTCCTTAAAAACTCATAAAAATATAGGTATAAACTGAAGATTTATATAAACTTGGATGAATATATGTAAATAGACAAAATTACTTGTTGTTCCATTAAAAAACTTGAATTCCTCCACACATCCACCTCCCACACTCCTTCTCGGAAAACACCTCCCCTCTGTCTCCACCCGAAAACTGTCATCAGACGTCGATAATTATTAATTATTTACCAAATACTAAAAATTTCCTCTAAAAAATTCGGCTTGGGATCTCCCGACCACGAACCCCAGGAAAACATCAAAATAATATCCCCACTCTCACCAAATCCTGCCTCCATCCCTAGTCAGGGGTGCGCCATGCGAAACCAGCTTCCTATAACAACCCTCATTTTTTCACGTAAATGTTGGCCAGACACGATATGCCGAAGATGAGGATTTTTTTTCCATTAATACCAATCTAATCATCAAACCATATACATTATATATTGATGAATCATAATTGAGTTTAAATTAATATCCAAGAGATAATAAAATCCTATCAAGCACTAAGCGTACAAGAAATCCAACATAACAGTAAATATCTCAAACCAACATAAAGTAAATAAATCCTGGGCTTATGCCCATAAAAAATCCCAAAGTAAAATAAACAAACTGAAGTAGAGTAGCACCTAAACTAGAATCAATAAATCTGGATAATCTGATGAGCCAAAGGAGAATGCAAGGCTGATCCGTTAAGAGTCCTTCTATCCCTGTCTAGGAGCAATTGGGGGGAGGAAACATTTATAATTTGGTCAGCGCCCTAGAGTTTCAAGAATTAACTTATATAATTTAAAGTTAAATAGATACAGTCGATTCAAATTAAATATTCCCCATCTCTGCTCACATACGATTAATATCTCACCCCTCATCTAAGTGTGATATTCCCGTATTTGAACAAGTTCCAAAATAATAAATGACAAATATGTCAATTTAATATCAAATGCATTAGCTATAGTCAAAAAGTTGTAACATAAGCATCTACATTCATATTATTAATTAAAAAAGTGTCTCAGTCTCATATATTTCGTAAAAGGGACATAAACATCTATTATCCACACTACATAGTATGGGTATGTAATTTACTGTCTACATTCTTAGTCGACTTAATCATTCTCATTCAATTTGGGTATATATATATATATATATATATATATATATATATATATATATATATATATATATATATATATATATATATATATATATACGACACTCAAAAGACATCTACCAGTGGTGTCTTTCTCGTGCTCTATCGGTAAGTCCAAAGAAATCCCTTATCCATTCAAACATCACAAATCACACATAAGTAGGGTGGTCCCTTCGCAGTACACCAGTTCACGGAACATACCCAATGGTGATAAAGGATACCAGCATCTACACCTACCTCTCGTAGATGTCACTACTATGTAGTACCAATAATAATGACTTACACAATCTCTAGCCCACATGTGCCGATGTATTCTATGGTCCCGAACGCGCGTAACCCCAACCGATAGGACCGTCCATGAACATGGATATCTCCACACGAATAAATATAACTACATATCATTCTCATATATATATGTATAGGTAATTACTCTAAAATTACCTAAGGTATCCCGCATGATTACCCATAAATATTCATCCATTAATACTTGACCATCTAGTTAATTATTAATTCCTTCTTCCTTAAAAGATTATTTAACAATCTAGTTAAATATAATTTCCCTATTCATATATGTACGACATTAGAATTTCGAATAGAATCATCATTAACCCAAACATCGTCCCACCAACTCGTATAGTTTTCTAAAAATACCTCGGATCCATCCCCGATCCCAACTTGTCCTCCCTCAGGGGGCGAATCAATTGGCCTTTTTATCTGCGTAGAAGCCTAGATATGGTATGTTTATTCAATATGGGATTTCCCAATCTCCTCCAAAGATTCAATTTAATGGTTAATTCCTTTTTAATAATATATAATCAGGTCTCTATAACATAACTGCTCTTCTTAAAATGATAAATTTTATAAATTAACATCAAATCCCTTCCCCGTATCCCGAAATTGACATCAATTGGTCAAGACCCTTAACCTAGATTTTCTACTGTAATTTCATCTATATACAAATCAGGTTTGGGACATATCGCATGGATTCAAAGTTGATGATACCACTTATGGTACCACTAAATAAATGGATAAGAGCTCAAACTAGTAAAACCTTTAAGGAGGAACAATGGCTAAAAGACATAAATATAAATGAAGAAGGAGGTTAGGCAATGGAGAAATAGACTATAAAGTAAGTGGTCAACCATCTGGCCTACTCTATTATGTAAGGGTGAGTGAGTTTCACTATGAAAAAGGGCGCTAATGGCCTCGTGATACAACACACTCAACTTTCTCTCTCTACAGTGGTTTACACAGATTATTGTCTAGGGTTTATAATTATTGATCCTTTAATTTGTTGGAGAAGACAAGCTTATATAGTGCCTTGGTGGTGAAATACACCTCCCAAGCATGTCAGAAGTGTGCACAATATATGTTATCCATTGAGTTAAGCCACCTGTCTTTAGCACAGGTAGATCACGATGAAGTAAATATTCCCCCAATGTGCACACGTGATTTGGTTATAAATGTCTGTCTACGTGGAAGGATCATGTTGGATCCTTGCATCACATGTGGTGGATATGTCATCTGAAGGGATCTCATTCGGATCGAGTATAAGACCCCCGAAGTCCTATTTGATCTTATATTGGAGGAGTGTAGTCTCTTCCCTATGAGAGATAAATTAAGACAGGCTTGTAGCAGGACCTGAGATGTCTCGTCTATTAGTTGTGGCAGATGAGATGAGATATCCAAGGGGGTAGAGATGTTGGAGAGTCTCAGCCTGAGACATAGCTGAGACTATAAATGCCGATGCTAGATTCTTCATAAGAATGGTACTCAGTAAGGTCAGCCAGGCTGAGCTAGTTCTATGCTAGGATGAGGTTGTACTTGGGTATATCAATCACCCCCTAGCCCATAAGACAGTGTGTACCTCTTCCGTCTAATGACCTTTGGTGTCTTCCATTTTCTTCTTGATCCCTTCTAAAATATTTCTATTTGTCACCTTAGTTTGGCCATTTTCTTGAGGTCGGCCTGGAGCTGAGAAAAAATTCTTAATGCAAACCATCTTACAATAGGCCTCTAGAGATGAGTTCTTGAACTTTTTGCCATTATCCGAGGTTAGGGTGTGGGTTTGACCATACCTATAAATAATGTTCCTCCCATTTGATTTTAAGGTCTTTGTCTCGGTGATGATTATCATGGCCTCTACCTCGACCCATTTAGACAAATAGTCGATTGCCACAATAAGATACATGTATTTATCGGTTTCCATGGGCAAAGGTACTACCAAATCAATCCCCCAGATTGAAAATGGCCATGGGGAATTGATAGATGTCAGAGGTTGATGAGGGATGCTAGCATATCTTTGGCATTTATCACATCTCTTCACATAGCTAACTGCATCTTTGGCCAAGGTATGCCACTAATACCCTTGAGTAACTATTCTCTTTGCCAACGATCTCCCTATTATATGACTAGAACAAGCACTCTCATGTACATATTTCAAAATGCATTCCACCTCTGTCGGATGGGCGCATTGGAGTAGAGGGAAGAGGAATCCTTTCTTATATAAAACATCCTAAATGATTGACAACTAAGTAACCTTGTACCTCAACTTCTTTCTCTCTAACTTTAACTCTAGTAGTTCACCATCCTTGATGTAGGATCTCTACAATCACCGACCTTTTAATCTTTATCTTGGTCACAGACGCTAATCTCGCTAAGGCATCGAATCAGTTGCTATCTAGCCGATGGATCCTCTTTAGCTTTACTTCAGTGAATTTCTTCAACATTGTTATTAATCTGGCTAAGTACTTGTCCATTCGTTCATCTTTTGCCTCGTACACCCCTAAGATTTGATTCACCACTAGCCTGGAATAATTATGAACTAATAATTGGCCAACATTCAATGCCCTAGCAAGAAAAAGTCCTGCTAGAAGAGCCTCATACTTTGACTCATTGTTGGACGCTTTGAAACTAAATCTTATAGCATATTCAATGTCGGTCCCATGTGGGGTCGTCAATACCAAGCCAACACCAATTTTGGTCTCACAAGAAGATTCATCCATAAACAGGCTCCAAATATTGTCTTCTTCAAAGAAAGTTCCCTCATCCAGCACTCCATTCTTTAATAGGAATTTCTCTTCTTCATTTTCGGTCACCACCATTCTACTGCACTCATCTCAGCCTTATCCAGGATAGCACTTGCTTTTTCTGGATCATTCGCTGGAGCAATAAACTCTTCTGTATCGGCGTCGTCCCATGTGAACTCGATTATAAAATCAGCTAAAGTCTGCCCCTTGATGGCTATTTTTGGCTGATAGATAATGTCAAATCCCCCTAACTCTATCGACCAGGCCATTAACTTACTCAGTTTTTCAGGTTTATGGATGACCTGTCTAAGAGGAAATTCTATGAGGATGACCATCATGTGATCCTCCAAGTATGGTTTCATTTTATTAATGCGTGAATCAGGGCGTAATCCAGCTTTTCCATCTTTGGATACCTCTGTTCGGCCCCTTGAAGGGCCTTGCCATTGAAGTAGACTGGCTTCTGTACCCTTTCGTCATTTCGTACAATGGTTGCACTGATGGCCAACTCAGACACGACTAGGTATAAATATAACTTTTCTCCCTAAATAAGCTGGGGTAATAAAAGTGGGGAGTCGAGGTAAGCCTTCAACTCTTGAAAGGTTGTCTCACACTCCTCATTCCACTCGAAGGCTTTTCTTAACACCTTAAACAAGGGTAGACACTTGTATGTAGCCCTAGACATGAATCAATTCAACATTGTAACTCGTCTAGTTAGCCTGTCTTTTATGGTTTTGGGATTTCTAATCTCTACCAAGGATTTAATTTTTTTTGGGTTAGCCTCTATTCCTCGTTGATTCACGATGAACCCTAAGAACTTGCTTTCTCCACCTTTGAATACACACTTGGCAGGATTTAGCTTCATTATATACTGTTCCATTATATTGAAAGTGTGCTCGAGGTTGCCCGCATGTGTCTCGTCCTTGAGGCTCTTGGTTAACATGTCATTAACATATACCTCCATGGTCTTGCCTATTTGATCCTCAAACATCTTATTTACTAGCCTCTAGTATGTATCCCTAAAATTCTTGAGGTCGAAGGGCATGACCTTATAGAAGTATGTACCCTTATCAGTGATGAACGAGGTCTTTTTAGCATCGTCTTGGTCCATAAATATTTGATTGTATCCTGAGTAGGCATCCATAAAACTCATCAGTTCATGACCAGTCGTGGCGTTGATCATTTGATTTATTATCGACAGGGGGAAGCTGTCTTTTGGGCATTCCTTATTCAAATTAGTGAATTCAAAACATATCCTCCATTTGCCATTGGGCTTAGGCACAATAACCACATTAGCCAAATATTCTAGATAGACGACCTCCTTTATAAACTCTACCTTTTCTAGCTTCGTCACTTCCTCTCTTATGACTTTAAATTTTTTCCTGTAGTAGATCCTCTGCCTCTTCTTGACCGACTTGGTTCCTTCATCTACATTAAATTTATGGTAGAGGATCTCTTAATCAATCCTCGGTATGTCTGCACGAATCCATGTAAATATTGTTTCTCTCTTCCTCAATAATTGATCAACTCTTACTTGATCTCTTCTTTCAGGGCTTATCGATCTGGACAATTTTTTTGACTCGTCCTTATTAAGGACTCTATCTCCTCAACGGCCTCGCCCTTCTTTAGTTTCATCTCATCCTTAGGGTCAAGAGTGTAGATATTGTAAGTGGTAGTGGCCCTCTTATGTGCTTATCTTCCCTTTATCGAATTGAAGTAGCATTTGCGCGCTGAAACTTGGTTACCCTGAACTTCCCCGACTCCATAAAGAGTTGGGAATTTTATCATTTGGTGAACTGTTGAGGGAACTTCCTCAAATTCTTTTAGGGATACTCGTCCCATTATGATGTTGTATGTTGCATAAACGTTCTCATCCATCATGAAGAAATTTATCTTCTTTATGAGACACGTCGGCCAAGTCTCCCCCCCCACTGACTTCCATGTCATAAATCCCAAGAGGATGTACTTTTTCTCCATTGAATCCAATTAGCGATTTATGATATGGGACGATCCTCTTCTCGCTTAATCACAGGCCTTTGAAACACTCCTAGAGCATTACACCAGCCGAACTTCCACCATCAATAAATATTCTAGGTACATCGTACCCATTCACTCTCGTAGTGATCACCAAATGATCGTCATATGGGGCTAAGGTTCCTTAAACTCCATCCTTGAGAAGCCGATGACCAAGGTTATCATGTCAACTTTCTTCCTTTTATCCGTTTTTCAATCAACAGTGGTCGAGTTACTAATTTTGTCTTTGGGAGAGCTTTGGCCTCTACAATATGGGCTTTATGGTTGTCTATGTCTTTACCACCACCTGTCAAATCGCCACATATCATTTTTCACATCATGATAAATAAAATGCAACCGACCCTTGGGATCAGTTTTCATCAGTGGGAGGTCAAGGTTTGCCTCATTATCATCTGGGGCATCATCGTCCTTATTCATTGGATCATCCTTCTTACACCTATCATCCCGTATCCTTCGGGTGTCGTCTCGACCATCTCTAGTCCCACTCTTATCCACATATTTCCTGAGTTTTCCTTGCTTCAGCATCTTTTCTATCTCGTCTTTGAGCACAAAGCATTTTTCAGTGGGGTGATCATGCACCTGGTGGAACTCGCACCACTTGCTTTTATCCCTCTTGTGAGGAGGGGCTTTCAATTTTTTAAGCCATCTCAAGGATCGATCATTTTTAATTTCATTCAAGATCATCTCCGAGGTGATTGTCAATGAGGTATAGTCAGCAAAATTATCCTTCACCGACCTCTTCTTATCTCCCTTTCCATTGAAATCTTTGGACTTACTCCCAGTAGCTCCCTTTTTATCTTCTCATTTGGCTAACATAGCCTCCTCTGCGTTCATGACTCTCCCAACCGTAGCAAGGAGTTCTGCCATAGACTTCGAAGGTCCTTGGCCAGTTTTTATAAGAGCCTTCCTTTCTATAATCCTCCTATCAGGATAGACATTGAAATATTCTCATCACAGTCTTCCACCTCCAATTTCTTCTTATTGAAGCGGGCTATGTATTCTTGCAGAGACTCATTTTTTCTTTATTTTACATACAACAAGTGAGTGGTCTTATTTTGGGGTTTTACTCCAAAATAAAAGTTATAAATTAACTTCTCTACTCATTTCTTGGAATTTTAAATTGAGTTTCTAGGAAGGGAAGTATACCATACATGAGCAGCACCCACTACACCAAAAATAGGAATCTGGCATGGTTTAAAACTGTGCCAGATCAAATCTGGCACGGTTTTGAAATGTGCCAGAATCAGGTGTTCCAAAATGACCATTTTTCTGTCATGGCTCAAAAGTGTGTCAGATTTGACCAAACAGGAACACTTCTGGCACACTTTTAAACCGTGCCAGAATTTGATATTTCTGGCACACTTTTGGCACAGTTTTAACTGTGCTAGATTGATCACAGTTTGAAAAACTTTTGGCACAGTTCAAAATCGTGCCAAAATTTGATTCACTTTTGGCATGATTTTGAACTGTGCCAAATTTTTTATAAAAAGAAAAAAAATAATTATTTAAAAATGAGAAAATTCACAAATTGCAAATCTTGCACGTTGTTGATAAACTAATATTCATACAAACTTCAAAATATTACAAGTCTTTAGTAGTTCACAAACAAAAAAAAATTGGGCAGAGTTTCCTCTATTTTCTGGACATTCTAAAACTTGCTAATATAAAAGCTGGATAACATAAAGCCCGCACAGCCACAAAATATAAAAAATAAACTTACAAAAGCCCGCACGGCTATAAAAGTTTACAATAAAACTACTAACCCCGCACTGCCATAACAAAAAAAATAGAATCATGAATAAACCCCTTGTTGTACACCATCCAGTTTTCCGTATGTTCCCCGCGAATAAATGCTAACGATAAAATGTTATCCTGCAAAAAAAATAGGATACAAAAAAGATACGATATTAGCAACTAAGTAATTTATAAAAAAAGGTTACCCAAACTAAAAAATTACATATAGTAGTGGAAATTATCGTCATATTCTCAAATCGGGACACCCGAGACTACGTGGTCAGTTCTTACAAGTTACATTAGTCCCGTGCGAGGTGTTCGTGCCTCCTACGGGGACGTTTGGTGGCTGATTTAAGTTTTTACCCTTTAATGGCTTGTTTTTAAGTCTTAAGTGTTACTTTTGCAAATTATCATCATATTCTCAAATCGAGAGACCCGTGACTACGCGATCAAGTCCTATAAGTTACATTAGTCCCGTGCGAGGTGTGCCTCTTACGGGTCCGTTTGGAGTTAGTTTGGGGTTTCACCCATTAACAACTTATTTTTAAGCCTAATATAAACATTTTTATATTATCGTCATATTCTGAAACTGGGAGACCCATGACTACGCGATCAGTTCCTACAAGTTACATTGGTCACGTGTGAGGTGACCGTGCCTCTTACGGGTCCGTTTGGGAGCTAGTTTGGGTTTTCACCCTCAAACGGCTTGTTTTTAAGTCTAAGTCTTGATTTTTGCAAATTGTCATTATATTCTCAAACCGGGAGACCCGTGACTACGCGGTCAATTCCTACAAGTTACATTGGTCCCGTGCGAGGTGTTCGTACCTCTTACGGGGTCGTTTGGGGACTGGTTTGGGTTTTCACCCTTCAATAGCTTGTTTTCAAGCCAAATCGACATATTTTGAAATTATCATCATATTCTCAAGCTGGAAGATCCGCGACTATGCGGCCAGTTTGTACAAGTAACATTGGTCCCGTGCGAGGTGTTTGTGCCTCTTATAGAGCCGTTTGGGGACTGGTTTGGGTTTTCACCCTTCAATGATTTGTTTTCAAGCCAAATCAACATATTTTGAAATTATCATCATATTCTCAAACTGGGATACCCGCGACTGTGCGATTAGTTTGTACAAATTACATTGGTCCCGTACGAGGTGTTCGTGCCTTTTATGGGGTCGTTTGGGGGCTCATTTGGGTTTTCACCCCTTAACAGCCTATTTTTAAGTTTAAGTGTTAATTTTTGCAAATTATCATCATATTGTCAAACCGAGAGACTCGTAACTACGTGGGCAGTTCGTACAAGTTACATTGGTCCCGTGCGAGGTGTTCGTGCCTCTTACGGGGTCGTTTGGGGGCTGGTTTGGGTTTTCACCCTTTAACGGCCTATTTTTAAGTTTAAGTGTTTATTTTTGCAAATTATCATCATATTCTCAAATCGGGAGACCTGTGACTACGCAATCAATTCCTACAAGTTACATTGGTCCCGTGCGAGGTATTCGTGACTCTTACGGGATCGTTTGGGGCTGATTTGGGTTTACACCCTTTAATGGCCTATTTTTAAGTTTAAAGTGTTGATTTTTGTAAATTATGGTCATATTCTCAAATCGGGAGACCCGTGACTACGTGGTCAGTTCGTACAAACTACATTGGTCCCGTGCGAGGTGCTTGTGCCTTTTATGGGGTCGTTTGGGGGGATGGTTTGTATTTTCACCCTTTGACAACTTGTTTTCAACCCAAATCGACATATTTTGAAATTATTGTCATATTCTCTAATCGGGAGACCCGTGACTATGCGGTCAGTTCGTACAAGTTACATTGGTCCTATGCGAGGTGTTCGCGCCTCTTACGGGGCCATTTGGGGGTTGGTTTGGGTTTTCAGACTTCATAGGCTTATTTTCAAGCCAAATCGACATATTTTGAAATTATCGTCATATTCTCAAACCGGGAGACCCGCGACTACACGGTCAGTTCGGACAAATTACACTGGTCCCGTGCGAGGTGTTCGTGCCTCTTATGGGGTCGTTTGGGGGTTGGTTAGGGTTTTCACCCTTTAACAACTTATTTTTAAGTCTAAGGGTTGATTTTTGCAAATTATCATCATATTCTCAAACCGGGAGACCTGGGACTACGCGATCAGTTCCAACAAGTTATATTGGTACCGTGCGAGGTGTTCGTGCCTCCTATGGGGACGTTTAGGGGTTGGTTTAGGTTTTCACCCTTTAACGGCCTATTTTTAAGTCTTAGTGTTATTTTTGCAAATTATCGACATATTCTCAAACTGGGAGACCCGTGAGTTCGCGGTCAGTTTTTATAAGTTACATTGGTCCCGTGCGACGTGTTCGTGCCTCTTACGGGTCCGTTTGGGGGATGGTTTAGGTCTTCACCCTTTAACAGCCTATTTTTCAGTTTAATTGTTGATTTTTGTAAATTATCATCATATTCTAAACCAGGAGACCCGTGACTACGCGGTCAGTTTCTACAAGTTACATTGGTCTCGTGTGAGGTGTTTGTGCCTCTTACGGGGTCGTTTGGGGGCTGATTTGGGTTTTCACCCTTCAACGGCTTGTTTTCAAGCCAAATCAATATATTTTGAAATTATCGTCATATTCTCAAACCAGGATACCCGCGACTACGCGGTGAGTTCCTACAAGTTACATTGGTCCCATGTGAGGTGTTCATGCCTCTTACGGAGGTGTGTTGGGGACTGGTGTGGTTTTTCACCATTTAACGGCTTGTTTTTAAGTATAAGGGTTGATTTTTGCCAATTATCATCATATTCTCAAACCGGGAGACCCAGGACTACGCGGTCAGTTCCGACAAGTTACATTGGTCCCGTGCGAGGTGTTTGTGCCTCATACGGAGACGTTTGGTGGTTGGTTTAGGTTTTCAACCTTTAACGGCCTGTTTTTTAAGTTTAAGTGTTGATTTTTGTAAATTATCATCATATTCTCAAACCGGGTGACTCGGGACAACGCGGTCAGTTCCTACTAGTTACATTGGTCCCGTGCGAGGTATTCGTGCCTCCTACGGGGACGTTTGGTGGTTGGTTTAGGATTTCACCCTTTAACGGCCTGTTTTTAAGTCTAAGTGTTATTTTTAAAAATTATCATCATATTCTTAAATCGGGAGACTCATGACTACGCGGTCAGTTCCTACAAGTTACATTGGTCCCGTTGCAAGATGTTCGTGCCCCTTACGGGTCCGTTTGGGGGCTGGTTTAGGTTTTCACCCTTTAACGATCTGTTTTTAAGTTTAAGTGTTGATTTTTGCAAATTATCATCATATTCTCAAATCGAGAGACCCATGAATATGCGGTATATTCTTACAAGTTACATTGGTCCCGTGCGAGGTGTTCGTGCCTCTTACGGGTCCATTCTCATTCAATTATATATATATATATATATATATATATATATATATATATATATATATATATATATATATATATATATATATATATATATATATATATATGTATGTATGTATGTGTGTGTGTGTGTGTGTGTGTGTGTTTTCATATATACGACACTCTAAATGCATCTATCTGTGGTGTCTCATTCGTTCTTTATCGATAAGTCTGAAGGAATCCTTTAACCAACTAGACATCACAAATCGCACATAAGTGCGGTGGTCCCTACACAGTACGCCAGTTCACGGCCCATACCCAGCAGTGACAAAGGATCCTAGTAGCTACACTTACCTCTCATAGATGGAGCTGCTACGTAGTACCTATAATAATGGCAAGCACAACGTCTAGTCCACATGTCCCGACGTGTGCTACGGTCCCAAATGCATGTAACCCCAACCGATAGGACCATCAACAAATATAGGTATGTCCACAAAAATAAATATAAGTACATATTATTCTCATATACTATGCATAGCTAATTACTTTATAATTACTTAAGGTATCACACATGGTTACGTATAAATATTCAACCGTTAATAATTACCATCTAGTTAATTATTAACCTTATCCCTTAAAACATTATGAAAAAATCTAGTTAGATATAATTTCCCAATTCATATATGTTCTACATTAACATTTTTAATAAAATCATCGTTGACCCAAACACCGTCCCACTAACAAGTACGATTTTCTAAACATACCCAGAATCCATCCTCCGTACCAACTCGTTCTTCCTCAGGTGACGAATCTATTTGACTTCTTGGAAGAATTGATTCTCCCAGTCGAATTGATTCGCCTTCATGGCCGAATCAATTTGGATCTGGGCAGAAGCCCAGATCTGCTATGTTTCTTTGATACGGGATTTCCTAATTTCCTCCTAAGATTCATTCTAACGGTTAATTCCTTTTTAATAACATATAAATAGGTCCCTATAACTTAATTACTCATCTTAGAATGATAAATTTCATAAATTAACATCAAATTCCTTCCCCAAATCCTAGAATTTACATCAATTGGTCAAAAACCTTAACCCAAATTTTCTATCATAATTTCATTTATATTCAAATCAGGTTTCAGCCATGTAGCATGGATTCAAAGTCACTAAATTTTCAGATCTTAGACTTGTATAAAAAACCTGTTGATATAAATCCATCTGTCTAATTTATCCAACAATCTTAAGGCATTTCTCATCAAATTTTAGATTATAATCATCCTAGATTTTTGGGATAAACCACCTAAATTTCAATTAGTCTCCTCTACAAGCATAAGATTAAATCCTACCGTTTAATCATCAATTACATACTAAAACCTAAAAATCACATGGGGTTTACTACGATGAATCAAAAGGCACATTGAACGTTAAATTAGGCAAGAAAATTCTTGACTGTATATGTGTTTGATGAATTCCCCTTGAATCTTTTGTTCCTTCTCCTCTTTGGCCTCTGATTCTTTCTCTCTCGAGGTGGGGCTGTTAGGTTATGTGTTTGATTAAGTGTGGGGAGTATTAGACTTCCCCTTGATCTTATATTAATCCTAAATCCCGAGTTAAGCCTATTTTCCTAATTTTAGACCCCCAATAGACTTGAACCCATAATTCAAGTAGCTAAAAAGCATCCCAACTTATATACCTATACCCCAGGGATATTTCTAAAGGTTTAAAAACCTAAACGAGACCATAAAGCCTCCTGAAATGAGTTCCAATTATTTTATTCCACAATTTTATTTATAATCGAGTCACGCATCATACATTAATTATCTACTACGCATTTTCATTGTAATTATTCACATAAAATCAATCTCACGTGATTATGATATAATAACAAATTCCTTTTTTTTAATTAAAAGAGCATTTATAGATAGATGGAGAAAAGACCTCTAACAATGTCAAGAACAATAAGAAAATGAAAATTAAGTATGGAAGTTGGGCATACCTAACATATCCAAGAATAAAAGGCCTCTAACTAAGTTAGGAAAGATATCCATATTAAATGAGCATATATCCAAAGTGCAAGTAAAACCAAAATTAGCAAATATGAAGAAGCCCTATTTCCTATAGGATCAATGCAAGAGAATTTGATATTGTGAAAAGAGATCCAATTTTGAAGAGTTTGGAATTTAGTATGGGACCAAAATGATAAGAGTTTGGATTTAGTAGGGAACCAAGTTATGAGAAGACAGGATTCCATAGTGATGTTATGAAGAGATACATAAATATTAGCTATAGAAAACTATAAAGCATATATATGAAGTAACTCATAAGGAAGAAGAGAATTCCCTGCACAACCAAAAATGAATTTTCCTTCATGATCTCCGACAATACCTCCCACTTCTTGTAAATAACTTTTAGAGAACCAAGCAATGTTAATTTTGAGAGAAAAATGGATAGGAGGGATCCATTTAATATCTTTAGGAAAGAATTTATGTTTGGAAGGAGATTTAGGATAAGTGGCAATAAAAGATTTAATATGGAAGATAATTTGATCAACTTTTGGAGGGAGATTTTCAAACTTAGCTTTGTTTCTAGCATACCAAAGACACCAACATATAAAGTTATGAATACTTTCTACAGAGAGTTTAGTGTTGATTAACCACCAAGAAGTTAAAACAACTCTGATGGAAGTATTTAAAATAAAGATTCCAAATTTATTGTTTTAATGAAGCAACACTTGAGAAGGAATATCTCCTTAGGAGAAAACATAATTAATGTCTTCTTGTTTTGGGTTAAGGAAACAAGAACATTTACAAGGCCCTCTAATTCCCAATCTTTTGATTGTTGAATTAAGAGGAGCAATATCTTTAAGAATTCTCTACAAAAGAACTAAAATTTTAAGAGGAATATAAGAATGCCAAATGAATTTATTAGTCCAAGATGAAGGTTTATGAGATCTAACAATGTTCTAAGTAGATTAGATATTGAAATAATAAGATTTATCAGCTAATAAAAGAGGAATATCAGGAGAATTTTGAAGTATAGGGGTATTTAGAATTAATTGAGAAGTATTGGGATCAAATAGGTTAGAAATTAAAGAGGGATCCCAAGTACCATTAGAGTAAAAAAAAAAATTACTTGCATGTTAAGAGATATGCCAACATCTTTAAGGTTACCAAAATGGAGCCAATTATCAAATGGAGCAACCACCACTACCTATAAGCCAAGTCAAGTGTTCCACCACATCTGATCTACTTTATAACATTCTTCTCCAAGTATAAGAGACTGTAATTGATGAAACATACCTTGGCGGATGAATTCTGCAATATTTCTTGAACACAAAGGTAGACCATGATGAATCTTTAGTTATGAAATTCCACCAAAGTTTCATTCCAAAGTAAGAATTTAAATCCCAAATGGATCTAATGGCCAAGTCACCTTCACTTTTGGGTAACAGATTTCAGATCATTTTTTCCAAAGAAATTTGTTTCTATGTTCAAAATTACCCCAGAAGAAATTTGCTAGAATTCTATCAATATAATTGAGGACTTTTTTGGGAGGGTGAATGGCTGCCAGAGTATATATAGAGATAAAATTGAGAACATGTTAAATAAGGACGATTTTCCCTCTATGGATAGAAATTTACCTTATCAACTAAAACTTTTACGTGTAATCTTTTGAATCAAAGGATCAAAAAGAGAACTTTGTTTTCTACCTTGGAAAGTAGGGCATCCAAGGTGGGTTGGAGAAGAGGAACTGAATGAGATTTCCAAACAGTTAGAAATATCAAGTTTTCTAGAAGGTGGAATTCGTTTAGAACCATAGAGGAAACTTTTGGATTTGTCAACAAGTTGCCCAGAGCAAACTTCATAGCTGATGAGGATATATTTCAATTTTCTAACTGACTTGATATTACCAGAAGAGAAGAGTATAAGGTCACCAGGATATGCCAGGTGAGAAACAATAGGGAAGTTCATTGGGGTTTTATATGGAGTGAATGAGGGATCTTGAGCATTTAAATACAAACTTCTTGATAATACTTCTGCAAAAATAGTAAAGAGACTTGGGAAAATAGGGTCCCTTGTCTAGGATGATTAGTAGCAATGAAAACACCATGGGATCTACCATTAAACATGATTGCTATCCAGACATTTGAGAGTAATCTCCAAATAAGGTTAATAAACAGTTCATTAAATCAAAATTTTCTCAAATACATATAAGGACTTGATAGGAAATTCTATCATATGCTTTGGGCATATCAAGTTTAATGGCCAAGTTGGAACATTTATTTTTTAAATTAATTTGAGAAAAAATTTCCTAAGCAAGATTTATATTATTAGTAATACCTCTACCTTTGACAAATGCACTTTGAGCAGGAGATATGATATTTGGAAGAATCCAGGCAAGTGTGTATGCTACGATTTTTGATAGAATTTTGTTGGCAAATGTGCAAAGACTGATATGCCTCAAGTCTAAAAATGAATGAGCAATGTCCTTTTTAAAGATAAGGACTAATCTAGTGGAAGTAATTGCACCAGTAATGTCATATCCTAAGAATACACCTTTAACCATCTTGGGAATATCAACTCCAATAATATCCAAAGAGGCTTTGAACCCCCACCCCCCCTGTAAAGCCATCCATACCAGGAGAACTGTTTTGATTAAGATTGAACATAGAAGCTTTGCCATCTTCTAATGTAGGAATAGTTGTAAGATAATGATCTTGAGCATCAGAGACAAGAGAAGGGATATTATTCAGCATATAATGGTTCATAATACCTGAAGAAGCACTAGGAAAAATGTAAGTAAAGTATTCAAGGCCTTCCCTTTTAATGTCATCCATAGAATCCAACCATGAACCATTAGTATCCTTGATTTTATAAATCTCATATTTTTTTCTCCTCCATTTTACACAATTAGGGAAATATTTTGTATTAGCATCTCCATTAGAGCACCGTCTTAAGTTAGACTTTTATTTCCAAAAACATTCCACTTTACTTAATTCTTATAAGAGAGATGCATTATCCTTTTCAAGATTAAGTTTGCTATAAAGAGAATGATTACAAACAAACTCTTGTTCACTTTTAAGGATATTATCTTCATCCTCTCGTACCTTTTTAAAAATAGTTCCAAAAGTATCAAAACTCCAAGATTTAAGAATACTTCTTAGGTTTTTGAGATTATTCACAAATGAGGATAGATGATTACCCACCGAGTATTTTACCCAATAAGCAGCAATTAAATGAAGGAAATTAGGATGAGAGGTCCAGAAATTTTGGAAAAATAATCTACCACAATGATTGCAGGAATCATTACACAGACTTAGCATAAGAGGAGAATGGTTCGATCCAGTTCTTATAAGATGCTCTACAGAAATGTGTTTGAAATAATCCATCCAAGATGAATTAGCATGGAATTTATCTATTCTCTCCATGGTAGTGTAACACCCCATATTTTTATGATAGTAAATAATTATGGGATTAATTAAAGTAAAATGTGAGAAATTAATTGTTAATTAATCTGAATTAAAATAAATATTAACTAGCATGCAAAAGGTTAATACCTATTGATGAGAATTATTTAATATTACTGTGTGAATACGTAATATGGAATTATGAAATTTTATAAAATGTCGAGAGTGTGAAATATGATAGTTTGGGATACTAAGTTGGGACGCGCGTGTGAGTCATGTCGGGACTAATTTCATAGATAAAAGAAGTAAATTATTTTTAAGTAACTAGTATAGTCATTTCGAGTGCACCATTGAATCCGGAAGGGCCGAGATAGTCAGAAACTCTACTCGGGTATTTTATTTGGACTCCAAAATATTTTTACGCTAAACCGGCACCCCATAGAGGCATTTTTGTCTTTTGGATTTTTGGGGAATTAATATGGACAAAAATTAGAAAAATAAAAGGGAGTGTACGTAGGTGAGAGGAAGTCTGTCAGTTTCTAAACCTACGAGAGATAGAGAGAGAACCACAGAGGAAGAAGGAGAGTCACTCATACCATAAATCCCACCAAAGCGTAGATCGAAAGACGAGGAACAAGCCTATACCAATTTCATCAGCGAATCAGAACATCATAATCGCGGCAAGTGTTTATTGCTTTCTTTCTTTACCAATAATTATGTTCATAGTAGAATAAGTAATTACCCCATTTCTATGAAGTTGAAATTTAGGAAAATTTGGGAGAATAAATCATAAATTAGGATTGGTTTGATAAATGTTTGATTACCTCTTGTAGATAGGATTATGTCCACGAATTTATGATAATATTCTGAATAAATCTGGGTTTTAATTTAGAGTTATGCATATAAATTTAAGAACTAGGGTTCTTGATAATTAAATTGGGGATTTTGAATTTGATTGATGATTAGTGATGATTTAATGATGTTATAGTGTTAGAAATCATATATATATATATATGTGTGTGTGTGTGTGTGTGTGTGTGTGTGTGTGTGTGTGTGTTAGGAAGACTATTGGAGTTGATTGATTGATGTTTGGGTTAAAATTTAGGGGTTTTAGAGTTGAAAATCTAGTGAAGACATAATTGTTAATGGTGGAAAAGGTAGCAGGTTTGTTCGAACGAGATTGAGCCTGGTTCGAATGAGACTTGTTCTCGCGAGATGTCGTTCAAATGACATCACACCGGGTTCGAACGACATGTCCAAAAATTTGGAAAATCCTATTTCAGTTCAATTCGAGTTACACAATTATTTTGGGTGAGGAAAACTATTATTTTGAGGAATCTAGCACTGTGCGGAATTGTTGGAAAGTATTTGGGAAATAATACCTTAAATATTGGAACGGTAAGTTAATCTTAGAAAATTCGAGAGAGAGTAATCAAAATGATTATATTATAAGTAGTAATGAGAAACTATTACTTTTGGATAATTAATGTACGGGTTGGGAGAATACCTATTGATTTTAATAGGATGTGAGAATGCCTATTATATGTTTATTATTATGTGTATAGCATACCTACACTTCTTGCTATCTGGAGGAGGTCTTCGCGTAGTGGACATCTTATCCCGTGTCACCCATTGGGGGGATATTTGACTTGTACCGAGAACAATTGAACTTGGTTACGTGATATCTAAGATGTAGGATACTTTTGAGGACTGAATAAGAGGGTAGGTATGTGCGTGACCCATTTGGCTGGGGATTATGTTCGCCTCCAATATTTGTTATTTGAATTTTATGGTTCATGAGAGATTGAAACAGCAGTCCTTCATGCAGTGAGCGATGCACCGGGACATGATAGCAGAGTATGCATTGCGCCAAGTGGTCTTAACCCAAGGTTGCAGGATTAGTATATATGTGTATAGGGTAGATGTGACTATATATATCTATATATATACTTGTGAATAATTCTACTGTGTGAAATTAATAGATAGGGTAATGATGATCAATAAACTAATCTTAGTGGGTAGAAGATTAACTATTCGAATGGTGAATTATGAAATTTAGTTATGGGGGATAAACTATTTTAACAACGCATTTTATGGGCGATACGGGTATACTACTGCTGAACGTAAAGAATGACATTGTGATTTCAAACTAGTAGGGCTGGCTAACATAGCTAGTGTGGATTAGAAAATGCGTTAGGCGTGCACAATAGGTGAGAGGTGAGGATCTCATGTGAGAGTTCAAAAATCTAGCATGCACATAATACTTGCTTTATTGCAAATTTTAAATACTTGCTAAAACTAATATTTTACAACTCCGGCTCTGACCGTTATCTTTCTATTCTTCTCTCTTTTGTTATATATATGTATTATATTAGGTTCCCAGCCACAGGGTTATCGGGCTTAGACGCTTGGATTATTTAGCGATCTGCAGCGGTTGTGGGAGTTGTAGGTCCTTGCATTTAGACGCCTCTATCATTTCCTTCAGTTCTATTCAGACATTTCATTCAGGGCATGTGTCACCCCTTTCTCAGTCGTTTTATTAGAGAGATTATACTCAGTTTATTTTAGTAGTCCATGAGTATTTTATGGGTTATTGGCTTGAGACTTTAAACTAGAATGTTTTATCCAATCTTATTTATTTCAGCTGTTGAGTTATATCTAGTATCTATTATATCCCTGTGAATGGTAAACATTTGATGTTTTAATAACTTAGAAACTATTAATGTATTATTTGGGTATAACTTAAAATGGAAAATGTTTTGGCACTCACTAGCTTAATTATTTATTAGGTGATTATTAATATTAAATGTTTTTCGGCGGTGATGTTAAGAATGAACCAACTGAACACTTTGTTTTAAATTGAGTAAAGGACTGATCACCTGGTATTTAATTGGTTGGGGTGTCACAGGTGGTATCAAATCCAGGTTTTAGAGTCCTTGAGGATCTGTACGACTTATTATGCTTTTAATATAACGTCATTTGATATAAAGCACTATCTTTAGGACTATTGTACTCTTATTTATGCGATTATGTCTTCAGCTATTTCAGATTTAATAATAACTTTGGACTAATAAAATTCCTTCCTCTCTCTGATGCCTCCTCAACGTGCACCACGAGATAGACAGGCCCAACCAGAGCACCCAGCAGGTCAGGCTCAGGGAACAATGAGCGCAGCTGAGGTTGCCGCCATAGTTTCTCAGGCGGGGAAAGTAGCTTTAGCGGTGGTGCAGCAAGACCCACCCCAAGTTCAGGCTGTGGTACCAGTTCCAGTTCAGTTTCCCACTAGATGGGAGAGGGTTAGGGATTCCTTTCAGAAGTCACATCCCCCAGATGTCTCAAACAGTTCTGACGTTGTTATTGTGAGCCAATGTAAGAAAGACATCCAGAGGCATCTTCGCATGTATGAGTGCACAGATATTTAGGGACGGCTACTGGCTACCTTTAAGCTAGTAGGGGAATCCTTACAGTGGTGGGATTCCACTACCACTTTAGAGGAGAGGGACAATATGACGATTCAGAGTTTTCAGATGCGGTTCAATCGCAAGTATTTTCCTTTCGCCGTTCAGACCAAGATGAGACGAAAATTACTTGACCTCACTCAGGAGGGAAAGACAGTCGCAGAATATGAGGAGGAATTCACCAGACCGATTAATTTGGTATGTAGTAAGGTGCCTACTGGATAGAAGAAAATACATATGTTCATAATTGGCCTAACCTGGAGGATCCGTCAGCACCTTCTAGGTAATATGTCTTTACAGTCCTATATAGACGTACTTAATACTGCATTGCTATATTATCAGGACCACCGAATACATGCCAAGGGGAACAAGAGAGGAGGTGATCTTAGCCTGCAAGGCAGGATAGGTGGGGGTAGTGCCATCGGGGCACCGGTAGCTCAGCAGCAGTAGAGGCAGGGTGAGCAGGGTTCCCAGCCGGGAGATTCTGCTAAGAGGATTAGAGCGGGTGGATTCAAGCATGGTCGGCGAGGCTACATGCAGGTCCAGTAGGGCCAATAACAGGGCCATCAGGGCTAAGGTAGAGGTGGCAACGACCAACAAGGACGAAGGGATGTAACTTTAGAGCCAGATGTTTTTCTTGTGGCAAGAATGTCCATAGGAAATAGGGTTGCCCCGGCAAGGTCAAGTTTCTCCAGCAGCAGGGTATTCAGTAGGAGTCCTAGAGACCCATTTTTCCCGTCGCCCTACCTGCAAAAACATAACTCCTAGATTTTCCCGCACCCCCGATTCAGTAGGGACAGTTACAGTATGGATGTGTTCATAACGTCCACCAGGAAGAAGCACCACAGGCTCCACTCATAATTGAGTGAACGTTTCCTATCCATGGTACTATGGGGCGCATTTTATTTCACACTTAGACATCACACTTCTTCATAGCCACTAGTTTTGCACGGGCCACAGGGTTGTTAGGCATGACAGAGAATACAGTGACATGTGTAGACTCGTCGTTAGGTTGTGGGTCGTTGATTTTCTTTATATACCGGGGAGTAGGCATAAAGATTGGGAGTCTAATTTTGCCTGCAGATATGCTAATCTTAGATATGTCTGAGTATGACACCATTATTGGCATGTATTGGCTAGTCACTTATTAGGCCATAATTGATTGCTTCAATAGGAGTATTGTGTTCGCTATTCCGGGCCAAAAGATGTTCATATTGGCGATGCCTGGCCCCGAGGGAGGGTCGTCCACCCATTTGTATTACATAAAGGAGGATACCTTTACGGTAGTAGCGATTCCACTTAGTTCGATTTCAGTTGTTTGCGAGTACCGTGATGTGTTTCAGAACATACCGGGGTTATTTGATTATTAGGAACATAATAAAGTCACGATACGTTCCGTTGCCTCGCATTGATGACTTATTTGACCAGCTAAGGGGAGCAACCTACTTCTCAAAGATAGACTTGAGATCTGGGTATAATCAGCTAAGCATTTGGGAGTAGGATGTGTCAAAGACTACTTTCTTTATGAGATATGGGTCTTACGAGTTTCGAGTTATGTCGTTTGGGCTGACCAATGCTCCAGATGTATTCATGGACTTGATGAACCGGGTGTTCGGGTAGTTTTTATATCAGTTTGTCATTGTCTTCATAGATGACATCCTGATTTACTCCCAGACTGAGGAGGAGCATGTTGAGCACTTACGTAGGGTTCTGCAGACCTTACGGGAGCATGAACTGTATGCCAAATTCAAGAAATGTGAATTTTGGCAGCGAGAAGTACAGTTTTTGGGACACATTGTATCTGATAGGGGGATATATGTCGATCCTAACAAAGTGTCGGCAGTGAGGGAGTGGGGACAACCCATGACATCGACAGAGGTACAGAGGTACGGAGTTTTTGGTCTATCCAGGTATTACTGATGATTTATTCAGGGATTTTCGAAGATAGCGAGTCTGATGACAAATTTTACTCGCAAGGGGTGTCATTCATCTGGGATGATGCTTGTCAGTTGGCTTTTGATGAGTTAAAGCATAACTTGACTTCGATACCAGTTCTTGCTTTACCCAGGCTAGGAGTGGAGTGCCTGGTCTATACTGATGCTTCCCTATAGGGACTTGGTTGAGTACTTTAGCAGGAGGATCAGGCTATAGCTTATGCCTCTCGCAAGATCAAGCCTCACGAGTGAAATTACCCCACTCACGACTTCGAGTTAGCAGCAGTCGTATTTGACCTACGGATTTGGAGACACTACTTGTTGGGGGAGAAATTTCGCCTGTTTATAGACCACAAGTCACTGCAATACTTGTTCACTCAGCGAGAGTTGAACATGTGTTAGCGCAGGTGGCTGGAGTTTGTGAAAGATTACTAGTTCGAGATACGGTACCAATCGGGGAAGGCTAACATAGTTGCTGATGCCTTGAGCCATAGGCCAGTATGTGAGGTGGCGGAAGTGTTGAAGGATAAATGGAAAGAGTTGGAACATCAGGATGTAGTGGCTCGATCCTTTATGTCTGTTATGATAGTCACTCCAAATATTGTCACGAGAGTGATCCAGGCTCAAGTCATCGATTCGTTCTGCCAGGATCAGATTGTATTACTCCTAGCGGATGGCTCAGAGTCCTATTCAGTGAGTTCAGATGGGGGTTTACGATTTAATGGGAGATTAGAGGTCCCAGAGGGGGAGGACTTACGTCATGCAGTGATTTCAGAGTCACATGGATCTCGATTTGCGGTACATCCCGAAGGGGATAAGATGTACGAGGAAAAAGGCGACAGTACTGGTGGAGTGGGATGGGGAAGGAGATTGCGGAGTTCATGCCCAAGTGTGCCACCTGTTAGATGGTAAAGGTGGACCATCAGAAAGCATCAAGGTTACTCAGACGCTAAAGATCCCTATGTTGAAATGGTAAAGAATTTCCATGGATTTCATCACTGGGTTGACTACATCACAGAGGGGTCACGATTCTATATGGGTAGGGGTGGATCGATTGAACAAGGTTTCTCATTTTCTGTCGGTGCGAACATATGACACTATGGGTTAGTATGCTCAGTTATTCATTGCCAAGATAGTGAGGTTGCACGGGGTACCCCTAGATATTGTGTTCGACAGGGATAAGATTTTTGTGTCATGCTTCTGGGAGACCTTTCAGGAGGCTATGGGTACCGAGCTACGGTTCAGTACGGCTTATCACCCGCAGACAGATGGGAAGACTGAGCGTACTATTCTGATGCTGGAGGATATGTTTCGCATGTGTGTCCTTTACTTTGGAGGGGGTTGGGAGCAGTACCTTCCACAGGTGGAGTTCGCGTTCAATAACTATCATTTTATGATTGTCATTACCCAATTTGTGGCGTTGTACGACAGACCTTGTCGTTCTCCCGCTTGTTGTCTATAGGTGGGGGACAACAAGCTACTCGAGCCAGAGGTGATTCAGGACACGTCCGTCAGGATTGAGATGATCAGGAGCCGTATTTGGGTAGTCCTGGATAGGCAGAAAATCTAGAACGATGCCAAGCGGTTTTTTAGGGAATTTAGCTTGGGGGATCATGTGTTACTACGAGTATCTCCTATGAAAGGAGTAATGAGGTTCAGGAAGAAGGGGAAATTAGCTCCGAGATACGTAAGACCATTTACTATTATCAAGAGGATCGGACCGGTGGCATACAGACTTGGATTGCCGGAGCACTTGTATCGTATTCATGATGTGTTCCACATTTCGTCGTTGAGGCGGTACCTTCGAGATAAGTTGGCCCACACTCACATTGCGATAGAGGAGATTAACTTGCAGCCTAACAGTTCTTATGAGGGGAGGCCTGTGTCTATCTTAGACCGTAGCGAGAGGAGATTGAGGTCAAAGGTAGTTACACTTGTGCGGGTCCAGTGAGAGCATCATAATGTTGAGGAGTCTACTTGGGAGTGAGAGGAGAATATGTGCGAGAAATATCCAGACTTATTCTTATCAGGTATGCTTTACCTTTCGAATTTATAAATTGTCGAGAGTGTGAAATATGACAGTTTGGGATACTAGGTCAGGACGCGCGTGTGAATCGTGTCAGGACTAATTTAATAGATTAAGAAAGTAAATTATTTTTAAGTAACTCGTATGACATTTAGAGTGCACCATTGAGTCCGAAAGGGTCGAGATAGTCAGAAAACTCTACTCGGGTATTTTATTTGGACTCGGGAATATTTTTAGGCCAAACCGTCACCCCGTAGGGGTATTTTTGTCTTTTGGATTTTTGGGGAATTAATATGGACGAAAATTAGAAAAATAAAAGGGAGTGTATGTGGGGGAGAGGGAGTTTGTCAATTTCTAAACCTACGAGAGATAGAGAGAGAACCACATAGGAAGAAGGAGAGTCCATATGTGCTCTTGGTGCAAAACTTAAGGACTCACACCATAATTCCCACCAAAGCGTAGGACTGATTTGAAAAGAGTTTGATTCCCTCTTGTAGATAGGATTGTGTCCACGAATTTATGATAATATTCTGAATAAATATAGGTTTTAATTTAGAATTGTGGATATAAATTTGAGAACTGAGGTTCTTGATAATTAAATTCGGGATTTTGAATTTGATTGATGATTAGTGATGATTTACTGATGTTATAGTCTTATATATATATATATATATGTGTGTGTGTGTGTGTGCGTGTGCGCGCATGCATGTGTGTGTGTGTGTGTGCATGTGTGTGTGTATGTGTGTGTGTGGATGATTGGAATTGATTGATTTTGAAATTTAGAGGTTTTAAAGTCGAAAATCTGGTGAAAACGTAACTGTTTATGGTGGAAAACGTAGGAGGTCTGTTTGGGTAAGGGAACTGCTCAATCTAGTTCGAACGATATTGAGCCTGGTTCGAACGAGACTGGTTCTTGCGAGATGTCGTTCAAATGACATCACACTTGCTTCGAACGACAGGTCCAAAAATCTAAAAAATCCTATTTCAGTTCAATTCGAGTTACAGAGTTATTTTGAGTGAGGAAAACTATTATTTTGATGAATCTAGCACAGTGCAAAATTGTTGGAAAGTATTTGGAAAATAATACTTCAAATATTGGAATGGTAAGTTAATCTTAGAAATTTCGAGTGAGAGTAATCGAAATGATTATATTATAAGATATCATACCTACACTGCTTGCTATCAGGAGGAGGTCTTCGCGTAGTGGACAGTCTTATCATGTGTCGCCATTTGGGGGGGATATTTGACTTATACCCAGAACATATGAACTTGGTTACGTGCTATATGAGATGTAGGATAGTTTTGAGGACTGAATAGGAGGGTAGGTATATACGTGACCCATTTGGCTGGGGATTATGTTCGCCTCCAATATTTGTTATTTGAATTTTATGGTTCATGAGAGATTGAACCAGCAGTCCTTCATGCAGTGAGCGATGCACCGGGACATGATAGCAGAGTATGCATTGCGCCAAGTGGTCTTAACCTAAGGTTGCAGGATTAGTATATATGTGTATAGGGATGATGTGACTATATATATATATATATATACTTGTGAATAATTCTATTGTGAGAAACTAGTAGATAGGGTAATGATGATAAATAAAATAATCTTAGTGGGTAAAAGATGGACTATTCGAACGCGAATAATGAAATTTAGTTATACGGGATAAACTATTTTAATGACGTATTGTATGGGCGATATGGGTATAGTACTGGTGAACGTAGAGAATGACATTGTGATTTCAAACTAACAGGGATGGGTAACCTAGCTAGCGTGGATTAGAAAATGCGTTAGGCATTCACAATAGGTGAGAGGTGAGGATCTCGTGTGAGAGTTCGAAAAGCTAGCATGCACATAATACTTGCTTTATTGGAAATTTTAAATACTTGCTAAAACAATTATTTTTACAACTTGGGCTTTCACCCGTCTCTTGTTACTCTTCTCTCTTTGGCTATATATGTGTATTATATCTGGTGCCCAGCCATAGGGTTACCAGACTTAGACGCTTTTATTGTTTAGTGAGATGCAGCGGTTGTGGGAGTTGCAGCTCCTTGCATTTATATGCTTCTATCGGTTCTTTCAGTTCTATTCTGACATTTTATTTAGGGCATGTGTCACCCCTTTCTCAGTCGTTTTATTAGAGAGATTGTACTCAGTTTATTTTAGTAGTCCATTTCAGTTGGATTGAGTATTTTATGGTTTATTAGCTTGAGACTTTAAACTGGAATGTTTTATCTAGTCTTATTTATTTCAACAGTTGAGCTATATTCAGTATCTATCGTATCCCTGTGAATGGTAACTTAGAAATCATTAATGTATTGTTTGGGTATAACTTAAAATGAAAAATGTTTTGGCACTCACTAGCTTATGATTATTAATATTAAATGTTTTTCGATAGTGATGCTAAGAATGAACCAACTGAACACTTTGTTTTAAATTGAATAAAGGACTGATCACCCGGTATTTAATTGGGCGGGGTTTCACATGTAGTAGCATTATCAGATCTCTTATTCCACCTAGTAACTCTAGATCCATTAAAATAAAAATCAAGTAGGCCATATCCATCCATACAGTCAAATCAAATCAGCAACAACTCTGATATCTATAGGACTGCCTCATATTTTGTCCATATGGTTAGTTACTATATTAAAATCACTACATATAAACTAAGGTTCTGACCACACTACTAGAAAAATACCCTTTTATGACAGTTTTAAAATTCAGTTTTATGACCCTTTTAATTAAACTATCATAATAAATATGATTATTTCACAATTATGACCCTTTTTTCATTTAAACAAATAATTATGACCCATGTATATTTATTGGGTCATATTAATATGATATGTTATGAGAGTAATATTTTAACTGTCATATAATATATTTATATATTATGACAGTTTTATATACATGGTAATATTAAATATAATTTTATAAAATTAATATTTTTTTAATAATAATTTTTAATTATTTACGACCCATTTTAAGAAAAATATCAATTGGGAGAAGCAAAATGGAGGGAAAGAAGCGTAATAATCTCACATTTGGGATACACCTGCTTCTCCTCAACTCGATCGTGCGATATTCATGGAGTCGTCTTGCCTTATCCCACAACAACGGCATCCCTCATGATCCCTCCTTCCTCCCTCACGATCTCCTTCGTCTCCTCTCCTCCTCTTTGCCGCATCTCCAGTAGCAGCAGGAGCTCCGTCGGGCCTCAGCCATCCGCATCTGAGCAGATCGTCCCCTCTCCTCCTCTCTGCTCGCATCTCAACCGCCCCTCCCGCATCTGAGCGGCGCCCCAATCAATGGCAGACGACCTAGTTTAGCTGAGAAACTCTTCTTCAACTTCCAAGTTCCAAGCAAGTAGTAGCAACAATCACACACAACAGGTAACTATTAATTTTTATTTTCAGTTCATTCAATGGGTCATAGATTCACAGTTTATTTTTAGTTCATAGATTCATTGTTTAATTTTTAAGGTCAAGTTTAATGGGTCTTAACTGTTAATTTTAAGTTAATGGTTAAATATTAAATTAGTTTAAATGCCCACTTTTAAATTTTAATTAATAAATGCATAATGTCTAAATGCCCATTTTTTGTTAATGGGTAAATATAAATATTAATATTATAATCACCCAGGTACGATGCCTATTTTTATGTATTTTTTCTGTTTTTTATTTTTTATTAGAAATTTGGTTGGAAATAATTTTTATTTGTAGGAAATAATTTTTATTAGTTGGAAATAATTTTTTTATTACTGAAAATAATTATTATTTGGTGAAAATACTTTATTATTGCTGGAAATCATTTTTATATGCTGGAAATATTTTATATTACTGAAAATCTTTTTTTATTGCTGAAAATTATTTCTATTTGTGGGAAATAGTTTTTTATTTGTTGGAAATCATTTTTTATATGCCGAAAATAATTTATATTGCTGGAAATCATTTTTTATTGCTTGAAATAAAAAAAAATGCATCCCGAGAGGTGGAAAATTATCACACAACCTGATAACACGACACGACCTACATGACTTTTTAGCAAGTTTGGGTGAAGCCTTAACGAATACGGGTGCTTAACAGGTGGACCCACTAAACACGATAGCTTAATGAATCGGGTTTGCATTTTGCCATTTAGCATAAATACACGACATGACTCGTTAAGGCACGACTTGAACACGTTCTAAACATGACACGAACCCGATAAGACACGACACGATATACACGAAAGACTTAACCAGTCGAGTTTAGGTAGAGGTGATTTTGATACAAACCAGGTTAGACCCGACATGAAATCGACACGACACGACCCATTGCCACACCTAATCCCATTGATGAAATTAATGATACGACACAACCCATTGCCTCCCTTAATCCCGATGATGAAATTAATCATTTTTTATATGCTGAAAATAATTCATATTAGTTCAAGGTTTCACTGTATGAGGTGACCTAGTATCCCAAGTTGGCACACACAAACACACAAATGCTCATGTGAGGACCCAAAGTAGGACTTATCTTAAGGGCCATATTGTTTACCCGTAAATTCATTCTCACTCATCATTAAATGCATCTAATGGCAAAAAAAATAGTCCTTACTCTTAAGTCCATACTCAAAGTCATTACCGAAGCACTCATATATACAATTCGTGCAAAAGCCACGTCTTTGCAGTCATGCCAGCACATGATAAAGAAAGGGGATATGGCACTGAACACGCATACGACCAATAAGCATAGTTGAGATAAACCATAGAATAGTTATCGAGCACTTTAGAGAGATCTTGAGCGGATACACCATAGATAAGTTTGAGAAGTTGAAGTTTAAAATGATATAAGATATTGATGACATGCTCGGATATGACATCCCAGAACTCCTAAAGAGTTTTAGAAATCCTCATGATTAATTATGATGTTAATAGTTTGAGAGAAAATCCTAGATCGATACTAGTTGATGACAAGTTTAGTTATGATGGACTAAGTTATTTATATATTTTAGTTAAATATCAATATTTCCTTATAAGAGAAATTATTCACTCTATCATAATGACTTTCTTTATTTTCTGACTAAACGTACACCTGGAATTTTTAGTTAATATTTTCCTTTATTCATGACAACTTGCATTTTATTGATCTGCCAAGCTGGCATAGTTTCTATTGTTTTTAATGGATTTCCTTTTTATACTTAATCAATGTATCACAATATAACTATATGTTATCTCTCTTGGATGTGAGTAGGTGCGCTTTTAGATCACAGTCTATTTACGATGGATAGATCTTAGATTTCAATGAGTAGATTATCAAATGAATATGAAGAATGGACTAAGGATTTTTTTAGAGTTGCCGAAGCACATGCAAAAGGGAGTAACTCCATCCCATGCCCATGATCTAAATGTGGGAATGGGCATAAGTTGAGTCTAAAAGTGGTTAAAAATCATTTATATGCGAATAGTTTTGATAAAACTTATCGTAGATGGATATGGCATGGAGAAGTCGCTAAAAGTGCTGCCCCACCTAATGACGACACGTGTGATCCAAATTTTCAAGATTATGTGATGGAGACTCCAGAGGATCTTGAAAACACAGTGGAGATGGTTCAAGCTACAGAGGAGGATTTTATGGGAGATCCTGGAAGCTTTACAAAGTTGCTTGACGATGCTCAGAAGCCTTTATATAGGGGTTGTAAAAAGTTTACTAAATTATCAGCATTGGTAAATCTTTTCAACTTGAAAGCAAGGAGTGGGTGGACCAATACAAGATTTTTGAAGTTATTGGAATTGTTACGAAAAATGCTTCCAGAAGATAATGAATTGCCTATAACTACGAAAAAAAGCTGTTAAAACATTATCGATTTTTGGAATGGGATATGAAAAAATACATGCGTGTCCCAATGATTTCATACTTTACATGAAAGAGTACGCGGATGCTACTATATGCCATACATGCGAAACTTCGAGGTATAAGTTAAGGAAGAACACAAATGAGCCAAAGGTGGGTGTGCCTCCAACATTGTTGTGGTATTTTCTGCCTATTACACGGTTTAAACGGAGGTACTAGGGTTGTATTTTGTTTTCGAACATTCCAATTTTTTCGATATCCGATCCGGTATTTTCCGATTTTGGAACGTATATAAGGTTTTCGATTTTCGATTTTTTCGAAAAAAATCAGATCGAAAATTGGAAATAATTCTGAATTTTTGATTTTCCGATTTTTTCGATCCGATTTTTTCGAAACTATGCCGATCCGATTTTTTCGAATTATTTCCGAAATATTTTCCGATTTCCAATTTTTCTAATTTTTTTTTAAACATTCTCATGTGTCCCACGTCAGCTAGGAGAGGAAGAGAGGCCCAAAAAAGTCCTCTATAAAAGGAGAATATCCCTCTATCCTCTACACAAATGAAAAAAATGGTTAAATCCTTACATATTTACATGTTGGGTTAAATCTTTTTTTCGATTTCTTTAAAATGAGAATTTCGAGTAATCGAAAATCCTATATTAATTTTTTTGAAATTTTGGAATTTCCAAAATTTCTGAATTTTTAGTATATTTTTTTAATTTTCGAATTTTTTTGATTTTTTTTCGATTTTTCGATATTTCCGAATTCGGAAACTTTTTTGATTTTTCGAAAAAATTGGATAGGAAATTGGAACAAATATTTTATTTTCGAAAAATTTGGAATTTTTTTCGAAAGGTCATTTTTCGATCCGATCCGGCCGAAACACAGGCATAGGTGGTACCATATGTTCAAACATGCAGATGAAAGAGAAATTGATGGTAAATTGCGTCACCCGGCAGATTCTCTAGCATGGAAGTTAGTAGACGGGAAATGGCCAGAGTTTGGGAAGGAAGCAAGAAACCTTCGGTTAGCACTTTCAGCTGATGGGATCAACCCATATAGTTCTCTTAGCAGTAGGCATAGTTGTTGGCCAGTTATTTTAAGGATCTACAATTTTCATCCTTCGTTGAGCGCAAAGAGAAATTTTTTGATGCTGACAATGTTAATATCTGGTCCACAACAACCAGGCAATGATATTGATGTTTACTTGGCATTTTAATTAAAGATTTACAAACTTTATGGCGTGAAGGTGTTTAGGCTTCTGATGCTTACCGACAAGAATCTTTTACATTAAAGGCTATACTGTTGTGGACTATTAATGATTTTCCTGCATATGGGAATTTGTGCGGTTGTGCTGTAAAGGGATATTATGCATGTCCAATTTATGCGAAAGAAACTGATTCTATTAGATTAACAAATTCTAATAAGAATATATATATATATATATATATATATATATATATGTCGCATAAAAGATTTCTTCCATATGACCATCCATTTCGAAAGCAAAAAAAGGCTTTCAATGGTCAGCAGGAGTTTCGAGTACAACCTGAACCATTGAGTGGTGAACAAGTATTAAAGAAATTGGTAGGGATTAGGGCATCTTAGGGAAAGAAGGTGGGTTTGAAAAAGAAGGTCGATTTGAAAAAGACTGTAAAATCAAAGAGAAAGTGCAGTGAAGACCATATTGAAGGTAGTGCTTCCTCGAAAGATGATAATGCTGGTTTCGTATGTTGGAAGAAAAAATCCATATTCTTTGAGCTTGAGTATTGGCATCATTTGCTTATTCGACACAACTTGGACGTCATGCACATCGAGAAGAATGTTTGCGACAACATCATAGGAACCCTACTTAATATTCCTAGATAATAAAAGATGGAGTTAAGAGTCGTCTTGATCTTGTAGACATTGAGTCCGGGATGAATTGGCACCACAATATAATGGTAAACACACTTATTTGCCACCAGCTTGTTATACATTATCGAGGGAAGAGAAAGTAAGGGTTTGTGAAACTTTGCGACGACTTAAGGTCCCTAATGGGTACTCTTCGAATTTTGCGAATCTTGTTTCCACGGAAGAATTAAAACTGTTTGGTCTTAAGTCCCATGATTGTCACATACTAATGCAACAAATACTTCCTGTTGCAATACGATCTGTATTACCAAAGCATGTGAGATATGCGATTATTAGAATTTGCTTCTTCTTTAATGTTATTTGTGAAAAATTAGTGGACGTGCCAAAATTAAAAGAAATTCAGAACGATATTGTGATAACTCTGTGTTTTCTGGAAAAATACTTCCCTCCCACATTCTTTGACATCATGGTGCATTTAATGGTACATCTTGTTAGAGAGGTTGAACTTTGTGGTCCAGTTTTTTCACGATGGATGTACCCTTTTGAAAGGTAAGTTCATGCTTATATTTATGAAATTAATCAATAACATCTCAATTAGTTAATACTATTTAAATTTTTTAACATTGATGTAGGAACATGAAAGTGATAAAGGGTCAAATGCACAATAAAAATCGTCCAGAAGGTTGTATTGCGGAACTTTATATTGCAGAAGAGGCGGTTGAATTTTGTTCCTAGTTCTTACAAGGACTCAATGCAGTTGGAGTTCCAATTGGTAGAAATATGAGGACTAGTGATGATGACGATGCAATACAATATGGCAAACCAATAGGTGGTGGTAACGTCATTGAAGTGGATGAGTCATTATGGGAACAGTCACATCGACATGTGATGGAAAATAGAAATGATGTCCATTAATATATCGAGTAAATATTAAATATTTATCTGTCTGAGGTCTTCTAGTGGGTAATTCTCCTTTATCCCCCCAAGATTTGTTAGTAAAGAATCATAACTTATGCAGTAAACATATCGAATTAGATCTGAGGGTACTAAGACCTAAAGTCACGCAGTTATGAGGATCCTAAAGTGAAGAATGAGGTTATGTGATGGGTCATTAGACCTTAGGGCCATAAGATACCTATTATTCGTACTTTTATAGGACTATAAGCCAACAATTTTTATGGAAATACTTACCCTTAAAAAAATTTAGGCTTAAAAATAAAGTTTGTAAATGGTCCTAAGATCGAGACTTAAAGTTTTTCTTAGCCTTAAGTCCATAGTGGATCTCGAGACCTTTGAGATTAGGAAAATTTTGAATGTTGTAGCTCCACAAAGGACCCTGAGGCATTTGAACTTAGAATTGGAGAGCTTTAAAGTTTTATAAATGGGTCATGGGACCTTTAGAATTGATAGATTTTAAACCTGAAGTCCCACAAATGGTTTGAAGACCATTGAACTTAGGTAAATTTTAAATTCTTAACTCATTCTTAGGGTTATAAGACCTCCAGATTAAACTTTAAGTCCCATCAAATTTACCTAAGAATTTAGCCCACTAAAAAAATCAAATTAGAAGTTTTTTTCTTTAAGAATTTTAGAAATAGGTTTAAGGGGTGTTGGGCCAAGGTTTACACATTTTTTTTTAAATAACATCGTGAAAGAAAATTCTTGTTCAAGAAAACCCTTATGTAGGGGATATTTTGTGGGTTTTATGACCTTAACCTCTTGGAATTATGGATGAAAATCACAATAATTATTTTTATTCTTTTATCTGTCCTTAAACCTTTCATTATGATTTTAGGGTCGTCTATACGTATGGACTGTAGTGTTATATGGGTCCTGAGACCTTGGACTGTTATTCTTAAGAAAACACTCCAGTCCTTGCAACGAATTTTGGGTCCTAAGACCTTAGCTTAAACCAAGAGCCAAGGATGAAATCCTTTAAACTTTTTCTTGTGTATTTAATTAATTGTTTAAGTTTTGAGCCAAGGATGAAGTCCTTGCAACTCCTTTTTTGTGTCCTTAGACCTTAGATTTGTAGAGTCAATAGTGAAATCCTTGTAACTCTAGTACACATATTTATTACACCATGAGTAGCAAATATTTCTTTTCATTTCTTTCATGTAGCATATTACATTATTCATAGCCATTATGTGGGATGGTGTACATCCCTGAGGCTTCTATTATCTTTATGTTCTTCTTTTGTTTGGACCCCTAGTCATGAGGGAAATTATCATTATCTTACAGGGATGAGGTATATATCCTCATCAATTCTATGCCGATACTTTCTTGAGGGAGCTCATACATTGGTGGTGACAAAGGTAAGACATCATCAGGAATTTCTAAAGCTTTGTTGGGACTTCATCAAGCAATATAGAGAACTATGTGAACTATTCTTATCCATCATGGATGAGTTGTATCACTCCTGAGATTTCTTTTGATCTCCGAAGACCTCACCCACCCCATTGGGGGTTGGGAACCTTATCACTAGCCATGTGTTCAGATATCACTGTCTTAGTAGTTAAGTGATGTTCTACCGATTATCCCATTGTAAGCGGAGGGAAGGTTCACTATGAATTTTCTCCAAATAGTTTTGTAGCAATCTTTAGAAACAATAGTTAGGTGGAGAGTGACATATCCTTAGGAATAAGTCGTCTATTTATTGAACCTAATGATAAGAGTGGTGATTGACAGTGTGTGCTTTATGCCAAGGTCGTTAGCCTCAAAGACATCTAAGAATAGGATGTGCGTAGAACTCCATAAGTCAATGAGAATTTGTTTCATATTAGCATTCCCATGATCTCTGTGATGATGAAATGATAGTCATGAGGCAAATTGGCCTTCTGATTTTTGCTTCCAAAAATATCATCCTAGGGGCTTGTTTAGGAGCCCGATAAGTGAAGGAGATGTGACTGACCTGTACTCATTCTTGCTGGATACATACAATGTGAGCTTTTATGGATGTGGCAGATAGTCCACCCCTGGCGAAGCCTCCGAAAAAATAGTTGACATCTATCATAGGGACATTATCTTTCTTATTATTTTAATTTTCATGTTGACCCTTGCCTTTGTCTTTTGCCACATACTTTTTAATCTTGCCCGAATTTATCACCCCTCGATGGCTTCTTTCAATCTGAAGTAGTTGTTTGTGTTGTGTCCCTAATCTTTATAGAACCAAAAATACTTAGACTTGTCGCTTTTGTCATCCATAATCCTTATGGGTTTTGGCTGAGGCAAAATATTCTAAGCTTCCATGACTGTAAAAATCTCCTCCATGGTGATTATGAGTGGGGTGAAGTGTTCGGCCAATATAGTCCTACTTTTAGTAACCCCATCTTTGTTTTACTTGGCCTCAAATGATTCTAAAGTCTCCCAAGGATGGGATAAGGTGTCTTTTCACGTTCCCTTCTGGGGATAGGCTATAGAATTCATTACCCAAGTATAATCCTCAACATTCATATATTTCTGAGCTCTTTAGAGCACCTCAGTCGTGGATTTGGGGGAATTTTTACTAAAAGACATCATCATATCTTCCACCTAGAGTGAGTCTTAATTGAACCTCTTAGAATACACCCAGAAGGATTAGATAGTATTTTGCCCAAGTGGAGAAGGGGGATGACAGGCTTGCTTATCTTCAGAGATTCAATAATGTGGCTAAAAAAGATCTTTACATCTCGATGAAGCTTGTGATGGTCCCGAGTTCGATCTTGGCGAACGAGTGACTGGTACTCGCTCTTAAGTTAGCGGGAAAAACCCTACACAATACCTCATCTGGGGTGTACTAGAGGAGAATCAATGACCTTTAGATCTCCAGGTGATCAATGGTATCTTTGGACCCATTGAATGGTTCAATGGTAGATATTTTCGACTTTGAGTTAAGGGGGTAATGTTAAACGTCATTAGAGAAAAGGGGACAATGTCTTTTGGAGGGCCAAGTCAATTGTGTTGGGAGTTTAATTACTGGTGGAGGAAATTCCCCATTCAATCTTAAATATTCTTTATCTCTCCATCCTAAGGTCTAGTCGCTCTGGAATTAACTTGTTATTAATCTCCGAGAAGTGATAGCATGTCCTTTATATGAATGCGGGTCACAGATCAATGGGGGGCTCTAGACACATACTCAAGATCAATTTCTCTATCTAATGGGGGCTCATTGTTTTCCCCAGATCTATTATTTCTGGTTCCACTAGTTCTTCCACCACTAGTGGTAGAGGGAGACCAATAAGGATAGTAGTTGTTTGCTCTTCCACCACTAGAGGTAGAGAGATGCCACCAAGAGAAAATAACCTGGAAATGATCCAGGTTATGAATATAAAGTCATAATAGTGGGTTGTGAGTATGCAACGAAGACTAAAACACTAGGGAATGCCTAGAAGTCTTGATTCTCACTAGTGTGATTGCTTAAACATGTATTTATCCTTCACCCACCTCCTAATTTGTAAGAAAACTTTAGGAGAAAGAATGAGTGGACTACCACAGCATAGCGGGGGCACCTCTGAAGTCTTATGCTATCAGCAAGGGGGTGGAGTGTTGGCCAAAGGATTTTTAGGTGGTGTAAGGTGGATGTTGGTCGCATTAAATGCTAATGGGAGAATTCAATGCAGGTGCAACTGGCTAGTGACATTCTTTCCACCTAGTCGACTATCCTCGGGATGGAGAGATAAAGAATTAGATATCGAATCCGATTTGTTACATCCCTACACTCACATCTCCCCCCCTCCCCCTTTATAGATTTCCTTCATGTACAAAGACAGTGGAAGGGACAAGCAAATGGTCCATATCAATTTATCTCATCAACGATGATTGAATCTTGCTGGGTAATGGACAAAATAAATTAGATCACCATCAGCATCGCTTCTCGACACCATAATTGTCATCCATTCTAGTCTTGATGTTTGAAATACAAAAAATGTTTTTCTTTCCTTTCAAATTTCTCGTGAATATTCGGCTATCTCCAACTTTTTATAATTAAATTTTGTTTGGGACACATGTAGCTTTTCAAATTTGTTCTCCAGAACCTTTATTGCTGCCTAATATATATTTAAAGCTTTTGTTCCCAAGTTTTTTCTTTTCCCATTATTTTATACATTGATTTCATGATCCATCCATTTGAAAACAAGTATAATTTAATTGTATTCCTGATAAATCAGTTGAAAAAATTCTAAAATTTTGTATAAAATTATTCTCAAATTTTTTTTATTAAATTATTATTTTTATGGTAAAATGACTATTTCAATATAAATTACACTGAATTTTGTATAAAATGAAACTAAACTTCGTTTAAATTGACACTAAATTCAAAAGAAAGCCAGAAAATGGTAAGATAATTATGCACTTTGTCTAAGATAACATTGTAACATTGTGTTCAAATGGTAGTTAATCATGTTGAAATGGCGTTATGCCTTTGGTTTGTATTTTTTTTTTTTGGGGGGGGGGGGGGGGGGGGGGGGGATAAATGTTGGGAGTTGTAGGTTTAGAATGACTTTATGGCATTTTCATCTAAGTATATAATTTTGTAGTTGTTTGAATAGTTGACTTGTTTAAAATGGGAACAAACACTAAGATAAATATTGATGGGATAAAGACTAAAGAAATATTGAAAAGGGTATTAAATGCTAACAACCCCTATAAATAATAGGTGTTGAGTATTAAAATGGATCAAACGAAATAACATGTTTTCTTAATTGTGTCGTTTAAGCCGAGAACATTTTTTTTTATTCCACCACAAGAAGAGGTGCTACATATGTTGGCCAAAGATGGACACACTCAACACATGAATAGGCACCCATATGTGATAGTGTTTACACCTAAAATAATGAAAGATTTATAAAGGCTAAATCTCCAAGACTTGCTCGATCTTCGAAATAGAATTTCTAATTTTCTCAATTTTTGTTGTACTTGTACCAGGGCTATTTCAAAATAAGCATAAGTATTTTGTGAAACCCACATTTATCTTGTATTTCTTAATTTATTTTCATTTTTAATTCACAATCTAAATTTGATATGGATCCGAAGACAAAGAAACAAGTTCTATCTAATATGTCGGCTCAGTGGAAAAATTTTAAAGGAGAATTGACTAGGCTTTACGTCAGACCATTCAGAGATGAACCTGATTAAATCAAGCATCGACTTGAGATGTATAAAAAATATATTAAACATGAGGATTGGGAGGAATTCGTAAAAGTGATAATCTCAAAGGAGTTTTAGGTATAAAATCATATATTATTCAAAGTTATTTGTATAAGTTGCTCATGCTTATGTATTTATAAGGTGCTAAGTGCGGCACGAGCTAAAAGACGGGGGAAGAATATATATAACCATCGGATGAGTAAGAAAGGCTATTCTGGACTTATCGAAGACCTTATATGTACTTGTTTTTCTTAGTTGACAAACATTGATATTTATGAATTAAACTACACATTCTAAGTTCACCCAATTTTTTTTATCTAATATGTTAACAGAAAGAGGCAGGTGATAAGTTTGATGATGACGATAGGGCTTATCTGTGGAAAAAAGGTCGCCTAGATAAAAATGGGCGATTTGGTGATGAGGCTACTAGGGAAATAGCGGATAAAATTATGAGTTTCTATTTTTGAGTTTGTTTACATAAATATTCAACATCAAATACATCTAATTGAATTATTGTTAATGTTATATATCTTAACTTGATTGATTTTTTTTTGCAGGATGTGCTAAACTGTCATATTAAAGATGGGAGCTTGGTCACCGAAGGAACCTTAGACGTCCTAACTTTGGCATTAGGGACACCCGAGCATCCGGGTCGTGTTAGGGGTAAAGGGCATGGCGTCACCCCCACAACCTTTTTTAACCTCACTAAGCGAGGATCAAAGAAGCATATTAGTGAGTTGGAGTCTAAGCTGCATGCGGAAAAAGAAATAGGCAAAGAAAAAGATGTGCGGATGCAAGAATTGTTGGCAAAGGTGTCGAAGTACGAGAGGGCAATGACGAAAGTCGGACTGAACACTCCAAAAAGTGGCAATGGATATCACAAAATAATTTCATCAGATGTAAGTGCATCATGTGATTCACATGCCAAGAAGACAAATAAGAAGAAAAATAGCAATGTAAGAAATAAATATTATATATTATTGGTGTTGACTTTTTATTTTTATATTATATAAATGTTATTGATTTGAGTTTTTATTTTTATTTTTTACGTATAAATAGTTGAAAGATGATGGAAAGAGATCTGCCCACATGACATCTCCTAATCCCACACTTCATAATGGTATGGGCAAACCATGTAAATTGGCATTAAATTCATGTACCAATATTGTCGCTAAGGGTTGTGTTTTTGAGAGGGTTTGGCCAGACGACAGAGTGCACCATAAAAATTTGGGAGAAAATTACATGCAAGTGTTTGTGGATATTGTTTACACTCCGGATGCCCCCCTTCTCGTACCTTGTGGTGATGAGTTAGTAATAGTTATAAATGCACATAATTCACATGTTGCGTAGCCTAAATAATTTGTTATAGTAGATGCAGAGGTAAAGTTGTGAGCAGTTTTCTTTTATATTAAAGATACCATTGTTAATATTTTTAACTATTTTATAACCAATGAAAACTGGGAAGAAGATAGAGAAAATGGTTCTGAGAGAGGGGCACTTATGGTATTTGCAAGCATGATAGATTTAATCATGAAAAGTGATATAGTGAAAATTCCAGTCGAGATTTTTGGAGACGAACTTCAATCAATATATATTCTTAAACATGAGTTGGTGCATTTTTGTAAAATGGAGGAGCTTGATGCCAATTGTCTAATCGTATACATGAGGTGTGATAATAAGTTGTTTTCATCTTAATTTTATTTGACTACTCTAATCTAATATATTTTTATTTCGTTTTTTATATTCTTGTAATAGAAGTTTCAAAATAATCGAGATTTTATTGTATTTGTTAATCCCGGGGCTGCTCAACAAGCTTATTTGAAGAAAAAAATGCATATTTTTATTAGGAATGCAATGAAAGATGCTAAAGAGAACCAAATATATTTTATGCCAATTAACATAGGGTAAGTTTATTTATTGTCTTAAGTTACAATTATATCAAAACATGGTTGTATCATTGATGTTAACAACTCATTACATTGCAGGTTTCATTGGTCTTTAGTAGTTATCGATATCTCTTCGAGGAATATATTCTATTTAGATTCTTTACATAGGGCGCCAGATCGAGACTTGAAACTCTTTACAAGCACGTGAGTAATGACTTACATATATATATATATATATACCATTAGTCACATTGTCTTTGTACAGATGTTTTTCATTTTAATCTTTGTCTTGAAGTGAATTTAAAGCGTTGGTGGTATCGAAAGGAGGAAGAATTTTAGGTTCAAACTGGGAGAATGTTAAGGTATGATAATGTTAATGAATAAAGATTACTGACTTATATCTTAACTCTTAATATAACAATTATCTTCAACATATCATTCTATAGGGCCCTCTACAACCGGAAAATGTTGAATGTGGGTTTTACATATTGAAGTTCATGAGAGATTTAATGGAGAATCCGTCTCAATCTACTAAACTAAAGGTAATAATATTTAGTTTATAAAATTTTGCTTCATTGCTAATTACTTTTATAAGGAAAAATTGAATACAACTTATGTTATTTGATTTGTTAAATAAAAAAGTTAGCTAAAAAAGCAACCTATGAAAATTATGAGATAGAAGAAGTTCAACATGAGTTCATCGATTTCATTCAGGATTATTTTTAGTGAGCTGCAGTTGTGGAAAATTTTGGCCTATCTGCAGTTGTGGAAAATTAATTACTTTGTTGATGATGTTGAATGCTCGGGGTGGGTTTTATATTGTTGATGGTGAATGCCTATGGTGGGCTTTATATTATTGATAGGGAATGCCCGGGCTGGGCTTTATATTGTTGTTGTTGGTTAAATATGTCACATTTAATTTTAGATTATTAAAAAAATAAAGGAAACTCTGCCGAAATTTTTATAAAACCTTCCTCATTTATCTCTCGAGTAAATTTTCATAATGTTGTTCTTGTTATTGATGATGATACCCGAGGTGGGATTTATATTGTTGTGATTGGTTAAACATGTCATGCTTAATTTTGGATTATTAAAAAAACAAAGAAAATTTTGTCGAAATTTCCATAAAACCTTCCCATTTATCTCTTCGATGCCTTAATAAAGAATGAAAGTAAAATTAACTTTAATATTATGCAAATGTTTATTTTTTAATGCTCAATATTATATTAGAATATCATTATTCTTTGAGTTATATTCTTTATATGGTGAATCTGTTTTAGTTGTTAAGGACTATTTGTTTCCTCCTTTTATTCAGGTATCGATCCGGATGTTGCCTATTGCGTATTCGGTGTAGCTGTTGCTAAATTGGGTTTCCACGCTACACGAATAGAACTAAGTTTGCAGTTTAATTTTCTAGTTTTTATGTCTATAGTATAGGTCATTTTAGATATCTTTTTATTTTTGAGTTGTCCAGAAGTCTATTGGGAGACTGTTGTTGTTTTTTATTTTCTTTAATTTCAAATATTAATGATATTTTTTTTATACTTATGGTTCAGTTATATTGGTACTTGGAATTTGCTACTTTGAGTATGAAAAAATGTGTTTTGAATTGACAGTTCGTAGTTTTATGCATAACATGTTTAGGATATTGTAATAGTATAATAGAATTCATCGCAAAAAAATGAAAGAAAATAAATAACTTTTATGACCGTATGTTTTATGACAGTCTTATGTAAGCTATCATTATAATGATTAAAGTAATTGTACTTTTTATGACCGTTTTATTAATATTCATCATTTTTCATAGGTTTATAATGACGGCTCAATAAACATGATATTATTGTTAATGACGGTTTGTACGGAAAACTATCGTAATAGGATGGTCTACCATCACGGTTTTGTCAACACCAATTTTATTAAGACACACAACATTATTGTTAATGACGATTTGCACAAAAAAATTTCGTAATAGGATGGTTTGTCATGACGATTTTGTCAACACCAATTTATTATGACACAACATTACGACGATTTTTAAAGCTTCGAAAACCGTCATAAATAACCTTTTATGACCCTTTTTCCCGTCATAAAAATGTCTATTTCAAGTAGTGTCAGTTGCATGATGAGATATAATCCCAAAGAAGATGCTTTTCATTTCCAGTACATTTATCATATACCATAGAGTGGAAAGTAGGATGTTAGAGACTAACTATGAGGCATTGGCTCATTTGGGAAAGAATAGATATTTGAATATCATGTTGATAAAAACAACAAAATGTGCTCATATCATTACAAATGATATGTTGAAAACCAAATTTGTTCCTATATTTCTCTAATCTACTAGAATTAATCATAAGTTCAAGGAAAACAAGGATAAAAGGATTGAATTTGTTCAAAAGTCTGAAAATGCTTCTGTTAGAACTAGCTTTGTTAAGGCCTTTAACAGTCCAGGAGATAATATTAATCATAAGGAATAATTAGATTTGTTTCACTTAGAGTTGGATCTAAGAATCCTTTTTGTGGAGTAACTTTGGGTATTATTTTCTCACTTATTTTCCTTTTAACAACGGACCAATCAAGATTAATGTCTGGAATAGGTTTTGGGATATGTCTATGGTGATAACATATCAAAGATCTACAATCAAATGGAAAAGATAAAGAGAGGGGCTAGGGTTTCATCTTGACATGAACTAGAATACAAATACAAATAAAAAGAAGAAGAGAGAATATATATCCTACTACAACCACTTAATAATAAAATAAAAGGGAAAATACTAAACTACCCTTAATGCTAAATAAAACTCTAATATCCGCCCTCAAACTCACGATGCTGCAGCGAGAAGCATTGAGAGTTTACCAACCAAAAAATGAAAACGCTGAACTGGATGAGACTTCGTACACAAATCAACTATCTGTGCGGAAGAAGAAACAAAAGGCAAAGTGATGGCGCCATGCGTAAGATGATGACGAGTGATATGACAATCAATCTCGATGTGCTTAGTCCTCTCATGAAAAACCGAATTGTGAGCAATCTGAATAGCACTCTTATTATCACAGTACATAGGAGTGGGGTGAGAAAGAAAGACACCCATATCTGCAAGTAATCGATGTAGCCAAACAACCTCACGAGTGGTAGAAGCCATAGCACGATACTCGGCTTATGTGGAAGACACAGAAACAACAACTTGCTTTTTGCTCTTCCAAGAAACAAGAGAATCACCCAAAAACACACAAAATCCAGTAACTGATTTGCGATCTGTAGGATCACCGGCCCAATCAGCATCAGAGTATGCACGCATCTCCAAAGAAGAAGATGAAGGAAGTAAAAGACTCAGAAATCGAGTACCTCTCAAGTATCGCAATATACGATGAACAGTTGCCCAATGAATTGTAGTATGAGTAGTAACAAACTGACTAACAACATGGACTGCATGAGCTATATCTGGACGAGTAATAGTGAGATAAACCAAGCTGCCCACAATAGTACGATATAAGGTGGGATAAGGCAAAAGAACACCATCATACGGGGAAAGATGAACATTAAGCTCCAGAGGGGTATTAACAATCTTAGTATCAGTGAGGCGGGCATGCTCAAGAATGTCCCCGATGTACTTAGATTGTGAGAGAAGATAACCATTTGGAGAATGAGCTACCTCAATACCCAAAAAGTAACGTAGAGGCCCCAAATCCTTCATCTCAAAACAACGAGATAATTTAGACTTCAATGTTGTAATTCCACCAACATCATCCCCAATAATAATCATATCATCAACATACAAAGAGACCATAATACGACCACCAGAGGTGCACCTGATAAAGAGAGTTGAATTATTCTCACTTGGAATGAACCCAAGAGAGGTAATCACTGCAAAAAAACTTCTCAAACAAAGCCCGTGGTGCCTGTTTCAGACCATATAAGGCTTTCTTAAGCCTACAAACTTCACTAGGACCATGTGGAACATCCATTTGCAATATATGCCGCTGACGGAAAAATGCAACAGCAATAAGAGTACGAATAGTAGTCAATTTCGCAACATGAGCATAGGTTTCGTCATAATCCATACCATATTGCTGAGAAAAACCCTGAGCAACCAATCTTGCTTTGTACCGCTCAATTGACCCATCTGACCTGGTTTTGATTTTATATACCCAACGAGATCCAATTGCCCGCTTACCAGCAGGTAAGGGGACCAAACTCCAAGTATCTGTCTGATGAAAAGCAAAGAGTTCCTCAGTCATAGCCTGTTGCCAAAGAGGATCAAGAACTGCCTCTTTATAAGACAAAGGCTCAGAGAGGCAGTGAATAGAGGATAAAAATAAAGTAAAAGAATTCGAATAACAAGAATAAATAAAATCTGGTGACTGGGTGGACTTACGTGGACGTTTTGGATAGCGAGAAGGAGGTTCCACCATTTCAGCAGGTGCTTGGGTGGCCACACGAGAAGGGGGAGTATCAGGAATATCGGATGGCAAAGTACCTGCATAAGTAGAAATAATAGGAACAGTAGCAATATGGGGTGGCATACTATCGGTGGTGCAAGGTACTTCAGATGGCACACTCTCATCATTATCATTGAACGAATCAATATTGAAGAGATCAAATTTAGTGAGTTCATGAGGGTTATCAGGAATAGAAAAGAAAGGAATATGCTGAAGAAACACAACATGGCGAGAGACATATAATTTTTTTGTAACTGGATCATAACAACGATATCCCTTTTGACCCTCACCATAACCAAGAAAGACACCAATGGCTGATTTTGGAGATAATTTGGTACGTTCCACACGAGGTCGAAGAACAAAACAAGTACAACCAAACACCTTTAAGGAAGAATAATCAGGGGCACACCCATACAACTTTTCAAAAGGTGACAAACCTGAGCAATGAGAAGTCGGAATCTTATTAATCAGATTGACAGCAGTAAGGACAGCCTCTCCCCAAAACTCACTAGAGAAATATGCGGATAATAAAAGAGAGCGAGCAATTTCAACAATGTGCCGATGGTTCCTTTCAGCAACACCATTTTGCTCAGGAGTGTCAGTACAAGATGATTGGGGAATAGTTCCATCTAAATCAAGCAACTCACCGAAATTTTGAGAAGTATATTCCCCACCTAAATCGCATCTAAAATATTTTATAATAGTAGAATGTTGAGTTTTGACAAAGGCACGAAATTTATTATAAATATAAAAAAAATCCGAATGTCATTTCATGAGAAAAACCCAACAGTAACGCGTATAATCATCAATAAAGGAGACATAATATCTAGACCCTCCTCTTGTAATAATAGGAGACGGTCCCCACACATCGGAATGAATAAGATCAAAGGGTGCAAAAGTAGAGGAAATACTTCTATTAAACGGTAAAGATGAAAATTTTGCAAGTTTACAACCGCTACAATCAGAGATGTCATGATAATGCAAATTTCCTAATTTTCCTGTAGAAGCCAAATATTTTAATCGTGAACCTGAGACATGACCAAGACGAGAGTGCCATAAATAAAAGCTAAACGAATCTGAACTCAAACCAAAGGATGACAAGTCAACACTGGAAGCTGCAACCATTGGTACATTGAGTTTCTCCATGATGTACAATCCCCCTGCCTACGGCCTGTCCCAATCACCTTTGAAGACTGTGGAACCTGCACATGACAAAAGTTAGAAGAAAAGGAAACTGAGTAACCGGCATCACATAGTTGACCAACAGAGACAAGATTCATTGTAAGCTTAGGAATGTGGTAAACATTAGAGAGAGATAAGTTGGGTGAGTCAATAGTCCCAACACCCATTGAGGGCATGGGAGTACCATCAGCAGTCATAACAGGCAACGAAGAAGTGGGACAAAAAGAACCAAAAGAGGACAAATTTGGTGACATGTGATTAGAAGCGCCGGAGTCTAGAATCCAAATACTTAAGGACTTACCTGGTGAAGAGATGGACATGGCATGAGGCTGTGTGGCAAGAGACTTTTGAAACTGCTCAGCAAGAGAAGACATGGATGGAGTTAATGATGAAGAACCTGATGCAAATTAGTCTTATGGAGGTACAACTGCTGCAGTATTAGGCTGTGAAGGCCTATATGAACGCTGCTGAGATTGGTTATTGGATTTCCAACCAGAAAACTGCTGCTAAGGTGGTCAACTATTTGATTGTTGTTGTTATGCTCGCAACTTAGGGCACTGAGACTTCCAATGACCCTTCTCCTTACAGTAGATACATTCATCACTTTCAACTCTCGAATAAGGCTTGTTCTGATTACTGGAAATTGATCGAGAGGAGGCTACGAAAATAGATGGATTAGGGTCTGAAGAAATTACCTTCCCTGACTGAGTCTTGAGACGAATCTCCTCGACTAACAACTCGTGAATAACGAAATCAACAGTTGAAAGTGGGTTACGATGAAGAATCGACCCACGAAGACCCTCAAAATCATCACGCAATGCCATCAGAAATTGAACCAGACGTTGTTCCTCCCTATTGGCAACATATGGTGCAAAGGCCCGCAATTCAGCCGACTCTGTGAGAGCCAACTGATTCCATAGATTCGTTATAGAAGAATAAAACTCCTGAATACTCAAATTTTTTTGCTCAAGAGCTTGAATATCGCACTCCAACTGGTAAATTTTTGCGAAATTAGATTGGGTATACAATCTGCCCAAATGATCCCAAACATCATTTGCATAATCATACTTTGCCAACTGCATACCTATAGAAGGTGCAACGGAGTTGTTGATCCAAGTGATGATTTTTGAGTTGTTTGCCTCCCAAACATCCAACAACTCTGCATATTTTTCAATGTTCATCTTATCGTTAGGCTTACTCAAGTCGCCATTAATGTAACCCCAAAGCTTCTTCCCTTTCAAAAAATTCTTCATAACATAAATCCAATACGTATAATTTTTTCCATATAATCTGACACTAATTGATTGCAGCGAATCATCTCTTTCACCAGCCATTGCGAAAATAAACAATCAAACAGCACCCAAACAGAACCAAATCGAACGAACTAAATAATTAATCGAACAAATAGGAGGAAAATGACCATAATTACCTTCAAAACAGTCGAGCGAATAGAAAAAGTTAGATCCGCGGACTGTGTTGGTGAGATTAAGCTTTGATCCCGCTCTGATACCATAATAATATATCAAAGATCTACAATCAAATGGAAAAGAGAAAGAGAGGGGATAGGGTATCATCTTGACATGAACTAGATTACAAATACAAATGAAAAGAATAAGAGAGAATATATATCCTACTACAACCACTTAATAATAAAATAAAAAGGAAAATACTAAACTACCCTTAATGCTAAATAAAACTCGAATATATGGGAGGTATTATGACATGAGGCATGGGAATTCAATGAGAATACATGAACTTCTCCATCCTCAAGAGAATGATATGAGTTATCACCATCAATATATGATATAGAGTGAGGTCTAGTAGTTGGAGAATTATTGGATTAAAAGGGATAATGGCCAGAGGATTATGGTAGTTAGAATGAAACTAATAAGGGCGAGATGGATGGTTAATAATAGTTCCAAAAATAGAGTCAGCCTTAGGATTCTCTGAAATTTGAGTAACAGTAGCAGCCACTTGAGTAGCAGTCTTGTTTATGACGTTGAAACTGGTTTTCACCCACTCTTTGGTTATTTGTTTCTTTTCTTTATTTATTCAAGTTATTTGTTTATTTTTTTTATTCATCACTTGATTGACTGTTTTAATTTTTAAACTATCATTTTGTGAGCATACTTCTTTTTTATTACCATAAAGTCTTAATGAGATTCACTTCAATCAAGGCAATGGCCCCTTCAAGAGCTGTTGGAATAGAAATTTGGTAAGTTTTCATATTAAGCATATTGCCAAAAAGCTTGACCATTTTTCCCATACCCTATCCAAACTCTCTTAGTAAGAGTTTTAGTAAAGATCTAATGCTACACAAATTCTAGTCATACTAGGCCTTGATATTGATTCAGTAGGACTATCAACTTTAAGAGGGGTTTCAAAAGAAGAGGCTATTGAGAAGATACCTGATTTCTCTTATAAATGAATGGGGAGAAAGGGCAGTGAGATCCAAACTAGAGAAATGTGAGATTCTTTAGAGCAATGAAAGTCATAAGACATTTAAAAAGTCTCATACGTAGCCAAGAACATTTTCTAACACACATCTAATTGAAATGTGTTTGAAATCAATAACACCAATAGAGATCGAACCTTTTAAACCCATGGATAAATAGATTTCCTGATTTCATCAATAGAAGGACGACCATGAGAGAAATTGTTACTTCAAATGTATACGTGTTTTATTAAATTTAAAATATGAAATAAATCATATTTATGCAATCAAATTAATACAACTAGAAAACTTACAAACGAAGAAGATGACCCAGTCAAGTGTTTGACACTCTCTCCTTAGGACAAAATGCGCTCCCGCTCCCGCTATGGTGCTTACGATAATAAACAATGAGCGTTTGCCTCCCAGGATAAAACGATCTCGACATGCACAAGAAGCACTTAAGTGTGCGTGTCCCACGAACCTATTATGTTTGATACTCTATTTGATTCGATTGGGAATGGATAGTATTGAAAAAAAATTATCTTTTTTCTCTGTTTTAAAAATGAAGACAAGTCTTGTATTTATAGAAAAAAAAAGTGTTTTTTCATGAAAAGACATGTCTCTTAGAAAACAGTCACTTTAGGGATGTTTTTCATGAACTGTCACAAATTATGGTGAACAGTCATGACCTTTAGGGATGGTTCTGAAAAATCATCACTATATATCGAACAGCCACAACCTCTAGCGACAGTTACGAAAATTCGTCCCGGAAAACTAAATAAAATTTTCCAATCATTTTCATATGTTAATGGGTCACTTTGAAACCAAATTTCTTATTCATCATTTATCCATTTTTACCAAATGAATATATTACATAACTCGTCTTGCTTTAAGGAACATGTACGTACTTAGTCCCACCATGTTTGAAGTGTGAATCCTACTCTTATAATGGCTCAAAGTTGACCAATATATTAATTTGGTCATAAAATAATTTGTGTAAAAACACAATATTTTCCAAAAATCCCCTACATGAATGAAATTTGGGTGAAAAATCAAATTAACATGAAGACAGACTAGAGAGAGTATCAATGGAAAAGAGTTGCATCGGTAAAGATAACTTTTGGTCTTGAATCTTTCCTAATGAGTGACTATCGGTTTTACTAGCCAATCAATGAATGTGATGTCTTGAAGTGATCAACCGAGATAACAGAATTCACACAGCCCTTCTCCGAACATTCTTGGTTCTCATTGTTGTGTCCATTTTGGCCTTGGACACCTCCTAGTTTCATGAGTGTGTTAGAAAATTTAATAATGTAGATGTTGGTTATTCTCACAGAAGTGGCCCCTAGTCACTCACGTAGGTGATTGCTATAAAGAGTATCCTACTAATACCCCACTTGACCCATATGTTCAAGATATAGAAATCATTTAAAATAAAATTTATCCTGTTACACGCAAAAGATTGTGCACTGACCCATCCTGGGAATGGGAGGAAGAATTTATTTTATTCCCAGTGATAACTAAATTGCATATAATTAGGTTATCCCATTGAAACTAATTTTTGGGATCTCCAATCATTTAGGTTGGATTTCCATTATGGCGATTCTTTTAGCTTTTAACCGGTTGTAAGCCCATTCCCCTTTATGAACTTCTCTTACTCTCTCGTTAGCGGATTCGCAGTTATGTTATTAGGCCCAATGTTATCACTAATAGAGAGAGAGAGAGATTTATTTTCTTATATTATGACTAATAAGTCATGACTTGCCAAATTATTATATGCCTCTTCCAACAATGAATGCCACTCGCAAACATAGGCATACTAATTATTTCTAGAATTGTTATCTAGGGTCATCCTCTTTAAAATTTTCGAGGTACCTTTCTATCTAAGAAATAGTATTCATATTCCATCATAAGAGGATTTCCAAATATTAACACCTCTAATTGTGCTAATATATCACTCGGAATACAAGTCTCAAGAATCATAAATTGGTTAAAATATATTCATAATTTCCTAATGTTTATGTCATTTGTCACTTATATCTTAGTATCCATATGGAAACTGAACAACTTATTTGTACTTTAGACTCTTTGGTCCACTATCTTTATTCTAAAGATTTGTGTACACGCTTAATCATTTCCAACCTTGGAATATAATCAAAATACTTAAGTATTAATTATCGTTTAATCAATAAAGTATACACTTCTCTAGACAAATGCACATTGGAAATACTATAGTACATTAAATGCACTAATACAATCAAACACTACACTTTGAGTAGTGTTTATCCTATTTTCAATAGGAATCATCTTTTGTTTCTTATTATGGATAGAAATTATCGCCTTAGATAAATACCCCCACATTTAACATAATTCATACAAAAGTTCTCAACCTTTCCCATAACATTTTATCGTGGATTAATGTGTTGAGAATTTAACTTAAAGTTTCTCTATTTTAGTAATTTCGAAATTTAATGGTATATACCGCTCGGTTCTGAATCCCTTGATCATTTATATTGATTTATGATTTAATTCTATACCATCTTTAAAGCAGTCGTTAAACCGCTCGGTTATGAATTTGGAATCATAAATCCAATAAATAGATCTGTAATCATGTCACACTAATTTTTTTTCATTGAATATCACGTTCGACAATCACATGGTCAAACACATTCATTGGAGTATAAAATTCTTCCAATATGAATTTATACATTAATATCACTTTATATCAACTAAAGATTCTCATATCTTTTGCAATCTTCATTGCATTTGATAATATTCAATATAGTGAAGAGGTGTAACATATTGAAATTAATCATATCCACTCTTTCAAGTCTTTCATCATGAAAAAAATGAGAACCATGATATCAATACAAATTGTATTATGTTTCCTCAATGTTAACATCAATTGAATGTTACATAAAAATTATATGGTTAATGATATACAACCATGCCACAAATATCCAATAGACTTCTACACGTGAGAATAGTATATCATTACACACCTCATGGCATCAACTATTATGCAAACATAATGAATTCCTAACCTATAGGACTTTTTAATTTATTATGCGTGAATATAATATTCTCTCAAATTTTCAACATGTTGGTTCACATCGTTTTAAACAATAGTGCATATTCATGTCTCTAAGAGTCGATATAATGCATGCATTGCAATGTTTAACATACACACCAACATTAATGGACAATGCATTATATTTTTTTTCTCTTTTTTTGTGACACGGGAGATTAAAACCAATTTAAATGTAATATCGAGATTACATGAATTATCACAATAATTAAAGATTGTAATTATGCATGGAATGCAACTCAATTCATGTAACTAAATATATCACATTTCTGTTCATGTAATCTAATTTAATTTAGTGCACAATACATCAATGAATAACTAATTTTTTCACCATATTTCACTAAATGTGCTTCAATGGAATAATGAAAAAAATTATGTAATGACACTAAAATAATACTCTCACACATGTACATGTAACCACACAAGCAACCTTAAACAAGAACTTCACCAAAGATATGACTTAAATTCGACATCTTATGCACACGTATAAGCGCACATTTGAGTATCATGTGGATGCACATCACTCTCATGTCACTAGATGTGTGACAACATTATTGGATATCGTCGCATCTCCACGATATAAGAATGTGAAAAAAAAATTGTTCACTGTCAATATATACAATACTTTAGTATACATTAAATCAAACATACTTGTATTGTCCCTTTTGATCATTTGGACAAATATAATTTTAATTTCATGAAGAAATTTATTCAAAATCACTTATTTTGGATGCGCCTTTTCAGGTTTTGGACATTCAAAAGAATGCCAGTACACAATAGCCAATACTATTTAACCAAATTCTAATATTTTTAAAATATTATTCCGATACAAAAAAAAAATACTACCGCCAGCCATGCACTTTCTAAAATATTTAAATATGCTTTATTCACAAAATAATCATTTTTTATGTCATCACATGTGCGATTTTAACACAAGGGAAGTTGGAAAAATATATTTTCCTATAATATCATCACTTTCATATGCATATATGGGCAATATATGATTCAATCAGCCTACCTATCCAAGTTTTTTTTATACAAATGAATATAAATTATTAAAATATTCCATCACTTTTTCAAAGTGATCGAACCCTTTAAAAACATACAAAGATGACTTTTGATTCATTCAAATGAGAACAATTCACATTTCACTGGAAAAAATTACAATGAGATTTTATATTTGATCAATTTCATTCCTACTTAGTGGAGTCAATCTGTCAAATAACCAAATGACATCACAAATATTCATATATCAAATTTGAGTTTCCAAATTTAACCAAATACCTCAAAATAAAAAACATCAAATTACTGGATTATGCATATCTTCAATAATGACATCCAAACTTAACTTAGATGAAGGAAATATACAATTATCAAAAGAAAACAATGACTTCTCATCATTCAGTACACACAGTTACAGACAAAACTTCCAAATCTAAAGACAATGTACTCGCATTTAGATTCTATTAACATTATATTTTATCCCGGGTGTGATATTATTTGCATTATTACTAGTATCACACTTAACCCTTCCAAGAGTTAAAAGACAGAAACATTAAGCCACATAAAAAATGTACAAAAATGACAAATCATGAAATAAATCATGGAAAGTTACAATACAACACGTCCACTAGTCACTGTTCAAAATTCCCATAATATATAAGAAGCAAAATGAAAGGATATTGATTATATTAAAAGTCAATAAATAATATATTAGTACATTATGCATACATATGCTTCTCATCAATATATTACGAAAGGTCTAATTTCATGCATTAACTAAAGGGATGGACAAATATGTTTTCACACACGAGAGCTATTCATAAAATTAAAACACAAAGTAACACAAAATATATTTTTTTCCATTTTGTCTTAAGATTGTTACTTCAAATATATACTTTTGTGTGCAATAAAATTAATACAACTAGAAAACTTACAAACGAAGAAGATGACCGAGTTAAGTGTTTGACACTCTCTTCTTAAGACAAAATGCGCTCCGGCTACGGTTCTTACGATAATGAACAATGAGCGTTTGCCTCTCAGGATAAAACGGTCTCGACACGCGCAAGAAGCGCTTTAGTGTGCATTTACCACGAACCAATTATGTTTGATGCTCTATCTAACTCGATCGGGAACGAAAAGTATTGGAAATATTTTCTCTCTTTTTTCTCTATTTTAAAAATGAAGATAAGTCTTGTATATATAGAAAACAAAGTGTCTTTCATGAAAAGACATGTCTTTTAGAAAACAGTTATTTTAGGGACGTTTTTCACGAATTGTCAGAACTTATGATGAACAGTTACGACCTTGACAGTTCTGAAAAATAGTCATTATATAGCTAACTGCCACAACCTTTACCGACAGTTACGAAAATTCGTCCCAGAAAATTAAATAAAATTTCCCAATAATTTTCATACGTAAATGGGGCACTTTGAAAACAAATTTCTTATTCATCATTTATCCGTTTTTACCAAATGAATATATCACGTAACTCGTCTTGCTATAAGGAACATGTACGTACTTGGTCCCACCACATTTGAAGTGGGGATCCTACTTTTATAATGGCTCAAAGTTTACCAATATATTAATTTGGTCATAAAATAATTTGTGTAAAAACACAATATTTTCCAACAGAAATCACATATAAGGGTATATATTGAAAAGATTGTGCGAAGGTAGATGATTCATTTTCAGATAAAATTAAGGCAGGTTCATTATTGAGAATGACCATTGGTTTGAAAACTGAATTGGGGGAGGAAGCAGACTTACCCACAGCATCAACAAATGATTTTTTCAAAGAGTGGTTTGAGGGAATAATATATGGGTAAGAATTAAAAGAGTGTAACCGCATGTTTGGGAGTTTTGAGTAGGAGGGAATGGAAAGGAAAAATTTATTAGGAGGGAAAGGAAAATAAGAGAAAAGAAAAGAAGAGAAATAAATTTTCTTTCCGTCTTTTGGGAGTTCATAAGAGGAGAGAAAATTATTTTCCTTTCCCTCATTTGGGAGTTAGGAAAGAAAAGAAAGGAAATAATTGAGAAATTACTACTATAACCTTATAATCAAGAGCATGTGTTATTTACATTATTAAATCAATTGCAAGACATATTAAATAACCATTCACATATATTAAATAAATGTTAAGTCTCAACACGATAATTCCATATACAATTTTTTATACTAATATATTAGTATAAAAAGTAGTACAATTTCAATCTGTTAGCATGGGTTTAAGGCAGAGGTGGCAGTAAAAGAAATCTTGGGACTAGTAAGGCAGATGAGACAAATTGGGTCTAAGGGGAATGAAAGAAATATCTTACTTGTTACAGCAACGTGAGCTTCTTCTTCTTCTACTTTTTTTCTTTGTTGATAATAGCAGGATAGTCTAATTTATAGGAATAGTTTATCTTATTAATCAAGAAAAAAGAGTCCCGTAAGTTTTGAACAAGGGTAAAATGGTCAGTATAAAAATATCAAGAAGTCCCACTTTTCCTTTCTCTCCTTTTCCCTCCAATTTGGAAAGAAGATTTTGGGGAGAAAAAATTTGTTTTAACAAAAAAAAACGTTCCCTCTCATTTCCTCCTTTTCTCTTCCAATAAACTCTCAAACAGAAGAAAATCCAAATTTTCTCTCCATTTCTCTTCCTTTCTCTTCATTTTCAAACTCCCAAACAGGCTGTAAAGGAGAGGGGGAGGGTTAACCCCCTAGAAGGAGGGGACTGAAACCATGGAAGGGAAGCAAACAGTTAGGGAGCAGTTTTGCGAGAGAAAACGGTTCTTTTTAGAGAGAGAAAATCAATTTAATATAAAATAAGGTGGCATTGATAAAAAAACTTTTTGTGTAATAACAAATTACTTGTTCGCAATTAATTAATTCAAATTCACCCGTTAAATTTAACTTTCACGAATTTTATTTTATTCCAAATTTTTTGTTTTGTTTATTCTAGAATAATACGAGTGTTACCGTCCTCGCCCTAAATATCCAAGCGGTAACCTAGCTTTCGTTGGGATTTTAGTTTTAAAAAAAAAGGTGAAAAACTGTTTTTCATAAGGAACATAAATATTTGAGTCCATGTTTAATTGTATAAAGTTTCATGACATATAAATTACATTAGAACCAATCTTTTAATTTTTAACCAATCATATAAAAGTGTTTTAGTAATTAACTTTTAACAATATTTTGAGGAAGCTCGAACAGGTAAGTGGGCTATAAAGGCCTAAAATGGGCTTTATATATGTTTGTATTCCCCTTCCAAATATTATAGTATAACTGGGCTGGTTACCAGACACAATATATACAAATTAAGTTGACTTGGCCTACATAATGTGGGGGACATGTGCCATTTATAAAAAAATTGCCCAGTGACTGATGCTTGAAAGTGTAAACAGATTTGATGATAGCCAGAGATTTCGTCATGTTTGAACACTGCTTTGTATTTTATTTACAAATAGTAGTACCTAAAATTAGGCATATTATTGGGATGGGTAAGCTTAAAATTATCTAGTCACAAATGGGTAGCTTGTTTTTATGTCATGTTTTATTGGTTTTGTGTTAATATTGGAATAAGTTAAATTTGGTAAGCTTAAAACTTAGTTTTTCGTTGGTCTAACACCGAGTCGTGTGTTGTTAGTTTTTTATCGTATTTTATTTGATTCATGTCGAAATTGAAATCACTCAAATCTGGCTCATTTATAATCGTTTATAGTCGATTTCGTGTTCCAAAGGGTTCGTTGTGTTTAATTTGAATATTCGTCAATCTTATTGGTTCCTCCTATTGTATATAAATGTCGTCTATATGTATAATCATGTTCAATGAGTCAACCCATTAAGGACTCAAACCTAAAAGAGTAAATCAAAACATTGTGTCGTGTTGACATATTGTGTATATCAAATTTTAATTCACGCTGGGTTTGATTATTATTTTTGTTGTTAAAACAGTCTAGATAAAAAAAAAAGCTCATTCGACATTTGACCTCAAGATTTGTCGAGTTTACATTTCGACACTCATTATTTTCCAGGCACGTGTCAGTTATTATCAATTGCTTGCGAGCCACTCAGAAGGCTAGTTTTTGGATTCTATTGTTAATAAATTCTATTTATATTTTCTTAAAAAAATGAAAGTTAATTCAAAATTCTAATTAGGCCACCCGATCCCATCGCAATTCAACTTATAAAATTTTAGAGTCTTTCTACAGCAACTCACAAATGCTCAACAAATCTCTTTTCCAATTATTTGAGGTTTACTAAATGAATCCTATTTTTTCATTTCATTTTGTTCAGTACAATATCTTCGGTTAAATCACATGATATCATGTCTTTTTTTACAAAATCCCACAAAATCAATTTAAACCTAGCCATATCCATTGTGTTACTATCAATACTAACTAAATCATTCTTCCTTACAGAGACATCCATTGTTTTACGCTTGACATGTCCAAATCATCTAAGTCGATTTTCTCTCAATTAATATTCTGTAGCCGCTACTTTTACCATTTTGCAAATTTGTTCATTTATAAAATTATCCTTTCGAGTATTAGCACAAATTCATCTTAACATTTGCATATTCGTCATACTCATTTTCTGTACATTTTATATTTCTAATTATCCAGCACTTTGTTTCATGTCATATCATGCTAATATCGACTCGTATATGTATCTGACACTAACATTAATGAAATTCATACACAAAATAATTCAAATACGATTTATTAGTGTGTATTGCACCATTCTTTGTGGGACCTAAAATTAATGATAATCAGACCGTTATTCTTTAACATATGTTCACATTAACAATTCTCAAACACCATGTGAAGAAGATAATGCTATGCCAAGTTGGCATTAATGTCCAAAAGCGATCCATGTGGGGATAAAAATGATTTGCCCTTCCGTACATTTGGCTGTATTCATAAATATCTTCACCAAAAACAGGATGCAGTTAAGATTCTCATGTAATCTAAAATCATACAGAGTTTTGCCCCAAAATATTGCGATACAGTAACATGTTTTTATCGGGATTGATTATTATTTTATGAATGTGAATTCACGTCAACGACAATAATCAATACTAATACAATATATTACTGTGTTACATCAAATATATCGCAAAATTATATCGATATAGAAGGACTCGTGTGATAAACAACACTCAAATTTGGAAGTGGGATCCAAGTAGGAGATATTTTGTAATAAATTTTTAACTGTTAAAAACAATAAACTAGAAGCCACTGTGTGGCACCCCCTTCAAAGTTATCAAACACAGTACTTTTACATACATTTAACATATCACTTTACAAAGGAAAATTTCTACATGTGCAATGGTGGCAAGTTGCCTTCCCGATCTTAAAAAAAACACAAATAAAAAGGGTTATATTTAAAAAATTGTAATAACCCTCCATGTTGTCAACTTGATGTTTGACTAACTTTAATTAAAGTGATTAAACTAATTAAATAAAAAATAGGGAAATTTTTTAAATTAATGGGGATCTACGATAAAATAGACCATAAAAATTGTATAATCATCACATTTTATCAAACTATCTTTTAATTAAAATAATTTCAGTTTTTTGTAAATTGAACAATCTAAAAGGAGTCATTGTTGGAACGTGTGAACAAATTTAATAACAATATGTGAACAACATATAAATAGTTGAGAGAAATATTAAAATTGTATTTTGTTGGTCAAATTAAAAATTATCATAAATGTACCGACTATTATAATTTATGCAAATATAGGTCGAATCAATCCCACGTAGATTTTGTATTGAATTCGAGTACTTTTACATACATTTAACATGAATTTAGAGTAACAATGGAAAATTTCTACATGTGCAAGCTATTTGAAAATGGACTATTTTATGTTTATAAATGAAAATGATGGATTCTGTAATAGATATTTAAAAAATTGCAATAGCCCTCCATTTTTTTAACATGAAGTTTCACTAACTTTAACTAAAGTGATTAAATTAATTAAACAAAAATAGGGAAATTTTATAAAAGAATGATGATTTATTGTTCAACCAATCATAAAATTGGGGTGGATGGGGGTAAAATAATCCTATACAAATTATATAGGCATCATATTTTTATCATATTTTTTCTAAATAAAATAATTTCAATTTTTAAAAATTGATGAAGAAAAAAAACATTTTCCAAATCGACCCAAGAATGATTCCCAGCGCCTCGATAGTGACGGTCTATAGAATGACTGCCTTCGAGAATACAATGATCTTACAAATAAAAATTAGTACACCTATTTAATTTTCCTACCAACCATCTGTTATGTGATGAACTCTGTAATTAATAGAGTTGGACTATTAAAGTTGTATGATGAAAAAGACTAACAAATATAGCTATCTCAATGAATCAATAATTTAGGGCTACGTATATATATATATAGTGACGGTCTATGGAATGACTGCCTTCGAGAATACAATGATCTTACAAATAAAAATTAGTTCACCTATTTAATTTTCCTACCAACCAACTGTTATGTGATGAACTATGTAATTAATAGAGTTGGACTATTAAAGTTGTATGATGAAAAAGACCAACAAATATAGCTATCTCAATGAATCAATAATTTAGGGCAACATATATATATATATATATATATATATATATATATATATATATATATATATATATATATATATATATATATATATATATATAGTGACGGTCTATGGAATGACTACCTTCGAGAATACAATGATCTTACAAATAAAAATTAGTACACCTATTTAATTTTCCTACCAACCAATTGTTATGTGATGAACTCTGTAATTAATAGAGTTGGACTATTAAAGCTGTATGATGAAAAAGACCAACAAATATAGCTATCTCAATGAATTAATAATTTAGGGTTGCATATATATATATATATATATATATATATATAGTGACGGTCTATGGCATGACTGCCTTCGAGAATACAATGATCTTACAAATAAAAATTAGTACACCTATGTAATTTTCCTACCAACCAACTGTTATGTGATGAACTCTGTAATTAATAGAGTTGGACTATTAAAGCTGTATGATGAAAAAGACCAACAAATATAGCTATCTCAATGAATCAATAATTTAGGGCTATATATATATATATATATATATATATATATATATATATATAGTGACGGTCTATGGAATGACTGCCTTCGAGAATACAATGATCTTACAAATAAAAATTAGTACACCTATTTAAGTTTCCTACCAACCAACTGTTATGTGATGAACTCTGTAATTAATAGAGTTGGACTATTAAAGCTGTATGATGAAAAAGACCAACAAATATAGGTATCTCAATGAATTAATAATTTAGGGCTACAAATATATATATATATATAGTGACGGTCTATGGCATGACTGACTTCGAGAATACAATGATCTTAAAAAATAAAAATTAGTACACCTATTTAATTTTCCTACCAACCAACTGTTATGTGATGAACTCTGTAATTAATAGAGTTGGACTATTAAAGCTGTATGATGAAAAAGACCAACAAATATAGCTATCTCAATGAATTAATAATTTAGGGCTACATATATATATATATATATATATATATATATATATATATATATATATATATATATATATATATATATATATATATATATATATATATAGTGACGGTCTATGGCATGACTGCCTTCGAGAATACAATAAAAATTAGTACACCTATTTAATTTTCCTACCAACCAACTGTTATGTGATGAACTCTGTAATTAATAGAGTTGGACTATTAAAGTTGTATGATGAAAAAGACCAACAAATATAGTTATCTCAATGAATCAATAATTTAGGGCTACATATATATATATATATATATATATATATATATATATATATATATAGTGACGGTCAATGGAATGACTGCCTTCGAGAATACAATGATCTTACAAATAAAAATTAGTACACCTATTTAATTTTCCTACCAACCAACTATTATGTGATGAACTCTGTAATTAATAGAGTTGGACTATTAAAGCTGTATGATGAAAAAGACCAACAAATATAGCTATCTCAATGAATTAATAATTTAGGGCTACATATATATATATATATATATATATATATATATATATATATATAGTGACGGTCTATGGCATGACTGCCTTCGAGAATACAATGATCTTACAAATAAAAATTAGTACACCTATTTAATTTTCCTACCAACCAACTGTTATGTGATGAACTCTGTAATTAATAGAGTTGGACTATTAAAGCTGTATGATGAAAAAGACCAACAAATATAGCTATCTTAATGAATCAATAATTTAGGGCTACATATATATATATATATATATATATATATATAGTGACGGTCTATGGAATGACTGCCTTCGAGAATACAATGATCTTACAAATAAAAATTAGTACACCTATTTAATTTTCCTACCAACCAACTGTTATGTGATGAACTCTGTAATTAATAGTTGGACTATTAAAGCTGTATGATGAAAAAGACCACAAATGTAGCTATCTCAATGAATTAATAATTTAGGGCTACATATATATATAGTGACGGTCTATGGCATGACTGCCTTCGAGAATAAAATGATCTTACAAATAAAAATTAGTACACCTATTTAATTTTCCTAACAACCAACGGTTATGTGATGAACTCTGTAATTAATAGAGTTGGACTATTAAAGCTGTATGATGAAAAAGACCAACAAATATAGCTATCTTAATGAATCAATAATTTAGGGCTATATATATATATATATATATACTAGCGGAATGCCCGTGCCTAAAGGCACGGTGAAAATTTGCAAAGTACGTAATCGTAAAACGGTAAAAAATTTCAAAATACATAATTGCAAAATGGCTAAAATGTCATTCTCCAACAAAACAAAGTGTAATTCAAAAGTAAACGTGTGTAATTGCATGTACAAACTAAAGAAAAACACATTACATTCATTAACTAAAAATGTAGACCAAAAAATAGAAAATAAATGTAAAACGAAGAGATTTTTAAGAACAAAACAAAACGATATTCCTCATAACGGCAATCCTTGGGCTGGGCGTGGTTTGCATCTCTTCGTCTAATCTTTTCTAGGTTTCAGACATGTTGGCTATTGTTTTGGAGCATATGGGACAACGATACTCATGCTATTTCATCATCTCATTTTGACATTCCATTGCATTGTGTCATAATCGTCGTAACTTTTTGAATGGAACTACTTCACATAATTTACAGTGGGTTCACTCTGGACAGTCCAACGCATCTTGATACGAAGATATATGAGATGATGGGCATGGCTCTTTCAAGTAAGTGGACAACACCTGCTAGTGGGTTTCAACCCCAATCAGACAACACCCACACTTTAGAAACGCTAGAAGCAGAGGTAGTCGAGCCACCTGAAACTAATACTCAGAAATGAGGAATGCACATATTAGACATTGGTTTTAAGTTTGAGCAATCTATCACTTTTTTAACAAAAACAAAAGAAAATATTCCATGACGAAAAGTAACAATAGATATTTGAGAGACCGTGCTAGAGTCATCATAATCAGCAGGACTAAAGATAAAAACACTAAAGGCATTCAAGAACTACTAAATTCTAAAATTATAAAATAATTAAAAGAAAGCATGCAATAAAATTGTAAGAAATGAACATGTGGCCTTAAATATGCATTTTAAACCAACCTTGGTCAAATTTTTGGGATGAATATGTTCAATAGTAATACCTGTCGTTAACCTTGATGGTATGCCGTTGCAAAACTCGACCAAGTAAAGCCTAGGTCACATTCCCCGAAAAAATAATAATCTACAAATTGTTCCATACCTGTGAAAAACCAGTGAATAATAAATTGTCATCATCTCCCAACAAACATCATCCCCCAAGCTCCTCACCCAAGATTCAATATTATATGCACTTGTCAAATAAAGGGCCCTAGGTCAATTAAATGCACTTTAACGAATTATAATGTGTTGAGATTTGATACACATATTTTACCTGCCAAGTACCACGTTAAGGAAAAAGTTGCTTCTCTCCGTATATATTCAAAAGGTACATAAATAAATATTGCATAGACAACTAATTTGAGTACATAAAAAACATAGAGATCATCACGTTTCGTAAAAAATGGAAATTAATTATTCCAACTCTTAAATAATTGGGAGAATCATAATTAAAATAAAAAGGAAAAATGGAAAAACCAACAATGGATACTTTAATTTGAAAAGGCCTGGTGCTTTTTTGGCATATAACTGTAGCAAAGTTGAGCCGTGTGCTCTATCAAACTCCATATAGGAATGACAGATTTAATCTAATCATTATTTGCCATAATGTTTTGCTTTTTTTGGCAAAAAAAATCAATAGTCAATTATCCACAGAAATTAGAGAAGAATGAAGAGCATACCTGGAAGAGATTGGCAACGGTTAAGCTCCCCAGCCCCACCTGTCCGCCAGGCTCTTTGTCTCGGTGGCTACAATACTCAATGAACCTTTAAAATATCCAGTAGCGTAAATCATTACCTAAACCTAAGAGATAAGGAAATTATGAATGATACCGACCGAATGTTCTATATAAAAGAACGGCCAACAAATTTAATCAACACCAATCATGTACCATTTTTAGACCTGGAACTGCAATTTTCTGACTGGAAAAACAGATCTAAATCAAAGAAATCGAAGCAAAACATATGTACCATTCTGATTTTTCCCACAAAGTCGGCGATAGTCACATAACCCCATGCCTACTGTATGGATGCACCAACACAAACAAATAAAGCCCATATATCTATTGTGAACTTTTACATTGCGAGAATGTTTTCGGTCAATGGAGCTACAATTTCTCAAAACTGAAAATGGAATGCCAGTTGGAAGATCTGCAAAAGCATACAAATAACATAAGTATCGACCTATGTTTGAATGAGAATAAATAAAGACATAATAACTTATGCATTATCTAATGTATGGAATCTTCTTGAGTGCAATTGTGCAAGAATTGGCATGCACAGCTGAAGACAGAGACTTTAAACTTATGTTTCAATGGTGGAACATTATAATCAATATGCTCAGTGAAAGAAGCCAAGACTTACTCTCTATGAAAGTCGTTATATCCACACTGCATAACCCAAATATTTATCCCTGTAGTAGCAGAGCAAATGTGAAAGAGTTTCATTTTCGGTATTAAGTACACAAATTACGTAATTAGCGGTCAGATTTACAACATGGTGCTAATCAAATACATAGGGTGAACCATACATTTAGATACGGATCATTCATCAAAACTAAATCCGTTGAAATATCAATCCAAGACTCACAAACATATAATGAATACAGAATGTGTCAAATGTACAGAAATAACAAAAACAATTGTTAGTATTAATGTATATCTATTATAGAGAATGTGTCAAATGTACACAAACATATAATGAATACCTTTATAATTTTTTCAGATCCAACCAAAGACCTATACAACGGCAGTGTACTCAATCAGAGTCAACATTTGACCCCGTCTACGGAACTTATGCCCCCTACCATTTTTATAATACATTGGCAGCACCAGGTTAAAAGACATTGATGTCTGCCAGGCCATTGTATCATTTACAATGATGATGAAAATTGCAGGCCTAACCTGGATGAAGGTAGTAGAGGGTGTGGGCCTAACCTGCATGAATTTAAAATCCATAAAAGTACTAATATTATTTATGCTAAGGGTGGTCATCCGCATGATTACAAAAGTATACCGAGAAAACAATTGACCAAACTAAAATCAAATAATACACATATTTGTTCAAACATCAACAGGGCAACTGAGATATATATCAAAGTCATGGAAATCATTAAAGTCGGCATATGTATGTATACATATGTCATGAAATTCACGACACTACAGGTGTGAAAGTCAATATTAACAAATGTATACAGACATATGCTGGAGAGAGGAAGAGGTTTGCAACCTCAATAGATCACAAATTAGTAGAACGCTCGACTTAGTATACTGGCTCATAGTGGTATCAAAATGTATACTAATTAGTGCAAAACTTATGTCAATCAAACTAAACCTGTACGAAATATCATATAGTGGTACTTGATTGTTTGCTATGGTCCTAAAAAAACGAAGATGGACAAATGAAAAATAGGAAATGCTAATGGAAAATTTAATTCAAAGTGATATATTTGACCATAAAGTAATTGATTAATAATGAAAACTTTAAACATATTGTTGGGTCAATATTAATATGGAAGATGATACAAAACAGATGATGTAAAATAGATAGTTAGTCTCTCGTTCTAACAGACACATACACCTAGCAACATAAAAATTGCAAAGGAAAATGATACGAAATAGATACTTAACTGTGGAGTTGTGGTGAGTTCAACCGAGGAATGGAATGAAACATATATTCAGTGAGACACCATAATAGGCAGGAAATCCATGTATTTTATGTCCATAATTTCAAATATGTAGAAGAAAATGGAGCAGAGCGAACAAAACATGAGTCATTAACACACAGACAACACAAAGTCAAAAAATTGTTAAGCAAGAAAAGCATCTCAAGTTAGGAGAGTTGTTGGAGAATCAAAAATAATAACTACGTTAGATTAGTGAATCAACATTTCAGTTTAAACATTTGGTCATGACTAAAGATAAACAATCTTCGCATCTGTGCCATTTTAAACCAAAAAGGTGCCATAGTTATAAAGTTGATCCGATTTATAGAATGAAGAAGCCAACCATGCTTAAACATTTGGTCTAGACATTTGTTGATCAAACACATAGAATCCGTGGACAACCCATGCTTAAACAATCTCAAATTCTAGGTATTTACACCAAGCTCAGTAAATTTTAAGAAATATTATATTTTTTTATAACACAAAACGTAATATAATTTAGTGTTTAAAAATGACGTACATGTGCATGGTCGTAATATCAAATAAAGTACATATGCATAGTCATAAGAAAAGGGACCCCAGAGCTCTATTGCAAAAAATACAGGTGGGAATATTAGCGAGATATTAGAAGACATGGACACTTCAAAATTGGGGATGATGAGTGTGAGTGGGAGCACTCTGAACGTGATATCGGGGATGATGGCAGCGAGTGGGAACTCTCACAAAAACAGAAAAGAGGCATCAATCCAAAAGAAAGAATCTCAAAACCATTAACGGGTACACTTTCTCATCCGATAAGCATCAGTGACTCAGAAAATTGGATAACGATTTCTTCAAGTGAGGGAGATAAAACTTCCACATGGGAAACAACATCTGGAGTATGCTGCTCGTGCAGTAGATTTTCTTTATGCAAGACTAAGAAATGAGAATTTCGAGCTGTGGGGGCAGTTGCTACTCTTCGTGTGGATGTGCACCCCTCCAAGTGCAGCAATAGAGAAGCGGAGTTGGCTGGCAGCAATGATGAATCGAAGAGGAGCAGTGTGATTGCTTTTCATGGTGCAATGCTACTCCAGAGCGCACTTTTGGAGAAGCCTGATGAAAGGACAACATGAAAGCCGTTGTCTGACAGGGGGAAAATCAAATGTACCAAAGCCTAGTCAGAGGAGGAAATGGCGAAAATCATTAATTCAGCTTGTTCCCATGACGCCAAATCCCTCTCAGCCATGTACCGAGCTAGAAGAAACAGAGTAGAGATGAAAAGTTGAGGCCTTTGTTGGGAACTATGAAGCATATACAGGAGGTGAAGGGATGTTGCCAAAATTGAAATACAGATACAGAATATCTGAGACGGATTTAAACATATTGTTATGGTCTTTACTGAAAAAACAACTATCCATATAACAAAAATTGAAAAACTGACAAAAAATTTAAGAACAGTTACATTTTAAAATACTTACTCAAAACAAACAACCATCTTAAATACAAATCAACGTCATAACCGAACATGAATAGTAGAGCATTATTTATAATATGGATGAATAACAGAGCATTATTGATAATGGTAATGAATAACATCTGTTATTCATAACAGGTCCATGTGTTTCATCTTATACCTGTAATTTAGAGCAAAACCAAACTTGAAATTTACAGTGTATTCATAACAGGTCTTTTTGTTTCATCCTATACCTCACTTATGTGTAATTTATATCAAAAGCAAGCTTGAAATTTACAGTGTATACCCCTAAGAGGTATTTGATAATATTGATCTTCAAAACAACTCCGAAACAACTCTCGATTCCTGTAAAAAATATAATAACACACTATTACACTTGCCTCGAAAAGCATCTGGACAGTAATATAAACATAATTTGAATAGTAGAGTTTTAAATCAAGTGCGTGCCAATTTAGAAATATTATTGCTCTTAAAAAATTCACATGCTCCTTTCAAAGAGTTTTATATGCATTCATGGAAAACTCATTATGAGTAACACGGTCAGAGTATTGCATGAAAAATACAGGCACGTGTAAACAAATATGAATAAGATAATAAGCAGGGCGTATGTACACAAATATGAGCATTGCATGTCACAACCATAATTAATATAATTCTCATTCATCCCATATACCCAAATAGTATTGTATGCAATAGAGTTAGTTGGCCCACTCAAGTCAATCACAATATATAAGCCTCGTGTATGTACCATGTCAATCACACATTAGAGAGTTATTGTATTAAAAGGATCATGGAATCGAGATTGGATACGTTAAAATGTCCCTAATCATTTTGCCAATGCATATGCAACTATATTCCATATCAATGTGATGATTGTAATTTCCAATGCTAAAAAGTTAAAACAGAATAAATAAGTAATTTTCCCACGGTGCTTCCATACATTATTAAGCAACCAAGAATATCAAGTATTAAGCATATTAGTATCAAACATAAAGAATCTAAACATCAAAATAGTATTAAGCAACCAAGAATATCAGTATTGAGCATCATGAATCAAAATATCAAATTAGTTTTACGAAGTACATCTCGGTATGAAGTATCTCAGTATTAAGCAGCCAAGAATCTCATAAGGCATAAGAATTTATATATCAATCATATATTGTTAAGCAACCAATAATCTCGAATCATTTTTACGAAGTACATTTCATTAATTCAATCTTGGTACGTCATTTCAAGCGCTCAAAAACAAACATTTTTCAGACATTTCGAGTACTCAATCTACTCATAAATCCCAAATTATATACATACTCCCAACTTTGTTTGCAATAAAAATAAAAATAAAAAAAAGACACAAATTGGAACATATAAAAAACATTTATGATAGGGATAACAATATCCAAGCCTTGCTCCAATACTTTTCCCAATATCACATTATTAAACCATCTTACAACACCAAACACAAACAAACAAACTTACAGCCCCAAAAACAAAAAAATTAACACAAATAGAACTTCAAAAAACATTTAAAGTGTCTTGGAGGGATAAATACACTAATCAAGACTTAATTTTACATCCCAAATGCATAAAAAAATCTATATTAAAACTAATTTTCCATAGATGAACCATATTTAAATAAATAATTACTAACGTATGCCTCCACACACATCGACACTCATTAGAATATGCAGCTTGCACCTCAACTGTACACCTTAAATGAAATAAACCTTCGTTACAGAAGTAGTGTTCACAAATAAGAGGGGTATCTTATTTATGATGTGAACACAAATGCTTCTTTTGAATCATCTAGAATGTGAGATTTCCTTATTTCCAAAGCTATAGTTTTAAACTTAAAACTAAGAATTCTCAAAATTTGGAAACATGTGAGAACCCTATGAGTGTCTAGTGTGGACATAGTAGAATTAAAATCAACAATAATGAAAAAAAATTCATTACTTTGAGAATAATAAGAAATCCAAAGAAGCTCACCCTCGTGAAATCTCGAATGTTGGGCAGTGAAGAAGATTTGTTTCATCAAACTGTGAAGAATATCATATAGAAATAGTGAGGGACCAAGACATATCAAAAATACCATAATTTTAACATTCGAAAATTTTGGAACAGAGGTATGTAGAAACATAGGCACCAACTCCTCGCAGATAGCTCTAAAAGGCAAATAAAGGCATTGAGTAGAGCATCCAAAGTACACTCTAGTAAAAAGTAGATAATATTTGGAAAATAAAATCCATATTTGCAATAGCCGAGCACCTTGCATCATTTATCAATCGTCCCAATATCACATCCATTTTTTAGTGCCTAGTTCAACAACACATTCTCGAATGTGTAAGAGATATCCAAGCATACTCAATAATGTGGATTGAATACTTAAAATATTAAATTTCCAAATAAAAACAATGGAAAAAAAGAATCCCGTATAATAATATCCAAAAATCAAAATAACTCAAAAAAGACTGCCCAACAAAACCTTCCTCTGTTATGCCTCTAACACAAGAAAAACTTTCATCCCTTTATAAGAAGTAATCCATCCATGAAACATGAAAAAATTATTTGAATGGGGAAATAAAGTAGTGCTAAAAGAAAGAAAGCACTGCTAAAAGGAAGCAGTGCAAAGAGTAGTTAGTTCAAACACAAAGACTAATCGTAAAATAGGTTTGGCATAGAGTTGACTATGCATTCAAAACATTTGATGGTCAAATAAAATTCCTGAAAAAACTAAGTATAGCATAAAACCATAAGAACAACCAAATCAACAATTAATTCAATAAGAGCCCTGCAGGAAATTATGCAATAACAGAAAACTAATAATAGAATGAAAAAAAAAATTAGTAAACATCATACTAATAATATAATACTCTAAGTGTTTAATCAATATCATGTCATGGATTAGTAATGCGAATTATTACCTTCGAATCAACAACAAAAGAACATTTGCAAAATTGTAGATTATAGCTCTCTTGATCTGCAAACGAAGAAATAAACAACAAAAACATAAGAAACAACAATTATCAAATCGCCCTAAATCTATATTAGAAAGCCCTAAATCTGAACACAAAACCCTAAAATTTAACACAAATCGAGCCATAAGGACCTCTCGCCCCAAAAAAACTCTCCAGCAGCTGATGATTATTACAATAGCAAACGATTACATATGTATAAGATATGAATCAACACAAACTCTTTATTTACCCCAAAATAAAAGATTGTGTGGTTCGATAGAGAGAGGAGAGAGTGTTACCTGCTGATCTAAGAGAGAGATGAGAAATCGTACAATTCGAGAGAGAGAGAGGAATGGGTGTAGTGAACTTCTTTAGTGTATTTTACTATTTTAGTCCTCCGTTTGAATTTTGGGTAAAGGATGAGATGTGAAATTAAGTCATGAAAAAGAGGGGGAAATCAAATAATGAAGGGAGAAAAGAGTAAATGAGGATTCTTTTTATCTCAACCATTGGATCTCACTTTTTAAGAATCAATCCTAGCCTCTGATTAAGTTGTCAACTTATTGAATAGTGTCAAAATTTTTACTCCTTATTTTATATATATATATATATATATATATATATATATACTTCTTGTTTTAAAAAAGTGAACAACCACAACATTTAAATTAAGACAAATCGAGATAAGATATTGTGAAAACAATAATTTTTTGAAAAATTCAGGGTTAAAATAGTGAAATGGTTTGAAAAATTGAGGCTTGTGTATTTCTAAAAAAATCATTTCAGACAAGCTCATTTCGTTATAAAAAATTCTAAAGGAAATCGGATAAAATTGGTCAAAAAATGTAGGACAAGTCCTAAGCCCACAACTCACGGAGCCAAACACAAATCATACGAACAGGTGTGCATCTATCAAGCAAACAGATACTTCTTGTTTTAAAAAAGAACATTTAAATTAACACAAATTGAGATAAGAAATTCCGTCAATAATAATAATTTTTTGAAAAATTCCGGGTTAAAATAGTGAAATGGTTTGAAAAATTGAGGCCCGTCTATTTCTAAAAAAATCATTTCGGACAAGCTCATTTTGTTATAAAAAATTCTAAAGGAAATCGGATAAAATTGGTCCAAAAATGTAGGACAAGGCCTAAACCCACAACTCACGGAGCCAAACACAAGTCATATGAACGGGTGTGCGTTTTTTCAAAGCCCAAACCATGCATAATATATATCCTCTTCCCTTATCCCAAAGGCATCTAATGCCTTAGGCCATTTGAGAAGTATATATATTCATCACATTCATTGTAATTTTGCTCTATAGGATAAACCCACTTCACCCAACTACAAACTAGTTTATCCACTTGAAATGGGTTATTTGAGGACAATTTCTTATTAATCTCTTAGTGGTTTTGAACATGTAAATATACCTCGTTAATCTCCTTGCGAACATGTTTAATTCCTACTTTTCTAAATCTGCAGAATTCCCCCTTCATGTATGGTTACCTGATGCCATGGAAGGGCCTACTCCTATTTCGGCTCTTATACATGCTGCTACTATGGTAGCAGCGACAATTTTCTTATAGATCGTCTTCTTCCTCTTTTCATATTCATACCTCACATAATGAATTTAATCTCTTTAATAGGGATAATATCATTATTATTAGGTTCTATTGGAAAATCACCTCATCCGGATAGGTAGCTAATGATTTTGAGCATTTTGTAGTGAGAACCTATTAGATTTACTAGCTAAGTTGTAAACATGATGTCTAAAACAGCCAACCATTTGTGTAAATCAAGACAATAGGCCTCACACATATCATTTCAACATAACATATAGTTAGTTCTCATAGTAATGTTCATTTGAGCCATGAACATTATCAAGTCTCATACAATATATATATATATATATATATATATATATATATATATATATATGTATAATCAAAGCTTTTGATATTCTCATTCAAGTGTACCCAATTCACACTCATGTAAGTCATTCCCCGTAAATATTACCATGTAGTATCCCACTTGATTAACAAGCTACATATATCATTAAAAAAATTCTTAACAAGAAATTCAAAATGTTTCACTTCTTACATCATAGAATGGGTTGGAGATATATCTCCAAAGTGCAATTGGTGAGTCATCCACAACTTTGTATTCCTATTGAACTTAGATAATTTATCCATTCAACTAGACAGGATTGCTATCATGATGACTTTTTGTTCTAGGATTGTAAGTCTATTCCATTGGATGTTGAATCAACTCTCCCCAGGTAAATATTTTTTAAACAGATCCACCATTTTTTTGCATTTACAAAGTCTATGGAAATAATTGCATTAAAGATTTTTTGCCAAACAATATTATGCCTATAAAGAATTTATCTAAGAAGTCGTTGTACACAAAATTTTGTGTCGTGGAGATTGTCGGTTGATTATCACAATGTATAAATATGGCAGGAATGGCATTTGGCTAGATAGATTATTCTTTAAGAATTTTTTAATATATTCAAACTTTTTTTAATTGAAATAATTTCACGTTTTATCAAACTTTTTTTAATTAAAATAATTTCAGTTTTTTGTAAATTGAACAATCTAAAAGTAGTCATTGTTGGACTGTGTGAACAAATTTAATAACAATATGTGAACAAAATATAAATAGTTGAGGGAAATATTAAAATTGTATTTTGTTGGTCAAATTAAAAATTATCGTAAATACACAGACCTTTATAATATAATTTATGCAAATACAGATCGAATCAATCCCACGTAGATTTTGTATTGAATTCGATAACTCATAAAAACAATAATCTAGGGACCATTGTTGGACCCCCCCCCCCCCCCCCCCCCCCTTTCAAAGTTATCAAACAGAGCACTTTTACATACATTTAACATGTATTTAGAGTAACAATGGAAAATTTCTACATGTGCAAGCTATTTGAAAATGGGCTATTTTAAGTTTACAAATGAAAATGATGGATTCCGTAATAGATATTTAAAAATTGCAATAGCCCTCCATTTTTTTAACATGAAGTTTCACTAACTTTAACTAAAGTGATTAAATTAATTAAACAAAAATAGGGAAATTTTATAAAAGAATAATGATTTATTGTTAAACCAATCATAAAATTGGGGTGGGGTGGGGGTAAAATAATCCAATAAAAATTATATAGGCATCATATTTTATCATATTTTTTCTAAATAAAACAATTTCAATTTTTAAAAATTGATGAAGAAAAAAAATATTTTCCAAATCGATCCAAGAATGATTCCCAGCGCCTCGATAGTGACAGTCTATGCAATGACTACCTTCGAGAATACAATGATCTTACAAATAAAAATTAGTACACATATTTAATTTTCCTACCAACCAACTGTTATGTGATGAACTCTGTAATTAATAGAGTTAGACTATTAAAGTTGTATGATGAAAAAGACCAACAAATATAGTTATCTTAATGAATCAATAATTTAGGGCTACAATGATAAAGTCTATTGCGGGGTCCTTAAATAAAGACCTCCCATGCGGTCTATTTTTTTATATAGTAAAAAGATATTTTTGAATTGATTTTTTTCTACCGTATTTAAACATTCAGGGAAACCCTCAAACAAAAATAAATCATCTCTAAACAATTTATTTTTTTATTTAGAAAAAATGTCAAAATATGTCTATTTTTAAGTTGTTTAAAAGTTGACATATTTTGACTGATCTTTTAAAAATAGAAAAAAAATTATTTTTAGTTGATTTTTTTTATGATTCTATAAAATGTTTAAATATCACACACAAAAAAGATCAACTCGAAAGTATTGTGTTACTATTTAAAAAAAATGTTATGTATAGGTGGTATTTAGAGGAGCCTTCTATCCTCTCTCTCTCTCTATATATATATCTATATCAGTCTCTCTTTTTATATATATATATATATATATCAAACAGATACTTCTTGTTTTAAAAAAGTGAACAACTGCAACATTTAAATTAACACATATTGAGATGAGAAATATTGCGAAAAATAATAATTTTTTGAAAAATTCAGGGTTAAAATAGTGAAATGGTTTGAAAAATTGAGGCTCGTCTATTTCTAAAAAAATCATTTTAGACAAGCCCATTTCGTTATAAATTTTTTTAAAGGAAATCGAATAAAATCTGTTTAAAAATGTTGGACAAGGCCCTAACCCACAACTCACGGAGCCAAACGCAGGTCATACGAACGGAGGTGCTTTTTTTCAAAGACCAACCCATGCATAATATAGATCCTCTTCCCTTATCCCAAGGGAATCCAATGCCTTAGGCCATTTGAGAAGTATATATGTCCATCACATTCATTATAATATCGCTTTGTAGGATAAACCCACTTCACCCAACTACACACTAGTTTATCCACTTGAAATGGGTTATTTGAGGACAATTACTTATTAATCTCTTAGTGGTTTTGCACATGTAAATATATCTCGTTAATCTCCTTGCGATCATGTTCAATTCCTACTTTGCTAAATCTGAAGAATTCCCCCCTTCATGTATCCACCTGAAGCCATGGAAGGGCATACTTGTGACACCTGGCCTAATTAAATATCGGATGATAAGTCCTTTATAAAATTAAATCAGAATATCTGGTTTGGTTCAGATTATGCATCATTGCCGAAAATTTTATTATTTAAAACTAACCTCCTAATATTTAAAAAGGTTGATGTCAAAATTTTATCTTATTAACAGTAATGCCATAAAAGGAAAATAATTAAACATCACCCTTCAACACCAAAAATGTAAGGAAAGAACTAATTGAAATAAGATGGAGAACTGGAGTGAACACATCCCGATAAAATCCCATACAATAATCCAATACTATGAAATTAAAGTCTAATGATAGAATAAAACAATTTTAAATCTCTGAATGTAGAGTATGAGGGGCGACATGTCCAATAGAAGTAAATAATTGATAAATGAGGGGAAATAGACTCAGAAGCATCTACTAGCAACATCCTGTAGCTTCCACAGTAGCTATAACTTGACAAATGAATGGAATCTCCTAAGCCTGTTGTCCCTGTGGTTGAGAACCTAAAATAATATAACAAGAAAAGAGTTTTGCAGAAAACGGGTCAGAGCCCGAGTAGAAAACAATTTAAATATAGCAACTGCTTAAATTGGATTAATTAACACAAATATTATTCATGTTAACTTAGTGTACGAACTTGAGATGCTCACCTCGCATCTAATGTGCACGCCTAACGAGCCTAACTACCCATACTAGTCATAATACTCTGCCTGACTATACGTAGTATAACCATTATGCCGGATAACATATCTAAATAACTCGAAGACATATATTTCTATTATTTAGGAATAGGCTTAAAGATATCTTAACTCATTCTTATAGCATTTCTTAATTCTCAACTGGTGACCCAATACGTATATACTTTAATAAAGTAGCCAACATGAAACACATAATCGGAACTCAGTATACATTTATAAATTCTCACTTTGTATACATACAAATATATATATATATATATATCAATACTATGCTCATGGTTAAGAAACCCCTGGTGCTAGGCATACTCGACTATCTAGTCCCATTGCAACGCTAATGCATAAAGGACAATAGGTTCAATCTCTCAAGAACCAAATAAAATATATACACATATTGGAGGTGAACATAGTCCCAAGTCTATGGGCTACGCATATACCTATGCACCCATACGATTGTCACCACTATCGTTCTCACAGATAGTCCGTACCTAGGTTCTATGCTCTAGTGGTACGACTCAAAATCCCCCGAAGACACACAAGATATGATCGTCCACAATGCGCTAACCTCCGTTCGATAGCCAGTAACTAGATATGTCATACACATATTATTCCAAGTAATAAGGATGCACACAACTTATATAATTTAATAGGCGCTCACGCAACCCGATTCCCATAGTACGTAGGTAATATTAACATTCATACTCTCCATGATATCCATTTATATATAACCTCTCTATAACTCACATTCTCTCCTAGGTTTCCATACAAGTCCAATACCTCGAGTATCATTACACCCTTAATTCCCTAAAACTTTGGATTTTAAGTCACCCGTTACTCACGTAGGTTAATACACTCGCTTGGGAAAACCTAGGATGATTTTTAACTCGGTCGGACCCTAAAAACCCATTATGGAATCTCGTTAAAAGTCAAGGAATTCTCGTTCGAACGAAGTTTCCACTTCGAACGAACTTCAACATCTCGTTATAAGGGTCGTTGGATTTCTTGTTAGAAGCCTTATTCGAACGACCTGGGCAGGTCTTTAAACGAAAAATCCGAACATGCCCAATTTTTCCCAAATTCGATTTTTCTCAACATTCCAAACCTCAAACTCAATCCAAATTTCATCCAACATCAATTTAGATGGTTCCAAAATATCCCTAATTATTATGGGGCAAATTCTAACACAAATTAGTGTTCAAATCTTTATGTTTTCAAAAGGGAAACCAATAATTTCTAAAATCTCTAAGAATTATCATATAATGAACCCAACACTTTAATTGTTTCAAACCCTTAATTTAATTCGTGATTTGTACATAAAATCTCCAGATTTAATAGTCTACAAATGGGGTAAATCCTCTACATGCAACCCATCACCAAAATCTAATGTTCCTTTATGATTAAACCTAATGAAACCTAAATTTCCATCATATTATGTCTAAATCATCAACAAAGTTTAACAGGAACAATATATGCTAAATAAACTAGAAAGATAAACACTTTCCTTAGAATGGATTTCTGATTCTCGGGTTGAAATTGATATGTGGTTGATTCTCTCATCGCGATCTACACTTTGGTGTAATTCTTGGGTGGAAATTCTTGAGTTCTTGCCCTTCTTATCTAATGGAGTCTTCTTCTTCCTTAGTTCTCTCTCTCTCTCTCTCTCTCTCTCTCTCTCTCTCTCTCACACACACACACACACACACACACACACACACACACACACACTCTCACGTAGGTTAAAACTGACAGTAGCCTCTAACCCACGTAGCTTTTATTTTAATCCTAATTTTTGTCCATTTAATTACACAAAGATTACAAAAGACTAAAATACCCCTCTGGGGTGTCATTTTGGGCTAAAATGCCACGGACTTCAAATATAACACCCGAGCACTGTTCTAAAAAACCCCGCCTAGGCACGCCTAGGCTTAAGGCTTGGGAGAAACGACTCGCCTTACGCTTTTCACGCCTTATTCTTGGTAAAACCCTTAAGGCGCACTTTTTTCTAAAAACAACAATAATTTAGTGAAACGATGTCGCCTTTTAAAGAATTTGTTTACAAACCGGACCATTATCTCATCCAAAATAATCAAATAGTATATTCAGACATATTTTTATGATCTGTGCAATTTTTGTATTTTTATAGCCTTGTTATGATTAAAAAATATTAAAATATATTAAGAAGTCCTAAACGCCTTTTTACGCCTAGGCCCGCCTAGGCTTCTAAGGCTTAAGGCTTGGCCTCCACGCCTCAATCACGCCCCGCGTTTTTTAGAATCTTGCACCTGAGTAGTGTTTTCTAACTATTTCGACCCTTCCGGACACACTGGCACACCCAAAATAGTCATTCGAGATATATAAAAATAATTTACCTATTTAACCCCCAAATATATAATAGTGACGCGACTCATACGCGCGTCCCGAGTAATTATATCTTAACTGTCGTGTATCTCATCCCCGATCATATTATTATTTCCAAACCCATCTATTACGTTACTCACTACGTAATGCTCAACATAATTATTTTCAATAACTACTAACTCTCGTCACACTAGTAATTATTACCATATAGTCGGATTAATAATAAAATAAATTTTCTCTCTTAAATTAATTAATCCCAATTTTCATAATTTCATAATAAAATAAATATGCGTAAAATACAGGGTATCCACAACATTGTATTCTTATTGAGCCTAGACAATTTCTCCATTCAAATAGATAGGATTTCTATCATGATGACTTTTTTCTCTAGTATTGTAAGTCTATTCCATTGGATGTTGAATCAACTCTCTCTAGGTAAATGTTTTTTAAACGCATCCACCATTTTTTTTTTGCATTTACAAAGTCTAAGGAAATAATTGCATTAATGATTTTTTACCAAACAATATTATGTCTACAAAGAATGTATCAAAACATGTCGTTGTACACAAAATTTTATATCGTATAGATTGTTGCTTGATTATCACAATGTATAAATATGGCAGGAACGAGCTTTAGCTAGATGGAATATTCTCTAAGAATTGTTTAATATATTCAGGTTCTTCTATATGCTTTATCTAAATTAATAAATATAGACTCCAGCATAGATCGAGCGATGGTTCCACCTTTAAACTCTAACGTAAATCATTTTTATCTAAGATATGGTTCCAACTACCCACATGAATACATATCCACCAATGGACACTGACTCCTCTAAGTCAGACATCCAGTTTGTATCACTTTAAACTTCAATTACTACAAGAAATGTTTTTTTAGTGAAACCCAAAGTCCATGGAGTACTTAAGATACTCTAAAACCGTAACTAATGATCCCATTATTCATCCCCTTAGTTATACGTGTATTTAATCAATTTACGTATAAATGGCGAATATAATATCTTGTACAATTCTTAATATAGATTAAACTTTCAATGATTCAATGATATTATAATTGGGAAACTATATTCCCAATATTGCTTTTCAAGTGATGCCCCATTATAATAGCTATTTAGCAACTGCGTTTGTATCTTTTTCAAATTTATTGGGCATATTTATAATATAATGGGATTGGGATAAGACCAAACCATTAGGTATTCTAATGAGAGTTATACTTAATATAACATCGTCCTTCCAAAGGTCTTTCATATCTAAATTTCTTATCAAAAGTTTTGTGGTGGATTCTATTATGTCCAGATTTGTTCCAATTATTAATATGTCATCAACATAAATAAAGGTAACGACATATGCATTATTAATATGTTAACATATATACACTTATTGCACTCATTAAGTTTGAATCACATTAATCATCATGACTTAGAAAATTTCTCGTGCCATTTCTTGCATGCTTATTTCAAATTATTTAAGGATTTTTCAAGTTAAAAAAAAATTCTTTCTTGTCCTTTGGCTATTAACTTAACTTAAATTTCTTCATCTAAATCACCATTTAGAAGGACATTTTTACATTCATTTCGTGAACTTTGAGATTATATAGGCACTAGTAGCTAATAGAATCCTCATTAATGTTGTAAGGATACAAATTTCCAATTGAGTCTTAATGTAGTTTTGGCTCAATTTTGGACAAAAATATTTAACTCATATGATATAGTCCACGTGTATCTAACCAAGCCTATGACAAGTTTGAGTGGAAGACGTTGCGGCCTACTTATCAAGAAAACATCATTACCGAGTTTTAGTGCGACGTTGCTCGTCATCAACATCATATTTCAAGTCTCCAAATTTATGAATGCTTTTATATATTTGTAGGAGACTTCGAAAATTATAATGGGTGTAATTTTTCTTTAAAATGAATTTTATTTTCAGAAAGTTATTTTTGAACTTTGAATACAAAGTTTTTGGGCTTAAAATTAAAAAACAATCTTCTTACATTTCGTTTGAACGAGTTTACCAACGACTTTTTCCATTTGGCCACTGGAACATCGTTAGATGGTCATTCGAACGAGACTTCATTCGAACGATACTTCATTCGAACGAAAATCTCGTTCGAACGAGATTTCTAGTGGGAAATTGTTTGGCAGTTTTTTGTCAGATTTTCTCCATGTTCCCACTTTATTTTTCCCACTAACTCTTGACAGAATTAATATGTGAGGGAACTATCTTTGAAAAACTAACTTTTGATATTTTCTAAACACTCTTTGAGAGAAAATTTGGAGAGAAAAGTTACCAACATCAAAAGTTCATAGTTTTGTGTTTTTGTGAATCCATGAAATAAATCCTACTAAAACACATACACCCAACTGTTTAGTTTATCCAAGTTTCTACCTCTATATATTTGCTTAGAGTATTTTGGCACCGGGTTCACTTTTCTACCCAAGAAGAAAAGAATTTTGGGTTTGCTTCTATATCCCTCAAAGAAGAAGAACCTTTTTTTTTTTGCTGCGGCATTCTCACATGGTGAAAGGCACCATGTGTGGTTAATGGTAGCTTGGTCTCAATTGGTGGATTCCAAGGTTCCGGTGGACTCCGGGATTATTCTTTAGGCAAAGGTTGAAGATGGAAGGAGCGCGTCAAGGCTTGAAGGGAGTCGAGTCAGTTGTGTAAGTCCTCTTATCGAGTCTTTGTAGAATTCATACCATACTTAGTGAATTTGTTTAGCCATGGTCGTCCGAGTTTTTTTTTTCCCAATTTGGATTTTTTCTCGTACATCATCGTGTTGTGGGATTGTGAATTTATTTTATCTTTTGCAAAAATCACCTAGAACACATGCTTAGGGTAAAAAAATAAAATTGGGTTTAATTCGCATTCTTGATTAAAATGGTGCAATTTCAATAATTTGGGTAATGTTTAACTTGATTTAATTCAAGTCTAAATAATTTAATTTGATAAAATTTGGTTTGGCCTATATAGAAAAATGAATTAATCATGTTAGGAAAATTTTAAGACTTGGGATTAAATGAATTTTGTTTAAGTGAAAAGTTGTTTTGGATTATCTTAATCTCACTTTTAGTTTAGTTTAATTTTAATTTGAAAGAAATTAAAATTTGTTGGAAGTTGCTTATGTGTTTGAACCACATTTATTCCGCATTAAAGGAAATTGATTTTAAAAGAATATTTAAAATTGGGGGCCTACATTTACTTCAAATTGGTATCAGATCTGGAGTGCTAATTTATTGTGTTAAGGTCTTTTTAAATATTTTTGGTTAACAATGGATTTTCCCCATTTTCAAAATTTCCTATTTTCGATGGTTCTAATTACGCATATTGGAAAGCACGTATGCATTCGGCACTTAGGTCTATCGATGAGAGGGTTTGGTTGTGAGTTGTTAATGGGTGGTCCCCACCCACATATTTGGTAGACAATGCGCGTGTCCCTAAACCCGCAGATCGATGGAGTGAGAATGAATTTAAACTTGCGAATTTTAATTCCTGAGGTTTAAATGCCTTGTTTAGCGCGGTCACACCGGATGAATTTTGACATATCATGATGTGTGAAACCTCTAAGTAAGCTTGGGATATATTGCAACTCACTCACGAGGGAACTAATGCCGTTAAGGCTTCGAAACTCCAAAACCTCACCACTCAATTTGAAACCATGAAAATGAATGAAAAAGAAATATTTGATGAATTTTATGCTAGACTCTCTAATATAGTAAATTCTTCATTTAATTTAGGAGAGAAAATACCCGACGACCGAGTTGTAAAGAAAATTCTTAGGTCCCTACCCGATAGATATATTCCTAAGGTGATCATGTTAAATTCTTTACCTACTTTAGCCTCTACGAAATAAGAAGAGCTCATAGGTGATTTACACACCTATGAACTAGACATGTTTCCCTCCAAAACATAAAAGAATACAGATAAGGGTGTTGCTTTGAAAGCCCGAAAGGAGGAAAAATAAGTACTAGAGACTGGAAAGATATGGCTATGTTTGCTAGGAAGTTTCATAAATTTCTTAAATTTAACAAAGATAAATTTAAAAATGATTTTAAGAATTTTAAAAAATCTTAGCATGACAAAGCCAAAAGGATCCCTAAAACTTCTAATGAAAACCTTCATAGGGACGAGTCAAATAGGTGTTATGGTTGTGAGGGTTATGTCCATAGGGATTTTAAATACCCTACTAAATTAAGGAAAGAAGCTAAACAAAGTATTTCATATAATGCTACCCTTATTGATAGTGATAAAGAAGAGGGATCCACTTCCCCCATTGAGCGCAACTTTGTCGCATTCATGGCAAGTCATGTGAGCACCGATAATGAATCTTCCCATGAATATATACAAATACATAACACTTCCGAGGTCAAATTTTGCGATTCCCTTATTTTTTATGTTTGTGAGAGTGAAGAAGAGAGAGAGAGTGAAATTGAAGAAGAAGTTGATGTGAGTAAACTTCAAATTACTTTTCAAGAATTATTTGAAGAATCTACTAAATTAAAAAGATCAAATTTGAAGTTAGAAGCGAGTTTAAAGGAGCGTGCCAAGGTTGTCGATGAGAGTGTGTTAGTTGATGACCTTCAAACACGAGATAAAGACCTTCGAGAAATGCTTGAGTATGTAGAACGCGAAAGAGATAGCCCTAAGGGCTTAATGGAATACTTGAAAAAGGAGCTTCTCACGTTTGAAGAGCGCAATATTTTATTAGAGTCTCACATTTTAGATTTAGAAAATAAACTAAAAGACTCTAGTAAAGTCAAATTTGATTTAGAGTGTCGTTAGGAGAAATTAGATTATCTATTAGGAACGGTCCAAATTAAAAATGACACATGTGGTTTAGGCTTCGATACTTTTAATAAGTCTACTCATAAAGCCAAAACCAATATTTTAGGAGAATCTTCTAGCAACAAAGTTATAGATCATTCTTTAGGTAATTCTTTTCATCGAGTCTTTAGGTGCTCTCATTGTGGTCGAAAAGGTCATCTTAGGAAGTTTTGTTTTGATCTTAAAGAAGGTCCTAGAAAATCCCACCGTAAGGCAACTGTGGTAGCCAAGATTCCTATATCCCGTGATCGTCATTCATCATTAGTTTGGGTTTGGAGATCCGACTTGGTAGCTTTACGAGATAGGATTTTTTATTCTCATTTACTTTCACATGCTTCCTCTCTTGCTAAATCTAAAGTTTCAATGTGTTAGTTTTATTTGCATACTTTAGCTTTTGTGCTTCTTGCTATATTATCATGCTAATTGTATGCTTGTTTATCATGTTTCTAGTCTATACTCCATGATTTATCACATGATATACTTATGATTTGTGTTTATCTTTTGTATTATATTTATTTTAGTTTGCATTAAATGAAAAATACAAAAAGATTTTTGTTTATCATTTATATTTCTACCTTTTTAGTAATTTAGGCTGAAAGAAAAATACAAATGATTTTTGTATGTCTTTTGAGTAAATATTTTTGTTTGTTTGGTTAAAAATTTCAAAAACTCAAAAAGATTTTTTTTGTGTATTTTGGTTTTACACACCTTTTATGGCATATGTTTGTGTTTGAATCCCTTCTTTTTTCGCTTCCATGTGGCTAGAACTTTTGGTTAGAATTTTAATACTTAAAATATTCTTTATCATGCTTACATGGAGTAGTTTAAGTTTGACTTGCTAAATGGATTCACTTTTATATGTCTTTTCACACACATGCACGAGCTCTTTTAAACTTTTAACTCCACATGTATATTTGAGCTTTGTCAGCTGTTCTCCTTCCAATCTAGTCATCTAAGTATTATGTGATCTAGGAGGACTAGTGCATGTTATAATCCGTTGCATGTGAGATTTGTGTGAGATATAAAAAAAATGATATATATAAATGTGCACGGGGAAGGGATCCGAAAGGAAATATTATCCTTTGCGAGTTAGCCACCGTTTGGAATGGACCTAAAAGAAATACGTGATCCAAAGGCCTAAATAGAATATGGCATTAATAGAAAATATTTGCCAATGCCTATTTAGTTTAGATTGATATATTCATTCAAAAATTATATATATGCTTATTTTGAGGGAGTTTAGATGGTATATCAACGATTTGCACTATGACCTTTTATCCTAGTTGCGCTTTCATTTTTATGACTCTATTGGTTTGTAGAATCATCAATATGCTAGGCTTGTATGCATTGTTTTTGTTTATTCATAGAATTCAATTTATCTTGTCACATAAGGATAAATCTTAAGTTGATAAAGTTTTGCAATCAAATGAGAACTCTGTGAATATGTTTAAGTGATTGGATTTTAATTCATTGGTATCATGTGCACAGCCCTTCACTTCCATTTTCATATGACACATTTATGCCATAAGAGTGTGAAAAACTCATACTATAATATTTTGTGTCATTTGTGTGTTTATATTTATATATGTGTGCTTATGCATCTTTTTATATTTGTTGTGTATACATATATGGTATTTTTGTTTGTTTAAGCCTTTGTCAAATTAGCTAGTCCATTTATGCTTTTTACTTCATAATTGGTATCTATTGTGTTGCATATTTAGTTTGATATCACATGCTTAGTCTCTTATATTTGCCAAATTGATATCATTTTTGTCGCATCATAGTTGGTATCCAATAATATATGTTTTGGATTAGTTACCTTTATTGTTGCCCATATGCTTTCATATTATTATCTCCTTATGCACATTCATGATTTACTTGCTTTTCCCATATTTACCATTTAATTCTATTGTGGGAGAAATGAGTATTTTATTAATTATATCACCTTTGTGTATTCCTGAACAAAAGGGGGAGAATGATAGGGGAGAAATGGTATCTAATCCTATTATAATCATATCTTAGTTTAGGAGATTTAACTTAGGGGGAGAGCGCTATCTTATTAGGTTGATCATAGTTGATAAAGGAGAATTAATATAGGGGGAGTATTTATTTTACATGCATTTAATATTCTTGATATCCCTATGCGTTTGATAGTTTGCTTAAGTGTGCACGAATTTTTTTTGTGGCATCTTTCATCGGTAAAGCTATTTATCCTAAGTGGTCCGTGAGTCAAGCTTATTATTTTTATTCTTGGGTGGGAAGTTTTTGAGTCTAGTAAAGCTTGACAGCCCTTTAGGATTTTATTTTGGTTTTTGTCTCAGAATAGCCAAAGGGGGAGATTTGTAAGGACACAAATTTCCAATTGAGTCTTAATGTAGTTTTGGCTCAATTCCAAAAAAAAAATATTTAAGTCATATGATATAGTCCATGTGTATCCATCCAAGCCTATGACAAGTTTGAGTTGAAGACGTTGCGGCTAACTTATCAAGAAAATATCGTTGCCGAGTTGAAGTGCCACGTTTCACATCATCAACATCGTATTTCAAGTCTCCAAAGGTATGAATGCTTTTATATATTTGTAGGATACTTGGAATAAATTATAATGGGTGTAATTTTTCTTTAAAATGATTTGTATTTTCAGAAAGTTATTTTCGAACTTTGAATAAAAAGTTTTTGGGCTTAAAATTGAAAAATGATCTTCTGACATTTCGTTTGAAATTGCCACTGACTTTTCCGATTTGGCCACTGGAACATCGCTAGATGGTCGTTCGAACGAGATTTCGTTCGAATGAAAATCTCATTCAAATCAGATTTCTGGTGGGAAATTTTTTGACAGTTTTTTGTCAGATTTTCTCCATATTACCACTTTCTTTTTCCCACTAACTTTTGACAGAATTAATATGTGCGGGAACCAACTTTGAAAAACCAACTTTTGATATTTTCTAAACACTCTTTGAGAGAAAATTTGGAGAGAAAAGTTAACAACATCAAAAGTTCATAGTTTTGTATTTTTGTGAATCCATGAAATAAATCCTACCAAAACACATACACCCAATTGTTTAGTTTATCCAAGTTTCTACCTCTATAAATTTGCTTGGAGTATTTTGGCACCGGGTTCACTTTTCTACCCAAGAAGAAAATATTTTTGGGTTTGCTTCTACATCCCTCTAAGAAGAAGAAGATTTTGTTTTGTTGAGTCATTCTCACATGGTGAAAGGCACCATGTGTAGTTGATGGTACCTTCGTCTCAATTGGTGGACTCTAAGGTTTCGGTGGACTTAGGGATTATTTGTTAGGCGAAGGTTGAAGATTGAAGGAGCGCGTCAAGGCTTGAAGGGAGTCGAATCAGTTGTGTAAGTCCTCTTGTCGAGTCTTTGTAAAATCCATACCATACTTAATGAATTTGTTAGGCCATGGTCGTCCGAGATTTTTTCCCAATTTGGGTTTCTCCTCGTACATCGCAGTGTTGTGGGATTGTGAATTTATTTTATCTGTTACAAAAGTCACCTAGAACGCATGCTTAGCATAAAAAAATAAAATTGGGTTTAATTCGCATTCTTGATTAAAATGATGCAAGTTTAATAATTTGGGTAATGTTTAACTTGATTTAATTCAAGTCTAAATAATTTAATTTGATAAAATTTGGTTTGGCCTATATAGAAAAATGAATTAATCATGTTAGGCAAATTTTAAGACTTGGGAGTAAATTAATTTTGTTTAAGTGAAAATCTGTGTTGAATTATCTTAATCTCACTTTTAGTTTAGTTTAATTTTAATCTAGAAGAAATTAAAATTTGTTGGAAGTTGCTTATGTGTTTGAACCATCTTTATTCCGCATTAAAGGAAATTGATTTTAAAAGAATTTTTAAAATTGGGGGCCTACATTTACTTCAAATGTAATTATAATTGGGTAGTCGCACTTGCTTTCTCCGGATGACCTGGCGGAATATACTGGGGGTATCCCGGTGGTGTGTGCTCACTTTGATTACATAATGCCCTATTCTGTATTTCTTATGGAGAGATTGATGTAGGTCATCTTATCGACCAGGGAGGTCTATGGTTTAAGAAAAAATCCTTCGGAAGCTATTCAGTTCTACCTTCTAAGGGTTTTTCTAACGGGGCTGATGTAACATCTGGTGGGTCTTCTGCTTCGCCTCTGGTGGTACGGATTCCTATCCTATTATTGCAGTATAATGGTGACGATGGAGTCCAGTATGTGGCCTTCATTCGTACCTCTCACCCTCATTTCTCTATGCCTGCGGGGGTTAAGGCACTCTATTCTTGATCATTTTATTTATTTTTATCTTTATTTTCGTTTCTCCTATATCACATTTTGATGCATTGATCTTCCTTATTACATGCGTTTACCATTCCTCACACGGTATCAGAGTAGTTGTCCTAATCACTGGGCTCATATCATGCTTTCATCCATAGGACAATGAGAGATTCTGGACTGGGTCATCCAGTGATTGAGGATGCCTTGGATCCCTTTCTCAATAAAGTCTTCGATCCTTCCACTGTTGATGCTCCTGCAATGGATATTCTCGAGTCTTCCTAAAGGGTACGTGCTCAGTACAGAGGTCTTTCATCTCATGTGGTTCCCCAGACCTTCAAGTGCAGGGATAAAGGTGTCAGTATTTGACTTTTGCGATGATGACGGGGATGGTAGAGAGTCTTCTTTTATTGTCCTTCGCAATCACTTTTAGATTATTTTTTTTTTCTTTTTCTTTTTTCATATTTTTATATTTTTTTGAGGATCTAAAAAAGGAACCTTATATTTCCTAAAGTAGTTTTTCGGCATATATGAAAGACGAACAACATTTTATTTAGGGATTATAATTTATATATTTTTTATTTTTCTTTGAGTTATTTTTATTTATATTTTATGTCATATGCATGAGGTAAATAGATAAGAGAAAAAATTAAAACTAAAGTGGAAAAATTCTTATTTTCACAATTTTGGATTTATTATAGTTTCCATTTTCGTAACATTTCATTTTGAGCAGATTCTAGAACTGTAGGCCTGCAAGAGCAGGTTGTAGATTCTTTATTGACAAGAGGACCGATCGGTCTTAGGGTCTTTTCAAGAGGACCAATCGATTACTCTTTGCTCCTTATAAATGGAGCCAGAATTTGGGATTGGAACTGGGACCTTCATATCTTCTGTCTAATAGTCTAGAAAATAGGTTTTTTTTCTTCTCATAACTTTCTTAAGATATCTCTTTCACGTTATGACTACCAAACTATTCGTAATCATCCGGTAGTTTCTTACATCCATAGTTTGATGACCGGTCCCTCTCAACCCCAAAACATTATGACTTAGTTTCTATGATGTTTTGGAGGACAATTACTGTTGACTAGGCAGTCTTGTAAGCAGTTGCTCAATTCTGGTACTTAGAAGATCATGTCTTTTCATTTTTGTTAGAGGATATTTGTCCAAATTTTAAAGATTATAGACTTCTCACGGGGTACAATGTAGACCAATCCATTACTGAGCCTTATTTGGGTCAATAAGGAATTTTCTTTCTCACATAATTATTGGAGGTGAACTACTTCACGACTCGTGAGTCACGTACTAAATAATGGATCGATCTCATGGTAGTTATCGCCTTCTTTCTGTATGATATTCCAGAGAGGAGGTATAGGGGAGGTTAAAAGTTGATTTAACTATGGCTCTAGCTTTAACTGTCTGATTACGGGTACTACGTACGTTGACATTCGCTTAGCAAGCGTAATATTATTGATAAAAGAAGGTAAGAATTCGATACCCTTGATATTAGGCAAGGCCATCAATATCCTATCTATGTATTATTACTAATAATGATCTTATCTTTGAGGAAGCCCATTGCTCTTGTACTTGTAGTTTTTGAAATGTTAGAGATTGACTTTGTCTTCTCTGTACCAACCAACTAATTTTGTTACTCGCAAGCAAATTATCCCTTTCATAGAGACTGAGGCGGAGTAGTTCTATTGTTTTTTTGAGTCTTATCATTCCTAAATTCATCAGTTCTACCCTTGGCGACAGACTATATTTCCACACTATTATATGAGACCGTTACCTTACATTTATCTTTGTACCTTGCGCTTCACATCTTTGTATTTCTCTCGATATGTGATGCGTTAATATGAAAGGCGATAGGAAATTTATCCACACTTGTGGCATTTTTATCCTATTGAGCCTCTCTCTCCATACTTGGTGAGTATAATTAATAACGTTTTTAGGAATGACGTACTTTTATTCCTTTCAATTCACTATGTCTTGTTCAGTAGCATGGAAATGCACTAATTTAAGGAGGAATACCTTATATGGTTATGGGAGAAAGTTAGAGATATAGTAATTTTGAGAGAGATGGGTCTCCATTGGCTCTTCGGGTTGACAATATTAGGATCAAACAAATTTGAGGAATTTAGTTGTTTCAAGATCGGAGTGCAAATTTCTTCAGCCACATCAGAGCTAACCAGGTGGAAATAAGCAATAACAGTGGTTCTCGTGACATGCACATTTTTGTGGAAGAGAACTTTGGTTCTTTGAATGGTGTTGGTATGAATTCCCCTTAAGTACCTTTCTGTGTATTTATGAAACTTTAGTGTTTTTATTATTATGATGAATTTATCTTTTAACAAAAGAATTTATTTTAATGAAAAATTATTCCTCCTGCGGGCCTCAAACCTTTCATTGTCATCCTACGACTCTACGAACGATTCTTTAGTTATATAAAATATGAGATAAAGAAAATTAAAAGCCTTACGGAGAAGGGGCTGTTGTTTTGTTAACTGAATCCCTAAGGGATGCCAACATTCCTCTATCATGTGGTTGTCTATATTTTTTACTAATATTGAGGAATTTTCTTCTAATTTTTAGAGGATCAGTTGGTACGCAATTCTTGTTTTGAAAAGTACTTTTTCATTTACTTTCTTTTTCCCACATAATTCTTAACACGATCTAGATTAGTCATCCTAGATAATTTCATTCCATTGAGATCAATTAGAAGGGTTGCACCTCCTAACAGAATCTTTTTTACAATATATGGTCCAGTCCAATTAGGGAAAATTTACCCTTGGGATCCCATATGGGTTCCATGACTTGTTTCAGTTCCAGATCTCCTTTTTAACCCTTATGTCTTTAACCTTATTGTTGAATGCTTTAGTGATTCATTTTTAGTAACCGTGTATGTGTTAGCGTGCTAGTATTCGTCATTCATCTTGCAATTCCATCTCTTTGAATCTACTCTTCTCCCACCCAGCTTTAAAAATTTAATTCTCGAGCAACACTCTTAGGGAAGAAATTTCCATCTCTATTGGTAACATTTCTTCCACCCCGTATACAAGTGAGTACGATGTGGCTCCCGTAGGTGTTCTGATAGTAGTTCTATATCCCCAGAGTGCATATGGTATTCTATCAGCCTAATCTCAAATATCCTTCAATCATCATGCGTAGTATAACTTTCATATTTTTGTTAGCCAGTTCCACAATGACTTTGAATTTATGTCTTTGGGAGATATGAAGAAGATTTATGTCTTTGAATTTCATATTATTCAATAATTTATGTGGCATGTGCCTCAAAGTGCATCTCATTATTGGAGATTAGCTCAAAGGGTACACCATATTTACGGATGATATTCTTCCGTATGAATTGGGTCGCCTTCTTGTCTTTCTAGACAATGTACAATTATTATTTGACCTACTTATTGAAATAATCTATGGCTAGCATAATAAAATCATGTATAAGGACATATTTTATAAGTACTGTTTACATTTAAGTATGTCATATACCGCTACAACCGTCGAAGACTTATACAAATTATATCATGCGTCAAGACGGATCCGAATATCAACGTTCTTCAATATTCAAGCCGCCGCGAGATTAATTTTGATAAGGTTGTGTTGAAGTACCTTAACGGTTCACTTAGAGTATTGGGATAATTTTTCTAAAATATTTTCTAAGTGTTAAAGCGGAGTTTTTCATTAAAGAATTATTTTAAAGTAAAAAACAAAGGTCGTTTGAGCGACGTGCTAATGTCGTTCAAGCGACACACGTCCTCATTCGAGCGATAGGTTGTTTTGGTTCGAGCGATCTACCGCCTTAAGTTTTTTATATAAAGCATGTCAAACCACTCCGTATTCATTAAGAAGACCTGATGGTTTAGTTCTTGCAAACACTGCAAATCGACATAACACTTTGTCTTCTTCGTTTAAGGGTTTAATCCTTTTTGTGTTCGATTCACAAAACGTCCCAATATTTATGTGAATTGTTTTGGAACCCAAGAAACAACGTTAAAAAATTCTCTTGTAGAGAGGGTAAATCTACAGCTGACGATTGCATGTCGATTAGGAGTGCTCGAGAGTGTTCCTGACCGATTCAGACTGCGTGTTCGTGTGGACTGCTGCAGTTATTCAATTGTCGACTCTGCGCACCTATGTGATTATTCCAAGGAGTGATCATTGCATATTTCATTGTAATCTTTGTAAGTTGCGATTTACTATTTTATAGTGAAATAAAAGTTTTACCGGAAAGGCATTTTTCTAGAAATCTGTGAGTTAGCAATTTTATTTGTGATGATTTGACACACACACACACACACGTAATTGAATGTTTAGAGGCTGAATTAATTTAGTTTGATAATTGACACCACTTAACAAAGGTTAACTTGGAAATTTGCGAATTTGGTTAAATCAAGTAACACACATTTTTTTTTCAAGTTGGTATCAGAGTGGATTTCTCTAAGTTATTGAGTGATCCTTATTTTTCGCAAAATTTTGTAATATTGATCTCATTTTGAAAAATTGTAATTTTTTCGATGCAGCACTTATGTAATCGGATGTCCCCCTTTGATGACACGAGTCAGAATCTTGATGATTTAAATGGTTTGAATTTGACGTTTGCGAAAAGAATTAAAGTTTTGGAAAAAGAAAATTGTCGTTTTAAATCTGCTATAGATCTTTTGCAAATGGTTCAAAATCAAAGAGATTTTTGTCGTGAGAAAGTTGTTTCTTTGGACCATGATTTTGATACTTTGAAATTGTCCAAAAAGTAAAGTAATGATAGAGTCAAATTTTTAGAAAAATAATTGGAGGACTTGAGAAACTTTAGCCTTTGTGTTTGTGCCAATGAGGATTAAAATATTTTAATCGATGAGTTTGTGGCACATGAGAAGACCCTTAGGGATAAGTGTGCGTAATTTAAGGGAGACCGTGATAACCTTCTAGGAATAATTGAAAATTTAGAGAAGGAATCCCTAAAATTGGAAGAGTCTAATTCTTTGCTTGAGTTAAAAATTTTGGAGTTGAAAAATAATTTGACAGACTCGAGTAGTGTTGGTAGCAATGGTAGTGGCTCGTCATGTTCTCATGTTTCGAGTGTTAAAGTCAAAACCATTATTTATTTTAGAGGGTCAATAAATCCCAAGGATGTTAGAAAAGGTCAACCCATAGGTGTCGAAAAGGTCCTAGGAAGTTGAAGTCTAGTGTTTCCTTAGTTTCCGAAACCCCCATGTAGGGATGTGCAAAAAAACCAACCAAATCGATAAACCGACAAAATCGAGCCGAACCGAAAATTTTCGGGTCGGGTCGGGTCGGTTTGATCAGGTATAAAACCGAAGGGGCGGTTCGATTTTCGGTTTTGGCATAAAAAACTGATTTTGAATCGAACCGAATTAATTTTTATACTTTATACTTTTATATTTTATATTAGTGTTGGCATATTATATTATATTTTTTAATTTTATATTTATATTAGGTATTAAAAAAATATTTTTTATTAAAATAAATGAAAAGACCGAACCGGCCCTATCAAAAATCGATGGGCAAATCGAACCGTCCCTGTCAAAAATCGACCTTGTTCGGTTCGGTTCGGTTCTTCAACAGTTTCGATTTGGTTGGTTCTTCAACAGTTTCGGTTCGATTCGGTTCTTCTCCTCCAAAAACCATCATGGTCGGTTCGGCTAAAAAAACCCAACTAAAACCGAACCGATCAACCCGTGAACACCCCTACCCCTATGCGTTGTTGCACTCCTATTTGGGTTAGAAAAATACTTTTAGAGGCACTAGATGTTAGACTAGTTGACTCTCGGTTGTTTGCACATGATTCTTCTCTTGATATATCTTATAGATGATTGTGTTTGCATGATTTTTTTGTCATACGCTAGTTGTGTTTCAAGTTATATTCTTGCTAGTGTTATGACTTGTGTACTTTTTGTATTTGATTTTTGTTTTTTGATAAAACTTTTGAAAAATACAAAAAGATTTTATTTTGAATAAAATTTTGTAAAACAAAAAGATTTTTGTATTTTGTTTTTCATCGTTTATGGATGGACATTTAGGATGATCAAGTCATAATTTCATTGCATATCCATGTAATTATTTGATAGTGTTTTGATATGCGTCACTATTTCATTTTTGTGCTTTACAATGTTTGGAGTAATTGAGATGTGATTTGCTATTACTACCTATATGTTTGACACACAAGTTCCTTTATTGCACACTTGCATGGATTTGTTTGAATATTATTCTTGTCTATCACATGTTGGTCGATATGTTTTCATCTTAATTCTGTCTTTAAAATGAACCAAATGCGATAAAACTTGGCAATGAAAGTAGTGCATGTAAGAACCGTTGATGTGATCGTTTGTGTGATTTATTTAAAAAATGGGGAAGTGCTACGAAAGGTAATCATTTATCCTTTGCGATTAAGCCACCGTTTAAATTAGACCTAGAAAAATTTCGCAAAAATAGAAGTCAAGGTCCAAAGAGGTTGAAAATAGCCCGAATTTTTTTTAAAGGAATAAAAAGAAAAATATGCCAAAAGTGGCACAATTTAGTTTGGTTTCATCACCTCAAAATAAAAATAAAAAGCATTATTATTTATGAGGGAGTTTGAAAGGAATATAAAACGGGTTTTCACGTCCTTGAAAAGTCATGAAAAAACTTTACATACTTTTAAACATTATTGGTATGAAAATCATGTCTGACCATGCCATCTAAATTCACATTTTTGACACCTAAGGACGGTTTTTAGATTCATTCGTTAGGAGTACACGTATTCATCGTGCACATATCTTATGCATTATTGCATTGATTTTCCTATCGAATACGTTCACGCTTATTCATTCTCTTTCCACGATTTGGTTATCTTAGTGTAAATTCATGGTGTGTGATTTTTGTAAAATTATTTTTGCATTTTTATTTAAAAAAAATTGAAAAATTGAAAAATAATTTGTGGAATCCTCAAGAGATGGTTCCTTTGCAAGAGCGTAGTTTGATTCATGTTTTCTTTGCATATTTTTTCGTGACTACTCCATGTTTATTTTGTTTATTCGTTTCCTTATCCATTTTGGACAAATAAAAAGGGAGAGAACGAATTATGGGAAAGTTTTTACATTATGGGGGAGATTTGAGATTTAATATTTATTTTGATGTTACGTTTATCTCATTTCAAACTCAATACGTCACGAAGGTATTTGCTTTGTCTCATGTGTGTAGGTACAAAATTGAAGATCATTATTTTGCACATTGTGATGAGAAAAGCTTGAAGATTTGAAGATTTTTGAAGTTGAAGATTTTGAAGAAATGTTTGATACTTGCATTTTTTATACCTTTTTAGTTTTGGGTTAATAGGAGGGTATTAGATTTGTATAGGCATTTGGATTTGATAATTCGAATGTTTTTGTTTCGTACCGGCATAGGCATAGGGAGAGATTTGTAAGGACATATTTTATAAGTCCTGTTTACATTTGAGTATGCCGTATACCGCTACAACCTTTGAAGACTTGTACAAGTTCTATCATGCGTCAAGACGGATCCGAATATCAATGTTCTTCAATATTCAAGCCTTCACGAGATTAATTATGGTAAGGTTGTGTTTAAGTACCCTAACGGTTCACTTAGAATGTCGAGATAATTTTTCTAAAATATTTTCTAAGTGTTGAAGCAGAGTTTTTCATCAAAGAATTTTTTCAAAGTAAAAAAAAAAAGGCCGTTCAAGAAATATAGCAATGTTGAGCGAAGCTCGTTCGAGCGACACGTGTTCTCGTTTGAGCGACAGGCTGTTTTCGTTCGAGCGATCTACCACCTTAAGTTTTTTTATATAAAGTGTGTTAAACCACTCTGTTTTCGTTAAGAATACCTGACATTTTAGTTTCTCCAAACACTGCAAATCGGCATAACACTTTGTCTTCTTTGTTTAAGGGTTTAATCCTTTTTGTTTTCAATTCACAAAGCATCCCAATCTTTATGTGAATTATTTTGGAACCCAAGATAAAACTTTAGTGAAGTTTTTTCTCTTGTAGAGAGGGTAAATTTACTGTTGATGACTGCGTGTCGATTGGGAGTGCTCAAGGGTGTTCCTGGATGATTTGGACTGCGTGTTCGTGTGTACTGCTGTGGTTGTTCCATTGTTGACTCTAGGCTGCACACCTATGTGATTATTTCGAGGAGTGATCATTGAATATTTCATTGTAATCTTTGTAAATTGCGATGTACTATTTTATAGTGAAATAAAGGTTTTACCTGAAATATGTGAGTTAGCAATTTTATTTGTGATGGTTTGACACACACACACACACACACACACACACACACACACACACATGCGTAATTGCATGTTTAGGGGATGAATCAATTTGGTTTGATAATTGACACCGATTAAATAAGGTTAACTTGGAAATTTGAGAATTTGGTTTAATCAAGTATCACACATTTTTTTCACGATCATTGTTAGAGGCTTCCGAATTTACCTTCCAGATGATGTTGATTCCCTAAGTGAAAATTATCCAGGGTGACATCATGTTATATAATTCTAATGAGGGAAAAGGATGCAAATTTGTCAATCGATTGCATTTCTAACATCTTTGGACATATTTGTTGCAGTTATGTTGAAGGGTTCTCAAATAATATCATTGCAGAATGGTTTTCCTTGCTATCATGTGTCCATTCATGTGAGGGCCATATTATCCACCATGGATTTCTTCCATTACTATTTTTCTTTATATTGGTCAAGACATCGTAAATTGGTGCCATCATGATGCCTTTTGTATAGTTGTTTGGTGCATATGATGAATTGAACGGCCTATCATCTTTTCTTAATGGATCCTGAAGGATACTTTACCTTTTGATGAAGTTATTTTATATCTTGATACCATGGCCATTAATTTGCAATTTTGGTCATGCAGATATCATACATAAATCCAGGTCACTCCTATTTTCATATATCTACTTACGCTTTATTTATTTCTTTGACAATATCTACCATGGAGGCAAATTATCCAAGGTATCAATGAAACTGTTCTAAGTCCTTGGGAGATAAAATAATTGGACATCATCGAATAGGAAAGTTACTTCTTCCAGGTACTCATAATGTGGCAATAACTTTTCCTTCTTGATTTTCCAACGCCCTATGATTTTGCAGCTAATGATGATAGAGTCTTCAAACACACGATCCTTCATATTCCTTTATCATAGGTTAATTTTATCCTTGCAATGTAAGCTTCATACTTGATAATGTTATTGGTACAATCTAGATTCAATATGACGGTTGTAGGTTAGTGCCTCCCGTTTGGAGAAACCAATAGCATTCTAATGCCATATCCTTTATTATCAGCCGCTTTATCGAAATATAACTGCTATATATACTTGTCTTTCAGGAACCAGAATGTCTTCGTTCGAGAAGTGAGGAAAATCTCATATTTTTCTCTGAAAGGGGACTGAACTAAATAATCCTTAATTTCTTGCCCCTTAATAACCTTTTAGTGTACATACTCAATATCGAATTCTGTAAGTTAGAATAACCAATTAGCCATTTATTATATCAACGCCGATTTTTTGAGTAAGTATTTCAAGGGATCCATTCGAGGGATCAACTTGATTTTAGAGGCTATCATATAGTGCCTTAAATGTTGTGTTTCTCATACTAAGGATATGCAGGATTTTTCTAAGGTCGTATCGTTTTTCACAGGCATTAAGCTTTCGATTGGCATAGTATATGGCCTCATATCTTCTCTATTCTTGAACATCTTGAGCCAATATGTCTTCTACTATTATGTTGGTGATCATGAGGTATAAGAGAAGTGGGTATCCAGGTCGAGGTGGAGCCAATACTGGAGTACTAGTTAGATATTACTTGATTCTATCACAAGCCTCTTTGAATTCACAATTCCATTTATTGTTAGAGTCCTTGTGGATCAATTTAAAGAAATGCTCGCAAATGGAGGTCATCTGAGAGATGAACCTATTGACGTGCCTCCAAATTCTTTCTAGGAATGTGGGGGGTCTGGAATTTCTATGATGGCTTTGACTTTGGATAGGTCTACTTCAATCCCCTTCTCACTAATGAGGAATCCTATAAGCTTTCATTTAGTAATTTTAAAGACACGTTTTTGGGGATTCAAGAGCATTTGTTACATCCTTAGTCTTTCGAAGAATTTTTTAATGCTAAAACATGCCCTTTATTTGTCTTGGATTTAATGATCATGTCTATGTTTGGAAAAGGATAATCATCTTTAGGACTGGATCTACTCAAGTTTTATAGTCAATACACATCCTTACCTTCTCTCTAGCTTTAGGGGCATGTATAGTGTTACCCATTCATGTATGTTCTTTGACCACTCTTAAAAAATCTATGCTGAGTTACTTCATCACTTCTTCTTTGTCTTTGAGAGACCATTTTGGTTTGATAATACAGAGGTTTCCTTGATCGGATTGGATTTTGGATGTGTATGTATGTGGTGGATAACAATTTTAGGAACAATTCTTAGCATATCGATGTAGCACCAGGTGAAGACATCGATGTACTCTTTGAGAAGTTGAATGAGTTTGGACTTTTTTAGAGAGTTTTTAGAATTTGGTATCTTTATTTCTTTTATCTTACCTTGAGACTTTAAATTAACCATTGTTATTTGTAAGGTTGTGCATGATTGATTTGTGTGTTATTAATCCCTTTTAGGCGGTCTTCTATTTTTTTATTATATAAATTATATTCGTTACTTTTTTTGCACATTCATCATCATTATAGATATTTTGCACATAATTATACTCAAAGTTAAAGTTTATTTCTTCCACAAAGAGATTGATATGGTCAAGTTCATCAAAGTAATTTGCCTCAAGGTCATTCTCCTCGAATGGGAGGTAACAGATGGTGGCTGGTGGTTCTTTCTTAGATTACGTAGGCGATCTCATCTTTGGAAGGCTTCTCGATTATTGGTAGGTGACAAAATATCCTGTTCTTCTCGTCTTCCATCATCACTTCTCCAAACAGCTTGGTTTTCCTTAGATCTTTAATGGGGTCCCATTCTACAGAAGGGTTTTCCAACTTCCCGATCAACTTTTATATTTCAAGCACCTTATCGTTTATCCATGTGGGACGGTCATCGAAGAAAATCTCCCAATCAAGAAATTTCTTTTCAAAGTTGGTATCTACCCACGCTTTAGGAAACACATAGTAGGGAAAATCCTTTCTCTGTTTAATGAATCGTCAACTGAGGCTAGGGTGATAGGCTCTTGTGCAGCCCTTGGTTTCTTGAGTTTGGGTCCTTTAGCCTTTACTTCTTTAGAAATGAGGTTGTCACTATTTCGTTTGTACCCTAGCACTTTCGAGTTGGACTGTTAGGGTGTTTTGATAGGCTCACTGATCCCTTGCTATTTTTTTGAGTCCCATTCTCGATATGAATTTCATATTCTTCATTATGTGAGTGACATTATAGAAGCCATATTTATATTATACTGGCGAAATCTCTACACTGGTATTAGTCGAAATGACTTGCACACGAGGGTCTAACTTGAATGCACTAATGTAGATATCTCCGCTCTTATTTTTTTTTATCTCCAAGACAGGGTAGTAGGTATTTCTCCTTTGAGAAAGTTTGTGTCTCCATAGATGGTGATCAAATTTCCCCTACAAAATTATTTCAACTTTTGGAGCGACACCTCTGATGTCAAGAATCCACGATCTCCCTAAAATCAGATTAAAGGAACCGGGTCAATAAGGTAGTCTAATGGAGCAATCCCAAGTTTGAGTTTGATAGATACCATTACTTCCCTTCGGGCATTATCGTAAGCCCTTACATCTTGAATGGTGGGTGTGGGATCTTCGTGTTTGATCCCCCAATCATTTAATCGTTCTTAGTGGATAAATGTTTAAAGAAGATCCAATAGCAACAATTACCATAGGTATTCTTTGTCCTTTGACATTCACCGTAATTCTTAGGGACATATTATGGCATGGTCCTATCTCGGGTAGTTCAATATTGGCAAACAATATGCTTTTTGTAAAATTTAAACTTCCTGCTATTTCCATGAGCACTTTAGGGATAGAGGAGATGGGCACCAGCTTTTGGGAGAATTGTTTTGAATATAATGTTTATACGGGTAAGAGGACATGAGGATCCCATATATAGATATGACTTGTGTCTTCTTCAGTTGATCAAAAACCCTATTTTCTTTAACTTATCCCAATTGATCTTCTTCAAGAACCTATTTTCCTTTGTTTTTTGTCCTTTAGAAGGAATGTGGTCAAGGGTGGGTCTTGTATAATCTTCCAGAACGAGTGAGGTGATCGACCTCTACGTACTCTAAATCTGGGGTGAGGAATTTGACATCCAGAGTACAAACATGATCATAATCTTCGTGATGTAAGGAAACAATTAAGTTATCAAAGTGAAATATCAGATCTTCTTCGGATGAATGTTCGGCTATTGAATAATTGGGTGATAACTAAGCCCAAGATCGTCGGTTGTCTTTTAGTTCAAATGCTTCTCCCCACTCAATAAGGACGACTTCCATATATTTTGGGTCGTCGTATGTATCCAAAGGCTTGTTATGATTCATCATATATTAACTCTGAATATTCAGAGAGTTTCTCATACTGGTGAATAATTTCTGATAAGATAAGGTTGTAATTTTCTCAAAATACAAGGTACATTAATTGGTATAGGCTGACTTCCAAGGGATCTCGATCTGTTTCTTTCAAGTCTCATTGCATCTGAACCACGACATTTATATGTGTTAGTGTGGCAACTACATGAGTTAATTACCTATTGACTAATCTATTGAAGCTAGGTTATTCTCTTTTTCTACCATGAAAAAGGGTTGGATTAGGAGGGATGGGTCTTCGTGTCCTTGTTCCATAGGGATGGCATTCACCCCTGAGTTGTGATAAAGTAAAGTAATACTAATGAAATTAAGTTTTGGTTTGGTAAGTTCAGTGATCTTTGGATTATAAGAGTATGAATAAATACTCAAAGTGCCTCATAGGATTAGCTTGTATTATCCCATAGATCAAAATACACTTTGTATCTCTAGTCCAATAAGTCATTTAGAAAAGCTTCAAGTCAACACTTATTAACTCGACTTAATCAACTTTATCACAACATCATTTACTTCCACATCCATGAGAATTCACTTTAGAATAAGGTAAAGACATAGAATGACTTAGTTTCACCACCCTTATTTTGACATAACTTAAAGTTAAATCTTCTTAAATTGGAATGTTTGGTAAAACTTGTGTGTGAGTTGGTTTGGACAATTTGAACAAATACACTATGCAAAATACTTTTCTTATAGGAAAGTTATGTTGATAAAAATCTTCATTCTTATGTTTGTTACGCAAGTATTAGTGTTCTTGGTTGAGAACAAAAATACTTAGAGTGTTTATAAAAATATTTTCAAACTCATGGATGGAAAATACATGTTCAGGATTTCTGGAAAAGGGTACGAGTTGCCTTGTCGTAGTTTCACCGCAGTGATGGTTTTCCTCACTATAGCGAAAGTCTGTCGCTAGTACCTTATCCATGTCCAAAATTCCCTAGTCTCGTGCCCGACCTAGATCACTTTAGTTTCTCTCCAGCAACGCATGCCTCGTTGTAGTGAAAATGTAGCTATGGCACCAGATATGGTGTAAAAAACAAATATGTCCAAAATATTGCATTGTAAAGCATCCAAATCCTGTTTTGCTACCAAATCTTTTTTTGTGTTGGGGAAGCAACTTATTTTTGTGGACTATAATAGATTAGGGACTCTTAGACTTGTGGCCACAAGTTTGAAATGGCTATTTAGCTATTCTTCTTTCCATAAACAAGTTAATATTTTTTTGAAATATTTTTTCCTCGAGCTTTTATCATAATATTTTCTAAAGTGCAAAAACTTCTTTGTATTCTTAAGATATCCATTATTATCATTCTAGCTTAAAGTTAGTTAAAATTTGATTACTTCTCTCAAGATTTGAACCTAATTTTTTTATACAATTTGTTCTTGAGAAATTTTAATTATTTTTTATATCTCAAAAATATCTTGTGAGTTTATTTTGAGTTACCAAACACTTTTATATACTTCCTTTAAGACGCTCACATCCTCGGAAGTAATTCTTCATTGGTGGCTTCTCACTTGTTCCATTGTAAAAGTAAAATGTTTTTTTTAACTTTAAAAGAATAAATTTGTTGGCGAAGGACTTGATGACATTGGTCTAGGACCAAAACATGTCGTGGTTGCGAAATGTTCTCTAAATATTGATGCTCTCTACGGAGAATATAGTGGGAAAGAGTGTTTAGTACATCATAGCATCATGTGGTTGTAATTATTTGTCTTCTAGTTGTAAAAACCTACCATAGTGAATTTGTCGTTCTGTCGGTCCGAGGTTTGCTTCTCGTTATGACCTTTTCCTCTTATGCCTTATTGTTGTGCTATATTGTTTACCTGTTCTACACTTAGAATAAATTACAAAATATCGAAGATAAAATTTTGTGTAGTCTATTTGATAAATAATTTCTCACATAGACCTTAGGTGTTGTCTTTCACCCATAATAAGAAATTTAAAGAAAAACTTGTCTGTTTTTTACAAGAAATTTTAATTGGATATTCTTCGTCCATCTTGATTTCGAGAAAATGTACTATCAAAATGTAGATGAATCGATCTTGCCAATATACCTCGTGGAGATAGTACATGGGAGAGATGACTTGATATACTCGAGTTACGTGACTGATGTTCACCGAGAATATACCATTTTGTATATGCCGATGGTACAAGGCCAAGAAGATTGGAAACGATCGCTAACGCCCGTGTTCATTAGACCCGAATTCCATATCTAGGCTTCCCAGTTTGATAGGGTAAGTACTGGTATGAAGATTTTATGCGGTAACATAATATGCATCTTTTAAAAAATCTTTTATTTATGGCAGGAGCCAATTTCACTTCATATTACTATGAATCTTGGCATACATCTAACAAACAATGTTTAAGGAACATCTTATACCTACAGGAACATACAATACCAATGTTACTACCTATTCATGTACTTAAGAATAAGTAATAAATAATAAAAGGCATAAGAATTTTACAAAAATAACATATTGAAAGAAAAATAAATCTATATTAAATTGAGTTCAGTTCACTTTTAAAACATTATCCTTAGCGGAGTGCCATTGTAAGAACCAGGACCTAAGATGGTGCACCTCTCCTACACTCGCATGCGTACTTTTTGATAAATGTGGAGGAAGGGGTCTTTAGTAGTAATGTGTTGCAATCATTTCATCCTCTTTTGAAAATAGTGGATTCACCAATTTAATTTACCCAAAACTAATAAAATAAGGGGTAGACCTCCATTGAGATCTAGTGATTACAAGTGATCTACATGTTTAACCAGAGAATCAAAGGTTCGAGGATTGGGTTACGAATTGGGAAAGTGTTAGGCACCCGCTCTGCCCTTTTGGTTTCAAATATAGATGCAAAACATTTTTATTAGCAAGTTATAGTGTTAAAATAAATAATAAAATAAAAATAATTAGTATGTAAATATATTGTGTCGTCTAGTGTGTAAATAATATGGGCAAAGGATCAATATGTACAAAATCGAATGTGTTCACTCGGAGGACAATCTGAGGGAGCCCACGTACTCGTACGGAGCGATTTAAATCCAACGTAGTTAGTGAAGCGTCCTAGAGGGATTCTACCTCTTACTTTTAGTTGATATAGGAGATCTTAACTCACTTTGATGTCTTGAAATAGTTTTAAGAGGAAAATGGTTTAGATATGAAAATGTATGAAAAGGGTTTGCGGTCAGCTATAACGATTTTTTTTTGTAAATGACTATTTTGATGAAAACGGGGAGTTAATACGTCTCATATTAAGATCAAAACAATAGGTAGGATCCTCGAATCAACAAATTCTCTAATATACTATTTTTGGTATTTCATGATTTTGAAGATTTTTATTTGAGATTTTGATATTTTTAAAAATAAATTAGTCTTGATATAAGCATGTAAAAATTTGGACTTATTCACCCGGACGACACTTAGGGTGATCTTATGTAATCAGACAGAGCATTTCAAAGTCCATGTAGTTCGCAAAAGAAAAATGAGCTATTCTACCTCTTATAAAAGTTCGATGCATGAGACATTAACTCTCTTTGATATCTCAAAGTGTTTTTAGAGTGAAATAAGTATAGATATGAAAATAAAAAGAACTTTATGCTCATGAAATATTTTTGGATGAAATGAGTTCACTCATAAAACCACTTTGATGGAGAAAGAGTGTTGAGACTTCCAACATTAAGAATCAAATGGTAGGTAGAATTCCCGAATCTAGTGATCCTCTAACCTATATGAAAGTATTGTATGGTGTTAAAGATTTTTGTTTGTTTTTTGAGGTTTAATGGAAATAAAGATTAAAAGTATGTAAATATGTACAAGATCTGAATTGAGTTTTAGAGATTGGGTCTTTTTAACATGCCTACGTATCCACCATAGGGAGAATCAAAGTCAACATTGTTTGGACATGGCCTTTAGAGAAAAGTCATGTCTCAAGAAGAAAGAGAGGATGAAGAACATGATTTTGGGTGTTGTTACAACACACAACCACCCTTTTAAGTCTAGACTTCAAAATAAAAGAATGCGAAGAAGTGTATTTGTGATGTTACATCTCCACCTTTCCATTTCGATAATGTTTTAGCGTGAAATTAACTTTTTAAGTGTAAATCTAAGGTTAGTTTAAAGGAAAGTACCCTTTGGAAGAAAAAAGGAAAAAAGAAATGGATAAAAGAGGTTTTTGGGCCTTTGTGGATTTATGTGAGAATAAAAAGTTAGAATGTTGGTTTATGCTTTTAGATCTTGTTTTGAAGGAGGTTTCGAGAAAGAAGAGAGTTTTGAGGATTTTATAGAGAGAAAGAGCTTCAAATAAGAAAGGAAGCATTTAATAGATGGAGTCATTATTGTTCATAACTAATAGGAGATGGCTCCTTTTATAGGAAAACTACATGGGCTCATGATTGATACGTCCTCTAAACGGACTGATTGATCACGACATAGTGTATACCAGGAGCGATAGGTCATGGGTGCATGCCTTCTGCTTTGGGTCTAATTCGGTATCGATTTTAGGTTGTTTAGATAATTTATTCTTATGTTTCCTAAGGATTTAAAGCCTTCATTTTGGTGTTCTTAGGGCCACCCTTAGTGTGACTAAGGTTTTGTGGTTTATTCGAGGTTGCAGGTTCAAAATATTATGCCATACTCCTTTGGATTATTTAGCGAGCATAATGGGGTGTCTACAACTATTATTAATCATGTCAAAATCCTTAGAAAGATATGCTTGGGGAAAATTATTACCACTCTAAGACTGACAATGGTTGTCACTAAGAAAGGTAATCATTTCAAATTTAGAAGGGTCGCTAACAAATAGCTTGTATCGATAGGTGGGATGATATTTATCGAGACCTGAAAATGGGGTTTATCCACTCTGTAGAACTATTCACATTTACTCCCCTTACTTTGAAAAATAAAACTCTATCACCAAAGTGTTCTTGACCATCCACAAGCGTAGAATATATTTTTTTTTACCAGATTGGGGTAACACAGTCGAGTTTAAGAACAAATTCTAATCCATTTTTTATCTCTCAAAATACGAGGACTTGAGTTTGAGAAAGTAAATCCAAATCAATAGTCCTCTCCTAATGCAGAGGGCACTTAGAGAAGAGCTTCTTGAACTGGAACGACTAGAAGAAGTTGAGGCACATGAATGAGACTTTGGAGCCATTAGAAATATCTTGAAAATTACACATAATAAGACAACAAAGCATGAAAGTCCTTTGATAAATGGTAATATCATAAGATAAACCAAGGATCCTATACCAAAAACATGAGAAAAAGTCTTATGAATGACAAGATGTCAAACACTCACACACTTTAACACATACAAAACAAAACAGTAGACAAACCCCAAAAATGAGGAAAGTAAATCTATACACACGAAAAGGCTAGAAGATTCAATCTCATCTCAAGAAAGGTAAACTTATCAATCATAGATAAGAAATCATCAAATTCTAAACAAAATATCTAACACCAAATCTTAAGTCTAGAAATGGAATAAATAAAAAATCTAGGAAGGATATACTTACCAAGACGATGATTGATCACTAAAATGAGGATGAGAACTTGACAAAAATAGGAGGAAAATATGGAGGTTCTAAGGTGAACGGGTTTTTGAAGACAAAAAATGGGTAAAAGTTTCACAAATTCCAATTGGGAAACTTTAAGAAGACCTAGAAGCTTCACTGCAATGAACTTCACCATCGTTAGTCGTGTCCATTACTACAACGAAATACCAACGACGCCAGGTCGCAGCACATCGAGAGTATATGTGTGGTGTAAAACAAATATATAAAAATGTACTCAATTATTTATAAGCTATAAGTAGGTACATTTTAATCCCAATAAAAATACAATTATTATGATAAAAGAGATCATAAAACGGTTCATGGTTATGTCAAATACTCTAGACAAAGAATGACCTAGCATTCAAAGGCAAAATATAAAATTAAATCCATATAAAAATAGAATGATTCAAGGACATAACTCGTGATATAAAAGTGAATAACATGGGCATAAACCCTTAAAATCAAGAATGAATATTGATGTTCGAACTCACTTTTGAAAATTTTGCCCTCATGCAAAAAAGGGAAAGCCTCACTTTTCCTTGAAAAATATAAAATTTTCATCTACAACTTTTTTCTCCATGAAATATTGATTTATAATCAAAACCTTTTGCGTCTCATATCCTTGTTGTTACTGAATTTTTGGATAGGTGAAAATCTTTAAAGCATCGCTCTTTGAAATAAATTTTCAAGTGGCGCCTTTCGCAGATTCATTGCAAAAGGTGGGGAACTCTTGCCAACATAAAGTAGTTCTCACAATTTCAAAGTTGAAGCCCTTTCCAAGTTAGTAATCATGATTTAAAAACATGTATCATTTTTCAACTCCAACCATGATGATAAAAATCTCTCGTATGCAAAGGAATAACAATGACACCCTTTTTCAAACCATCACATAAAATTTTAATTTATAGTAGAAGTAAAAAATAAATTGCTTCATTATATTTTTCATGTAAATTGCTCAAGTTTAGTGTGGTGTAAAGTGTATGCGTTTTGAAAAATACTCTAAAATAACAATCCTAATTTATTGAGGTAATTAAAGCTATGAAATTGTAAACATGGAGTATAAAAGTCATAAATAAAAATGTTTGTACAATAAGTAAACATATAGGTTTAAATTAAGCAGATGGGATTAAATAATACCTACAAATATAGAAAACTAATATTATACAAGTAAAAAATCTCAAGGTATGAGAAAAATAAAGATCACAACCAAAATAATAATAAAATATAAGAGAGAGAAAAATGCTTATAAAAAAGCATAAACCAAACACTCGGAAGCACAAAAAAGGAATCATATCTCTACTTAGTAGATGATGACGAGTTTGCTTTAGCACAATCTCTAAAGATTTCTAAGTCTACTTTATCTATGATATATTTCCTAATCCAACTAGAATTGATTGTCAAAGGATCGAATTTCAAAATTACCTTGGGATGGTCAACCTTTGTTGCCTTTCTCTTGGAAACCTTTTTGGGGTCTTCCTTCTTCTTCTTCCTTTTCCTATCAACATTTCCACCACTTTTAAAATCACCTATAGGTAATGAGGGTTGAAGTAAAATGAAAAAGTCTCTAAGGTGTCCCAAATTATAAAAATGACTATATTTAAAGGCTTTCGGCTCAACGGGGTCGATGGGGCATTTTGCGTAATTTTGTCTTTAATCCAAATCGAAAATCTTTCAAGTGTCCTTCTATATTATAATGGGAACACATGAACTTCACCTTCCTTTGGATTTTCTTAGATGAATTGCTAGTAGAATAATCACCAATAGTATATGGTAAAAAATATTAGTATGCAATAAAGGTTTGTATAGAAGAAGATCTTTCACCATAAAAAAACTAAACTAAACCACGTTTGTCCTTAGAGTATTATTTATGTCCAAATAGCATTTTATACAACTTTTAAGATCTATCGATCAAGTCTATCTTTAGAGTGAAAGAGTATAATAACTCAATCTCAAGTAAAGATATTTTTTTTCTCTAAGTCTATCGTTGAGTATTCACTTTCATATAAGGACTTTGATACGAAATCCACCTCAAAAATTCATTAATACTTCCTTTTAAATGAGATTTTCTACTCACCACATGATGATCTAAAAGTAATTCAAAATACTCTCACTCGCCATAGCCCTTTTGTTTTCAACATTGGCTAATATGGTGGAGAGTTCTTTATTTCACCTTTCAAGGTTTATAGACTCCTCATAAATCTTAACATATTCATCTTGAAGATCATCTTCCTCTTCATCAATAATAATTAAAGAGGTGTTTGAATTAATCAACTATCCAATAACCGGATGAGGAACATCAACATACTCTAAATCGTCTAACTCGTTAAGCTTCTACCGATCCATATAAGTATCATACACATTTTTTAAGATTCATCTTTCGAGTCTGAGTCATTATCACTAAAAGTGTCTTGATATGAGTTATTGCCACCACCTCGACTCAAATCCTAGGGATATTTCTTTGAGATATTTCTTTGGTCAATGAAGTGAAAGAAGTAATAGGTTTGAGAGAATTAACCTTTTTTTCTCCATTTCCTTGAGCAAATTAAAATATAGGAGGAAAATTGTTTGGTGCGCATTTGGATTGAAATAAATTTTTCCAACTCTATGCAAACTTTACGGTTTGAATTGAAATTAAATGTTTTTGGAGATCCTTTAGAGTGAAATCAATTCTCCTTGTAGGTTTGAAGATATCCAACCAAATCATCAGCACACATGGGCGCTTTGAGTAGAGCACTAACTTCGTAAATGGCATTTACCTTGCCACATAACCTACTTGGGAGAGAAATTAGGATTTTTTTAACAATTACATCCTCTTTTGTGGTCTTACCTAAAGCAAAGGAAGACGTTACTACGTCGTTCAACTCATTATAGAACTTGTTAGTAACTTCATTTTCCTTTATGGGGAGGAGTTTGAAATGGGAGGTCAACAATTGAAGCTTGGAGTGCTTTATGTTGAAGGTGTATTTGTAGGTCATATATAGGATTTAGCACACCTTCTTATATGTCAAAGAAGTTAAAATATGTCTAAACTCAGTTCGGGACACGCAACCAAAAATGGTGTTAAGTTCCTTTATGTTCCACCAACTTTCCTTAAAATTATTTTTCTCCTAAATGGATCTAATATTTTCTATGGAGACATCATTGAAAATGAAGATAGGACACTTCCATCCTAAAAGAACACCATTCCATACCCTATCATCCATTTACATCAAGTAAGCATACAATCTTTCTAGTAAGAATAATTGTTACCATCAAATGAAGGATGAATAAGGGTTGAATTTCCATCCATTGCAAAAGAAAAGGATATACTATACGCTATAACACCTAAAACTTTGGAGGCCCACTCTGATTCTAGTTGAGAGTGTGCCTCTCAACGGTAACTACCCAAATAAAAATTAATTCACGTAATTTAATAAAAATGAGGAATAATTTTTTACTAAAAAGGGTAAACAATCCTAAAGTATATGTGAAAAAACATATTACTAAGTTTTAGAATCCATGTTTTATATTCTTAAATTATGATAATTATTCTAAATATTACAAAAAATAAAAATAAAGCAATCATAATAACGGATGCACGAGGGAAAACCCTATTAATGGGCAAGTTTGATCTTGTGTTCTTAGTTAACTATCTCTTCATGTTATTGACCTTTAATAGATAATATTTTCATGATGATTAACTTTGGACATAAACTCTAAATATGGTAAGTGTGATATTATTGCCTATGTTTTTACCTATAAAACTTAGTCAAGGAGTTATTCCCATTTGGTAGAAATATGCTTGTGCTTCCTTGTAAAACCACTTGTGATTTTGAATTTTAATTTTAAAAGATCTCAACTAGTTACATATTAACTAGTGTCTATAATCCTATACTCTTTGTTGTGCTTAATTTTGTATTTAATTACATTCTTTTGTATTTATGATACATCTTGATTATGATGTTTATATATTTGGCTTGGTATACCATTATTGATCCTTTAATCCCCTATATTATATATCACGTGATTCATATCCCATTTTACTTTGATCTCCTTTTTCATCTTGTGGTAAACAACATATATTTATACATTATCTTGTTTTCATCTCAATTAGTGAGTGTTTTACTTTCTCATGCTCTTATTGATTCCTATTCTTGATTATTTCATATTTCCTTTGTCAATTTTGTGATAGAATTGGGAGAAGTTTCCCAAAGGAAGATTATTAAGGAGGAGAATCAATTTGTGACAAACGAGAGATAATTTTATGTCAGGGGGAAAGAAGCTTGTGTTCTTAGCTTGTACTCTTACATTGTACTTCTTAGGAGAATGGAGTATTATGCTAACATGTTGGGGAGATTTTATCAAGGGGGAGTAAATTTAGCATTGTGCGGTTTGATGAATATTTTACATCGCCATATCTTGTATTTCATCTTATTGCTCATGTTTTCACTGTCTTTAGATTATGATTATCTTGATATGTTTGCTAGTGTGTGAATGGAATGCATGTATAGGAGCTCTATAAAGGTTGTTTTGAGAATGTTTTGTCAATTGATTATTTTAAATGTTATTTCTATATTTTCTGCCTTTGGTCGAGCAAGTTGTGTCATTTGTGATAGATTTATTTTATTTAATTGTAATATTTTGTTTTGTGCATTTTGTTACAGAATAGACAAAGGAGGATATTGTAAGAGAATATGTCTAATTAATGTGCCCTCAGCTTTTATATTATCTTCTTCCATTTCCAAAACCCACTTTGAGTCTTACTCCAAGAGGTCTCTAGAAAGCTTCACATTCATGATTTCAAGATCGGACTTCACCAAAGATATATCATAGCTACTTTCCAGAGTAAAATAAATTTTAGGAATTAGACGAAGATAAAGTGACGTAACAGACTTAGATTCAGACCCATTGGTTATGTGTTTTCTTAAATGGAAAAATGATTTAATTTAATCGTGAGGATTTTCAGATTTTCAAATACATGATGCATTATATTCTTACTACATAAAACATATGTTTGAAAATAAATATTTTTGTATTTAGAATTTACTTGGTCATAGGTTGGACAGGAAAATTATGGGTTTTATATGTTTTAGCAAACTTGGAGAACTTTGGTTCTAGACGTGACCTTCCTCACTAGCCCTTCATGTTAGCAAATAAGGTCCTCCTGTCAGCAAATTATTTTCTTCTCTAGACATAATCTTTATAATCCTTTGTATGAAACCTATATTTCTAGCACGACCTTGTTCGTTAAGCATTCACATACTCGCCATGTCCGTGAAATAGTCTCCGCGTCAAGAAATGACCCACAAACATGTTGGGATTTTTTTTACTTTTTTATATTTTTCCATAATATATCCTTTGAGATTAAGCCAAGATATAATCAAAGTTAGATAGACAATATAAATTATTTTTTGATCTTTGAAGAACAACAATTGAGTTTTAGCAAGTACTTGCCTCTCATTCTAGGATATAAAATATAAGCATTGTTCATTGCTTCATAAGAGAGAATATAAGAAGAGAAATATGTTGAGAGAAAATATTTTATTCTTTTAAAAGAAATAATATTATTCCTACCTCCTTGTATTCTTCAAGATTTTTTATTCATTTTGGAATTTAAAAAGTAGGATTTTCATACTCATGCTAGGGGTTAAAAAGCAACTTGTGCTTTCTCTTGCTACTGCAAGGTGGAAAACTTATATTGTAGTGGATGTGCGCTATTGATTCTAGTAGAGGTTTAAGTGTGTAAATCATTTCTCCCTTCTTGTAATACTTTACCTATACTAGTGAAAGGTGTTTGTTTGACCCGAGTTTTTTTACTCGTTGTGGGGTTTTCTTTGTATAAGTCCTAGTCCCAAGCGTATGATTTATTATTTCGCATTTTGATTCATTTATATTCTAAATGAAGATATCTTAATAAAGTAAGCAATTTTATAAATTGCATTTTTATCACTTATGCGTTAGGTTTATATTTTACCCGAATTTGGATTAAGGAAAAATATTTCAGCGTAATCAAAAACAATTTTAATTGGATAATTATCGTTGAGAGACACATGCTCTCACATTCCTTATATGTATGTGAGTTATTTATTCTTTCTCTATGTTGAGTGTATGAAATTTTTCTCCATTAGGAACAACTCACAGTTTCTATTGTGGTGATATTAAAGCTAGTTGTCTTTAGTTAATCATTAACATCATTGATCCTATATCTCGAGATAATTATCAAAATTCCATATGAGAAACCACCTTATGTAATTTTTCCTTCTTTTGAAGGAAAATCCCAACCAAACTCTATGTGTGAACCATCAACTTTAATACTACTTATTAGCATCATTGCACCATCTTGGACCACTTGCACTTGTATTATTACCAACTTGCTACCTGGGACCAATGGAAAACCCAATTAATGATTTTTAAGGCCTTACCACTAGTTAAGGGATGTTCGATTCATTATATATAGATTGGCTCCCTCTTCTATTTTCTAATGTGACATGTACCCACTTTTATCGTAATAAGAAAACCACTTACACTTTAAAGTTTTTTTTTAAATTCTTTTCCGAGTATAATAAGAGAGTCTTCTATATTTTAAATAATAATAAAAAATCGTATCTCTCTTACAAGTAATTTGTCTTTCATTTGTGGTTATTTTTCACTGTATATGGAGAGTTTATATTTACGAAATATGACCACCAGACATATTTAAGGCATGTTTGCAAAAATGCTCCTCTAAAATGCCCAAATGCATTTTTTTATTCCTTAAACAAATGTTTTATTCCAAGGTTAGTAGTAGGGGAGGCCTTCCTGCGATCAGGGGCAACCATGAGCATGTGCCAAGTGGGCGATCGCATAGGGCCCCTCACAGGCATATTTGTTATTACTTATATATCGAGGGACCCTTTTTATAACAATACACATAGAGGGGGCCTATTTTACAATTTTTGCACGGGTCCTTGTCAATTTTAATCAATCTCAGAACCGTCCCTGGCCGCAGTAGTCATTTCGTTGTGGGAGCAAGGTCACTGGACCAGTTTAATTCACACATACCAGCAACAATTTTAATGGGAATGTTATAAATTATATCTTTACCCTTTATATTTTTAACTATTTTCACCATCACTTACATCGTAAACTCTTATTCGAAACCTTGTTAGCTCTTTCGACCTCTTATCCAATTTCAATGGAGAACTTTCCCTACAAGAAATTTGTAGATATTAAATATCAATAAACCCCAGAGAGTCAAGAATTTCAGGGGAGCCGCCATAAGAAATTTTATTTGGATCATGAATCCATCTTAATTTTTAAGAGTCGGGTTTCTACATTTGAGGACACCATTTATGGTGCGAATAAAAAATAGGGTTGTGGGAGAACGTGACAAATCTATTTAATAGTGAGAACCAACAAACTGAGTGTGACACCCCGACTAATTAAATACCCGGTAGCTACTCCTTTATTCAAATTAATATAAAATGTCAAGTTGGTTCAGTTCATAGCATCACTGTTGAAAACATTTATTTAAACAATTACTAGCCACCTAATATTTAAAAAGTGAGTTGGTAAATTTTATTAAATTAAATTAGCATACAACCAATTAAAATTATTAGCTAAATGATACCACCATCACATCACAGTCACATCCAAATAAAAATGGAATAATAAATGAGTCTGGAGTAACACTCCTATAAAAAATCCCAAATACTAAATAAAACCAAATACAACGTCTGAATAATAAATGAATTAACTCCAAAACTGCAATGAAACTGAGTATGATAAAATTGTCTCTAAAATAACTGGGGAGACATGCCCTAACAACTGAATAAGACTGAAATGGAATCAATATAGAATGTGGAGGCATCTATCATCAAGATCCTGTAACTTCCACAGCGGCTACAACACGTCACTTAAATGCAACTCTTAAGCTTGGCGTCCCTGTGGCTGGGCACCTAAAATGTTTCTTTTTAAAAAAAAAGATTTGAAAGCAAACGGGTCGGAGCCCGATGTGAAAATAGTTTAAAATATAGCAAGTGTTTAATTGCATTAAACAATGAATATTAAGTACATGTCAGTTCTGTGCTCTCACAGAAGTTTCTCACCTCTCACCTAATGTGCACGCTTAACGTATATCCATAACCCATCCTAGTTATGTCACTAACTACTAGTCTATACTGCAACCTGCCCTCACATGATAATATAGGGGTTTGTTCAAGACATTCCAATCTAACTTATGTGAATCTACCTTTTCATTTCTCAGATTAATTTATATTAAATCATACAGGAAATTCTCACCTCTAACTTTACACAAAATGTGGCAAATATCCACATACATTAACAAGGAGTCGGTTATCATCACCAATATATTAATTTCAACATAATTATACAATTGGGTCACCCCTAGGCTAAGCTGCGGTGCACACATACTCTGCTATCGAATCCCGACACATCACGTACATAAGGACTACGTATTCTGAATCTCTCAGGAACCGTTTTAATAAGCAAAATCACACATATTGGAGGCGAACATAGTTCACATACCCATGGGTCACGCACATACCTACGCCCCCATGGTCAGCTGACTTACCAACTCACAAATAAGTCATTCACAACCCTATGTCCTTAAGGTACCAATCTAAATCCCCCCGTAGGCACACAAAGATTAGATGGCCCTGTTCCGAAAGCCAACCTCACGTGATAGCAAGTGTGGTAGGTATGTCATACACATATAAATCCATTTACTAAGCATTCACACAACTTAGATACTTTATTATATTATTAAAGGTATGTTCTCAATCCCTATACCATTAATCCAATTAGTACATTTTTATACTTTCGAACAGTTATATAATATAGTCCACCGACACATCTCACGTCGTAGTTTCAAGTATGTAAAGCCTAACTCATAAAGGTTACTAAGTCTCCTATTATTTCCACACTTTAATCCAATACTCTTAAGGTCCATATTTCTGCCATTAACCTTATATTACCAACTATATATATTTAACTCATTTAATAGCAGTCTTTAATAGTACCTCACTCGTCGAACCAGATTAGGTCTAACCTAACTCCAAAATTTAATTCAAATAATAATTCGGGTCTCATATACACGCCTACTGGTCTTCCTTAAATCTAAACGTGTTCACAAGGTTCCCACCAATAATTTTCTAGGGTCGAAATTACTAAAATTCAATAAGGGAAAAATATCACAATTTCTGGGAATGTCGATCGATCGACCAATGAATGTCGATCGATCGATCGCACCAGATGAGGCTACGGACTGCTTCATTTTTCAGTCCCAGATTTGTCCCAAAACTCCATTACAAGGTATGAAATTCTATACTAAGGATATGGGATCATTGTACAACCTAAATCCATTATTTTTAACTTTCCGAAACCATTAAAGCATCAACAATTAAACTTATATGGATCAAATCTTAATAAAACCCCTAGTTTTCTATTTTCTTCAAGAACCATGATATTTCTCGTCTTTAATTCTTTTTTAATCCATCAGGGGTCAAGTTTTGGTTACTGAATTTAGTCCATAACTAATCTACATGCAATTCCTATCCAAGATTTTGAGTTCTCCACCAAGTTTCATGAGTTTTCATCATCTTTTAAGGTAAATAACAATTTCTACACTAATCATGGAAGAAATATTTGCTGAAACTAATGGAATCAAATCACTTGCCTTAAGTTTGATGTTCTGAATCGTTGATGGTGTCCAAGGGCTGGTTTTTTCCTTCTTTCCGGTCATAATTCCGTCTAAAGTGGTGGTGGTGTTGGTAGGTGGTGGCTAGGGTTTGGGAACCTCCTGCAACTTCTCATCTAACTCGCGTAGCCCACTATTCCCTTTTTGGTTGATAATGGCCCTAATGGAATTTCCAATAACAATTAAATAACCCCTATAATTTGTGGGTCTTAGTTACTTGAATTTTAAAATGACCAAAATACCCTCCCGGGTTGCCGGTTTGGCCTAAAAGTGCCCGGGACCCAAACTAAACCCCCAGCTAGTGTTTTCTGACTATCTCAACGCCTACAGACACGTTGGCGAAATACAAATGACCATACAGTCTATAGAATTATAATTTTCTTTTTTTTAATCTTATTAAATTAATTCCTGACGCGATTGACACGCGCGTCCCAACTTAATTCCCCAGATTGTCGTATTTATAACTCGTGACAATTTTAATAATTTCCATAATCATATATTACCATATATACTCAGTAATACTCAATATTATTATCATAATCAAATACCAACTCACGTCTCACTAGTATTTAAATTCGGATTAATTTCTAATTAATTCTCATTTAATTTAATCAATCCCATTAAATAAAATCAGTAAAATTATGGGGTATTACATACTTCCCCCATAACAATAGAATTTTGTCCCTAAATTCGGAAAATAAAGTATACCTGGCAAGAATAACTCTGGATAACGCTCTCTCATCGCATCCTCGCGCTCCCAGGTGGACTCCTCGACATTATGATGCCGCCACTGAACACGTGCTAACGGTACTATCTTCGACCTCAGTTTCCTCTCGCTGTGATCTAGAATAGTGATCGGTCCCTCCTCATAGGAACTATCAGGTTGTAGATCGATGTCCTCTAAAGCAATGTGGGTATGGGCCAAATCATCCTTAAGATATCTCCTTAGCGAGGAAATATGGAACACGTCATGGATCCTATGCAGTTGTTCTGGTAACCTAAGTCTGTACGCAACTGGCCTAATTCTCTCGATGATAGGAAATGGCCCCATGTATCTAGGTGCCAATATCCCCTTCTTCCCGAAACGCATAATCCCCTTCATCGGAGACACTCTGAGTAGCACCTGGTCCCCCACCTTAAATTCTCTGAAGAATCTCTTGGCATCAGAATAACTCTTTTGTCGGTCTTGAGCTACCCGAATACGAATTCGTATCATCTCTATCCTTTCCAAAGTATCCTGAATCACCTCCGACCCAAGGAGTTTGTTATCCCCCACCTCTAGCCAACATGTTGGGGAACGACAAGGTCTATCGTATAACGCCTCGAATGGAGCCATGCCAATAGTGAACTGATTGGAGTTATTATAGGTAAACTCCACCAGTGGAAGGTATTGCTCCCAACCACCTCCAAAGTCTAGGATGCACATCTGCAACATGTCTTCCAACATTTGATTCGTCCACTCCGTCTGTCCATCTATCTACGGTGATATGCTGTACTCAGGCGCAACTCTGTACCCATAGCTTGCTGAAAACTCTCCCAAAATCGCGAAACAAATATTTTGTCTCAGTCGGACACGATATTGAGAGGCCCCCGTGGAGTCTCACTATCTCTGCTATGAAAATATGGGTATACTGTTCCATAGTGTAGTCTATCCGGGCTGGCAAAAAATGAACAACTTTGGTCAACCAATCCATGATTACCCATATGAAGTCGTGGCCCCTCTGCGATGTGGGTACCCATGATGAAGTCCATGGAAATGCTCTCCCATTTCCACATAGGAACCTCCAATGGCTGAGAAGTCCTGTCGGTCTCTGATGGTCCACTTTTTCCAACTGATAAGTGGAACATTTAGAAACGAACTCGATAATATCTCTCTTCATCCCGCTCCACCAGTACTATCGCCTTATATCCTGGTACATCTAATCCCCACCAGGATGTACCGTGAACCGTGCGACTCTGTCATTACCTCGTGTCGCAAGCCTTCCCCCTCAGGAATGACTAGTCTCCCATTGAAGCATAAGCCCCTATCTGAACTAATGGTATAGGACTCAGCTCCCTCTGCTAGTAATCGGACTATCTTCTCTTGACAGAACAAGTCTTTTTCCTGGGCCTGTATCACTCTCATAACGATTTGGGGCGTAACGGTCATTACATGCATGAATGATCGGGCCACTCCGTCCTGGTGTCCCAACTCCTTCCATTTTGCTTTCCACACTTCAGCCACCTCGCTTACCGGCCTACGACTCAACGCATCTGCTACTACGTTAGCCTTTCCTGGGTGGTATTGGATATCGAACTGATAATCCTTCACGAACTCAAGTCACCTACGTTTACGCATATTTAATTCCTTCTGCGTTAAGAGGTACTATAGGGACTTGTGGTCCGTGAATAAACGGAATTTCTCCCCCAGGAGATAATGTCTCCAAATCCAAAGAGCAAATACGACTACTGCTAACTCCAAGTCGTGGGTGGGGTAATTCTTCTCATGAGGCTTAAGCTTACGGGAAGCATACGCTATAGCCTGACTCTCCAATTATAGTACACCCCCAAGTCCTAGTAAGGATGCATTGGTGTAGACTAGATCCTCAACTCCCAGTCTAAGAAATGCTAACACTGGTACTGAGGTCAACTTGTCCTTCAACTCATCGAATGAAAACTGACAAGCATCGCTCCAGATAAATGTCACACTCTTCCGAGTCAGATGTGTCAAAGGACCCGCTATCTTAGAGAACCCCCGAATAAACCTCATGTAGTATCGTGCTAGGCCCAAGAAACTACATATCTCGGTCGATGTCGTGGGCTATTCCCATTCCCTCATCGCTGATACCTTCGCCGGATCAACAGATATCCCCCTATCTGAAATGATATGCCCCAAAAATTGAACCTCCTTCAGCCAAAACCCACACTTCTCGTATTTTTCATATAACTCGTTCTGACGCAGTGTATGCAAAACCTGCCTCAAGTGCTCGGCATGCTCCTCCTCTCTCTGGGAGTAAACAAGAATGTCATCAATGAAGACGATGATGAACTGGTCTAGGAACTCTCTGAACACCCCATTAAGTCCATAAACACGGTTGGGGCATTGGTTAGGCCAAAAGGCATAACTCGGAACTCGTAGGAACCATATCTCGTCAAGAAGGATGTCTTCGAGACGTCCTGTTCCCTGATACGCAACTGATGGTATCCCGATATCAAGTCAATCTTTGAGAAGAAGGCCACTCCTTTCAACTGGTCGAATAGGTCATCGATTCGGGGCAACGGATAATTTTTTCGTATTGTGACTTTATTCAAATCCTGGTAATCTACACACAATCTCAAAGATCCATCCCTCTTCTTCATGAATAGTACAGGGGCACCCCAAGGGCGAAGTAATCCTACGGATAAACCCCTGACCCCACAGCTGCTATATCTGATCCCGTAGTTCCCTCATCTCTACTGGAGCCATACGATAAGGTGCGCGGGTAATTATCCTGGGTAATTAGCTGAGTGCCCGACATCAAATCAATAACAAAATCTATCTCTCTACTAGGAGGTAATCCCGGAATATCTTGGAATATATCAGCGAACTCTCTAACAACTGGAATTGAATCGAGTGGTATTACCACTTCCTTAGAGGTCTCCTCCTCTATATATTACAAGTGAGTGGACAATCCTCCCTCAGGACGTGGCATCGCCACTAAGAACATCTCATGCCCGGGTATGGAAAAAATAATACTCCTACTAAAATAATCAATCATGGCTCGATACACAACTATAAAATCTATACCAATAATCGCATCGTACGCGATCATATCTAACACTAACATATTGGCAGGTAAAGTAAACCTCCCGATCTCTATACCCACACCTCTACATATAAGGGAAATCACAGAACCCCTACTCAACGGTGAATCTACTCAAGTAACAGTGCTCTCCGGGGTATCTAACAACCCCATAGTGCGTGAAAATCTCGTGGCAATGAAACAGTGTATGGCTCCCATGTCAAACAAAATACGCCCCATAGTCCCCTGAATAGAAAACATACCCTCAATAGCGGGTGGATCCTGTGGGCCTGCGGCCTGCTGGAGCTAATAAACTTGCCCGTAATGAAGTTGTCCCTGCTGGATTGGGACTGCTGGGATGGGTGGTAAAGCTGGTATCTGCGGTGGTGCTGGGAGGGCGACGGAAAACATAGGCCTCTAGGGCTCGTGTCGAGCACCCTGCTGCTGTAGTTGGGGAACCCTACCCCTTTCAGGACACTCATGGCGTTTATGGCCAGTCTTGCCACAAATAAAACATTTCCCCGCAAAGTTTCCCCCTCTCTGACCGTGTTGCCCACGGCCCTGATGGCCGTTACCATTCCAACCCTGACCATGCTGGCCCTACTAAAACTGCTGTTATTGGCCATGCTGGCCCTGCTGCCCATGATGACCCTGCTGGTCATGCTGGAAACCTCCCTGACCATTTCTGAAACCTCCAGATCTAAATCTCTTAGAATCCCCTGTGACACCCCGACTAATTAAACACCGGGTAGCTACTCCTTTATAAAATTAATTCAAAATGCCAAGTTGGCTCAGTTAATAGCATCACTGTCGAAAACGTTTTATTATTACTAACCACCTAGTATTTAAAAAGTAAGTGCCAAATTTTATTAAATCTGATTAACATGCAACAAGAGTAATGAATAACTAAATAACACCATTCACCATACTGAAGTAAAACGAATAACCATCACAAAATGTAAATAAAACTCGGGAGGAAAAACTCCTCAATACAAATCCCACAACTGATAAGTAAACTGAAATAAATAACTAAAACTGAATACTGAGCAATACATGCTAGAGTCTGAAAACTGAAATGTAAAAATGTCTAATAGAATTGGGCAACATGCCCTACGACTGATAGATGCTGAGACTGGAATCCAAATGAGAGAAGCGTCTACATGCAAATCCCTGTAGCTTCCACAAACAGCTACAGCTCGTCACCTGAATGAGAATCCTATGCTTGGTGTCCTTGTGACTGGGCACCTAAAATGGTTTTACAAGAAAATATATTTGAAAGCAAATGGGTCAGAGCCCGAAAGTGGAAATCATTTTAAAAACCTGCAAGTGCTTTAAAAACATTTAAAACATTAAATGCAAAGTACATGTTAGGACGTGCACTCACATTGTATTCTCACCTCTCGTCTAAATGTGCACTCCTAACGCAAATACCCATCTATAACTACCCATACTACTAGCTAAGTGACAACATAACTAGCTGGACTGCCAAAGGTTCTACCCATTTTACTCGGTTCATATATTATAACAATGCTCGTAATTAAATAGAGGTTTTAACGTAAATTTAGTTACTAACTATGCCATTGATATGACTATCAGCTAACTCATTATATATCTCGAAACAATACCGTAATATTTTTACAACATTAACATGAGGATTTCCGTTAATTTAAAGTATATTATTCACATCATAAATATACGATACAAGCACCCCGCAATCTAAGCTATGGTGCACACATACTCTGCTATCCATCCCGGTACATCACGTACATAAGGATTACATATTCCAAATCTCTCAGGAATAGTTTACCGATAACAACATCACAAATAATGGAGGCGAACACAGTCACCATCACATGGGTCACGCACATACCTACGCTCCCATGGTCATGCAGACTTATTAATATCACAATAAGTCCTTCTATGATCTATGTTCATCAAGGTACCAGTCTAAATCCCCCCCGTAGGCACACAAGGATTAGAGGGTCCTAAGCGAATGCAAACCTCCTCCGTGATAGCAAGTATGGTAGGTATGTTATACACATAAACTATATACTAAGCATTCACACATCTTAGATATTACCATATTAATAAGGTATTTTCTTCATCATTATACCATTATTCCAAACTTATATAATTCAAGTCTCCCGTTAATATAAGGTTAAATTGCCGACACGTCTCACGCCGTAGTCCCTTATCCTTAAAACCTATCTTGAATAGACTATTAAGTTCCCATAATTCCCACATATGACATCTATATACCTAAGGTCTTTACTTCTGTCCTAAACCTTATTTCATCGAATTACACAATTTTGCACTATAAACCCAAACGTTACCTCTCTAACGAATTTCAATAACCTAGAATAATTCCCCGAATTGTATTCTAATTAAAATCCACTATAATAATCACTCCTACTGGTCTCCTTAAGGTTGAGGGTATTCATAAGTTCTCCAAACATATTCTTCGAGGGTTTCTGCCATTAGAATCAAATTAAGGAAAATTTTACTCATTCTGGGAAGGTCGATCGATCGACCTATGAATATCGATCGATCGATCTAGTCGATCGATCGACTTATGAATGTCGATCGATCGATCGAACAGGTATGGCTACGGACTGCTTCGTTCTGCAAATTTGAAAACGTCCCAAAACTTATTTCTAACGTGTGATTCTCAAATATAACGTTATAGTAATGTCATATAACAATCCTACAATATTACTAACGTCCATAAATCAATATTTCAACAACTATAGGCTACATATGGATCAATCTTCATCAAAAACCTAGTTTTTCTGATTTTTCTCAAGAACAGTCATGAACCTCATCTTAAATCCGTTTTTGGTATTACAAAAGGCAGTAATTCACATAATATGATCGTCCAGTAACATTCTACATGCAACCTATATCCCAAAATTCAAACTAATAACTCCAATCTTATGGGTTTTTCATCATCTTCCAAGAACATACAAAATTTATGAATAATCTAACATGGAAGAAGCATTCTCTGAAATTTAAATGGAATAAATCACTTGCCTTGGTTTGATTTCGGATTTGGTGTTGATTTGGTGAAGAATCTCTGCAGAATTCCTCTCTCTCTCTCCTTCTCCAAGCTTTCTTCTCCAAAAGATGGCTATGGTGGCTAGGGTTTGCTTTGGGAGAGTTGGAAGACTAAATGATAACCTACGTAGCTTATGGGGTTAATAAAGGTTGGTTGGGTCAATCCTTATCAGATTACAACTCTCAATTTTCGTCACTTTTAATTACCCAAAAATACCAAATTACTAAAATACCCTTTAAGTTACCGGTATGGCCTAAAATACCCCGGGACCCAAACTATACCCCCGGCTAGTGTTTTCTGACTATCTCGACCCTTCCGGACGCGATGGAGCACTCAAAACGACCATACGGATTATAGATTTTAAATTCACTTTTATTATCAAAATATTATACCGTGACGCGGCGGTCCCACGCGTCTCAACAAAATTTCCAAATTGCCGTATATAAATCCCACGACAAATTTTATAATACCAAGTTCATATATAATCATATATGCACAAAATCAAATACCAATTCGCATCACATTAGTATTTATAACCCGGATTAATTTCCAATTAATACGCTAATTAATTAATTAATCCCAAAAATAATTATAGTCAAAAGTACGGGGTATTACATACTTCCCCCCTAATAACTGAATTTCGTCCCGAAATTCGAAACTAGAAAGTACCTGCTAAAAACAGTTCTGGATAACGCTCGCGCATCTCATCCTCGCGCTCCCATGTGGACTCCTCGACATTGTGATGTCGCCACTGAACACGCACTAACGGGACTATCTTTGACCGCAGTTTCCTCTCGCTTCGGTCCAAAATAGCAATTGGCCCCTCCTCGTAAGAGCTATCCGGCTGGAGATCGATGTCCTCCACAGCAATGTGAGAATGAGCCAAATTGTCCCTAAGGTATTTCCTCAGCGAGGAAATATGGAACACGTCGTGAATCCGATGCAAGTGCTCCGGTAGTCCCAGTCTATACGCAACCGGTCCGATCCGCTCAATAATAGGAAACGGCCCCACATACCTCGGTGCCAACTTCCCCTTCTTCCCGAATCGCATAATCCCCTTCATCGGAGATACCCTGAGCAAAACCTGGTCCCCTACTTGGAACTCCTTGAAAAATCTCTTCGCATCAGCATAACTCTTCTGCCTGTCTTGAGCTACCCGAATGCGACTCCGAACTAACTCAATCCTTGCCGAAGTATCCTGAATCACTTTCGGCCCAAGTAGTTTGTTGTCCCCCACCTCCAACCAACATGCTGGGGAACGACAAGGCCTACCGTACAATGCCTCAAACGGAGCCATGCCAATAGTAAACTGATAGGAGTTGTTGTAAGCAAACTCCACCAGTGGAAGGTACTGCTCCCATCCACCCCCGAAGTCAATAATGCACATGCGTAGCATGTCCTCCAACATCTGATTGGTGCACTCTGTCTGCCCATTGGTCTGCGGATGATAAGCCGTACTCAACCGCAATTCCGTGCCCATTGCCTCCTGGAAACTCTCCCAAAACCGCGAAACAAATATCTTGTCTCTATCAGACACGATATTTAAGGGTACACCATGGAGTCTCACAATCTCTGAAATGAAAAGCTGGGCATACTGTCCCGTAGTGTAGTCAGTCCTTACGGGTAAGAAGTGAGCGACCTTGGACAACCTGTCCACAATTACCCAAACGGAGTCGTGACCCTTCTGCGACGTAGGCAACCCCGTGATAAAATCCATGGATATGCTCTCCCACATCCACACCGGAACCTCCAACGGCTGTAGCAAACCTGCTGGTCTCTGATGATCCACTTTTACAAGCTGACAAGTGGCGCATTTCGAGACAAACTCAGCGATATCTCTCTTCATACCGCTCCACCAATACTGGCGTCTCATGTCCTGGTACATTTTGTCCCCTCCGGGATGTACCGCGAACCGTGAGCCGTGCGACTCAGCCATAACATCGTGCCGTAATTCTACCCCTTCCGGAACTACCAATCTCCCATTGAAGTGCAATCCCCCGTCTGAGCTAACGGTATAGGACTCGGCTCCCTCTGCAAGTAATCGAACTATCTGCTCCTGACAGAACGAGTCATCGGCCTGTGCCCGTACTACCTTCGTGACAATCTGCGGTGTAACGGTCATCACAGACATGAAAGATTGGGCCACTGCATCCTGGTGTCCCAATTCCTTCCACTTAGCTTTCCACACCTCTGCCACCTCATCTGCTGGCCTGCGGCTCAACGCGTCTGCTACCACGTTAGCCTTACCCGGGTGGTACTAGATGTCGAACTGGTAGTCCTTCACAAACTCAAGCCACCTACGCTGCCGCATGTTCAACTCTTTCTGCGTGAACAGATACTGTAGGGACTTGTGGTCCGTGAACAGCTGAAACTTCTCCCCCAAAAGATAGTGCCTCCAAATCCGTAAGGCAAATACCACTGCTGCTAACTCCAAATCATGTGTGGGGTAATTCTTCTCATGAGGCTTAAGCTTACGGGAAGCATAAGCTATGGCCTGTCTCTCCTGCTGCAAAACACCTCCAAGCCCTTGTAAAGACGCATCGGTGTAAACCAAATACTCAACTCCCGGTCTCGGCAATGCTAACACAGGTGCTGAGGTCAATTTGTCCTTCAATTCATCGAATGCCAACTGACAGACATCACTCCAAATGAACGGCACACCTTTACGAGTAAGATGTGTCAAAGGACCCACTATCTCCGAGAAACCCCGAATAAACCTCCTGTAGTATCCTGTTAAGCCCAAGAAACTACGAATCTCTGTTGGTGTCGTGGGCTGTCCCCACTCCCTCACCGCTGACACCTTCCCCGGATCGACAGATATTCCCTGGTCGGAAATAATGTGACCCAAGAACTGGACCTCCTTCAGCCAAAACCCGCACTTCTCATATTTTGCATACAGTTTGTTCTGACGAAGTGTCTGCAAAACCTGCCTCAAATGCTCGGCGTGCTCCTCCTCTGTCTGAGAGTAGACCAGAATGTCATCAATGAAGACAATGACAAACTGATCTAGGAAATCCCTGAACACCCTGTTCATCAGGTCCATAAACACTGCTGGAGCGTTGGTCAAGCCGAAAGGCATAACTCGAAACTCGTAAGAACCATATCTCGACAAGAACGCAGTCTTCGAGACATCCTCCTCCCTGATACGCAACTGATGGTATCCCGATCTCAAATCAATCTTCGAGAAGAAAGAAGCTCCCCTCAACTGGTCGAATAAGTCATCGATGCGAGGCAACGGATACTTATTCCGTATCGTGACCTTATTCAACTCTCGGTAGTCCACGCACAATCTCAGTGAACCATCTCTCTTCTTCACAAACAAAACTGGAGCGCCCCAAGGTGAGGTACTCCTACGAATAAAGCCCTTCCCTAACAGCTGCTCTATCTGATCCCGTAACTCTCGCATTTCAGTCGGAGCCATACGGTACGGTGCACGTGCTATAGGTCTCGTACCCGGTAGCAAGTCTATAACGAAGTCTATCTCTCGACTGGGTGGTAAGCCTGGTATCTCCTGAAACACATCAGAATACTCCCTAACAACCGGGATCGAATCCAAAGGAATCACAACCTCCTTAGAGGTATCCTCCTCTATGTAATACAGATGAGCGGTCGATCCTCCCTCTGGGCGAGGCATCGCCACTACAAACATCTCTTGCCCCGGAATGGCAAAAACAATGCTCCCGCTGAAGCAGTCAATCATGGCCCTATATGCTACGAGCCAATCCATACCGATGATCACATCGTGAACATGCATGTCTAACACTAACATGTCCGCAGGTAATACCAAACCACCAACCCCTACTCCCACTCCCCGGCATATAAAGAAAATAAGTGACCCACTCCCTAATGGTGAGTCGACACACGTCACTGTGCTCTCTGCCGTGGCTAACAATCCTAAAGCTTTCGCGAAGTGTGTAGCAATAAAACAGTGTGTAGCACCCGTATCAAATAACACCCGACCCATAGTGCCATGGATAGGAAACGTACCCTCGATCGCGGGCGGTGCCTGTGGAACTGCAGCCTGGTGAACGTTGTAGACACGTCCATACTGTAGCTGCCCCTACTGAGCTGGGACTGCTGGAATGGGTGGCAATGTTGCCATCTGTGGCGGTGCAGGAAGAGCGGCGGGAAACATAGGTCTCTGTGGCTCCTGGCGAGCACCCTGCTGCTGCTGTGGGGCCCTGCCCCTATCAGGACAATCCTGCTTCTTATGGCCAGTCTTGCCACAAGTGAAACACTTCCCTGGGAAATTCCCTCCCCTCTGCCCCTGCTGTCCCCGGCCCTGGTGGCCGTTACCATTCCTCCCTTGGCCCTGCTGGCCCTGATGGAACTGCTGCCCATTCTGTCCCTGCTGGCCGTTTGGACCCTGATGGCCCTGGCGGAAACCTCCCTGTCCCTGCCTGTAGTTCCCTGACCGGAACCTCTTATTGTCCCCCTGCTGGGTACCCTGCTCAGTCTGTCTCTGCCCCTGACCGGTCTGTGCCCCGCTGGCACCATGTCCTCCAGTCCTGCCCTGATGGCTAGACTCCCCTGACCGCTTGCCCTCGGCCATATGAAAACGGTGGTCCTGGCAGTGCAATAGTGCAGCGTTAACCACATCAGAATACGTGGCCAACGATAGGTTCCCTAGCAGATGCTGACGGATCCTCCAATTCAACCCATCAGTGAACTTCTCTATCTTCTTCTTCTTCTCTGTTGGAATCTCGTCTGGAACGATATTCAACAGGTTAGTGAACTCGGCCTCATACTCGGCCACTGTCTTGCCCTCCTGCTTCAAACTCATCAGCTTCCTCCTCATCTCGGTATGAACTGCGGACGGAAAGTACTTGCGGTCGAACCGCACCCAGAACTCCTGAATCGTGAGGGTATCCCTCTCCTCCGCGGTCGTAATGGACTCCCACCACTGTAGTGCAGATCCCACTAGCTTGAAAGTAGCTAGCACCTGTTTCTGAACATCTGTGCACTCATGCATCCTCAAATGCCTCTGTATGTCCTTCCTCCATTGGCTCGAGACTACCACATCTGAGCTTCCTGCAAATTCTGGCGGATGCACTTTCTGAAAAGCGTCACGTACACGCTCCCAAGCAGACGGGAATGCATTAACCTGCACTGGCGCGACAACTGGCGCCTGCGACGGTGCCTGCTGAATAACGGCAATCGCGGCATTCACCGCTTGAGCTACTATAGCTGCAACCTCAGCGGCGTTCAACATGCCCTGAACTGGAGCGGGCTGGGGTTCGGGCGTTGCATTCCTGGGAACTCGTCGTGCACGTCGTGGAGGCATCTGAAATAAGAACAAAGTTTATAAGTTCACGGTTTATAAACTTAAAATAGCTGAAGAACGAAGCATACACAATAAGAGTACAACAGTCCTAAAATATAGGGCTCTATATCAAAGAAAACGTAGCGGAAACACAATAGCCGTACAGATCCTAAAGGACACTAGAACCTGATGCTCTGATACCACCTGTGACACCCCGACTAATTAAACACCGGGTAGCTACTCCTTTATAAAATTAATTCAAAATGCCAAGTTGGCTCAGTTAATAGCATCACTGTCGAAAACGTTTTATTATTACTAACCACCTAGTATTTAAAAAGTAAGTGCCAAATTTTATTAAATTTGATTAACATGCAACAAGAGTAATGAATAACTAAATAACACCATTCACCATACTGAAGTAAAACGAATAACCATCACAAAATGTAAATAAAACTCGGGAGGAAAAACTTCTCAATACAAATCCCATAACTGATAAGTAAACTGAAATAAATAACTAAAACTGAATACTGAGCAATACATGCTAGAGTCTGAAAACTGAAATGTAAAAATGTCTAATAGAATTGGGCAACATGCCCTACGACTGATAGATGCTGAGACTGGAATCCAAATGAGAGAAGCGTCTACATGAAAATCCCTGTAGCTTCCACAAACAGCTACAGCTCGTCACCTGAATGAGAATCCTATGCTTGGTGTCCTTGTGGCTGGGCACCTAAAATGGTTTTACAAGAAAATATATTTGAAAGCAAATGGGTCAGAGCCCGAAAGTGGAAATCATTTTAAAAACCTGCAAGTGCTTTAAAAACATTTAAAACATTAAATGCAAAGTACATGTTAGGACGTGCACTCACATTATATTCTCACCTCTCGTCTAACTGTGCACTCCTAACGCAAATACCCATCTATAACTACCCATACTACTAGCTAAGTGACAACATAACTAGCTGGACTGCCAAAGGTTCTACCCATTTTACTCGGTTCATATATTATAACAATGCTCGTAATTAAATAGAGGTTTTAACGTAAATTTAGTTACTAACTATGCCATTGATATGACTATCAGCTAACTCATTATATATCTCGAAACAATACCGTAATATTTTTACAACATTAACATGAGGATTTCCGTTAATTTAAAGTATATTATTCACATCATAAATATACGATACAAGCACCCCGCAATCTAAGCTATGGTGCACACATACTCTGTTATCCATCCCGGTACATCACGTACATAAGGATTACATATTCCGAATCTCTCAGGAATAGTTTACCGATAACAACATCACAAATAATGGAGGCGAACACAGTCACCATCACATGGGTCACGCACATACCTACGCTCCCATGGTCATGCAGACTTATTAATATCACAATAAGTCCTTCTATGATCTATGTTCATCAAGGTACCAGTCTAAATCCCCCCCGTAGGCACACAAGGATTAGAGGGTCCTAAGCGAACGCAAACCTCCCCCGTGATAGCAAGTATGGTAGGTATGTTATACACATAAACTATATACTAAGCATTCACACATCTTAGATATTACCATATTAATAAGGTATTTTCTTCATCATTATACCATTATTCCAAACTTATATAATTCAAGTCTCCCGTTAATATAAGGTTAAATTGCCGACACGTCTCACGCCGTAGTCCCTTATCCTTAAAACCTATCTTGAATAGACTATTAAGTTCCCATAATTCCCACATATGACATCTATATACCTAAGGTCTTTACTTCTGTCCTAAACCTTATTTCATCGAATTACACAATTTTGCACTATAAACCCAAACGTTACCTCTCTAACGAATTTCAATAACCTAGAATAATTCCCCGAATTGTATTCTAATTAAAATCCACTATAATAATCACTCCTACTGGTCTCCTTAAGGTTGAGGGTATTCATAAGTTCTCCTAACATATTCTCCGAGGGTTTCTGCCATTAGAATCAAATTAAGGAAAATTTTACTCATTCTGGGAAGGTCGATCGATCGACCTATGAATATCGATCGATCGATCTAGTCGATCGATCGACTTATGAATGTCGATCGATCGATCGAACAGGTATGGCTACGGACTGCTTCGTTCTGCAGATTTGAAAACGTCCCAAAACTTATTTCTAACGTGTGATTCTCAAATATAACGTTATAGTAATGTCATATAACTTTCCTACAATATTACTAACGTCCATAAATCAATATTTCAACAACTATAGGCTACATATGGATCAATCTTCATCAAAAACCTAGTTTTTCTGATTTTTCTCAAGAACAGTCATGAACCTCATCTTAAATCCGTTTTTGGTATTACAAAAGGCAGTAATTCACATAATATGATCGTCCAGTAACATTCTACATGCAACCTATATCCCAAAATTCAAACTAATAACTCCAATCTTATGGGTTTTTCATCATCTTCCAAGAACATACAAAATTTATGAATAATCTAACATGGAAGAAGCATTCTCTGAAATTTAAATGGAATAAATCACTTGCCTTGGTTTGATTTCGGATTTGGTGTTGATTTGGTGAAGAATCTCTGCAGAATTCCTCTCTCTCTCTCCTTCTCCAAGCTTTCTTCTCCAAAAGATGGCTATGGTGGCTAAGGTTTGCTTTGGGAGAGTTGGAAGACAAAATGATAACCTACGTAGCTTATGGGGTTAATAAAGGTTGGTTGGGTCAATCCTTATCAGATTACAACTCTCAATTTTCGTCACTTTTAATTACCCAAAAATACCAAATTACTAAAATACCCTTTAAGTTACCGGTATGGCCTAAAAATACCCCGGGACCCAAACTATACCCCCGGCTAGTGTTTTCTGACTATCTCGACCCTTCCGGACGCGATGGCGCACTCAAAACGACCATACGGATTATAGATTTTAAATTCACTTTTATTATCAAAATATTATACCGTGACGCGGCGGTCCCACGCGTCTCAACAAAATTTCCAAATTGCCGTATATAAATCCCACGACAAATTTTATAATACCAAGTTCATATATAATCATATATCCACAAAATCAAATACCAATTCGCATCACATTAGTATTTATAACCCGGATTAATTTCCAATTAATACGCTAATTAATTAATTAATCCCAAAAATAATTATAGTCAAAAGTACGGGGTATTACATCCCCTTGCTGGGAACTCTGATCACCCTGCCTGTGCTGACCTTGAGCTGGTTGTTCCCCGCTGGCACCATTCCCCCTATCCTGCCCTGATGGTTGGACTCTCCTGCTCGCTTACCCTCTGACAAGTGAAAGCGGTGGTCCTGGCAATGAAGTAATGCTGCGTTAACCACATCAGAATAAGTGGCCAACGAGAGATTTCCTAGTAAGTGCTGACGAATCCTCCATGAACTTCTAGATCTTCTTCTCTTCAGTCGAAATTTCATCGAGAACAATGTTTGGAAGATTTGTGAACTCGGCCTCATACTCAGCCACTGTCTTCCTCTCCTGCTTGAGTTTCATCAACTTCCTCCTCATCTTGGTATGAACTACTGAGGGAGAATACTTGTTGTCAAACGACACCCAGAACTTCTGAATGGTAAGAACATCTCTCTCCTCCGTGGTGGTAATATAATCCCTCCACTACAACGCTTCTCCTACCAGCTTAAAAGTAGCTAGTATCTGCCTCTATACATCGATACACTCGTACATCCTCAAGTGTCTTTGAATGTCCTTCTTCCACTGACTGGACACAACGACGTCCGAGCTACCTACAAACTTCGGAGGGTGCACATTATGAAAGGCATCTCGAACCCGTTCCCAAGAAGACGTGAATGCATGAGCCTGGACTAGGGCAACCACAGGTGCCTGAGGTGGCGCCTGCTGTACAACTGCTAAAGCGGTATTTACCACCTGGGCTACAATGGCGACAACTTATGCAGCGTTCATAGAACCATGAACTGGTGCAGGCTGTGGCTCGGGCTGGGCACCCCTGGGAACTCTCTGCGCACGTCGTGGAGGCATCCAAAATGAGAGAGAAGTCTTATAAGTACACAGTTCATATTTCAAAATATCTGAAGAGCGTAAGATAAATAAAAGATTACAACAATCCTAAAATATAGGGCTCTATATCAAAGGATGCTACGCGAAAATATAACAAGCCGTACAGATCCTAAGGACAGTAGAACCCGATGCTCCGATACCACCTGTAACACCCCAATTAATTAAATACCGGGTACCTACTCCTTTATTCAAATTAATATAAAATGTCAAGTTGGTTCAGTTCATAACATCACTATCGAAAACATTTATTTAAATAATTACTAGCCACCTAATATTTAAAAAGTGAGTTGTCAAATTTTATTAAATTAAATTAACATACAACCAATTAAAATCATTAGCTAAATGATACCACCATTGCATCACAGTCACATCAAAATAAAAATGGAATAATAAATGAGTCTGGAGTAACACTCATCTAAAAAATCCCAAATACTAAATAAACCTAAATACAACGTCTGAATAATAAATGAATTAACTCCAAAGCTGCAATGAAATTGAGTATGATAAAACTGTCTCTAAAAGAAATGGGGAGACATGGCCTAACAACTGAATAAGTCCGAAATGGAATCAATATAAAATGTGGAGGTGTCTATCATCAAGAACTTTTAACTTCCACAGCGGCTACAGTATGTCACTGAAATGGAACTCCTAAGCTTGGCGTCCCTGTGGCTGGGCACCTAAAAGGTTTTTAAAAAAAAAGATTTGAAAGCAAACGGGTCGGAGCCCGATGTGAAAACAGTTTAAAATATAGCAAGTGTTTAATTGCATTAAATAATGAATATTAAGTACATGTTAGTTCCGTGCTCTCACATAAGTTTCTCACCTCTCAACTAATGTGCACGCTTAACGTATATCCATAACCCATCCTAGTTATGCCGCTAACTACTAGTCTATACTGCAACCTGCCCTCACATGATAATATAGGAGTTTGTTCAAGACATTCCAATCTTACTTAAGTGAATATACCTTTTCATTTCTCAGATTAATTTATATTAAATCATACAGGAAATTCTCACCTCTAAGTTTACTCAAAATGTGGAAAATATTCACATACATTAACAACAAGTCGGTTATCATCACCAATATATTAATTTCAACATAATTATACAATTGGGTCACCCCTAGGCTAAGCTGCGGTGCACATATACTCTGCTATCGAATCCCGGCACATCACGTACATAAGGACTCCGTATTCTGAATCTCTCAGGAACCGTTTTAATAAGCAAAATCACACATATTGGAGGCGAACATAGTTCACATGCCCATGGGTCACGCACATACCTACGCCCCCATGGCCAGCTGACTTACCAACTCACAAATAAGTCATTCACAACCCTATGTCCTTGAGGTACCAATCTAAATCCCCCCGTAGGCACACAAAGATTAGATGGCCCTATTCCGAAAGCCGACCTCCCGTAATAGCAAGTATGGTAGGTATGTCATACACATATAAATCCATTTACTAAGCATTCACACAACTTAGATACTTTATAATATTATTAAAGGTATGTTCTCAATCCCTATACCATTAATCCAATTAGTACATTTTTATACTTCCGGACAGTTATATAATATAGTCCATCGACACAAATCCATCGTAGTTTCAAGTACTTAAAGCCTAACTCATAAAGGTTACTAAGTCCCCTATTATTCCCACACTTTAATCCAATACTCTTAAGGTCCATATTTCTTCCACTAACCTTATATTACCAACTATATAGATTTAACTCATTTAACCGCAGTCTTTAATAGTACCTCACTTGTCGAACCTGATTAGGTCTAACCTAACCCCAAAATTTAATTCTAATAATAATTCGGGTCTCATATACATGCCTACTGGTCTTCCTTAAATCTAAAAGTGTTCACAAAGTTCCCACCAATAATTTTCTAGGGTCGAAATTACTAAAATTCAATAAGGGAAAAATGTCACAATTTCTGGGAAGGTCGATCGATCGACCTATGAATGTCGATCGATCGATTGCACCAGATGAGGCTACGGACTACTTTATTTTTCAGTCCCAGATTTGTCCCAAAACTCCATTATAAGGTATGAAATTCTAAACTAAGGATATGGGATCATTGTACAACCTAAATCCATTATTTTTAATGTCCCGAAACCATTAAATCATCAACAATTAACCTTATATGGATCAAATCTTCATAAAACCCCTAGTTTTCTATTTTCTTCAAGAACCATGATATTTCTTTTCTTTAATTCATTTTTAATCCATACAGGGTCAAGTTTTGGTTACTGAGTTTCGTCCATAACTAATCTACATGCAATTCCTATCCAAGATTTTGAGTTCTCCACCAAGTTTCATGAGTTTTCATCATCTTTCAAGGTAAATAACAATTTCTACACTAATCATGGAAGAAATATTCGTTGAAACTAATGGAATCAAATCACTTGCCTTAAGTTTGATGTTCAGAATCGTTGATGGTGTCTAAGGGCTGGTTCTTTCCTTCTTTTCGGTCACAATTCCGTCTAAAGTGGTTGTGGTAGGTGGTGGCTAGGGTTTGGAAACCTCCTGCAACTTCTCCTCTAACTCACGTAGCCCACTATTCCTTTTTTGGCTAATAATGGCCCTAATGGAATTTCCAATAACAATGAAATAAACCCTCAAATTCGTGGATCTTATTTCTTTAAATTTTAAAATGACCAAAATACCCTCCCGGGTTACCGATATGGCCTAAAAGTTCCCCGGGACCCAAACTAAACCTCCGGCTAGTGTTTTCTGACTATCTCGACCCCTCTGGACATGTTGGCGCACTCAAAATGACCATACGATTGATAGAATTATAATTTACTTTTTTAATCTAATTAAATTAAATCCTGACGCGATTGACACGTGTGTCCCAACTTAATTTTCCAGATTGTCGTATTTATGACTCGCGATAATTTTAATAATTTCTATAATCATATATAACCATATATACTCAATAATACTCAACATTATTATCATAATCGAATACCAACTCACGTCTCGCTAGTATTTAAATCCGGATTAATTTCTAATTAATTCTCATTTAATTTAATTAATCCCATTAAATTAAATCAGTAAAATTACGGGGTATTACACTGAGTACTGTACTATAAGTTCGCTCGAGACACAATTTTGCACCATTAGTCAGGTCATGAGTAAATTTTATACCATCGGTGGTCGAGTCATCCAATAGTCGCACCGACAACGATGTGCTCCACCTTTCCATCAGGCATACAAGTTGGATAAGAGGGATTATTTCGAGTATATGAAGTGATAACTTTCTCTCGTGGGCACTCCAAAATGAAACTACAAGCTCCAAATACAAGCCGTAAAAAGAAGGCTAGTATCGTCTCCACATCGGCCTAAAGTGTGCTCACTGCTTTAGAGACCAGACAATCCTCTTCGCATGCTAAGGAATCCCATGTGAATTTTATAGAGGGCGGATTGTTTGGGGACTATGTCCTCATTATGTTCACTCAACTAAGAATAAAACGACTTATCGACGGACACAACAAAGAAGCATAAGAGAGCCGACAATAGTCCTTTTACTAGCAAAAAATCTGGAGTTTATTGTTGAATTAAAAGATCTCGCCTAATCAGAATAAATTAGTCGAGGCTGACACCAAACATACTCTATTAGACGCGAGGCTAAGAATCGCCTTGATAAAAGAGAAGGGGACGAAGAAAGATCGAAGAACATATAGTCAATCGTGATAACTACAACATGGACCCCCCGTACATGTGCGTATTGGGAGGATTGGAAAATGGTCATCCTTGACAAGTGTGATGCTCAACTGGAAGCCGAGCGAGGGAAGCAGACTCATGAACAACTAGATGAATGATTATTTTTTTATTGTTAAAAATATTAAAGTATTATTAATTTTTGTTTATTTAAGTTTTAATTCCATCTGAAGTTAACCTTTATTCATTGTATTGATTTAAAAAATTGCATAGCTAAATTACATTAATGTAACACATTTAACCATACAATGAATTTAACCGTGAGTCAACATTCTATCAAACATAAAAAAATGAAAAATCCTACAGATTGTTATCCCATTTTGAAGCCTTCCTAAGTGTGTAGCGGTAATTTTATTGAATGGGATTTGGAAGCATTATCTGTCACCACCTCGACCCAAAATTAGTAGGAAATGAGTGTCTTCACATGCCACCAAAGCATTCAATATTCTAGATTTCAAATATTTCTTAAAAATAAATGCAACGAAAATACATTCACATAGTCATGAATCGTAAACTACTGAAAATAAAGAAATTACGTCATCAGAACTTTCTAAAAGGAAATTTCATATATATTAAAAGTATCAACGAGTTACATCTTGAGACAGACTTTAAAACCTATTACATGCTCTATCTGATGAACTAAACCTTTTACATAAAGCAACAAAAAGAGCTCTAAAAGCCAAATCTTCAACATAGTCCTTCTACATTCCATCCGCGAGCCTAATTATTTCCTAAAAAAATTGTTACAATGTCTGCTAAAAGCCGAATGAGATTTAATCTCCATACATTCCAAGTTTTTTCATAAAATAGATACATATTCAAGCAAGAACAGAAGGCATATACATATATGGACAAGTACTTGTAGTAATATATTTATATGTGAATGACAATATATAGAAATGAATAGCTCTAAATAGAATGGATGCGACAAACAAAATGCAATATCTTTTTCGTTCAATCATATCATTTTAATGGCCAAGTACACTTTAATACCGTATTCTTCTATCATATTATTCCCTGGTGGTTGAGGGTCAATCGAACTTGTTCGTCACAATGCCTTATTTAGGGCACACCAGTGATAACCCAGTTGGGAAGGTCAGTAAGTAAGAGAGGTCCCTTATGCCGAATCTTATTTCCAATATTCAATATCATTTTCAATACTCATTTTAATCGGTATGTCTATATAGACAAATATAAACATTTCATAATGAATCAATCATCGGTATTAGATGAATTTTGAGAATAAAAGTTGTTCGCAAAATTGATAGTTTGCATAATATCTTATAATTAAAATACGAAAGGAATGTCATAGAGTGCTCACCTAAAACAAAGGTTTGAAATTACAGATATTGAGTCTTCGGTCACACCTTAATCTTAAGATGAAAAGAACTTCTTCTTAAACTTTCCTACACTTTCTCTCAATATTTTCCAAGGAATAGGTGTGAATTCAAATGATCCTAAAGGCCGTATTTATAGTTTTCCAAAGATATCACGACATTGGCACGTGTCTAACTGGCCAAGCTTTTACAATGGCGAGTCAACGATGAGGTGTCGGGTTCCGGAAGGGTCTTGCAGTCTTATTTTACCAAACTGCGACATGTGTTTTAGCTTTCTCTCTAAAGACGACGCGCGTTTAAGCTTTATCTATATGGATGACATGTGTAAGCAAGAGGTGGAAATATATTAAGGGTATAAGGGTTATTATACACATGAAGGCATTTTGGTGATTTCACACTATATATTTTTAATTTGTCTTAGAGGTCCTTGAAAATATTTTATTTACAAAAAGGGCCTTTTATTTTTCATTTTGGTCCCTGAAACTTTTGTAATTATAATCAAGTCCCTAAAGTTTCATAAATTATATTTTCTACCCCGAAACTTGTCATTTAGCTTAGGACGTGTCATAAAACTTCAATTTGATCCAATTCACAGTTGATTCTTCATATTTAAAAATGAATTTTATCATGTTGAGAACCTAGAATATCACATATGTAGTAATACAACATTTATCAGATAATAAGTGAAACGCAATTATAAAAACAAATTATATATGAGCATATAAAAGTGGGGTCATTGTATTATCTATTAGAACTTGCATTTTGGAGTCGACTTTGGCATGAAAGTTTTCGGCGCTGGTTCTGAGACCAATTTCGGCTCCAAAACATTCTCTGGTTCCGAAACCATGTTTGGGTACGTAACTCAATCGACAGATTAGGGGGAACCAATGGCGGCACAATCCTCTCCTCCATAAAGTTTTAGCAATCAGGGTTCAGCTCAATCCCGAAAAGCCTTCAAACTGGGACAATGTATTTTCGGACCGAACACCCTTGAATACAATGTAATATTTTGAATCACCAATTGTCAAATTTGAAAATACATAATCGTTGACATATATTAATGCAATTTATATTTTGAAATTATGCGTTGACATATTCAATTGTATTTTTGTTTTCAAATATTGAATTTTTTGGGAAGCTTGTCATTGTAGTTCTTGACGAAAAAATTATTTTACCTTTAAATCGCTTATATAATTTTTTAGCATTAAAGTCCCCCTTCTCTTAATGTATATTTTATATACTAGGGTATTAAAAAACCTAACACACATACATTACATAATTTTACGTATAAATTATAAATTTAATTTCTGAATTACAAAATCTTGCATATACATTAAAAAATTGAAAAGTCTATATGTACTAAGTTTTTTTTTGCCAAATTTGTTTAACAAGTGTATTAAAATGTTATATTTCAAGTAAAAATATAATCATTCAATGCACTTAGAATACAAACATATAAAAAATACTTAGTACGTATAACTTTATTATATATGCATTTTAAAATTTCACATATACATTCCTGACAAATTCAAATATACAATAAACATAAAAACCTTGCAGTTTTCATACTGTATTAAACGACAAAAAAAAATATATATATTACATGGGAGTAAATCCCAAAAAACCTCGAAAGGAGCACCTGCAGTAGATAAGTAGGCCTTTACGCATGCCTAGTGAAACAAAAGAAAAAACAAACAAAAAGAACCCATGCTTCAGTTGCAAATTTGTCCCGGGTCAACTTTTTAAAGAATATTTATTTTCTCATCAATTCTTATTGGCTCAATTTAATAATGACACAATTCTAATACCTTCCTTTCCATTTATTCAATTTGCAATAGTTGTCATTCAAGTTTAAACAATAACTTTAAAACAAAGGTACAGACGTATAAAATGGCAAACTAATATTATTAGGTTGTGAGTTAATTAGACTTTGATCATTCAAACTTTATTATTATTTTTACTTCATTATGCGTACTTTTATTTTCTAGACTAAACTCCCCGAATTTTTTTAAAAAGGTTCATAGCACCCTAAACCTTAATGATATTTTTGTACATGAGGATATTTTTGTACGAAAATACCCTCACATTTCACCATTCATACTTTCATTTTCAATATTAAAATCTCTGAATTTTTTAAATTGAATCATATTGCCTCAAACCTTAACGGTGTTTGTGTTGTAGACGAAAATTAGTCATCTGTTTAGCACATGAGGATATTTTTGTATGTCTAACAAATATTTATGTAGTTCAAGTGGCCAATAATTCTATGGTGGTAGACCAATGTTGTTCTTAAAGAAAATTCTATAGGTGTAATAATAATGGAAGACTCACGAGAAAACTTAGAAAAATTAAGTCGTGATTCCATTCACAAATGTTTATTTTTATTTGTCTATTTTTTGCCCGAATAAAACCTCTGAATAAATATATGTCTAATCTTAATTCAAAAACTCAAAGGCAATATTATATTTGAATCTAAAGTCTGAATTTCAATAGCTAACATCTTAATAAATTAAATTGTAAATTAAAAACAACTTTTTTCTCATGTAATGTTTGAATGGACTTGAATTTAGACTTTAAATATGAAAACAAACAACACCTAATTAAAGTATTTGGGAACTAATATTCTTTTAAGTCTAGTAATTTTTAGGCGTTTTAGTAATCAACCGGAGTCGAAAATTCTTAATATGACATGAACACAAATTTGGATTTAATTTTTATTATATCTAATCATAGAAATTTATATAAATAAAAAGCTTCATTAGAGATGAGCTTAATTGCATTGAGTCATTTAAAAGGAACTTTACTCCTCCCTTCCATTCAGGCTTACTTACTGATTGGAGGGATGCTGTAGTCATAGCACTAATTTCAAAACATTATGAATAACAATTTATAAATGGATCAATGCAAATAGAAAAGTTGTCATATATGGTTCTCCAATGCACACATAGTATTCAATGTGATAGAGCTGTGATGACTTTCTTAAGTTGACTTGGTTTTAGGGAAGAAGGGGAGAATTAAAAGGTTATCCCACTTAGAGGGTAGTTGCACCTTTGGAGCAAGGGCAGGGTCAAAGTGCAAATGTTGAAAAATGTCATATATCCCTTTTGAATTTTGCAAAAGCAAAAGGCCTGAGGAGCGGAGTTGATAGACTCGGATAATAACCATTGGTATAATGTTCGAAACTCTCCAACGGATACTTGACAGAAAGCGAGGCGTGTGTTAGGGTGGCTTTGGTACAGCATCCCTTAGTTAAACTTGCATAGGAGAGTCCAAAGGACTCGTTCGTGTGGAGGTTGAGTGTCATCAAAAAGAAAAAGGCCTACACATTTATAGGTTGTGTGTTAATTTAAGAATGGGACCTCAAGTGTCAAACCCTCTTAGGTCTCAATGCTAGTTAAAAGGTAATTTGATGATATTCAAGATATTTGCCCCTGCACCTTGGATCAAAATCAGTATTTGTCTTCAACCATTCAACATTACTGCATGATCATAATCATCCAATTTTAAGCTCCTCCGCCATGGTGCGTTGCGATTCAATCTTGGATTGACTATCAGTTCTAATACCTTTGATAGATCCAGACCCATAACTAGCTACCGATTTAATCCCTAACTTAACAAAATGGGCCTAACCCAATGCAGGATTTGAACCCAAAAAGCCTCGTGCTAATTAAAGGGTCATTCGCTCTTAAGTTTTGTATGTTGGACTCTACATCTTTCGACCTGTGTCAATTATTTGGTACACACTATATTGGCTTCACATTCAACGGGTTATATGTTCATTCTAACAATTTATGAAATTTAAGTTGCGATCTTAAAATTTATCATGACATAGTGTGCAGTCTTTTTTGGCATAATATGCACCATTATAACAATGTAAGTGTTATATTGCCATATGGGATTGTCATATTAAAGCAAAATTCTGTACTCAAATTCTGTAATGTTATAAGAATAATTCTAGACGGACACACGATATGGGACACAATTTGTACGCACATTGATGTGTCGCACCCGCATTGACTCGTGTCTGGGCTCCACTGTTGCGGTGCCTGTGTGGAGCCCGAGCCCGAGCCAATGTGAATGCGACACTGCATTGTGTCTTGTGTCCCATATTGTGTGTCGCTCTAGAAGGACTCGTGTTATAAAATATATATACCATATTAGACACAAATCACTAAAAAGTGTTTGGGAGCACACAAACACCGTCCTCACCTTATGGAGTTTTAGACAAACTCTCTCTATCTAAGAGTCTCACCTGAAAAGAATATTTAGTGGAATAATAATTTTTTTAGTGTTGGGTTTATTAGTCATCATAAGCCTATACTTGGTCCCAGTGGATAAGATGGTGATTAATGATAAGATGTGCGTAAATACATAAATACAGATTATTTTATAAGAATTGAAGTAATGCACTTTTAATTTTGATTTTGCTTCCTATATGAAAAAATTGTCCAAGTTCAATGAAGGTGATGTACTACCTTTTAAAAAAACAGATTCTTGTGAAAATATTTATTGCAACTATATATAGAAAAAACAAAAGAATGGTATTTGTTGGAATCATGTTTTGTTTGTAACTTGTATTAGTGCATCTTTATGAGTTGGGTCCAGTAGCCTCAATTGCACATGTGAAGATATTTAATGAGTTGCATACATAGTATCACACACCACTATATTATGTTTAACAAAGGATAGATATGCACTTCTTTCTTTTCACATTAAAGACAAGACAATGCATTTTCTTTAATAATATAAGCCAAGTTAGCATTTCCTGTTTAATGTTAGTTTTCTCATCAACCATTTGTGATTTGAAGAAGCACAAAACGGTGAGGTGAAAGAAGAAAAAAATTCACCTAGGCTTGCATGGAGCATTTAGAGAGTAGTAGAAATGATTTTCCATCTGAACCAAAGAAGCTTGATTCAGAAAATAATACTGTGGAGACAAATGGTGAGATTTACTCTAACTCTGCTCTTGCTTATTCACATTATATATAGAAAGAACAGAATTATCATGTTTTAAGGGTAGTGTTCACGGGTCGGTTCGGTTCGTTTTTGGACCATAATTTAAGCCGAACCGATCGGTTCGGTTTTGGAAGAAGTCAGCCTGAAACTGAACCGATTAGAAAAACCGTAAGTTTCGGGCCACGTCGGTTTTGGGTCGGTTTTCGGTTTTCGTCAGTTTTTGAGGTCGGTTAATGGTTTTTGGATATAAAAATTGAAGTCATTTAATATAAATGTTGTTGCCAGTTCAGTTCGGTTCGAATTTGTTTTTTCCTTGTTGTCGACTAAACCGACATGGTTGGTTTTCTAAATCCTTCAACCGTAGGCCGAACCGACCTAAAAAAAACTATCGGTTCGGTTCAGTTCGGTTCGGGCGGTTCGGTTTTCTAAATCCTTCTTTGTTGGTTCTAACTATAATTCAAATCTGGTATGTTTCTTCTCCATATCTATGCTTATTACTAAGAAAAAAAATGTTGTTTGATTAGCTCTATGTTGATTTATCAATATGGATTGTTTTCTTGTGGTGTTTTTGTGTAGTTTCTAATAAGCATAGCCTTATCTTATCATTATCTATGATACTGAGAATATCTATATGATCTTCCCTCATATTTGTAATTTGAATCTTAAACTTGCATATGGATAATGATATGATATCATCACTGATGAATTCAAGATTTTGAGATAGTTTGTCTAGCAAGGAGTAATAGGATAAGTTTTAAATGTGGACATGTTAAAAATAGGAATTCAGGGAATTTAGATTTAGGTCCCCGAGGAGAAAATAATTTTGTTAAAACCCAAAAATCTCCGAATTTAATGGACTTATTGTCCATGACACTGTTATTTTACAGGACGGCCTGCTATTTTGGAAAATTCGTATTTTTTTACAAAGTTAATCAAGTCTTAATCTTTGGGATTGGTTACTTATATAAATTTGTTTGTTTAGATGAAGAAGATGTGAACGATTCTCCAATAGAGGAAGTCCGACTGACAGTGCCAATAACCGACGACCCAACATTGCCATGCTTGACATTTCGGACATGGGTGTTGGGAATTATTTCATGCACGGTTTTGGCGTTTTTGAACCAATTTTTTGGATATCGCCAAAACCCGTTATATATATCGTCTGTGTCAGCGCAAATTGCTGTGCTTCCACTCGGAAAGCTAATGGCAGCAACATTACCTACGCGCAAAGTCCGAATTCCTGCAACAAACTGGTCATTTACAATGAACCCGGGACCGTTTAACTTGAAAGAACATGTTCTTATTACTATATTTGCGAATTCAGGTTCCAATAGTGTTTATGCAGTGAGCATTATTACCATAGTGAAGGCCTTTTATCACAGGGGACTTCACCCTATTGCAGCATTGTTGTTAACACAAACTACGCAGGTGAGTCTTTTAATCTTGAAACTTATTTGCCACTATAGCTACATATGTTGCATATTATTTTGGGTAGTTATCATTATTTGATTTTAGCCAACATTTTGATTTCTTTTGGACGTTAGCAACTATTTTGACTTTTAGGGACGCTTTTTCCCACTTTTTGTGTCACTAAAAGTCAAAATGGTGACTAAGTTTATAGGAAAACAAATCGGTGTCTAAAGTCAAATAATGAAAAATAAATGGGGTATACAGTCAGCACATCCCTAATTTTGAGGGTGATTTGGGATTTGGCCCCATTAAATCTTTGATATTGACTTTAGCCCTCCAACATTTTCATTTCTTGGGATGTGGAGACGCAAAACGCGTTACAAAGTGTTTTTCCGTGCCACTTTTTCTGTCACTAGAACACAATTTGGGGTTCTAATCCAAAAAAATAAAAATGTTGGGGGACAATTTCAATATCAAATAACTAATGGGGTCAAATGCTAAATGACCCTTTTTGTAATTTGGGATTTTTCACAAATGGAACTACAAATTTTGTTCAGATTTTCAATGGCAATAATCTCTTCCTTGGAAATAGCAATATTTTTCTCTATTACTTAGTCTGATGTAGTGAACTGATGGTATAATTAGTTGCTTGGCTATGGATGGGCTGGTGTCTTCAGAAAATTTCTTGTTGATTCACCATACATGTGGTGGCCTTCCAATCTCGTTCAAGTTTCCCTTTTCAGGTTCTCTCATTCTCCATGTGTCCGCGTGTGAATAAAATAAGAGTAATTTTAGGCTGACGCAATTTGACTGTATTCAATGCTTTGGATGGCGTGTAAGATATGCATAACTAACAAGTTTTGGTGACCAATGCATTAAAAACACATCATTGTGTCAGTCAAATTTTGTCAATCAATTGTATAAATTAAACTCTCTTTATCTCATAAATCTTATTTTTTTAACTTGCAGAGCATTGCACGAGGACGAAAATAGGCCAAAAGGAGGTTTAACCAGGCTGCAATTTTTTGTTATAGTCCTTATATCAAGCTTCTCCTACTACATAGTCCCCAACTACCTATTTCCATCGATAACCGCGCTTTCATTTGTTTGTTGGATTTGGAAGGACTCAATCACCGCCCAACAAATCGGTTCTGGTCTACGTGGCCTCGGTATTGGCTCGTTTGCCTTTGATTGGTCCACAATAGCTGGTTTTCTAGGGAGTCCCCTTGCCACCCCAGGATTTGCCATTATAAACATATTGGTCGGTTACATAATAGTCGTCTACATAGTTATCCCAATTTCTTATTGGGGCAACTTGTACGAAGCCAAGCGTTTTCCTATTTTCTCTTCTCATGTGTTCGCCGCTGATGGACAAAAGTACAATGTTTCAGCAGTTTTAAACCAGAAGACCTTCAAATTTGATCGGCAGGGATATGATGATTATAGCCAGATTAATCTAAGCATCTTCTTTGTTTATGCCTATGGTCTAAGCTTTGCAACTTTAGCCGCCACAATTTCTCATGTTGCACTCTTCCATGGAAGGTATATCAATTATATTTCCTAGATTTACAAATCAACATGTTCATTTTGTAATTATAATACGGGTAGTTTAGGAGTAGTCTTTTATGAAAATCTCAAGATTTTCACAATTAAATATGTGGTCCTAACGCTAAGTTTTATTTTACATAGAACAAACTCTAAAGTTTTTGAAAACGGAAAAGCATGTTCTTTTTTAATAAGTGCCCAAGACTTAGGGACCTAACACTAATTGTCTAATATGTTATACCTCAAGTTTTAATCTATCTGGGGCATCATTCATTTTGTATGTATAATTTGGAGTTAAGGACCAGCTATTATTGTAATACTCACAATTTTAGCACTTGACAGTATGTGGTCCCTAACGCACGAAGATATTTACAACTCCCTGACTCATAATTTACCTGGACAACATACTAAAGTTTAAAAAAATGGAGTGGGTGACATTAATGTTTCAAAAAAAGATATGTTTTTTACTAAGTTGACCAAGTCTTAAAGATATAATATAACTTAGTGTTCTCGACCAAGTTAGGGTTGGTGTAGGGTTTGAGACATGGGAGTAGCCTCTCCATATATGGGGGTAAGGTCAGCCGACATCTGCCTCTCCCATACCTGCAGGGGGTACGACCTTTTTTAATTTGTGGAGTTTAAAACTAGATAATGTCCGGTCATGACGTTGATATTTTACAACACAAGCATATATATAGAAACTGCACACTAATGCCGTAAAAAACGTAGGGGTTGATGTTTAAAATTAATTAAAAAAACATTTATTTTTACAAAGTTGATGCCCAACAGCAAGGCAACATTGGTCACCTGACGTCCAGCACCAAGGCAACGTCGGTCGACTGACGAAGTCTTAGAGACCTTACACTAATTGTCTATTTCAGAACAATTTGGAAACAAATGAGGGCATCTATTCAAGACAAGTATGGTGATGTCCACACTAGGCTGATGAAGAAAAACTATGATGCTGTTCCTCAATGGTGGTTTTACTCAATCTTGGTGATTGTTGTTGCACTATCACTGGTTGCTTGTGAGGGCTTTGGCAGACAATTACAACTCCCTTATTGGGGAGTCATCTTAGCAATCTCTTTGGCTCTGCTATTCACCCTACCTATTGGTGTAATTACTGCTACAACAAACCAGGTATATTTATTTTTCATGTTCCTAATTTCCAGTGTGTGTTGTGCTTTTCTTAGGGTTATTTTGGGTTTAACCCCCACTATTGTGGCTAGCTTTGTTACACCCGGGATTTTAAGTAATTTTGAAATCTCCCGTCAAACCTTTCTCAAAGTTTAACATAGTGTCACAACAGATGATTTCAAAGTGTGGCTAAATCTCATAAGGGGTTGTGTTGCAAATTAAAGTAGGGTTATTTACACTTGGGGTTCCAATAGTTATGTGTAATTTCAGACCTGGGGTCTAAAAGTTTGCATATTTGCGCTTTGGGATCCACTTGTACTTTTTGCACACTCTTGAATATTTTCGTGATGTTTCTAGGAGAAATGTCGCAAAAAGTGAAAATGACCCCCATAGTGCAAATGCGCAAAAGTTTGGACCCCAGATCAGAAATACACATGACTAAAAAAGGGCAAACCCAGTGCACGAGGCTCCCGCCACTGCGGGGTACTGGGGAGGTTAGATGTATGCAGCCTTTCCCTGCATATGCAGAGATGCTATTTCTACAACTCGAACCTGTGACCTCCTGGTCACAATGGGGCAACCTTACCGTTGCTCCAGGTTCACCCCTAGAAATACATGACTACTAGACCAAAAATGCAAATAACCCATTTTCAAAGTGAGGGGTGTAACTCAAAACCGGATATCAAAGAGGGGTTTAAGCTCAAAATAACCCTTTTTTATATTGAAAGGGATAAAAATGTGTGTCTATATATTTGTGCAGCAACCAGGACTAAATGTGATAACAGAGCTGATTATTGGTTACATGTATCCTGGGAAACCTCTAGCGAATGTGGCCTTTAAAACCTATGGTTACATAAGCATGTCACAGGCTATAATGTTTCTCTCTGATTTCAAGCTAGGCCATTATATGAAAATCCCTCCCAAGTCCATGTTCATTGTACAGGTAATCTCTCTTACTAAGCTTCTGGTTCTAAGCTAGTTGTAAAATGAAAATAATCAAGAGCATAGTTGTCAAATGGTGTATTTTATCACGTATTGAAAACTTATGTATTGCGTACGAAAACAACTTTGATCAAAGCCAGCTTGCTTGATCTACATATTCATATCCCAGCTGGTCGTTTTAAGTTTATTTATAAGATGAAAATCGAAAGCTAACTATTGATTACTTGATCATATGTATATATGAAGTTGGTGGGAACAATTATTGCATCATCGGTCTACTTCGCGACATCTTGGTGGCTCTTGACGACAGTGGAAAACATATGTGACCCGGCCAACTTGCCCGAAGGAAGCCCATGGACATGCCCTGGTGACGATGTTTTCTACAACGCGTCAATTATATGGGGTGTGGTTGGACCACAGCGCATGTTTGGCAGTCTCGGCTTATACTCAAAGATGAACTACTTTTTCCTATTCGGTTTCCTAGCACCGGTACCAGTTTGGTTGCTCTCGCGCAAGTTTCCAAACACAAAATGGTTACTCCTAATCAACATGCCGATACTTATATCAGGACCGGGCGGTATGCCCCCGGCTAGGGCAGTAAACTACATGGGTTGGTTGAGTGTTGGGATATTTTTCAACATTGTGGTGTATAGGAGATACAAAGGGTGGTGGGCTAGGCATAACTACATTTTATCGGCAGGCCTTGATGCTGGTGTCGCGTTTATGGCCACGCTTTGTTATTTAACGTTGCAAGTTAGGGATATCAACGGATCGAGTTGGTGGGGTTTAGAGTTAGATGATCATTGCCCCCTCGCAAGTTGCCCTACGGCCCCCGGTATCCAGGTCAAAGGTTGCCCTGTAGTGACTTAATTAGACACAGCATATAGTTTGATTTTCATATCCGGTAATTCTAGGTCAGCACTTTTTTTGTGAAACACTAACGTGTTAAAATTACATTGGTTGGTGTATAGGGTCCACTAATTGTTATTTATAGCACCAACAAAAATAATGTAGTTTTGACATGTCAGTGTGTCTCAAAAAATGTGTCAAAATTATGTGTCGGCCTGGAATTACGATATCTTTCTCATCGTAGGGATCTTTGTTTGTATGGATGGGATACAAAATTTACGTTATAAGGATGTAATGCACAGACTGAAAATAGTAACTAGGGAAATGCTTGGAACACTACAACTAATCAATTGTATACAGCTTTGAAAAATCTGATTTGCTGGGGAATCTTGAAAGTCATTAAGATAAATGTTATGTACTCTCTTTTGTTTTCTAATCTAAAAAACAATGCAATAAATGAAAAATAAGCACATTTTGTGGGTGTGTATATGGAATTGTGTTACTCATTGTAATTTTCATTGGAATATACCCTCCAAAAGTGTCACAAACGCTCAATGCAAAACGTCACTAAAACTCTACATGGGGTGAATTGCAAATTAATTTAAATTGGAGGTATAACCCAAAACTCACCAGAAAAGCTAGGCCAACAATATGACATTAGGGAATTTGTGTTTTTATTCGAATATGGAGCTTGAATGCAAAGTTTGAAACTTGGGTGTGAATTCCAAAATCTGAATCTTAAGAAATTTGCTTTGTTTTATTGTGTAAGAAACATTTCAATGCATGTTTTGGGAGTAATATTACTTCTTACTGGGATTGAGAAGTAATATCAACTTCTAATAATTCCGAGAAAAAACATTAGTCTCCTAAAATTTTAAAATAATAAAACACAATCAGTCTTTAACACCTCTTACACATAAATTATACCCCCTTTTAGTCATACTTTCCTTTTAAGTCTGTCCCAATTTGATTATCGTGTTTCTAAAAAAGTAAATAAAACGAGGTGAATACTCGTAAGAGAACAATGATCCAAGTTCTTGTTTTGCATTCAAAGGTAATTCGGGATAAAGTAAGATGGAGTATAAAAGACTATTAAACTAACACAAACAAAATTACTCACCATTACAAAGTCTGTAATTCTAGGCCAACTCACAAATCCCACTCATTTTATGTGACTCACAAACATGTAATGTCTGCATTGGTTCGTTTTTTGAATGATACCCAGTGGACCAAAAAAATGAGCCAATGCAGACACGACACGTCAATGAGTCGTAGAATATGAGTCGGCCTAGAATTACTCTAACAAAACTACTCATATAAACAATTTTGGATGATTCTTGCTATACTAGTAGATAGCATAAGCAATTAGATAGCATAAACCATCATGAGGAAATAAAAACATGATGAAATCCACCAGGACCGTGACAATGCATACGTGATGCTAGATGAGTTGTAGGCGTATGGATGTGAAACACAACCCATGCATGTGCCTCTTCCACGACTACTACTCGATTTGCCACCACCGCGACTACTTGATCTGCCACCGCGACTACTCATGCCACCACCGCGACGACTTGATCCACCACCGCCACTACTCCTGCCGCCACCGCTACTACTCATGCCGGGACCTTCTACAACCACCAAACTTAAAATCAGCAAATACATAATGATCATGACCAACTTATATTTAAATGGTATCTTCATTTCATATTCTCAACCGCACACAATAACTTCCAATGTTCTCTCCCAAATGTTTTGATATCTGTTCATGCACTTGCAACAAGAAAAAGATTTCAAGAGATTTTGTTTTTCGTAAAATATGGTTGTAGGAGTCTAGAGATGCTTCACTTGTTTGTGCAACACTCAACACTCAACACTCAATATAACAACTTCGTGATATACATGATGATCCGTGAAAGTTTCCAACTATATGGGGGAATATACCGTGAAAGAAGGGTAAATCCAACAACAATTCTAAACCATTTATAATTCCCGGTATGCATCTAAAACAAAAAGATTTGTATCTTATCCCATTAAGATTTGATTGTTTAACATATCATGTATATTTATATAATGTAAAACATTTTATATAAGGGTTTATTATATATAGGTTCCCTTAGACACTTCTTTACATATTCTAGTTCCACCATATTTTTCCCCTACATATAGGTGATACTCCTAATTCTTTGAAACTTTTTTGGGGGATAATTATATTTAGTCCCATTTGTCGGGTCAACAAGGTTATAAGTCCTATTGACTTTTCAATAATCCCATAGGTCCTATTCCAACTTTTTAGGAAATTTTTTCACAATTTTACCTTTTTAAAACCAACCATCCGTAACTTCCTTGAGGAAGTTACATAAGTGGTTGGACTTTTTTTTTAATCTTTAAATGATCATAACTTTTGATTCACAAATTCGTTTTTCGCAAAATTACTATTTTTGAAATCTGCTCGACGAGATCTATCAAACAAGATCCATGAAGGTTATAAAATTCCAAAGAAAAAAATTTACACAAACAGTAAACTTTACTGTATGCACTAGAATATGAAATAGTTTTATTTATGTGATATTTTCACAAACAGACAGTAACATTTACTGTGGTAATACTACACAGTATATATATATACAAGCGAAATGCCCGTGCCTGAAGGCACGACGAAAATTTTCAAAGTACGTAATCGCAAAACGATAAAAAATTTCAAAGTTCGTAAATGCAAAGCGGCAAAAATTTCGTTACCCAACAAAACAAAGTGTAATTTTTAAATGCAAACCATAATCTTTGTTGTTTATGGGACTATCCATTATGCGGATGTTCACAAAGCACGGCGAAAATTTCAAAAGCACGTAATTACAAAAAGGTGAAATTTTTTGAAGTACATAAACTATTCACACTGCTTAACAAACAACAAATAGTCCAACATTCAAATAATCTAAAATCAAACAAATTCACATATAATATAAAATATACAATATTCATCAAATGAATTCTCATTGTATCTCAAAAAAATGAAGTGTCAAAGTTTAAAAAAAATTAGGCAGAGTCTCCTTTGTTTGTTGGACTATCCACCCTTCTCAAGGGATAACAACAAATCCAATAATATAAAAAAATAAATTCACCTAACAAAAGTTTCAATGAAAGGAACATCTTAAAAAAATAAATATATATCAATGGAAGCCCCATAGCAGCTCCGTGGCAGCCCCATAGCATCCCTGTAGTAGATATTACCATAGTAGCCCTGTATTAGTCCTGTAGAAGCTCCGTAGCAAACCCATAGCAGCCCGATATAAGTCCCGTAGCAGCCCAATAAAAGTCCCGTAGCAGCCCAATAAAAGTCTCGTAGCATAAAAATTAGGTCTGTGTTTGATTGGTCTTGGATTAAAACCTGAAATGAAAAAAAAAATTAGTTTATTCCCAAAAACATTGTACATTAGCTATATAAGATGTGGGGTGGGGTGGGGTGGGGTGGGGAGAGATACACATCAATCCGAATTACTAAGAAAATTAAAAATAAGCACCCAACTTAAAAACCTAATTTAAAAAACACATTTGTGTGTGTGTGCGTGATCTGTGTGTGTGTCATCTTGAAACTATGACAAAATGAAAAGAAAAGAAAACAAATACTATTTAGCGAGAACATTTTTTTGTTTTAAAAAAACAAAGTGTCAAAGTTTTAAAAAAATTGGGCAAAGTCTCCTTTGTTTATTGAACTATCCACCCTTCTCAAGGGATAACGACAAATCCAACAACATTGGAAAAAAAAAATTCGCCTAACAAAAGCTTCAATGTTTCACAATAATTACAACAGTAGAGGTGTTTATTATGACAGTAGATACCTCTACAATAATTACAATAATTACACAATAATTACAACATGTGGTATTAGTTCAAATAATAGTAACCCATAAGAATATAAACACTAAAAAAGGCCATACCTTAGTATTAAAAAAAGGCCGAGACAAATGTGGAATTGATGAAGCAAGTTGAGCGTGGCAATCAAAGTGTACACCGAGACAAATATTACTGCAGATATACCAAAGGAAAAACAACCTAAAATGAAAATGCTATATAAAATGAAAATGAAAATGATATACCAAAGGCAAATATCACTACAGACAAATGTGGAATTCAGTAATGTATCTACCGGATTTTATTAATATAACTATATAATTTCATTAAGGAACCCCAGTTTAAAAAATTCAGCAAAATAGTAAGTTGTAAGATAACAACATAATTTCATTTATACAACTAAAGAAATGCATCAACTCAGTTAACGGAGAGAAAAAAATATCAATGATGTGAATAAATAATTAAGATTTGAATAACTCAATGATGTGAATAACTCAAATTTTTATAAATCCTATGCAAATGTATCTTAATATTATTCCAAATAATAGTTACATTATACTTAATTGAGGACATAAGACCAACTAATCTAATCTCCCAAGGCTTGTGACTAAACCTATAAAAGATGGAAATCCAAATATTTGTCAAGATCAAACATGAAAATATACATTCAAATCAACCCCCAAAATATTGAAATTAAAAAATGCAAAACTAAAAACCGCACGGAACAAAACAGTATAACATTTTAATGGAATAATATGCCGTCAAGTAAAATAACAAAATAAACTAACAGCACATTAAGAATCGAGTCGGCAATGCTTTGCGAGCCTGAGGCACCACAGTGATAGCCATAGCATCTTTTAAAATTAAATAACAAAGATCTGAAATTTAATTATTCTCTTAAAGGCCTCCAAAAAAAAAGGAATGAAGATATTAATTCAATTTATGTGTTTGTATGTTTATGTGTGTGTGTGTGTGTGTGTGTGTGTGTGTGTGTGAGAGAGAGAGAGAGAGAGAGAGAGAGAGAGAGAGAGAGAGAGAAAGAGTACCTCAAAACTTGCAGCTCTATATTATACATGAAATTGAGGCAGATATACCCCAGATTCACCAATAATGTCTTAAAACTTGACAAAAAAATAAAGAATCCAAATTAGACTTCTCAAATTTAAAAAACCTTTAAAACATACTGCTATATAAACTCAAAAATACCTTTAATAGATGACCAAATCATAGCTTTGTGAAGTTTTTCCTGCTACACTTTATCTTTCAAGTATGGCAACCTACAATGATTTGAAGAGAGCAAAACTTGAGGAGGTTAACATAAACTATGTCAAATAGAGCCATAAGTTGAAGAGAGAAAATAGGTGATACAGATTAACGGTCCAACAGATTAATGGAACAAAATACTAAAGAACAAATTCCAAAACATATACAGATTAATGTTTCCACGTGTTTATATCACAAAATATTTATACACAGTAACTGTAATTACGAAACAAATCGAAATTTTATATTTATAATTAAAAAAAAACAATCCAAAAATTAAACCATTCTTAAATCTGCAAAAAAAACATTGTTACTCTTAGATTTTAGTAAAATGAACAAAATTACAAAAAAAAAGTATACCTTTGCGTGTTCAAATACCCCTGTTGCAAGTTTGTTCAAATACCCCTGTTGCAAGTTGAAAAAAAAATGACAGTAACTACAAATCAAAATTTCAAAAAAAATTGAAATTTAAAAAAAAAACAAATCGAAATTTAAAAAAACAAACAAATCGAAAATATAAAAAAATATCATCAGATCCATGGTTGTGTGTGAGTGCGTGGGCGTGAGGCAGAGAAATTTCAAAAAAAAAACAAATCGGAATTTAAAAAAAATATATCATCAGATCCATGGTTGTGTGTGAGTGTGTGGGCGTGAGGTAGAGAAATTTCAAAAAAATAACAAATCGAAATTTTTTAAAAAAAATCGCAGCCATTAGATATGTGTGTGTGTGTGTGAGTGATGTGTATGTGTGCGTGAGGGGGGAGAGGACGGCGGCAGGGAGCACGGAAGGGGGCGGGGTGATCTGTGCGTGCAGGGGGCGGGGCGGGGCGGGGTGGGGACTGCAGCGTGCGTGTGTGTGTGTGTGTGAGATTCGTGGGTGTGTGGGTGCGTGGGGGAGGAGGAGGGGGAGGGGGAGGGGGAGGTAGATTACCTGGAGGGGGAGGGGGAGACCGGAGAGGGAGAGACAGCCGACGTTCCGGATGGGTTTGAAATTGAGAGAGGGAGAGAACGTAACTGAGAGATGGAGAGAAGGAAGATTCGAGGGTGGGTTTGAGATTGAATGAGATATTATCTCATTTGCCACGTCACAATAGGTATAATCATATGTGGCACAATCTCAGACCCTTAGATTGCCCCCAAAAATTAGTTCCCAACCGTTGATTTTTTTGGAACAGTAAAACACCCCCATCTCATATATATATATATATATATATATATATATAGTTTGTAAAAATGTCATAGATATTAAACTTTATTGCATACACCAGAAAATAAAATAGTTTTATATTTGTGACATTTTCACAAACAATAACATTTACTGTGATAATATATTTATGAAATAGTTTTATATATATAACATTTTCACAAACAGTAACATTTACTGAGTTAATATTACACAATATATATATAACATTTTCGCAAACTGTAACATTTACTGAGTTAATATTACATAATATATATATACACACACACACACACGGTAGATCCAAACCCCTATTTTTTTTTCAAAATTACCATATTTTTAAATGTTTACGCTAGCGACATTCAATCCCCACCACTACCCACCCCCATTGTCGGAGGTTCAACGAATTTCATCAGAGCTATGATTTGGGTTGGTAGTAGTGGCATAGGGTGCCGCTGGTGCGGACCTCTGAAATTAAGAGAATATTAGATAAATGGGGTTTGGATCCACCGGAGCTCCGATTTGGGGTGAGTAGGGGTGGCATTGAGTTAGATTTATATCTATAACATTTTCACAAGCATTAACATTTACTGTGTTCATATAACACATTATATATATATATATAACATTTTCAAAGGTCCGCGCCAGCGGCACCCCATGATACTCCGGTGGATCCAAAGACCATTTATTCAAAAGTCTCTTATTTTCAAAGGTCCGCGCCAGCGGCACCACATGCCACCCTTACCCACCCCAAATCGAAACTCTGACAAAGGTCGTTGAAGCTCCAATAATGGTGGTAAGGATTGGATACCGCTAGCGCGAACCTTCAAATATTAGGTAATTTAAAAAAAAAAAAAATGTTTGGATCCACCGGATTTATATATATATATATATATATATATATATATATATATATATATATATATATATATACTGTGTAGTATTAGCACAGTTAATGTTAGCACAGTTAATGTTACTGTCTGTTTATGAAAATGTCACATATATAAAACTATTGTATATTCTAGTGCATACAGTAAAGTTTACTGTTTGTGTAATTTTTTTTCTTTGGAATTTTATAGCCTTCATGGATCTTGTTTGATAGATCTCGTCGAGCAGATTTCAACAATAGTAATTTTGTGAAAAACGGATTTGTGAATCAAAAGTTATGATCATTTGAAGATAAAAAAAAAAAGTTCGATCACTTATGTAACTTCCTCAAGGAAGTTACGGATTGTTGGTTTTAAACAAGGTTTTAAAAAACGCGGGGCGTGATTGAGGCGTCGAGGCCAAGCCTTAAGCCTTAGAAGCCTAGGCGGGCCTTAGGCGTAAAAAGGCGTGAAAAGGCATTTAGGCTTTCTTAATATATTGTAGGATTTCTTAACCATACCAAGGCTATTAAAATACTAAAATTGTACATATCATAAAAATATGTCTGAATATATGCAAATTCAAATACTATTTGATTATTTTGGATGAGATAATGGTCCGGTTAGTAAAAAAGTTCTTTAAAAGGCGATATAGTTTTACTAAAGCATTGTTGTTTTTAAAAAAAAGTGCGCCTTAAGGGTTTTACCAAGAATAAGTCGTAAAAAACTTAAGGCGGGGCGTTTCTCCAAAGCCTTAAGCCTAGGCGGATTTTTTAGAACAATGGTTTTAAAAGGGTAAAATTGTGAAAAAAAGTTCCAAAAAATTAGGAATAGGACTTATATGTAAGGGAAAAACATGATGGGACTAGAATGTATATAAGAAAGTCTAATAGGATCTAAACGTAAATGCCCCCTTTTTTTCACAATTATATCATTTTAAAATCAATCATCCGTAACTTCCTTGGAAAGTTACACAAGTGGTTGAACTTTTTATTTTATTTTATTTTTAATTTTCAAATAATCATAACATTTTATTAACAAATCCGTTTTTCGCAAAATTACTATTTTTGAAATCTCCTCGCCGAGATATATCAAACAAGATCCATGAAGTCTATAAAATTTCGAAGAAAAAATTTACACAGAGTAAACTTTACTGTACGCACTAGAAGTTTTATTTTCACATACAATGATTTTTTTTGTGTTAATATTACACCGACAGTAAATTTACTGGTTAAATAAATGGGCCAAATAATCTACAAACTCATATATATATATTGAAAAAAAAGACACATTTTTAGTTTAACCCACTTAGTCGCTCAAACATCCATTTATCCAATATTCTCTTATTTTTAAAGGTTCGCGCCAATGGTACCTAATGCCACTCCCTACTCACCCCAAACCGGAGATCCGGGTGATCCAAACCTCATTTATCCAATATTCTCTTATTTTTAAAGGTCCGTGCCAGCGGCAACCCATGGCAGCTCTACCCATCAAAAATCGAAAAATGAAATAGTTTTATATATGTGATATTTTCACAAATTCTTGTGAAATTGTCACATTTTCTTGTGAACACAGTAAACTTTATTGTATGCTACAGAAAATGAAACAGTTTTATATCTGTGATATTTTCACAAACACTAACATTTACTGTGTTGAAATAGTTTTATATTTGTGTCATTTTTTGAAACAGTAACATTTATTGTGCTAATATTACACATACAATAAAATTTACTATGCGGGTCAATCAATATATATATATATATATATATATTAATTGTAAAAAAAAGACACCTATTTTTAGTTTAACCCATTTAGTTCCTCAAACACTCATTTATCCATTATTCCCTTATTTTTGTAGATCCGAGCCAGTGGCACCCCATGCAACCCCTACTCACCCCAAATCGAAGCTCCAGTATATCCAAATCCCATTTATCCGATATTCTCTTAGTTTTAAAGGTTCGCGTCAACGACAACCCATGCCAGCTCTACCCACCATAAATCGAAAAATGAAATAGTTTTATATTTGTGACATTTTCACAAATTCTTGTGAAAATGTCACATTTTCTTGTGAACACAATAAATTTACTATAAGCACCAGAAAATGAAATTGCTTTATATCTATGACATTTTCACAAATAGTAACATTTATTGTGTTGATATTACACAAATAATATTTATTGTCCTGATCAATTTATGTGTGTGTGTGTGTGTGTGTATATATAATGTAAAAAAGACACATATTTTTTGTTCAACCCATTTAGTTGTTCAAACACTCATTTATCCAATATTCTCTTATTTTTGAAGGCCCGCGCCAACGGCACCCCATGCCACCCCTACTCACCCCAAACCGGATCTCCGGTGGATCCAAACCCCATTTATCCAATATTCTCTTATTTCTAAAGGTCCGCACCGGTGGCACCCATGCCACCTCTACCCACTCCAAACCGGAACTCTGATTAAGGTTGTTGCAGCGCCGACAATGGGGGTGGGTGGTGGTGGGGATTGGGTGCCGCTAGCACGGACCTTTAAAAATAAGAGAATATCGGAAAAAAGTGATTTGGATCCACCGGAACTCCTGTTTGGGGTCAGTAGGGGTGGCATGGAGTGCTTTTAGCGCGGACTTTCAAAATTAAGAAAATATTGGATAAATGAGTGTTTGAGCGACTAAATGAGCTAAACTAGAAATAAGTGTCTTTTTTACAATATATATATATATATATATATATATATATATATATATATATATATATATATATATATATATATATAGAGAGAGAGAGAGAGAGAGAGAGAGAGAGAGAGAGAGAGAGAGACCAACACAGTAAATTTTACTGTCCGTGTAATACCAACACAATAAATGTTATTGTTTCCGAAAATGGCACAAATATAAAACTATTTCAACACAGTAAATGTTACTATTTATGAAAATATCACAGATATAAAACAATTTCATTTTCTGGTGCATATAGTAAAGTTTACTATGTTCACAAGAAAATATGACATTTTCACAAGATATAAAACTATTTTATTTTTCGATTTGTGGTGGGTGGCGCTGGCATGCGTTGTCGTTGGTGCGGACCTATAAAAATAAGAAAAAATTGGATAAATGGGGTTTGGATCCACCGGTTTGGGGTGAGTATGGGTGAAATTGGGTGGCGCTGGCGCGAACCTTTAAAAATAAGAGAATATTGGATAAATGGGTGTTTGAGCGACTAAATGGGTTAAAGTAAATATTTTCTTTTTCAATACACACACACACACACACACACACACACACACATATATATATATATATATATGTCTGTGTAATGTTGTGAAAATGTCATAGATATAAAACTATTTCATTTTCTAGTGCATACAGTAAAGTTTACTGTATGTGTAATTTTTTTTTGAAATTTTATAGGGTTCATGGATTTTGTTTGATAGATCTCGGCAAAGAGATTTCAAAAATAATAATTTTGCGAAAAATGGATTTATTAATCAAAAGTTATGACCATTTGAAAATTTAAAAAAAAACTTCAATCACTTATGTAACTTCCCCAAGGAAGTTACGAATGGTTAGTTTTAAAAGGGTATAATTGTGAAAAAAAAGGTCCAAGTTAAGAGTAGGACCTATATGTAGGGGGAAAACATCGTGGGACTAGAATGAGTGAAGAAATATCTAATAGGACCTATATGTGAAGCCCCCTTTATATAATGAAACATTATGAATAGTAATATATGTTTACTGTAAATTGTGAGCGTATTGGTGTTGTTGTTATTTTATGATATGTTAATGGGAATGTTAGAGGACTATTTTGGTTAATAATATTATAACTACTATTTTAATTTTGTGTGGCGGATATAAGAATAAGGCCACTTAAACTGAATGTACACCATGATTTATTCGGATTATCTCGAGACATTTAGGGCAATTGGCTTGTCAGGCTCAAATAGGATGAGTTCGAATTTTGATAAAATGTTAACATAAAATTCAATAAATCTTACACATGTTCAACCAAATATTTTGGTGAGGCACTTTAAGTGTAGCATAGAGGTCTCGTTGAACATAACGTGTCGCACAATAATAAAAACAACAAAAATGAATAAAAATGACTTCTTGTGAAGCTTCAACTATACACCCTATTACACCCCCGATGATTAATTGATTTTTTGCCTGCAATCTTTGAGCAACAATTTTCCATCCCTCATAATATCTCCATAAATTTTAATTTTTAAACAAAAAGGATTAATTTTGCACTCCAAATAGATCTGCCAAAATGCTAGAAGCGCAAAAAAGTAGCATATATGTTGCCAACATGCCAACATATATGCCAAATTTGTTGATGCATAAAAGTTAGAACATTGTCTCGCGCGGAGGACCTCGGTGACAATAACAAGTGGAATATCACGGGAGATAAGAAATAATGCAATTACAATCACCTCATAGTTTATTTACGATTTAAATTAGATATTTAGTTAATTGTATAATTCGGAGACTTATTGTGTGTACTATAAAAAATATATCTTTTAATAAATAAATGTTATAGTGAATAAATCAGGCAAAAAAATTTAATATGTTTTTTTGTTAACAAATAACTTTTACGATGAACAAAGAATAATATTAAATGGTAATACAATAAAAAACAGAGATAATATGACAGGCGTAATTAATAAGTAATCAAGTATGACATTCAGTACATAGAAAGAAAACATAATCCACTATAATCCATGGAGCTCTGCCCAAGAAGCTAGGTTCGAGCATGCAGCTTCTTCGACATGTAGATGGTCTGACCCACACCATGCGTTTACACCTTAGTAAGCATGAATTTTCTAACCAATCATGAGAAATAGAAAATTGCACTAATCATAAATTTCAACATGCTGGTGTAGGTGGTAGACTCCTATTGGTTATAATTTGACACTCTTTGGCTGAATAAAATAAGTAAATCATGCACAATCACATAAGAACAATGGTTACGTGGTTCGACAATGTGCCTATGTTCACGAGAGGTTCTATCTTTTCTATTAGACTGGCTTAAATGCTCATGATCACATTCCCCTTTCCTTTGGGGGATAGGGTTATATTTCTAAGAAGAGAGAGTTGAGTCGTATATAACACAGTGACTGTGGAAGTTATAGCAACTTGAACAACTCTATATCTCGCCTTTTAATTATCGTGGGTATGTTAGTTTCAATAGTTCTTATATTCATGGATGAAAACTTAACCAGATCAATGGGCACATCCCCTCATCGCAAATTATTCCTTGTAATTTCCGCCAAGGATTGGAGCTACTTGAGGTCACAGAGGTTTGTTCACTTCTCCAAATAAATTCATGTTATGGCATCCTGGTCACCCAATTATGCAATGGTCGGAGTGCAGGGTGGTAATAGTTCTTGAATGTTATTTGTATTCGTTAACATTTGAGTGTATGTTGGTAATGTGCCCCAATCATTTTAGGGGTATGCTAGTAATTTTGGACCCTAAAGTAAAGGGGAGTTTGTGTGCCAGTCGTCATTTGGGAGCATGCCAACCTAACGATAAGATTTTTCCTTTGAATGTGTTTCAAGAAAATAAACCCACTCCTGTCTTTAGTTTGGTTCATTATTGTAACACCCCGTAAATTAAAGGACTTTTGGTTGAATAATATTTTGGGAGAAAAAAAGAATTTATTTTATTTGGAGAAATTTAAAACGTGAGGAATTTATTAATTCGGTAAATTGAGGATTAATTATTTAGATTGCTTTATATCGCATTTTGAGGTCTTAAATTGGAAGATGTTAAAAAATAAGTCGAATGTCGATTTTGAGTGTACGGTTAAGTCTGGTAGGGTCGAATTAGTCCAAAATGAGTGGTTACGTACATATATTGGGTATTAGGGTCTAATTTTCACATGTGTGAACTCCATATAGATAGTATGGACCATTTTAATTAGGGCCCATAGGCCCAAAATGTGAATAGTGTTTTACCCCAAAGGTGTAAGGGTTAGGCATAATTAAATCACATTTGAAGGCTAAAGGGAGAAAAGAAAAGGGAGAGCGAAAGAGAAAAGGAATTTGGGGATCTTGAAGAGTCAATTGCAATTCAACTCCATCTTTCAAAGCCTTAGATCTTCTTGGTTAAGGCAAATGGTTTCAATTTTGAGTATTAAATTACATCTATATTTTGATATTAAAAGAGGTAAAATCCAATTTACTTCTAGGGTTTGTTCTTGCATAAATTGGTGTTTTTTTAATGAGGGTTATAAATATGTAGAGGATTTGATAATTGATGCAATTGACGATTAAATTGGTGAGATTGTTAGGTCTAGAGATTTTATAATGGAAGAATGGATTTATGATGAATCTTAGGGAGTTTTGATGAAGAAATCTGTACATAATTGAGGTATTTCCTGTTCAAACGGCGATTATGTCCGCGTCTAGAGGAAAGCAGGTTCCCTCGTTAGGGACCGCGGAACATGATCTTTGTTCCACAGATGGAAGGGAGTAGATTATGGATGAAGGGAACTCAAAGGCCGCAACAACTTGGGCAATCCACTCATTGTTCATTATGCACTTATGCTCAAGGGTCGCGGGATATTTTTCCCTCATTTGTCCAGAAGATTCCACACGAGTATTCCTAATCTCAACTGAGAAAGTTGAAGCCCGGTATCAGCTGCGGAAACCCCTTCAGTAGGAGGATTATTGTTGGAGTGTGTATCCTCCTTCATATCGTCCGTAGCCTCACTTGTGCCCCTACAATTTGTAACACCCCGTAATTTTGAAGATTTAGCATTTAATTATTTATAGGAGAAACAAAAATATTTAAATTGGAAGAACTTAAATTTATAATTTGGAGAATTTATTTGAGTGGGAAGAATTATTTATATTTGACGACTTTAAATTTAATTTTTCGAAATTTTGTGTGTCGCATTTTGAGGTCAAAATTGGAGAGCGTTATAAAGTATTTCGGATGACAATTCTGAATGTGCGATTGAGTCCTGATGCGTCGAGATAGTCAGAAAAGAGTACTCAGGGGTAGTAATCGAGTCTCGGGGCATTTTGGGCATAGCCGTGCCCATACGGGGTGATTTGGGCCATTTTAATTAGTCCCATGTGGCCAAAAATGGGATTAGGGTTTTTTAACCTAATTGGGGGAAATGTTAAATGGCAGTTAACAAATTCTAAACCTAGGGTTTGAGAGAAACGGAGGAAACAAATCAAGAGCAGATTGGAGATTTTTTAGAGACAAATCGAGGGACAAATTGAGTTTTCTTCATCAACACCTTCTCTACACCAACGGTTCAGACTCTACGAATAATTAGAGGCAAGTGGTTAACTGTTGTAATTATTCTTGATGATAATCAATTCATATTATGGGAGGTGTAAAGACCTAAATTCGTTTTTGGTGGGCTATTGCATGAAACGGATTTTTATGAAATTTAATCTGTTCGGTGATTTGACAGTCAAATTAATGTTAAAGAAATATTCAGTATTGATTGGTATAAGAATCATAATAGAACACTAATGTTAGAGTTGAATTTATTATGGTTGTGGGATCAGATTTATGAATGATAATTGGGATTTTACCATAGGAATTTGTGTTCTTAAGTGCGTAAAGATTCGTAATATCAATAATGCTAAAAGGTTTAGATGATGATTATAGTTCATGATAGATGTAAAAAGATGATAAATAGGCTGGATTGAGGTTCGGATTTGAGAAAAGAAACCTTAGATTTTCGTCAATGGCTAAATAGCAAGCCGGAGAAGAAAGGGAACTGGTCGATCGATCGATCGATGGTCCCCGATTTCTGACAGTTCGCCCAGTTTTATATATAAGGGGGAAATTATATTTAATTCAATTCCTATGATTTATTTCGTGATAAATAAATTGGAGGCACCTATTCCTAACAAGTATGGGGAAACTTAATTGGAGTTAGGGAGGATTTACGTGAGGCACTTTATGGATAAATTTGGGAAATTAGATTCCAAATTTAATTATACACGGATTGAGTGAGCAAGTCCAAGTATATTGGTTGAGCGACGCCAAGGTATTAAATTAATTATGGAGATAAAGAAATTAATTTCGAGTCGGAATATAGACTCGGGAAATATTAAGTTATGGGCCAAGTGAGCGAGTCCGGGTAAGTTGGTTGAGTGACATAAGGTAATAGATTAATTAATGTGTAAATTAATTAAACTAGAGTCGAATCATAGACTCGGGCAAATATTATATTAATTAATGTGTAAAATATTTATATTAGAGTCGGACCAAAGACTCGGGAAGATGATAAATTATTAAGTGAGAAAATTAATTAAGTTGAGTCGGGACAGAGTCTCGGGAAATTACAGGCTAGTGTTACGGGTTTTTGAGTACACGGTAAAGCCGGGGTTATATTATGTATATACGGTGTAGTGAAAGTATATATATATATATATATATATATATATATATATATATATGTGTGTGTGTGTGTGTGTGTGTGTGTGTGTGTGTGTGTGTGTGTGCGCGCGCGCGCTATTAAATATCAGTGACTAGATATTCATTTAATATATATACTCTAGTGCTATCAAGGGAGGTTGCGCAATGTGGGTGAATCCCCTAGCTTGAGGAGTAGGGTGAGTATATCCCCAGGTCATAGCGTCTCGTATATGGGTGAGGGGTTTATCTCATTTTCAGGGAAGGAATATGACCGCCTCCACTACGTTTTTATTTTGGGCCAAGTTGGTGAGCGATTCCAACTTGAGTAATTAGGTTATATGAGCACACCTAGTGAGATAGCACTTTAGAGGAAATCATCCGGTGGGGGTATACTCAGAGGGATGGATATACATATGATATATGTGTGGATGTTTTAGTAAAGGTACGTATATAATGGTATTAAATATTATATGCGGGTAATAATACAGTGTGTGATATATTTACTTTATATAACTCGTGTCACGATTATATTATATTATTTAAAAAAAGAATTTATAAAGTTAATTAGTGAGATAACTTACAACCCATGAATAATAATACTCGGGTTAGAGTAGCATGGAGAGGGGAGATTATATAAAGACTAGTTGGACGGATTAGTATAACTAGGTGGGGTTAAGGTAACCGTTAGGTGTGCACATTAGTGGAGGGGTGAGTATGTCCTCAAGGGAGTGTGACACTAACTTAAATATAAAGCTCATTCACGCATTTTAATTACTGCAGTTAATTCACTTGCTAAATATTTTCAAAATGTTTTGGGTTCTAACCCTTTCTATAAAACTATTTTCAAAACCTTTTAGATGTCCAGCCACCGGGACACCATAATTGATATTCTATTCTAGGGACACGGAGCTGCGGCATATGTGGATGCTAGCAGGAGCTTGGATTAGACGCATCGTTCATTCTTTCCTAGAGTAGGAATCATATATCAGTTTCAGTTTACTTAGGGCATGTCGCCCAGAATTTTCAGTTGTACTTTTCAGATTTATCTATTCAGTTGTTGGACTATTTTTTGGTGGGTGATGGTTTATTCGGCAAGTAGTTAAATTAATTATTCAGTTGATTTAATTCAGTTGTGTGAATGGTTTTTATTTATTTCCGCATGTACTGTTTTGTTTAATTAAAAAGTTAAAATTTTGCACCAGCTTTTTGGAATACTAGGTGGTTAGTAAGTTTTAAAAAAAAAATCGACAGTGATGCTAAGGATGAACCAACTGGGATTCCTATTTTAATTTGATATAGGACCGATCACCCGGTATTTTATTAGGCAGGATGTCACAGATGGTATCAGAGCATCAGGTTCTAGTGTCCTTAGGATCTGTGCGACTTTTCACGTTTCAGCTTAGCATTCTTTGATATAGAGCCCTACGCGTATTTACGTTCTTCTGCCAGTTATTTTATATTTGAGGGTGAACCCATACGATTCGATTCTGATTTCAGATGCCGCCCAGGAGAGAGAGAGTAGCTAGGATAGCAGGGGGAGATGAGAATAGAGAGGCTCATCAGGAGCAAGAGTTACCGCAGCAACTGCCAGAGATGATTTCGGTAGCACAGGTAACTAAATTAGTGGCACAGGCAGTTGAAGCGACGATGGTCGCAATGGCAAGGTACTTTCCACGAGATCAGCCACAGGCGTTAGTGGTACCGGATGTTCAGGCCCACCCAGGGTCGTCGGGATGGCGGCAAGTACGAGAGGTTTTTCAAAAAGGGCGTCCACTAGAGTTTCGAGGGGGTTCAGATGTAGTGCTAGCATGTCAATGGCAGAGAGATATCCAGCGTCACCTACGCATGGTAGATTACAATGAAGTGCAAAAAAAAATTCTAGACACTTTTAGGTTAGTAGGAGCAGCGCTACAGTGGTGGGAGTCGATCACCACAGCTGAGGAAAGGGATACATTAGCTATTGCAGAGTTTTGAGTGCAGTTCGATCGCGAATATTTTTTGCCAGCGGTTGAGACTGAAATGAGGAGAAGATTTAGAGAGGTGACTCAGGGGGAACGTTCAGTGGCCGGTTATGAGGAAGAATTCACTCAGTTGTCAAATTTTGTACCCGATGAGGTAAGCGATGAAGAAAGAAAGAAAGCAAGGTTCATGGATGGGTTAGTCTGGAAGATCAGACAACATTTGACTGGTAATGCTGCATTAGTAGCTTATACAGATATTGTTAAGGCAGCACTCCTGCACTGCTAGGAGTATCGCTTCCACGTGAAAGGAAGCAAGAGGGGAGTGGAAACCAGCCAGTCAGATAAAGCAGGAGGGAACAGTACCAGTGGGGTATCCCAGCAGCAGACAGAGAGAGATCAGGGGCAGGGATCCGGCAGGGGAATCATGCCAAATGATTAGAGCTGGAGGCTATCGACAGGATGGCCAGGAATTTCGACAAGGCCAGCAAGGAAGGGATCAGTGGCAGGGTAAATTTATTAGGAGGTGTTTCGTTTGTGGGGAAGCGATACACATGAAGAGAGACTGTCCTAAGCGAGTCATGGGTCAACTACAGGACGAGGTCCTGGATGTACAGCCACTACAACAAGTCATGGGTGCGTTCGGGCCGGAGGAAGTTGCTCTAGAACTCGAGGATCAACCATTGCAGCTAGAGTATGGAGGTAATTATATTTTATCCTATGGGCATGGGGTATGTTTTGAGTGACAGTGAGGGTGTCACAAAATAAGAATTATTTTCACTAGAGTTCGCGGATAAGCCGAATTTAGTGGGTGCGCTGGCTGTAGCAGCTATAGTATGTAGATAAAATTTTCGTGGGGTAGCGGAGTTCTTTGGTGTTATCCACGGGAGAGTGGAGGTGTACACTGAGAGAAGGTTTGAATTATAGGATTGATAATACTCCCAAATATCGACTGGATAGCGATGGATTTTAACTATTGTGGAGAGTGAGGGTAAGTTTTGGTGTTCGTGACACCAGGGTATGATTGGTACTAGGTATCACCTGAGATGGCGTCCAGCCTATATATATCTGTGTGTATATATGTTGTATTGCGTGGTGCGATAGACACAAAGTGAGGTCTTGTGTTCTAACATTTTATCCTGGTAAGTAGGGGTGTTTACTGAAGTGAATCACTGTGGTTAGATTTATTTTCGAGCAGGGAGAGATAGCTCAGGGTTTATTTTGCGCAAGAACTAGTGATAGTAAGGGCGCGATAATTTATGTTGTCTTTTGTAGCAAGGGGAGGCGTGTATACTTTTGTGTTAAGAGATAAGTATTTGGGGGTACGTGATATGAACTGAGGGTCTAACGGATCTCAACGACCGACAATGTTAGGTAGTAGTGTATCGGGGGGGCTCCTTGTTTCGATTTTGCTTTGCGAGACGTCCCACACATGAAACTTAGCGCAACGTTGGAAGTGGGGAGATGTTTGATTGTTAGTACATGGGTTGGGTACCTCGGCCAGTATATATATATATATATATATATATGTGATATGACTATGTGTTGGAAGTTATATTACGGGTTATGGCTAGCATAGTCGGGTGACTTTCGTGAGGTAAAGCACGGGGATAGGGTTAATTAAGTCAACTTTTGAGCGGTTAAGCACGGGTACAGGGTATACGGGTGCCCTGGTTAATTAAAATGCATATTTGTGTAACTTATAGTTATAAGCGGGAGAGATAGATATAGCGAGCTTAGAGGCGCCTGACTAGAGAGTGATATTCGAAGCTTGGAGCACTAGGCCTATCTTAATTTTGAGGACGAAATTCCTTTGTAAGGGGGGGAGTATGTAACACCCCGTAATTTTGAGGATTTAGTATTTAATTATTTTTGGGAGAAACAAAAATATTTAAATTGAAAGAACTTAAATTTATAATTTGGAGAATTTATTTGAGTGGGAAGAATTATTTATATTTGGCGACTTTATGTTTAATTGTTCAAAATTTTGCGTGTCGCATTTTAAGGTCAAAATTGGAGAGTGTTATAAAGTATTTTGGATGACAATTCTAAGTGCGCAGTTGAGTCCGGATGGATCGAGATAGTGAGAAAAGAGTACCCGGGAGTAGTAATCGGGGCATAGCCGAGCCCGCACGGGGTGATTTGGGCCATTTTAATTAGGTCCATGTGGCCAAAAATGGGATTAGGGGTTTTAAACCTAATTATGGGAAATGTTTAACGACAGTTAATAAATTCTAAACCAAGAGTTTGAGAAAGACACAGAGGAAACAAATCAAGAGAAGATTGGAGACTTTTTTAAGACAAATCGAGGGACAAATTAGGTGTTGTTCATCAACACCTTCTCTACACCAACAGATCAGACTCTATGAACAATTAGAGGCAAGTGGTTAACTGTTGTAATTATTCTTGATGATAATCAATTCATATTATGGGAGGTTTAAAGACCTAAATTCATTTTTGGGTGGCTATTGCATGAAATGGGTTTTTAGGAAATTTAATCTGTTGGGTGATTTGACAGTCAAATTAATGTTATAGAAGTATTAAGTATTGATTGGTATAAGAATCATAATAGAACACCAGTGTTAGAGTTGAATTTATTGTGATTGTGGGATCAAATTGGTGAATCATAATTGGGATTTTACCATAGGAATTTGTGTTCATGAGTGGGTAAAGATTCGTAATACCAATGATGCTAAAAGGTTTAGATGATGATTATAGTTCATGATAGATGTAGAAAGATGGTAAATAGGATGGATTGAGGTTGGTATTTGAGAAAAGAAACCTTAGATTTTTGTCAATGGCTGAACAACAAGCCGGAGAAGAAAGGGAATTGGTCGATCAATCGATTGATCGACCTAGGGGATCGATCGATCGATGGTCCCCGATTTTTTATAGTTCGCCCAGTTTTATATATAAGGGGTAAATTATATTTAATTCAATTCCCATGCTTTATTTAGTGATAAATAAATTGGAGGCACCTATTCCTAACAAGTATGGGGGAAAGTAATTGGAGTTAGGGAGGATTTACGTGAGGCACTTTATGGATAAATTTGGGGAATTAGATTCTAAATTTAATTATATACGGATTGAGTGAGAAATTCCAGGTATATTGGTTGAGCGATGCCAAGGTATTAAATTAATTATGGAGATAAACAATTAATTTGGAGTCGGAATATAGACTCGGGAAATATTAAGTTATGGGCCAAGTGAGCGAGTCCGGGTAAGTTGGTTGAGTGACATAAGGTAATAGATTAATTAATGTGTAAATTAATTAAACTAGAGTCGAATCATAGACACGGACAAGTATTATATTAATTAATGTGTAAAATATTTATATTAGATTCGGACCATAGACTCGAGAAGATGATAAATTATTAAGGGAGAAAATTAATTAAGTTGAGTCGGGACAGAGACTCGGGAAATTACAGGCTAGTGTTACGGGTTTTTGAGTACACGATAAAGCCGGGATTTAGATTATGTATAACGGTGTATTGATAGTATATATATATCTCTGTGTGTGTGTGTGTGTGTGTGTGTGTGTGTGTGTGCTATTAAATATCAGTGACTAGATATTCATTTAATTTATATACTCTAGTGCTATCAAGGAAGGTTGCGCGATGTGGGTGAATCTCCTAGCTTGAGGAGTAGGGTGAGTATATCCCCAGGTCATAGTGTCTGGTATATGGGTGAGGGGCTTATCTCACTTTCAAGGAAGGAATATGACCGCCTCCACTACGTTTTTATTTTGGGCCAGGTTGGTGAGCGATTCCAACTTGGGTAACTAGGTTATGTGAGAACACCTAGTGAGATAGCACTTTAGAGGAAATCATCCGGTGAGAGTATACTCGGAGGGATGGATATACATATGATATATGTGTGGATGTTTTAGTAAAGGTACTTATATAATGGTATTAAATATTATATGCGGGTAATAATACGGTTTGTGATGTGTTTACTTTATATAACTTGTGTCACGATTATATAATATTATTTAAAAAAAGGAATTTATAAAATTAATTAGTGAGATAACATACAACCCATGAATAATAATACTCGGGTTAGAGTAGTATGGTAATGGGAGATTATACCAGGACTAGTTGGACGGGGTAGTACAACTAGGTAGGGTTACGGTAACCGTTAGGTGTGCCCATTAGTGGAGGGGTGAGTATGTCTTCAAGGGAGTGCAACACTAACTTAAATATGAAGCGCATTCATGCATTTTAAATTATTGCAGTTAATTCACTTACTAAATATTTTCAAAATGTTTTGGGTTCTAACCCTTGCTATAAAACTATTTTCAGAACCTTTTAGGTGTCCAGCCACAGGGACATGAGGATTGATACTCTATTCCAGGGACACGAAGCTGCGGCATATGTGGATTCTAGCAGGAGCTTAGCTTAGACGCATCGTTCATTCTTTCCTAGAGTAGGAATCATATATCAGTTTCAGTTTAATTAGGGCATGTCTCACAGAATTTTCAGTTGTAGTTTTCAGATTTATCTATTCATTTGTTGGATGATTGTTGTTGAACTATTTTTTGGTGGTCGATGGATTATTCGGCAAGTAGTTAAATTAATTATTCAGTTGATTTAATTCAGTTGTGTGAATGGTTTATATTTATTTCTGCTTGTACTGTTTTTTTTAATTAAAAAGTTAAAATTTGGCACCAGCTTTTTGGAATACTAGGTGATTAGTAAGATTTAAAAAGTTTTTCGACAGTGATGCTAAGGATTAACCAAGTGGGATTCTTGTTTTAATTTGATATAGGACTGATCACCCGATATTTTATTAGGAAGGGTGTCACACAATTTAAGGATTTCGCAGAGTCAAAATCAAGGATGATACAGTTGGGGAAGTCTTTAAGCAGATAAGGCCCAATAGCCTTCAAAGGATTTATAAAAGGAATCTCAGGAGGAGAATGTCGAAGTGAGTTTTCCAAAAATATTCTAGAAACTCTTGAAGGTTCCAACTCATAAGGCTGCAGCAAGACCTAACAAGCAGAAGGCTCCGCTGTTAGGTACCACTGCCACTACGATCAGATAAGCCTCTTAGAGGTCGCGATAGATACAAATAATAATAATAAAGAATTGACATCAAGGCTATAACTAAGAAAACCCAAAATTATGGGCTACAAAAATAAAGTTTCTAACTTAAAGCTACAAACTGCAGCCAATAGGAGTGACAGACCCAAGAAATGAGAAATGTCACAAGATGTGATACCCGCCACGGCCAAATATACAAACTGGGGAAGTTAAACAGCCTAGTCTGAGGCAAATCCTATAGGCTGCAGCTCATCAATTCAAGAATTAAGGGCTGTAGCCAATAAGTTCAAAACCAAAGACCAACCAGGGGAATTATAATTACAAGTATTAGCATATAGCCGTAGCAAGATAGTGAAAGTCACCTTATCAGCTGCAGATGAATTCACAAATAGGTAAATGTGTGAATCTCACAAGCTCAAGGATTGAAAATTCGTGATTCTAGGGTTTTAGCTAAGAACATCAAGAACATGTTCTATTTGTTCTTGGCCAAAAATCGATTTCTAATTAGGGGTAATGTGTGGATTAAACCTAGAAAATATGAAATTCGAATGGGACCTCTACCCCAAATCCATTATCAATACATGTATTACCCAAAAACTCCAACACAATTCCCAATATACCAACATCATACTCGGTCCAAATATTAACCTGAAATATCAAAAATCCAAAATAAATTGTATGAATATGTACAGTAAGAATTTGTTGCTATGAAGAATAACATGGGTTCATAGAGATTCCAAATAGTCAAATTGAATAAGTAAGTATGAATCGATGATAGAAAATGAGCAGAGCTATACAAATTGGATTGGACAGTTACCTGAAAACAAAGAATGGTTGGGCCACCAACATAACAGCCTCAACACTGCCTTAAACCATCGTAGGATTTGCCAAAAAATTCAAAGGGAAAACAGACAGAATCTCACTTTAGATTTGATCTCAAAGGTTGGGGAATCGTAATGAAGGGCACGACCAAATCTCATTTATATAAGGGGGAATGGAAAGTTAAAGCATCTCCTTGCAAGCTACGATGGCTACCCATGAATACACAGGGCATTGAATTCAGTCGCAGCCCCAACTCATTAATTCATGGCACTATGACTTGGGGGTTTATTGATATATGGCCAATACAGTCCCTACTATTACGGAGTGTTCAATAAGAACCTCTGCCTGGTCTCAGACAGACCTCGGCACCATACAGTTAGCCTTGGCTTACATTAACTACTACCTGGCCTCAGACAGACCGCATCACCCCTTTAATATAGTCGTTTTCTGGGATCAAACGGGTTGTGGCGCCCTTTAGACTAGCTGCTTTGGGTTCAAACAGGACGCAGCCCTTACTCTTATAACATGCCAATTGTCCAGCTTCTAGGAAGATTCCTCATTCTTTAGACTTATTCGTACATCACGTGTCATAGGCACATGACACTACCTTTATATCACTTATAAATAGAGGAGCTCATCTCTATTTTTTGGGGGATCGAGAGAGGAACTACGCGGTGAAGACCTGCCAAAATCTCCACTCTACATCTCTTAACAAAGCTACACCTTTCTAGGGGCTTACTTGGTCGCAGCACTACCAGACTTGCCTTCAAGGTCACATCACAGGCTTCCAGATTCATTACATTCATGTATTTTCCTCTCTTACCTCTCTTGTACGCTTCTAATGGCAGCACAATCTTGTACTATACAACATATATAATAAGAGTAAGGTAACAAAGTGGACGTAGGCTCCTTTTTATAACCGAAACACCCTATATCTTGTGTTTATTTCTACTTTACATTTGACTTGCTTTTCGAGAAGGATTTCCGTCCAATTTCTTGTATCATCAATATTTATTATATATAATGTAGCTAATGTTGGGAGTTGTTGGGGTTTATTATTCTCTTTACTATTTTTCACCTCATTTTATCTCCAGTACAACACACCGTGTATATTCATTTACTCAAGTAGTTATACCCATTACTAAATGGGACATCAAACTAATTACAACTTTTTTTAGGTTTCTCATTTTGTAATTACAAAGGTTTCCATTTAGTAGCAGGTTAATAGTGTACCCGGGTTACTATTTTTAGTGAATTTCATTATAAAAATCGGTATATTATCTTCAATCAACCATTGATATTAGAATAGATTTGGATGCGCGTGTAATGCTGGGAATTTCCTAAGTCATTTAATCTCATTTCCTTATATTTTACAGTGGACATTAGTGTTGGTAAATCACCAGATATGTTTATTATATGTTCATATGTTAATGAGCATCAAACACATTTTGTTATTAATTTTATTTCCTGTAAATTTCTTGATGAGAATTTGGTTCAATTTTCTTAATTAATAAATCATAAAGATTATATTACTTGTTAAGTTATTATTCTTTTAAAGTTGCCTCACCCGCCTCTTGTTTGTGTTAATATGGGTTATAATATAGTCTAATAGTATTCTATACATGTCTAATAGTTACATTTTATTGATTTAGTAGATACTATTGGTATGTTCTGAAGCCCTTATACTTTTGACTCACTTGAGTCTATATTGCATAAGTGCTCATCTAGTTTGGAAATTGTGACAAAATTATGTCCACCCTAGAAACCAAAGAACCTCAGAAATTGGCTTGCTACTTCATCTCTCTATCTTGTAGTGATCAAGAACAAATTGCCAACACTCACACACAGTAGAATTTGTTTAATCCATATTATACTGCATAATAATGTGTGTACATATGTTGAGTGTGTTTAAATCCCTACGTTTGTTTTTTAATAATTTTTTTGGGGATTTTATAAACTCTTTTTAAACTAGGTTTTCTTAATTAAAACTTGATTTATAAGTTTATGGGGTCAATCTGTAAATACACTTTGTTGGGTATATTGGCCTAATGTTACCTTGGGTAGAATCCGAAAGCGGAGTAAACCTTAAGGTGTGGTTTTAATTACTTTTAGATGCGCATTTCATATCCCTTATTTGGTCAACACCTGTCTTCATCTGATTGGTTGAGATTTTGTTTCTTTACTGAGTTATTAACGCGTATGTTTTTAGCCCTTGGATCATTGGTTATCGACGATTTGCATGTTGTCTTGGTTAATCCCTGTACAACCTTTCAAACCAATCAGGTATCGTTTAACCACCACCTTCTGTGAGCCCTAGGATTTAAGTCAAACCTTCTTGAATCGATCCTGACCCTTGTTTTTGAACCTGCTTCTCGATCCTTCTCTTCACACTATAAAAGGAACCCTTATCTCAGACTTCGAAGACTTTTGCCATTTTCATTTTTCTGAGAGAAATAAAGAGACTAGAGAGATAAGAGAGAAGCGAGAAACCAGAAGAGAGAGAGTTAGAAACCCTAACTTTGTTCGTTAAAACCTCTTCAGATCTAAAACACCTACATATCCAAAACACTACCCTGAGTGTTCTTGAGTGTTTGAGAGTTTAAGTTGAGTTTGTTGTTGTTGCTGTAACCTCTTGTTCGTTGGATCTTATTTCCAACTTAAACTGTCACTTAGATCTACTTTCTGATTTTATAGAAATTTTAGATCTGAGTTATTCATGTTACATTACACTTAGTTTCATTCTTTATTTCTCATCTTGAGAAATCTATTGTTGAATCTTTCCTATAAAACGTTTGCTTACTTTGAAATCAATAATAAATGCTTTCTGTTTCTAGTTCTTGTAAAACTAAACCTTTGACCTAGTTTGGAATCACACTTGGAGGTTTTCAATCTCGAAAATCTTTTCAAAACTAAGAGATGGATTAAGATCTTGACTGTCTTCTGAGCAAGATATCCGTGGATTCTGGGATTGTTTTAAAGGTCAAATAAGGTTCAAAGTTTTGTAAGAAGAGAGAAAAAGAAAAGATCACAGCATATAGTCTTACTGTAATTTGCTAGGACTGTTTGTACTTAATAAGTGTGTGTGTGTGTGTGCATGCATGTTTTAGAGAGCACCTTCACAAACACTTTCACCCTACAACACAAAAAGTGTTGGTAATAAGATCTTGTGAACACGAGTCGACGTAAAGTGATGGAACAAATTTGAAGTTAACAAACTGGGAGAACAACATCTACAATCAGAACTGCGGAGAAGTTATAAGGACACCATAGGGTACATTCCTAAACTTATATAGGTCTGAGTTGTATGCATGTTAGTTATATAGTTTGTAACTCATAAATCTGTTTTAGTGGATTTTTCATTTTACTCCGTAGAGGGAGTCGTGGCTGTTTCCTCAATTGGTGAGGTTTTACCACGTAAAAACTCGTGAACATAATCTTTCTACATCTTCTCATATCATTCTTAATTGTGCTGAGTTTAAAGCTTGTTTAAACTATCTTATAAACCTGTTATTCAAAACTTGAATAGATCTCGTACATACTGATTTGTTAAACACATCTTGTGTTCAAATAAGTTTGGTTTTTACGAAAAGAGTTTCTTCAAAAAACAGCTTGGAGTTACTTAAATAGTTTATTTTTAATAAATGGCTTTAGTAACATATTTTCAATTGGTATCAGAGCTTGGTTAAACTGCTTTTAAAGAGATCATGTGCTTCTGAAATTGTTCTCTGAAAATCAAATATGGACGAGAAAAATGAAAGATTTGGTAACTTGACCAGACCTCCTATCTTTGATGGAACCAATTTTGCTTACTGGAAAGTAAGAATGATTGCCTTCATTCAAGGAACTTTGGGAGATGATGTCTGGGACATTGTGAAAATGGTTACACTTTTCCTACAAAACTAGTCACTGAAGGAAGTAATGAGAGGGTTAAGAAAGCATTAAGTGAGTTCACTCAAGAAGAGAAACAAGTTTCTCGAAATAATAACAAAGGAAAGAATGACATATTTATGTCCATAAATGAACATGAGTTCAAAAGAATCTCATCATGTACCACTTCTAAGGAAGCTTGGGACACCTTGGTTACTGCTCATGAAGGAGACACTAGAGTTAAGGCTGCTAAAACTCAAATGCTCATACAACAGTATAATTCTCTAATTATGTCTGAGACTGAGTCATTTTATGAATTTTATATGAACTTAACTGATATTGTGACCAAACTGCATGCTAATGGGATAACTTATGATAGACAAGAAATTGTATCTAAAATTATGAGATCATTACCACAGAAGTTTGATAACAAAAGATATGCTATTGAGGAAATGTGTGATATTAATCTCACTCCTGAACTACTCAGTAGTAAATTAAGAACTGTGGAAATGGAACTGGAATTTAAGAAACAATTGACCCAGTCCCATAGGAAACAGACTAGTTCCAATCTAAGCTTCTCTTCTAAATTGATTAAGCCTGAGTTTAATACTTCCAATGATGAATCTGATAAGGAATGCGATATAGAGAGTTTGGACAATCAGATTGCCTTATTGTCAAAACAGTTTAAGAAAATCATTAAGTTTAGAAACAAAGTGGCAAATAAACAAGGCAAGTCAAATTATCCAACTCCCTCTAATCACAGACCTCGTGAGAAAAAAAATGACAAAAATCACAAGGACTCTCATATTAGACCTAATAGAGACCTTAAGAAGACTGAATGCTATAGATGTGGTAAACTGGGACACATTGCACAAGACTGTAGAGTTAACTTGAACACTCAAAACAAACATACTAGAGCTAACATTTGCAAAACATGGGATGATTCAAGTGACTCTGAAAATGAGAAACCTGAGTCATCTGATGCTTTTGACCCTTGCATGTCTTTCTTTGCAAAGATTATATATAATGATGACATGCCTATGCTTGTTAGTGAGGATGAATCAAATAATTCTATGTTTGATGCTTCGAATATTGTTGTTACTGGTTTAGATGCTTTGATTACTGAGAATATTGCTATCTCTTCTTCGGGGTGTGTGAGTCAAAGGGAAAGCGATAATGACGATGTCAATGGGTGTGTGAGTTCTAAGAATGAAACCTTAGGGGTCACTTCACACACTACACCAAGTGACTCTGACAATGAAGACCTCCCAGGCATTCACACACTTTATGCTAAAACTCTCAAGAAAAGCGCTAGACTAGAAAAAATTGTGAAAGATCTTACCAAAAAGTTGGAAGATCTAAGCCTGATGGTCAAACTGAATGCTGAAGAGTATACTACCCAATGTTTAACTCATGAAAGTGAAATTAAAGTGTTTGATGAAAAACTGAAAAATTTGAGTGAAATAAATGAAATTCTGGAGAAAAAGTACAAAGGGACATTGTTAGAATTGGAACAAACCAAAGAAAAGACAGCAACTGTTTTAAAAAAATTTATAAAATTTGAAAATAATTCTAACTGTTTTGATGAATTTGTTGTTGAATCTAAAACCAATTCTGATGATCGAACTGGAATAGGGTTTTTCCCCAATTTGAAGACACAAATAAAATATTTTGAACCTATCAAGTTTGTGTCAGGAGGCAAAAGACATATTGAAACATGCCCAGATTTTCATTCCCTAAAAACTGAGTTTGATTCAAAACATCAAAATTTTAACATTGGGGAATCAAGTTGTTCTAAACATGAAAGTTCACCTAAGGCTAAATACGTTTGCCCCTTTATTAGAAAGAGTGAATCTACATTCAAACCTGTACTACCTAGGAATAGAGCTCAACCTGCAAACTCTTCAAAACCTTTGTTTAGAGACTTTCCTAAAGAGACCCCACTTCAGAGAAAACTTTATTGCTCCTACTACGACATATATGGTCACTCTATTGAAGGTCGCTATGCTAGGAGACTAGTTAAACCTATCTTTAACCCTCATATTTATCAGAACTTTAACTATTCTAGGAGGAGCCGCAACAATTATATAATTCCTAGACAGCCAGATAAAAACTCTAATTATAGAAAGAGAAAGACCAAACCTAAAACAACATTTCCTAGAAGGAATCTTAAGCATTTTCCTAAACCAAATGCTCAAGTCTTTCACAAAATTCAAAATCATGCGCAAAACATTTTTCAGCAAAAATCGAAAGTTCGCAAAATTTATCAATTAAGAGCTAATAAGCGCAAAATGAAAACTAGATAAATTTGGGTTAGAAAAGATGATCTATTACCTCAGATGAAGTGTAACATAGTTGTTACTGCTTTAAAAGATGAACACACATCATCTGGTTGGTATTTAGACTCTGGATGTTCTAAGCACATGACTGGAGATGAAACTAAACTTTTAAATAAAACCAGCTTTGCTGGTGGTAAAGTCATTTTTGGTGATGGAGTTTCATCTCAAATCATAGGCAAAGGAACTCTCCAAGAAGATGGGCTTCCTATTCTTAAAGATGTTCTTCTAGTCAAAAGTCTTAAGGCAAATTTACTTAGTATTTCGCAATTTTGTGACTCAGATCATATTGTTACCTTTTCAAAGAACAATTGCAAAATTTTAAATGAAAAAGGTGAATGCATAATTACAGGATTCAGGACTCCTGACAATTGCTACACTGTCATGAACAATTCTGAAATCTGTAATGTTGCCAGAATAGATGACAACGAGATATGGCATAACATAATGGGTCACATAAATTACGATAATCTTAGTAAATTGTCTACTCATGACATAGTGAGAGGAATTCCAAAAATTAAACCTATTCATAATATTGTCTGTGGTTCATGTCAGGAAGGAAAAATTGTTAAGGCTCCTCATAAGAAAGTCAAAGATATTCTTACCTCTAATCCCTTAGAACTCATCCATATGGACCTAATGGGTCCTTCCCAAACTGTTAGTCTATGTGGACACAGTTATATCCTTGTTATGGTTGATGACTTCACTAGATTTACTTGGGTAGCCTTCTTAAAATAAAAATCTGAAACGTTTCAAACTTTTCTTAAAATACTACTTCGGATTGAAAATGAGAAGGATACTCAAGTGAATAGAATTCGTAATGATAGAGGTGGTGAATTCAAAGACACTAGTATTATAGAGTATTGTGACTATAACGGTTACAAACACGAATTCAGTGCTCCTAAGACTCCTCAGCAGAATGGTATTGCGGAGAGAAAGAATCGTACCCTTCAAGAGATGGCACGTGTTATGTTACATGCCAAAATTTTACCTAAATATTTTTGGGTAGAATCTATTCCTACCGCATGTCACATCATAAATAGGGTCTATCTTAGAAAGAATTCCAAACAAATTCCTTACGAACTTTGGTAAAATAAAAAGCCTAATCTTAAGTATCTTAGAAGCTTTGGCTGTACTTGTTATGTATGCAAAAGATAGGGAACACTTATCCAAATTTGAGAGCCGGGGAGATAAAGCCATATTTCTAGGATACTCGCCTAACAGTAGAGCTTATCGAGTGTATAATCTTCGCATTAAAACCTTGATGGAATCCATAAATGTAATTGTTAGTGACACTACAGTAGAAAGCAAGACTGGTGAATCAACTATTGAGGAAGAGTCTACAAACATTTTAGAAAATGACTCCTCTGAAATAGATAATTTATTACCAATTGAGACACCTGAGGTACCTAACTGGATTTCTAAAGATCATCCCATAAATAACGTAGTTGGTAACCCTAGTGAGCCAGTGCGTACAAGATCCCAACTAAGAAATTATGCACATTATGCATGTTTTGTTTCCCTTGTGGAACCAAAGAATGTAAATGAGGCATTGAATGACTCTCAATGGATTTCTTCTATGCAGGAAGAACTTTTACAATTTGTCATTCATGATGTATGGTATCTTGTTCCACATCCTGATCACAAAAAGGTTGTTGGCACACGTTGGATTTTCAAAAATAAGACTGATGAAAATGGGATAATAATTAGAAATAAAGCTAGATTAGTTGCTCAAGGATACTCTAAAATAGAAGGAATAGATTTTAACGAGACTTTTGCTCCTGTTACTCGTTTAGAATCTGTTTGTCTGCTTTTTGCTATAGCTTGCCACATGCATTTTACATTGTATCAAATGGATGTCAAACCTGCGTTTCTTAATGGAATTCTGGATGAGGAAACCTATGTAGAACAACCTAAAGGGTTCATTGATCCTAAATATCCAAATCATGTATTTCGTCTAAAAAAGGCTTTTTATGGCCTTAAACAAGCTCCTAGAGCTTGGTATGAGCGTCTTTCCAGTTTTCTCTTAGGTAATGGTTTCAAAAGCGGTGGAAATGACCAAACTCTTTTTGTCAAACATTTTGACAAACACATCACTACTGCTCAAGTTTATGTTGACGATATTATATTTGGATCAACTTCTCCCTGAGAAGTAAAATCCTTTTCTAAAATTATGAGTAAAGAATTTCAGATGTCCCTTATGGGAGAGTTGAAATTCTTCTTAGGTCTCCAAGTCAAACAAAATCCAGAAGGATTATTTGTTTCGCAATCTAAGTACGCTTTAGAGATCATTAAGAAATTTGGCCTCGAGAGTGCTAAAGATGCTAAAACACCCATGACTACTACGATAAAATTGTCGAAAGATGAAAATGGAAAATCCGTAGATCCTACTCTATATCGTAGTATGATAGGAACCTTACTATATCTTACTGCCTCGCGTCCTGATATTATGTATGATGTGTGTGTATGTGCTCGTTATCAAAATAATCCTAAAGAGAGCCATTTGAATTCTGTTAAACGTATAATTAAATATGTAAAAGGCACTCTGAATCTTAGACTTTGGTACACTAATGACACACCAAGCACTATTATTGGGTACACTGATGCTGACTGGGCTGGGTGTATTGATGATAGTCAAAGCACATCAGGAGCATGTTATTATATAGGTAATAACTTGGTAGGATGGAAAAGTAAAAAACAAAACTGCACATCACTCTCGACAGCTGAATCTGAATACATAGCCGCTGGAAGCTGTTATGCTCAATTAGTGTGGCTTAAACAAATGCTAAATGATTATGGTATTCAAGAAAATCAATTGCATCTCTATTGTGATAATCAAAGTGCGATTAATATTTCTAAAAACCCTGTTCAACGCTCGCGAACAAAGCATATAAAAATAAGACATCATTTTATACGCGAATTGGTTGAATCTAAGGAATTAGAAATCAATTATCTTCCTACTGATCTACAACTCGCAGATATGTTTACCAAACCTCTATATTATAATAGATTCATTTCATTGCGTAAATCTATTGGTATGGTTTGTGCTGAGTAATAACTTTACTATTTATCCAAGTTTTTCCATTTGTCCATTTGAGACAAAATGGGGGAGAAATTTGAGTCTATTAATTTCTTACATATGCTAAACAGTTTGATCTTAGTGATTCATTGCAGGTTTTTATTGTTCAGTCATTCTCAACTGATGTAATAGGGTGTTCAATTGTAAATAGTTGAGTTGTGTACTTTTTGATTTCTAGGAATTGGGTAGATAGAATTTTAATAGGAATAAGTTTTTCTTATTTTTTTTGTCACCCTATGAGTCCTAGATGACTCAAAGGAGATTTTGTCTCATATTTCCTAAGGGGTAGATTGAAGCCCTTATACTTTTGACTCACTTGAGTCTATATTTTATAAGTGCTCATCTAGTTTGGAAATTGTGACAAAATTATGTCCACCCTAGAAACCAAAGAACCTCAGAAATTGGCTTGCTACTTCATCTCTCTATCTTGTAGTGATCAAGAACAAATTGCCAACACTCACACACAGTAGAATTTGTTTAATCCATATTATACTGCATAATAATGTGTGTACATATATTGAGTTTGTTTAAATCCTTAAGTTCATTTTTTAATAATTTTTTTTGGGATTTTATAAACTCTTTTTAAACAAGGTTTTCTTAATTAAAACTTGATTTATAAGTTACACTTTGTTGGGTATACTGGCCTAATGTTACCTTGGGTAGAATTCGAAAGCGGAGTAAACCTTAAGGTGTGGTTTTACTTACTTTTAGATGCGCGTTTCATATCCCTTATTTGGCCAACACCTGTCTTCGTCTGATTGGTTGAGATTGTGTTTCTTTACTGAGTTATTAACGCATATGTTTTTAGCCCTTGGATCATTGGTTATCGACGATCTGCATGTTGTCTTGGTTAATCCCTGTACAACCTTTCAAACCAATCAGGTATCGTTTAACCACCGCCTTCTGTGAGCCCTAGGATTTAAGTCAAACCTGCTTGACTCGATCCTGACACTTGTTTTTGAACCTGCTTCTCGATCCTTCTCTTCACACTATAAAAGGAACCCTTATCTTAGACTTCGAAGACTTTTGCCATTTTCATTTTTCTGAGAGAAATAGAGAGAGTAGAGAGAGAAGAGGGAAGAGAGAGAGTTAGAAACCCTAACTTTGTTCGTCAAAACCTCTTCAGATCTAAAACTCCTACATATCCAAAACACTACCCTGAGTGTTCTTGAGTGTTTGAGAGTTTAAGTTAAGTTTGTTGTCGTTGCTGTAACCTCTTGTTCATTGGATCTTGTTTCCAACTTAAATTGTTACTTAGATCTACTTTCTGATTTTATAGAAATTTTAGATCTGAGTTATTCATGTTACATTACACTTAGTTTCATTCTTTATTTCTCATCTTGAGAAATCTATTGTTGATTCTTTCCAATAAAACGTTTGCTTACTTTGAAATCAACAATAAATGCTTTCTGTTTCTAGTTCTTGTAAAACTAAACCTTTGACCTAGTTTGGAATCACACTTGGAGGTTTCAATCTCGAAAATCTTTTCAAAACTAAGAGATTGATTAAGATCTTGACTGTATTCTGAGCAAGATATCTGTGGTATCTGGGATTATTTTAAAGGTCAAATAAGGTTCAAAGTTTTGTAAGAAGAGAGAAAAAGAAAAGATCACAGCATATAGTCATACTTTAATTTGCTAGGACTGTTTGTACTTAATAAGTGTGTGTGTGTGTGCATGCATGTGTTAGAGAGAACCTTCACAAACACTTTCACCCTATAACACAAAAAGTGTTGGTAATAAGATCTTGTGAACAAGAGTCGACGTAAAGTGCTGGAACAAATTTGAAGTTAACAAACTGGGAGAACAACATCTACAATCAGAACTGCAAAGAAGTTATAAGGACACCAGAGGGTACATTCTTAAACTTATATAGGTCTGAGTTGTATGCATGTTAGTTATATAGTTTGTAACTCATAAATCTGTTTTAGTGGATTTTTCATTTTACTCTATAGAGGGAGTCGTGGATGTTTCCTCAATTGGTGAGGTTTTACCACGTAAAAAATCATGAACATAATCTTTCGACATCTTCTCATCTCATTCTTAATTGTGCTGAGTTTAAAGCTTGTTTAAACTATCTTATAAACCTGTTATTCAAAACTTGAATAGATCTCGTACATATTGATTTGTTAAACACATCATGTGTTCAAATAAGTTTGGTTTTTACGAAAAGAGTTTCTTCAAAAAACAACTCGGAGTTACTTAAATAGTTTATTTTTAATAAATGGCTTTCGTAACATATTTTCATGTTTTTTTGGTGTTCTCTTTACTATCAAGGATTTCCTAATTTCTGTAAATAAAGTGTTCTTTATCCTTTTCCCCCTTGACAAAACATGGAGATTAGGATACCATATACTCTCAAGTACTAATCCTATCCAATACAACACCAGAAAGTAATAATTACTTACTTAATTCAATATTCTTTGAGCTTTTATGTTTTGATACTTTGTCATGCACTTTTGGGATTGTCTATATTAAGTTTTAAATAATTTATCAAGAAAAATAACATGAAAAGAGAATTGTTTTGATGGGAAGTAACGTTTACATTATTTATTAACAAAAAATATTTGCGTATAGAATCATATGATGGATTGTACTAGGTTTGCTTGCATAATTCTCCTTTGTCTCAAATTAGGGGGCATTTCTTTTTTTTAACATACACTCAAATTGTGCATCACGATTTGAAATTATTGTATCGTTATTCACAAAAATTACTAATAATGGTTACATTGTAAATGGTTTTTATTTTAATTTTCACACATAAAAATGATCCTTTAATTTAAAGAATTAGAGTGATGGAGTGTTTGGACCGGTTATAATCCATTGGCCTATATGGAAAATTATTACAAAGTTTTGTTTTCTTAGTTCTTCATTATCTTTTGGTTACTTTATTTACTTAATGCTAAGAAGATGGAAGAAAGTAATAGAACTTGTCAAACTAATAACTACCATGGTGAAAAGGCATGAATTGTCTCACGCTTGTTGTGTTGCTTTACTTAGTCATCCATGTGCTCTATTGTAATCTTAATTTCAACCTTGCTATTTCATAACCATTATTAAAAAACATACCTACTAGTGGTTCACATATCTATTTTAAATGATAAAATTTACCTATTAATCATATGAAAATGTTACGTATTAACCTCATATTTACCAGTTATAAATTAGCATACAATTATACCTAAGGAATTTCGTTTTGAACTCTTAATGAAATAGAGTCTTCAAGAGGATGTTTGTAACCACTATATCTCATACCAATTATGCATATATAAAGAACTTGTTAGACTTATTAATAGAATCTATATTCTTCTAAAAATAACACATTACACGTAAAAAGTAAAATATATACTACTAAATATAACACTACTCAAACATATAGAAAAATATTTAATAACAAAAATACTTATACTACACATATATGTATATAGGCCATTTTTCGTTATAAAATTTCCAATTTAGATACTATATACTTATATATATGTATGTTTATATATGAAGATCAATTAGTCCTTCACAGTTAAGGAGATACTTATTTATCTTTGTAATTTAATGAGTTTCTATTTGTTTGTATTGTAAAATAAATGGGCTTTCCAAAATATAAAGAGTGGATGGGTGAAAGTTCTATAGTGGGGAAAGCTTACATTAATGGGGTTAAAGACTTTGTGAAATATGCAAACAAGAATATCGAAATTGATATTATCTCGTGCCCATGCACTTGTTGTAGAAATGGTGAACGTTTGATAGGGGTAGATATAAATTTACATTTGATTTAGTGGGATATGCAAACAGACTAAATGTTTTGGAAATTCCATGGGGAGAGGGATTTTTCGTATAGTCCAGAATAAATAGTTGTTAAGGAAACGATTCATACAGATAGTGATCAGTTAGCACATGCTAGGTTTAACGATCTCATAAATTACACTTACAAAGTGCACGTAAGCACCACCCGCAACACCATTATACCATAACTTTAACCCCGACCACACAATGTTATATGCTATGGTTGTGTTTCAAAAGTTAAAGAGATAATTTGGCTCGTTGGGTAAAAGTGTGACAAAAATCCTCCTTTAGAAAAAAGATTTTCTCCCGAAAGGGAATACACTGCCCTTCGATTATCCGAACATGATGTGTAATTTGAAAGGTTTGGGGATGAAAAATAAATAAATTCATTGCTACAAGTATGATTGTGTTTTATACTATAAGGAGCACACGGACAAATGGGGATGTCCAATATGTAAGAAACCTAGATATAAACAAAAGATAATAATACACAATAAACGTTCATTGAAAGTAAATAAAAAAAATAGCTGAGAAGGTGTTGAAGTATTTCCTTCTAGCTCCTTGATTGAAGAGACTTTACATTTTACCTTGGATAGCACAAGCAATGACTTGGCATGGTCGAGTGGAGATGGGTGATAATCTCATGTGACATCCAATTGATATATCCGTGTGGAAATATGCAAATCAGTGATGCTCGGACTTTTCTAAGGAAATACACAATGTTCACCTCAAAATACCAATTGATGGGTTTAACCCATTTGGAAAATTAAGCACATACAAGAGTATATGACCGGTGTTCACTTTGCCTTTAATTTTTTCCTCTTCGTTGTGGATGAGAAAAGAGTTCTCAATTTTGTCGTTGTTGATACCAAGTCTAAAGGCATCGAGTAGTGACATTGATATTTTCTTAGCGCCACTGGTAAATGAATTGAATTAGTTGTAGGTTGAAGGTGTGAGAGCGTTCAACTCATACAAATAGGAGGATTTCACTTTGAGAGCAATGTTGATATGTCCAAATCATGATTTTCCTTCTTATGGGACCTTTTTTTTTAGGGAAGAGGGATGGTACCCCCCCCCCCCCCCCCCCCCACACACACACACACATATTATTAATTAAGGAGAAAAAAACCTCTCCATGGAAAATACAAGCTGAAAAAAAATCTTATGGGAACTTAAGTCCAAAACTAAAGAAGAAATTTAAAATTGGGGTTTTATGATAACCCTGTTACAAAGCACTCAACACTTCCCTAACCTAATATAGAAACAACTGATCTTGTCTATTGTTGATGCAAAAAACTAGACTAGGGTAATTAATTGATCACAGATAAATAAAAATAAGAGACAAGAGATTTTTAAAGTGGTTCAACTTAAGGGAAGATCCTACGTCCACTATTGTATATTACCATGGGTTGTTCAATTGCCTCTCTTTTTGTTTATTTTTTTTGTTATCCCTTGGATATAGTGTTTACAATGTATTTATAACCTTTGTACAAGCGCTGGAATATCAAAGGATGGAATATCTTTATATCGTAGACATTTACATTTGTACAATCAGTAATGTATACAAGTGTTGGTGTTTGTGTGTCATCGTTGGTCGGCATCGCTGATGTTGGTCGCTATTCCTGGTGTTGGTCGGTATTCATGGTTTTTGTCGGTATTTCCTCCTTAATGACTAGAATTAATCTCCCACTGTATAACACGTGTCAGTATCTGAGTGGTCTATGTAGATGGATAATTTTTGGTATCAACAGAAGCCCCCGATGTAATGCTTGAAGTTTTTACAAGAGTATGGAGCATTTGGCTCTTAAAGTTTCTCGGGAAATTTTTTTAGGCTTGGTCGGTTGACGACTTCCCCTACTTGTAAAAATTTATGGTTTAATTATGCAAATATAATGCACGTGGCATTTTTGAAATTATCCATAACTTTAAATAAACATTTTTGAGCAAATACGTCTTTTCTGTCTTTTAGCCGCCACTAGTTCAATCGGTGCTGCATTTTAATCATTACTTTTACAGTTTTCAAGGCAACTTATAAAGATCGGGAGAAGCCATGAATATTCATTATCTTAAATTATCTGAGTGTTTCTGTCTACAGTGTCTTCAAGCTTTCTTTCTATCTTCTTGTGCTATTGTTTTTATGTTCTTCAGTTCTTACTGAATCCTTAATTCTTGTAAGATCTCTTTCTTTTCTCTTTTCTTCTTTATCATGGTTTGCTATGTTGATTCTCTTGATAGATTCAGAAATGAATTTAAGATTCCAAACTGGGTTATTTTGGAACACGTTATTCTCACTTGCTGAGGCTCACTGATTTCCCTCTATTTTTATAGCTGAGTGTGGGTTTACCTTTCCTCCCAACCCACAGTGCCTTGAATTTTGCCAATACTTTGACGTTGTCCCAGCTAGGGTAGTCCCTAATACTTGGAGGGTTGTAAATAGAGTGCATAAGTTGAATCAAATTCATGGAACCCATCTGGGGATTCCAGAAATAATGTTTGTTATAAGTGGGTGACTAGTGACACCACTTTTTATTTAAAGACTAGGGTTGTAAATAAAGCGTTAGTAGTTAATCTTTCAGACTCCAATAGGGATTATTTTGAGCATGAAATTGTTGAAAAAATTGGCAATACGCCCATTAGACCGAAAATGCTGAGTACCAGGGGCCTGGATGCTCTTCTTTTGGCAATGGGATAAGTTATTCCTCATTTAACTATTTTGCCCTGTATATATCTATTTAAATGTAACACTAATTTTTGCTCTGTAAATTTTTATTGCAGTTGATCAGAAGAGAAGGTGTCCCAAGGAAAGTGAAGTGAATCTTAGAGAGTTAAAATTCATTTGGGGACATCATCAAAGGATTAGCAAGGATCAGGTCAGGTCTGCATCTTATTTGTTGCAGTATAAGAACACAATTTTTTCCTTGTTACTCATCCTAGTCCTTCCCCTATAATTAACCTTGAGCAAGAACTTCCTTCTACTTCCTCCGCTACTGCATCTATCAGTGGTGATCTTGCTTCCCTTTTTCCCTCTTCCTTAGATTCAAATTTTCCCCTTTCTGTATCCATGAGGAAGCGGAGGATTCCCAAATTTCGGAAGACATATATGCCAATCCCCCTTCCAAACAAGCTGATGCAGGGGTGTAAAATAAAAATGAGACTAAGAAGAAACCCCATCCAGACAAATTGAAGAGAGCTCCCTAAAATGAATAAATATATGGTTACCTTCTAAGTTAGCAGAAGGTTCTTTTGCTCTTCCTGACCAGCGTGAGTTGGTCGATATATCTTCTTCTGCCTCTTCAGTGTTCCTTGTCCCTGGATTGGCAAGACAACTAATAAAGTTTGGAACTTTGCCAGACCACAGGAGTGTTGTTGGTACATTACCTCGCTCCAAGAGCTCTGATAGGACTACTCAAACCTGTAACACCCGGAGTTTTAATTGATTGACTTTAATAATTTGGAGTGAAATAAAATTTTTGGTGATTATGACCTTTAAATAATTTAACATATTTAATAAATTTTCAATTGGGAATTAATTCGGGGATTTTATAAGAAGATTATAAAGTTTTTATCATTTAACTGGCAGGTACGTTTTTAAGAATATTTATTAGATTAACAAGTCAGATTTTAAAATATTTAAATTTTAATACTGGGGTCATTCAAACGACATCGTATGTCGTTCGAACGACATAGATTCTCATTCGAACGACACCATATGTCGTTCGAATGACAGAGATGGTGTATGGATGCGAGTATCCTAATTGTGTTTTAACTCTTAAACACTTTATATACTAAAGATTTACTGTTCAACCATCTCCTCCTGTCGAAGAATCAAAATATTTACGAGTTTTGCCATTTCGCGCTCAAAATCATTAAATGTCATAGGTGTTGGAGATCAGTAATCTAACAAGATTGGGTAAATGTGCCCGAGCAACTTCTGGCATAATGTTCCACACTCTCATATCCAACCTCAACTGTGAAACATTGGGGGCTTCTGTTGATACAAAAATTAGTCAACAGACGTGGACCAATTATATGAAGACACGTGTAATATTACATGGCAAAAAATATATATCCACCAAAAAACTCATAGTGCCGAGCTAGTCCGCATGCCGAGATACTCAACGTACATAGTATCTAGTCAGGAACATCAAACGACAATTGCGAATTCAATGAACATTCTTATTATGTACAGATGTATATGTTTATTAAACAACGACATAGTGTCTATTCATACTGACATCCCAAGGGCTATAAGTACATTGTAACACCCTCCATAAAGGGGTAATTGATCACTGTCGATCATAATAAAGATTAAGGCAAAATACCCAGCAATACAAGACAGTGGACGTAGGCCATTATTGATAAGGCTGAACCACTTCAAAAATCCTTTGTCTTATTTCTTTATGCATATTTAGCTATGATTAATTAATTAGATCAAATCTAGTTTTTACATCAACAGATTGGCGTCGTCTGTGGGAACGACTATACTTAGCATTTTTCACTAAAAAATTCATCATACATGGCTGAGATTCCAGAATCCAGCAATAGGAACAATGACAGAGTTCCTCCCAACCCGTCTGCTCCTCCAACTGTCAATGATCTCACTGGAATAGTGGCCAGCTTAGCCAGGGACAAATATCTATGTAGGAGACCATACGAAAACTCATTCAAACTGTTCAAAATGCAACGCCTACCCAGTCAGGCCAGCGAAGCGTTCATAGAGACACTCACCTGCCATCTTCGAGATCCAGACGTACTCTATTCCCTCATATTTCTTGGTCCAGACATACCAAACCCCATCATACTGAGATCATGAATGACGAAGAAGCCATGGCTGCGAAGAAGAATTGTGAGACAAAAGCAGAGACTAAAGTTGAAGGTAAGTCAAAGAGGAAAGATCAAAAGCATAATGGGGGCAACAAGCAATCAAAAGGTAAGGTAACGATAGAGCACTTGAGGAAGTATGCGAATTATACTCCCTTAAAGGTGGATATAAACCACATTCTGGAGGAGATAAAAAACAATGAAGAACAAAATTGGCTAGAGAAATTGAGGACATCCCCAGAAAGGAGGGATACATCCAAATATTGCAAGTTCCATAGAGACCATGGCCATACGACCAAGCAGTGCATAGCTCTCTAGAATGAGATTTAGGCACTCATTAGACGAGGGAAATTGAGAAGGTTTGTTGATCGCCCAAATGATGGGAAGAGCAAGGAAAAGGTCTAAACCTCCTCGCCAAACAAGAGATGACAAGAAAAGGGACCATAAAGATGATACGAAGAATGACCCCGACCTCCCCAAAAAGCCAAAGCAACCAAAGCGCGAGGTATTTTCAATCCATTTTGGTTCATTCGAATGTAACATGATTACAGGAGGAGGTGATCATACTGCTAAAAGGAAAGATTACATCAATGAGGCCCAATCCTGTTCCTATATACAGCGAATAAATCTGGCGGAAGAGGATCGCCCGAGGAAGGTTAACAAGGATAAACTGGTCATTAGTTTTTCCAACAGTGATCTAGAATGTGTCTTATATCCTCACGACGACCCCTTGGTGATCAAGATGAGGATGAAGGATGTGATCATCTCAAAAGTATTGGTAGACAATGGTAGCTCGGTAGACATCATGTTTTACCATTGCTTTGACAGTTTAAATTTGAAGTTAGCCTAGTTGGAGCCATATCACAAGCCCCTCCTCGGTTTTTCTGGCGAGAAAGTCTTTCCACTTGGGACGATCAAGTTGGACATGCTTATTGGTACCTGGCCTGCCTGCAGAACAGGAAAAGTACACTTTTTGTAATGGACAAAAATGTCCCATCAGCCTACAACATAATCATGGAAAGAGTAGGCCTGAAAAAGTCCAAAGTAGTGTCATCTATGGTACATCAATGCTTGAATTTCCCGACCAACTTCGGTGTGGGACTTGTGAAGGGCGATCAGAAAGTAGCTTGGGAGTGCTACTATTTATCTACCAAATAAGAAGAGTTGGAAGATACCAAGAAGAAATCCACCACTTACTAAGTGGATGAGACTGAAGATTATGAGATTGAAATGCTAGACCCCAGAGATGAATCTGAGCTCGTGAAGGGTCAGGTCATTGATTTAATGGAGAGCATTATTCTGGACAATGAATAACCAGAAAGAACAACTTAAATTGGCGCTTCACTAGATCTGGCGATAAAGCAAGAGTTAGTGGCATTTTTTAGGCATAAAAAGTAAGATTTTACGTGGATTCATGAAGATATGTCGACGATAGACCCAGCCTTCCTGTGCCACGAACTCAATGTTAATAAGGAGATAAAACTGGTGAAACAACGAAGAAGGGTCTTCAGCCCAGAGAAGAACCAAGCTATTCAGGAGGAAGTCGAGAAACTGAAAAAGGCCTCTTTTATTAAGGATGTCAAATATCCTGATTGGTTAGCCAATGTGGTGATGGTAAAAAAGAAGAATAATAAATGGAGTATGTGTGTAGATTTCACAGATCTTAACAAAGCCTTCCCAAAAGATCACTTCCCACTGCCCCGAATAGACCAGCTGGTAGATGCCACCTCGGGGGATGAATTGTTGAGCTTCATGGACACTTATTCCGACGATAACCAGATTAAGATGAAACTAGAAGAGAGGGGGAGTACTTCTTTTATTACCCCAAGGGTAACATACTGCTACGATGTTATGCCTTTTGGTCTTAAAATGTAGGTGCTACGTACCAATGACTGATGAATAAGGTGTTTGTAGAGAAAATTGGCAAAAATATGGAGGTTTACGTCGACGACGTGCTGACTAAGAGAAATAAAGCTACTGATCACATAGCTGATTTGCGCAAAACCTTTGACCAGTTGGAGAAATATCAGATGAAGCTGAACCCAACCAAGTGCATTTTTGGCGTATAAGAAGGCACGTTCCTCGTGTATATTGTGAATCAACGATGTATTGAGGCAAATCCTGACAAGATCGAAGCTTTGCTAGAACTACAATCTCCAACTATGAAGAAGGAAGTGCAAAGCCTCACGTGGTGTGTTGCAGCTCTTAACAGGTTCATCTCATGAGCAACTGACAGATGTCTTTCATTTTTTAAGACACTCAGAAAAACTTTTGAGTGGAATGATGAGTGTGAGAAGGCATTCCAAGAGTTGAAGAGATATTTGAGAACACCTCCATTGCTGTCCAGGATGGTAGTGGGAGAAAAATTATACTTATACCTGGCTATCTCAGAAAGTGCAGTCAGTTCAGTGTTAATAATAGTAGAAGATGGAGTGCAAAAGATGGTGTATTGTACAAGTAAAGCATTTCGAGGAGCAGAGATTAGATATCCAAGATTGGATAAGCTGGAATTACCATTGATCGAGGCAAGTAGGAGGATGAAACCATACTTTTAAGCCCATACCATAGTGGTATACACTGATATGCCACTCAGACAGGCTTTGTACAAGCCAGAAAAATCTGGAAGGCTGATGTATTGGGCGGTGGAACTAGGTGAGTATGATATTGTTTATGAGCCATGGTCTTCTCTCAAAGGGCAGTTAGTGGCAGATTTCATTACTGAATTCACTTATCCAGAGACCTCCGACCAACAGAGGTCTAATGCAGAACAACCCACGAATGTTAGAGGAGCATCCAAGACAGTCCCCGATCAACTCCCATCCGCACACCTGTCGGAGCGAATAGTGAAATAGCAACAAGAATCCTCTGATAAAAGCCCAACATTGAGAGATGATAAATGGAAGTACCAAATATTGCATCAGGTAAATTTGTCAGACCAAGAGTTTGATCATTGTGTCCCTGTATGGAATTTATATGTTGATAGTTTTTCGTGCGCCACAGGTAGTGGAGCCATAATAATTCTTAACACTCCAGATGGATTGGATATAGAATATGCTCTGCATTTCTAGTTCAAAGCTTCCTATAATGAAGCTGAATATGAAGCTATGATTATAGGCCTCAGTTTAGCCAAAACACTGAATGTAGAACCAGTAACGGTGTTTAGTGATTTACAACTAGTTGTAAATCAAATGCTCGGGTTGTATGCATCAAAAGGAGAATTCATGTCTAGGTATCACACCAAAGTTATGGTGATTGTATCCAAGTTTGAAGTGGTTCAAGTGATTAGAATACCAAGACTGGAAAATGCGAGGGCTGACGCACTAGCTTGGTTAGCCTCAACTACCCGCACCGAGTTGCGAAGAACGATTCCTATTGAGATACTGGAAGAACGAAGCATTGATGAAGATTCGATGGCGAGGTTCATCACATTAGACATGGGACCTTCCTGGATGGATCTCATCAGGGCGTATATCAAAGAAGGAATTTTACCAACTGACCAACTTGCAGCCAAGAGGCTGAAGTTTAAAGTTGCTCGATATGTGTTGAACAATGGAGTTTTATATAGAAGGGGTATGATAGCAGGTCTACAGAGATGTGTGCATCCATAAAAAGTTAAATATCTGATAGAAGAAATTCATGAAGAATCTTGCGGAGCTCATGTAGCAGGTCGGACTCTTCTGCGAAGGATAACGGCGTAAGGATACTATTGGCCAATGATGCAAGTTGATTGTACAGCTTATGCCAAGAAATGTGATAAATGTCAACGGTTGTCTACCATACGAAGAACTCCCTAGGAATTATTAACACCGATTACCTTACCTTGGCCATTCTCCATGTGGGGAATAGACTTAGTCGGGCCTCTGCTAACTACTAGAGGATGATTCAAATACTTAGTGGTTGCTATTGATTATTTTATAAAATGGGTGGAAGCTGAACCTCTCATTGACATGGCCTGTGAAAGGGTCTATCACTTCATCTAGAAGAACATTAGTTACAGGTATGGTCCGCCACATACCTTCATCACTGATCATGGTACCCAATTTGATAATGAGGAGTTTGTTGTGTACTGTCATCAGTCCAATGTCCAGAAGATCCATTATGCACCCGGCCATCCCTAGAGCAATGGGCAAACAGAGGTGACAAATCGAACTCTGCTCAACGGGTTGAAGAAACGATTGGATTATGCGAAAGGTAACTGGATTAACAAACTGTTTTCTATATTATGGGCTTACCGAACAACTCCCCAAACAGCAACAGGGGAAAATCCTTACATGTTAGCCTTTAGAAGTGAAGCAGTCTTACCAGCCGAACTGGGCCTACCTACTCACACAGTACTTAATTTTAACTCTCTAATAAGCGATTTGATGAGAAGTTTAGATCTGGACATTCTTGAGGAAGTTAGAGAAGACGTGCAATCAGGAATGCAGCTTACTAGCAAAGAACTGCCATGTTCTACAATAAAAGAGTCAAGAAATGTGATCTTAAGGAGGGAGGCTATGTGCTCAAGAAATTAATTTAGAAGCATAATAATCTGGAGGCCAACTGGCATGGACATTATCGTGTTACAATGATTGTTCGACCTGGAACCTACAGAATAGAAACCTTAGAGGGGGAAGAGTTCAAAAATGCGCGGAACGCAAAGCATCTGCGCAAATATTATCAGTAATGTAGATTCACATGTATTCCATTCCTTTAATATGAATAAAAATGATTTTTTCCCATATTATTTTTAGTTCAATTTTTTCAAAGTACTAGTGCTACACACTACACTTGAACTACACTTGCGGCAATAATTTTGCAGTAAAAATAATAACCAACTACGGTTGGTTGGCATATCAACAACCACCAACTAAGGTTGCTCGGCATCAATAAATTTAACTAACAATGTTGGGATAACAATCATACAAGGCAAGGTATGTTTGATTATGGGTGACCTCAAGCGGCATCCAAAACTAGGCAAGAAAATGGGTGACCTCAAAGGGCATCCACTGTCTAGGTACCAAGGTAATCTATATGAGATTGCTACAACTAAGCAAGACCATGGGATGAAAATCATTCCATTGCTTAGGCACTTATGGGTGATAAATCACTCCAACTAGGCAACAAATGGGGAAAAGTTCAATTGTCTAGGCAATTAAAAAAAAAATAGAACAAATTATCCCTTACAGATATATATACATTCATATAAATACAACATGATAAGAAAAACATCTTACAATTTATTTCCAAGAAAAGAAAATTACAAACAGATGAACTTTTCTTCATTAAATACAAATTTCCTATTTTATTGGCTTTTTTCCTTCAGATTTTGGTACAAGTTCCATTCTAGCTGGAGGATCATCTAGAGCATAAGAAAAGTTGATAAAATTCAAATCTCGTGCAGATGCTGGGGTCGAGATATCTCAAAGTCTTTATGAAGATGGTAGTCACCAAGATACCTGGAGATCAAACACTGAGGAATGGCATGGGCTGGAATCCAGCTAACATCCAGTTTAAAGGGAGGCTTAGGAAGATCAAGTACTCTAGTCTCATACTAATCCCATAAGGAATTTCCTTCCTCAAGTTTCATCACATTCATGGCGTTCAACCATCCCTGTTTGTATCCCTCGTTATTTGATTATTTCTACCAAGCATCGAGGTGGCATAGAGCTTCATTGTATCCCCCCATCCAAAATTCTCTGGCTTGTTTGTGGAATTGATAAGTCAATCTCTCCACATGTTAATGAAGTTTCTTCACCAAGTTTTCTTTACTTTCTAATGCAGAGCTTTGATTGGAAAGTTTCTTGGTAAGACTTTGAATTTTCTAGGACATTTCAGCCAAGGCTTAATTTTTTGCTTTCATCTGAGTAGCCTAATTTCCTAAGGCTTATTGGGTCCTAGTCTCTTCAATATTTCTCTGACCAGATCTTGCTCTACCCCGCGAGGAGGATGTAGGTCTAGCTTATTTCAGAGTCTCCAATTCTTCTCTCAGTGCAGCATTTTCAGTTTTCAAAAATGAAAAACCCTCATCATTGATCGAAACCAGAGCTCCCGAAGAAGAAGCAGACTTTAGTTATCTCAGTTCTTCTTGCAGGGCAATATTTTCCTTCTCCAATAGTTTGAAAATGTTTCTATGCTCCTCAACTTTAAGTTTACGCACACTCTCTCTTTTGTTATGGGCTGAAATGAACTTGTAATAACCCCGATCAGCACTTAATTGTTGATATTTTTTCTCATAACCGTCATGCAGAAGTGCAATGGTTTCCTTGTATTGTAGTTGGATATCCTCGATCATCTCTTGAAGATATTCAATCATTTCATAATAAGCCACATTATTGTCCACAACCCGATTAATCAAACACTTCAAATATTAGTATACATCAATTGCTCGCTCAGAAGCATCAGATCCAAGGATATCAACTATCTGAGCTTCAGTGAAGTCTGTATGACCAACTTTGAAGTAAAATTACACTTCTTCATCAGCTTTGTATCATGAGCTGACAAGAGTTCCATCCTCGTAATGAACTAGCAAGGAAAAGTAAATGCAAATCAACAATAGTACAACTACATATCGAGCAAGTAAAGGAGAAAACTCTGAATAAATAACAAAGTCCATTTTATTGATCATAGAAGGAGAGAGTACAACTAAAGTTATAATAAAATAAAAACGATAATACAAGTAAAGAGACGAATAACTTTACACCTTTTCCTTATTTCCTATAATATCATCAGTCGATTTGGAGGAAGGAGTTGGTTATTCGGAGGGCAGTTGACGTTGCTCGATAGATGTTATTGGCTGCTAAACTTTCTCGGAGGATTAAAGAAGGGTAGCAGTAAGTGTTTGTTCTACTATCAACATAGAAGATTAATTAGATGCAGCTTCATATTCATCTATTTCCTCAATAATAGGAGGAGGGCCATGAGTATGCTTCTGAAACAGTTCAGAATTATCAGCAACATTCAACTCCGTCAAATCTATAACCCATCTATCTCTGAAATACTTCAGACTTGCATAATCCATTTGGGAAGAGATAGCAACCAAAGCTTTATTCCATCCTTTGTCCCACCAGAGCTAAAGGACTTTTTCACAGCAGCTTTCCTCTTCGCTCTCTCTGAGGAAGTTTTTTCCCTGAGAAGCTCTTCAACAGACTTCACTTTCTCTTCAAGCTCTTTCTTATGCCGTTCAGCCTCTTCAAGCTTTCTATCAATTACTGCTTTGCTGGAAAGATCAACCTTCAACTTCTCCTCCAACTCTTTGTAGGCATTTACAGCTTGTTGACGATCTGACTCAGCAGATTGGATTTTATTCTCCCAGGCAGCTTTATCCTCTTTGTACTTCTATCGGGAATCCTCCAAAGACTTTGAAAACCTAGAAAGGGCTTCCTCTATACCACTGGATGAGGTAGAAGCTTTGATGGCTTCATTCTTCTCCACGATATTATCGAAGTACACCAAAAACTGTAAGAAGAAGAAAGGCACAAATCAGAGTATGAACATGGCAATGAAAAATTAGAAAGATAAGTAAAATGACCACTTACTGATGCAAGGTGTTGAGCTTCCACATTGATAACCTTATCCCGAGGAGTTAAAGTTTTAGCAGCTCGACAATCAGGGAGAGTCATCGACTTGATCAATTTTTTGGCCAAGCTAGGGGTAGGTATGGCTGGAGAACTAGCCCTCAAAGAGAAAATCCCAACTCTAATAGGTTGGGAAGCAGAATCAATGGTATGCTCAATAAGACCCATCCTCAACCTCCACAAAGGAGCACCATCAATCATGGGTGCCACCTCTTCTTGAATAACAGCAGCTTCAATCACATGTGCTGCTGTCTTTTCAATCAAATGTGTTACCTATTTAGGAGCAACCGGGGGCTTCATGCTCATATCTTTGGTAGGAGGAACAACGTCCTTTTTCTTAGTCCCTTCAGTTGGGGCATCATTTTTATTCTTCTTCACCCCTTCAATACCAAGAGCAGATTTGGTAAAAAACTCAGGTACCTTCCTCTTTTTCATCATCAGGTCAGCAATACTAATACCCAAGTTAGGAAAAGCTTCTTTAACAAATGAAAAAGATGATGGGGCCTGCTCAAGGTCAATCACCAAAGGAGGAAAAGAGGATGAGCAATAAAAGAATAAGTGGTGTTCTTGTATCGCAGAAGATAGGAAGCAGACCTCACGTGTTCTCCAGCTATTGCTCGATGCAACTCCAAGATAAATTTCAATTATTTTATATTAATGTCGCTCTCTTTTGGGGGTTTTCTTTTACTGTCAACTGCAATAAACAAAAAATGAGTGTCAGTGACGCATTTCATCAAACAAAAACAGAGCTAAATTGAAAAACTAAAAACAACATATCCCATTGCCATAAAGTGGACATCTGATACCTTGATACACATCTTTTCATTTTAATGGTGGGGTGTTGCCAATTTGTCATCACAACCCGATGATCAAAATATTCCCTATTAGCATCAGGGAGATTCACCACTAAAGATCCATTTGAAAACCTAGTTTTTAAATAAAAAGTAGTGTCGCTGGTAACCTATTTATAACAGTACATAATTTTAGGAATCCCTAAATGAGTTCCATGAATTTGATTCAACCTATGTACGCCATTAACTACCCTCCATGTATTTGGAGCTACTCTTGCAGGAACAATATCAAAATATTAGTAAAACTCCAAACACAGGGGATTAGGCAAGAAAGAAAAACCACACTCTGCTACAAAAATGGAGGAAAACCAGTGTCCATCAGCTAAAGAAAATAAATTAGAAGGGCAAGGAAGGTCCTCCACAATAACCCAAGAGGGAATTGCAAAATTATCCCGGAACTTATCCAATGATTCGATAAGATAAACCATGGTGGATAAAGCGGAGAAAGGAGAAGGAAGAAGTTCTTACAGAACACTGAAGAAATCTTCTATGACGGGTGACAGAAAGAACGGTCATAAGAAGACAAAGTGAGAAGATAAAAAGTTTGGAAATCTAAAAGGCAAAATGTGGGAGATGATTTGATTCTATCTCTTTTAAATGCCCTGCGTCGGGAAGCGAGAAAAGAAATGATTACTATAAGAAGACGATTGTGTTTCCGGCGACTAAATGATGAAAATGACTCAAATACCTAAGCATCTGTCGAAGATTCAAAATATTTATGAGTTTTTCCATTTCATGATCAAAATCATTAAAAGTCACAAGTGTTGAAGATTTCTAATCCAACAAGACTGGGTAAATGTGCCCGAGCAACTTCTGGGCATAATGTTCCACACTCTCATATCCAACCTCAACTGTGAAACATTGGGGACTTCTGTTGATATAAAAATTAGTCAGCAGACGTGGACCAATTATACGAAGACACGTGTAATCTTACGTGGAAAAAATATATATTCATCGAAAAACTCATAGTGCCGAGCTAGTCCTCATGCTGAGTTACTCAATGCCCCGGGCTACTCAACGTACAGAGTATCTAGTCAGGAAGATCAAACAACAATTGAGGATTCAATGAACATTCTTATTATGTACAGATGTATATGTCTATTAAACAACAGCATAGTGTCTATTCATACTGACAGCCCAAGGGCTATAAATACATTTTAACACCCTCCATAAAGGGGTAATTGACCACTGTCGATCATAATCAAGATTAAGGCAAAGTACCCAACAATACAAGACAGTGGACCTAGGCCATTATTGACTAGGCTGAACCACTTTAAAAATCCTTTGTCTTATTTCTTTATTCATATTTATCTGTGATTAATTAATTATATCAAATCTAGTTTTTTAAATCAATAATAGTCTGATAGTATTCTCTGCATGTCTAATAGTTACATTTGATTGATTTAGTAGATACTATTGGTGTGTTCTTTTGGTGTTCTCTTTACTATCAAGGATTACCTAATTTCTATAAATAAAGTGTTCTTTTTCATTTTCCCCTTTGGCAAAACATGGAGATTAGGATACCATATACTCTCAAGTACTAATCCTATCCAATACAACACCATAAAGTAATAATTATTGACTTAATTCAATATGCTTTGAGCTTTTATGTTTTGATACTTTGTCATGCACTTTTGGGATTGTTTATATTAAGTTTTAAATAATTTATCAAGAAAAATAACATGAAAAGATAATCGTTTGATGGGAAGTAAGGATTACATTATTTATTAACAAAACTTATTTGCGTATAAAGAGAATCATATGATGGATTTTACTAGGTTTGCTTGCATAATTCTCCTTTGTCTCAAATTAGGGGGCATTTTTTTTTTAACATACACTCAAATTGTGCATCATGATTTGAAATTATTGTATCGTTATTCACAAAAATTACTAATAATGGTTACATTATAAATAGATTTTATTTTAATTTTCACACATAAAAATGATCCTTAAATTCAAAGAATTAGAGTGATGGAGTATTTGGACCAGTTATAAGCAATTGGCCTATATGGAAATTATCAACAAGTTTTGTTTTCTTATTTCTTCATTATCTTTTGGTTACTTTATTTACTTAATACTAACAAGAGGGAAGAAAGTAATAGAAGTTGTCAAACTAATAACTACCATGGTGAAAAGGCATGAATTGTGTCATGCTTGTTGTGTTGCTTTAGTTAGTCATCCCTATCCTCTATTGTAATCTTAATTTCGACCTTACCGTGTCATAACTATTAATAAAAAACATATCTTCTAGTGGTTTATATATCTATTTTAAATGATAAAATTTACCTATTAATCAGATGAAAATGTTGCATATTAACCTCATATTTACTAGTTATAAATTAGCATACAATTATACCTAAGGAATTTCGTTTTGAACTCTTAATGAAATAGACTCTTAAAGAGGATGTTTGTAACCACTATATCTCATACCAATTATGCATATATAAAGAACTTGTTAGACTTATTAATAGAATCTATATTCTTCTAAAAATAACGCATTACACGTAAAAAGTAAAATATATATACTACTAAATATAACACTACTCAAACATATAGAAAAATATTTAATAACAAAAATACTTATACTACACATATATGTATATAGGCCATTTTTCATTATAAAATTTCCAATTTAAATACAATATACTTATATATATGTATGTTTATATATGAATATCAACTAGTCCTTCACAGTTAAGGAGATACTTATTTATCTTTCTAATTTAATGAGTTTCTATTTGTTTGTATTGTAAAATAAATGGGCTCTCCAAAATATAAAGAGTGGATGGGTGAAAGTTCTATAGTGCGGAAAGTTTACATTAATGGGGTTAAAGACTTTGTGAAATATGCAAACAAGAATCTCGAAATTGATATTATCTCGTGCCCATGCACTCGTTGTAGAAATGGTGAACGTTTGATAGGGGCATATATAAAGTTACATTTGATTTAGTGGGATGTGCAAACAGACTAAATGTTTTGGAAATTCCATGAGGAGAGGAATTATTCGTATAGTCCAGAATAAATAGTTGTTAAGGAAACGATTCATACAGATAGTGATCAGTTAGCACATGCTACGTTTTACGATCTCATAAATTACACTTACAAAGTGCACGTAAGCACCACCCGCAACACCATTATACCATAACTTTAACCCCGGCCACACAATGTTATATGCTATGGTTGTGTTTCAAAAGTTAAAGAGATAATTTGGCTCGTTGGGTAAAAGTGTGACAAAAATCCTCCTTTAGAAAAAAGATTTTCTCCCGAAAGGGAATACACTGCCCTTCGATTATCCGAACATGATGTGTAATTTGAAAGGTTTGGGGATGAAAAATAAATAAATTCATTGCTACAAGTATGATTATGTTTTATACTATAAGGAGCACAAGGATAATTGGGCATGTCCAATATCTAAGAAACGTAGATATAAAGAAAAGATAATAATACACAAGAAACGTTCATTGAAAGTAAATAAAAAAATATCTCAGAAGGTGTTGAAGTATTTCCTTCTAGGTCCTTGATTAAAGAGACTTTCCATTTTACCTAATGACTTGGCATGGTCGAGTGGAGATGGGTGAGAATCTCATGTGACATCCAATTGATATATCCTTGTGGAAATTTGCAAATCAGTGATACTCAGACTTTTCTAAGCAAATACACAATATTCACCTCAAAATATCAATTGATAGGTTTAACCCATTTGGAAAATTGAGCACTTACACGAGTATATGACCGGTGTTCACTTTGCCTTTAATTTTTTCCCCTTCGTTGTGGATGAGAAAAGAGTTCTCAATTTTATCGTTGTTGATACCAAGTCCAAAGGCACCGAGTAATGACATTGATATTTTCTTAGCGCCACTGCTAAATGAATTGAATTAGTTGTGGGTTGAAGGTGTGAGAGGGTTCAACTTATAAAAATAGGAGGATTTCACTTTAAGAGCAATGTTGATATGGCCAAACCATGATTTTCCTTCTTATGGGACCTTTTTTTAGGGAAGAGGGATGGTACCCCCACACATATTATTAATTAAGGAGAAAAAAACTCTCCATGGAAAATACAAGCTGAAAAAAAAATTATGGGCACTTAAGCCCAAAACTAAAGCAGAAATTTAAAATTTGGGTTTTATAATAACCCCATTACAAGGCACTCACGACTTCACTAACCTAATATAGAAACAACTGATCTTGTCTAGTGTTGATGAAAAAAACTAGACTAGTATAATTAATTGATCACAGATAAATAAAAATAAGAGACAAGAGATTTTTAAAGTGGTTCAACTTAAGGGAAGATCCTACGTCCACTATTGTATATTTCCTTGGGATGGTTCAATTTCCTCTCTTTTTGTTTATTTTTTTTGTTATTCCTTGGATGTAGGGTTTACATTGTATTTATAGCCCCCAAAGGTGTACAAGCGGTGGAATATCAAAGGATGGAATGTCTTTATATCGTAGACATTTACATTTGTACAATCATTAATGTATACAAGTGTTAGTGTTTTCTTGTCATCGTTGGTCGGCATCGCTGATGTTGGTCTATATTCCTGGTATTGGTCGGTATTCTTGATGTTTGTCGGTATTTCCTCCTTAATGACTAGGATTAATCTTTCACTGTACAACACGTGTTAGTATCTGAATGGTCCATGTAGATGGATAATTTTTTGTATCAACAGAAGCCCGCGATGTTCCATGCTTAATGTTTTTACAAGAGTATGGAGCATTTGTCTCTTAAAGTTTCTCGAGCAATAATTTTAGGCTTGGTCGGTTGACGACTTCCCCTACTTGTAAAAATTTATGGTTAAATTATGGAAATATAATGCACGTGGCATTTTTGAAATTATCCACAACTTTAACTAATCATTTCGGGGCCAATACATCTTTTCTGTCTTTTAGCCGCCACCAGTTCAATCGGCGTTGCCTTTTAATCATTACTTTTCCAGTTTTCGAGGCAACCTAGAAAGATTGGGAGAAACCACGAATATTCATTATCTTAAATTCTCTGTGTGTTTTTGTCTACAGTGTCTTTAAGCTTTCTTTCTATCTTCTTTTGCTATCATTTTTCTGTTATTCAGTTCTTGCTGAATCCTTAATTCCTGTAACATCTCTTTCTTTTTTCTTTTATTCTTCATCATGGTTTTCTATGTTGATTCTCTTGATATATTCAGAAATGAATTTAAGATTCCATCCTGGGTTATTTTGGAACACGCTATTCTCACTTACTGAGGCGTACTGATTTCCCTCTATTTTTATAGCTGAGTGTGGGTTTACCTTTCCTCAAAACCCATAATGCCTTGAATTTTGCCAATACTTTGAAGTTGTCCCAGCTAGGGTAGACCCCAATAATTGGAGGGTTGTAAATGGAGTGTATAGGTTTAATCAAATTCATGGAACCCATCTGAGGATTCCAAAAATAATGTTTTGTTATAAGTGGGTGACTAGTGACACCAATTTTTATTTAAAGACTAGGGCTATAAATAAAGCGTTTGTTGTTAATCTTCCAGACTCCAATAGGGATTATTTTGAGCATGAAATTGTTGTAAAAAATTGGTAATACGCCCCTTTGACTGAAAATATTGAGTACCAGGGGCTTAGATGCCCTTCTTTTGGCAATGGGATAGGTTATTCCTCATTTAACTATTTCGCCTTATATATATCTGTTTAATTGTAACACTAATTTTTGTTTTGTAAATTTTTATTGCAGTTGATCAGAAGAGAAGGTGTCCCAAGGAAAGTGAAGTGAATTTTAGAGAGTTAAAATTCATTTGGGGACTTCATCAAAGGATTAGCGAGGATCAGGTCAGGTCTGCATCTTATTTGTTGCAGTACAAGAACACAATTTCTTCCTTTGTTGCTCGTCCTACTCTTTCCCCTATAATTGACCTTGAGCAAGAACTTCCTTCCACTTCCTCCGTTACTACATCTGGCAGTGGTGATCTTGCTTCCCTTTCTCCCTCTTCCTTAGATTCAAATTTTTCCCTTTCTGTATCCATGAGGAAGAGGAGGATTCCCAAAATTTTGGAAGACATATTTGCCAATCCCCCTTCCAAACAAGCTGATGCAGGGGTGAAAAATAAAAATGAGACTAAGAAGAATCCCCCATCCAAATAAATTGAAGATAGCCCCTAAAAAGAATAAATAGATGGTTACCTTTTAAGTTACTAGAAGGTTCTTCTGCTCTTCCCGACCAGCGTGAGTTGGTCGATATATCTTCTTCTGCCTCTTCAGTCTTCATTAGCCCTGGATTGGCAAGACAACTAATAAAGTCTGGGACTTTGCTAGACCACAAGAGTGCTTCTGCTTCATTATCTCGCTCCAAGAGATCTGACAAGACTGCTCAAAGTTGTAACACCCCGAGTTTTAATTAATTGACTTCAAAAATTTGGAGTGAAATAAATTTTTTGGTGATTATGACCTTTAAAGAATTTAACTTAGTTTTATTAATAAATTTTCAATTGGGAATTAATTCGGGCCTTTTATAAGAAGATTATAAAAATTTTATCATTTAACTAGCAGGTACGTTTTTAAGAATATTTATCAGATTAACAAGTCAGATTTTAAAAGATTTAAATTTTAATACTCAGGTCATTCAAATGACATCGTATGTCTTTCGAACGACATAGATTCTCATTCGAACGACACCGTACGTCGTTCGAATGACAGAGATGGTGTATGGATGGGAGTCTCCTAATTGTGTTTTAACTCTTAAACACTTTATATACTAAATTGATACGGGGCTGGAACTTCAAAAATCACTTTTCTCTCAAACTTTCTCCAGAAAGATTTTTCAAAACATATTTCTCTCATCTTCAACCCCTAGCCCTACTTTTCACAAGTTTTGAAGATTCAATTGGTGTTTGCTTAAGAAGAGTTCAACCTTCTACTCAGATTTTCATTCAACTAATTTCAGGAATGAATACTCTATTCTTTTCCTTCATTATTATGTGTTTTAAGTGTTGCGTAAACCTTAATCTCATATTTTTCTTAATACCAATTAGCAATCTAATTAGAGAAAGTGGACACATAAAACTTTGGGCTATTTTTATGAAATCTCTCAATATGATTAATATTCATAACCATTGGGTACGTAGGATTCATGAGTGGATTTTGGAATTTATTGGTGTAGGTTGCATGTAGAAAAACCCTAGTTTTAAATTAAATGAATTTGGGGGTGTACAACTTATGTAAGTTACGTTGAGATAAAGGAAATTGGGATTATATCATATTAATAATGAAATTCTGTATTTATATTAAACTAATCAATTGAGATCAATTTTGGTGAAATTAAGATTTAATCGAATTGGTCTATCATGCGTAGTTTGGTACATTGATTAATTATGCTTATTTATGTGACTTGTTGGTTTTATTAAATGCCTTTTGACGACGGGTTGTAGGGTATTTTTGCTCTCCCTATATTTTAGGATGCCTTATAGGTATGGGACTAGGGGGTCGGCCTTTTGATTATTTACGCCTGCTAGGTATGGGACTAGTGAGGATAGATTATTACGACTTGATTATGGGGGGTGGGCTCATTTTTGTTACTTTATCTTCGTTATGTTAGCCTAGGCATGAGACTAAGTCGAGGTTTATGTCAGAAATTCATCATTTATATTGGGTAAGACGTATTGATAACTTAGGAACCCTTAGGTATGGGACTAAGGGGTATTTTGATGATTTCACATCGATTACAAGGGGGGGGGGGGGGGGGTAATTTATAATTTGTAAATAGAGAAAATGAGAATTAATGCCTAAGATAAAATCGGATATTAAAATTGGTGACGATATATTGTGTCAGGGACCGATAGTTTAAACGGGTCAGCTTGGACGATTTATATCGTGTCGTATGTTGGAACCTTGTCATATTGCGGGGGATCGATAGTTTAAACGGATTCAGTTGGCTATTGACAAGGGGAAGTGTGACACTTTGGTGGATTATCACCCGGGACGGGAGGACCTTCATAGTAAAACGTGAGAATAACAATAAAAGTTGGTTAATTTAATCAAATTAACATCGTGGGACTTGGAAATTTATAATCATATTAGTGTGCCTTTTTAAATGGGGATCTCTACAGGTAGTTCATGATTTATATTTATCGCATTTAATTATCTCGTTTAATTAAAATATTCTATTGTGATATTTATTGCATATAATGCTATTGTTTGGTTTCAAGGATCCTATTTGAGGGGAGTAGTGTGTATTCATGCTCGGGGCTCTGACCTCATGCGTTGACTAACTTTTTCATGTATTGGTTTTAGAGAAGTTGCATAGGATTATCGAAGTTATCGTTTGGAGGTGCAACTGGAATTCATTTATTTCAATGCTTTTTAGTTAGACTTTCCTTTTCATTCGTATTTAATTATGAAACTTCATTTGAGTTTTATTAGGCCATTCGGTTCCAAAGTTGTTTGCAGGATTTCAGTTGGATTAATCAGCTGGTTTATTATTCAGATTTTTACTTAAAGATTATTGGAGTTTTAGCATGTGATGGATCCTTTATCGCTCAGTTATTTTTAATCATTTGAGATTGATTTAGTTATCTATCTTGTGGATTGATATATTTATGTCTTATATCTGTCTCATGCTAAGAATGGTATTTATTTAGTTCACGCCCAGAGTAGTTTGGCATTGGTGGCTGGCCACCCCGTCTGTCTGATTTTGTGGGGTGTGACAAAAGTCTTACTCTGGTATACTCTTTTTCCCTTCTTTAATTTTCTGTCTCTTAATTTGTTCTTCATAATACTGACTTTTCATGTTATTTTTGTGCAGTTCCTCATTGACTTTAATAATATGTTAGAGAATGATGAGGCTTATATCTTCTTCCTCTAGTAAAGTTGAAGAAGCTTTCAATGAGTTGAAAAAGTTATTGCTTGATTCCCAATAAGCATTGGCTAATGGACAAAAGAAATGGGAGGAGAAGATGAAAGCTACCGAAGAAGCTGCAAGGACTGCTCGGTGTCTGGTTGAAAAGTTAAAAAAGGACTTAGATGCTGAGAAAGTTAAGTCTGCCCAGCTACTGAAGGACCTAGGTGCTGAGAAGGTGAATAGGGCTAAGGCCAGAGGGGATGGCTTTAATAGAGGCTGGGATAAGGCCTTTGGGACATCTTCTTCACAAATTGAGTTTGCGAAGAAGAAATGCTTCAAAGATGGTTGGTTTGCTGCTCTGGTGGAGGTTGGTACTCCATAATATTCTGAGCTATTCTTGCAAAATGATCCGGGGAGTCCTCCAAACTTGGACGAGGAAGTTGATAATGGGGGTTCCAGTGAATATTTGATAATGGTGGAGTCTGTCGATCAACACCAGGATGTTGATTCTACTGCGCCTTCCATACTTAATCCTTCTCTTCCTTCTGCTCCGACTTCTTCTTCAGCTAATCCTGAGGCAGATTAGAAGAAGGTGTAAGACCAAGCAACTTTTTTTTCCTTTTTCCATAGTTATACTATTTTCTTTTTTGAAGATGTATTTGTACTTCCCTTTTTTATTAATGAAAAGAGAAATATTTATGCTCCTATGATGGTGTTTTTCAATACTCTACACCTTGTTGATTGATGACTTTTTTCTTCTTAATAGTTTATGGATAAATTGGAATACTTCTTATCTACTCACGACCACCCTCGAGTCCGGGGTTTTGGGTCTGTTGCGTTTTTGTGACGCGTATTTGGAGATAGAGATTTTAGATAATCGTTTTGCGTTAGGCATCTAGATTAGATGTGGGGAATTTATTTTTGGAGACGAGATTATTTTTGGAGAGTGTTGGCCTGATTTTGAGAGTTGGTATTCAGCGAATTTCGAGGGTGAAATTCCATTGTTAGTGGGGAAGTGTAACAACCCGCGTAATTTTTGGGGTATTTTCAAAATAAAGAGGAAAAATAAATTTTAAGATAAAATTATTTTTATTGCTCAAATATGTTGGTTATTATTTTTAAATGCGAGAATTTCAAACGGTTTCGAAAACGGAGTTAAAACGGATTTTATATGGATTTTTAAAATATTTGTCCCTTATAAATTTTTAAGGCGAACTGCCAGATTTCCTAGGTGGTCGATCGATTGACACCTGGGCATCGATCGATCGATGCCTTCAGAAACGTGCGCAGCAAGCAGTTTTAAGAATTTGTGTTTGTTTCCAACTCCTACTTCTTTGCCTTATAAAATAAGGTCGTGGGTGACCCTTTTTGGTACAACTTTTTGGCATCAAACCTATTTTTATTTCCTCTATTTTTATACACAAACAAGACCTTTAAATTATGCTTTCAACCTTAGGTTTTTGGAGGTGTTCTTGGGGCTGTTTTGAGGTTGATCTTGGAGGAGTTTTTGATGATTCTTGGAGAAGATTTTGATGGCTTATTCTGTGATTTCTGGGCGGATTCTTGTTGGTATTTTTAGTGGTTTAAGGTAAGGGGTTTTACACAATATGCTCATAAATCTCGCAAGTGTTATTCCCGTTGTTTTCTTGTGACTATTGACTCATATTTGAATTGCTAAATTCTTTTGGAAATCTGGAAAATTGTTGTTGGAATCTGATTTTGATTCATGTGGTATTATTATTGTGTTGGGCTTGTTTTCATGAGATTTTAATATGGCATTGATGTTGGGCACCTGCCAATATTCCTATTCCGGCTACTCGATAACGTATGGCGCAGTATGCTGACACTTGGTGACGCTGATTAATGTTTTGTTGAGAAATTGTATTGATAAAAATGCTATTGTGATTCGCATTTGTTTTGAATATTCGTACTCGTATTGTTACGTTATATTCACCGCTAACAATATTTGTTGAGCATCCTTCACGTCGTATTGTGTACTTCCCCATATTTTCTTTTAGTGGCAGATTAGCATGAATTTTTGGACGCTTTGGATTTGATTGGGATGATTTATAGCGAGGATTATTTTGGGAAGAATTTTAATACAAGAGATAAGACTTGTACTTATTTTGATGTATAGAGCATTGGGTTTTATTTTAGTTGTTGTATTTATTCGAGAGAATTGTTTTATTGTATTCGAAGAGATTTGAGATTAGTGGTTTCCCTTTTGTTGTTGTGGGTTTTTAGATGCTCTATACCTTGTTTTGGATGGATTTGGATTTAGTTTTATTGATTAGTAGCGCGCCGCTCTCTCTCCCTGGGCGGGCGGGGTGTGACACACAGGTGTAATGAGCTTTTCAAAGTTGGTCACTTATCTCTGACTGATGTCGTCTTTCTGAAGTTGCTTGGGGAAGGGGTATCGGAGCAAGATAAAGAGGCCTATGTTCATACGAAGTGTCTTCTTGATCGGGCAGTAGCCAACAACGTTGCCTACTATGAAGTTATTTTAGAGCTACAAGAGGACCATAATGAAGCTAAGGCACATTTAAATGAGGATTATGAGAAGAAATTCCAGGACCTTAGTGAAGGTTGGGGCGTTGATCAAAAGTTGGATAAATTCGCTTCTCATTTTTTAAGACAAGAATTCCTGTTGAAACGTGAAGTGGATGAAGCAAGGGACATTGCCAAGCTTCTATAGGAAGAGAATAACAACTTGAGAGATGAACTTAATGCCCTGAAGTCATCCATTGTTGTTGTTTCTACTACAGATGAAGGTCATTCCTTCTTGGAGGCTGAAAATACAAGTTTGAGTGAGGAGTTAGAGGTTCTGAAGAAATTAAAACCTGCTTCTTCATCTTCCCGAGATAGAGTCAAACCTGATGGAGGTACTACAGAGGAAGTCATGACCCAGCAAGCCCTTGCTAATCAAGCTGCACAATTAAAATCCAAAGTTTAAGACATTACTGAGATGTCCCGAAAGCTATAGGCCTTGTCTGAACAATAATCCACTCAATCTTCTTAGTTACAAGCTAAGGATGGATTGTTGAAGAAACTGCATTCTCATGTTGACAAATTAACTTTTCAATTCCATAAACAACCAAGGGAAGTCTAGATGGACGGGTATAATGAAGCTCTGGGGCATCTCGATGATAAGCTTCAATAAGCTAAAAATGATAGATATAAATGGGGTTAAATAAATGCTTTGACAGTGATGAAAGTGGATCAGAATAGCTCATTGTGGGAATGGTATTATCCAAGCTTACTTGAGCTTGACAATCCTCCTTTTAAATTAAATGTTATTTGGATTCCAGTCCATCATATTCCTCAATGCTCGATTTCAAAATACGTGGGAGATTACGAGCTTCATGACGAACTAGAAATCATTCAACCTCCTCACCTGCTTGATCATCCTAATAGCAGCAATATCAGAATGCTTCAGGATTTTAACTTCATTAATTCTCCTTATACTCTAGATGATCCTCCTACTGTAATTTATTCTCTTTCCAAAGCTGAAGGGAAGCGTCTTACATAATGAAGCTTTGTATTTTGTTTTGTTAACACAATCATCTAATTAATTTGATTGAATGAAATGAAAATTGGATCAACTTATCTTATGTTGAATGTTAATCCTTTATCATTAGTTCTACTGATACACTTTGATTAATTTTAGTATCAATGACCAATAAATGAAGATGTTATACTAGCATACTTAGATTAAAAATCTAAATTTAAAGCTAGTTACCTATGTGTGATTTTTTCATTAAATACGAGTGGTGTGACTAAGCGTTTGTGGAATATGTGCTTGCATTCCTCCTGAGGAACCTTTACAACGTTCTTCCTATACTTTGACCAGTAGGATAAAGATCTTGTTTTATCCTTATGTTTGTGGAAAAAGTTTCTTGAGGATTTAACATCCTATTGACTGGGACTTCGTGTATTGATGATCAAGTTTGTGGTTTCTCCGAGCAACTATTGCTTCTATCGAGCAACATTCAAGGCATTAATTATTGAGTAGAGCAATAATTTGTTGAGTCGAGCAACGTTTAAAACATTTTGTCAATCAGTTAGAGTAGTGCATAGCACTAGTATTCCAAAAAACAAAATTAACAACAAAAAAGGAAAGAACTAAAGATTTTATTAATTCTGCAAGTTGATTTCAAACTGATTACAACATCATTGATAATATTTTATGAGATGCTCTGCATACCAGGGCTTTTGAAATCTTCGCCTTTCAAGGTTTCAATTCGATAGGTTCTAGGTCGGACCACTGTTGAAATATGGTATGGTCCATGCCAGTTGACCTCAAGCTTGTTGTTTTTCTGCAACACTTTCTTCAACACATAACTCCTTCCTTCAAGTTGGTCGGTTTCATCCTTTTATTATAAAAATGAGCTATTCTCTGTTGGTAGGCTGCATTTCTTAGGGCGACCTCTTCTCTCACTTCTTCCAGCATGTCTATATCCAACCTTCTCATTAAATCACTTACAAGAGAGTTAAAATTTAAAACTCAATGAGATGGAAAGCCTAGCTCGGCAGGAATGACAACTTCGGTCCCAAATGCTAACATATATGGGGATTCTCCAGTTGCTATTCGTGGTGTGATTTGGTATGCCCACAAGACAGAGTGTAGCTCGTTTATCTAATTTCCTTTGGCATCATCAAGTCTTTTCTTCAACCCATTGAGCAAGGTTTTATTCGTAACTATAGTTTGTCCATTACTCTGAGAATGTCCTGGAGCTGAATACAATTTTTGAACATTGGACTGAGCAGAGTAATTTTTGAATTCTTCATTGTCAAATTGTGTTTCACTGTCAGTAATGAAAGCATAGGTCAATCCATACCTACAAATAATGCTTTTCCATACGAATTGATAGCCTTTTTCATAAGGAATGTCTATCAGAGGCTCTAATTAAATCCATTTTGTAAAATAATCCACAGTGATAACCAAGTATTTAAATCTTCCTCGGGTGGTTAGTAGTTGTCCGACCAAGTCTATACGCTATATGGAAAATGACCATGGTGAAGTGATTAAAGTGAGAGCATCCTGTGGAGTTTTATGAATTATGGATAATTTCTAACATTTATCACACTTCTTGGAAAAAATTACACAGTATGCTCGCGTTGTTGGCCAATAATACCCTTGAGTGCTGATTCTTTACAGAAGCCTTCTCCCTGCTATGTGAGCTCCACATGATCCTTCATACACCTCCTGAATTAGATCTTGGACCTCTGATGGATCCATAGAGCGCTGCAAACTAACTGTTAGTCATCTCTATTACAAAACATCTTTATCTAATACATACTGAGCTGCTTTGTATTTCAACTTCTTTGCTTCCACCATATCTATTGGTAGAGTTCCCTCTTCAATGTATGCTCTAGGGGTGGCCGTGGGCCGGGCCTGGGCAGGCCCGGTCGGGCTCGGGCCGGGCTTGAAAAATTAAGTGCTATCCCAAGCCCGCTCGGGCCCAGATCGGGCCTTATTATGTAATCCCAAGCCCGCCCAGATTTGAAGGCTCTTTACCCAAGCCCGCCCAATCGGGCCTTGTTATGTTAATTAAAAGATTTTTTTAAAAATTAAAATACCTATTTTTTTATGTAAAGACCAATTTTTTTAATTAAAAATCTGTTTTAAACTCCATGTATTACAAAGTCCATATATAAAGTTTTCCACTCTACATGAAAAGACTTGGTATACGTTTTTATATTTATAAAAGTTCCCCCCCCCCCCATATATATATATATATATATATATATATATATATATATATATATATTCGGGCCTCGGGCCGGGCCGGGCCTCATCGGGCTTAAGAACTCATGCCCAAGCCCGCCCGAAAAAAAATCGGGCCTATAAAATTTTGCCAGGCCCGCTCTGCGGGCCTATTCACCTTACCCAAGCCCTATTTTTTTATTGGGCGGGTTTAGCGGGCCTCGGGCCTATGGCCACCCCTAGTATGCTCTGATGGGGTCCATCCATGATGGCCCCATATCTATGGAAATAAAATTGATCATTAAATCTTCATCTATTCTCCTATTGGCCAAAATCTCAATAGGGATATTTTAACGAAGTTCAATTTTGGTAGTAGAGGCTAGCTGAGCAAGGGCATCAGCTCAGGCATTTTCCAACATTGGGATTCTGTTCATCTGAACAGTTGGAAATTTTGTAATGACTTCCATCGCCTTGGATAAATACCTAGTTGCCAATTCGCCTTTAGCTCCATATAAACACAGTGTTTGGTTTACCACCAGTTGAGAGTCACTGTGTGCCACAACTTGCTCGGCATTCAATGATTGGGCTAAAATTAAGCCTATAATAAGAGCTTCATACTCTGCTTTATTGTTTAAAGCCTGGAATTGGAAATGTAATGCGTACTCAATATCAATACCATCAGGAGTGTTAAGTATTATACACGTTCCACTTCCGATTGAACAAAATGATCCATCAACATATAAGTTACATATTGGGATGTTGTTGTCGAGTGCTTGATATGTCAAACTCTCGTAGTGGAATATTTTTCTCTTTGCTTCTTCATACTTTCTGGTCATCTCTTGTGTTTGGGAAGAGGGGTCTGGTAGGTCTGCAAATGCTTCTTCTGAAGAAAGTTCTTCGGGAGCTTTCTTGTCAACATTACTTTCTCCCGATTCTTGTTCTGCTCGCTCACTTTGTTGCTCGAGGACCTCAGATTAAGTGAAATCCTCTATGAAATCTTCCACAGCTTGGCTTTTCAAAGAATACATTACCTCATATATGATATTATAATCCCCTAATTCTAAAACCCAATATATTAATCTACCAAATTTCTTCGATTTATGCAAAGCCTCTCTTAGAGGCATATCAGTGTAAACTACGATTGTATGGTCTTGGAAATAAGGTTTTATGCATCTAGATGCTTCAATTAGTGACAAAGCCAATTTCTTCAAATGAGGGTACCTGATTTCTACTCCTCGAAAAGCCTTATTGGTATAGTAGATGGGTTTTTAAACTCCATTTTCTTCTCAAGTCAATGCAGAACTTACTATCGATTTAGAAACAGCTAGGTACAGGTATAACTTTTCGCCTGTGATTAGTCAGGAGAGTAATGGAGGTGAATCAAAATAATTTTTCAACTCCACAAAATATTTTTCGCAGTCTTCGTTCCATTCAAAGCCTTTTCTAAGCACCTTGAAGATTGGCAGGCATCTATCTGTAGCTCGGGACATGAATTTGTTCAAGGCTGCTACTCATCTAGTCAGTCTTTGCACGTCCTTCTTAAAAGTTAGAGATTGCATTTCAATTAATGTCTTGGTCTTTTCTAGATTTACTTCAATTCCCCTTTGATTTACTCTGTATTCGAGGAATATTCCCTCTTGTACTCTAAAAACACATTCAGTCAGATTCAGCATCATCCTGGTGCTTCTCAAGTTGATCAAAAGTCTGATTGTGGTCTGCAATGTGATCAGACACCTTGTTGCTTTTTGTTAGCATATCATCTATGTAGACTTCCATATTCTTGCCTATCTGTTCCTCAAACACCTTATTGACCATCCTTTGATATGTAACACCTGTATCTTTCAAACCAAAAGGCATAACATTATAACAGTATGTTCCTCGAGGAGTGATAAAAGAAGTGATGACCCTATCCTCAAACTTCATTTTTATCTGGTGATAACCAGAATAAGCATCCATAAAGCTGAGCAATTCATGTCCTGATGTTGCATCCACTAGTTGATCTATTTGGGGCAAAGGAAAATGATTCTTTGGGCATGCTTTATTTAAATCTGTGAAGTCTATACACATTCTCCAATTGTCATTTTTCTTTTTGACCATAACTATATTGGCCAACCAGTCTAGGTATTTCACTTCATTAATAACAGCTGCAATCTGAAGCTTTTTGACTTCTTCCTATATGGCTTGGTTCTTCTCGAGGCTGAATGATAACGAAGCTTTTGCGTATAAGTCGTCGTTGTTGTACAAGCTCCTTCTAATCAAAACCTTGAATCACCTACAAAATATAACAAACTAAAGTATAGAGGTAAGTAAGGGTATCAATCCACTTCCTAGGGAGTAAGCTAGAGACAAATTCAATTGTAATTCACTTTTTATTTTCTTTTTGTGCTTTTTCACTTTTCTAATTTTTTTAGCTTTTTCAATATTAAAACAATAGGGTGAGGTGAGGTTTTAAACTAAACTAAACTAAGATGAAAATAACTAACTAGAAAGTGACTAAAATTAAAACAAAGTCTAACACTAAAATAAAAGATAAAGTGAGGTGAAAAAATTGTGAGAACAATCAAGGAGTGGGATTACACCACAAATTTTAGCTATTCTAATTAATTAATTTAATTATTTGAATTCTCCCAAATTAATATCAAAATTACAAACCAACTCTCGTTGCAAGTGTAATTATAATAGTAATATTTTAGAAAATTAAGTTTAACACCCCACAACTCTAGAAAATTAGATCAACACTCCTTTTAATTAATCACCCGCTAGGATCGATCAATTAAAATTTATGTCAATCTTAGAAAATAAATTTAGAGTTGAAATTTAAGTTATAATACCCTACTTAAGAAACCCCTATCTCTAGTTCGAATCTAAAATGGGTATTATCACTAGAATTTCGATTTTCTCTCGAAAATCATTTACCCTCTCTCGAGGCGTAAATCTAAGGGTGAGGAATCAAAATTAACATTCAAAGGAATTTTTCAAGTAATTAAACTAATTAAAATAAAATAATATCAAATAAGGGTTTTACCCCACCCCTTGAAAGGGGTTTTAGCCTAACATGATATAAAATTTGACAAATTAATAATCAAAGGCATAAACAAATAAAATAGAAGGGTAAAATGACAAATCTTCAAACAAGTCTCCTTGATTTGCAAAATTGGACTCTAATCCTCCATTGAAATTGAGCAACATCCATTCAAAATAAGATTTTCACAATATTCAATTACATACAAACACTCATTAGAATCACTCAACAATTAATTTCTCACAAATATCTAAAAAAATAAAAATAATAAAATAAAACTATTTACAAAGGATAATTTTCTCTATAATTCTCTCTCTAGAATTTTCCTATCTAAAAAAAAACTCTATATCCCATCAATGGAGTCTTCTTCTTCAATTTATAATAGGCATGGAGCATGAGGGGTAAAAATGGTAATTGGAAGTGCACATGTGCATGGCAAATGTGTGAAGTAAGGAAGGTATATGGGTGAGGTCATGTGGGTAGTGAGGTGAGAAAATAAAATCTGGTATTGCATATGAGGGTATTTGGGTAAATGAGGTTGGTTGGGGTTATTATGGAAAAAAGGGATAAAAGTGGATTTTAACACATGTGGCAATTGATCTTTTATCTTATTTTGATTTTGGCTTTGTATTTGTATTCGGCTTTGTTTTTGGCAGGTGATGGTTACGATTTTTGGACAAGGTGTAAAATGGGTCTTGGGTAGAAGTGGGTGGAATGGCAGGTAGGTATAGGAGGTCGACGGCAAGGAGGGAATAGAGCCGGCGGTGTTAGACGTCGCTGGGGCTGGCAGCCGACGGCGGGTAGGGGGGATTGTGGGTGCCGGAGTGGGAGCGCCGTCGCTGGCTGGACGCCTGGTTTAGGTTGCCGGCCGAAATGATGTCGTCGGCGGCCACAGGGTTAAAGGGGGGGCGACGGTTTGGGCTGGCAGGATGATGGAGGTGGGATAGAGTGAAATTAATGGTGGTTTGTGGTTTTGTTAATGGAGGTTGGGTATGAAAATGGTGAAAGAGAGAGGAGAGAGAAAGTTGTGGGTTGTTTGGAGGAGATGATGAGAGGTTGATTTAGTGTGGTAGGGTGTAGTGGAATATGATGGGTGTGAGGGTGGGGATAAGTAGTTTTAGGTGTAGGGAATTTATGTGTGTGTCTATTTAATTTGAACCCTTAAAAATAACACTAAAACAAACTAATAAAATAAAATTATAAAAAAATTTAAAAATTAAATTTCTATTCTAAAAATAAAATAAAAACTCAATAAAAATAAAAATAAAAATAAAATCTAATAAAACTTAAAATTAAACTCCTAAAAAGAAAATGCAAAATCTAATAAAACTAAAAATACATAAAATCCTAAAAATTCTAATCCTAGTAAAATAAAATAAAACTAAAACTAAAAACTAGTAAAATAAAAATAAAAATAAAATTATACTAATAAAAATAAAATAGAAAATAAAATCTAGAAAATACTAAATAAATCTAAAATAAATCTTAAAAAAAATGACTCAAACTAAAAATCTAAAAAATGATAAAAAAGGACAAATTAGACACATACACGGGTCGGGGAAGGTTAAGGCTAGGATGGGCTAGTTTAGGGTTACGGGATAAGGTAATTAACTTCATTTAACTGCAAATTGCTCCGAAATATAGCTTTTGACATTGTAACTGCAATTAAACCTGCATAATAAACATTTAAGTGCATAAGACCCAAATTGTCGAGAATTAGTAACTAAAGTATATCTATTCGGGGTATAAATTGTACAGTTTTGGGTGCTTATCACTGAACACTCTTCGTCTTTTCTTTACTGGTTTAACCTTTTTGTTTATGTTGAGCTCATGACAAAGGAAATTGGGATCTATCCCAGGCATATCTTCATGACTCCAGGCAAACACATGCTTTCTCTGTTTAAGGAAGTTCACCAGTTCCTGTTTAAGAACATGATCCAATGTTATCCCAATTTGAGTGATGCGTTCCAGTTTGTCATCGTCTAACACAATGATTTTAGTTACTTCTACAATTTTTTCCTTTACCGGCTTTGTTTCCTCTCTTGGATCTAAGGTTTTAACCTCAGAGACTACATCAAGATCAGGAGTATCCACTTGGTAGGTAGTGGTTTTCTTCTTTATTTCTTCCAAGTCTTCTTACTCGGAAGAAGAGTAGTAACATTCCCGAGCTACTTTCTGATCGCCCTTCATAATTCCCACACCAAAATTAGTAGGGAATTTTAAGCACTGATGAACAGTGAATGGTACTTCTTCAAACTTCTTTATCCCTACTCTTCCCATGATTATATTATAACTTGAATGAACGTTTTTATGCATTATAAAGAAACGAATCTTCTTTGTTCGGCTAGCTAGCTAGGTGCCTATCATCACCTCCATTTTAATGGTTCCAAGAGGAAAGAATTTCTCACCAGCAAAGCCTATTAGTGGTCGATGATAGGGCTCTAATTGGCTGAGTTTAAAATCCAAGTTGCTGAAACAAGGATAGAACATGGTATCCGTCGAGCTACCATTATCTACTCATACTCTAGAGACAATTTTCCGACTTTGATTACTAGTGGGTCATCGTGAGGATACAATACTCCTAAAAGGTCATTTTTAGAGAAACCAATTACCAGCTTGTCTTTGTTAACTTTCCTTGGTCGATCTTCCTTGGCAAGGTTGATCCTCTATATGTACGAGCAAGCTTGTACCTTATTGAGTTAAGTTTTTCTCTCTACTGTATGATCTCCTCCTCCTGCATCTTCACCTGTAATCATTTGGCAATCAAAAGAACCAAAATTGGTACAGAATACCTCACATTCTGGTTACCGAGGTTTTTTGGGGAGATGAGGATCATCATCCTGGTCATCTTCATGAGATCTTTTCTTCTCCTCTCTGGGCTTGCAAGGAGATTTTGATCTACATCAAATTCCTTTGTTGTTCTGTCGATCAACATACTGATTAAACTTTCCTCTTCGGATGAGAGTTTTAATCTCATTTTAAAGAGCTATGCAACGTTCCATCGTGTGATCATGATCCCAGTGGAATTCACAGTACTTAGTTTTATCTCTATTGGTCAGGGAACATCTCAATTTATCAGGCCAATGCAAATCTTTATTATTCATGATTTCCTCCAAAATATGGTGAATTCCTATGTTTATCAGAGTATAGTCATTGTACTTCTTGAGTCACTCCAAAACTCCTTTCTGTCTTGATTTCCTATGTTCTCTGGGGTCTTTATGATCTTTCTTATCATTTTTACCATCAATTTTCTTGCCCGGGCTACGCTTGGCTATCATTGCTTCCTTGACATTTATGATATTCGCTACTTTAGCCATTAATTCTGCTATTGTCTTCGGAGGATCCTTGGTAAGAGTGTAATACATTTTTTGGGGAAGAAATCCATACATTAGGGCTGTTATTATAGTCTTCTCCTCATAATCTATGACTTCTTGTTTCTCGTTATTAAAACGAGTGATATAATCTCTAGTGTTCTCTCCTTTTTATGTCTCACACTAAGTAAGTGTGCCACCCTTTCATAGGCTTTGGTCCAAAGCAAAAGTTGTTAATGAATAGCTTGGCTAGTTGGTTGAAGCTAGAAATTTATCCCCGAGGAAGACCAATGTACTAGATTTGGGTAGATCCAGTAATGGTTTCAGAAAATTCTCTACACCTCATTTCGTCGAGGATGGCATAAATATCAGCAACTGACTGGTATTGTTCTATATGGAGGACTGGATCAGTTTTTCCATCATATTTGGGTGTTACTATTGGAGCCTTGAATTTTTCTAGAGTAGGGAAATCCACAATTGCTTGCACAAATGGAGACCCTTTTATAAAGCTTCTTTATAGTGGGGTTCTTGTCTTCGACATTTCTCACAATCTATCTTCCAATCTATGTATGGAGCCTTTCCATGCATCATTGGAAGCATCGAATTAATGTGTTGCAACTTTATTAGTTGCTGAGCTTTCTTTATGAAGCTGTTGCTCAGTCCGAGTAACAGTTCGTCGGGCGTTTGATTTAGATTGAGCAATGCTTTCCCTTTGATCAGATGGTCATCTGGTATTAATCGATCTTTCCCTAGGAACATCTCTGTTCCCCGTAGGTCCCAAATGATCGAATGGAGAAGCACGACTTAATCTTTCTAAGGCACTTGGCCTCTCTAGAGAATAAGACTATGTGTGGAAAGATTCAGATGTCCTGAGTAATGAAGTTGACCTTGGCTGATAGGTGACGTCTCTTATTGATATCGAGTGGCGGCGCTGACCACCTCTTGGTGGGGGTGGTGGCATATTTCCTCGAGCTGATAGAGCAGGTGCCCTGACTTGAAGAGTTTGTGCAAGTTGCCTAATGGTATCTTTCATGGCCTCTTGCAAGACTGGCCAAAATCCTGGTTAAATCATTTGTAGATGGAGGAGCAGAAGGGGCAGGCGGAATACCTTCATTCCTGAGACTTGATTTAGGAATTTCAGCCATTTAACTTTTTGATTGAGTGAGATCGATTAGGAATATCATTCCCATAGACGACGCCAATATGTTAATGCAAAAACTAGACTAAGCTAATTAATTAATCATAGAGAAATAAAAATAAGAGACAATAGATTTTTAAAGTGGTTCGGCTTAAGGGAAGAGCCTACGTCCACTGTTGTATATTGCCTTGGGATTGTTCAATTGCCACTCTTTTTTTTCCCTTGGATGTAGGGTTTACAATGTATTTATAACCCCCAGGGGGTTTACACGAGCTGGAATATCAAAGGATTGAATGTCTTTATATCGTAGACATTTACATCTGTAAAATCATTAATGTATACAACTGTTAGCGTTTGCCTGTCATCGTTGGTTGCCATGCGTGATGTTGGTCAGTATTCCTGGTGTTGGTCGGTATTCCTGGTATTGGTCGACATTTCCTCCTTAATGACTAGGATTAATCTCCCATTGTATAACATGTGTTATTATCTGAATGGTCCATGTAGATGGATAATTTTTGGTATCAACATCTAGCTTGTAATCTCCTCTGGCGATCTGTGGAAGATCCTTCATTACCTCATAGATTTAGCCCCTTTTAAATTAACTCCAACATTAGCTAAGCAATCAGCGACCAAATTTGATTCTCTATAGCAATGGCTTATAGCATAATTAATTTTACTAAGATCTGAAAAAATTGCTTATGTGATAGTCTTCATTCTCTATGGAGGTTTCCACTCTCTTTTGATCAATTTCACCACAAAAAGGGAATATGACTCTATATCAACCTATGAAATGTTCTTCTGCAAACATAACTTGATACCAAGACTTAGACTTTTCAGCTCTTTATCTGGTTACAATATTCATGGTTACTTAGGTTGTTCTATTTGCGAAGAAAAGACTGAAGCCAATAGCTTTAATAAAATACATAAACTTTTTTTATCATTGTCACCAGAGATTTTTTTCACGGAGTCATAAATTCAGGTCAATACGAAGCAATTTTCTCCCAAAAGGCATTGAGATGAGGCCACATCCCCGTGAAGATGACGTGACCAAGGAGTTCAATTATATTTGATTTTTCACAGTGGAAGGAACGTCATGTGCCTCACATGAGACATTGTGCACCCTGAGAAAAATATTACCAAGCATCTCGTATGCACCTGCATAGGTGGTGCTCATTCTAAGGATGTCAAAAAATGCCATAAAGACCTTGTGATTTGAGGATTAGAAGATCATTTTGGCTGAAAGAAGATCCCAACAGTATAAAAAGCGTAAATCAATTGCATCTTATATTTGAGCATTAATGAAAAAATATGTTCCTAGAAACATTGAAGGGGTTGAAGTCTTACGCAGAATTGTCTGCGATGGAAAAAATATTTGAAAAAGTGCAAGTCTTATAATTGGCATGTGATTATGCAACTTGTCCTTTCGTTGTTTAGAAACTATTTTTCCCAATTTATGGATCTCTGTAGAGGCATTCTACATATTAGCTTGTGTTTCACCCTATTATGTGAGAAAGTTGTCAAAAGGAAGAACATAATGGATATAAAATAAACTTTGAATTAGGCAACCTATGTTTTGGGGAAGTACTTACCTCCCTTATTTCTTGGCATAAGCATCCATATTTTAGTGAATTTATGTGACAAAAAACTTTTATATGGAGTTATGAGGTACCGTTAGATGTATCCTTTTGAACGATTAATAATAATATTAAAGATAATATTAAGAATACATGGTACATTGAGGGGTCCATTGGCGAGGAGTAGATTATGGAAGATGCTTCTTTGTATGAAAATCAATATATGCGTACCCAAAACATTCCAGGTAGTTGATGCCAGTTGAGTAGGCTCTAGGAAGGGTAAGTTAATGAAGTTAACAAGCACACAACATAACCAAGTGGATCGATATGTTCTTGAGATGCATGAAGACATAGATAAATGGAAAAGGGCGCGTGTAGGGAATTGTTTTGTTAAATAATGTAATTATGTTTAATGTTATATTCACAAGGAGTTAATATTTTTTATTTAAACATAGCAAATATAATGACTAGGGACGTTCCAAGAGGAGGAAAGGAGGTCCGAGTGCATACAACGATTTTAAGCATTGGGTAACTTCCAAGGTGACTACAATAATACCCCAATTTTATTTACTGTCTTTGAAACTTATTCATAACATAAGTACTTTCTTGGTTTCAGTTATTAAAAACTGGTAAAGTATCGACAAGTCTTTCATGTCTATAAATTGGGCCTAGTTTTATAGCTAAGGAGTTCAAATAATATTGTGTCAATGGTTTTGTGTTCTCTTCAAGCACACACACTCTAAAACTCAATGGGAAACAAAATATTGGCCATTCATATAAAACACTAGCTCATTTTAGTGCAAGCACTAAAGATAAAAACTTGATAGAAGTTGAAGTATCACATTATAGTATTATAAGACAAACTATGGTATTAGATTATATATCTTTTTGCAAACCTATCTTCTACTGTGTTTGGATGAGAGTGGAAGACAAGAATGCCTGTATGGTCTATCCTAACACCTATATGGTGAAAGTTGATTTTGCCAAGTTGAAGAGTAAAGATATTATATATAACGAGCCATTACTTTTTCCATTTAAAAAATTAAATCAAGTTGTTTATCCAAAGGTACCTAATAATGACCCATGGTCTGTTATTTTACATTCCATCGGCTTGGCTTCAACCGTATATGACATAGAGGCACCTATCGAGATTTAGTCTATTCTAGATGATAACCCATAACTAAAGAAATTTTTAGAGAGGAGTAGACATTTAACTATAGAATGGTTTGCCAAAAGCATGTTAATTTTTCTAAAGTTTATTAAATGTTAACTTCAAAGTTATGCATAATAGCGTGTTTCTGTTTTTTCGTATAACTTATTCCATAATTCATGAGTGACTTTTTGTTTTATAAGTTTATTGTTTTTTCTGGATGTCAAATATTGTATATATATGCCATGTCTATCAAAATAGGTCTTTTATAGAGAACACATTAATTTATCAATTGACTAGAGAAAAAAATCAAATAATGCGATTACTTATAAGATCACGGGTGGAACATAACCGAACTCTATCTTTTTCAATCAATAATATGCACACTACCTCAAAGTTGGGATGAAGAAGTTGAAAGGGTTTTCATAAAACACAATCCAAGTATTGTGATGTAGCTAGTAAAGCTTTTTGAATTTGAAGAAAAAAATTCATCCCCTGTGGATAGAACTACAGTGGGTAAGATTTTGTTCAGACTATACCATGAGAAAATATATACAGAACAAAGTTAACATATACTAACGTCTTAGAACATAAGGCCTTCGTCTTAACATGTTTAGTGTCCGAAATGAAATTGTCAACAAATTTCCATGGACATGAACAATAAGAACTTTGCATGAAATGATGAAGTAATAAACTTATGACATTATTGAATTATCAAAACTTTTTGAATATTTTGAAAATGTATAAGTTATATAATATTTTTATATTATTTCCTTACTCTTGTATTAACACATAGGCTAATGCATATTTATATATAAACGTAAAAATTGGTGTTCAGGAATCGAATTCAATCTTCTATCCCTGTAAGGTCAAGTCAGGATGAACAATATTCCACTGATTCTCATGTAAATGTTTTCATTAAACCATGTGGTTTGATTATAAGTGGAAAGTATGCTTTTAGAGTTCGATACTTGGCCTTGTTGAAATCATGTATCGACTTAAAATATGAGATTTGGGACGCAGTTGACCAAGTGAAAAAGATGACTTGTGGGATACGCTCATGACAGAGTTATGTCTTTCAGCAATCGAAAGATAGAGGTTATGAAAGCTATGGGTGTTCAGTTAAAGACATTTAGAAGTAACCTCTACTCGGATTATTTTAAGGGATTAAACAAGAATGGTATAAAGGCCTTAAAGGATCGAATACTAAAAAAGGAGATCATCCCTTAAAACAACTGGAATGAATACATGTTGCATGAATCATCTGAGGCCAAATAGAGAGAAAATCACCAAGACCGGATAACAAGGCTGAAATTATCGACATCCATTGTCTTGGTCGAATGTCATATGATGAGAAAACTAAGGAGATGGTGTGTACAATTTCTCATTTTAATGTGGTATATATATAATATATCTTACTCTAATTGTTGATGCAAAATTAATTTATACGTGCTTAAACCTAAACCACGTGTTGATCATTTAGAATTGTTCGTCAAAAGCTATAAGTGGAAAACATGGGAGTATCACCCAAAGGTAGTTGATGATATGGTGATTTCATAACGTCACTTGTAATAATGAACTTCATTCAAGTTTAGTCATTTAATAGTTTTAATCGATTCATCAATAAGTATGTAGAAAAAATTGAGTAAGGTGATAAGTATCCAAGGTTCTTCTAAATAAAACATATTGGATCCCGATGCATTGATCTCCTTTAAAGGTAAAGACACTAAGGGCGACTCGTGGTGTTGGCCCAGTGTTCAAAAGTAAACTTAAGGCCATTGATCCTATAGTCTAACGGTAGAATAGAGAAAAGACACAAGGAAAAAAAAAACATGATGAGTATATAGATTTTCTCAAATCGTTCATTAGTGTGCTTTTAAGTACTTTTGAATCGAATGGAATAAAATTATAAAATGTCCTGAAATATCTAGTGGTTGTAAATCATCAATTCTCATCGCAACATCCAACCAACCATTTTTCATCGTAACATTTTGAGCATTGTCTTAATGATTCACCACTTCCAAATCCTCACGATTACATGTCTGTCCCACATCCAAGTCCTCATGTTTACACATTTGTTCTTCCGTCATATTCTTCAAACTTTCAAGATTCAAATGAGCCAAAAATTTAAATTTTAAATGGGCCTCTACATGATCCATCTGTCAATTTATTATATTTTTCAAGTTCAAGGAAGATTTCAAGTGGACATGTTACGTCAGCAACTACTGGAACAGTGGTCCATGTGAAAATACTCTAATATAAAAGTATCAAGAGTTAAGAAAGTTTCTTTTAACTCTTTATTAAAAAACTATTTTTAAACTTCAACTAAATACACGCATAAAAAATATTTATACTTGTTGGTGTGATGTTCAAGGTAATAGAATATAAAATTTAAGTGGAATGAGATGAGCAAAAGCACAAAACTACACAATAGTTTGTTAACGAGAAAACCATTGTGTTGGAAAACTCGGGATCTTTTAGTACCAAGACCACACACAGTCATGTCCACTATAAAAACTATTTGAGTACAAATTACACAATATATTGTGTAAATGAATTAATACAACCAGTACACAAAGCACACCAAGGGTAGTGAGAAATAACCCCACAACTATTGAAATTTTAGCAAACACAACAAATAGTGAAACTAGGAAGAACATGAAAATAGAGCTCCACACTCAATTCTAGAGTAATAGTGAAGATGAACAAAAAACAAGTTTTAACTAAGTTTTGTTCTTAAAAAAATAGAGAAAGTTTCAAAATCCTAAAGATTAGATAAAAAGAGGCTTACTTTAAGGTTTTAAGTTTCAATAGTAAAAGAAATCTAAATGACTGTAGGCCACTTTTATTTTAAATGTGCTTTAAGGATGTCAAAACCATTTTTCTTTCAAAAATCCTTTTCAAATTTTAACACGCACCAAGTTTTTTAACCAATTTCACTTAAGTTCAATTTTATCTTGTTTAATCCTAAACATGAACCTAGGTGATTAAAGAAAGTAAAATAAAGTAAAGTTCACAACGCCATATGTATGAGGAAATCGTAAAGGGAAAAAACCTCGGACGACCCAAGCCAGACAATTACTATGATACCATTTTAGAAAAGGACGACATACAGACTTAAACAACGATTCAATCCTCACAAGCCTTGACGCTTTTCTTCTTTTTAACCTCTCCTCCACAATTCCCATGCAAAAATCCTTTCCACATTACTCGTCCATAACACATGCGTCCTCTAATGCCTCGGTGTCTGTCGATGTAACTTTGGCAACCGTCTACAATTCGAAACATGAACTCCTCCACTTATTCCTCACAAAACCTAACAAACAACTTGTTTAATATGAATGAACAAACTCAGATGGTGCAAACAATATCTCTATAGCAATAGTACATGAAAGCTCGAATCTTTTAAACTCTATAACGATTGTTTTAATCTTTGAAAACCTTAGAAAACTAATACAGAAAATGTCTGAGTTCTTTTCTAGAATATGGTTTTGCACTCTTATTGAAATTCTGATCAAACATTGCCTTAAATAATATACTTAAGTGGACAGGTGTAACACCCTCGACTTTTGGAGACTGAGGAATTAAGTTTTTGGGAAAATAAAATTTAATTAAATTGGAGAATTTTAGAATTTGGGAAATGAGGTCCAAAAATAGAAAATATTTTAAAGTATTCCGGATGATGATTTTGAGGGTACCATCAATCCCGGAAGGGGCGAGATAGTCAAAATGACTGTCATTGGGTTTTATTTCGGCTCCGGAATGTTTTAAGTTATTTTGGCTCGAATTGGAGTAAACGAGTCATTTAAAGTGTGTATTAACATTTAAAACTGGGTTTGTTGTTTTTAAAGGATTTAAGGCTTACAGATGAAGCCTTCTCAAATAGAGAGAGAGAAAGAAAAAGGAAGAAAGAAAGAAGAAGGAAAAGAAGAGAGAGAGGAAGAAAAAGCTTGGGATTTCCGGCCCAACCGCGACATCGAGGATGATCCAACCTCTACAAATCTGAGGCAAGTGTTTAATCTTGCTAAATAGCTATTTGTGTATTTCATTTCATAATTTGTGGGTTAAAGAAATGGATTTTTGGGTATTAATACCAAAACCTAGATTTTAGGTTTAATCTTGAAATCAATGTTTAAATTTAGAATTAATGACATAGAAATGATTGGGATCAACTTTGGTTTGGAGTTATGTAGAGAGATTTTGGGGGAAAACCCTTTGGGATTGGGAATCCTAATTGAAGATTAAAAGTAAGTGTAGATGTGATGTGAGGCTAAGAACTCTTAGAGAGATCTTAGATTAGGGTATTCACAAAAGTGATCGAACCATAATCGAAATCGAGGGAAATGAGATTATTTGATGATTGAAAGAATGAGCTTGAGGCTGATAGACTATTAGTTATATGTATACCGATAGTCCAAAACGATTACTAGATTCTTTAATGTATTCTCAGATATAGATGAAATGCGTAGTGATGGATTCCTACACAAACTCTTGGGTGATAGCCCTAATGTTGAATATATATATAGGTATAGATATATACATATGGTTTTGGGAGACTATTCATCATAGGAAAATGATCGAATATGTTTCAAGTATGGGATTATATTCACGTATCGAGGTAAATTAAAGGAATTGTGGTGACGGCTTGTATATTGAGGACTATGTATACTTATAGCCAGGTATATATATATCTTATACATATGAACGAGAATTAGTTTATATATATAGATAAGGATATGTGAATATGTGTTGATATATATATATATATATATATATATATATATATATATATATATATATATATGTATGTATATAGATATATGGATATCTTCATGTTGTGGATATACATGGTATGGATATTTAAACCGTATACGATGGTTTATTATTTGATCATATGATTGGATCATATGGATTATATATATTATGCATGTAAATGATATATATACTTAATTGGTTAAGCATACCCCGCTCATGCTATCATTGGGAAGTTGCGCGCGTAGAGGGTGAGCATCCTGGCTAGAAAAGCAGGGTGTGGATATTCCCCAGGTCATAGTCGTCCCGTGTGTTACCATATGATATATATTTATTTTTGGGATGAGACGTGATGGGTATGTTTCGTCTCATTGCCGGTTTGGAGCTATGACCGCTTCCCGGGACGTCGTGTGCGTGAGTTTACCACGAGATGGGTGTCGTTTAGTCCCACCATGGTGGCCCCAGTTTTGCTACGTGAGCCGGGCACTGAGAAGATGATAGCATTGATACAGTTTATCGGCGATATATATAGCCGGGTATATTATGTGCATGGCCTTGTACATCATATGTAGTATGTACACTTGGCTATTGGATTGATGATGATATATATACGGTTAGAAATAAATACCTATATATATATATATTTATATATATATCCTATAGACGAAAGGATATGGACTTTTATGAAGTACATCTTAGATGATTATGGTGTACTAGATTGATGGGGGGTTGATGTATCGCACATAAGGTATTATTTCGGTTACATCATCCCAAGGATATTATTGGAGGTTCTTTCATTTTATCTTATTTGTTTTCTTTCTTTTCTTTTCTTTCTTTCTTTCTTTAGGAGTTTTAGTTAGTAGTAATGGTAGTATTAACTTGTATGTTGAGGATTATGGATCTCTAGGATCAACATTGCCCAGGACTAGTGTAACGAGGTGGTTCCTTGTTTGGATTTCGCTTTGCGAGACACCTCACGCACGAAACGCAGTGCCATGTCGAGATTTGAGAGAAGTAATTCCATAGGTGGCATCACGGATCTCTGGTCTTGACCTTGTCAGGAGTAGTGTAACGGGGCGGTTCCTTGTTTGGATTTCGCTTTGCGAGACTCCCCACGCACGAAACGTAGTACAATTTTGGGATTAGAGAGAAGTCTTGCCAATATTCCATGTGCATATTATTAAGTATATTAATTCTTACGTTTTTAGCCTATATATGTATATATATATGTATATGTATAGGAGTGATGTTTTAAGAATTATGATGATTATAGTTCATAAGATTATTAATCGGAATTTATTAAGCCTTTTATGGCATAATTGTTGTAATCATAATCTAATAGGATTAGAAAGGGGTGGATCCTTAGGTTATGACGGGAAGGTAGCTCTCGTGGATATAGGCTAGGCCTGATAAGTTAGGTTGTCCAAAAATTAATGGGGGTAATTTAACTAAAATTTGAGGACGCGAATAGGTGCGCGCCTTTAGATGAGAGGTGAGTTAGGGTTCCATGAGAGTGCGGTCTCACTTTAATTATGAAATTAAGTGCACCGGTATTTATTATGCACGGTTAACACACTTGCTAAATATTTTACACATTCGGGGCTCTGACCCGTTTACTTCTCCCTCCTTCTTGTATATACATATATGTTTCCACAGGTATCCTACCGCATGGATACCGGATGACTTTCTATCCAGAGTCTTGGGAGCCGTGACAGGTGCGGACTGTTGCGGGATGTTTCATGTAGCCGCTTCCTACTTCTTTAAAATTCTAGGTAGGATTCATGTTGTATATCGGGTTTGTATCATAGGGATATTTATATACATGTTTATATTTATTCCATTTCAGCTATTGTATTTGCTGTGACCCGACAGCTTATTCGGGTTTATTTATTATGGCATATTCATGTATAGTGATTCCTTTCATTTCTTATAGTTCTTTCTTGCATCTCTCTTATTTATTAGAAATTTTGTAGTGTTGGGTTGTGTTATGTTGCATGTTTTAATTTATTTAACATCTCGCTTATATGATATCGGGTAGTTAGTCCTATACTATATAGTACCGACAGTTGATGTTTAGACTGGACCATCTGAAATTCCTGATTTAATATAGTATAGGGTTGGCCACCCGTTATTATTTTAAGCGGGGTGTTACAGATGGTATCAGAGCATCAGGTTCTAGAGTCCTTAGGATCTGTGCGAGTTTCTGCATTCTTCCGTTAACGTTCTTGACATAAAGCCCTACAAATAGGACTATTGTGTTCACTGCGTTGTTTTCTTCTGTGAAGTATATTCACTTGATTGGCGTTCTGATAACAGTTGCTCTTGTTTCGTTTCAGACGTCGCCTAGATTTTGTCGTCTAGGAAAGAATAGGTTTAGAAGTACGGAACCCATAGTATATTTTGGGTACACTTTAATCGGGGGTATTTGTTTTTCCCCGATTCAGGAGGAAATATTGAGGAGATTTCTAGCATTGGTGTGAGGTGATTTATCGGCAGTTGAGTAATAAAGGAAATTTGCTCGAATGGCGAATCTTGGTCTTAGTAAGGAAAGTCCGAGGAGAGGCATGTAGTGTAGTCCTTGGGAGGTTTAGATTGAGAATCTGTTGGAAACCTGGTTTTGGTGACTCTTACCGATGTGAGGTAGGTGGAGTTGTCCCAATATTAGGAGTATCGCCTTCTAGGATGAGGGGGAATGCCTTTGGAGACTCAGTTTCGTTGTGTAGGACTGAAGGAGTTCTCGGCAGTTACAATCGCGCCTTGCCCTTCAAAATGGTTAGGAAGGATTTTGAGGAAGATGTTTCTCTTGTGAAGAAATAGGCTTAGGGATAATGATTGTCCTGGAAGAAGTAGAGGGTCTTGAATTGAGATCCTTGGATGAGGTGAAACCATTAGATTATGGAATTGTAAGGTAGAATACCTTTCTTTGGGTTTGAGTTACGTTTTGGGTAATAATTGGGAACATCGCGCTTAAGTCATGATGGGTAGTTAGCCGCTACACCGCTAGGGTGTATGGAATTTTCCTAGAGGAGGAAGTGAGCAAGTGTGGCCTTGGTATGGCATCTTTTGAGAAGATACACCTTTTCATAACTGAGAGGTTCAGAGTTTGGTAGATTTATGAGGAGCGGATAGTTTAGCTCATAGTTGTGCTAGTATTAAGAACTAGATATTGGTTAGCAGTATGGTATTTTGTTGAGGCCTTGTGTCCCAAACATAAGGTGTTTGTTTGGCGTGTCGAAAGACGCGGAATATATATTTATATTGTATTATTGTATAGGCCCTCGGGCAATATCTAAAATATGAAAAAAAAAATCTTTTTATAAAACCTTAACCCTGGTTCAACTAATCTCAATCCCCGACCTAGCTACACAGTAGTGTATTGGGAGGGTTCCTTGTTTGGATTTCGCTTGCGAGACCTCCCCCGCACGAAGGTGGCTAGCGTCAGGAATTGAGGAGAGTTCAACCAGTGAAAATTTTCAAACTTTTATATTTAGTATATTGTTATAGATTATATTTCCGAGGGTTATCTTACAATTCTGAGGCGAATGGAGCCTGATTAAAATTCTTCGAGTAGAGACTCGGGTACGGGGTGTATGGGCGCCCTGGGTAGCTAGTTGATTTTTTTAGACCGGTAAGGATCTATGTAGTTCGACGGGAGAACTAGAAAGGATCGGCATAGTGATCTTGAGGATTGATGTAGGGACTAGATGATGTTGAGGTCCTAGGCATGTCTTAAATTTCGCGGACGAAATTCTTGTAAGGGGGGAAGATTGTAACACCCTCGACTTTTGGAGACTGAGGAATTAAGTTTTTGGGAAAATAAAATTTAATTAAATTGGAGAATTTTAGAATTTGGAAAATGAGGTCCAAAAATAGAAAATATTTTAAAGTATTCCGGATGATGATTTTGAGGGTACCATCAATCCCGGAAGGGGCGAGATAGTCAAAATGACTGTCATTGGGTTTTATTTCGGCTCCGGAATGTTTTAAGTTATTTTGGCTCGAATTGGAGTAAACGAGTCATTTAAAGTGTGTATTAACATTTAAAACTGGGTTTGTTGTTTTTAAAGGATTTAAGGCTTACGGATGAAGCCTTCTCAAATAGAGAGAGAGAAAGAAAAAGGAAGAAAGAAAGAAGAAGGAAAAGAAGAGAGAGAGGAAGAAAAAGCTTGGGATTTCCGGCCCAACCGCGACATCGAGGATGATCCAACCTCTACAAATCTGAGGCAAGTGTTTAATCTTGCTAAATAGCTATTTGTGTATTTCATTTCATAATTTGTGGGTTAAAGAAATGGATTTTTGGGTATTAATACCAAAACCTAGATTTTAGGTTTAATCTTGAAATCAATGTTTAAATTTAGAATTAATGACATAGAAATGATTGGGATCAACTTTGGTTTGGAGTTATGTAGAGAGATTTTGGGGGAAAACCCTTTGGGATTGGGAATCCTAATTGAAGATTAAAAGTAAGTGTAGATGTGATGTGAGGCTAAGAACTCTTAGAGAGATCTTAGATTAGGGTATTCACAAAAGTGATCGAACCATAATCGAAATCGAGGGAAATGAGATTATTTGATGATTGAAAGAATGAGCTTGAGGCTGATAGACTATTAGTTATATGTATATCGATAGTCCAAAACGATTACTAGATTCTTTAATGTATTCTCAGATATAGATGAAATGCGTAGTGATGGATTCCTACACAAACTCTTGGGTGATAGCCCTAATGTTGAATATATATATAGGTATAGATATATACATATGGTTTTGGGAGACTATTCATCATAGGAAAATGATCGAATATGTTTCAAGTATGGGATTATATTCACGTATCGAGGTAAATTAAAGGAATTGTGGTGACGGCTTGTATATTGAGGACTATGTATACTTATAGCCAGGTATATATATATCTTATACATATGAACGAGAATTAGTTTATATATATAGATAAGGATATGTGAATATGTGTTGATATATATATATATATATATATATATATATATATATATATATATGTATGTATATAGATATATGGATATCTTCATGTTGTGGATATACATGGTATGGATATTTAAACCGTATACGATGGTTTATTATTTGATCATATGATTGGATCATATGGATTATATATATTATGCATGTAAATGATATATATACTTAATTGGTTAAGCATACCCCGCTCATGCTATCATTGGGAAGTTGCGCGCGTAGAGGGTGAGCATCCTGGCTAGAAAAGCAGGGTGTGGATATTCCCCAGGTCATAGTCGTCCCGTGTGTTACCATATGATATATATTTATTTTTGGGATGAGACGTGATGGGTATGTTTCGTCTCATTGCCGGTTTGGAGCTATGACCGCTTCCCGGGACGTCGTGTGCGTGAGTTTACCACGAGATGGGTGTCGTTTAGTCCCACCATGGTGGCCCCAGTTTTGCTACGTGAGCCGGGCACTGGGAAGATGATAGCATTGATACAGTTTATCGGCGATATATATAGCCGGGTATATTATGTGCATGGCCTTGTACATCATATGTAGTATGTACACTTGGCTATTGGATTGATGATGATATATATACGGTTAGAAATAAATACCTATATATATATATTTATATATATATCCTATAGACGAAAGGATATGGACTTTTATGAAGTACATCTTAGATGATTATGGTGTACTAGATTGATGGGGGGTTGATGTATCGCTGACCAAGCATAAATTCTTCAGAATTTATCTCCTTAATTTAGTGATTTTAATATCTCGAACAATGTAATTGAGCCATTTTTATGCCATATCACTCCATTGTCTATTCCTAACAACTTTCCCTAGGTTTTGTATAAGTTGGATGAAGTTTTCAGGAATGGAATGCAAGAAAGAATCCAAAAGAAAAGAAAGGATACAAGCAAGAAATGTCTAAGGACAAAAGTGTAATTCCATTCAGAATTCGAAAGTGACACCAAAAGGGAAGTTGAAGAGAATGAGTTCACAAGAGCATAGGAAGAAACGGCATTCAAATCGGAGGTCTAGATAAGAAGATATGGCCAGTCAAAGCTGTAAGGAAAAAGTCAAAGAAGAAGAAATTCGGACCGATCCGGGTAGGATCCGGACCGATCCGATTTGCCCAAGGCCAGTGTACCCCGGATGGATGGCAAACCGATGGAAGAAAAATTCGAACCGATCCGGACACTATCGGACCGATCCGGAAGAAAATAAAAGAACCGATCCGATGGATATCGGACCGATCCGATAAAGACCCGGACCGATCCGGGAATGCGAAATCCTGAAATTAATTTCTCATTTATTGTGCAGATTTGATGAGTGCGTAGCTGTGAACCTTGTTCCACAAGCACAATTGGAAACCGACTTTGGAGGATTTGTGCTATAAAATGCCAAGTTCTACATCAGTTCAAGGAGGCTGGAGAGAGGCTAGGGTTAGGAATTTTAGAGAGAGTTTTTAGAACAACTTTGTAGGTTAAATTTCCATTTCCTTCAAGATTTGCATGAACCCTAGTTTGTAGTCTGAATCTCAATTCCGTTTTTGTGCTGAATTCAAGTAATATCATTCTATTCTCTTTTGCTTTAATTTCTGCAAATTTCTTACAATGTTCTGCAGTCTCATAATTTCATTTTTGTTCTTCAATAAAATCATGAGTAGCTAATTTCTTAAGGGTTGGGGTACATGAACTCAATCCACGGCAAATTATGTGTATGGAAAATTAGAAAATAAATGAAAATATTGGTTGAATCGTGAATGAAAATTATAGATGCATTGTCATATCTTTTAATCTCTCTTACCCTAGGTACTTGGGATGTTTAAGAATGTTTTGTATGTATAATTTATCGTTCACCGCCTTATATTGATCTTTGATTTCATATGATGCGGGCTTGACCCTCATATATGTAATGCTTAGTGATGATAAGGACTGGATTTAATCAAGAATTTTGATTTATAATTCTAATATTCTAAAGGATAATTTGTTAAGGATTGAGGGATTGTACCCTACCCTAATTTTCTCTAAATTGTTAAAACCTAGTTTTGCTGTTAATTTCCAATCGTTTTTCATAAGTAAGTTTTAGAAATTTTCCCAAAAATCAATCATCTTTTCATTTCTTTTAAGAAATCATTTCACGGTTTGGTAATTTTCCTTGTTATTATTTGGCAATTTTGATCCCTGTGGAGACGATCCCGACTTACCGGGTTATTACTTGAGCGACAAGGCTTGCACTTGAGCCTAGATAAATACGCACTTTTGAGACAAATATTAAGTCGCGTCAAGTTTTTGGCGCCGTTGCCGGGGATCTAAAATTGTTAAATTTTCAAGAAAGTTATTGTTATCTACAAGTGATTTCATAAAAAAAAAAAAAAAAAAAAAAAAAAAAAAATTCTCTTGTGATCTTATATGCAGGATTCATCTCCCACCCAAATTCACGAAAATCCTATTGCCGAAGCCGGATCTGAAAATTCTGAGTCTTTGCCTTTTTGGGTTCCACCTCCTTCCCCTAATAATTCCATCACAAGTCGTTCGTTGAGTCAAACCTTGAGTGAGAATTCTGAACCTTTCGGTAGCAATATGTCGGATCATGGTAGTGTCGGTGTTGGTGCTGGAGAGGATGATGTACCATATCAGCCCATGAAAGATCTTTTATTTCCGGAGAGAACTGCTAACCCTGGTTGCATTTTATTCCCATATAATGCCGGTCAGTTCCACTTTCGGAATGGAATGATCCAAATTCTTCCTACATTTCATGGGATGGATTCGGAAAAACCATATCTCCATATTAGAGAGTTTGAAGATACGTGTGAGACATTTGGAGACCAAACTTGTCCACAAGAAGTAATCCGGTTAAAGCTCTTTCCTTTTTCCTTAAAGGATAAAGCGAAAACTTGGTTATGGACCCTGCCCCCAAATTCTGTTTTATCATGGAGAGATATGCAAAACAAGTTTATCTCAAAATTTTTTCCACAACACAAAACCAATTCTGTTAAAGCCCAAATTCAAGCTTTTCGTCAAAATGAGAATGAGGCTTTTGATAAGTGTTGGGAGAGATACCAGGAGTTAGTTAATGCGTGCCCCCATCATGGTTTTGAAACTCATCATCTGATTTCATTTTTCCATCAAGGCCTTACTGTAGCGTCTAAACAACTTGTTCAAACCATGTGTGAGAGACCTTTTTGGGAGTTAAGTACAAGCGATGCTGAGGCTCATTTGAAATATGTGGCGGAAACTACCCAAGCATGGGATACTTCTGATCCAAATAGTCAAAATAGAAATCGACAAGTGTCTAACTTGCCTGCTGCGTCTGGTATTTATCACGTGGATAAGGACACTTTGTTGGATCTAAAACTTGACCAAATGGAGAAGAATTTTAGAGATATGCTAGATATGCGATTGAGAGATGTGTCTGGACCTGTAAAAACCGAGATGGAGAAGGTATGTGCCATTTGTAATGCAGGCCATTCTACCGAAGGATGTCCTACCATACCTGCATACAAGGCCATGTACACTGAACAGGTTGATGCGATAGGAGGTTTTCGAGGGAATTATAATGCTCAGCAAGGGAATGCATATAATCAATCGTGGAGGAATCCCGGGTACAATTATGGACAACCCCAAGGTGGGATGGTTCCTAACCCACAGATGACTCTACCACAACCCCCTCAATTTCAGCAAGTGGCAAACCCTATGCAAGTACCACCTCCTGGTCCTTATGTACCTCCACCTAGGAGATTTCATGAGGATAAGTTCACTCAATTCATCCAAGCCCAAAAAGAAAGAGATGCCAAATTTGAGCGAATGTTCGCTGAAATGCATACTAACATCTCTAGGTTGCAGTCTGCGGTGAATACTCAAGAGAAGGGTAAACTTCCAGCCCAAGGCCAAAGACCACCTCTTCAAGGTCAAACCACGGTTTGCTCCACATCATCAGAATTACAAGAACAATGTCAAGCTGTTACTACTCTTCGTAGTGGCCGCGTAGTTGATCTAGCACCTAAATTGCCAAAGGTGAATGATGATGGAGTCAATCCCGAGATTGTGAAGGAATCTGAAATTTCCGAGGCTGAAGAACCTTCCTTAGAAAAGGAATTGAAAGATGCGGAAGTTGAGCCTGATATTGAAGTCAAGTTGCCTACTGCTGCTCCATTTCCTCAACGCTTAGAGTCACCTCAGAAAGGTGCTTCGCGTATCGAGGTGATGGATGTGTTGAAGCAAGTAAAATTGAACTTGCCGTTCCTTGATGCTATTCAACAAATTCCAGCATATGCGAAGGTTATTAAAGATCTTTTGACTGTCAAGAGACGTCTTAAGGTGAAGAAAAATGTTTTCTTGGCACAAAATGTGAGCTCAGTTCTTCTCAATGATCTTCCACCAAAATTCAAAGATCCAGGTTCACCTACCATTTCGTGTATCATTGGAGAAATGAGAGTGGAAAGAGCATTGCTTGATTTAGGTGCGAGTGTAAACATCCTCCCATACTCCATCTATAAGAAGCTTGATTTAGGTGATTTAAAACCTACCCGAATCACTCTACAGTTAGCGGATAGGACAGTCAAAGTGCCTCGCGGGATTGTAGAAGACGTGATAGTTCAAGTGGATACATTCTACTTTCCCGTTGATTTTGTTATTTGGGACACCGAGCCTGTTCCCCATTCGATAAATCATGTTCCAATTATATTGGGCCGACCGTTCTTAGCTACCGCTAATGCTTTGATCAATACACGGAATGGCCGAATGCAACTCACTTTTGGAAACATGACTCTCGAGAAAAATATTTTCAATGTCGCTAAACAAATGGGTGATGAGGATGAGATTCTTGAAGTGGATCTTATTGATGAAGTGGTGGATGAAAATATTGAGAAAATCATAGGAGGAGATGCTTTGAAAGTATGCTTAGGGCAAAGTGATGCTCAAATGAGTGATTATACTGAGGTTGAAAGAGAGGTGGAAGAGTTGAAAATGTGGTTACAAGAGGAAGAAAGTTTTGAAAGTTTAAGAGCGGTTGACTGGATTTCTAGGTATGAAGAATTGCCTCCGAGGGAGACACCCATGGTCCCCTCTGAACATAGATTTCCTAGTCTTGAGTTGAAGAAGCTACCTTCCCATGTCAAATATGCCTTTTTAGGTGAGAATGATACATTTCCTGTTGTTGTGTCTTCCCATCTAGAAAAAGGGCAAGAAGGTATGTTGTTAGATGTGTTGAGAAAGCATAGAAGTGCTTTTGGATGGACCATAGCAGATTTAAAGGGTATAAGTCCTTTGATTTGTACCCATAAAATCCATCTCGAGGAAGAAGTGAAGCCATCTCGTGAGATGCAAAGGCGGTTAAATCCAACAATGAAAGATGTTGTAAGAGCGGAAATAATCAAATTGCTAGATGCTGGAATTATATATCCCATTTCGGATAGTAAATGGGTGAGCCCAATTCAGGTCGTTCCAAAGAAATCAGGGATGACTGTGGTTGAAAATGCTAAGGGAGAGTTAATACCTCAACGCACCACCACCGGGTGGCGTGTTTGCATTGACTACCGAAAGCTCAATGCCGGAACTCGAAAGGATCATTTTCCCTTACCATTTATCGATCAAGTTATTGAACGAGTAGCGGGCAATCCTTATTATTGTTTTCTAGATGGGTATTCCGGTTATAATCAGATTGAGGTGGATGTTCTTGATCAAGAAAAGACGACTTTTACATGTCCATTTGGTACATTTGCCTATAAACGTATGCCATTTGGGTTATGTAATGCGCCGGCTACTTTTCAGAGGTGCATGTTAAGTCTCTTTAGCGACATGCTTGAAAAAGGTCTTGAGGTGTTCATGGACGATTTCAGCGTTTTCGGTTCATCTTTTGACCATTGTTTAGCTAATCTTGAGAGAGTTCTATTCCGATGTGTGGAAAAAGACTTAGTCCTCAATTGGGAAAAATGCCATTTCATGGTTACCGAGGGTGTAGTCTTGGGCCACATAGTCTCATCTAGGGGAATTGAAGTTGATCGAGCAAAAATTGAAGTAATAGCTGAGCTACCCCCACCAAAATCACTTAAAGATGTGAGGTCCTTTCTAGGCCATGCTGGATTTTATAGGAGGTTTATCAAAGACTTTAGCGCCATCGCTAGACCTTTGAGTAATCTTCTCATGAAAGATACTCCATTTGAGTGGAGTAAAGCATGTCAAGAAGCATTTGATAAACTCAAAAGCATGCTTATTTCTGCACCTATCATGCAAGCTCCGGATTGGTCGCTTCCCTTTGAGCTTATGTGTGATGCAAGTGATTTCGCGATTGGGGCTGTTCTTGGACAGAGGAAAGATAAGAAAGCTCATGTTATTTACTATGCTAGCCGAACATTATCTGGCCCTCAGCTTAATTACTCTACTACAGAGAAAGAGTTGCTAGCAGTCGTTTTTGCTCTCGACAAATTTCGCTCTTACGTCGTTGGGTCGCCTATCCTTTGCTTCACTGACCATTCGGCATTAAAGTATCTCTTAAGCAAGAAAGATGCCAAACCTCGTTTAATCAGGTGGATCCTACTCCTACAAGAGTTTAATCTCTCCATTCAAGATAAAAAAGGAGTAGAAAACGTTGTTGCTGACCATTTGTCACGACTCTCGTCCGACGTACCTATTGATCCCATTCCCATAGACGAGTATTTTCCGGATGAGAATCTATTTGCTACCTCTTCTCTCCCTTGGTTTGCGGATATTGTCAATTACCTTGTCACCGGAGTTGTTCCCTCTAGTTGGAATCCGCAAGAGAGAAGGAGGTTTATTACTTGGTCACGCATGTTCTTTTATGATGATCCATACTTATTTAAGTATTGTGCTGACCAAATTATCCGGAGATGTGTACCCGATGAGGAAATCCAAGGGGTGATTCGATTCTGTCATTCGGAAGCATGTGGCGGTCATTTTTCTAAAAATAAAACTGCTGCGAAAATCCTTCAAAGTGGTCTTTATTGGCCCACAATCTTCCGGGATGTGAATGATTTTTGTAAGACTTGCGATAGATGCCAAAGAATGGGAGCCATTACTCGCCGTGATATGATGCCAATGTCCCCTATTTTAGTTTTGGAGTTGTTTGATTGTTGGGGAATTGACTTCATGGGGCCCTTTCCCCCTTCTTTTGGTTTTCTATACATTCTTGTCGCTGTAGATTATGTCTCAAAATGGGTAGAGGCTATAGCTACACGGACGAATGACAGTAAGGTGGTGATCAAATTTATTCAAGAAAATATACTTTCTCGCTTCGGTATGCCTAAGGCCATAATTAGTGATAATGGAAGTCATTTTTGCAATAGGCCGATGGATAAACTAATGCGGAAGTATGGAATTGTTCATAAGGTTAGCACACCTTATCACCCCCAATCGAATGGCCAAACCGAGCTTGCAAATAGGGAGATCAAGCATATCTTGGAGAAGACAGTTGATCCTAACAGGAAAGATTGGTCTCTTAGGTTGACTGATGCTCTTTGGGCTTATAGAACCGCATACAAGAATCCCCTTGGGATGTCCCCATTTCGTTTTGTGTATGGCAAACCTTGTCATCTTCCGGTTGAAATTGAACACAAAGCGTATTGGGCTATCAAAAGGGTGAACTTTAAAATGGATCAAGCCGGTGAAACACGTAAACTTCAGTTGAATGAGTTGGAAGAAATGCGCAATGATGCGTATGAAAGTGCCAAAATTTCCAAGGACCGAATGAAACGAGCTCATGACGGAATCATTCGTAAGAAAGAGTTTCATTTGGGACAGAAGGTACTTCTCTACAACTCGAGGTTGCACCTGTTTCCCGGTAAATTGCGGTCTCGATGGTCTGGTCCATACATTGTGAAAGAAGTGTTTCCCCATGGAGCCGTTGAGCTAATGGATGAGAAAGGGGGAACCACTTTTAAAGTTAATGGACATCGTCTCAAGCCTTATTTGGAAGCCATGGTTAAGGAAGCCGACACAATCTGGCTGTCGGACCCCATTTATGGGGATTGATTGAAAGAAGAGAGTGAGGTCGTCGCACCCCCGACATGTATGGGGTGATTGTTGTACATTTGAGTCGTAGGATGTAGAAGTTATAGGTTAGAGTCCGTTCTGAGGGTTGAGAATCCGAATGGTGCGGGTTGTTCGTTATCAATGGTTTGCGAGGTTGAAAAATCATTATTGAGTGGAGTATGAGTTTTTAGGAAGAGAGAAGAAGAATTCTGGGATCCTGAAATCGGATCGGTCCGGTAAAATAAAAGAACCGATCCGGTCATCCGGATCGGTCCGGGGTAAAAAAGGAACCGATCCGGTGAGGCAGATCGGTCCGGACCAAAACCGGATCGGTCCGATATTCTGCAGGTTGATAATCCCAAGAGACACACCTCTTCATTTCCACCTCCTCAATCCCCACCCATTCACTTCACCCAATCCAACCCCTCCTTCAAAATTTCGTCCATTCCATTTCCCACCCATTCATCCCCCCATTCCCCACCCTCCTTCCTATAAATACATACCTTCCCCTACCCATTTCTTCACACCTCCACCTATCTTCTCTCTTATATCTCCATAGCTATCTCCTCCTCCATACCTCATGGCTGCTCCCCAGAAGTACACTTCCATTGAAGTTCTCCCCAACGGCAATGGGGAGTATCGTTCCCGCCAAGAGGCAAATTGGTGCCGAAAATTTTTCAGCCCTGCGCGCAAAATCCATATCGAGCGCCAAGTATTATGGGATCAAATGCCCAATTCGGTCACTGCACTTTTCCAGTCAAGGGGCTGGTGCCGGTTCTTTAATGAGCCATATGAGGCCGTGTGGGAGAATGAAGTTCGTCAATTTTACGGATCTCTTGTCCGTACGGCCGAATTTGAATCCCAAGCCTTTGTGGATTCCATACCTATCCCGTTCTCGCTTGACCTCGTGGTGCGCAAACTCGAATCATATGGTGTGCTCACTCCCGATCAGTATGACTATCCGAGTCCCGATCCCGTCCTCACAAAAGAAGTTTGTATCTCGCGAATCCAACCGGGTGCGGTTTGGAACACCGAGACATTTCCCGTCGGCCGCTTGTCCGACAACGCACGCTTCACTTTCCATATCGTTTGTGCCAACATTTTGCAAACTTCTAATGATTCGGCGATGAGGCCTCGCCAAGCCACCATGGTGTATCATCTCTTCGACCCGGCGACTGTGATCAATTTGGCCCGCACATTTTACACAGATATCCTTTTTGTGGCCTATACTAAAAAGGGCACCGCTCCTCTTCCATATGGTCGTCTCATCACCTCCATGCTTCGAGATGCCGGTATCGCACCCCCTCAGGATCTTGTCAACCTTCCTAAACCTTTAGGACAAGAGTCCCGCACTCGAAGTGAGCGGCAAATTCAGCTCGTCCGTGCTCGGCACGGCGACGATTCTAGTGAGGAGGATGACGATGACGAGGAGAACATCGCCGAGGACGACGTGGAAATGGCGGAGGGTGAAGAGGCAGAATACGATGAGACAGCGGATCCGGATTACATTCCGGAGGATTCGGTCTTGCATGAGCGCGTTCTCTCTCTTGAGACGCGTTTTGATGCACATGTGTCCTCCTACGAGAGGGATATGAGTTTGGTCTTGCGTATGCAGGCCGACTTGTACCGTCTCCAAGCGGGACCCGAGGCCCCTCTTCCCCCCTACTATTATAATCCATATGATCCATCTGCTCCGAGTACTACCCATCCCCCACCCGCCCCTTAGGATACCCTTCCCTTATTAGGATTTTTATCCCTATGTTATAGTTTTGCTTATACAGTTATTTCCACAGTTTGTTTGTAATCTACAATTTTAATATGATATTGGCATGTTTTATTTATCGCACTCTTTATGTTGTCTTCTTTTTATCTCTTATCTGTTTGATTGAGGACAATGCAAATCATTGTGTTAGGAGGGATGACAGGTGCGTACTCATAAAACTTCGCTAATATTCATATATTTATTTAAAAAAAAAAAAAAAAAAAAAAAAAAAAAAAAAAATTGAAAAAAATTTTGAAAAAAATCCAAAAATATTTTTCTTCAAAATAAATAAAAATTGGAATTTAAATTTTTCAAAAATATCACCTTTATTCTATTTAAAGTCTCAAATTGTTAAATCTCAATTGCACTAAGCCAAAATTGACCGAAGATGGAAATTGAAAGAAAATTGACGACTTTACGAATAAGTGTGGAGATTGATCAAACCCGGTGAGATTTCAAGCCTTTCAATTTTTTTTATGAGTTTTTAAATCAATCCGAGTTTATGATTAACTCAAAGTTCTTTTCAGCGTTTTAATAAGTCGTTGATGATCTCAATCCTTTATTTTGATCGGTTATGGGAAATGTGTGAATTATTGTCTCGAAATTCGTGCTAAATATATCTCTGAACTTAATTAATCTCGAGATGCATATGGTAATGTGATTAGCAATTTGGACAATGAAGTAGGCCCTCGTTTGTTACCCAAAAATATTAGCTATAAAAAGTTGTGAAAAATAAAATTATCCTTTTGCAACCCAATTTGAGCCTAATAAAAAATTTATCCTTTCGTTTGATAACCCGAAAAACCCAAATAGCCCGGAATTGTGAAAATTGAATATTCATCAAGTCCAAATTGTGCAGCAAAAAGGGGCAAAGAAAAAAAAAAATAGATATGCTCAACAAAAATAGCAAGAAAAAAAAAAAAAAAAAAAAAAAAAAAAGAAAAAAAAAGAGAAAGATAAAAATGAGCAAATGCCCGAAAAAGCACAAATGGACGTCATAAGGACATTTTCCAATTTCGAACATTCCGTTTATTCCCATTTTTACCCTTTACACCTTTTACCCCAAAAAGTCCTAACTGAGTCCGAATGGCGAAATTAATTACTGCGTGGAGAGCTAAGACATGGAAAGATAATATGAGAGATTAAAATGGTGTGAATTAGAGGTGATGTTCCCATTTCCTAATAACCGTAATCCGATGATGAGATCTTTTCACCATAAATTTCCTTATTTTCAATTTTGTATGCATGAATTTGTGTCCATTATATTTACTCTTTATATCATGCATACCGAGAGAAAATAGCCACAATCCGAGTGATTCGTTTGTGAGTGCATCCGTAAGAATTTGAATCAAAACGAATTTTCGGAAAGTAACGTAATGCTCAATCGGTGGAAATTTGAGGTTGAAATTTTGGCTTTGCACACACACACTATGGTTTGAGACAGTTGAACATGAATTTATGGTGATTATTTTTAGAAAAGTTTAAATTGTACAATTTTTAAGTATTTTGATATTTATTTGAGTCAATAAAGAATTTTGTGGGTAAATTCACTGCAAACCCTCACGAGACAAAACTCGTCCTACTAGGGTAACCTAGGGGTTTAAAGGCTTGTTGCATACGCTAAATGCAATCGCATGCCTGCGAAAGTGGAATACTATTTCAATAAAGAAGTTTTCAAATGATGAATGTTGGTTAAATTCAAATACATTGCCCGGGACGTGCAAAGTCCTAAGTTAGGGGGATTTGACCAAGCATAAATTCTTCAGAATTTATCTCCTTAATTTAGTGATTTTAATATCTCGAACAATGTAATTGAGCCATTTTTATGCCATATCACTCCATTGTCTATTCCTAACAACTTTCCCTAGGTTTTGTATAAGTTGGATGAAGTTTTCAGGAATGGAATGCAAGAAAGAATCCAAAAGAAAAGAAAGGATACAAGCAAGAAATGTCTAAGGACAAAAGTGTAATTCCATTCAGAATTCGAAAGTGACACCAAAAGGGAAGTTGAAGAGAATGAGTTCACAAGAGCATAGGAAGAAACGGCATTCAAATCGGAGGTCTAGATAAGAAGATATGGCCAGTCAAAGCTGTAAGGAAAAAGTCAAAGAAGAAGAAATTCGGACCGATCCGGGTAGGATCCGGACCGATCCGATTTGCCCAAGGCCAGTGTACCCCGGATGGATGGCAAACCGATGGAAGAAAAATTCGAACCGATCCGGACACTATCGGACCGATCCGGAAGAAAATAAAAGAACCGATCCGATGGATATCGGACCGATCCGATAAAGACCCGGACCGATCCGGGAATGCGAAATCCTGAAATTAATTTCTCATTTATTGTGCAGATTTGATGAGTGCGTAGCTGTGAACCTTGTTCCACAAGCACAATTGGAAACCGACTTTGGAGGATTTGTGCTATAAAATGCCAAGTTCTACATCAGTTCAAGGAGGCTGGAGAGAGGCTAGGGTTAGGAATTTTAGAGAGAGTTTTTAGAACAACTTTGTAGGTTAAATTTCCATTTCCTTCAAGATTTGCATGAACCCTAGTTTGTAGTCTGAATCTCAATTCCGTTTTTGTGCTGAATTCAAGTAATATCATTCTATTCTCTTTTGCTTTAATTTCTGCAAATTTCTTACAATGTTCTGCAGTCTCATAATTTCATTTTTGTTCTTCAATAAAATCATGAGTAGCTAATTTCTTAAGGGTTGGGGTACATGAACTCAATCCACGGCAAATTATGTGTATGGAAAATTAGAAAATAAATGAAAATATTGGTTGAATCGTGAATGAAAATTATAGATGCATTGTCATATCTTTTAATCTCTCTTACCCTAGGTACTTGGGATGTTTAAGAATGTTTTGTATGTATAATTTATCGTTCACCGCCTTATATTGATCTTTGATTTCATATGATGCGGGCTTGACCCTCATATATGTAATGCTTAGTGATGATAAGGACTGGATTTAATCAAGAATTTTGATTTATAATTCTAATATTCTAAAGGATAATTTGTTAAGGATTGAGGGATTGTACCCTACCCTAATTTTCTCTAAATTGTTAAAACCTAGTTTTGCTGTTAATTTCCAATCGTTTTTCATAAGTAAGTTTTAGAAATTTTCCCAAAAATCAATCATCTTTTCATTTCTTTTAAGAAATCATTTCACGGTTTGGTAATTTTCCTTATTATTATTTGGCAATTTTGATCCCTGTGGAGACGATCCCGACTTACCGGGTTATTACTTGAGCGACAAGGCTTGCACTTGAGCCTAGATAAATACGCACTTTTGAGACAAATATTAAGTCGCGTCAATCGCACATAAGGTATTATTTCGGTTACATCATCCCAAGGATATTATTGGAGGTTCTTTCATTTTATCTTATTTGTTTTCTTTCTTTTCTTTTCTTTTTTTCTTTCTTTAGGAGTTTTAGTTAGTAGTAATGGTAGTATTAACTTGTATGTTGAGGATTATGGATCTCTAGGATCGACATTGCCCAGGACTAGTGTAACGAGGTGGTTCCTTGTTTGGATTTCGCTTTGCGAGACACCTCACGCACGAAACGCAGTGCCATGTCGAGATTTGAGAGAAGTAATTCCATAGGTGGCATCACGGATCTCTGGTCTTGACCTTGTCAGGAGTAGTGTAACGGGGCGGTTCCTTGTTTGGATTTCGCTTTGCGAGACTCCCCACGCACGAAACGTAGTACAATTTTGGGATTAGAGAGAAGTCTTGCCAATATTCCATGTGCATATTATTAAGTATATTAATTCTTACGTTTTTAGCCTATATATGTATATATATATGTATATGTATAGGAGTGATGTTTTAAGAATTATGATGATTATAGTTCATAAGATTATTAATCGGAATTTATTAAGCCTTTTATGGCATAATTGTTGTAATCATAATCTAATAGGATTAGAAAGGGGTGGATCCTTAGGTTATGACGGGAAGGTAGCTCTCGTGGATATAGGCTAGGCCTGATAAGTTAGGTTGTCCAAAAATTAATGGGGGTAATTTAACTAAAATTTGAGGACGCGAATAGGTGCGCGCCTTTAGATGAGAGGTGAGTTAGGGTTCCATGAGAGTGCGGTCTCACTTTAATTATGAAATTAAGTGCACCGGTATTTATTATGCACGGTTAACACACTTGCTAAATATTTTACACATTCGGGGCTCTGACCCGTTTACTTCTCCCTCCTTCTTGTATATACATATATGTTTCCACAGGTATCCTACCGCATGGATACCGGATGACTTTCTATCCAGAGTCTTGGGAGCCGTGACAGGTGCGGACTGTTGCGGGATGTTTCATGTAGCCGCTTCCTACTTCTTTAAAATTCTAGGTAGGATTCATGTTGTATATCGGGTTTGTATCATAGGGATATTTATATACATGTTTATATTTATTCCATTTCAGCTATTGTATTTGCTGTGACCCGACAGCTTATTCGGGTTTATTTATTATGGCATATTCATGTATAGTGATTCCTTTCATTTCTTATAGTTCTTTCTTGCATCTCTCTTATTTATTAGAAATTTTGTAGTGTTGGGTTGTGTTATGTTGCATGTTTTAATTTATTTAACATCTCGCTTATATGATATCGGGTAGTTAGTCCTATACTATATAGTACCGACAGTTGATGTTTAGACTGGACCATCTGAAATTCCTGATTTAATATAGTATAGGGTTGGCCACCCGTTATTATTTTAAGCGGGGTGTTACAGATGGTATCAGAGCATCAGGTTCTAGAGTCCTTAGGATCTGTGCGAGTTTCTGCATTCTTCCGTTAACGTTCTTGACATAAAGCCCTACAAATAGGACTATTGTGTTCACTGCGTTGTTTTCTTCTGTGAAGTATATTCACTTGATTGGCGTTCTGATAACAGTTGCTCTTGTTTCGTTTCAGACGTCGCCTAGATTTTGTCGTCTAGGAAAGAATAGGTTTAGAAGTACGGAACCCATAGTATATTTTGGGTACACTTTAATCGGGGGTATTTGTTTTTCCCCGATTCAGGAGGAAATATTGAGGAGATTTCTAGCATTGGTGTGAGGTGATTTATCGGCAGTTGAGTAATAAAGGAAATTTGCTCGAATGGCGAATCTTGGTCTTAGTAAGGAAAGTCCGAGGAGAGGCATGTAGTGTAGTCCTTGGGAGGTTTAGATTGAGAATCTGTTGGAAACCTGGTTTTGGTGACTCTTACCGATGTGAGGTAGGTGGAGTTGTCCCAATATTAGGAGTATCGCCTTCTAGGATGAGGGGGAATGCCTTTGGAGACTCAGTTTCGTTGTGTAGGACTGAAGGAGTTCTCGGCAGTTACAATCGCGCCTTGCCCTTCAAAATGGTTAGGAAGGATTTTGAGGAAGATGTTTCTCTTGTGAAGAAATAGGCTTAGGGATAATGATTGTCCTGGAAGAAGTAGAGGGTCTTGAATTGAGATCCTTGGATGAGGTGAAACCATTAGATTATGGAATTGTAAGGTAGAATACCTTTCTTTGGGTTTGAGTTACGTTTTGGGTAATAATTGGGAACATCGCGCTTAAGTCATGATGGGTAGTTAGCCGCTACACCGCTAGGGTGTATGGAATTTTCCTAGAGGAGGAAGTGAGCAAGTGTGGCCTTGGTATGGCATCTTTTGAGAAGATACACCTTTTCATAACTGAGAGGTTCAGAGTTTGGTAGATTTATGAGGAGCGGATAGTTTAGCTCATAGTTGTGCTAGTATTAAGAACTAGATATTGGTTAGCAGTATGGTATTTTGTTGAGGCCTTGTGTCCCAAACATAAGGTGTTTGTTTGGCGTGTCGAAAGACGCGGAATATATATTTATATTGTATTATTGTATAGGCCCTCGGGCAATATCTAAAATATGAAAAAAAAAAATCTTTTTATAAAACCTTAACCCTGGTTCAACTAATCTCAATCCCCGACCTAGCTACACAGTAGTGTATTGGGAGGGTTCCTTGTTTGGATTTCGCTTGCGAGACCTCCCCCGCACGAAGGTGGCTAGCGTCAGGAATTGAGGAGAGTTCAACCAGTGAAAATTTTCAAACTTTTATATTTAGTATATTGTTATAGATTATATTTCCGAGGGTTATCTTACAATTCTGAGGCGAATGGAGCCTGATTAAAATTCTTCGAGTAGAGACTCGGGTACAGGGTGTATGCGCGCCCTGGGTAGCTAGTTGATTTTTTTAGACCGGTAAGGATCTATGTAGTTCGACGGGAGAACTAGAAAGGATCGGCATAGTGATCTTGAGGATTGATGTAGGGACTAGATGATGTTGAGGTCCTAGGCATGTCTTAAATTTCGCGGACGAAATTTTTGTAAGGGGGGAAGATTGTAACACCCTCGACTTTTGGAGACTGAGGAATTAAGTTTTTGGGAAAATAAAATTTAATTAAATTGGAGAATTTTAGAATTTGGGAAATGAGGTCCAAAAATAGAAAATATTTTAAAGTATTCCGGATGATGATTTTGAGGGTACCATCAATCCCGGAAGGGGCGAGATAGTCAAAATGACTGTCATTGGGTTTTATTTCGGCTCCGGAATGTTTTAAGTTATTTTGGCTCGAATTGGCGTAAACGAGTCATTTAAAGTGTGTATTAACATTTAAAACTGGGTTTGTTGTTTTTAAAGGATTTAAGGCTTACGGATGAAGCCTTCTGAAATAGAGAGAGAGAAAGAAAAAGGAAGAAAGAAAGAAGAAGGAAAAGAAGAGAGAGAGGAAGAAAAAGCTTGGGATTTCCGGCCCAACCGCGACATCGAGGATGATCCAACCTCTACAAATCTGAGGCAAGTGTTTAATCTTGCTAAATAGCTATTTGTGTATTTCATTTCATAATTTGTGGGTTAAAGAAATGGATTTTTGGGTATTAATACCAAAACCTAGATTTTAGGTTTAATCTTGAAATCAATGTTTAAATTTAGAATTAATGACATAGAAATGATTGGGATCAACTTTGGTTTGGAGTTATGTAGAGAGATTTTGGGGGAAAACCCTTTGGGATTGGGAATCCTAATTGAAGATTAAAAGTAAGTGTAGATGTGATGTGAGGCTAAGAACTCTTAGAGAGATCTTAGATTAGGGTATTCACAAAAGTGATCGAACCATAATCGAAATCGAGGGAAATGAGATTATTTGATGATTGAAAGAATGAGCTTGAGGCTGATAGACTATTAGTTATATGTATACCGATAGTCCAAAACGATTACTAGATTCTTTAATGTATTCTCAGATATAGATGAAATGCGTAGTGATGGATTCCTACACAAACTCTTGGGTGATAGCCCTAATGTTGAATATATATATAGGTATAGATATATACATATGGTTTTGGGAGACTATTCATCATAGGAAAATGATCGAATATGTTTCAAGTATGGGATTATATTCACGTATCGAGGTAAATTAAAGGAATTGTGGTGACGGCTTGTATATTGAGGACTATGTATACTTATAGCCAGGTATATATATATCTTATACATATGAACGAGAATTAGTTTATATATATAGATAAGGATATGTGAATATGTGTTGATATATATATATATATATATATATGTATGTATATAGATATATGGATATCTTCATGTTGTGGATATACATGGTATGGATATTTAAACCGTATACGATGGTTTATTATTTGATCATATGATTGGATCATATGGATTATATATATTATGCATGTAAATGATATATATACTTAATTGGTTAAGCATACCCCGCTCATGCTATCATTGGGAAGTTGCGCGCGTAGAGGGTGAGCATCCTGGCTAGAAAAGCAGGGTGTGGATATTCCCCAGGTCATAGTCGTCCCGTGTGTTACCATATGATATATATTTATTTTTGGGATGAGACGTGATGGGTATGTTTCGTCTCATTGCCGGTTTGGAGCTATGACCGCTTCCCGGGACGTCGTGTGCGTGAGTTTACCACGAGATGGGTGTCGTTTAGTCCCACCATGGTGGCCCCAGTTTTGCTACGTGAGCCGGGCACTGGGAAGATGATAGCATTGATACAGTTTATCGGCGATATATATAGCCGGGTATATTATGTGCATGGCCTTGTACATCATATGTAGTATGTACACTTGGCTATTGGATTGATGATGATATATATACGGTTAGAAATAAATACCTATATATATATATTTATATATATATCCTATAGACGAAAGGATATGGACTTTTATGAAGTACATCTTAGATGATTATGGTGTACTAGATTGATGGGGGGTTGATGTATCGCACATAAGGTATTATTTCGGTTACATCATCACAAGGATATTATTGGAGGTTCTTTCATTTTATCTTATTTGTTTTCTTTCTTTTCTTTTCTTTCTTTCTTTCTTTAGGAGTTTTAGTTAGTAGTAATGGTAGTATTAACTTGTATGTTGAGGATTATGGATCTCTAGGATCGACATTGCCCAGGAGTAGTCTAACGAGGTGGTTCCTTGTTTGGATTTCGCTTTGCGAGACACCTCACGCACGAAACGCAGTGCCATGTCGAGATTTGAGAGAAGTAATTACATAGGTGGCATCACGGATCTCTGGTCTTGACCTTGTCAGGAGTAGTGTAACGGGACGGTTCCTTGTTTGGATTTCGCTTTGCGAGACTCCCCACGCACGAAACGTAGTACAATTTTGGGATTAGAGGGAAGTCTTGCCAATATTCCATGTGCATATTATTAAGTATATTAATTCTTACGTTTTTAGCCTATATATGTATATATATATGTATATGTATAGGAGTGATGTTTTAAGAATTATGATGATTATAGTTCATAAGATTATTAATCGGAATTTATTAAGCCTTTTATGGCATAATTGTTGTAATCATAATCTAATAGGATTAGAAAGGGGTGGATCCTTAGGTTATGACGGGAAGGTAGCTCTCGTGGATATAGGCTAGGCCTGATAAGTTAGGTTGTCCAAAAATTAATGGGGGTAATTTAACTAAAATTTGAGGACGCGAATAGGTGCGCGCCTTTAGATGAGAGGTGAGTTGGGGTTCCATGAGAGTGCGGTCTCACTTTAATTATGAAATTAAGTGCACCGGTATTTATTATGCACGGTTAACACACTTGCTAAATATTTTACACATTCGGGGCTCTGACCCGTTTACTTCTCCCTCCTTCTTGTATATACATATATGTTTCCACAGGTATCCTACCGCATGGATGCCGGATGACTTTCTATCCAGAGTCTTGGGAGCCGTGACAGGTGCGGACTGTTGCGGGATGTTTCATGTAGCCGCTTCCTACTTCTTTAAAATTCTAGGTAGGATTCATGTTGTATATCGGGTTTGTATCATAGGGATATTTATATACATGTTTATATTTATTCCATTTCAGCTATTGTATTTGCTGTGACCCGACAGCTTATTCGGGTTTATTTATTATGGCATATTCATGTATAGTGATTCCTTTCATTTCTTATAGTTCTTTCTTGCATCTCTCTTATTTATTAGAAATTTTGTAGTGTTGGGTTGTGTTATGTTGCATGTTTTAATTTATTTAACATCTCGCTTATATGATATCGTGTAGTTAGTCCTATATTATATAGTACCGATAGTTGATGTTTAGACTGGACCATGTGAAATTCCTGATTTAATATAGTATAGGGCTGGCCACCCGTTATTATTTTAAGCGGGGTGTTACAACAGGTTGTTCGAATGATATGCATATGTCATTCTAACGACTGAGAGATATCGTTTGAACGACGTCACATGTCGTTTGATGTCTCTAAACCCAAGGTGTGAAATCGCACGACTCTAAATAGTAATTATCTTAGAATAAACGAAGATAAAACCTTTTAAAATTATTTTAAACATTTATAAATAAATTTTTATCCTTTTACACATTTTTTGAACTTCATAAACATAATGCGTTCATAATTGAGAGTATCTCGGAATTAAACTGACTGAAGATGTGAAACGTGCCCTAATAAAACTCGGCATGATCTATTATAAAGCTTGGCCACTATGTCTTCTAATCAAACACATCATAGACTGTGCAGATATCGTGAAAATATAAAAATCTATCTATGACTCAAACAAGTTTTATTCCAGGAATAAGTCAAATACATACAAGTGGACTCAATTAAAAATTTTTTTCTCACAAATCTCCCCCCTTGACTATTCCGGGACAAACCCCAAATAGTGAAATGCCTAAGTTGGTCTGTCAAGCCGTATGACACCTAAATCCCATCCCATAAAACCCAAAATTAAAAATACAGGACAAGGACTAGTATATGCAGGTCCGACAATCATGAGCTGTCTGAATGTGATGTAGTTTCGAAATCACGCGTCGCTGAAGAATACCTACACACATGAAACAAACATATACCCGGTGAAGTATGGAGTAACAAATGATATAAAAATACTAATATGTAAAACAAATCATTTGTTAAACATGTGAGCAAATCATAATACCAATTTCTGAAAACTAATATGTGAAAGACAACATGATATCAATAGAATGTGAACACACATAACATGATACCAATATATAAAGCCAAAAAGATATGTGCTCAAAATACTCCCCCTTAAATTTCAGATTACGACTTTAAATGAAAATTTGTCTTGTTTTGAAGAAAAATATAATGCAGCGCTTTTGCAAGTTGAAAAATGCAAACAAGTTTGTGAAACAACTTTCAAAATGTGTCGTAGTCGTGATATAAAATGTTTTGACCTTGACAAATTTCTTGATGAACAACGTTATAATGGTGATACTAGAGGATTTGGATATGAGGGTCCTCTTGAAAAAGTTGATCCAAGTAGACCAATCTTCTTTGTAAAAGCCTAAGAAAAAATGGTTCTTCCGTTGGAAAGTAAGTTGTCTGAAAAAGGATAAAGGAAAACAAGTTTTAATTGAAAGTGAATATGAAAGTGATATTGAAAATTTCATTGAGAACTTTGTAGGACCGTCTACATCAAAATATTTCCCCCTTCTAAGAGACTCTATAGACCTCCTAGGCCAATTATTCGTAATGAATCTGCTAAGCATGTAGAGGGAAAACACTACCATTAAGACCTACCAACTGCTAGTAAATTATGTACTAGGTGTGATGTTTTTGGTCATCAAAACTGGGAATGCCTTAGTAATAGCAAGAAAGGTACTCATTTTAAAAGTCATAACCAAAATGTGAAGCGATTTACAGATTTTCGTACGCAGCGCACTAATAATAATTTGAATCATTTCTTCAATAAGTCTAAGCCTCATGTCAACAAGAAAATATTTTCGAAAGATAAATTTTATCCTATATTCCTAAAGGCACAAAAATCTTTGAAAATTGTGCCTATTTGGATTTGGACTTATGACTTGAGACCTTAAATGGATTTTTTTAAGTTGAAGAAATGCCCAACTAATATATGTGACGCTTAAGAGAGTGAGAAAATCATTAAGTCTCCTCACGAGAAGGCTAAGGACTTTAACGCCGCCAAACCCTTAGATTTATTAAATGATGTGGGAGGTGAGTTTAATCAAATAGAGTTACCAAGTATTGTGACACTAATGGATATTCTTACCAGTTTAGTGCTCCAAAAATTGCTAAGCAAATTATCATAGTTGCTTCTATTGCTTGTGATTTTTAGCTTGTTGATATGCTCTCTATGCTTTATGATAACTCTTGTTTAGAAATAGCTTCAACATTTGATTGGAAAGATTGTACTTGAATATTAACTTGTGTTTATTCTGCATCTTGATTAATAAATCTCTCAGGTTTTAGGATAACGATATCTACTAATAACCGGTATCTCTTGAAGCCATGTTTAATGTATGAGACGCTTATTTTGCAGTTTATAAACACTTACTTTTTTCTTCTTCTTACCATTGTCTAATTTATCCAAAATGGGGGAGAGTTGAGTACATATTTTTGTCTTGTGTTGTTGATATTCTTCATACATATTTTATTTTGTTATTTCCTGCACATTTAATTCTGTCATTTTAAATATTTTGGTAGAGTAAATGCTACTAACTTGATTTCTCGGCAGAAAGTGTATTTATGTTTTGCAGGTACTCTTGTCGGTCGTCATGAGTTGAGTCTTTTCTTTTCTAGTCTGGGTGGGTAGTTAGATACTCTTTTGCATAGGACATATTATGAATTATTTTACCTCAGTATATCATTTGATGTACTTAAGGGTTTTGTCAAAATTAGTTCAATGGGAGAGTTTGAAGGTACCTATATAGAACACACCTAGGGTTTGCTTTCCGTACTTTAGCTATATAGACCTTCATCTAGTTGGACTTGAATTTTGATAAAATATTTTTGTAATTAGGATTGTGTCTCGCCTATCGACGCCAAACTCTCTATGATCGTCTACATCAAATGAGCTCTTGATTCTATCCGGCATCTCAGAAAAGGTAATTTCTATACACTCTTTGGCTCTTAGGATTTATTCTGTCACGTAGGACACGACACCAGACGACATTGCATTTCATTTATCATATCTTATGATAGTGTTGGGTTTAGTCATAATAATTTTTTTTTGAGTTTAAAAATTTTAAATTGAAGTTTTTATAAGAATAAATTTTTTTTTGAAAATTTGTTTTTGACACTAAATATTTTTAAAAGAATAAAATTTACAGAATTAATTTTTAAAGTTAAAAATCTTGTTTTTTGTGTGACCATGTGCATGTGCGTGCCATATATATATGTATATTATGTTTGTATATTGCGTGGCCTTTTATATAAACTGGTAGCATGTCCTTTATATAGTTGAACCTTAGTTAGCGTTTTCTTTTGTGGCTGATAAAGCCTTAGCAGATCACATTACTCCTGCCGTTTTGACCGTAGGACATGCACCGTAACAGTAAGCGTGCAGTATTATATAATATTTTATTTATAGTATATTATATATGTAAGTATGCGTGTAGTATTATATAATATAAATAGAGCAAATTATATCTAGGTCCCATTTATTAGGTCAACAAGCTTATAAGTCCTATTGACTTGTTCATAATCCGATAGGTCCTATTCCAACTTTTTAGGAAAATTTTTCACAATTTTACCCTTTTCAAACCAACCATCCGTAACTTCCTTGAGGAAGTTACATAAGTGGTTGGACTTTTTTTTTTAATCTTTAAATGATCATAACTTTTGATTCACAAATCCGTTTTTCGCAAAATTACTATTTTTGAAATCTGCTCGACGAGATCTATCAAACAAGATCCATGAAGACTATAAAATTTCAAAGAAAAAAATTTACACAAACAGTAAACTTTACTGTATGCACTAGAATATGAAATAGTTTTATATATGTGACATTTCATAAACAGACAGTAACATTTACTGTGGTAATACCACACAGTATATATATATATATATATATATATATATATATATATATATATATATATATATATATATATATATATATATATATATATATATATATATATATACACATCCGGTGGATCCAAACCCTCTTTTTTCAAAAATACCTTATATTTAAAGGTCCGCGCTAACGGCATCAAATCCTTACCACCATTGTTGGAGCTTCAACGACCTTCGTCAGAGCTCCGATTTGGGGTGGGTAAGGGTGGCATGTGGTGCCGCTGGCGCGGACCTTTGAAAATAAGAGACTTTTGGATAAATGGGTTTTGGATCCATCGGAGTATTATGGGGTGTCGCTGGCGCGGACCTTTGAAAATAAGATTGGATCAATGGGATCGGGATCATCTGGAGCGCCAATTTGAGGTGAATAGGGGTGGCACAGAACTTTAAAAATTTACGAGCATATTGGATATATATATATATATATATATATATATATAGTTTGTAAAAATGTCATAGATATTAAACTTTATTGTATACACCAGAAAATGAAATAGTTTTATATTTGTGACATTTTCACAAACAACAACATTTACTGTGATAATATATTTATGAAATAGTTTTATATTTGTGACATTTTCACAAACAACAACATTTACTGTGATAATATATTTATGAAATAGTTTTATATTTGTGACATTTTCACAAACAACAACATTTACTGTGATAATATATTTATGAAATAGTTTTATATATATAACATTTTCACAAACAGTAACATTTACTGAGTTAATATTACACAATATATATATATATCATTTTCACAAACAGACATTTACTGAGTTAAGACTACACAGTATATATATATATATATATGGTGGATCCAAACCCTATTTTTTCAAAATTACCTTATATTTGAAGGTTCGCGCTTGCGGTATCCAATCCTTACCACCATTATTGGAGCTTCAACGACCTTCGTTAGAGCTCCGATTTGGGTGGGTAAGGGTGGCATGTAGTGCCGCTGGCGCGGACTTTTGAAAATAAGAGACTATTGAATAAAAGGGCTTTCGATCCACCGAAGTATCATGGGGGGCCGCTGGCGCGGACCTTTGAAAATAAGATTGGATAAATGGGATCGGGATCATCTAGAGCGCCAATTTGGGGTGAATAGGGGTGGCACAAAACTTTAAAAATAGGAGCATATTGGATATATATATATATATATATATATAGTTTGTAAAAATGTCATAGATATTAAACTTTATTGTATAGACCAGAAAATGAAATAGTTTTATATTTCTGACATTTTCACAAACAATAACATTTACTGTGATAATATATTTATGAAATAGTTTTATATATATAACATTTTCACAAACAGTAATATTTACTGAGTTAATATTACACAATATATATATAACATTTTCACAAACAGTAACATTTACTGAGTTAATATATATATATATATACACGGTAGATCCAAACCTCTTTTTTTTTTTTTAATTACCATATTTTTAAAGGTTTACGCTAGCGACATTCAATCCCCACCACTACCCACCCCAATTGTCGAAGCTTCAACGACTTTCATCAGAGCTATGATTTAGGTGGGTAGTAGTGGCATAGGGTGCCGCTGGCGCGGACCTCTAAAATTAAAAGAATATTAGATAAATGGAGTTTGGATCCACTGGCGCTCCGATTTGGGGTGAGTAGGGGTGACAGTGGGTTAGGTTTATATCTATAACATTTTTACAAACGTTAACATTTACTGTGTTATAACACAGTATATATATATATATATATATATATACAGTGGATCCAAACCTCTTCTTTCAGATATTATCTTATTTTTAACGGTCCGCGCCAGCGGCATCCAATCCCCACCCCCTTTATCGGAGCTCCAACAACCTTCATCAGAGCTCTGATTTGAGGTGGCATGGGATGCCGATGTAACATTTTCACAAACAGTAACATTTATTATTTGTGAAAATATTACAGATATAAACCTAATCCAATGCTACCCCTACCCACCTCAAACTGGTGCGCCGGTGTATCCAAACCCCATTTATCCAATATTCCCTTATTTCCTAAGGTCCGCGCCAGCGGCTCTCCATGTCACCCCAAATCAGAACTCTGATGAAGGTTGTTCGAGCTCCGACAATTGGGGTTGGTGATGGTTGGGATTAGATACCGCTAGCGCGGGTCGTTAAAAATAAGGCAATATCAGAAAAAAGAGGTTTGGATCCACCGTATATATATATATATACTGTGTTATAACACAGTAAATGTTAACATTTGTAAAAATGTTATAGATATAAACCTAACCCACTTTCACCCCTACTCACCCCAAATCGGAGCGCCAGTGGATCCAAACTCCATTTATCTAATATTCTTTTAATTTCAGAGGTCCGCGCCAGCGGCACCCTATGCCACTACTACCCACCTAAATCATAGCGCTGATGAAAGTCGTTGAAGCGTCGACAATTGGGGTGGGTAGTGGTGGGGATTGAATGTCGCTAGCGTAAACCTTTAAAAATATGGTAATTTAAAAAAAAAAGAGGTTTGGATATACCGTGTATATATATATATATTAACTCAGTAAATGTTACTGTTTTTGTGAAAATGTTATATATATATTGTGTAATATTAACTCAGTAAATGTTACTGTTTGTGAAAATGTTATATATATAAAACTATTTCATAAATATATTATCACAGTAAATGTTATTGTTTGTGAAAATGTCAGAAATATAAAACTATTTCATTTTCTGGTATATACAATAAAGTTTAATATCTCTGACATTTTTACAAACTATATATATATATATATATATATGTATATATATATATATATATATATATATATATATATATATATATATCCAATATGCTCCTATTTTTAAAGTTCTGTGCCACCCCTATTCACCCCAAATTGGCGCTCCAGATGATCCCGATCCCATTTATCCAATCTTATTTTCAAAGGTCCGCGCGAGCTGCCCCCATGATACTTCGGTGGATCCAAAGCCCATTTATTCAATAGTCTCTTATTTTCAAATGTCCGCGCCAACGGCACCACATGCCACCCTTACCCACCCCAAATCAGAGCTCTGGCGAAGGTCGTTGAAGCTCCAATAATGGTGGTAAGGATTGGATACCGCTAGCGCGAACCTTCAAATCTAAGGTAATTTTGAAAAAAAAAAGGGTTTGGATCCACCGTATATATATATATATATATATATATATGCTGTGTAGTATTAGCACATTAAATGTTACTGTCTATTTGTGAAAATGTCACGTATATAAAACTATTTCATATTCTAGTGCATACAGTAAAGTTTACTGTTTGTGTAAATTTTTTTCTTTGGAATTTTATAGCCTTCATGGATCTTGTTTGATAGATCTCGTCGAGCAGATTTCAAAAATAGTAATTTTGTGAAAAACGGATTTGTGAATCAAAAGTTATGATCATTTGAAGATTAAAAAAAAGTTCAACCACTTATGTAACTTCCTCAAGGAAGTTACGGATTGTTGGTTTTAAAAGGGTAAAATTGGAAAAAAAAGTTCCAAAAAATTAGGAATAGGACTTATATGTAAGAGAAAAACATGATGGGACTAGAATGTCTATAAGAACGTCTAATAGGATCTAAACGTAAATGCCCCATATAAATATGTATGCATGGCATGTTATCCGTTATTGACATGTAGATTTTATAGCATTGGTAACTGTTGGTCCATAGAATTGACACCCTAGCTGTCCAAATAAGATATTAGATTTAGGTTTATTTTTTTCAAAACCTTTAGCTTTTAAGATTTGACCTAATGTATGAATAAATATATATGTTGCCGATTTAGTAGGTCTTTGACCATTGGTATGTGTGTATGACCATTGTATGGTAGGGGTGGTAATTCGTGTCCGTCGTGTCGTGTTCGGGTCGTGTCATGTCGGGTTCGTGTTAAGTATTAATCAATCCTAACTCGACCTATTTAATTAATTGTGTCAGATGAGCAAACACTAACCCAACCTACTTATTATCGTGTCGTGTTCGGGTTGACCCGCATAACCCATTAAGTAAAATATAAAATAATTTTTTTCTTCACTCTTAACCAATCATACCACTCATAGGGCTACAATTACTTCAATTTAATTAATTTCAATTTCTTGCAATACATTAATAATTTATCATCCAATTCTCCAGGAGTTTTATAGAATGTCTATCAAGATATATAAATTATCTAATATATTCTCCATAAAATACGAGTTAAATGGGTTTATTCGTGTCATTTTCGAGTTATACGTGTTTGACACTAACCCAACCCGTTTATTATTCGTGTTGGCGGGTCGTGTCATATTCGGATTCGTGTCAAGAAATTATCAACCCTAACCCGCTAACTTTGTGTCGAGTTCGTGTCGGGTTATCGTGTCGTGTCAAAAATTGTCACCCCTATTGTATGGTATGATAGCCTTAAGCCTTAGTTATGATCATGACACCTTACACGATTTGACCGAGTTTTTTAGTTGGCATGTAGCCTTTTGCTAAACAACTGTTGGCGTGTCTTTTTATTAGATATATAGAGAGAGAGAGAGTGGCTCAGGTGAGGACCAAGTTTGCGGTCCTCACTTGCGGTCCTAATTAGCTGCTCATAAAAGACTAAACATATTGTCATTTTGTGTACCCACTTGGATTAAAAAAAAAAATACCAGAAGACAAATCGTCACTTTCTCACCAAAAAAACACCCCCACCTGCTTTTGGAACATACCCACAAAAAAACACTCCCCACCAAAAAAACACCCCCAGCCAAAAAAACACCCCCAGCAGCAATAAGGCCCTACCTGTTGGAATCCAAGAAGACAACAAACTCAGGTTTAATTCTTGTCCTAATTTTTTAATTTTTCTTTGTCACTTTAGTTGAGAAAATAGGATCCGTTTGATACACATTGGGCAAAAGTGCTGGCATGGCAAAATTTACCAGGCCAAAAGTGCTGGCATGGCATGGCTTCCCCAATTACATCTAAAGACCTTTGGATAAGCCGACTTCGTTGAAGAAAGTATTATTTGTCATCCGTTATCTCAAATCCACTTGAATCGGTAACAATTGAAGATTTAGCTCCCTTAGTCCATCTTTTCAAGATGTATTGACATGGTAATTTGTCAAATTCATGAAACTTTTGCAAATAAGCTAACACATGTCTACATGGTATTCCCGAGCTTTCAAACATCTTACAAGAGCATGAGGCAAAATTCAAACACTTATTATAAACAATTTCCCTCACCTTTTCTGTTCTTCGAATTTTATACACAATTTGATTTTCATCCTCATTCACAACTTCGAACTTATAATTCAGAAATGATTCCCACATCTCACCCTGAAATTTATAAAATATTTCTCGAGTATAAATGTCAACCATTTGCACCAAAACATAGTGGAAGAGCTTGAGTTTTGGCTTCTCTGTCATATCTTTATGATCAGCAAGCAACTCTTCATGACGTTGCCGCATTAGCCCCCTACCAAACTGAATCATAAAATCAACAAGTGAGTTCTTTTTGGAAACATACTTTTTAAAGAATGAATGACCACTTTCCGCTCGTTGACTAGTGAACATATTGGCGGAAAAAACATGATTCGCGTATGACGGGACCCATTTTGAGCAAATTTCATAAATAGAATTAAGCCACTTGTTGTCATTTAGACCGCTCCTAACAAGAAGATCAAGCCATTTGGAATCAAACTCTTCATTTGTCTCTGAGTTCCATATGCAATCCGAAAATTCCCCACGATAAGCACTAAATTTGACTGAATCAATTTTCTCGGGAAATTTCATCAAAATGTGCCAACTACAATACCTATGATAGGTGTGTGGGAGAGTTTCTGATATAGCCTTTGTCATTGCCGGATCTTGATCGGTGATTATCATCTTTGGTGCGTTACCCGGCATGGATTCCAAAAAACGATTAAAAAGCCAAACAAAGGATTCAAAGGTCTCGTCACCCAAGAATACACAACCAAATACAATTGTCTCGTCGTGATTGTTAACTCCCATAATTGGTGCAAAAATCATCCCATACCTATTAGTATTGTATGTGGTATCAAATATAACGACATCACCATAATAACTATAAGCCCTTCTAGAAGTTGCATCAGCCCAAAAACAATGCTTAATAATTTGTTCCTCGTCCGTTGCGATTTCAAAAACAAAAGCCGGATTCTTTCCTTGTTCTAATTTCAAGAACTCATACAACATATCGCCATCGTGGCCCTTAATTTCATTACGTTTATTCCGTGCTTGGTTGTACAAATCTTTTTTAGTGAAGCCAATATTCTCAAACCCCCCCCCCCCCCCCCCCCCCGCTTGTACTCCCAAAAAATTGAATTGTTGATACGGGGGAATATTAATCATACCGAGTTGTTCAGTTGAGCACTTTTGGGCATTGGAAACGTTACGGTGAGATCGCAAAAAATGTGTCTTTCGTGGGGTGGTTAATGGGTGGCTATGGCCCTCCACAAATAAACTAACCACATATGTCGAATTTGAAGACCTCACAACCGCAAGCTTTGCATTACAAGCCTCTCTAATGGAGCCCCGACGTCTAGATGAATCTGCATTTTCTAGGAGGGTAGTCTTTCCTTGTTTGAAACACACATACTCCTTTCTAACAATATCATTTGTTACTCGGCTCCTCTTAACGGACGAATTTCTAACGCTAAATCCAACTTCTTTGGCATATCGATTATAAAAAATCCAAGCATCATCAAGTGTTTAGAACTCTTGCCCAATTTTTGGAGTAATTTCCATTGCTACTTGAGGGCTGAAAATATTATCACATTCATTAACATTTGAATCCACTAAATTTTCCTCCGCATTTTGCACATTCACAGTTTGTTCAATTTCAAATTCAAATTGCATAACATCACCAACCCATATTTCTTTGTTCAATCCCACACTTGAATCATCCATTTTTTCTGAAATATAGTTAAAATAAATTCAGTATAAATAATAGTTTGCATTACATCTTAAAATGAAATATGCAAAAAACTAGGGATAGAGTAAGGTCCGTTTGATAGTATTATTTGCCATGGCAAATGGCAAATAAGTTGGCAAATATGACATTGTCTACAATTTAGTGTGTTTGATAGCAAAATTGTTTTAAATAGTTATGAATATTTTAAAAATTGTTTTAAATAGTTAAAATAAACTGTTTTAAATTAAAATCTGTTTTAATGTTAAAAATTGTTTTTTCGTAAAAACCGTTTTAATGTAAAAAAATGTTTTAATGTAAAAATTTGTTTTAATGCAAAAACTGTTTTAATGTAAAAAATTAAAAATTGTTTTGATGTGAAAACTGTTTTAATATAAAAAATTGTTTTAATGTAAAAACTGTTTTTTCGTAAAAACTGTTTTAATATAAAAAACTATAAACTGTTTTTTCGTAAAAATTGTTTTAATATAAAAACTGTTTTAATGTAAAAATTAAAAACTGTTTTAATGTAAAAACTGTTTTTAATAAATAGTTTTGGGGTAAAAAACTTTTTTTATATATAGTTTGTTACTTTTTTAATAAATAAAAACGGGAAGTAAAAAGAAAAAAAAACTATTTTTTATTAAATAAAACTTGGGACAAGAAAAAAAACATACTTTTTATTATTATATATGATAATATGGACGAAAATGTGTTATTAAAATGTTTTGCCTAAAAAACTTATTTTACCTCATTTGGTGTTTGATAGCCTATTGTGAGAAAAAAATATTTTTTTAGGCAAAATTTGTCCTGGTAAATTTTGCCATGCCAGCACTTTTGCCCAATGTGTATCAAACGGATCCTATTTTCTCAACTAAAGTGACAAAGAAAAATTTAAAAAGTAGGACAAGAATTAAACCTGAGTTTGTTGTCTTCTTGGATTCCAACAGGTAGGGCCTTATTGCTGCTGGGGGTGTTTTTTTGGCTGGGGATGTTTTTTTGTGGGTATGTTCCAAAAGTAGGTGGGGGGTGTTTTTTTGGTGAGAAAGTGACGATTTGTCTTGTGGCCTTTTTTTTTTTTAATCCAAGTGGGTACACAAAATGACAATATGTTTAGTCTTTTATGAGCAGCTAATATGGACTGAGGACCGCAAACTTGGTCCTCACCTGAGCCACTCTCATATATATATATATATATATATATATATATATATATATATATATATATATATATTAGTGTCAAAGGAACGTGGCCCTTAGATGTTCGTTGTACAAGGCAATTCTATTACCACCCCTTGTTTTTTATACTGCTCACGGGTTGTTTTTTTAAATCGAAATCCTTATAACGACGACGTCAGCATGTTAATTTCCAGCCCATGGTTTTTATTTCAAAACCAAAATTGGTTTTATAATTTTCTTTTAAATGACGTCGCCTGAGGTTATTTCCAATGGTAATTTTTTAAGTGGATTACAGTTGGCACCAATTTTTTTTAAAACAGTATCGTTTTGTTTAAAAAGAAGCTTCGAGTGTTTGTTTAAGTTGGTTACAGATTATATGCAGTGTGTCAATATTTAAAGTACTCAATTGTGTTTCTTTTACAACTGTCAGATTATTTTTTACCAATGGTTGTGTGTGTATTTTTTAATCCATGGGATTTTTTTAAAAACCAATCAGTAGACCCTTGTGCACTCTATAAATAGTACCCTTTGGGTCTCATTTTTAAAGGTCCAAGAAAATTATTTTTGTTGCAAAACTCGTTAAAAGTTTTAGTGTGAGTGAGAGAGATTAAGTCAGAATAATTTTTGTCATCTTCAAGTATTGATTTCTGTTCAAGTCTCATTCTAGATCTGCACTTATAATTTTTCAAAAGAATATAATTATTGTAAGTGATTTCTCTCATCTTTGTGTGTATTATTTAGATCAGACTTTAGATCTAATATTTGTACACAACACACACTTGTTTCACGAAATTATTTTTTTTGTGTGAATATTTTGTTTATATCTTGTTTGTAAGATCTTGAATGTTTCTAAACATTTTGTTTTAAAACATAGTTTTGAAAAAAATATTTTGTTAATATTCTGATTATCTTACTTGTGGCTTTGAAAGTTAAACCTAAGATTTATTGAGAACTAAGTTGAGGAGATTTAATATCTGGACTAAATATTTTTTTGTGGGTTGTTTAAGACTGTTTTGGACTAATCTGAAATATTTGTAAAAATAGTCTTGATAGGTTTTTAGATTAAAACCTGAATTAATCTAATATTAATTTTCTGAAATATAAGTTGTGTATATTTGACTTTATGATTTTATTGAATATATTTGAATTCATATTATTTCTGTGAATATAATTGCTTGGTCTTTGAAGCGATTTTAGGATTTTTCATGTGCATATCACGTAGAAATCACTCACTACACAACATTTATTATGTGTATATATTAGATCAACTCTAATTGTTCTAATTTTTGAGAAAAGAGAAAAGTAAAGTTTACGAACATTGTGATAAATCAAGAAAGGTTGATTTAAATAAGAGAATAGAACATAAGAGTTGTTGCTGATATCTAGGAGAAATATTATTGCATTGCATTCGATTGTACCATTAACTGTGGGTGTTTCATCTAGGATAGAACACTGCACACAAATACTTCACTAAGAACTAGGACACAATAGGCACTGAGCCAACTTGCGCTAAAAAAGCTAAAGGGGAGGCTAAGACGTGAAGAAAGCAAAGTGAACAAGAGCTGCATTGTGAAGATAATTACGGAAGCGCAATCAAAGTGGAGAGAAGCTTGGTTGAGATAGGTTATACCTTGTTCTAATTTATCTCGCTTTGAGTCTGGTTGCATGTTTGTATAATCGTTCCTATTTCGTTTGGTTTTAGTGGAAGTAGACTAGGTTGACTCTTAGGAGAGTCCGTCGTTTTTCCCGGGAAAGGGTTTTTGTGACGTTAAATAAATAGCGTGTGCTTTACATTTTTCGCATATCACCTCACATGAAAAAGTAGGTTTAAATAAATAGAAACTCGCCTAAAAACTGAATAGGTTATTATTTTGTAAATCACCTAGATTTAACAAAGATAATAATTTGGACTTTTAATTGACTTCGGAAATTAAAACTGTTTTCATAAAGTTAACATTTCAAGAAAAGTTTGAATTGGTCCCTCCTAGAATAACCTGTAAAACTCATAGGTAAATTGTGTTTAATCGTCAATCGTTTACTTCCGCACATAGTCTTTTGCACATCTTTGGGTGCTTTCAACAATGCTTCTTTGGCTTACATGTGAATAATTTTATTCCTCAAACTATTTGAGAATAAAGAACTATTTGCTGATTTGTTCATGAAACCTCATGATAAGTATAGATTTGAGGGTTAACGTAAGACTATTGAAATGTATGATATATACTTAATTTTTTAAAACTGCTTAGAATTGTAGTGCATGTGTATTATCCTTTTCTTATAATGGTCCTCTAAGGGTTTAGGGCACAGTTTTTTGACAACTGAAAAAAGCCATGTCTTAAAACTATTTGACGTAGGAGTGACACGAGATTAGACAATTTAGTATAGTTTAGTTAGTAGTTAATCTTTATAATTTTCTCATTTTCACATGATAATTTCTGATCAATTTGAGACAACGTGTGAGAGAGAATACATCATTTCTACTCTCGATACTTGAATCATATTAATGATATTATAATTTTTTGTTGATTATTTATCATTATCATTTTCAATGATATCTTACACTTGTTCTTGTGTGTTTGGTTGTTCAAGTTTTATGCAGAAAATTACAAGAAGGTGTTAAGGTATTTTATGTATAGTTGAGTCATGTATTTTTATTAGAATTTTGGGATCGATAGATTTTAGAATTTTATGTATAGGAATATAATATATTTTCATACAAGAGTTCCCATGATGCACTCGATGAGTTTTGTCACAAATATCAAAAGGCAAAGATTGAAACACTCAAATTAGAAGGACTTTGTGACACCCCGCCTAATAAAATACCGGGTGATCAGTCCTATATCAAATTAAACATAAATCTCATTTGGTTCATTCTTAGCATCATTGTCGAAAACGTTTTTTAAAACTTACTAACCACCTAGTATTAAAAAAGAAACGGTGCCAAATTTTATCTTTTCATTAAACAACAACAACAACATGGAGATGAATATAATTTAAACCATTCACACAATCAGTGAGTCAACCATAAAAATGAATAAATACAATCTTTGTCGAATAAACCATCAGCTACAAAATCCAAATTAGAAAACATAAAACACCAGAAATAATAAACTGAGTACATCATCTGACCGAAACAAATGAAAAAACTTGGGCGATATGCCCAAATGAAATACAGACTGCGTCATACTCTAGGAATGAAATAACTGAAGTGGCTGAGGCTAAATCCTGCAACATCCACATATGTCGTAGTTGCGTAACCCTGGAATAGAAACAATCCTGGCGTTTTTGTGGCTGGACACCTAAAAGGTTTTGAAAATATTTTTTTAGCAAGGGTTAGAACCCAAAAACATTTTGAAAATATTTAGCGAGTGAATTAAATTGCTGTAAATTAAAATGCATGAATGCTCTTCATATTTAAGCTAGTGTCACACTCCCTTGAGGACCGGCTCACCCCTCAACTATTGTGCACACCTAACGCTTTTCTATATAACCCACCTACTCACCTACCCTGTAACTAGTTCTCGATAATATCCTTCTTGTCACACTACTCTAGCCCGAGTATGTTTAATATATGATTTATAAGTTATTTATCGCATTAACTTAATTAACCATTTCTCTTTTGGGACCATATAATATTATCAATACAATTCACATCATGTATTTTACTCGCATATAAATAGATGCACCATATATACGTATCATCATATTAAAACATTCACACACGTGCCGTAAATATATAATCATCCTCCCGAGTAGGCACTCACAGGATGTTTCTCTACAATGTTATCAATCCAGGGGTGCTCATCCACCCTGACACGGTTAGTGCCCCGAATCAGTGAAACAAAATAAATGCCGTGGAGGCGGTCATAGTTCCCTCCGGAAATGAGATAGAATCATACCCAAGACTTTTCACCTCTAAATACGAACGCTATGACTTGGGGACTATGCTCACCCTTCTCCTCAAGCCAGGGGATTCACCCACATCATGCAACGTCCCATGATAGAACTAGATGAGTATGTATTCCTATAAATATTATTCACAATAATATTTATAAACCACACAAATACACACACACACACACACACACACACACACACGCACTACACAATCACCACATATATATATTTAATTAATCCAGATTACTCCGTCCACAATTATCGTAACACTAGTCTAACATTTTCAAATTTCTGTACCGACTTGTAATTTAAATAAATCCCACATTTATTTATTTTGTTCACTCAAGTTGTGTCACCCAACTAAATTACCCAGACTAGGGATGGCAATTTTCCCCGAAATTTCGGATCCCCGTGGATACCCGAAAAAAAATCCCCGAAAAATCCCCGAAATTTCGGGGATCGGATCGGGTTCGGGGAGTTAAAAAAATCCCCGAAAAATTTCGGGTCGGTTTCGGGTATACCCTCGGGTCTCCACGGGGATACCCGATTTATTAATATATATTAAAATATATATATATATATATATATATATATATATATATATATATATATATATATATATATATAAGTATGAGAAATCATTTGGCTTTCAGTAGAAAGCCCTAGGCTAGCGAGTGCCGCCATTCTCCTTTACCTCATCACCCTCGATCTCCCTCATCTCTCTACGACCTCATCTCCCTCCCGACGCCGACGAATCCCTCAGCCCTCTACGACCTCGATCTCCCTCAGCCCTCTACGACCGCCTCATCTCCCTCCCGACGCCGGCGCTGCTCTACTTCCTCATATTGTTGCTGTTAAGTATTAATCTCATATTGTTGCTGTTGAGATTTAACTGGGTTCTCTAACAGTTAAATCATTTCTAACTGGGTTCTCCAACATAATGTTGATTTCGATTATTGAATTCATCCATTTTTTTTTGCTGTTGATTATTGATTTCGTGCATTTTTGTTGCTTTTGATTATTGTTGAGATTTAAGGTATTGTACTGTATTGTTGCTGTTGATTATTGTTGAGATTTGAGGTATTGTAAGGTATTAGAGCAACCCTTATTGTTGTTTGTTATTATTGATTATTGTTGCTGTTGAGTACTTTGTTGCTGCTGAGTATTGTTGCTATTGAGTATTGTTCATAATTGGGTCCTTTTTAACTTTTAAAGATATACTTAATTGTAAATTTTTTAAAATTTGTAATTTTTTTTTAGATTTAAAAGAAAAAAAAAAGGAAACGGGTTCCCCGCGGGGAAACCGATATCCATTTTAAACGGGGACGGGGATCCCCGAACCCATTATAACGGGGAACGGGGCGGGGACGGGGAATGGTTTTTATAACGGGGACGGGGATGGAGAGGCTTTCCCCGACCCCGAACCGACCCGTTGCCATCCCTAACCCAGACTCGCTCCTTCGGTCCGAAATTTCATCTTGTAGAACTTATTCCTCAAATTCCACTTATTAAGGTTAACTCCCTTTTTTTATCTTGAATATTCCATAATTTATCATATAACCCTATAACAAATTAATTCGGTCAAATCGGTGCCTAAGCTCTTGCAGCACTAACCCTAAAATATCCGAGTCAATTTTTTCGACTCTAAACTTTAATTAACTACGCATTAACTAATTTATTACATTGTCGTCGCTCAATCAATATATACGGACTCACTCACTTGGCCCAAAAATACAATATTTAGAATTCATTATTCAAATTCTCCTTAATAAATTCTGCATACTTATTAATCTAAGGTTTTCAATTCACTCAATTCCGACCTTAATTCCCTTTTGGATCATTTTCTTAATTATCCCAATACTTACTTGTCTCACTTTATGTAAACCTAATATCTAAAGCTTAATGTCTTTATTATAGAACAACAATCACATTCAATCAATCTAGGCAACCTCCAACGGAATAACAACTAAAAATAACATTTCTTAAAATTCGCCGCACAAATCTACCCAGATTTTTAAAATGCCGTTTTGAGGCATTTTGAAGGCGTTTTTGGAGAAAATGTATCAAAGAATAAAATGCAGAAAATAAGATTTTTTACGAGGCATCATGGACAGAATAACCATTTTCTAAACCAAAACGTCGAAAAACAGTTTCTAAAATAATGGTTTATTTTATCCAATTTCATACACTTCTTCAAATTCAAAAAGTTATTCTACAATTCAATCCTACTCATTAAAACCCAATTTAGATAACAACTAACCCCAAAACCATATCATCTTATCACACCCACTATGATATAAATAGAAATCTAAATTAATTTAAAAGCAAGTTTAACCACTTGGCTTAGGATTCGCAGGGTCTGAATCCTTTGATGTAGATGATAATTATTTGGTGAAGAACACATACATTTTTTCTTGATTTTGGCTCCCATGATTTCTCCAATTGCACCCACTTCTCTCTCTCTTAATTGGGTTTTCTAAAATGTATTATAGCTATCAAACCCTCTCACTTTTAGGATTTAATAACTCAATCTTGTTTTTAGGCTTATGGGCTTTATAAAAAGGGCCCAAACACTCTTATGTGAACTTGGTTATCCCTAAAAATGTCTCGAGACTCATTTACTACCTCTAGATACTATTTTTTGACTATTTCGATCCATCCGGACTCAACCGTACACTCAGAATTACCATCCGAATTATTTTACTAAAAGTTCTTATCTCGACCTCAATATAGTCTATGCTCGACTCCTGGTTGGGATAAATAAATGTCACGTCACTATTGTTCGTTATGACGTAATTAGATTATTACTATTCACTTAGTAAATTTAAATCCCATAAATATTAATCGTTTACTCACCAGATTAATATTCAATAAATATAGATAATAATTAATTCAATTAAATTACGACACACAAGTAATTTAAAATTAATCGAATTAATTAAATAATAAATGCCCAAAAATACGAGGTGTTATAGACTTCACTAGGATGATCCAGTGTTCTAAAAGGTGCTTAGAGGCTTGGGAGAAAAGTCCGCCTCAAGCCTTTTACGCCTTATTTTTAGTAAAAGGCTTAAGGCACACTACTTTTTTTTTTTTTTTTTTTTTTTTTTTTTTTTTTGATAACCCTGAACCTCTACACGAACGAGCCCTTTGGACTCCCTCGTGCAAGCTAAACAGGGGGGGCACTGCGCATGTCCACCTCACACACGAGCCCCGCTTAAATACTGGTAAACCCTGCGGGGGATCGAACCCACGACCGTGCGCCTAACCACACAGCCCTGAGGAAGCCCTCCAACAGGGGTAGGTATCCGTGGGGAGGGATCGAACTCATGACCTATGGTCAGAGTGAAGCCCATCCTTACCACTGGACCAAGCCAGGGTGACAAAAACACTTTATTGAAATAATATCGCCTTTTAAATTTTTTTTTATAAACCGAGCCAATATCTCGTCCCAAATAATCAAAAGACAAATAGTATCCCAAACATCTCTGCCTTTCATCCAAAAAGGCTAACATTGTCGACCGACTTCCGACCAAAAGTCTATATGTTTCATTTGAAAGATGAAAAATACATTTCTTATATTGAATCATTTTGTATTAAATGATTATTGAATTATGAAAATTATATTTTGTATATTGCTTATTAAATGTTGAGAAATACATTTTATATATTGATTATGGAGCATCCATATGAGAAAGATGGCTACCAAACATACGGATATATTTTCAAAATTCAAGGTATGTATTATTTTATTATATTACTGGCCTTAGAATAATTAAAAAAAAACTTTATATGCCTAAACGCGCCTAAGCTCCCAAGACTTAAAACTTGACCTCTGCGCCTCGATCATGCTTCGCGCCTTTTAAAACCTTGGGATTATCTAAGTCCATACTAATTTTCGTTTTTCAAGTTTGGATATTTTTGCAAGAAAAAAAATTATTCTTTTCATGCGAGATATACTCACGGCTTTTATCATCAAATTCAACGCTCATTCAAGCCTCGAGACTCAATCAAGATCAAAATCAGAGAAAGAGTAATAAAGTAAAAATAACATTAAATGGAATATACAAAATCACTTATTGGACATTAGAAATTTATGGACTATGGGTCTAAAATTTTTCTTAAAATTAAAATTGAGTAAATTTTTGTTAAAAAAAATCCAAATTTTAAACGACTTTTTAAACAATTTTTTACAAGTCGTTTTGCTGCACATGATTTTAAAGAAAACGGTTTGTGTTTTATTCTCCTCATATAATCTGGTGCATTCATTGTATTGTCTTGATCCATATCTTAGTTTGACTGCAATAAAATCCTTTTACCGACCCTTACCTGTCATTAGCATACTTCGTAAGATAGCAAATATCATTCGTCCATTTCCTTAGGTTTGTTCGTTAGGGTCCCTTGGTTATGTATCCAAAAAATTCGATTTAAATATTATTTTTAAATATAGTTTTAAAATTTAATATTTTGAGTTTATAATTATTGATGTGCGTTTGATAAGTTTATTTTTAGATACAATTTTTTAAAAATTTGACAAAGTTAGTAAACATGTATATTTATATTATACATAAATCAAACCTCTAGGGCCAATGGTATAAGGTTGCCACTGAGACAGTCTTGTGGGTGGATTGAGTTTAATCCCCAGTTCGATCCTCGACACTGTCAAAATAATGTTTGAACATGTATAAATCGAGGTGCGCTTAAAGCTCGCCGGACATCACGTGATATGATACCCCCCCCCCCCCTCCCAAAAAAAGATATATTATACGTATATTTATGTGTGTGTGTGTCTCTCTCTCTCCCTCTATATATAATGATATTGCAAGTCTAATTCACAATAAAATTATATACATATATGAATTGATAATATTTTTTAATACATATATACTATATTTATATTTTATATTATTCCATACATTAATAATACATGAATAAAACTACATAATACTATCATGTATCTATCGATAATATTATTTAACATATAGATCTTAGTATATTATATAATTTAATAATATAAATATACGTAGTTTCGTGTACATGTATATATATATTTTTTATTCATAAGAATTACACATATATTAATGTATTATGTATATATATTATATATTAAGGTATAAATGCATTAAAATATTAAGAATGAATAATTTTGAGTTGAAAAATAAAAAGCAGAAGTTATAAAACATCATGTTTTTGTTTTCTGAAAAACTTGGTTATAACACATAAATATTATAACTGTATTTAAACAAGTTGCCAAACACAATTTTTTTATCAAAATTGTATTTAAACACAGAAAATAGAATTATAATTTCAAACCAAACAAGCCCTAGATTTACAAAAATTATATTCAAACCGAACTTTTGATTGAATTTTGACTGATTTAATGACATGTCGGCTTGTTATTGATTGGTTTATGTTGTCCATGTCAGTGGGATCCCAAAACCAATCAATAACAAGCCGACATGTCATTAAGTCGGTAAAAATTCGATCAAAAATTCGAGCCAGTAGAACTGCTCTTAGATTTAAGGTGTTTACAATGGTAGGTGTAATCTAACATGTGACCGATTCTTGAAGGTTATTTTTATTTATAGTTACCGTTTATGTTGAGAACCGAATTAATGGAATACAATTGTTGGTCGGTCCCTAATTCAATAAAAAATTAATTTTAAATATGTAAAAAAACATTTCACCATTTTACTTTTTTTACTGTGGATAAAATTCCGAACCAAACGGACCCTTGGAGTAAATTGTCCAAAAAAGTAGGAATGGAATTAGAAAAAAATTGTTATATTCGAAATTTCTGATCTTACTATTACAAAATCGTGTTGATCCTAATTTTCAAAAATATCTTCTAAAATTTCTAATATTTTCCATGTTATAATATATGTTTATTTTCATAAATTATATATTTTTGTATGAGTTCCAAAAGAACAGTGTCCGTTTGAATAGATCAATCACATTAATTAATTTATAATAATCTGATTATATTGACCGGTGAAATATGGAATGATACAACTTAATGTATGTATGTATGTGGTGACGTACGTATACACACCTAACTATGCGACATTTTTCAAAAAATCCAATATAATTTTAGAATTATTATAATCAATATAGAAATTCGAAGAAAAAATTGATGACTTCCTAATTTTTTGGAATTGAAATTGTAAAAGATTGAAATTCCAAATTCTTAGGAAATTTTCTGAACACTTTATTGAAAAATGGCATTGTCATACTCCTGAAAGAATGGCATTGCCAGCGAAAGGCTTTAAATTATGAGAGCTCTCTATGTTTTGTGGTCACTTGCTTCCATTGATTTCTTTGACTCCTCTAACTCAAAATGGCAAAAGTAGGCAAAACGTATTTTTTTTTTTTTTTATATTTTATGTGGTAGCCTCTCCAATTAATGGTATTTTAGTATTTAGTGTCAACCTCTTTTATGTGATACAATGTAATTGGAAAAAAGATTTCAAGAAATAAGAATCCAAGTAAATATCAATTATAATATTTTTAAATTTTTCGCAATACAAAGGATTGAATTAGATGCGTTAAATTGATGAAACAAGGATTAAGTTTGCGCATGCAAATGACGGGGTTTAAAACGTTTGTAATATTTTTAATTGCACACGTCAATCTGTTGATTTTTGAGGTAGTTTAAAATTTAACTTTTGAGCTATAACGTCGAATTTAATTGTAACATAATTTTCACCATTAAAGCGATGTTAATTGCTTCTTTTTACAGTATAAGCAATGATTTATTCTATAAGTGGAAATTGAGAGTAAAGCAAAACTTATTACCAAGGTAAACAAGTAAAACCATTATAGTTATTTTTCTATTATTATAAAAGACTTTCTCTTTTTCGAAAGTTATTTATATTTATTCATCGTTATTTGACTATTTTTGCAAATATTTAATTGAATTTTTTATTTTATGATGACGAATCATAGAAAAATTATGTATTACATACTGAAAAAAAATATTTATTAGCAGAAAATTATTTTCATAAATCCCAATTTCATCTCTGCAGCATCTATACATCATATACTCTTTCCATCTTTAATTAATAGTAGTGTATTTTTCGGCAAGGGAATAATGACATCAATTTATTTATTTCAACAAGTTGACAAATGAAAATGGGTTCCAATACATCCTTTGTATCGAGAGCCATCAATATCTGGTCCATTTAATAAACGTGTTATGACATTAACTTAATTCAATTCAACGAATGTTTTTTATATGATCTTGAACCTCTATATGAACGAGCTGTATGAATTCCCCCATGCGAGCTGAATAGGAGACGTTGTGACAAAGTCATCTTAGTTCACGTCATGCTTTCTACCTATCAAGTCGTACCACTAGGACAACCAAGGTGGATTAATTAAACGAATATTGATACGAGTCAAGTGATAATCCACCTAACCTTACTAACACGGGTAGTTCTACACGGACTTTCATTTGGAACTCAATGGTTACGACTTGATAACGTGTCGCCAGTGGCGGATCTAGGAATTTGACTCAAGTGGGGCGAAAATTTGTGCCGAAGGCCGGGGGTTCGGGGGCGGGAGCCCCCTAGCTAATTTTTTTGGATTTTTTTTTACTTTTTTTGTAATTTTTACCCTTAAAATGTTTGAGGTAGTAATTAACTAAATTTGGATTCCTTCTTTGTTCGTGGATATTTTTTATAATATTACCCTAAAGGGTTGTGTGTTGTCTCCTGTTTTCCGTTTAAAATTTTTTTCCATGACTTCCTATTTAAAAAATGCCACATATTTCAGATTGCATAAAAAATTGCTATCACAAAAAATTAGGCTACATAAAAAATTAAATACACATACATAAAATTAGGTTACATAAAAAATTAAACTACACATTATCACATACAAAAAATTAAACTACACATCATCACATACAAAAAAAATACCTAAAATGAATAGCTGGACTAGACATTGGTGCCGGGAGGGAGGGAGTCGACCCGCTGCTGTGCTGGGAGAGGGAGAGAGGGAGGGAGGCGCAGGCGGAGGGAGGGGGGGGGGGGGTAAATAGGTTTAGGGAAGAAGGGAAGGGATGAGATAAATGAGATGAGAGGCAGCCGTTGCTGTGTTATGTGTGTAGGTTTAATATTTTAGGTAATTACAATCTTACACCCTCAATTTTGTAAATAATTAGAGGTATACCCTGTGTGTCGCACTTGTATTGACTCGCGTCTAGAACAATACCAATGGGGTCTAAAGACTAAACACGAATCAATACGTGTGCGACACGACATCGGGCTGCACCCATTGAATGCCAAATGAGAATCCTCCTAGAATTATTAAGCCATCACATACAACCAAGTAAAAAGAAGAAAAGGAAAAAAGGAACCCCTTTACATCTCGTGCATGACTACAATTGATTCAAGTAATTGAAGAAATGACATAACCAAAGAGAGACACAACCAAAAAGGACGTACACAAGATGTGTTTAACTTTGATGAATTGTTTTTCTCATGATGAGTAGGTCGACCATGCACTCTTCCATTTCCACTTATGGCCTTGCCGGCTCCACCACCTCCTCCCACCCCCTTGGCCACAAGTAAAGTTTGAAAGTGCGTAATAATCACGAGCACAAGCACAAATTTCATGAGTTTGGGTGTGAAGTGCTTATTCTTCATTATATTTCTCCCAACTACTACAAAAACTATTTTAGTGGCTACAACACAGCCCTACCTACTTCTTTTCTCTTATATTGGGTTGAGAGGACCTAATATAGCAACCATGTGTAATTTGTGATATATATATATATATATATATATACAGGGGCGGACCCACCCCATCCCGAAGGGGTGCGGCCGCACCCATAAGAAACCCAAAATTTTCTGCTGGGTATAGTAGAAAAAAAAATTCTGGACCCATGTGTAAGTTTTGAATATAAGGGGTTAGAAGGAAATAAAGTTTTTGGGGCAAATATATAAATAGACTAAAGTGAAAATAACTTAAAACTAACCTAATCTATTATCTCCCTCTCTCTTTCAACACTCAGCTCCTGAGAGCAGCCGCCCGCCTCTCCTCTCCTCTCCCTCTCCCCTCCTCTCCTCTCATCTCCATCCCCTTCTCTCATCTCCCCTGCAAACTGGCGCAGGCTGCGCCGCGCAGCAAGCACAGCAGCAGGAGTTGCCGCCGGCCCACCGCTGCCCCCCTGCCCGGGCCGCTCCTCCTCTCCTCTCACTCCCCTGCAAAAGTTTTGTCAGGTATTGCTATTGTTGTTAATTTTAGTTATTGTTAGTTGCTGAATTTTGTCAGGTATTACTATTGTTTTTTTAGTTATTGTTATTGTTGTTAATTTTAAACTTGAATAGTTTTTTTTAGTTGTTATTTGAAATTAGTTTAGTTGTATTTTTTAGTTGCTGAATTTTTTAGTTGAAATTAGTTTAGTTGCAGAATTTTTTTAGTTATTGTTATTGTTGCTGAATTTTTTACTTTTTGTTATTATTGTTGAAATTAATATGCTGAAATTAGTTGCTGATTTTTTTTAGTTCTTGTTATTATTGCTGAATTTTTTATTTTTTGTTATTATTGCTGAAATTAACTGCTGAATTTTTTTAGTTTTTATTATTGTTGCTAAAATTAGTATGCTAAAATTAGTTTTTATTATTGTTGTTTAAAAAGATACGTGAAGAAAGTTCAAGTCAAGAAAGTTCAGTATTTCATATGTTAGGATGCTGAATTTTTTTTGAGTATTTATGTTAGTATGCTGAAATTGTTGCTAAAAAATAATTTTTCCCCAAAATTAGTATGCTGAAATTTTATTTTGTCCCCAAAATTAGCTTTTGTTGCTCAAATTTGTATTAAATTTTAATTTTAATTAGTAATTGTTGTTAAAAATATTGGTTTATTACGTAAGGGTAAAAAATTATATCACATTTTTGGGGGGTTAAAAATTGCAAAACAATTAAAACTAACCCAAAAAAAAATCACCTCGGGGGCTCCCGCATTTGATAAAAAATTCCGCACCCACAGCCCGAAAATCCTGGGTCCGCCACTGTATATATATATATATATGGAGAGAGAGAGAGAGAGAGGAACACGGGGAGAGGATTGGGGGGGGGCTTAGATGTAGGAGTCCAAACTCCCGTGCGATATCTCATTTTCTTTTTTAAATGCTCTTATTTGTATTTTTTTTTGTATGGATTTTAAACATTTTAGGGAACCCTAAAAATATTCAATTCAAAATGAATTTTCTTGGTAATTTTCATTTAAAAAAATATATATACTGCAGAGTGTGCGGTATAAGTTGTACTGAGCTTTTCTATATATATATAATATTACTCTTATGCGGACCAGTCCGTATTTTAAGAGTGCGGATCGGACATGTGTCACCTGACGGTGTGTCCAGAAAAGAGAGAGAGTGTACTTATAATTTAGCCAATAGTTTCTAGGTGTACCGTCAGGTGACACATGTCCGCTCCAAACTCTTAAAATGCGATCTGCACAAGAGTAGTACTATATATATATACTAGCGGATGCCCGTGCCCGAGGGCACGGCGATAAATTTGCCCCCGTGATAAAATCCAACCCATAATAACCAGCGTTTAAAAAAAAAAAACTTTTAAAAAAAGTATTTTTTTTTAAATATAAAAAAAAAATATTTTTTATAAAAAAAGTATTTAAAAAAAATTATTCTTAAAAAAATATATTATTAAAAAAATAATAAAATAATAATGTATATATGTATGCATGCATACATGCATGCAAGCATGCAACACATAAAATGCCATGAATGTTTATCATACATATTTATCATGCATACGTTACTATTCATAACACCATTGTCCCATATATATATATACTAGCAGATGCGCGTGCCCGAGCGCACGGCGATAAATTTGCCCCCGTGATAAAATTCAACCCATAATAACCCCCTTTAAAAAAAAACTTTTAAAAAACTTAAAAAAGATATATATTTTTAAAAAAGATATTTAGAAAAATATATATATTTTAAAAATATATTAATAAAAAATAATAAAATAATAATGCATGTATGTATGCATGTGTATGTATGTTTGCATGTGTATGCATGCAATACATAAAATATCATGCATGTTTATCATGCATGAGTTGCTATTCATAACACCATTATTTCATATTATATATATATATATATATATATATATATATATATATATATATATATATATAGAGAGAGAGAGAGAGAGAGAGAGATTCCTTTTAATCTCCAAGTGAAAAAAGCATCACACACAAGTTAATGGAATATGACCCGGGTTAAGCTAGGGGTATCAATTTTTTTTCAAACATTTAAAATTTTGAATTTTGATTAAAAAAAATCGATTTTGGCATATTAAATTAGATTTGTGATTACGAATTTGCCCCCCCCCCCCCCCTCCCAAAAAAAAAAATTGAATGGAGTTGGAAAAATTTTGTAATCTCCAAATTTTTCGTTTTTACAATTCTTAATACAAAAGAACGGTGACTTTTTATAACAAAAATAAATAAAATCATCATTCCAATAAAAGGAATCCAATGAGCACATTCTTCTCCAATTTGAGTTTGACTCCCATCTCAAATGAATTTGAAAACATATTTAAAGAAATTCTGACTGTCGATCGGAATGGTTTGTGGGTTTTGAACTGCAATAGTAGCTGGACCTAATAAGAAAACAATTACAATCCAAAAACTAATAATTACATCACCTCACTTAAGTTTTGATTGTTTCATTACATTCCATCATTTGATTACGTTTATTTGTGAAATATTGTGTGATACAATTTAATGTATGTGTACTATAAACTTGGTGCCGACACCTAACTATGCGACATTTCCCGGAAAAATTAAAATAGATCTAGTTCTATTCAAACAAATATAGAAATTGGAAATTTCTGAATTTCAATATTACTGAAATTTCCAATTAGGAAAAAACTTCAAGTTTTCCGAATTTATTGGAATTGTATAAGATATATAGATACCTAATGTTTTTTAAAGTAAATTCCAAGCACCCTTTTTCTGATTGGATCCCATTGAAACACTGGCTTAGGTTAAGCTATAAATGCATCAACAGAATCCAAGCCTCCTTATGTTTAAAAATAATAATATGAATATTAAAAAATCTCTCAAATTCTTCTCAAATGATATAGTGTAGCAATAAATATTGTACATTGTAATAATAATATAATACAATATTTTATTGATATGTTATTGTATATGCCAACTCATTTAGTGAATGGTTTAAAATATTTATTTAATACTCGTAATATTACTCTATATTTAAAAAAAACATGTTTTTAATAAGGAATAGGGTAAAAATATAAAAAAAATGCTTGCTAGTGACAGGCTTTAAATAAATATTGCTAAAAAATATAAATCATTTATGACTCAGACCAATTATAATAGCTCTTTATGGTTTGCAATGACTTGGCTTTATTGGTTTCCCCATGATACCAAAAGCACAAAAAGTGGAAAGTTTTTGTAAGAAAATTAATGCCAAGCTATTCAATGGCAACCGTTGATTTCATTTATTTCTCCAGCTCAAAATGGCAGAAGTAGGAAAAACGTTTTCTTTTCTTTTTCCTTTATCTTTATATTATATTTAGTGCTACTTCCTTCACGTGACACAAAGTAAATTTTATGGGTACCATGAATTTAGACCAATGATCTGCAGTAAAAGCGTTATATATACACTTAAAACATAGTACTTTAATGAGCCTTTCTTTTTTTTTTTAACAAACACAAACATTATATTAGATCAAGGTAACATTAGAAATTATAAGTTTATCCACAAATCGACTAATCATAGTACTATAAATATCGGTCAAAAGTAATTTGTGAAGAAACCTAGGTGCAACTTCAAAAAACCTAGTCATATTATTACAACTGTTTCCATGTTTGTCCAGTATGTCAACAATCGAGTTGGCTTCTCTATAACAAAAAGATATCCACACTGTCGCGCTTTTGAATCTCCTTACGACAGTACCGAAGCAATTCTTGAAGATAGTGGCTCGAACATGGTGCCCTACAAAAAAGTTGGTATGTAGACATAGAATCTGTTTCCACATGTATATTACGAATACCTTTAGAAAAAGGAAATTTTAGATCTTCTTTTATTGCCCACATTTCAACTATATCATTTGAATTAAAGCCTATATTTTTAGCAAAACTCCAAATAAAATTTCCCTTGTCGTCTCTAAGGACTTCCCCAACTCTTGCCGAAAGAGTATTACTATTGCAAGAGCCGTCAGTATTAAGTTTGAAAAGAGTTTTTTCTGAAGGATGCCAAGAGATATTTAACCTAACCTTCTTAATTCGAGGTGGTTCTGATTTATTAAAAGCACTGTTCTAAAAAACCTGCCTAGGCTTAAGGCTTGGGAGAAATTTCTCGCCGTAAGCTTTTTATGCCTAATTCTTGGTAAAACCCTTAAGACGCACTTTTTTCTAAAAACAACAATGTTTTAGTGAAACGATATCGCCTTTTAAAGAATTTTCTTACAAACCAAACCATTATCTCATCCAAAATAATCAAATAGTATTTTAATTTACAAATATTCAGACATATTTTTATGTTACGTACAATTTTAGTATTTTAATAGCCTTGTTATGGTTAAAAAATATTAAAATATATTAAGAAGGCCTAAACGCCTTTTTACGCCTAAGGCCTGCCTAGACTTCTAACGCTTAAGGCTTGACCTCCACCCCTCGATCTCGCTCCACGTTTTTTAGAACCTTGATTAAAAGAAATGTAATTAGCAATGTCCTCCCTAACTTGGTGATTTAGAAGATGTAATTGAACCGAACGATTGTTAAAGATTGCATTATTACGTAAATTCCAGATACGCCAACAGGTGAAAAGAGTTTTCGTAAATGCTAATTTTTTTTAAATATTCACAGGACGATCGCTAGAAGCAATAACGAGCAAAAAATGGACAGCCGTAGGAAATTGTAAACCAGTAGCGTTAATGATGTCGTGAAAAGTCAGACAATTAATGAGGAAGTGGCAATTGGAATCTGTTTGTTGACATAAGGAACAATTATCCGAATGAAATATATGTTTGGCACGTAAAATATCGGCGTTAGGAAGACCATTATGAGACAAAAAAACAGAAGAAAAGTTTAACTTTATTAGTACAATGTAACTTCCATAATCGGAACCAAGGAAGTAAAGGCTTACTTATTCTCATATCCTTACTAGTGAGCCAGTTATAAGTGGTTTTAACAGTAAACAACCCTTTTTTATTAGGGCTCCAAAAGGCAATATCAAGTGAATTTTGGTCGTGCCAAGGAATACTAATAATTGTAGGGACAAGCTGTAATGGAATATACTTCAGTAATTCAGTAATATTTCAATTGTCAGTGTCAGCGTGCCGAAATTGAGACACTAAAATAGAGTCATCATAACTAGCTTTCTATATGATTGATTATAACGACTGAGAAGACATCCAATTATCCGTCCAAAATTTAACATGGCCCTTGTGTAGAGACCATTGAACTCTCTCTTTGAGAAGTAAGGTTCCTTTTCTAATATTTTGCCAGGCCCAAGAATTTCGATGTTTGAGTTCCGATGTGAAAAACGTATTATGCTGTTAATATTTGTGCTTCATAACTGATGCCCATAGAGAGTTAGGATTAGTAAGTAGAGACCATCCCAATTTTAACATGAAAGTTTGATTGAGCGTAGGCATACTTTTAATTCCTAACCCACCCAACATTTTAGGTCGCGTTAGTAAACTCCATGGGATAGTCGCTTTTTTCTTAGAATTCGGAGTTGCCCTCCAGAAAAACCTTTTAATCTTAACCGAAAATTCGTCGAGAAGAGTTTTAAGAAATTTAAAAGAAGACATACTATATAGTGGAAGAGAATCCGTGACTGAATTGATAAGAAGGAGCCTACTAGAATGGGATAAGTATTGGTTATATCAAAGGTTAATTCTCTTATCTAATTTTAATATAATGTCCTGAAAAATCGTTTTGGTCATTCTCCTATTAATCAGCGGCACCCCCAAATATTTCTCATTGGATACAAAAAAAGGGACATTAAGTGCCTCTTTAATCCTACGTTTATTTCACTACACCAAAATGGCCAAAATGTCACCTTTCAGCCGGTCACCCTTGTCACGGTCATTGACCGTGACAAGAATCTCGCGTTTTGTGTCAGGGTCATTGACCGTGACAAGACCGTGACAAAGAATTATCACGGTCAAGGACCTTGACACGACCGTGACAATATCTTCAGTAAAAAAAGCCCTAGACTCTTTTTTACCCACCGTTTTTTGGTTTCCCTCTTTCTCTCTCTCTACAAGCGATTTCAGTGCTCTCTCTATGTCTAAGGTATATTTTTTTCCTCTCTTTCTCTTTCATTTCTATATGTGTGTATATATATGTGTGTATATATATGTGTGTATATGTATGTGTATATGTGTGTGTATGTGTGTGTACATATGTGTGTGGTGGGGGAGGGGGGCAGGGGGTGGGTTGTGGGTTGTGTGTGTGTGCAGTTGTGGTGGGGGGGAGGGAGTGGGGTGGGGGGGGGGGGGGGGGTGTACGTGTACGTGTGCGTGTGTGTGGTGGGGGTGGGGGGAGGGGGTGGGTGGTGGGGTAGGGGTGGGGGGCTGCGTGTGTGTCTATGTGTGTGTGCGCGTAGTGTCCCTTGTAAAGAATTGATTGATTATTAATTTTTTTAGTAAATTAATATATGATTTCCCCTTATTGTAAATTAGTAATTAATATATAATATATATAATTATTAATAATTCAATTTGAATATAAATAAGACATAATTAAATAAGACATACTATATATAATTATTGATAATTGAATTTGAATATACACATTTGTTGCAGACATTGTTGTTGGATTATTTTGTTTAGTAAATATTGAGTTGGGTAGTTTTAAAAGTGCCATGACCACTGGATTATTGTCCATATGGGGGTGGAATTTTTCAACTTTTGAATAATTGAATTTGAATATAAATAAGACATAATTAAATGATACATACTATATATAATTACTAATAATTGAATTTGAATATAAATAAGACATAATTAAATAAGACATACTATATATAATTATTAATAATTGAATTTGAATATACACATTTGTTGTAGACATTGTCGTTGGATTATTTTTTTTAGTAAATGTTGGGTTGGTTAGTTTTAAAAGTGACATGACCACTGGATTATTGTCCATATGGGGGTGGAATTTTTCAACTTTCGAATAATTAAATTTGAATATAAATAAGACATAATTAAATGAAACATACTATATATAATTATTAATAATTGAATTTGAATATAAATAAGACATAATTAAATGAAACATAGTATATATAATTATTAATCATTATTGGATTATTGTGTGTGTGGTGGAGGGTAGGGGGTGGTGTGTGTACGTTTACGTGTACGTGTACGTGTGCGTGTGTGTGGTGGGGGTGGGGGCAGGGACGGGAGAAGGGGGTGGGGCAAGGTAGTTTAATTGAGTAGATGAATTAGAAGGAGTACGTGATACACATTTGTTGTAGACATTGTTGTTGGATTATTTTGTATAGTAAATGTTGGGTTGGTTAGTTTTAAAAGTGGCATGACCACTGGATTATTGTCCACATGGGGGTGGGATTTTTCAACTTTTGAATAATTAAATTTGAATATAAATAAGACATAATTAAATGAAACATACTATATATAATTATTAATAATTGAATTTGAATATAAATAAGACATAATTAAATGAAACATAGTATATATAATTATTAATCATTATTGGATTATTGTGTGTGTGTGGTGGGGGGCAGGGGGTGGTGTGTGTATGTGTACGTTTACATGTGCGTGTGTGTGGTGGGGGAGGGGGCAGGGGGTGGTTTGTAGTAATTGAACATATTTGCATGTCTTCTTCAATTTTTTTTTTATCTGTACTAATAACATTTTTTTTACAGCAAATGTCTCCTTAGGGTATTAAGGCGAGGAAGATGATGCTGGTTATGATGATGTCATCTGGGCTCGGTGGTAGCGGAGGCGACGAGGGCTCCTCGGCCCCTAGGCTCCCCAAATATGGAAAATTTGGGATTACCATCGAGAACAAGTCGGAGCTATTAGCGAGATCCCTCGAGCTGCTAAAGACGGTCATCGGCCCGGGGTTTATGAGTTGGAAGGAGGTGCCATATGAGCTCAGGTTAGCTGTTTGGGCGGCACTACAGGTAATATATTTATATTTATATGAATATTTCAATTTCAATTTCAATTTCGATTTCAATTTCATTTTATATTTATATTTATTCGCAACTAACATTGCATTTGTTGGACAGGAACAATTCAACTTGGATCCAAAGCTATGCGATTCCGTCTTGGAGCAGTTGAGGGAGCAACACAAGACGTGGAAGAAAAATATGTGGACACGGTACTTTGGGAAAACACGAGAGTCCATTATCCAATGGCGTGAATCCATCCCGCCCAAGGAGCCGATCTCATTGGCACAATGGCAAAAGTCCATTGACAATGAGATCGAGGAGCGACAATTGGCATCTCGCCAATCGGCGAGGGAAAATCGGGCAAAAAAGACGGATGTGCACTACTCCGGCCGGACGTCTTACGCCGAGGTGGAGCATAGTATGAAGGTAAGATTTAATTTTTCTATAATTACAGAAATATATTATTCTTCATTATTTTACTTTGCGGGGCCGATACTAATTTTACTTTATTTTATTTCAGGGGGTAGGGAGTGGCCCAGGGGGTAAGCCACATAGGCTCGATACTTATGTGGCTCTTCGAACAAAGAAGGGGAAGGACAAGGAGGTGTCCCCGAGCGTCACGGCCACGATTGTAAGTAATCCTACAGTTTAATTTTTGTTAATTACGTTATAATTTTTTAGTTTACTTATTTTACTAATCATGTGCTTTTTGTCGTTTCAGGCAAAGCTTAAGGAAGTGCATGAGTCGCATTCTGATGTCGACAAGGCGTCTTTGTCCACAGACGAACTCAGCCAAGTGCTTGGCTCTGATCGCAAGGGGAGGACAAGGGGGGTGAGCTTGCGGGTGGCCAAATCTAGGATCATAGGATTGGAGATGAGAAACACTGGGTTGGCTCGAACGGTGGATTCACATGATGAGAAGCTGTCCCGTTTGGAGGCGACGGTCCAAGATATGTACTCATTGATGAAGCGTACGTTGGGCGGAGAACGTAAGGGGAAAGGGAAGGAGAAAGTGATGGAGGAGGAGGAGGTGCGGGAGAACAAGGCGCGGGATGACGAGGATGTGGACCTCGCTGCTTCATCACCGACACATGCGTACTTCGATGATCCACTTCCTTATTTGTCTCCCTTCCCTAGACCGATGTCGACAATTGGTTGGCCGACCGTGTTCATATTGGACGTATTTGATGGCCAGCGGATAGGGCGGGGGTTGAGGGACCTGAATATCGTCCAGGGTGGAATAGTTCATGGACGTGCGCTTCAAGAGATCGAGTCCAAAGTGCTCGTCACGCATGTGATACCCGAGAAGGAGAACTCCCTATTATGGTTGCGCGAACAATGCAGCACGATGTATATTAGTGGGTGTGTCAATTCGTATATCGTGTGTCCTACTCACCTCCTCACATTTACCCTAGACATGTAGTGACATTATTTTTAAGTTGGTACATTTGAATTATATTTGGGTTATATCGTCATGTATATTGTTTCTATTTTGAATATATATTTGCATTATCTTTAGTTTGTTTGGATATATGATGTTTGAACAGGTACAACGTTGCTATAACAGGTACAAATATACTGCTGGGCAGTGGCAGTAGCCATACTGCCCAGCAGATTTTTTTTAAATTCTGTCCAGAATTGTCACGGTCATTGACCGTGACAAGTCCTTGACAAATAAGGTTATCACGGGCTTGCACGGTCAATGACCGTGATAATTTTTTAAAAAAGGGTCAAGGCTTTGTCACGGTTATTAACCGTGACTAAACTTATCACGGTCATGGCCCGTGACACGACCGTGATAATTCTAACGAACTTGTCATGGTCAATAACCGTGACACGTCCGTGACAAAAAAAGTTGTCTCCCCCCGAATTGTCACGGTCACTGACCTTGACAAGTTCAACTTGTCAAGGTTAATGATTGTGACAATTAGGCAGATTTGGTGTAGTGTTTAATGGGGCCATATGAGAAGAGAATAAAATGGTTGATTTATCAGTATTTAAACTTCGTTCAGATAAGGAGCAAATTTTGTTCAGGATCAATTGAAAGTTAACCACATTTCGCATGGAACCGTTTAAGAAAATAATGCAGTCATCAGCAACGGTCAAAATAGGAATAGGAGGCCCAAACCTATAGGCTTTGGAAGCTGATATAAGTTTATCCCGATTAGATTTTGTTAAGGAACGAATAAAGACATCCAAGGCCAAAATGAAAAGATAAAGAGAGATAGGATCGCCTTGCCGTAGACCCCTTGTAGGGTTAAAATAGGTACCTGATTGACTGTTGATAATTGTTGAAAAAGAAGGAGTTGTAATACATATCCGGATTCGAGTAACCCAAAAATCGAGAAAACTATGTTGTTGCAATACCCATTGAATGAAAGGCCTTTCTAGTTTATCATAGGATTTAGAAAGATCCGTTTTAAGAGAAAAACTACCACTTTTAGATGTTGAACCTCTCATGGAGTGAATCATTTCATGCGTGATTAAAATGTTATCCTGAATATGTCGCCCAGGGACAAAAGCATTTTGAAATGGACTCACAATTTTGGATAAAAAAAAGTCAAGTTATATTTAGTAGAATAATAGAGATAATTTTGTAACTCACATTACAAAGGCTAATATGTCTAAATTGGGAGGTTTTGGAAGGGTTATCACATTTGGGTAGAAAAATAAGAAAAGTTTTATTAAGTTCTTTAAGCAGGAAACCTAAATGAAAAAAGGATTGTACAACGTTAATAATTGAAGGGCCCACCACGTCCGAGTGGTCCTTATAATATTCAGTAATTAGGCCATCAGGTCCTAGTGACTTATGATGAAGCAGATTCCACAAAATATCTTTAATTTCCAAGGGAGTAATTGATTTATTTAAAACAGTTAAGTCCTCACTAGTTATCTAGGGTGGACAAGGGCCAAAATTAATATTTACCATCCTAGGATTAGAAGATTTAAACAGATTTTATTAAAAGGAAAGAAATTCCCTTTCAATTTCAGATTGAGAAGTTAGCCATTTATTATTTTTCGTACAAATAGTAGAAATACGTTTCCGAACCTTCCAATGATTTACAACCGAATGAAAATATTTAGTATTAGTATCCCCATATTTGAGTCAATTGTGTTTAGCTCTTTGCTGCCAATACAGGTTTTCCCACCAAAGTAAATCCTGAGTTTCTTTTGAAGACATAATTCAGTCTGAAGTAGTTCAGTAGAGATAGTAGTATCTAAGGCACATCTCACATTAGTTAAGTGTTCTTGAGTTTGCGTAATTAAAGTTTTCGAATTTCCAAATGTATATTTTTTCCAAATTTTAGATTTATACATAAGATATTTAGATTTTTGAACAAATTGGTAGGCAGCTGACCATCGGATGTATGAAGTCCAACAGTTCCTAATGAGAGATTTATAAGACGAGTCAGTAGACCAAGCATGATCGTAAATATGATGATAATTTTGAAAAGGAGTAATAGGGTTAGAATCTAATAGTAGAAAGTAGTGATCAGAAGTGGAATTAGAAAGGTGAGTAACCTTGGTTAAAGGTAAGGTAAGATTCCATTTATCATTAGAGAGACATCTATCCGGACGCTCTATTATATGGCTATGGATTCCGTGTTTATTAGACCAAGTATGCGTAGGACCATTAAATCCCAAATCCCCCAACCCAAAATCTTCCATGCAAGAGCTAAAAGGTTTAATATTAGATAAGTTAAACAGCATCCCTCCCTTTTTTGAAGTCAATAAGATAGAGTTAAAGTCTCTTATAGCTAACTAAGGCATATAAATATTAGCAGATAATGAGCGAAGAATATCCCATACCTTCCCTCTGCGATTGGGTTGAGTGTAATTATAAACCGGAGTTAACATAAGAGGAGGCAAGGGTGGGCCATCTCCACAAGCAAGTGAATTGCTATGCTTGCTTGAAATACCATAATGATATGCATATTATTAGGATTCCACAGGATCCACATGCCTCCCGATGGACCAACAACAGGTACAATGTGGTTACTCGCCAAAAGAAATCTCCGAAGTTGTTGCTGAGAATTAGGAACATTGAGTCTAGTGTCCATTACAAACATAAGGTCCGAGTGATACTGATTGTAGAAATTCTTAATGAGTCTTGATAATGTGATTTCTAATGATAGAAACTGGAAACTTAAAAATAATAAGAACATAATGTTGATTTAGAATTAATATAGCACATATATCATTCATGTTTACTATTTTTAAGTTCAAAATATATGTCGTAAAAGTACATATTATTTTTACACTCTAATATACTCACTGTAAATTGTAAGGGCAAATTTGCAATCAAGTCAATTTATAGCATTGGCTTCATTCCGGACAAAACTAATTGAGTCATAGGATAGATGGTTATGGTATCCTTTCAAGCCTATGACAAGTTTAAGTTGAAGACGTAGTGTCCTATCATTGTGAAGAGTACATCCTTGCCGGTTTTCATGCTAAGTTTATACGTTACCAACATTTGACTTCCAAAGTCCCTAATAGTATGAATGCATTAACTATATAGAGAGAATTGGATAAATTTTATTGGGTATTAGTATTTTTGTTAAAAAAAAATTGAATTCATATTATCTAAATATTTTGTTCTCGAACACCTTTCCGTAGAAAAATCATAACTAATTAAAAAAAATCAGAAAAATTCGAAACTGGCGGCCACGTGTTCGTATCGAAAATATATATATTTCCAAGGTCGTTAGAATGAGGTACCAAGGTCGTTCGAATGAGATACTAAGTCGTTCGAACGACCAATAAGACGACATAATATTTTAAACTTTGTTTTCTCGCTCGAAAGTCGTTCGAATGACTTTGAAATGTCATTCGAACGACCTGACAGTTTCTGGGCAGTTTTTCTATGATTTTTATCCCACTTCCCACTACATTTTTAACCACCTTTTTAACTAGTTCGGGAGGGCAATTTTCTTCAGACTTTTGTGAGTTTTTCCAAGACACTTCGAGAGAAAAATTCAAAATCAAAATTCCCATTTTGTGTTCATAATATTTATGGATTGAATTTCTTCCAAAATAAAAACTGTACACCCATTGTTTAGTTTAAATCTGAGTTCTTATATATACATCTTTGCTTGGAGATATTTTATCACCTGGTTCCTTTTCTACCCCAAAAAGGATATTGTGTTTGCTATAGCGTATTCATACAGTGAAAGGCACCGTGTATGGGTTGACGGTAGCCAGGCCCCATTGGTGGATTCCAAGACTTCGGTGGACTCCAGAGTTATCGACTAGGCGGTGTTTGAAGAGCGAAGGAGCATCAAGGCTTGAAAGGCAAGTCGTTGTTGTAAGTTCTCTGGTCGTGTCTTTTGTAGAAAATACCAAACTTAGGGGTCTTATAGGCTGGGCCATCCGAGATTTTTTCCATTGTGGGTTTTCCTCGTACATCGTCGCATAGTGTGATTATGCTTTATTTTATCTTACAATCTTTATTTTATCTTACAAAATTCACTTAGATGCATGATTAGGTTTAATCGAGATAAAATTTGGTTTAAACACAAAATCATTAATATTTGTGGTAATTTTAGTTTAATTTAATTCAAGTCGGTATTAATTAATTTGGAAAAATGCATGCTTAAGTTTGTTTGGCATAATTTTAGCTTAAATTGAATTAATGTAGTTTTATTGAGATTAAAAGAAAAAATTCAAATATTTGTTTTTGGTGTTTTACTTAATTTTAATTTTAAAGAAATTAAAATTTGTGGACTTTAATTGTTAATCTTGAAAGATTTTTAAAAGTTGGAATATTATGTGAACCATCTCATTTAGAATTTAAATTTCAGGGTATTTTCCTCTATCATAAATTCTTAACATGCATATTATTTGTCTTTCAAGAAATAAGGAACCAACAATGTTATTTCAATTTCCAAAAATAGTTGCACTCGCGTGTCCCATTAATATAGTGGCTTAGAGGAAGAATACCACACTCAGTTGGAGTTTAAATTAACTGGCCAATGAAAAAAGGATAATCTTTAATTCATTCACTAAAATTGGACATTCACTAAGTGAATGCCTAAAAATACATTTTTGTTTAGTGAATTAACTTAATAATATTTTTAAGTGGATGATGTACTCATAAAATTTGTGGATGAATTTCAAATCATCCTTTAAAAGAGATTACATGACCTTCAAATAGTATTAGTTGAAAGTTTGACACAATTCACAAGTGGATTAGCATGACCCTAGGTCCATTTGGTTATGGGTGAAATAGTTTCCAACGTGCTGAAAAATAATGGTAAGATATGTTTTCACTTATTTGGAGTCAAATATTGTTTACTATTTTGGTTTTATGTTTCATCATGATAGCAAATGAACTTATTCACAATCTCAAATGAACAAAAATTAAATTTCAAATATGTAAACAAAATATTTCACCATATTACTTTTCACCAGGGTTAAATATATTTCACCCCAAACCAAATATAACCTAAACTTTTTTAATGATTCTCTAAACTTACTTTTAACATGGATCAACAATTTAAACTAAAAACTGGTCCTATAATAGAACCACCCAATATAATCAAGAGTTATTTTTCTGCTAATTTAGGTATTGTTGTCTCCATGACAATAAGAACATAAAAGAATGCATGCATATCCTTCTGAATATTGTTTTTTCATAAAAATTACTACATGCTGCTTGGGCCATGGTATTTAAGTACATTAATAAGGTAGAGACATGAAAAATATCCTTGCCCCTTGATTATCTCAAACACCAAAGATCTACCAAAATGAAACATAATTTTGTTTGCCAAACAAAAGGAGAAGCTTTATTAAAACAATGTTATTTTACATGAGATGTCCTTAACTGGGGAACGAACTGAACATCCACCCTGCCCGTCACTATCTACAATAGTTCTAAAAAAAGACGGGGGGGAAGTATATATACAAGAGTAAAACGGGTGTCACAATACAACAGCAGCCAGGGCATCAGCACATCGGTTAGCTTCTCGAGAGCAAAGCGAAAAGGTAACATGCGTGAACCTATGGGATCCATCATGCACTACCTAGATAAGGTCCCTATGAGTTGGAACTTGCACTTTATTCCTGTGAAGCATGCAGTAGACGAGTTGAGGTATTGATGTATAAATATACATGACATAAATGGGTTCTAATACATCCTTTGTGTTAATTTTAAATTGTTCACTATTGTACTCCGGCAAAACCATTATTTGTAAATAAGTGGTCATCATTCTAATAAAATAAGAATATCGGACACCTTGATTGTATAATAATCTCGAATGATGTAATTTGACGGTTCTTGAAGAGTTGACTCAGTTGTCACACCTGTAACCAGAATAGTTATAAACATGACAGTGTCGTTTTCTTATTCTTTTCCTTAAAATGTAACAGAATATTCATTTCATTTATTATCTTAGTTTCTTTTTCTTTTATAATAATATTCTAACATTCTTTTTCTTTTATTCTAATATTCTTATAATAACAAAATTACGTTAGGTATCAATATGTTTTTTTATTCACAAAGGCAAAATTAGAGGTAAACCGTTTCCTAACAATATTCCTAGTGTAATAATAAACCATGAATTTCAATAATAGAATTAAGCATATCTATTTATACTAATTCTAAGACGACTCATGAATCCGATTCATTTTGTTCGACTCACTGACGTAGTATGTCTGCATTGGTACGTTTTGAGGATCCTATTCACTGGACCCTATGCAGACTCTAAAAACAAACAAACGCAGACACGATACGTCGTTGTATCGCACAAAATGAGTAGGATTTGTACGTTAGCGTAGAATTACTCATCTATATACTATAACTTTGTGGTAAAAAATAAGAAAATCGCATAAATTTTACAAGTAACAAAGCAAGAAATAACTAGAGTTTTAAATTAGTACTTTTGATGCCCTTCATATATATGTATATATATATATATATATATATATATATATATATATATATATATATATATATATATATATATATATATATATATAGCTCTTATGCGGACTTTTCTGCATTATGACAACTGGACATGTGTCACCTGGTGGTGAGCCCAGAAATTATCGGCTAAATTATAACTCTCTTTTCTAGGCTCATGTCCAGTTGTCATAATGCAGAAAAGTCCGCATATATATATATATATATATATATATATATATATATATATATATATATATATATATATATATATATATATATATATATATATATATATATATGAGTCCGGTTCTCATACAGACCTAGTTTACGGATCTACTATCGTCCAAGAATTAACTAGGGACCACTTTGTCTATTTAGGACCACCTTTTGGGACCACAATGTCTTTTATATTGTTTTGTCTTCTTCTAAGCTTTAGGAAATATAAATTTTTACCCCAATAACTTCTAGCGTCTTTAAGCTTTATTTAATTAATCTGGGAGTCTAAGAGAAGTTTCAGAGCTGCTACTTCTCCGGCTTCTTCCGTTACTATCGTACTGAAGTTCTGAATAGCGAGGATTATCTATATAAATATTTTCTTCAGGGAGTTTGGAAATTGCAAGCGATTTTGATGGAAAATATTATAGTCTTAAATACCTTATACGGTATTGCAGATTTATCAGTCTAGTTTCTTTATATATCTGATTGACAATATCAATTATATCGTTATTTATAAATTCATATAAATTATCATCACCATAGGATGACAAAAATCTACGATATGTTCTAGGGGTAGCTGTTTCTACGTTTTTAAGGAGAGGACGGATTCCTTCGACTCAAATTAAAATAGCTTTTTTTTCAGCTAACCTTTTACGTCTAATATATTTTAATACGTCTATACTATCTTCAAGTATTCTAGTGTATTCTTGATATTTTTCCGGTCTTGAAAGTTCTTCAGCGAATTCTTTCATTTTTATCTTTTGTCTAAAGAGATATCGAATTCATGTTCTAATTATTCCTATTCTAGGTACTTCACGTGCTAACCACTCAATAACCTGGTCTATATATTTGAAAGTACCACATGTGTATGTTAAGGCAATTTCTATAAGTTCTTTATCTTTAGGTTCTGTAAGAGTCCAATCTTGGATTTCTCTAGTTAAGTCTAAATTTGTTTGATTAACAAATTCTAAAAAGTCTGTAGTGATTTGTAGGCTCATGCAAGATTCTTTTAAAATAATAATATATAAAATTGTTAAGGGTTTGGTTCGAGTTATACCTTCCTTTTAGTCTGCAATATCTTTATCTTCCTTCCTTCTTCTCTTTATCTTTGTTTCTATTCTTCTCCAGTCTCGGCCTCCTACAACTCTCTCTTTATGTATCGCACCTCAATCCACTATTTTGGCATTGTACCCGTTTCCTGCCTGTACGCCTAACGCCCACCTGGCTAACGGCTCACAGCTAATCAGCACCTGATGGAGGTTCAACAGTATAACACCTTGTGTGCTACACCAGAGGTTCCACACAATAGTCTTCTATGGACAGAAAGTTGGAGACAATTTGGAAAATAAGAACAACTCAACATAAGAGATTTCTGGAAAGAAAAATACTTTTATTTTTTTGCATAAGTAAATACAACTCTCACCATTCCCCTAACTATACGGGAATTACTCACTTATATACATATTACTCTCTATAAGCTTACACACTCTTTCCAAATTCTAAACTTTCCCCTCTATTCCTACTACCTACCTCTCCTTTTAAAGCATAAGGAGGCTTACAGATGACTGGTAACCGGTTACAAAAAGTGATCCGATTCAAAGCATACAATTATTAAAGAGAAATACAATAATTAAAAGTCTGAAGCTTTGGAATCTTTTGAGTCTTTACTTTTTTTCTTTTTCAAAATCAATCTTGATGTTTTACAATTATCGTGCACCTAACGTCTTCAGTTGTCTTCTTTTATCTTTATGAAAGGAGGTTGTCTGGGCCCATATAGGGCAGGTCTGAGCTATCCTCATCTTTATTATACAAGGGAATCATCAGTCTAAATAATGTAGTCTTCGGTCTTTAATAATTCATTGAGTAGGGTTGGACCCTTATCTATTCTATCTTTGTCTTCCTTTGCCTCGTCTTCGTCTTCTCCTGGTAGAGCATTATTGTTGAAGAAGTCATCAATGAGGCCTACCACTCTAAGGCTGGCTGGCAAAGCAATCTCCACCATTTTCTTAGATTCTTTCTTAAGTCTTTCATTAAATGGCTCATCAGCCTGGATAATGAGGTCTTCTTTATGGTATGCAGTATACCATCGGTCTTCGTCTGTTAACAGTTCCATGATTTCTATCGTCTCCATAGCTTGGGCAATCTAGAGCTTGGAATTAATAACAATTAAGTCTTTAGTTTCATCTTCTGCTAGAATCTCTACGTCTTCAAAAGAATAATTAGAAAATCTAACAAGTCTAAATCCCTAAACTCTCATTCCTCTGCAAGGACTTGGAGCAATCTGGTAGATTATGGCGAACAGGGGAAGGAAGCCTTCTACCTTTTTAACATACTCATGGACTATTTTTACAAGAGCAACAGTTTCTTCTACCATCTTTATCTGGATGAGTCCAATGAACCCATAGTCTGCTAAGCCGATCTGGGATATGTCTGCTTTTCCAAAAAGATAAATTTTTGGAACATCTTTGAAGAAACCTCTAAACATTAAGGCATCTCTATTGATTTCAGATAATAACATTTTAAAATGTTCAATAACGATATTAACATCTTTCTGATAGTCTTCTGATATAGGAAGATTATTATGACCAAAAGGTATAACAATCTTAGTCTTAAAAGTCTTTTTCTGATAACAAAAATCAACAGGTCTAGTTTTAGAGGATTCTCCAAGAGTCAGAGCATAAGTCTGAGTCCGAGGTCTAGGCATAGCAGTACCACTGAGTTGCGTAACTACAAGTCTTTGAGTCCTCATAAATCTGGCAATGGCTACCAAATTTTGTTTGAACTCAATCCATAGTCTATTCTTCAAGTTCCACCATATAGCGTCTACGAGAGTATTTTCATCATCTGAAAATTCTCATCTAAATTTTATTAAGTCTGGGTATCTTTGATCAGGTCTATATTGGGGGAAGTACATCTTCCCAATGAGTCTATTTTGAGAAACAATATCATGTCTAGATTTTTCAAGAGGAACTAGGATATTATCAAAGTTCTCTAGGATTGGTCTTTCTTGAGAGTCTTGAATATGAGTCGGTCTTTGCGTTATACCAGCATTTGGCCTTACGTGTCTAACATAGTCTGCAATGTCTTCTTTGTTTAGTCTATTCTTTCCAGAGGAACTCATGATGTCTAGGTCTTCTGTTTGCAACATAAAACATGAAATTATATTAGTGTTAGCAAACATTGGATCTCTTGATATAATGTATGGAATGGTATTTTTACTTCCCTTAATATGTATAACAGAGAAGTCATAATGATTAAGCAATTGTTGCCATCTAATAAGTCTATTAGTTCTTGATTTGGACAAGTCTAAGTCTCTAAATTTTACTGCATAAAAAGAGTCAGTATAAACAGTAATATGTTTAGGTCTAAGAAAAAGTATATATTTTTCTGTTGCCCTTACTATAGCTCAACTGAACAAGGAAAAAGATGATAAGTCAAGGTCCGAGCGAGAGGTACCATAAATTAAGATAACCATTTTTTAAAGGACCTCGAGAGGTCTGGTAAGAGGGTTATGACGTGAGGATCCTTTGATGCCCTAGTCAATCTTGAGGATATCAATGATCAAACATACAAGCATGAATGTCTTAACACCCTTTTCATTAGGAAAATTCCTAAGGAATCAAATTATGGTATTAGTATGACATAAACAACCCGTTCTATTGGCTCCCCCCTTTTAGACATCAAGACTCCTAGGTGCAACTGATTTTATGCCTGGGTAGTTAATTTACGAAGATAAAACAAATTATGACAGTGAGACTGATGATTTCCCTCTTTGGCAAGGAACAAAAGACCCCAAGCCTTTACAGTCTACGACTCATTCTAATTAATTGACTTCTCAAATTATACATCGTGCATGATACGTAGTTCGTAACATAACTTGGAAAATCGCTTAACAAGATTGGCATCCATCAAACCAACACCTCTAAAATGCTCGACAAAGCATTAGGAATGCAAAACTAGCTTTCTCGGAGACATCATCCCCCCCCCCCTAAAAAAAGGAACCAATGCATTAACACCTGGTTAGTATATCAAAATTAATGTCGAATAATCGTTGAGGCAGAGGGCTGGAAAATAAACCAAGAGTCGAAATGGATTCACATAGCATCTCATAAAGAAAACGATTAAACAAAAATCCATTAAAAAAATCAAGTACTTAAGGTAAGGAAAATAGAGGACTTATATTGGTAATCAAATATGAGCAAAAGTGCTACACTTTTCCAAAAACTAATAAAAATTGAAAACAGTACAAAATCTTTACATATATTAAACAAAAGTAGTCCTTAGAACTAATTGGGGGATGTTTTTTGTCCTCGGCGACACCTTTCCCAACCGCCTCTTTTCATCCACCTCATCATCTCTTCAGCAAGTAGCAGGCGGACTAGTTGGATCATGCTAACCAAAAAAGAAGTCAAAAGGAACCTCAAAACAACTGCAGAGAAATATCCCATCTTTGCTTAAGGGAGAACTTCCGGTCATAAATTGGTTGAAGGCGGGTGTGAAAGGATGCATCCTAGCCCTTTGTTTCAGCATTAGAGTTGGGCTTCAAGGACACCTTCAATATCTCGACGGAGGAAGTCATCTTTTCTTTATCACCCAAAAGTTCAACCACTAGTATCTTGTTCTTCCAAGTAAACTTGGACACTTAATTCTGATGAGAAGTGGACTCATCAACCATTTTTTTTTCTTAATGTTGTCCAAGGATCATTGCAGATCCTACAAGGCTTTTTTCCCCTGATGTTCCCCTATACATCATTTCATTAAAGTCCAGGATGAACTATGGAAGTAAAATAAAGATGAAAGTCACCAATTCAGAGTATTTAATAAAGAAAATCACTTGAATTGAAGAAACCTTTATTAGAGAAAAGTCCTAAAAGGCGTGTTAGGACAATGCCTGGTCATCCATGACAATGATAAGAGTCAAGTCGAGTATCAATCAAGAATCCTTAAGTGGGCTAAGTACTGGCTTCAACCACAAAGGCCTCAACAGGAACAGCCTTTCCCTTAAAGGACACATCTCTCCCTTTCTTACGAGAAAGGGAAATTTCACCAACCCCTTAAAAGGATTTGTGTTTCTTAGAAACTTGGGGCTTAGGTTGTTTCCTCATTTGAGGGGACACAAACATTAATAGGAAGAGTTTCTTCATCTCTCCTACCAATTTTGTTGATCGGAAGGTGATGGGTGAACATGAGGACGTTATTTGTAAGCCCATCCAGAAGATTTTGGGATTACTCTCTGCATACGCATATCCTCTTTGCAAAAGTGAGAAAAAAGTTGTTTAGAGGAATCAGAGACCATGACATCGTTGACGTCTAACAAGCCAAATGAGATAGAAATTTGGTCGAACTTGGATCTTGAAGTTCCAGTAATTGAAAGAGAGACGGCACCGTATATAGCCTTCATGACCTGGAGGAATCGATGGTTCCTTATCGGTGGGTTTGGCACAAACAATGTAGTATGTGAAGTATAAGCACGCATAATGGATGTCGATATAAGATGGTCGGCAATGCCCAGTTGTTTCTTAATCCACCATGTCTTTTTCAAAGCTGCAAAATGGACCTAATCAGGACTACACTCTTGCTTTTTATGCTCAGGTAAAAAAGACAAAAAGAGTTCGTCAAAGATCAAATCAAAGTAATAAAGCACTCAAAAGAAAAATCTAAATTAGACCCAACCTATCACCCCCACCCACCCTTTCTTGGCGCTGACCAAAATAAGGAGCTTCACTCTAAAGATTGGGCCATGCTCCAATTTTTCACTATGAAGTCATGCTCTTAAAAGTCCTTATTGAAATCCAGAAGATTAAAGACCAAGGCACGCTCGACCTTCCCATCCTTGAAATAATATACATCGTTTTTCATAAGGACAAACGGGTAGCAATACATGAGCTCGTTTATCTCCAAATAGTTGTCATGGATTTGGTTAAGGTGGTGGACAACTTCACAATTCACCGCACATTGGGGAAGAGCTGCGCCGAAACTATCGAAAATGCTAACGAAATCGAATAAATAAGGGGCTTAGGGGAATGTGAACCCAACCTTTATCACCATTTCGAAATATATGTAAAACACCGTCCTAGGCATCGTAAGGATTAACGACATCCCCGAGTAACTCAGCAATCACCTAATTAGGGATGTACCCCTACTTGAAATCATCCATCAATTTTACACACCACCATTACTAGGAATGAATGAAAAATAAGGTTAAAATTATAAAGCTGAAAAGAGGAAGTCTAAGATGAATGACTTACATGAAGGAGACAAAGGCGGTGATTGTCCAAAGGAAACCTTGTGCTTCGCTCAATATTTCAAGGCAAATGAGAGGTTTTTGTAATCAATGGTGATTTGAAGGGAACCGACCTCCTCGATACCCTAGAAATGACTCATCGTTGCCGCACGTTTTTCAATGACAGCTCACCAGCTAAACAAGTAAGCATTCCCTCAATCCCAAGGGTGAAAGATAATGTTACTCTAGTCATACAAGACTCCACAATACACGTATCCACATCTTGAAGCAACCTGGAGCCTTAGGTGCATTTGTTCTTATCATGTGTGGGACCCCATGGAGCGGGACACCCACATTTTCTAATTAATTGACAAGAGTTCGAGATATTAAAATAGAACAAACTTATCAAATGTGATAAGCATTAAAGATATAGCCGAGCAATTTTGGAACTCCAAATAGAGCAATACAAATAAAGAGGCACCAGGGAATGTGAAAATTAGTGTGTTAAACCTATAACAAATTGTATTCTAATCTTCTCTTTGTGACTAATAGAAAAGCATTCTTTCTCCCGTGAACGCAAGCAAGTTGTCAAACCACATATATCTTACGTTCTTTATTTCCTAATTGCTTTTGTGCTTGCCATCTGGCTTGTGAGATTGTTCACTTTAAATCCCTAAGTTTGTGCACGTACCTAACAATATGATATATATAAGAATTCACAACCGTCAACATGTATCTATATTTCAATAAGTGTATAAGCATTGCTAACTAGTTGTATAGAAAAATGATATACACAAATGAATTTAACTTTATTAACCCTCTAATATTATTAGTTAATGCAATTTTGACTCGTAGAAAACTTTAGGGTGACTAGCAACTAGAAGATCATTTAACCACGTTTGCGAATTTAAACTCTACACCAAAGTTGTTCAAGTTACATCTAGTGAGTAGTAATGTTTTAAATACAAAATAATTGCAATAAACTTACACGAAATGATCTAGAAGTGTATTGGAGCATCGTGCAACAACTTTGATGTTGGTGTATTAAATATCGTACAATAAATTGTTTTCTTGAACAAACATAACACTTAATTACATTACTACATTATTTTGTGCAACTTTGGTATACTTTATGTGCCCAAATGCAAGTACATTTTATGAATAACTTCTGTATTACCTATAACCACCTAAAAAAATCCCCTTCACTTTTACAAACTCCCATTTTACATATATTTAGTGTATAGTATGAAAAGAATTTATTGTGTTTAATAGTTATTGTATTGAATACAGTACAATGTCTGGGGAGGGGGGGGGTATTTTGGTTAAATAGTGATTCCGCCAATTCTGCCATGCACACTTTCACATGTCATTCCACTTCCATACAAACAAATGAATCTTACATTCCAACAAATATTTGAATAGAATCAGATTTTACCCAATCTGTAAACTATCCAAATGTAACATAATTGTGTTGTTTCATGCAATTTTCGTGATTCTCGCAAAAATATTACATGATACATCAAAACTACACAACCATACTGGTGGCATTACTCACCTACGAATTCTTAAACCCCAACCCCATGAGAATTCTATATATTAAAAAACAAAAACAATCCGTGAGATCTCACATAGTAAAACTATGTAAACTATAATATATATATAGAGATCTCACTCATGCAGGAGGATGCGAATTTGATTCCACGACCTTATCATGAGCAGGATGAAAATAACAGAAGAAAAAAAACGTTATTATTACATCTTAGGTGATATTCCAATATGGTCCAAGTTCAGGTGCGAGTATGTATTTAGCTATCCCACTCAACAAGCCCCTATAAGAACTATAGAAAATGCAGAGTTTTTTAAGAAGTACCATACCACTATTCACTTTCTACTTGTCACGATTACCAGTCTCCGCAAAATTGCCCTAATTGGCTTTACATAAATAGGAGGCATAAGAGCACGTAAATGGATGCCAAAATGACCCTTGAGTTCCATTTCCTAAGATTTTATGTATCTATCTCTAAATTTTGAAATCATAATTGCCTTCATACTTTAAGCTTGAGCGTTCTTCTTCTTCTAGCATTTACAAACAGGGAAATGAGCATGAGGAGTAACAAGACGGATGTGGCCAAGGAAAGAACCTTCCAAGACGGGGCAGTGTATGAACTGTTGAAAATGCTCTCTTGCTTCTCCTGCATTTATCACATTAAACAAAACTAAGTCACAAACAGCAATGCCATTAATTTAAAAACTGATGTACTGAGGCAAGAAGGAAAATTATTTCCTTGCAAGGCGGAGAGCCAGAATTTCAGATTAACGGGTGAAGTTCAATATTAATTTGTTTATTCAAATTTACGGGGGCAAAGTACTATAATACTCATTCCGTCCCATTTTATAAGTCGTGTTTTCTTTTTTAGTCTATCCTGAATTAATAGTCATGCTTCTAAAAATAGTATATAAAACTAGGTGAGATTACAAAGTTGCCCATCCAAATAATACCCATTAGAGGCAATGATCCAAGTGCATGTCTTGCATTCATCATTTCTAGGAAAATAAATCAGGAAGATTTTTTTTTTTCTTTTTAAAATGTTACTTTCAAACGGCGAGTATTAAATCGGGACAGAGGGAATCTTAATAAGAATAAATTACTCATATGCCCCAGGACTACGGTGCATGTGTCCATTAAGCCCCTAAAAAAATGTCAATTTAGCCCTTTAACTTTCATAAGTGACTAAATGCACACACTGACACTCTTATATACACAACAGAAAGGCCCTTGCCACTTTGGTGGTGTAAAACGACAAAAAGTGGGGAATGACTTGAAGTTTTGGTGTTTTCAGTGGAAAAGGGTAAAAATCGCAAAGCACTATATATGCTAAGCGGATCAGTGATGATGGGGGACTTCATCGGTGATGAGAAGTGGACTCCACAGAGACGACATCAGCCTCTTTCGACGCCGAGACTGGAGACTGTGAAGCAATTATGAGGCAATAACGGTGGGTTTCCAAGCATGTGTACGTAGTGTCTTCATAAACAAGAGGACAATCCCTATAGAAGGAGGAACATTATTTTCAGTGACTCAAATGAGAAACAGCCAACAGGGCTTGAATCTGTATCCCTCGGCCTCAGTAAATCCACCCCCTTTGCATATGTAACTGCATATGGAATCAGATTTTTTTTGGAGGGATTTTTTGGTGAATAAATAATAATGACAGATGACAACGGAGGGAAGTAGGAAATGAGATTTGACAGTGTCCTTTAAACACCCTTCAATTTATGGCATGTGCAAGGCACGTGCCAATTTTTGGTAGAATTTTGACAGAAGTTCAAATTGCATCACTCATGATAGTTTTTTAGGGATTTAATTGACACAATTTGTTATGAATTACTTGAAACTCGCCGTATATTCAGGGACCATTAGCGTAAATTACTCTATCAAAAATAAACTTATTTCACAAATAAAAATTAAGTACATCAAATAAAGAAGGGGGGTAAACAGAGATACAGAGCGAGTTATTAGGTTCCCGAGAAAAATATGGGATTTTTATTTAACTAACCAACTTCTGCAACATATGTCTCTGCTGCTTCGCAAAAATGTGCCGAGCATACTTATAGAGCTCCATGTCTAGACTGTTAAGTGACATAATCTCCTGAAGAACCTTTTCAGGAACCTGACGACGTGCCTGGAAATTTTACAAAATCACAACATTAGAGACAGGAAGCAGGCCAACACATGTTATCTAACAGATCAGATTACACGGAGAGACGGGGCAACCGGTGGAGGCCCCATACCCCTACATGAAGAGCATACAGAAACCATAACTGTCAAAGCGTACTCCCGGAACCCTATCTCGGAGTCTGCTAACCAAGACCTCCCAATATATAGTTCGATGATTTTATTCAAGTTGTAACATATGGCCAGATTAGGTGCTATCCTCATAGGTCAGAGTGCTCACAGAGATCTCCCAATGTAGCTTGTTGGTTTATCCAAGTAGTACTATTTGACCACACTAGTGATATACCCATAAAGGTCAAGGCTATAATCAAGACCCCACAAACAATGACTCGAGAAACCTTACAATCAAGTGAATGTTTTTAACTTATGACTATGGGTGTGCACAACCATAAAAGACCCGAATATTTGGATTTCATTAAGGTTCGATTCAAGCTCATTTTATTTTTCTAAGGATAGAACTAGTTCGGTTCAGTCTTGGATTTAGCTCTTTGAATTTGGTCTTGTACTAGCCTGTCCTGGTTATATGTTATAGGTTTAAAAATATGTGTCGCCTACACCCAACTTCAGCAAATCTGACCTTAATCTTAAGCCCTAGGTCTCTCTATTCTTCTCCCAACGATCTGCTATCTATATAAGCATGACTTCAGTTTGACTAACTTCATTTTTTTATACTAATTAAGTATGTTATTGTAATTCGAGCAAAGCTCAATAAGATAACAAAAGTTTCGTGAGTGTATTCTACGATCTCCCTCGCTCCATTCTTAAATAAACTTTTATCTAATAAGAGTCGAGATCGAGTAGCTTAGTTCGTTTTACATCAAATTTAAGGCTCAAATAGGGGCGGGGTTAGGGTTTCAAAATTTGTCAAATCGAAGGTTCAAAGGTATGTATATATATCCTCCCACTTTGGTATATATATAAGAATATGTATTGCTAAATTCATCGATCTATGTTTGTGAAAATTATCAATTTGTGATTTTTTGGGGTAATCACAATTTGTGGTGTTGAATAAACTCTGTGTTTGTGTTTTCAAAATTTATTATTCCGAATCGCCAGTTTGGACTGAAAAAAATAACAAAAAAAAAGGAAGATTGACCATCGACGAACCGAGATCGACAGTCTCATTTCGGTCTTGGTCCAAAAAGTGGTTCAACTGAATAATTGTTTCAAAACCCCAAAAGAACTCTACAACTAGGACCAAATCATAAACACTCCTACTTGTGATGACCAACATCTCTCAAGTTAGTCAGAACTGGAGATTACTTGTTGAGACCTCAAAAGGGTTTTGACCTGGAGGAAAGGGAAAAGACATGGCTCAAAGTCACAGTATCGGGCTATGCTATTTACAGAGCCCATTTTGAAGAAAATAATATAGAAAATTCTAGAAAACTAAGAATAATAATGTGGATCAATTAGATAAGCAGAAAATTATCCTTTAGTATGCCTGGATTATATTAACATGTGTTGCACTTCTCAACTGCAATATTCCATAATAATTATTAACTGCAACTTTGTCTCACATACGTCTCATTAGACACATTACTTTATAAGGAAGTTACACAGATGTAAAATTCAACCTCCACCCAAATTAGTAATCGCCATTTGAAAATGACAATTTTTTTAAGGATTTGCTCGATCAATGGACAGGATCAAGACTTGTTCACTATCGTCGAATTTGGTCGGTTAATTACATCCAAAAAAGGAAAGCGACTATTAATTTGGGACGGCCCAAAAAGAAAAACAGGACTATTAATTTGGGACGGAAGGAGTAGATAAGTACATGGTTCTCATCATGTCAACTCTTATCTAGTTAAAGATATTGTTCTCATCATGTCAACTCCTATCTAGTTGTGATATCGACCGTCATAAGGATTGAATAAGGGTAATTCTTATCTGTATGGCAAGGATGTAAAACCAGTATATTTAGCTATCAGCTGAAGATCCATCATAATATGATCCTGAATAGACCATGGTGCCCCCTTTGACGATCATAATATCCATTGGTACTACTGGTAGTAGTTTTTTAAAGCTGTGCAGACCATAACTATCATTTGCGCTCTCAGGTCAAGAGATATTATGTCCCCCACTGCCTTATCCATATCCATACTGATGTCACAAGCCCAAACTCTGTAACTGGCCATCAAGACGTTGATAGTTCTGAACGGTTCTTGTGCACTCTCCACTCCCAACCACTCTACATTCGTGAAACATGCACCACACCACACACCTTAAGCTCGAGGAAAAGATGCACTTTCCGCGGAATAACTAAGCCTCGTACAACCTATCGATAATGACCACACCTTTTAAAAGCTGTGGAAAGTACCACTTAAGCACACAGTTGCAAACAACTTGTCTTTTCAGTCAACCTTAGACACCACACTCTGATAAGTACGAAATTCTTCCACAATAATGTTCTACATCCTTTTCATTTAATACCCATCACTTTAGTTGCAGATTCTTAATAACCACCATTTCACTCCAAGACATTGACATAAAAAATTGTTTCCCTCGTATATTATAGGGACAAACAAAGGTGTGAACCTGGGGCAACAATAAGGTTACCCCATTGTGATCTGGAGGTCACAGGTTCAAGTTGCGAAAACAGCCACTTTCCATATGAAGGAGTAAGGCTGCGTATATCTACCCCCACCCCCACAGTGGCGGGAGCCTCGTGCACTGGGTTTGCCCTTTTATTATATGGACAAACAATCAAGATAACAAGCTCTCAGCTTCACAACTCCCTCCAACTACCTAATAATTCCAAATATATTATTATATTCTAGCTCTTATTGGTCACTAAAAATTCACTTATGGTGTTTGGTCGGCCAGTCTGTCTCTCTGTTTCTGACGTAAATAATGCCAAATGGGAACAAGAAAAGAGGACTCACGTCTCAACTCTCTCTAATGAATATCTCATAAAATGGAAGAATGCCTCAAATGAGGCTACATATGAGTATTTATAGGAAAAAGGTTGCTTGACCTCTAAGCTAACAATTCTAATTAGAATTACGTCCCTAGGAGCCAATAATCTTCCTTCTTCTACATACTAACAAAAAGGAAAATACAATGAAATACTAAAAATAAAAGAAAGATTAAAAAATGAAAGGCCCTAATTCACATCACTCTCCCCCCTTTGAAAGAATTCGTCCTCGAACTTAGAGGGGAAGGCCTTCAGTGTCACCATCGAGAATAGTAATGAGAGCAGGCTGGGGTGGAACCTCCGTCGTCTCCTCAAGATACTCAAGATCCCCCGAAGCTAGGAGAGCGCGACGCCGTGGGAGAGAGCAGTTCGATGCTCTATAGCCAATCACCCCACAATTGTAACATTTGAATGTTACAGGGTGAGTGGGTGCAGGTGGAACTGTGGGCGTCGAAACAGCTGAGGTAGGCGGGGTCACAGGAGCAGTAGAAGCCACGAGTGCTGGAGGAGCTGGAGTGGAGCGGTCACGAGGTGGAGGGACTGTCTGATGGAATGACTCAACTTTAGTGGCGTACTCAACCGCCTTGGCAAAGGAGGTGATGTCACGTAAACCGAGATCTAACTAGATACAACTCTGAAGACCGTGGATAGACCTACTAATCCGCTGTTCCTCACTCTCACCACCAAGGCAGGCACGAGTACAAAGAAACTGAAAGCGCTCTGTATAGTCTAAGATTATAGTGTCCCTTCGAAGTGACTGGACCCGCAAAAAGAGATCATGATCGTAAGTAGCGGGAATAAAAGTGGTCATCAACTGTGCCCGAAGCTCTGCCCAAGACTGTATAGGAGTCTGACCCTCAAGAATACGGCACTGCTCCAAATCATTCCACCATACACTCACGTAGTCATGAAACTTGATGGCAGCTAACAGGACACACCGACGACCTTTTAATCGCTTGTACTCAAATATCCTCTCCATGGTGGCAAGCCAGTCAATAATGACATCGGGCGATGGGTTGCCATCAAACATCAAAATATCCACTCGAATATCACCTTGCATACTCTGCGATAGCAACTGAAGGGCTAAGTGTGTAATGGCGTCACCACCTTGTAGGGCCAAGGCATCCTCATCTAAGTCATCATCGCCTGGCGGAGGCTCGGGAAGTAGTGCTCTTTGTGTCCATCTCCGAGGCGGTAGATGAGGAGGATCAGGAACTGGTGGTGGTGGCAGTAAAAGGGTTGGTGGAGGAGAAATATAAGGTGGAATGGCCTCTCGTCGTGGGGAAGGAGGTGGAGCGGGGACCAACGACTGGCGGTAGGGGTAGGGATTCATCTAATGCCCCTTCTGATAACACCAAAAACAATGTCGCTCTGAGAGAGGTACATACGAAGTGACCTTCGGACCCAAAGAATCAAAAGGGGAGACATCGATGCGCCACTCAGTGGGAGGGGGAGGCTCGAACTCTGGAACTCTGGGGCGGAGTGGGGCCGGGGTGAAGGTGGGCCGTCATGTGGGGGTAGGCTAATCCACTCTCATACCCGCTCATGTGAGTCAACAGGGGCGGAATGGACGGACCATGCATCCCATATAGAATGAGGGTGGGGGACATGTGTCGGGTGGCCGGGTGGTGGTGATGTGTGTAGAATAAGTGGGGGCGGAAGCGTGGGGAAGGCTATATGGGGTGGGTGAGGGTGAATAGTAGTAGGTGGAGCCGGAGGCATGGAAAGAAGATGAGGAGGTTCGAGGTGTTTAGTGGGTGATGGCAAGGATAAATAGAGATGTGATGTAGGGGGTGATCATATTGAGGAGGTGTGGGGTAAGTAGGGTGGTGTTGTGGTGGTGAATGGGGTGGGACAAGAATGCAAGTGGAGGAAGGTGTAGTGAGGGAATATGGTGGTGTGAAGAGAGTTTACGTGGTGGTGGAGGGTATTTGGGAGATTCTTGTGAATTTTGGAGGGTGAAGGTATTTGAGATGTGTGGAGGTTGAAATTCTAGGGCTTGTTCTTCAAGATTTGGGTTAAAATGCGTGGTGGATTCATCTAGCACCGGAATTGTTGCCTTTACATGAGGATGAGCTGGGTTTGACCCCTTTGTGTGCTGAATGTCATGGATCATCTCGGCTATTGTTGGAGAATATGTTCCGATCATTAGTGGTACCATTTGAACACAAAATGGAGAAGAAATTGCCAGAAAAGTGTCGGAATGAACCAGAGGTGCTGGATGACCCTCGGTAGGACTGTCCGAGCGGCGAAATTCTCGGCCCAAGCCGGCGGGTGGATTCGATGCTGTTGAGGTTGAATCTGGCTCGGTTGGACTGGATTTTGGACCGTTCGATTTTGGAGGAGGTATTCGGCGGCCTGGGGCTGAATTCCAGCGGGTTAGGGCTAAATCGGGGTGTGGAACGGACAGGAGTTGAGGCCGGATTTGGGCATTCTGGGATTTCGAAGGGTGATTGAATTGTTTTGGGTGGGATTGATTATTCAGGTTTTTTTTTGGATATTCAGGGCAGCTGGTTGTGGTGGTGGAGCGCCACCGTTGGTGGTGATGTTTTCTTGAATGTATATGGGGTTAGGGTTTGTAGGATTAGGGTTTTTTTGTGGTATGAGTGTCAAATGGGTTGATTTGGGAGAATTACGATTAGGGTTTTGAGATGATACTGGGGCGATGCGGGGGCGGCCATCGGTGGTGGTTGGTGGAGGAAGTCGCGCATCGATTTCATCCATCTGGGCCATCAATCGATTGATTACCTCTACAAGATTCTCATTGGGAGTTTCCACCTTTCTTGAACCCATCGTGATGTTGTTTACAAGTTTTTGTTTTTTTTACAATGGGTAGAACTGACTAGGCTCTGATACCAATTGACGTAAATGACGCCAAATGAGAACAAGAAAAAAGGACTCTTGTATCAACTCTCTCTAATTAATATCTCATAAAATGGAAGAAAGTCTCAAATGAGGCTACATATGAGTATTTATAGGAAGGAGGTTGCTTGGCCTCTAAGCTAACACTTCTAATTACAATTACGTCCCTAAGATCCAATAACCTTCCTTCTTCTAAATACTAACAAAAAGGAAGACAATGAAATACTAAAAATAAAAGAAACACTATAAAATGACAAAAATGACCTTATTCACATCAGTTTCCCATGTAGACTTCATGATCCCTTGACCACCTCCCTTGAGTGGTCCCTCTTGACATAATCATTACTTGTCTATTGCAAGGTTATCACTCTACCCTTTCAGCAGGTTACGTCTCTCTCTCTCTCTCTCTCTCTCTCTCTCTCTCTATATATATATATATATATATATATATATATATATATTAGTATATTTGCATTTACACACCAGCAGATTGAAATTTAAAAGAATGGAGGTATGAAGACATGAAACTAGGACAGAAACAAGAGGTCTGATACAATGTTAAATCGCCATCTCACCTTAAAGTTTAAGTTGTTAGATAGTGGGACACACAATGTATATATCAAACAGTGAAAAGGCTTGAACCCAAGCCCTTGCAAAGCTCAAACTCGGATAACATGTTCAATTTCAAATTACTCTATAAACCTAGACTAGTGAGGAGAGGAACCAATAATTTACATCAAAAGCTCCAACACAGTGTGCTTCCCTTCTAACCATTTCCCGTGCATGGAGAGGCAAAGCGATCAAATAAAGTTGTGAACAAAAAATTACATAAATCAAAACCATCATTCAAGCCCACCCACTAAACACACACATAAAAGAAAGCTAATGACCAAATACTATGAAATGCTTTTGGCACCCAAGTTTTTTATTTCTACCTGCATCAAACACCATTAAATCTTCATATTAGTCGACTTTGTATCATCTTGGATTAGATTAAAGTTAATACATCCACAATATTAGCCATTAAATAAACCTATTTGTACGGAATCGCTTACAAGTTTTGCAGCTAAAAAATATTAAGCCCGAAAGCATAAACAAAAATAAAATAAAAAAATTTATTGACTCAACTAACAACATGCTTAGTAACTCAACTAGTTTTTGAAGAATTTAATAGAAATTATACCTCTTTAGTAAAGTTTGCTGGGGAGATTCTCTTAAAATAAGAAATACGCCGTTGTGCTTGGGTCTTTCGCAAGTTAGAAATACAGGTCTCATAATCTTCCATAAGTTTTCCTACAGTCATCTGAAATGATAATAGCAGGGCTCATTAGTCATTTGAAGGAACATGAATCATTAATGAGAAAGTCAGATAATATAACATACAGTGCAAAGGGGCTTACATTTTCTTTTGTTGCTTCAATTATTTCAGTTGATGAAACTTCCCTTGCCTTTTGGTCTGTACTGCTATTCTATACGAGCCCAAAATAGAAATTCAAGCATTTTATATATATATATATATATATATATATATATATATATATATATGTGTGTGTGTGTGTGTGTGTGTGTGTGTGTGTGTGTATACAGACCACTCACCTGCAGAATAGAGAATTTGGCCCAAGGTTCCACCCTATATATGGATTTATAGGACACTAGTTTTCATGTTTATAAATATAGTCCCTATGGTATAATAACATTTAATTGTGTGGTTCCTTTAGAGATAGGAATATACAAAACAGGTAAATTATAATTTGTTTTAGTTAAAAAGATATTTATACCCTCACTCATACCCCTTTAAAACTCACTATCTTTCTAAACATAAACACATAACCCCACCCTCACCCTACCCCACCAACCGGAATCCTTGCTTGAACAGTCTGCCGAAATCGCCGAAATTCTCATCGAAGACCGTCGGAATCCTCCTCGGTTTGTTTCTCTCTCCCTCCTTTCTCTCTCTTCGTCTATTTCTTTTGTTTTTTGGTCCGCACCAATGGTATTCATTGTCAGAGCTGGAGAATAAGGCTTTTCGTTGGAAAAATGGAGTTTTCACCGGAAAAAATGAAGATTTTAGTAAACTAGTAAATTTATCTGTTTTGATTTTTTCGTCAAAAAATATCGAATATAGGTGTTGTTTGATAGATCTCGACAAGTAGATTTCAAATATATAAATTTTGTGAATTTTGGATTTGTAGATTTGAAGTTATGGACTTTCAAAGATTTGATGGGGGGTTTTTTTATGAGTTATCCAATGGTCTATGGTCATTTTTATGGTATTTTTAGTACAAGTACTAAATTTATAAAATTGTGTGGGCGATCCTATTTTTTACACACTTTTGGGTTGGGTTAGACCTTTCCCCAAAAGCCCCATTTTTAAATACCAAAAAATTGTTTTTTGTGCTTTAAACATTTCAAGATACCCAAAAAAAAATCAGTTTAAAATAATTTTTTTATATTTTAAAAAGATGGGTCGATGTTTCACGGTTTTTGAAACAGTTTCAAACATTGACCCGTCTTTTTAATATATAAAAAAAATCATTTTGAACTGATTTTTTTCATGGGTACCTTGATATGTTTAAAACCATACAAAAAAATCAACCCAAAAAACATTTTTTTCGTATTTTTAAAAAAAAAAAACACAACATGCGGACCTATTTTAATATCCGCAGGTGAGAACTATATATATATATACACACATGTTACAATTTCAATGAATAGAAAGAGGGTTCCATTAATTACCTGATGATGATAAGCATCAGACTTGGATTCTGGAAATGAAGAGCTCTGTTCTGCGGCACAAGTATAACAGTTTTAAGAAAAAATTTACAACTTCATTACTCGATGACCCTTTAAGTGAAAGGTAGGAAAAAAAAAAGAATTTACCCAAAGTTTAATGCAACACGCAACTTCGTAATACATTTTACTTTTGAACTTCTATAGCGTCAGTTCTGTTGGTTGCCAATTCTAGAATTCTTTTTTACATTAATGTTTCACAGCCTGGGCCATAAATGAACCCCCAGAGCCGCTTTCCTCTTTACATTCTCTGGTTTAAATCGAAAGAGTAAACTGTAGTATTCCCACAACCAGAGAAATTGGTATGGGATCTGTTGCCATTTTTGGGTTTTCAGTAGGCGTTAATAACATTAGTTGTTTGGTAGGAAGGAAAGAAAAGGGCCTATAAGTTTGCTATCCACTAAGGAAAGAAAGATTTCATTCTCTTATTTTCGCTTCGTAGGAACAAGGGAAATGAGAGAGAGAGAGAGAGAGAGAGAGAGAGAGAGAGATTATTTTTTATTCCTTTGTGTTTGGTAGGAAGGAAATAAAAACACTTCTGAATTATTTAATATTTTACTATAAGAATATAATTGTAACCAATGCTCCACTGAAGTAATTAATACCCCACTCTCCCTTTTTCCCTCCACTTTTCAAGGAATACAATTTCGTGGACTATCAAGGAAGAGATATACTTCAACTTTTCCTTGTTCCTTCATTCCTCTTTGTTCCTTCCACTTTTCCACCGTACCAAAAGTGTTGCACTCTTGTCCAGGAAAGAATCATTCTCAAAATAAAATGAAATGAAAATAAAATTATGAACGCAATAATTTTTTACTTAATAAACAAGGTGTGTCACTGAATCCCTAGATATCAGAACAAGCAAGCAAGAATAGAACTAGGGGCAGGCATTGGATTGGTTCATCTATTGGGTAGATTCTAGTTCCTGAAATTGGAAAACTGATCAGATAGATTTGGTTCTTGGTTTTATATCTAAACCAACCCAACCCGACCGAGAAATGAACCAATTTAGAACCAATATAAAACCGAGCTTAAAACTAACTGTGACAACCTGTGATTTTCCACACCCCGTTCATCAGGCCGCATATGAAATACCGGAGATGTCTAAACAATTTATATAATTCTCAGCATCAATGTAAACTAAAAACCATGGTAAATTAAAACCAACACAATAAAGGATTCAATAAGAGATGATGAACAGAAATACTAAACTGTGAAAACTGAATCCACTATATAAAAAACTCTTAATAAAAAAATACAACAGAAACTTCCTCTAAGTACAAAATCCCAACTAAATTATAAAATAGAGTACAAAGATAACCCTTCTATGTATCTCTGAATATGCTGACAGCTATAATGAACCAGCGACTACAACCTTGAGGATACCAAGCTGGATCGCTACAACCGCAAGTCTGACCGCTTTCAAGGAAGACCTTTAATGAAAACCGAAAAAAAGAGACGTAGGTCGAGACTAGAGTCCAATCCGAACCTTCACCTTCACTTGAAACCTCGATGTTTAGCGAAGAACAACCAACATGCGGATGCGAGTTTGAAGGTTTTTTTGCTTACGATCAATCTAGTGAGCTCTTTCAAGCCCATAGTATGGCTTTAGGTTCAAACTTGTTAACTTATTTATACAATAATAATAACTGGGGGGGAACATTTTATAATTTGTGTCAGTGCCCTAAAGTTGCAAGAATTAACTTTTAATACCAATGAATAATGATGAAGTCGATTCGCAATACATGCCACCCATAGGCTCTCATATGCAATGAGTATCTCACCTCTCACCTACGTGCACTACTACGCGCATGTCCCAAACCAAGGCCTAACTATGCTAGAAGTCTCTATATCTAGACAATTAAGTACTATCACGTAACGGACAACTACCATGGAGCACTATCAATAACCTAAATGGGATTCACATATATTTTTATTACGTAATCTTAGCATCATAAAGTAATGTTAGCCTGTTTAAATATCTTCTAATCAAGCAAATTATTATCCAATAACCATAAGGGATATTGGAATTGATGATGAACAAACCTTAAGTTGATTTAAAGATAAGTTATGTTACAAAGTTTGAATCTTTAAGTTTTAATCTTGGATCTGATGTTCTTGGACCCATAGAATGGCGTAAAAAGGGTTAGAAACATGTTCCTATACTTACATTGGGTTAGGATATCGATTGGGTACTATTTTGGAGCTTGATTTGGGCATTAATGGAGGTTTTGGACGCTTCAACTTCGTCCCTAGGCCGTTTTGGATTCTGCGCAGTATTGAATCAATTCGGCCCAGTGGCTAATCGATTCGGTCATTAAATTGTATATCCTTTTATTATGAACGCATGGCCTCCAGTTTCGTATATTTCCAATTTTTTTTAATTAGTTATGAATATTCTACTAATGGGTACGCGAGACCGAAATTTTGAGTTAGCGGTTTGGGGATGGACTTTATTATAGGAACGATTATGTTTAGAATGATTATAAACCCGTGTGGATGTATTCCCTTAGTTAATATGTATTCATAGTTGATGAAATTGAGGTTTACAAAATTTCGAAGTTGTTAATGGAGATTGGGGAAGATGACCACATTTTAATTATAAGCAAATTTGGGCTTAATACCCGGCGCGACTCGATTCGGCTTGAAGAGCAATTTTTTTTTTAATTAGTTGTGAATTTTCTACTAATGGGTACGCGAGACCGAAATTTTGAGTTAGTGGTTTGGGGATGGACTTTATTATAGGAACGATTATGTTTATAATGATTATAAACCCGTGTGGATGTATTCCCTTAGTTAATATGTATTCATAGTTGATGAAATTGAGGCTTACAAAACTTAGAAGTCGTCAATGGAGATTGGGAAGATGACCACGTTTTAATTATAAGCAAATTTGGGCTTAATACCCGGCGCGAATCAATTTGGCTTCAAGGGCGAATCGATTCGGCCTTCGGAGTTGGGTCGGGTCAGACCAGTGGAAATGGCCGTGGGAATTTTACGAACTCATCTGAGTATGTGGGAGGCTATCCAAGTGAGTGATGGTTGGCGTAATTGGGAGGTTAAGTTTATCAGGGTGTAAACAACAAGGCAAAGTATGCAATTTTAATTAAGATAGAAAAACGGTTAAGACTTCAATAATTTGTATTATTCGACGTTGAGGATAGAATTAGATTAAGTGGACGGGCGAGAGAGCGATATTTATAGTTGCGTGTACGCATTGTGCTTATAGAGTATCGAGTTAAAGTACTTGGGAGATTAGTTCAGATCTTGAGAGATTATTGACCGTACAAGTAATTTTAGTAATTAAATGAACAAATATATATGTACGTTACGAGAGAGAGTGTATATATATGGAGATATATGTACTCATAATTTAGAGACGTAATAAACTGGATGGTGAATTTAATAAGGTTAAGAGTTGATAAACCTAAAAACGTAAGGAATAATCCGATGTTCAGGGATTTAATCGATTTGGGGTACGCTTGGGTGTATGCATTATCCTATGGCTATATATATATATATATATATATATATATATATATGTGTGTGTGTGTGTGTGATTATGTGTTCATACCCGTACTCGTGGTAATTCTATTGGTTGGGGATTGCGTTCGACAATGGACCGTAAACCACACATCGACTGAGATGTGCTGCCATAGTGGATGCCGTTATTTTAGATCATACGTTCAAGGTCACCACTTCGTGATGAAAGAAGTAGGATGACTGGATCCATCTACATAGCCTGGCTATGGTCGGTAGTTGGTGTTACTGCATAGTGATCACCCCAATTATGTGTGTTTGATTTAAGTTCATCAGGTGAGGGACTCCTCCGGGCTAGAGGTGGCAATTTTAGAAACGACACGAAATTGACCCGAAGTTGACACGATATTTCGTGTCGGGTTCGTGTCGGGTTTTTATACACAGTTGTGTCGTGTTCGTGTCAAAATTATGAGTCATGTTATCGTGTGTTGTCGTGTTAATCGTGTTTTTATTCGGGTTTTCATGCCTATTTATGTTTAATTTAGCGTGAATTTTAAGAATTCGTGTAATGTCGTTTTTATTTGGGTCGTGTTCGTCAACTAAAAAAACACGAATTCGTGTCGTGTCGTGTTCGTGTCAGAAAAAACCTTATCGTGTCGTGTCGGCCCAAAACACGACCCAATACACGAATTGCCACCCCTACTCCGGGCTTGTCGAAAAAGGCACGAGATGGACACCGAGGGTAGATGCCTTCGTGTTCTGTGTGTGTGTGTGTGTGTGTGTGTGTGTGCGTATACGTAAGAATTTATGTAGTCTAAGGATAGACTTTATTAATGAACCTATGGAATGTTAGGTACTTTATGTGGTTTACTTGTATGTCACAACATTGCGGGGTAGGTATTTGGATTGTATTTTTGCATGTGTGGCTAGTTACCTTCCTTTGTCCAAGGTATGTAGTTATGACCTATCCCTTATGGTAGTTGAATATAATTTGTTTAATTAAAAGATATTTAAACAGGACTAGCATTACGTTTATGAGGCCAAGATTACGTAATAAAAATATATGTGTGGACCTTGGGGTGAAATCCCATTTAGGTTATTGATAGCGTTCCACGGTAATTGTCTAGATGTAGACTTCTAGCATAGTTAGGCCTTGGTTTGGGACATGCGCGTAGTATTGTACTTAGGTGAGAGATGAGATACTCATTGCATGTGAGAACTTATCGGTGGCATGTATTGCGAATTGACTGCATCATTATTTATTGGTATTGAAAGTTTAATTCTTACAACTTTTAGGCACTGACCTAAATTATAAAATATCCCCCCCCCCCTTCCCGGTATTATTATTGTATAAACAAGTTGACAGGATTGTGCGGTCAGACTTGCGAATGTAGCGATCCAGGTTTGTATTCGCAGAGTTGTAGTCACTGGTCGATTATAGTTGTCAGCATATTCGAAGATACATGGAAGGGTTACCTTTGTACTCTATTTGTAATTCAGTTGAGATTTTGCAGTTAGAGGAAGTTATTGTTGTATTCTTTCATTCAGTTGAACAAATGTAATCAGAGATTTTTATGTAGTGGATTAGTTTTCACAGTTTAGTATTTCTGTTCATCATCTCTTATTGAATCCTTTGTTGTGTTGGTTTTAATTTACCATGATTTTTAGTTTACATTGATACTGAGAATGCAATAAATTGTTTAGATTTCAAGTATTTCATGTGCGGCCTGATCAACCCGGTGTGGAAAATCGCGGGTTGTCACACAGGCCTATATTTTTTACATAAATAATTAAATATGTACAATATACACTATAGCTACATGGGACTTAAGTAATAAATGAATTACTCAATGGATGTTTTGGTCAATACTCTAATTAAGGTTAAGCTTTTGAGACGTGTTTATACTCTTTTTGATTATTTATGCCTATTACTACAAAATGAAATTACACATGTATAATTCAATTTATTAGCACGTGTGAGAGTTAATATATTGAGTTTATACTGATTCGATATTTGAATGACTTTTGATTTGTTATGATTGGAACTTGGCGGTAATGTTATATCTAACCAAGTTGTATATTTCTGCTTAAAGCTAGAATAATATTGTTGGTTTGTTGCTATTATTTTTTGTTTAAAAAAAAGCTAGAACCATGAACCAACCCAAAACAACCTGAAGAATAACCAAAATCGCAAACCAAACCATGGTTGGTTTGATTTTCGTAACACGATTAGTTTGGTTATGGTTCCAAGATAAAGGAACCGAACTACAAAGGTTTTGGTTCAAATTTCAGTATGAAACCGAACCAAATCTACCCATGTTCACCCCTAAACGGAACCCAAAGATCAACGGTAAATGCTATTATCACATTTAGAATTTGATAAAATCTCATGTTTTCAAAATTTTTTGGTTTCTCTCTTTTCCATATCCTTGACCCCTAAATAAGTTTTCTACAATATATAGACTTGTATGCTATTGGATAAAGCCGCTATTACATTCTCAAAAATGAGATAAAGACTCGTTAAAAGGAGGATATGGTAATGCTAAGGACACATCAATGAATATACATGTACGAACTGAGCAATAATTTTGCATAAATGTCGATGTGTATATGTACGCATGTCTAGAAATTAAAATGTTTTTTTTTTCCAAAAGTAAAGAATAAAGACAATCTTTTATCAAAAAAAAATATTTTTTTATGTTTAAGCTCCCATGAGAAAACGAAGTGTTGTGCTAAATGTACAAAACTCGTGGAAAGATTTGAAGAAATTAACTCTCATTATATCCTCCATCACTTTTTTTTTCGAAATGGCCAAAGTATTTAAAAGCATTCTTATGAATTCATTAACAATAATATTCCACAATACCAATGTTGAGTCAAACAATTGTACTCTAATGCTTGAGATGCATTCAAAGTGCGGCCCCAAGATTGATGGAAGAATCTCGGGGAGAATAAAAAAACATTTGAAGTTTATAAAAATCGGAAAAAACTACTGAAGAGTACTGTTGGGGGAGCTTAAAGATAAAATTATAATTAGAGATAATCCCCCACAATTAGAGGAAGGCACAGAGTCAAGTGAGCAGGCTCATGAGCTAGCTCGAACATAGGATGAAGAAAGCAAGCAAGCAAGTCGTTTCAAGCAGTTGAAACGGGAAACAAGGAAGCTTCCCAAAGGAGCTGTTCGTGGAAGCTTTGTATTTTCGTTTGTACTTATTTAAGCAATGTATTTGTAAGGCGTATTGTAATCTTATGAGATGTATTGTAATATGCGGTGAGGTTAATCGGTATCCATGAGGGATCAAGTCTGGCAGGGTTTGGGCGAGCTTTCATGCTCTATCGAACAACCTCACCGAGAGAACCTACGAGGGAACTGGTTTGGAGGATTAAGAAGCAACGCAACGTTAAGGCATGACTTAACCACTTTAGACATACCAAGGTAAAACATCAAGGTATCATATCCCGAGAGAACATCATATGAGCAACCATGAGTCTTATCACCCATTGGGTTTAGCGCCAAACAGTCCTTTACCAAAAGTAGCATTTCTCTCAAGTGATGTCACACGTGACCTACCTACTGTATAATCCAAACTTGGGTAAACCATGGTGGTTTGGGGACTGTCAGGTAGTTTGGTGGATTATCACTACGTCCAACATATAACTAACTGATCACAAAAGTTGTCTTGTTGGCATTTAATGTCAAATGATGTAGGGGCATACTGACACATCTTTACATTAAATGCTAGTGACATAAAGGTACGAGCGGTTGCCTTCTGCATTAATTGAGCCTGAGATTACTCGAGTGGGAACTTGACTATATAGATAACCCAACCGCTTTAGGAAAGAGGGATTCATGATCGTTATTATCATCAGATTATTAGAGAGAGAGAGAGTTATTGTGAAACCAGAGCATTTATCATCCACCATTAACACACTTTGTTTGAGCTTTTCCACAAAGAACTAAGCATGCATTGAGCTGTAACCTGTGTTTCCCCAAACCTTGGTGTTTGAGTTGCCTGCCTAAGGAGGGTGATTGCTTCTCTCTCCCTCTAGCTAATTGTTTCAAGGGTTCATTTATTGCTGATCATTGAGTTATACACGAGTGTTTTGTAAGCTTACATCAAAAAGTTTAGTTCTATTTCACCTGAGTTCATCTCATCATTGTTAATAGTATCTTGTTTAGTAACTTATTGGTATTTTAATAGAGGTTACGCCAACGTTTGTACTCGAGCACCCCAGCATCAAGAGGACTCTCCTCTTACATTTGGTGACTTTTCTGGGGAGAGGGACTTCACAACCGGATTCGCTGTCAACAGGGGCATTGGTCGTGGAACCACGATCGCTGTCGCTGGATAATTCAACTTAAGCAAGAGGTTGTGGAGATGGCATGGTGGCTTGGGAGGGAGCAGATTGAGGTAACCCAAGTGTTGCAATGGATTCCCTCAAAGCTTGCAAAGAGATAACAATACTTAAATGCAATGATTTGGGTTAAAAAATCTTAGCAAATATTTTGCTAAGTCACCAAGAAGGTGTGAGATTTGAGGTAAAAATCTTAGCAATTAAGTCACCAAGCTGGTGTGAGATTTGAGTTAAAAATCTTAACAAATAAATCACCAAGCAAGTGTGAGATTTGAGTTAAAAATGTTAATAAATATTTTGCTAAGTCACCAAGAAGGAGTGAAATTTGAGTTAAAAATCTTAGCAAATATTTTGCTAAATAACCAAGTAGGTGTGAGATTTGAGTTAAAACCTTGGCAAATATTTTGCTAAATCGCCAAACAGGTGTAAGATTTGTTTGTTTTCTTTGTAAGGTATATTTCAAAATATCTTAGAGGAAGCTAAAATATATCTCAAGAGCTTGATTACGAGCAGTTGGGGCTGGGGGAGTGCTAGTGTCCCTAGCTTCATCGACAGCACCTTGTCTAGAACGAGCTACTTCTGGAGATGACAAGGGATTTCGCTCCGTCGGTGAAGCTCCAACATCAAAATGTGAAAGGCCAACCTCCCTGATGGCAGAGGAATCTCAGGTCCGGAAGTCATGAACCCATGGAAGTTAAGGATTTTACCTCTTAAAAGGTTTCTCGTGGAATCCAACCCACAATTGGCCTCATAAGGGGAAAAGAGGGTAGAGATTCGGTGAGAGCCCTAACAATGGTCGCAACATCCACCTGAAAGGAAAATATATGCAACAATCAGCTCTCAACGAAACAACTTGAGGAAACATACGTTGAAAGTCTGGGAAAGAAGTAAGTTACCTCTGTTGGAATGGAAGGAGGAACCACAACCAAAGGTAGAGCGCTGAGGGCTGGGGAGTCAGAAACAGAAGGGCGAGCTTCCCCTGGCATTGTTGAAGCTCCATCAACGCTGGTCATGCCATCTCTTCTCCTAATGAAAGCCTGTGAGCTACCTCACTCACACGGCTGGAGGCAAGACGTCGGGAGTAGGTAAGCCCAATCATAAAAGAGCGGGGGACTGGAGTTGGTTCGCGAACTGGTTCTTCTATGATCGGGCTTGGAGAGTTCCTTGGGGATGGGGGCGAGTAGCCAGGAGATTGGAGTCCCTAAAGAGCAAAGAACAAAAAATATGCTTAAGTGTCAAAAAGATCCAAGGGAATGAACAAAACTTATATCCAAATCATCGAAAGAATTACCTCTTGGACTGGCGATACAGGTGGCGTTGGAATAGCTATCGCGGCATCTTCATCCAGGGGGCTATCATCTAGCACTATGGGTTAAGAAGAATCTAGAGGTGGAGGAGATGCACTTGGGTTTGGAGGGATAACAACGCACTCCTTGGTGACACGCTTACTCAAAGTCTTGGTGCCCAAACACTTCTTTCATTGAGAGGCGGCACCACAGGAAGGCCCCTCCTTAGAAGGACCAGCGTGTGAGCTTGCCCATAATTACCGAGATCACTACATCCCCTTCCGTACCGCCATATGGGGTCATACGATCCAAAATATGGTCTGGATCTCCAAAATTGGCGTTTCCAAATTTTACATTACTACTTTAGTTATTATTAGTTTCAAGAAAACTTTTAGACTTTAATAACATAGTATATGGAAAGAAAAGAGGCTTCGCAAACAATATTTATACATAATGCTTTATGTATATTATTAATATACTATAGAATATCGAGATTATCCACTATATACCTTCTTTGGAATCTTCGTATATTGATGGACTACAAGAATCTTGACAAAATTCATGTATAATACTAAAAGAAGCCGACGAGAGTTCTAAAAAGCCCTTATGATTTGAAGTAGAGAAGCAATTAAGGATACCCCTACCGTACCACGTACCGGCTACCCGTACCATATACCGAAGCGACCCACGATCCAGGTAACATTGAGCTTACCCTCCGTGGAGCCTGTGAGGTAGCAACAGGAGGAAGTGGGGGCAGCACAAAAGCACTGGGCAAAGGTCGACTGAAGGCTCGTAATACTCTTTCAGCCTCTAAATGGTATTTTTCAGCCAAAACAGGGTCCACGGGGCGAGCGATCTTTGGAGGAATTCCAGACAGTTCTGTAGCACTCTTTTGGGACTTAAATTTTGTGGGCATGGATTTTGTTGGTTTGGATTTCTTTGGGTCTGGGTTGGAAACTCCCTCACTGGACGAACCAACTACAGTAGCAGCAGGCCTCTTCGTAGCAATGAGGACAACAGCTTTCTTCTTCCCCCTCTGAGGCACATCACTCATTGGGGCAAGGAGAGGTAACTCCTTTGGGGGACTCTTCGGCGTGGTGCTTAAGGGAAACTCGACTCCCAGCATGGAGTTGTTCTTAAGCCCCAATTCATTGGCAAGAAACTTGTTAACTGGGGGGTAGACTGGTGAGGTTTTGAGTCAATCACTAAACTGATTGAGCTAAAACAACCAAAATTTCGTAAGCCAGTTGCAGGACACATCACGTTTTCTACTTTGGCTGGGAATGGTGAGTTGACCATTGAACTCCTCACAAAGTACTACAGCAGCTGCAGTTGTAAAGTCCAAACAAGCTTGAGAAAAAATTTACGAGGCATTATTGCTTTGGTAAACAGGGGAAGGAACACATTGGTCGTATCCAAATTGGAGGGCACAACGATCAGGGTTGTACGTCTCAGTGGAAGGTCCCCAGTCAGTGAACGAGGGAAGATGATCGGGTGTCAGAAGAAGCACAACTGCCAGACCAAGTTTCTCTGTGATCAGCTCTTCAGTGACCGTTCCAACAGTACCATTGGCCTCAATGAAGAATGACCTAGTGTGAGCTTCTGTTTCTCCATCATAAGGCCTCGAGATGAAAGATGAGTATCTGTCAAGAAAAGGGAACAGATCTTTCTTACTTTGCTTTTTGTTCCAACAAAGCAACCGATGGGGGCTTATGGCAAGGGGAACAAGAAAAACCTCCGAAGGGGCAATGTCGGGGAATCTCGTATAGGGGAAACCAGTTAAAAGAATTGTGTTGGCAAAGTTTGAAACGTTATAAACGTTCCATGTCGAGAGGTGGCTCCTATCCAACTAAGTGTAGTGAGACCTTAATGCGACGGCAGCAAGGGGAATACGAACTCCACGAGCAAGCCTCACAGAGATGTTGATCAGGTTCCTCCGTGGCTGGTCATTGGGCTTACCCCGAAGCATAAAACGAGAAAGCACGCAAAGAATACAAGTAGCTAATTTGGAAGGGGAACCTTTACCTTCACCATAATGTAACACCCCGTATTTTTGTGCATTTAATATTTAATTAATTCGAAAATTCTAAATTACTTGTGTGTCGTAATTTTAATTGAATTAATTATGGCAATATATATATTTAAATATTAATCGGGGAGTGAATGGTTAATATTTAGGGAAATTTAATTACTAAGTGATTAGTGACAATTTATTTACGTCATTTCGGGTATTAATGACGGGGTATGTACTTATCTCAGCCGGGAGTCGGTATAGACTAATTTGGGTGTGAGATAAGGATTTTTATAAATTAATTCGGATGCCAATTCTGAGGGTACGGTTGAGTCCGAATGGACCGAGATAGTCGAAAAAGTGTACCCTGGGGTAGTAAAGCGTCACGGGATGTTTTTAGGCATAGCCGGCCCACGCGGGGGCATTTGGGGTCTCTTGGGCCTGGCCCATTAGGCAAAAAACGGGATTTAGCCTAATTAATTAATTATAAGGAAGAGGGGGACAGCTGATTTGAGTTTAGAAAATAATTAGTGGGAGAGGAAACCCTAAGAGGCAGTTAAAGGCAAATTAGGGGATAAAGGAAAGAACCAAAAAGAAGGGATTTCATCTTCAACCTTGAGAATTCACAACTCCAAATCAGACCCTACGAATCATAAGGCAAGTGGTTAACTTGTTGTAGCATTTAACTTGTATTTTGATTCATATTTATGTGATGTTAGAAATCAAAATTCGTTTGGGGATTTAAAGGGTATAAACATGGGGTTTTTGTAAATTAATATTCTGAGTTCTAAATTGTGTAGAAATTGATGTATAATCTGAGATTGTATATATAATTTGAGATAAGGAATTGATGTTGAGATGGGTTAACGAATAAAATGGATCTTTCCCCAATTTATGAAAACAGTAGAGAACGAAATTAAATGGTTTTTGTGAACTTTATGGGGGTCCCTTATGAGGTTCTTGGTGTATTTTGTTGAAGAAAGGACTTGATTTAGACTGTAGAAGAAGTTAGGGTTTTGAGTTTTCGTCCATGGCTGAAACAGAAGACGATGACCTGTACGATCGATCGATCGAGGGTTGGGGATCGATCGATCGATCGATGGTCGGTAAATTCTAGCAGTTCGGCTAGTTTATATATATAAAGGGAATTTAAATTAAATTTCCTTCCTAAACCTTATCTAATGAGAAATAAACATAGGGATATGATCTAATCAATTATGAAGGAAAATTAATTAGGAATTGGAAGAAATTTATGTGTGCCACGCTACGGTTAAATTTTGGAAAGAATATTTCGAAATAATTAAATACGGATCGAGTGAGCGAGTCCGAGTATATGGGTCGAGTGATACCAAGGCGTTATATTTATTTAGAGTGAAAGTTAAATAATTTGGAGTCGGAAATTTAGACTCGGGTATTGTTTTATTTCGGACCACGAGAGTAAGTTCGAATATATTGGTTGGGGCGACACCAAAAGTAATTTAATTAATTAATGTGGGAATTAATTAATAATTAGAGTTGGGCCATAAACTCATAATAATTTGAATTTGTGTTACGAACTTAGTACACGGTATAGCCGGGATAGTTTATTTTATTTATATATATACTGTGTGCGATAGTATTTATATATATATGGTGTGTGCATTAATATCAGTGGCTAGATATTATTATTATATTGACTCTAGTGCTATAGGAGGGAGGTTGTGCGTAGTGGATGAATCCCTTAGCTTGAGGAGTAGGGCGAGTATATAGACAGGGCATAGCGTCCATTATATGGGTGAGGGGCATCTCACTTTCAGGGAAGGAATATGACCGCCTTCAATTTTTATGTATTATCCAAGTTAGTGAGCGATTCTGACTTGGGGTAACTAGGTTATGTGAATATGCCTAGTGGGATAGCAGTTTAGAGAATTTACATCCGGTGCGTTATTACTCGGGAGGATGTTATTATTATTTCAGCATGTTTGTGAATGTTGCAATATAACTATACGTATATAATGAGGTAAATAATTATATACGGGTAAGTTAATACAAGCCGTGAATTGTATTATATATATAATGGGTGTGAAAGTTATATGAATTTAAAAAGGGAAATGATTAATTAAGTTAATGTTGTTAATAACTTAGAAATCATAATTATGGTACACTCGGTTAGAGTAGGGTGGTTGCAAGGGGATTATATCAGTTATCTAGTCTTGAGATAAATAACTAGGTAAATTAATCAAGGCGTTAGTAGTGCACGTTAGAGGAGAGGTGGGGATGTCCTCAAGGGAGTGCGGCACTAACTAAAATATGGAGAGCATGCATATTTACTTATTACTACAAGTAATCATTTGCTAAATGTTTTCCAAATGTTTTGGGTACTAACCCTTGCTATAAAAACTTTTAAAAATCTTTTAGGTGTCCAGCCACAGGGACGCCAAGCTTGACTCATTCTAGGGATCTGATGCTGCAGCATGTGTGGATGTTGCAGGAGTTTGATAGGCGCCTCATTCTTAGTGTAGAGACTTCATATCAGTTATTCGAGCATGTTGCTCACAGTTTTATTCAGTACTTGTGTCAGACCTGTTGAGATTTATTACTTGTCTTTACTTTTGTTGGATTTTGAACCGATGGTTTATTCGGTCAGTTAATAAATTGTGTACGGTTGATTTCAGTTAATTGTGATTGTTTATATTTTTCTGTTTCCGCATGAGTATTTAATTTTAGTTAATGAAAGATAAAACTTGGCATCAGTCTAATTCTCTCACTTAGGTGGATTAGTAATTAAAATGGCGACAGTGATGCTAAGAATGAACCAACTGAAAAACCTGTTCTAATTTAATTTAGGACTGATCACCCGGGGTTAATTAGGCGGGGTGTCACAGATGGTATCAGAGCATCAGGTTCTAGTGTCCTTAAGATCTGTGCGGCTTACTACGTTTCAGCATAGCTTTCGGTTGTTATAGAGCCCTATTATTAGGACTGCTGATTCATTTTCTGCTTGTGAGGTATTTCTGCTATTAGTTTTTGTATAAATTGTGTACTTATACAATTCGATCTTTTTCAGATGCCACCGAAGAGGCAGAGAGAGGAGAGGGCCGAGGCTAGGGATGAGCTCAGGGAGGCTCATCAGGAGCCACAGGTACCGCCACCACCACCAGAGTTGATCTCCACTACTCAGGTGGCAGTGATAGTGGCACAGGCAGTCGAGACAGCGATGCGAGCTATGGCAGCTCATTTTCCACATCCCCAGGCACCACCTCCAGTGGCACCAGCAGCTCATGCTCAAGTGGGGCCACCGTCTTGGCAGCGAGTTAGGGAGACCTTTCAGAAGGGTCACCCGCCCGAGTTTAGGGGTAGCACCGATGTAGTAGAGGCTAGTGACTGGAAGAAGAATATTCAGTGCCATCTGCGCATGCTGGAGTGCAGAAACAGATGCTTGCTACCTTTCGTCTGTCGGGGCAGCCTTACAGTGGTGGGAGTCAGTTACCACCGTTAAGGAGCGAGATTTGATGACGATATTCGAATTCTGGGTGCGGTTCGACCGCAAATACTTCCCACCAGCGGTAGAGGCTGAGATGAGGAAGAAGTTCAGTGAGTTAGTACAGGGTGACCGGTCAGTGGCGGATTATGAGGAAGAGTTCACCCGTTTGGCAAACTTTGTGCCAAATGAGGTGAGCGATGAGGAGCGAAAGAAGTCGAGGTTCATGGATGGCTTAGCCTGGAGGATCAGGCAGGGGAATCCGGCGTTAGTGACATACGGATGTCGTTAATGTCGCCCTTGTACATTGCCAGGATCATCGCTTCCATGCGAAGGGAAGCAAGAGAGTAGGGGAGCCGAGCCAGCAGGGCAAGGCAGTTACTGGTGGTGACACGAGTGGTACTCAGCAGCAGACTAGCAGTCAGCAGGGGAATCATGCTAAGAAATTTAGGCCTAGTGGGTTCCGACCAGGAGGACAGGGGTTCAGGCAGGGTCAGCCGGGCCCAAATCAGCAGCAGCAGGTTCCTCCTCAGGGCCGTCAAGGCCAAGGGAACAATGGGGGAGGCAAACAGGGCCAGCCACGTCAGGGCCAGCAGGGCCAACGACAGGGGGACGGTCAGAAACGCTGTTTTATCTGTGGCCAGCCAGGACACTTCAAGAGGGAGTGCCCGCAGAGGTCATCAGCAGGGTGCCCAACAGGGGCAGATGCCGCCAGCAACACCAGCCCCACCCGCCCCACAACAGCAAGGGCAAATGCACTACGGGCATGTGTATAACGTCCGGGATGTTCCCAATCCTCCAGCACGGCAGGCGCCGACAGCAGTTGAGGGTATGTTTCTCATTCGTGGTCGTGAGGGTAGTATACTTTTTGACACGGGCGCATCGCATTCATTCATTAAATCTAATTTTGCTAAACGGGTCGGGTTACTAGAGACCGCGGGTGGTCTTCGTATGTGTGTAGAATTGCCAGTAGACAGCGGGGCTTTGATTCACTCAATTTGTCGGGGGTGGACATTTTAATTGGGAGGCTTAGTTTAGCAGCAGACCTCTTAGTGTTAGATATGGAAGGGTACGATGTCATCCTGGGTATGGATTGGTTGGCAGGTTATCGGGCGACTGTGGATTGTTACGAGAGGACAATCATGTTCTCCATTCCGTGACAGGAGATGTTGCTAATAGCGATGCCGCTACCTGAGGGAGGGTCGCGCCACACTTATACTATATCGAGGAAACCTCTCAGGAGGTGGTCTCGTTGGATTCAATCTCGGTAGTGAGGGACTTTGAGGATGTGTTCCAGGAAATACCAGGGTTGCCACCCAGTAGGGAAATCGAGTTTGTAATCGATTTAGCACCGGGGACGAGGCCGATTGAGCGAGCACCTTACCGTATGGCCCCTTCAAAGATGCGTGAGTTGAGAAAGCAGATTCAGCAGCGCCTGGGTCAGGGCTTCATTCGGCGGAGTACATCGCCGTGGGGTGCACCGGTGTTGTTTGTGAAGAAGCAGGATGGTTCACTTCGATTATGCGTGGACTATAGGGAGCTGAACAAGGTGACGATACGGAATAAGTATCCGCTACCTAGGATTGATGATTTATTTGACCAATTGAGAGGGGCGTCTTGCTTCTCCAAGGTCGACTCGAGGTCAGGGTATCATCAACTGCGTATCCGAGAGGAGGACGTTCCTAAGACCGCTTTCCTATCGCGGTATGGATCTTACGAGTTCAGGGTGATGCCATTCGGGCTCACCAATGCACCAACAGTGTTCGTAGACCTCATGAACAGGGTTTTCAGGGAGTATCTCGATCAGTTTGTCATCGTGTTCATTGATGACATCCTGATCTACTCGCGCACCGAGGAGGAGCACGCAGAGCATCTGCGTATGGTTCTACAGACGCTACAGGATCACCAGCTCTATGCCAAATTCGGGAAGTGTGGATTTTGGTTGCGAGAAGTACAGTTCCTTTGCCACGTGGTGTCAGACTGGGGTATTGTGGTGGATCCGAGTAAGGTGTCGGCGGTGAGGGAGTGGAGGCAGCCCACGACACCGACCGAGATGCGCAGCTTTCTGGGACTGGACGGTTATTACAGGCGGTTCATTAAAGGATTCTCAAAGATTGCGGGCGCTTTGACGAATCTGACTCGGAAGGGGTGCCTTTCACTTGGAGTGATCATTGTCAATTAGCTTTCGACTGGCTAAAGGACAAGTTGACATCTGCACCCGTACTTGCTTTGCCGAAGGGAGGATTAGAGTATCGGGTTTACACTGACGCATCCTTACAAGGACTTGGGGGTGTGCTTCAGCAGGAGGAAAGGGCTATAGCTTATGCGTCTAGAAAGTTAAAGCCCCATGAGAGGAATTACCCCCCTCACGACCTAGAGCTAGCAGCGGTCGTTTTTGCCTTGCGAATATGGAGACACTATCTACTAGGGGAACAGTTCACCTTATTCACGAATCACAAGTCACTTCAGTATCTCTTCACACAGAAGGATCTAAATATGAGGCAGAGGCGATGGCTAGAATTCGTGAAAGATTACCAGCTTGATATTCAGTATCATCCTGGTAAGGCTAATGTGGTAGCAGACGCATTGAGCCGGAGACCGACTAGAGAAATATCAAAAGTCTGGAAAGCGAAGTGGAGAGAGCTTCGATATGAGAATGATGTAGCCAGGGCCTGCATGTCAACATTATCCATCACACCTGAGATCATTATGCAGGTTGTGACATCTGCCGGGATAGGGTGAGGTAGTTGTTAGCCGAGGGAGCAGAGGGTTACTCGATCAGCTCGGAAGGAGGCTTACGCCTTAATGGGAGGTTAATTGTGCCAGAGGATGAGGAGTTGAGGCACGCTGTTATGACAGAGTCTCATGGTTCAAGATTTGCGGTACATCCCGGCGGGGATAAAATGTACCAGGATATGAGGAGGCAGTATTGGTGGGCAGGAATGAAACGGGACATAGCAGAATTTGTCTCGAAATGTACCACATGTCAGCTCGTGAAAGTTGACCATCAGAGACCATCAGGGATGCTACAGCCGCTAGAATTCCTGTGTGGAAGTGGGAGAGCATCTCCATGGACTTCATTACAGGGTTACATGCATCGCAGAGCAGTCACGATTCCATATGGGTCATTGTGGATCGGTTGACCAAGGTGGCCCACTTCCTGCCGGTTCGCACGGACTTTGAGACGATGCGTTATGCGCAGCTATTCATAGCAGAGATTGTTAAGCTGCATGGGGTGCCGATAAATATTGTGTCCGACAGAGACAATTTTTGTGGCCCACTTTTGGCAGAACTTTCAGGAGGCCATGGGCACGGAGTTACGTTTAAGTACAGCCTATCACCCACAGATCGACGGGGAGACTGAGAGAGTCAATCAGATGCTGAAAGACATGCTCAGAATGTGCATTTTAGACTTTGGGGGAGGTTGGGAGAAATACCTTCCTTTGGTAGAGTTCGCGTATAACAACTGTTACCAATTCACGATTGGCATGGCACCGTTCGAGGCAATGTACGGGAGACCTTGTCGTTCACCCGCTTATTGGTTAGAGGTGGGGGACAACAAGTTATTGGGGACGAAGATTGTCCAGGAGACGTCTGCCAAGATAGAGTTAATCCGAGAGCGGATTCGGATAGCTCAGGATAGGCAGAAAAGTTATGTTAATGCTTCATGAAGACATGTGGAGTTAGAGGTTGGGGACCAGGTCTTAGTCCGGGTGTCCCCCATGAAAGGGGTGATGAGGTTCGACAAGAAGGGTAAGTTAGCACCGAGATACGTGGGACCCTTCCCTATTATTGAGAGGGTGGGACCAGTAGCATATAGACTGTGATTGCCAGAGCATCTTCAGCGAATACACGACGTGTTCCATGTGGCATCGCTGAAGAAATATCGAAGGAGCGAGAGAGCCTTCTGGCACATTCCACTCGAGGAAATTGATTTACAACCAGACATCTCATACGAGGAGAGACCGGTGGCTATTCTAGACCGTAGTGAGCGGAAATTATGATCCAAGGTTGTTCAACTAGTTAGAGTACAGTGGGGTCATCACAACGTTGAAGAGTTTACCTGGGAGCGGGAGGAGGATATGCGGGAACAATATCCAGAGCTATTCACCGCAGGTACGACCTAATTTCGGGGACGAAATTCCTTTGTAAGGGGGAAAGTATGCAACACCACGTATTTTTGTGCATTTAATATTTAATTAATTCGGAAATTCTAAATTACTTGTGTGTCATAATTTTAATTGAATTAATTATGGCAATATATATATTTAAATATTAATCGGGGAGTGAATGGTTAATATTTAGGAAAATTTAATTACTAAGTGAATAGTGATAATTTATTTACGTCATTTCGGGTATTAATGACGGGGTATGTACTTATCTCAGCCGGGAGTCGGTATAGACTAATTTGGGTGTGAGATAAAGATTTTTATAAATTAATTCGGATGCCAATTCTGAGGATACGGTTGAGTCCGAATGGACCGAGATAGTCGAAAAAGTGTACCCGGGGGTAGTAAAGGGTCACGGGACGTTTTTAGGCATAGCCGGCCCACGCGGGGGCATTTGGGGTCTCTTGGGCCTGGCCCATTAGGCAAAAAACGGGATTTAGCCTAATTAATTAATTATAAGGAAGAGGGGGGCAGCTGATTTGAGTTTAGAAAATAATTAGTGGGAGAGGAAACCCTAAAAGGCAGTTAAAGGCAAATTAGGGGACAAAGGAAAGAACCAAAAAGAAGGGATTTCATCTTCAACCTTGGGAATTCACAACTCCAAATCAGACCCTACCAATCATAAGGCAAGTTGTTAACTTGCTGTAGCATTTAACTTGCATTTTGATTCATATTTATGTGATGTGAAAAATCAAAATTCGTTTGGGGATTTAAAGGGTATAAACATGGGGTTTTTGTAAATTAATATTCTGAGTTCTAAATTGTGTAGAAATTGATGTATAATCTGAGATTGTATATATACCTGGTAAGATGTGTAAACCCAGACGAATTAGAAATGAATTTGAGATAAGGAATTGATGTTGAGATGGGTTAACGAATAAAATGGATCTTTCCCCAATTTATGAAAACAGTAGAGAACAGAAATTAAATGGTTTTTGTGAACTTTATGGGGGTCCCTTATGAGGTTCTTGGTGTATTTTGTTGAAGAAAGGACTTGATTTAGACTGTAGAAGAAGTTAGGGTTTTGAGTTTTCGTCCATGGCTGATACAGAAGACGATGACCTGTACGATCGATCGATCGATGGTCAGTAAATTCTGGCAGTTCGGCCAGTTTATATATATAAAGGGAATTTAAATTAAATTTCCTTCCTATACCTTATGTAATGAGAAATAAACATAGGGATATAATCTAATCAATTATGAAGGAAAATTAATTGGGAATTGGAAGAAATTTATGTGTGCCACACTACGGTTAAATTTTGGAAAGAATATTTCGAAATAATTAAATACGAATCGAATGGGCGAGTCCGGGTATATGGGTTGAGTGATACCAAGGCGTTATATTTATTTAGAGTGAAAGCTAAATAATTTGGAGTCGGAAATTTAGACTCGGGTATTGTTTTATTTCGGGCCACGAGAGTAAGTCCGAATATATTGGTTGGGGCGACACCAAAAGTAATTTAATTAATTAATGTGCGAATTAATTAATAATTAAAGTTGGGCCATAAACCCATAATAATTTGAATAGGAATGTGTTACAGACTTAGTACACGGTATAGCCGGGATAGTTTATTTAATTTATATATATACGATGTGCGATAGTATATATATATGGTGTGTGCATTAATATCAGTGGCTACATATTATTATTATATCGACTCTAGTGCTATAGGAGGGAGGTTGCGCGTAGTGGATGAATCCCCTAGCTTGAGGAGTAGGGCGAGTATATTCCCACGTCATAGCGTCCATTATATGGGTGAGGGGCATCTCACTTTCAGGGAAGGAATATGACCGCCTCCAACTTTTATGTATTATCCAAGTTAGTGAGCGATTCTGACTTGGGGTAACTAGGTTATGTGAATATGCCTAGTGGGATAGCACTTTAGAGAATTTACATCCGGTGAGTTATTACTCGGGAGGATGTTTGGTATTAATTATTATTTCAGCATGTTTGAGAATGTTGCAATATAACTATAAATAATTATATACGAGTAAGTTAATACACGCCGTGAATTGTATTATATATATAATGGGTGTGAAAGTCATATGAATTTAAAAAGGGAAATGATTAATGAAGTTAATGTTGTTAATAACTTAGAAATCATAATTATGGTACACTCGGTTAGAGTAGGGTGGTTGCAAGGTGATTATATCAGTTATCTAGTCATGAGATAAATAACTAGGTAAATTAATCAAGGCGTTAGTAGTGCACATTAGACGAGGGGTGAGGATGTCCTCAAGGGAGTGCGGCACTAACTAAAATATGGAGAGCATGTATATTTACTTATTACTGCAAGTAATCATTTGCTAAATGTTTTCCAAATGTTTTGGGTACTAACCCTTGCTATAAAAACTTTTAAAAACTTTTTAGGTGTCCAACCACGGGGAGGCCAAGCTTGACTCATTCCAGGGATCCGATGCTGCAGCATTTGTGGATGTTGCGGGAGTTTGATAGGCGCCTCATTCTTTTCATTCTTAGTGTAGACTTCCTATCAGTTATTCGAGCATGTTGCTCACAGTTTTATTCAGTACTTATGTCAAACCTGTTGAGATTTATTACTTGTCTTTACTTTTGTTAGATTTTGAACCGATGGTTTATTCGGTCAGTTAATAAATTGTGTATGGTTGATTTCAGTTAATTGTGATTGTTTATATTTTTCTGTTTCCGCATGAGTATTTAATTTTAGTTAATGAAAGATAAAACTTGGCACCAGTCTAATTTTCTCACTTGGGTGGTTAGTAATTAAAAAGGCGACAGTGATGCTAAGAATGAACCAACTGAGAAACCTGTTCTAATTTAATTTAGGACTAATCACTCGGGGTTAATTAGGCGGGGTGTCACACATAAGTGACCCCAGGAGTGGTACTTTGGACTTGTTGAACTAGAGTAAGCTTAGGGGGTACACAGAAGTAATGGTTGATAAGCTGGGTGAAAGTGACCTTGTTCGAGTCCCCAAAACAACCACTGAAAGTCTTATCCAAGGTGGCTCAAGAAGAAGTTCCATCGGCATCCAGAGCCTCATCGTTAAAAGTGGTAGCTCTAGTGGGCTGAAGTCCCCGCAATTTACAGACGTCTTCTAGGGTGATTTTGAATTCACCCCAAGCAGCAACAAAGGTATGGGACACTGTTCCAATGAGAAACGAGCTATTGGAGCGCAGTGTTGTGTTTGGATAAGGTGAAATTTCCAAACCAGAAAGCACAGTCAAGACCTACCTTCTTGAGGATGGTGAGGTAGGTTGCCTGGATGTAGTTGGACCAAGCAAGAAACCCATCTGGGCGACCTCCAAGCCCCTCGAAGTCAATATGTGAATAGGGGAAGTCCCACGATCCAAGCGGAAGCGCAAAATTCCTTCTGGGCTAAGTAGTCCCAAGCTTCCCTATCTTCAGCTTCATCACCCAAAGTGAGGGCATCAGCCTTAGCGTTCAGTTGGACAAAAAAAGCCTTGCATTCACCCTTAAAATGGTCTCCCTCCCCAAAATAAGGAGCACGACAGTAGGACTGTAGTTGTGCTTGACGCCCCGCCATCTAAGCAGTTGGGGATTGGTCGGAAACTATGCCAGAAGTCTCTGGTTGATGATTGGAGGAGGCCATGAGTGAGTTTGAGAAATGTTGATCGGGCATAACACAAGAAAAACTACCACAAAAAGGAAAGAAAGAAAGAGAGGAGGTGGAGATGGAGTTTCACGACGGTGAAATGAGGGTTTGGAGGACAAAAATAATGATTCTCTCTCTAGGGAAAAAAACTCAAGCTCTGATTGTCAATGGCAGAAGAGGTGAGGAAGTGAAGAGGAAGGTGAATGAGAAAATGCTTAAGCGTAAAGGGATATAGCCGTTTGAAAAGACAAGAATGACATTTGGATTTCTCACGCGTGGGAATTTAAAAAGGCATGATGACGTTTGGAGAAACAAGGTTGGCTTAACTTGCCACGTGCCACTTCGGCGGCAAATGCTGGCAATTGATGATACGCGCAAAAAAATGGAGGAAAGCTTCTTGGCAAAGAAAGGTTTTCGCGTGTTTTTTTTTAAGGAATTAGGCGTTTGAAATTCAAAATTAACTAAGTTCCCTCGTTAGAAGCTTACTCGGGCCATACCTATGCGTGGACACGCAGGAGAAGGTTTGACAGAACGGAGGTTTGTCGGTTTGAAATGTTTCGTACAGACATTTCTTGTTCACGCAACAAATCTCTATATGAAGCGGCATATGTAAGGAGAGCTTAAAGATAAAGTTATAATTAGAGATAATCCCCCACAATTAGAGGAAGGCACAGAGTCAAGTGAGCAGGCTCATGAGCTAGCTCAAACGTAGGATGAAAAAAGCATGCAAGTTGTTTCAAGTAGTTGAAGGGCGAGGAAGCTTCCTAAAGGAGTTGTTCGTGGAAGCTTTGTATTATTGTTTGTACCTATTTGAGTTATGTATTTGTAAGACGTATTGTAATCTTATGAGATGTAGTTTAATATGCAGGTGAGGTTAATCGGCATTCGCAAGGGACCATGTCTGGCAAGGCTTGGGAGAGCTTTCATGCTCTATCAAACCACCTCACTGTGGGAACCTATGACAGAATTGGTTTGGAGGATTGAGACGCAACGCAACGCAACGTTAAGGCATGGCTTAACCACTTTATACATACCAGGTAAAACACCGAGGGAGCATATTCCGAGAGAACATCATATGAGCAACCACGAGTCTTATCACCCATTTGGTTTGACGCCAAAGAGTCATTTACCAAAAGTAACATTTCTCTTAAGTGATATCACACATGATCTACCTACTGTATAATCCAAACTTGAGTAAAAACCGTGGTGGTTTGGGGGCGGTCAGGTAGTTTGGTGGATTATCACTAATGTGACAGCCGCCCGACACAAACTACCTGATCATAAAAGCTGTCTTGCTTGCATTTAATGCCAGTGACATAGGGGTATGCTGACACATCTTTACATTAAATGCTAGTGACATATAGGTACGAGGGTTTGCCTTTTGCATTGATTGAGCCGAGTGGGGACCGACTATATAGATAGCCCAACCGCTCCAGTAGAGAGGGATTCGTGCTCGTTATTATCATGAGATTATTAGAGAGAGGGAGTTATTGTGAAACGAGAACATTAATCACCCATCATTAACACACTTTGTTTGAGCTTTTCCACAAAGAACTAAGCATTTATTGAGTTGTGACCTGTGTTTCCCCATACCTTGGTGTTTAAGTTGCCTGCCTAAGGTGTATCTAATGGTGCTTGCTTCTCTTTCCCTCTAACTAGTTGTTTCAAGGGTTCATTTATTGTTGATCATTAAGTTATACACGAGTGTTTTGTGAGCTTATATCAAAGAGTTTGGTTTTATTTCTTTCACCTGAGTTCATCTCATCATTGTTAATAGCATCTTGTTTAGTAACTTATTGCTATTTTAATAGAGGCTACACCTCCGTTCATACTCAAGCACCCCATCATCAGGAGGACTCCCCTCTAACAAGTATAATAATAAGTATTATTAGATATGTAGTAGTAAATAGCCAATATTTCGCATGGATAAGACCCACAAAAGTAACCTTGTTTCTTTTATTGTCAACAATCAATTAACTTCAAGCTCGGCAAATCAAGTGGAAACAAAGTTTACCATGCAAAACTAGCAAAATAACTATTTTTTATTTTTCAACTTCTAACCATCAAAGTGTGATCCAATCCTATATTTAATCTCCTTATCATATGAGAACCAATGTTCTAAAAGGCAGAAAGGCCGCCTAACGCCTGGGTGGCTAGTTAATTTTTATTTTAAAATACAATGCCACAAAAAATCAACTACTAGTACAAACATAAAAAGTCAACACAGAGCTTATGCGAGAGTGGGAGCATCGCCTAGTGCCTAGGCAGAGCCCTAAGTGGCGTTTTCAAAACATTGTGAGCAATGTTTAAAAAGGCGTTTGAGGCTTACGCCTCGAGGCGAGGTGGGCAAAAAATGCCTCGAGGCTTACGCCTCAGTGCGCCTCACACCTTTTTGCCGGGGGAAAAAAAACTCTCTTTCTTCTTCCATCACGAAGTCTGTTTTTTTAAAGGTTAAAGTTCTTCATTTTCCTAAAATTGCACTTTAACTTATAAAAATGTTGTTTTAATCTACTAACTCTTATTCTTTTTTTCTTTTTTTGTTTTAAAATTGCATTTTATTTATACTATTTACTATTGTAACTTCAAAGAAAATTTTTAAAAATGACCAATATGTGAATGAAACTTAAAAAATTGATTTTTTTAATTTGATTTTGCATTGATTAATTTATTGCCATATTATGAAATAACCAATGTGAACGAAACTAAAAAAAATGATTTGGTCAATTTGATTTTGCATTAATTAATTTATTGTCTCGTTATATAATTAACAATATGTAAAAAAGTCATCTCGGGGGAACAAAAAAATGTTTAACTATGTGAGAAAGTCCTCAAACATGTTTTTTTTTTCAGTTTTATTTTATATTTCTTTGTTACTGTAGGCCCATTTTTCAAAGGGTGCTTTAAAGTGACAGAACAATTTTTCTTTTAAAAAACCTTTTTCAATTTTAACATGCACCAAGTTTGTGAACCAATTTCAATTAAGTCTAATTTTATCGTGTTTAATCCTAAACATGCATCTAGGTAATTAAAGCAAGTAAAATAAAGTAAAGTTCACAACTCCAGATGTACGAGGAAACCACAAAAGGAAAAAACCTCGGACGGCCCACGCCAGACAATCACTATGATACAGTAATTACAAAGGAAGACAGACAGACTTACACAACGACTCGATCCCCACAAGCCTTGATGCTCTTCTTCACTTTAACCGCACCTCCACAATGCCCACACAGAAATCCTTTCACGATACTCGTCCACAACACACACATCCACGAGTTGTCTCGGTGTCCACCGATATAGTTTTGGCAACCGTCTACGATAAAGAACTCGGACTTCTCCGCTTCTTCACCGCAAAATCCCACGAACAACTTGTTCAATATGGATGAACAAACTACAGATGGTGCAAACAAGATCTCTATAGCAATTGTATATGAAAGCTCGGATCTTTAAACACCAATGATGGTTTTAGTCTTAGAAAACCTTAGAAAACTTATGCAGAAAAACGAAATTGTTCTAAACTGTATTTTGGTTCTGCACACTTATCGAAATTCTGAGCAAACAATGCCTTAAATAATATAATAAAGTCGACAAGTCGTTCTAACAAGATGCACATGTCGTTCTAACGACTGTGACATGTCGTTCGAACGACATCACATGTCGTTTGAACCATTTAGACCAAAGTCAGTGTTTCATACAACTCTAAGCATCGGATAAGGTCAAAATAAACGATTTAAAACATTTTTAAATCGTTTTTAATAAAGTTTCCATCCTTTAAAACATTTTTCGAATCCTATAAACATTATGTGTTCATACTTGACAGATATTCGGCATGCAATCTGAATGAAGACGTGCAACGTGCCCCAATAAAACGCGGCATGATATCTTTGAAGCTTGGCCGCTACATCTTCTAAACAACACGTCATAGACTATGTGCAGATCGTGATAATATAAAAATCTATCTATGACTCGAACAAGTTTTGTTCCAGGAACAAGTCAATTACATACAAATTAACTCAAATTGTAAAATTTGCCCATATAGTTACTTTATTTTTTATGGTTTTATTAGTATTTTTTAATGTTATTTTGCTCCTTTTTTGTGTGTGAGGCTTACGCCTCGCCTCGTGCCTTTTTAAACATTGATTGTGAGAACCTATGAGCGTGTAGAATTTATAAACGCACCATCAGTTAGACAATATCCTTCTAGGAAACAATGACAAAATATTGTCATATGTGCTCCACTCCCACGGGTAATAAAAATAATGAGAATTAAAATATATATATATATATATATATATAGAGAGAGAGAGAGAGAGAGAGAGAGAGAGTGAGAGAGAGAGAGCAAGGTTCCTATACATCATGTTTCCTACATCACACCTAGTTTTAGGCCCTAAAAAACCTTTTTTTTTCAACTTTTTATTTTACCCATGGAGTTAACCTTCCAATCAACACATGTTTAAAAAATTAGATCAAAATACAATTTCTAGCTATTTTTTAAAAATCCAACAAAATACTGCTGAAAATACCTTATTTATAAGGGTCTGCGTCGGCAGAATTTTGTGAATTTTTTAAAAATAGCTAGAAAATGTATTTTGATCTAATTTTTTGAACATGTGTTAGATTTAGAAAAATAAAAAATTTGGAAAAAAGATTTCTTAGGACCTAGAAGTAGGTGTGATGTATAGAGTTAAGAGTGTGATATAGGAGAGCCTTCCTATATATATATATATATACACACCCATCATATTGAACAAATTATAGTATTACAATTTACCAAATTATTTTATAATTACCTATTAGAAGAACTACAACATATATATCCTTACAACAATGGCACTTAGCAACACAGACCTGATTTGTTATTAGCTGCAGTTGAGCTTGAAGCCATCAACTGGGAAATCACTTGTGCACCAACCACATTTGCAAACATTGTAGCAGAGTCTCTATGCTTCTCCGTGAGTCCAACATATAGCATGCCATCCAACCTCTTCTGCAAGAATTACAAGGATCTACCATGATTCCAAATATATGGGAAATACAATATGTATTAGAGACAATTATTATCCAATATCATGACAAACTAGAGGAAAATTACATCATTACCTTTGCAACTTCAAGCACATATTCACCAAGAGTCGGATGCTTCATTACACAGTGGCGTACTTCAAGTGATTCCCCTATATAAGAGTTGTTCGTCAATCCTGCAACCTATTAATAAAACCAATTAGCCGAAAATTGAACATATCTGTGTATATTCCTATTATATGCTTATGTTGTTATAAACCTGGATCTCAACCATTTTTATTTGCCGCTAGAAAATTCAAGGGTTATGAGGTCGAATATCTAATCCATAGCAAAAACAAAATCCTTATGAGGTTGATGGAATCAATTGTTCTATTCTTAAACCGTGCTTTTGCAGTCATATAACCCAATGATTCCAGCTAAGTGAGACCAAAATGTGCATAAAAGTCCTGCTGCAAATACAGGCGTATGCTAGAATACCTGAAATGTGGCTCCATTGTGAATGATGTCCCAAGCAATAGGGTCATTAATGTATTCATGTAGGGGCATTACAATGTCCTCCATATTGTATGAGTCATTGCTTTTAGTATAAGGTGGGCCCCTGTGTTTTCTGGCATCTCGCTGTCCAATAGAATAAAAACATACTCTTCAGGTATCGTAATGTAGCACTATATCAATATACATTGACTATAAATCACTATATAGCTATGTATTTGGAGAAACAGGATAACACTATTGACTGTCCTAGGTGAGATCATATAAATAAAGAAGTTCAGATTGTCATCTTTTCTGAGTTCAAATCTTTTTACCCAATGGTGTAGCCAAATAGACTAGAGACCTATCCCTTCCCTTATCACTTGAACTCAATTAAGACAAGGCAGTGTGTCACGTAGAATTAAATTGCATAGGAAAAATTTCTAGCTTGTTAATGTTCTTTTTCATTTTTCGAATAATTTAAAATTTTAATTACACAGATAATCAAGAAATGAGAATTAATTAGTGTTTACTGTTTAAATAGTCAGAGGGTCTCTTTGGGGCTACTGTGTTAGACGAATGATATGAATTTATAAGAAAAGAGCGAGAAGAGTAACATGAAAGATATGGAGAGGTAATAAGGAGGAAAGAACGCAGTTATGGGGAAAGAGAAGGGAGTAATATGTAATGTAAAAACAAAACCTTTTCCCAATTATTTGGGGTCGACTACATGAATCCTACTGTTCAGTGTAATATTTTTGGTTAAACCACATGATATCATGTCCTTTTTTTCAATATCCCACCAAGTCAATTTAGGCATACATCTACCCCTTGCGTTACCATCAATACTAACTAAATCACTCTTCCTTACGGGAACATCCATTGATCTATACTTGACGTGTCCAAACCATCTAAGTCGATTTTCTCTCAATTTATCTTCTATAGGAGCTACTTTTACCGTTTCACGAATTCGTTCATTTGAGTTTTACCAAAAACCCATCTTAGTATTCTCATCTCCATCACACTCATTTTCTGCACATTTTTTTTTGTTACCTAGCACTTCGTCCCATAAAACATGGCAGGTCTAATGGTTGTCCTATAAAATTTTCCTTTTAACTTCAAAGGTATGCGCACCTATCACACGATACGCTGGTAGCACTTCTCCACTTAACCCGGCCTGCTTTAATGCTATGAGTAACATCATCACTAATATCTCCATTTTTTTTAATAATCGAGCCTAAATAGCAAAAATGATCATTTCTAGGTGTTTTTTGACCCTGCAATTTCACCGCATCCCCATTTGTCCTCCTATTACTACTAAAATTGTACTCCACATAATCTGTTTTAGTCCTGTTTATTTTTAATTCTCTTGTATCTAGAGTTTCTCTCCGCAATTCCAATCTAGCATTAATCCTCATCTTAGTCCCATCCACTAAAACAATATCATCTGCAAATAGCATACACTACGGCACCTCATCTTATATTTGTCTAGTCAGCTTATCCATAACAAGAGCAAAGAGATAAGGATTTAGTGCTGGAACTTAGTGCGGGCCTACATTAATCCGGAATTTACTACTTTTTCCGGTTGATGTTTTTACTATAGTTATGGCCTCAACGTACATATCCTTGATCCCATCAATATATCTACGAGTCACTCATTTTTTATGTAGATTCCATCATATTATATATACTGATATCCTATCATATGCCTTCTCTAAATATAAAAACCATTTAAAGGTCCTTATTTTTCTCCTTAATAAATAAATTGCTTCTATTGTTGACCTCCCAGGCATAAACCCAAATTGATTCTCAGATACTGTTGTTTTTAATCTCAATCTATATTCAATCACTCTCTCCCAAAGTTTCATTGTATGAATCATTAACTTACTACCACGATAATTTGAACAACTTTGTATGTTCCCTTTATTTTCATATATAGGTACTAAAGTACTCTTTCTCCATTCATCAGGCATCCTATTAGTCATTATAATTCTATTAAATAATTTTGTACCCCAAAACACTCCTTCCTCCCCTAAGCACTTCCAAACTTCAATGGGGATACCATATGGTCCTAAACCCCTCCCTGTTTTCATCCTTTTTAAAGCAATCCTAACCTCTGTTACCCTAATTATGCGAAAAAATATGTTTTCTCAAGTCTCCCTAAGTTCCTCTATATCTAATCTACTCCTATTATCTCCATTCAATAACCTCTCGAATGAGTTTTTTCATCTTTCCATAATCTCATCCTCCTTGACTAGGATTCTCGAATCATTACTTTTAATACACTTGACGTTATTAAAATCTTTTGTTTTTCAGTCCCCAATTTTAACAAGCTTATAAATACTTTTTTCCCCTTCTTGTGTTCCTAATTTTGTATAAAGATCATCATACTCCTTTAACTTAGTATCTCTTACCATTTTCTTAACTTCCTTTTTAGCCTATTTATATTTCTCAATATTTTCTTCTAATCTAGTTGTTTGTCATGCTTTAAAGCATCCCCTTTTGATTTTTACTATATTTTGTACTTCTTCATTCCACCACCAAGTTTATTTAGATTGTGACCCCCTGTCTTTTGATTCTCCAAAAATTTCTTTTGATATTATCCTATTGCATGTGGCCATCTCATCCCACATTATGTTAGTCTCATCTTCGGTATTACAAGACGCTTTATTTTATTATATCTTTAAATAGTTTTAATTTCTCTCTTTTTAAATTCCACCACCTAGTTCGTGGGTTAGTCTTTTCTTTTCGCACTCGTGATTGATTTTTAATATTTATATTCAACACTATTATCATATGTTGTGAAGTTAAGCTCTCCCAAGATAACCTTACAGTCTTTACATGTTAATCGATATGCTTTCCTAGTAATGTAAAAGCCTATTTGGTTCTTATACGTTCCATTTTTACAAGTTATTAAGTGTTCAAGCCTCTTTTTAAAACATGTATTTACTAGTACAAAATCATAAGTCATCACAAAATTTAAGATAGACTCTTCACCGTCGTCTTATCTCCAAAACCATATCCTCTATGCACTATCTCATATCCTACGCGATCTTCTCCTACATGGCCATTAAAATCTCCCCCTCTATAGATTTTCTCACCTACGGGTATTTCTTGCATTAGTTCATCCATTTATTCCTAAAATTTTACTTTAGTGTGCTCATCTGATCCTACTTGGGTTGCACAAGCACTAACAATATTAATTACATGTTCATCTAATACCCTTTTTAAAGTATAAGTCTATCACATTTCCTACTAACTGTAACGATATCATCTTTAAGGTTCTTATCTACTATTATTCCACCTTCGTTCCTATTTTTATATTTTCCTCTATAATATAATTTAAACACCGTATTTTCTATTTCTCTAACTTTCTCACCGACCCATTTAGTTTCTTGTAAGCAAGCTACGTTAACTTTTTTTCATATCATGGTCTCCACTAACTTCATCCATTTTCCTGTCATAGTCCCTATGTTTCAAGTCGCTAACCTAAGTCTACTATCCTGGACTAGCTTTTTTACCCACACACGTCCAGATTGTTGCAGGAACCCTGGCCCATTTCTCATCGCACCCGAGAGCCAATGTGAGTCCCTTTGCCTATTTTTTTAGACACCCAGTGGCAGACGCAATACCTCTTTGCCTATTTTTTGAGACACCCGTGTGACACCTCCCTAATAAAATACCGGGTGATTATTCCTATACCAAATTAAACAGGAATCTCATATGGTTCATTCTTAGTATCACTGTCGAAAACTTTTTTTTTTAAAACATTTCTAACCACCTAGTGTTCAAAAAGCTAGTGTCAAATTTTATCTTTTTATTGAACAAAAGCAACAACATGCGAAAAAATATAATATGAGTCAATCACAACAACTGAATCCAAATCAACTAAATAAATGAATAAACTACTTGCCGAATAAACCATCGGCTACAAACCACAATGTAAAGAATAATCCAACAACTAAGTAAATAAATCCAAATACTGAAACTGAAAGTAACTGGGGCGACGTGCCCGAAATGATAACTGAATCTGATAATAGATCCCTAATCTAAGAATAAAGAAGTGAGGCGTCTACTCAAACTCCTGCTAGCATCCACATGTGCAGCAGCTGCGTGTCCCTGGAATGGAATGTCAGTCCTGGCGTCCCTGTGACTAGACACCTAAAAGGTTTTGAAAATAGTTTTATAGCAAGGGTTAGAACCCAAAACATTTTGAAAATATTTAGCAAGGGATTAACTTGATAGTAATTAAAATGCATGAATGCGCTTTATATTTAAGTTAGTGTCGCACTCCCTTGAAATAATACTCACCCCTCAACTAGAGTGCACACCTAACGATTCCTTTTTAACCCCCTAGTTACACTAACAGTCTAACCAGCCTCGTTACAACCGTTCCTTACACACTACCCTAGCCCGAGTAACCTTGTCATTTATTTATAAGTCACGACTCACAATAACTTAATTAATCCTCTTTACTTTGATCCATATAACAATTTCACAAGTATATATATATATATATATAATACAATATTCACATATGTATTTAATGTCGTATATAATTTTTACACTATCATATACGTATAATTATAATACAACAATCCCATACTTGTCGTTTATAAATTATACTTTTTAAATAAACCATATAACAGTCTCATTAGTTATATATCATAAACAGTCACGCAACATGTATATAATGCCCGTCTATAATTTTCTATACTATTATATACGTAACAATACCACAACAATCGCACACTTGTCGTGCATATATATAAAAATATATATTTCCATCCTCCAGAGTCAAAACTCAACGGATGCTTTCTCTAAAACGCTATCACCCCAGGTATGCTCACTTGACCCGGACATTCCAAGTCGGAATCACTCACGAGCTTGGTAAAACATAAGCGTAGTGGAGGCAGTCATATTTCCTACCTGAAAGTGAGATAAGCCCCTCACCCATATAACAGACGCTATGACCTGGGGGTATACTCTCCCGGCTCCTCAAGCCAGGGGATTCACCCACATCGCGCAACCTCCCTTGATAGCACTAGAGCATATAAATTAAATAAATATCTAGCCACTGATATTTAATAGCACACACAATATATATATATATATATATATATATACTATCACCACAACGTATATATATAATAATTAGTTCCCGGCTTTACCGTGTACAAAATCCGTAGTACCAGCCTAAAATATTCCTGACTATATGATCCGACTCTAAGTTAATTAATTTACACATTAATTAATATAATACTTTCCCGAGTCTATGGTCCGACTCTAATTAATTAATTTAGCCATAAATTAATTTATTACCTTGGTGTCCCTCAACCAATATACCCGGACTCGCTCACTTGGCCCGTAATTTAATACTTATGAATTTATTTCCTAAAATTTAACCAAAATGCGACACCTATTTAGACCTCCCCAACTCCCAATTATATCCACCTATAATTTTTAGGAAATATGCCCCATATTTATTTCTCACTAAATAAATGAGTTCCATGAAAAATTCTTAATTAATTCACCCTTATGTATACAAACTGGGCAAACTGTCAAAACGATCAATCGACCCCTGGAGTCGATCGATCGATCGCTCAGGTCTCTTTCTTCTCCGAGTCTCTATTTCCTCCATTAACATACCATCAAGCTTTTTATTTCTTCTCCCATGATTACCCAACCACAACCAACAATAAATTCACATATAAATAGGTTCTACCCACCCTAGAAACCTTAATTCAACGATTAATTTCCATGAATTCCAACGTTTTCCCGATTCGGGGTTTATCCGGGTTGCAATCATCCAATAAAAATTACGTCTGTTATTAGAGAAATTTAACATCGATTCCTACTGGATTTAACATACAATTCATATTTCTACACTCCAAAATCATAAAACACAAGTAATTTCACCCTTAATCTCATCAAGTATTCCATTCACCGAGAACCCAATTTCACATGAATGCTCACCCAAAAACGGATTTTAGATACTCCCGCTACAATATGAATTGATTATCACAATTAAAAATCACAGCAAGTCAACCACTTGCCTTATAGGATTCGTAGAGTCTGATCCGTTGGTGTAGAGGCAGGTTTGATGATGAACATCCACTTTGTCCCTCGATTTGTTTCCAAAAGATCCCCAATTAGTTCTCCAACTGCTCCCTCTAGTTTCATCTCAAATTCTTTGGTTTAGGTTTGTGTTTTTCTGCCATTCAACACTCTTAGATTTAGATTTAATACACTAATCTCGTTTTTAGTCACATGGGCACCAATTACCCCCGTGTAGGCCCGGTTATGCCCAAAAATGCCCCGAGACCCATGTACCACCCCCGGGTACACTTTTCCGACTATTTCGGCCCATCCGGACTCAACCGTGCACTCAGAATTGTCATTCGAAACACTTTATAACATTCTAAAATTTTTTAAACCTCAGAATGCGGCATAAACATAATCCGAATAATTAAGTCTTAATTCTCCAAATTAAATAAATCCTCTGATTAAAATAAATTCTCCCAATCATAAATTTAAATGTCTCCAAATAAATATGATTTCTATTTCTTCCAAAATAATTAAATTCAATGTCCTAGAATTTACGGGGTGTTACATACTCCTCCCTTACAAAGGAATTTCGTCCTCGAAATTAAGTTAAGCCTAGTACTCCAAGCTTCATATAATCCTCTAATCCCCATACCTATAAGATCGCTACTCTTATCTCTCCCACTTCTAATCGCAGATTATTTTAAAAGTTTAATTTAATTAACCCGAACGCCCATACACCTTGTACCCGTGCTTAACCGCACGAGAATTACCCGACTATGCTAGCCTTAAACCGTAATATAACTTCTAACCCGTAGTCGTATCACATACATGTAAAATAACCGAGGTACCTACCCATGTACTACTACCTAACATTGTCGGTCGTTGAGATCCATTAGGCCCTCAGTCCATAGCACGTACCCCAAATACCTGTCTCTTGACACAAAAGCATAGACGCCCACTCTTATGCTATAAAAGACAATACAAATACCGCACCCTTACTATCACTAGTTCTTGCGCAAAATAAACCCCTTGCTCCAAAATAAACCTAACCGCCCTGAATCACCTCAGTAGACATCCCTACTTACCGGGATAAAATATAATAACACAAGACATTCTTATGTGTCTGTCATACATACCACAGAATACATCATATATACACACACATATATATAGGCTAGACTCCCTCTCATGTGACACCTAGCAGAAGTCATTCATATCCTGGTACCACAAACACCAAAACTTACTATCACTATCCACAATAGTTCAAATCCATCGCTAATCAGCCGAAACTTGGAAAATCATCTACCCTATTCCCATTATTCTCGAAAGTAGTAACCCCTCGCATAGTTCAAACATCTTCTCAGTGTACACCCCCACTCTCTCGTGGTTAACACCAAAGAACTCCGCTACCCCACAGGAATTTTATATATATAGTATGGCTGCTACAGCCAGCTCACCCACTAAATCCGACTTACCCGCGAACTCCAGTGAAAACAAATTTTTATATTATAACACCCTCATTGTCACCTAAAACACAATTCATGCTCAGGATAAAAGAAAGTTACCTCCATACTCTAGTTGCAATGGTTGATCCTCGGGTTCCTGGTTAAAATTTACTCGTCTGAACTGGCCAGAAACTACTGTAACGGCTATACATCTAGAACCTCGTCCTGTAGTTGCCCCCTGCCTCGCTTAGGGCAATCTCTCTTCTTGTGTCCCGCTTCCCCACAAACGAAGCACTTCCTAGAAAATATGTCCTGCCACTGATCCTGCCCTTGCTGGTCTTGTCGGAAATTTTGACCATTCGATCGATAGCCCCCAGATCTAAATCGCTTGGCCTGATTCCCTTGCCGGGAATCCTGCCCCCTGATGTCTACCTGTCTGCTGCTAGGCTCCGCTAGTAACATTCCTACCTGCCTTGCCCTGCTGGCTTGGCTTGCCTCCCCTCTTGCTTCCTTTCAGATGGAATCGATGGTCTTGACAGTGCAATAAAGCGGCATTGACTACGTCAGTATATGTTACCAGTGCGAGGTTCCCTATCAAATGCTGCCTGATCCTCCAGGCCAATCCAGTCACAAACTTCGCCTTCTTCTGTACCTCGTCGCTCACCTCGTCAGGCACAAAGTTTGCCGAACGGGTGAACTCCTCGTACTCTGCCACGGTACGCTCTCCCTGAGTTACATCACTAAATTTTCTCCTCATCTAGGCCTCAACTGCTGGAGGAAAGTACTTGCGGTCGAACCGCACCCAGAAATCATCAATGGTCATCGAATCCCTGTCTCCAGTATTGATGATGGACTTCCACTACTGTAGAGCACCCCCGGTCAACCTGAAAGTGGCTAACATCTGCCTCTGTACCTCACTGCAGTCAACCATGCGCAAGTGACGCTGCATGTCTTTCTTCCACTACCACGCTAGCACCACATCTGGACTTCCCTGAAACTCTGGTGGGTGGCCCTTCTGAAAAGTTTCCCTAACCCTTTGCCACTCTTACGGCCCCGGATGAGCCTGAACATCTGGTGCCACTTGCGGCTGAGGCTGATGCCGAGGAAAATGGGCTGCCATAGCTGCTATAGCTGTGTTAACCGCCTGGGCCACCACCTCTGCCATCTGAGTTGTCGTCACCAACCCTGGTGGGGCCTGTGGCACCTCTGGCTCCTGCTGAACCTCCCTCTCCACATCCCTGGCCGCAATTACCCCGTGTGGGCCCGATTATGCCCAAAAATGCCCCGAGACCCATGTACCACCCCCGGGTGCACTCTTTCGATTATTTCGGCCCATCCGGACTCAACCGTGCACTCAGAATTGTCATTCGAAATATTATAACATTCTCAAATTTTTTAAACCTCAGAATGCGACATAAACATAATCCGAATAATTAAGTCTTAATTCTCCAAATTAAATAAATCCTCTGATTAAAATAAATTCTCCCAATCATAAATTTAAATGTCTCCAAATAAATATGATTTCTATTTCTTCCAAAATAATTAAATTCAATGTCCTCAAATTTACGGGGTGTTACAACCCGGTGGCAGGCACAATGCGTCGCTTAAGGGGAATTCATAGCATTCATGATCATAAGGATCTGACAAAGTTTTATGTTGGTTGTCAACTACCTAACGCAACCCTTCTCCTTTATCCGGGTTTGGGACCAGCGTTGCTATATATATATATATATATATATATATATATATATATATATATATATATATATATATAGAGATAGAGAGAGAGAGAGAGAGAGAGAGAGTTGGCACGGGCTATAAAGAAAGATGAAAACACAATATTAAATTCCACTATTTAAGGTAAAAATATAAAAAATCGGTTAACCTATTTGCTTTTAATCCAATAATATTATAATTATATACATATATGTGTGTGTGTGTGTGTGTGTGTGTGTGTGTGTGTGTGTGTGTGTTGTGTTTTGTATATAGTGAGGAGACATGCAAGCTCCATGAGTGTATCTAGTTATGTAACATATATACGTATGTATTATCTATATAATCAGTGCATTGTTTGCGTATGTGTACATGGTGGTGCATTTATGATTACGTAACATATATACATATACGTGTATATCATCAATTTGGTAGAGCATGTGTATATGGTTGTTCGTTAGTGTGCTATTAGTGCAAGTAAATATTACATGCATGTTGAGAATTGGAAGGGGGGGTGAATGAGAAAGTGCCTCCTTTGTGCATGTTAATGTATTCCATGTTTGTATTTTTTCAATATACAAACACTTTTTATTCCTATACGTGAGGAAAGACATTGAATGAGAAAAAATTATCCTTCAAATGACAGTTTGTATTTGTTAGTTGTCTTGATGGAAGCCACCCTACTTTCAATAAACCAACGGTACACAAGGAAGTTAGTAAAGAGTCAAAGGCTGAGGAAATACCAAATAGCAGTAGAGGGAAAAGATTAATTAACCATAATTGAGACCCGTAGCAATGAGAGGCATTAAAGAAAACATATACCCGAGCAAATAGGTCCTCCCTCATCCAAGGAACCAAATACTTCCAAGGCCAAACATCGAGGGTGCTCATTCCACCACCCTTTGAACGCAAACGCCCAACCATTCGGGTGGCCGACGTTAAGTTAGGATGCACCAAAAACCTAGCTGCTACCTCAACCGAAAATTCATAAGTGCTAAAAATGCGGTCAATTGGTTTCCTAAGTATTGTCATCACTGAAGCTCTCTCCCTAGGCAGTTTGGTCATCATACTATAATCATCATGGGTAGCCAATAACCGGCAATTTGTTTTGCTGCACAAAAATAAATAATTAAATATTTATTGAAACACTAAACCGTTTAAAGATGCTAATAAGAGAAAATATATAAGAATATTTTAATATGTATGAAAATGAAGCATGAGTATCACAATAATGTCATTTTATATGTAAAATCACAATAGCGCTAATTAAGTCGAGGCAATAAAATTTCCTTTTCACCAAGCATTCACCATAAAGAACTTTGCTCATTAGGTACTACAAACACAATATGTTAATCATTAGCCTTCTTACAAATTTGCATTATAATATTCAGTGTATAACTTCTAGATGTTATCTGTTCGATAAATGAATAAACTCAGATGAATATATTCCGCACTCGACAGCCCCCATAATTTGTCACCCGTGTATACTTCATCTATCCCGCGTGTATTTTTGTTATTGATAAGAAACGTCATTAAATACACCTATGGGGCCTAACCCATGTACGCTCGGGTATATAACTGAAGAAAAAGAGGAGGAATTATGCAAGTGTATGACGTAATACGGATAAAGGAGAGAGTCGACAGGTAGAGGGGAAGTAAAATAGCCAGTTTGTTTTATTTTTAATTATTTCCATAATTAGCTTTAGGATATTTTAATTACCTTTATTTATTTCTCAATTGTCTCTTAGTATTACAACTCCGTTAGGGTTCTAGTTTAGTAGCCTATAAATAAGAGACTCTTTTGTAAAAGGCAATCCTGTCAATAATAATTCTAAATTCAATATATGGTGTGCTTTGAGTTCATGTGTGTTTCTGCTTTTACATCAAATTGACGTTGATGCGTACGTAGGTATGTACGATACAAACTCGTTATTCACGACCCAATAACCATCGTTAAGCACACGCACCAACACGATACGGCTCATTGCCCTGTCTTCCTGTCAAACTTCGAAGTCTACAATTTTTGGTGATATGTCTACGACTGGGGGACTGGGGAGACACATCCCTGATTGCTACACATGTCTCTAAAAATGTTACCAGATACTCCCCATCCCCCCCGTTCCGCGTTTTAGATCTCGCATACATTTTTAAAGTACTATAGCATCATCTCCAAAGCTTGCATCGCACTTCTGTTTTGAAAAATAAGATAATAACATAGCAAAACGAGAGCAAAAATTCCATCCCATATAGATCTACAAAACCTAGAAGGCCCATAAACATGGAGGGCCAAATACAAAGGGAAAAATACTAAAATAGCATGAAATATATAATAATATTGACTTTAAATCTAAATACTAAAATAAAATACAAATACAAATAAAAAAATAAAAATCCCGCATCCCTAAGCCTACCGCCAACCTACCTCACCAAAGCAAATCACGTTTCAGGTAACATTGGTCCCTAAGGATGTCGTGATCATTTTTCTCCATTGAGTTGGGAAAGGCAAGATTTGTAACAAGAAATAGTAAACTTGTGTTACATGAAATGAAAATTATAATTTAGCAAGTACTCAAGTTTACAGCTATTTTTATCAGATAGTATATGATTAATATTAATCATGAGGGTATAATCTATTCCAAAAATTATTGTGATAGAAATTCTTTCATATTTCCTTTATGAAAAATATTGTGATAGTCTCTCTCACACACTTCCTTGTTCTTCATTTTTCAATAACGAACTAAGAAAAGAGACTAGGTTGACATATCCACATCCTCCCTCTTACTATTGTTCTACTTAAAACTTGTTCCTTTTCTCTATTCCTTTTACCTCTCCTCTCCACTTTCATATTGTAAGGAATCCTGCATGGGTAACGCTAGGGGTCCACCTTAGCTTTACAAGATCCATGAGATCAATAGTGTGATATCAGGGTCATATTTCCTAAGCATACCGAGTGCTAATGAAATACATAGCGCAGCTGAATATCTCTCAAATTATATTCATGTTTATAAAGCCCAATGACAAGAGGAGGCCAAAGCAATTATTTTAGCAAGTCATAGCGCAGCTGAATATCTCTCAAATTATATTCATGTTTATAACGCCCAATGACAAGAGGAGGCCAAAGCAATTATTTTAGCGTTTACAAGACTTGCTCATAAAAACTCCTAATTATGGTAAATAACTATAGATTATGTACTTTTAGGACTTAAAATAATATTGATTATGGATATAGGACAACAAACATTTCGTTTCCATTTTTAGTCCCTATTTTCAAATTAAAGGGACACGTGGCATGTTGTGATTGGTTGACATTTTATGAATATGGGTCCGCGCCAGCGGCTTTATTCAAAAATAGGGACTAAAACTACAAAATAAAATGTTTGTTGTCCTATTTCCAAAATACATATTACAATAGGTCCTAAATTTACAAATCCCCAAATAACTAACTAAAGAACTAAAAGAGAAACATGGAATATAATAAGAAATCATAATCTGACCCTATCTCCTAAAATCTAAAAATAATAAGCCCTAATACCCCTTCCCACACCCATACCCCCCACCTCGCTTTGATATTGGCTCCGGTTCACAGCCTACGGCCCATCGTACAAGTGAGTTTAAAATCAAGGTTCCAGACATTTTGTGAGACAGTCATTGGGGGCAAGGGAGTGGGCCTTTGGTTTTCGAATAGAGCCCTCTCATGTTCTCAAAGCAAGTTTATACTAACGGGTGATTTCCACTTGCCTTACTTTATTACACAAATAGGCAGGTCGATGAATTTAATCTACTGTAACAACAATAATTTTACAATAATTTCTGTAGATTGACAGAGAAAATAACAAAGTATAAATTACCTGGGATCAAACCGCAATTTATCATAAGAACGCGGACATTCTAGAGAGCTCGAATATAGCTTCCTCAAGAAACTGTAAACATAAAATGTAACTTATAAGCAAGGAGCTATTTCGCAGGCATAATTAAATTTTTTTACACCCTTTTCCTCACATTTGGTTGAGAATTACCAATGGAAATACGCTCGACCTCCTGTTCTTGGGACATGAAGGAAAAACAGCAAATCTCGCAGTATATGTCTATCTTCTTTAACATCCAAATGAATGGAAGAAGCTGCCCACGACTTGACTATAATTTCGCAATGCTCAAAATCATCTTTGGTGCTTGATTCCGTTATTGTAGTAAAAGCTAGGAAAAGTTAGGAAAGATAACTACAATTAAACCAAACAACATTCATAACACACAACTGTGTATTTGGACTCTGTTAACTCGGTTTTCAAACACCAAAGGTTGCTTCATCGATCGTCCTATTATTTAAAATGTTCAAACCATCTTGCATAAAGTAAAAGAAATGTAATAAAGGTAAGAATATACAAGCAGAAATGATATCTCAATTAGTTTTGATGCAAAATGGATTTTCTTTGCCAGCTTCAAGTTTCTAATTAGAGCAATTAAGAAAGAAATATGCAAGAGGATTAATAATAGGGCCATTTAACAAAAAGCCCGTGATATCATATTTATTATACTATTAGTCCAACATATTTTTAATGGGTTTTTTTTTTTACTTAATTCGCACTTCTTAATCCCTTTCACATACTCCCCAAATTTTCAACACCATTACAACTCTATTAAAAAATCTGATTTGAGGGTTAAGTCTAATTAGGATAGCAGAGTTGTAACGGTGTTAAAAATTTGCGGTTATGTCAAAGGGATTAAGAAAGTGGGGATTAAGTCAAATATGGCATTACTAAGTTGAGGTTAAGTAAAAAAAAATTGTAAAGATAATGTCCAGGCCCTAGTAGTGACACTAACATTAAGTGGAACATTTTTTCAGGGACTAAAGATTTTTTTTTTTTAGATATATATTGGACTAAACATTAAATGGAACATTTTTTAGGGACTAAATACTAATTAACCCATAATAATATACTCACTTCCCAACTAATATATACACATACGCATATATAGGGGGTGTCAAAATGCTGGGCATTCCTATTTTTCTTTAATACCAAAATTACTCTAATTAATTTATTTCTTGGGGAAATTTGGAACCAAGTAAACTCATAAAAAGATAATTTCTTTACAGCTGATAGCAAACACAGAACCCAAAAGGAAAATGAAATTATGTAATGAACTCAACAATACATTATACATACCAAACCCAAGAAGCACCAGCAACAGACCAAACCTTAGAGCGTGATCCATTTACCACCTTCCAACCCTACCACTTCAAATCAAACAAAAAATAAAAATCAAGGAAACAACCCAGATGTATAAATGAAAAAAATAAGTGATGAGTAAAGAAGTTAAATAAAAAAAAATACCCGTATAGACTTTTGGGATTTCTTGGAATATAGGAAACAAATATTTAAAAGAGAGTTAGTGGTAAGATATCAGCCCTAAAACTCTCCCTCTCCCCCCTCAAGTTGAAATTGAAGTCGGTGAAATTGAAACGCCAAGTAAGTGATTTCGTTTCGGTCCCTCAACTAAAATTTTAACCAATTCAGTCCTAAACTATTTAGGGCAGTTCGGTTTGTGTTTTCGAAAAATATTTTAAAATTTTCGTTTCTACGGTCTAATCCCTTGACCGGATATTTTGGACCTTTTAACCGGGTCAAACAAATTTTAAACGATTAAGTCCATATAAATTTTCCAGTCGTTTCAAGCTAAGATCTTCTCTTTCTTCTTTCCACTTCTGTCAAACAGCTTCGTTCTCTCCAATAATTTAGGATCTTTTTCTTCTTTCCACTTCTGTTCAACCAACTTTGTTCTCTTCGAGAAAGAAGGTATCAATTCGTTCGAAGAAATCAATTTTTTCCGCTTTTGTTTAACCTAGATTTACCTTTACATTAATTCGATCATTTTAAGTTTATACCTATTATCAATAAGTGTTTTGCATGTCAGTCAATTAAAATAGTTGTATGTATTTATTTTCGATCAATCAAATCATTGTAATTGTGTAATTCATGTGTTGAATTAACTTGAATATTGAATGAATGATTTGATTGTGTGTTTTAATAATTTTATTTTAATTTTATATGAATATATTTTGACTTTGTGTTGTGATTTTGTAAGAGGTTGTGCATGTATATGTTTTGATCGTGTATTCATGTGTGTGTGTGTTTATGTGTGTTCATGTGTGTACTTTATATAGAGAGAGGTTATTCATATGCTTTACAAAAAAATTGTAGTAAAGTACACGGAATTTGATATAAAGTACACGTGAGTTTCTAATAATTAATTCTGATTTTGTGTTTTGACATTAATTTGGCATAATGTTAATGTGCATTTACTTCGTTACTTTTGACGCATTTCTTAATAGACTTAGCATGTGTTAGATGGGCATGTGTTTGTGGGTCCGCGCCAGCAGCATTGACCAATCTTGAGGTTCAACAAAAGTATAGTCATTTATATATACCTCATAGAAAAATTGTAGTAAAGTACATGCAGTTTGATATAAAGTACACGTGAATTTCTAATGATTAGTTCTCGTTTTTTTTTTAAACTAATTTGGCATAATGTTAATGTACATTTACTTTGTTACTGTTGACTCATGCTTAATAGACTTGTCATGTATTAGTTGGGCATGTCTTTATGGGTCCGCACTAGCAGCATTGACCAATCTTGAGATTTAACAACAGTAAAGTCATTTGTATATAACTCACAGAAAAATTGTAGTAAAGTACACGCATTTTGATATAAAGTACACCTGATTTTCTAATGATGAATTCTCATTTTGTTTTTTGACATTAATTTGCCATAATGTTAATGTGTATTTACTTTGTTATCGTTGACCCATGCTTAATGAACTAGTCATGTCTTAGTTGGGCATGTGTTTGTAGGTCTGCGCCAGCGGCATTAATTAATCTTGAGCTTTAACAAAAGTATTTTTCTATTTTAATTTAATGCATGTCGTAATAAAAAGTTGTAGGATTGCCCGGTGTTGTTATTTGGATAATATCGCTTACATTGAAATATTTGAAGACAACTCAATAGATTTTATATGCAATGAGTTATGTAACATGTTTATGAATTTAAAAATTGGATCATTTTCATTGAAGTAAGACTTTGGAGATGACAGTCGATCCATGTTAGTTTGTGATAAAGATATTCGTTGTATGTTGCGGTCTCAAATGATTCTCAAAGCTGATTTTATTTAGATATATGTCTTTGATTCAACAGCTTTGGCTATTAGTACAATTCACGAACGAGTTAAATGCACATATGGAATTCATGAACGGGTTGATCACAGTTATACAAGTTACGAGAGGATTGAATGCAGTGGTACAAGTTGAGAAAGGGTATATTATATATTATCAACCATCGCCATTGATATTAGTTGTGGAGTTGAAAATTATGTTTATATTGGACGTATGGAGCTTAGTACATCAAAAGTTTATCTCTCCGGTGATTGGAAGGCATATATTAGTCAGGAATAGCAGTGTTTCGAAGGAGGTGTGGTTAAGTTTCGTGATAAGTTGCAAAAGTATGCTGTTGAGGTTGGTTGAAGAGTGATAAAACTCGGGTGACAACAGAGTGTTCTAAAAGGAGTACTGAGAATTGCATATGGTGAGTTTATGCTTCATCATCGACACTAAATGGTTACTTTTATATAAGAAGTTTGAACAATGAGCATACTTATAGGGGTGTATATCGTAGTCTGTCAAGTAAAATGATGGACTCCAAATTAGTTTCAACATTGCTTGCTGATGAGCTAGGGGATAAACTGTTGCTGACCTGAGACCATTTGATTTAGTTAAAGATATGAAGAACAACTTAAATTTCTAGCGACCACTTCTGAGGGTCGGGGTCAATTATGAGGACATTAAGTTGTAGCAACCAATTATGCGGACCAATGTCAATTCTAAAGTTATAGCGACCAATTATGCGAGACGAGGTGAATTGTGAAGACCTTAAGCTGTAATGACTAATTCTGAGGGCCGAGGTCAATTCTGAGGAATTTAAGTTGTAGTGACCATTTTTTAGGACCAAGGTCAATTCTTAGGACTTAAAGTTGTAGCGACCAATTATGAGGGCCGAGGTCAATTCTGAGGACCTAAAGTTATAGCGACCAATTTTGAGGGTCGAGGTCAATTTTCAGGACCTAAAGTAGTGATACGAAAAGTTTCTCTTTTGATGAATTTTAAATTATCTTGAGGGTGCGAATGCACCCATGGTTCCGTTGAGGATTGTGTCGCTTTGGGACTTCACTGGAGAAATATTTATCTTTGAGATATCCTGTTGGAGATTATGTTGTCTTGAGACTCCACTGGAGGATATTTAAGCTGGGGAATTGTAGACTTGGATGCGGAGGCATCATTGGTTCTGCTTGTGGAACGTGTTGAGGATAGGTTTGCAAGGTTAATCCGACTAGGGACTTATGCTGCAGATAAGGATGTAAGATTAATCCGCCTAGGGATTTTGAGAATTTATAAGGGTCCTGGTGCTCCAAAAATGATTTTTTTGAGAAAATCCAGGTTCTATATTTTTTAAGGATTTGGGGGAATTTCCTGGGCAATACGAAATTTAGAGGGGGTACCAATAGGCAAGGGCACAGACTCATGGGCTTCCTTGGGAAGGGGAAAAGACAACTTTCGATCGGCATGATCAGGGGGGTACCGATCGGTAGCCCCATTAGCCTTCTATAAAAAAAAGGGTGAATCCTCCCCATTTTTCACACATTCAAGTGTTTCAATCTTTTGCTTTCTCTCTGTAAAATCCTTCCTAAGTCCTTCTTACTTCAAGACTTCAAATGGAAAGTTCAAGTGAGGTGTACGACAATGCATGACTGGCTATTGATGATTGGGTTGGCCTGGAGTGGAAGTCTAGGGTGCCTATTACCTTGAGCAACGAGAATGTCTTTGATCTTTTTGAGCCTATGGTTGACGAAAGTAATATTATACATGAGTTGGGACACCATCGTTTGTCTAGGGTGAGGAACCCCAGTGGCTATGTAAGTGTAGTGATTTTTTGTATTTTAATTAATTTTTTTCTTACTTCTTTGTGTTAGTGATGGATTTTTCTTCTTTTTCTTTAGCAGACTGACATTGCTCTTTTGGTTCTCCGGTCTCGGGGGTTGAAGGAGGTTTGGGAGAAGCTTGCTAGTGCGGTACGCTGGATGGTCTCCTATAAGGATTTTGGTCATTTGGCAGAGGCTTTGGATAAGACATCGCGTTCTACTGCGAGTTTGTGTCTGAGAGAGAGGTGGTGGGACACTATCCACACTTTTCATATTGATTTTGGGGAGATAACGGTGACTCCCATAGACGTTCAGCAACTAATTGGGGTTGAATGTGAGGGGTTTCAGATAGTGGTGGATTGCACGCTGAGGGTGACGTCGGAGGTGGTGCAGGCGGCGTTGGGGGATATGGGTAGGATCATTTCTAGGGATCCGATCCGTATTTCTGTTTTAAAGGAGACTCTTTTTCATAGGAGGGTGGATGTAACTGACGGACGATAGGTGAGGTAGGCAGCCCGTCTGTTTATTTTGTTTCCGCTGGGTGGTTTTCTTGTGGCGACGAGTGGCGACTTCGTCCATCTATGGTTCTTGTCGTATTTGCTGACGATTTATGAGTTCGGGTGTATGAGTAGGGGAGGTTGACCTTGGCTTCCCTTTATTTTTCTTTGGATGTTTTCTAAGGCTCTTGTCTTTAGCCAAAGTTTTTAAGTATATAAGGGGGTATGTGGGATGGATTTTTCTCCAACAATACCCATATTCTTCTTTCTTGCTTTAAACACCTTTTTCAAATGGCTTTTCCCATGTATAAAGGATTTGCTCTGTATCTTGACGATTTGAAGAATGTGGGCTTGTATAATGTTGACTATGACACTTTCAACCTGCGTCGAGTTTCTATGTGACATAACTGCATTATAGAATGGAACATGTTGGCAACATCAGCACAGTTTCGATACTCTGAAGATTACATTTTTCATTTCATCCTAGATGAAGTATGTCCCACTTATGAGGAGTTCTCGGCCATGTTGGGGGTCAGCCCTAGTGTGGCGACAGCTAAGCCTATTTTTCCCATTCTCTCTGGATTTTCTTGTCGAAGTTGCTTCACATATCTCCCTCGGTGGCTAAATCGTTGGTTACTGGAGGGGTAATTTCTCTCCAGGCGGTATATATTCCATGCGTCTGAGAGGTTTTGAGGATGCCAACTTTATTGGGGTTATCACCTTAGGCCTTACTGGGAGGCTATTATTGGTGATAGGGGACTTGATTGCGGATCCCCAAGTTACTACGATAACGGCCTAGATTTATTACCGTCATAATCCTGAGGCGGTGGTACTGGCTGAGACCCTGAACGGCTTGGATGCTTGGAAGGATGGTCGCTCTGAATTTTTGAGGGGGAGCCCCGTAATGTTCTATATATGGCTTGCGAAGAAGTTTCGACTAGCGTCCCCTCTTGAGTATCCTTTGGCGGTCGTACCCAATTTCTTTTCCGCCTTTCTTCAGCTTTGGTGAATCTATAGAGAGTTGGGTAAACTGGCTTATAGAGCATGGAGCCTAGTGCCTTCATTGGTCAGTGTCATGGTGGGGGGACTTACTCCCAATCTTATAGCTTAGAGATTACGAGTATGTACGACTAATGAGCCTTCGATAAACTTCATTCTATTTCTTCTGATGGCTCTTGTGCCAAGTCAGGTGGAAAAATATCGTGCCCCCTCATATAACGAATTTATTCCTGATAGAGGATTTGACTAAATCGCTAAGGATGATGATGGGATTTTTGTGGCAGTGTCATCGACCGTATATTCGTCCATCACAATCCATGGGAGGGGCCTAACATGTATTTAGGGACTACTTAAAGTGGATATGGAAGCGGGTAGTAGAGAAGGTCCTGGCGGAAGTGACCGGTCAGAGGTGGTTCGTGGCTTTCGACACCATAGAAGACAACGTTGTGGTTCTATTTAGGTTTGTCAGGGTATACCGCTCCATAAAGAGTATCCGGAATGCTAATCAGGAGTGGGAAACTTGGGGACCTCCATAGGCTGGTAATGATGGTGAAGAAAGGCCATCTGCAGTTGAAGGTAGTGAATCTTGTGAATCTTTTAATGATTTTTGTGGAGCTATGGTTAAGTTCATGATTGTTTTACGAACAACTTGGTCAGCGGAGAGGGGTGGTTAGTATGACTCCCTTTGCTGATACTTCGTGTAATAACGCTATTGTCCTTAATCAGAAATAAAAGTTGATTTTGAACATATTTTATTGTGCCTCTTGATGAGTTTTACATTTGAATTATCTATACTAATCGCTACGACATACGTAATATTTTTGTTCATGCAAATGATAAGATGAACCGCCATTCTCGGAGGTTAGAAAAGAATAGCATTTTGTAAAAAAAAAGGGACACAACCCATATATGGCGTATGGGTTGCCTACGTACCTCTGCGAGTTTTAAAAATTCTCATGAGTTTCATTTTAAAAAGAAAATGTTTTTAAAAGGATCAGGTCCCACGTAGTTCTGGGTAGAAAAAATGAAGATTAAAAAATAGAATGGGATGAGAAAGGTCGTAGTGCGCCGAGATTTCGGACTAAAGGTAAAATTTCTTGAGGCAGTCTAGTTTAACTGAACGCTCCATCTCTTCTCCATCAAGGTGTGTGAGTGTAGCAGAGCTTCCCAAGATAATATTCTTCACGATGTAGGGAGCCCTCTCCAATTTGGCTTGAATTTCCCTATAGGGTACCTGACGGTATCTATGCTCTCTTTGAGGGCAAGGTCTCCTTCCTGGACACCATGGTCCTTGACTTTCCTGTTGAATGATCATGTTATCTGATGATGGTACCCTTGTATATGGTATAGAGCCTTCAGTCTTTTTTCATCCAAAAGTTATAATTCATCCAAATGGCTCTGGTGCCATTATTCTTCGTCAACTATGCTTCCAAGCAAGGTATTTCCAGCTCAACGTGTAGGACTACTTCCATACCGTATACTAGAGAATAAGGGGTAGCCCCATTGGGTGTTGTAATTAAAGTGTAGTAGCCTCAAAGGGCGTAACAAATTTGGTCGACCCAATCTATGCAACTCTCAGTCATCTTGTTGATTGTGGTCTTGAGGCTTTTATTAACAGTTTCGATAGCACTATTAGTTTAGGGTCGATAGGGAGAGGATTTGTGTCTCTGAATATCGTACTCATTGACTAGTTCTGTAACATCAACTTCAAAGTGGAGCCCGTTATCTGACACTAACTTATAGGGAACTCCGTATCAATAGATGATGTTCTTTCTGATAAACTTGGCCACTTTCTTAGCATTCAGCACTGCGTGGGACTTGGCTTTGACCCATTTGGTGAAGTAATCAATGGTGAACGGGATGAATTTATGACCGTTTGAATCTTTAGGAGTAATTTTCCCTATGATTTCAATGCCCCGGGTAGAGAATGGATAAGGAGAGGTCATTTTCTATAACTCTCAGGGAGGCAAGCATTGGAGATTGGCGAATTGTTGGCATTTTAGGCTTCTTTGAACATAGGCAGTGCAATTTTGAACCATAATGGTCTAATAGTACCCCTAAAGGATGATCTATTTGGTAAGTATGTGACCGTTTATATGGGGCTCACATTCCCCACTATGAATCTTCTACATCATTTCTTTAACATCAGCCCCTGCAATGCATGCAAATGGGTTCCTTCAAAGTTTCTCTTGAATAGTGCTTTGTCGTAGATGATATACTGGGCAACCAATTTGCGAAGGGTCGCACGGTCTTTATTATTAGCTTCTTTGGGATACGTACCATGTTTGAGGAGGCGCCAAATGTCATAGTATCATAACCTGACCATACCAAAATCCTCCTCAGTAATGAGTTCAATGTGGTAGCAAAGGGTAGGCTTAGCTTGTTTCTGAACCAGGAAAGGGGCCATTATTATTCCCTCGGGCATGCCGACCAGGGAGGCCAGGGTGGCAAGAGCATCATCCAGGTTTTTCTTGGCTAAGAATAAGTAGTGGAAGGTGACATCATTAAACTAAAAGGCCAGTTCTTATAAGTGGGCATGGAAGTAGACTTGTCAAAAAATATGATAACCCATTAACACGACACGACACGACACGACCCGACACGAAATTATAAGTTAATGGGTTTACCTTTATTGGGTTTGGATCATTAACGGGTTAACACGGTAGACCCGTTAACACTAACGGTTTGGGTTTGGAAATTTACTTGTACCCATTTTAGCCCGTTAATACCCGTTAACACTAAGAGGGTACTATATGGTCACCCAACCCGTACCCGATAAGAATAACCATTAAAACCCATTATTTATAAATCCTTTAAGACTAATGGGTACTATAGGGTCACCCAACCTATACCCAATAAGAATTACAATTAAAACCCATTAGTTTTAAACTATTAAAGACTAACGGGTACTATAGGGTCACCCAACCCGTTGCCCCTTTAGACTCAAACTAATTCGTTAATATTAGTGGGTGGTAGCGGTTCGGGTCGTGTACCCACTAATATTAACGATTTGTGTTTGGATATTGTCATTAGACCCATTAGCCTTAACGAGTCGTGTATGGGTTAGGGGTATTTTGACCCGTAACCCGTACACGACCCAAATTGACCCGTTGACAGGTGTCTACATGGAAGGGTATGAGCTAACTTTTCATTTACTAAGGATTTGGGCGACGATAAGGGCAGAGTCTCCGTAGATGTTTAGGTGTCGGATTCCTTGCTGGAGGGAAATTTTGAGGCCTATTATGCATACCTCGTACTCAGTCATATTATTAGTGCAAGTGAAGTCTGGCTTGATGTCAATAGGGGTGTGAGAGTCATCAGGGGCGATTAAGAGTATCCTTATGCCGTATACTTTCTTGTTAGTAGCTCCGTTAAAGATCAATTGCCATTAGAGGTCTGAGAGGTGCAAAGAATATCTTCATTTGGGAATTCGGAGACTCAAACATCGACTTATTCCATGGGGTAATCAACAAGGTAGTCAGAGATGGCTCTCCCTTTCATGGATTTTTGCGCAATGTACATAATATTGAAATTAGTTAACAACGTGAACCATCGGGGCCCTTCTGCTGGACAGGGCAGGCTATTCTAGTAAGTACTTGATGGGATCCATACGGGATATTATTTTGATAGGGAAGGAAAGTATGTAATGTCGTAACTTCTGCATGACCCAGAACGGGGAAATATATATTTTCTCCAAAGGAGTGTAGTTGACTTCGTATCCAACTAATTTATAACTGGCATAGTAAATGGAATTTTCATTATTGGATTCTTTCATGTATTAAGCTAGCAAATCCCCTACTGTAGTGTCCGTCGTGGTCAAGTATAGTAGTAGGGGAAACCTAGTTGTGGAGGCATAAGCATCGTAGGTTGAGTAAGGTATCGCTTGATTCTGTCAAAGGCTTTTTTGCAGGCCTCGTTCCAAATTTTAGTAGAATCCTTTCGAAGAAGCTTAAAAATGGGTTCGCGAATAGAAATCAGTTGGCTAATGAACCGATTGATGTACTGTAGTTTTATCAGGAATCCTCATACTTCCTTCTCAGTTCGTGGTGGTGGCATCTCAAGTATGACTTTCAGCTTGGCAGGGTCTGCTTTGATTCTCTTCTTACTGACCATGAATTCCAAGAGTTTTCCTTTTGTAATGCCAAAAATGCAATTTGTGGGTTCAGCCGCTTCTGATATTATCGTAGTCATTCGAAAAAAATTCGAAGAGCAGAAATATATCCTTCTAGAGTCTTAAATTTGATGATCATATTATCCACATAGACCTCGACCTCTTTGTGAATAAGGTCATGCAGGATAATTATGGTAGCCCTTTAATGGGTATCCCCGATGTTCTTGAGTTAGAACGGCATGACAGTGTAGCAAAAGGTTCCCCATAGTGTGATGAAGACGATTTTCTCCTAATAGTTAGGGTGCATATTGATCTGATTGTTTTCGACAAATAACTTGAGGGCATGGCTACCTGTGTTGTCTGTGATCATGTCGATGTTGGGTAATGGGTAATCATCCTTTGGGGATGGTTTATTCAAATATCGGTAGTCGACGCACATGCGGATTTTCCCTCCTTATTTTGACACAAGGACGATGTTGGCGAGCCATGTAAGATATTAGAATACACGAATCAAACCTACGTTTAGTTGCTTGGCGACTTCTACTTTGACTTTGAGCGACCATTTAGTGCGGAGCTTCCTTAGCTTTCGATTAACCGATTTACATTCTGGAAATTTCGGATATCATGTTGAGTTATTTATGGGTCAATACCGAGCATGTCATCGTAGGACAATGCAAAAACATCTACGAATTCCTTCAGTAGCTCTTTGATTTACGCACGCTCATGCTCGTTAAGGGTGGACCCTCTCCTAATCTCGCGTTGATGGCTACCAGAATCAAGATTAATAACAACAGTTTCATCATCATTAATTTTAACGTGGTTATGTTATTTGTTATTCTCTTTATTAAGATCAATTAATAATTGTTCATTTGTAAAATCATCATCATCAAGAGTTTGATTAGAATTAAGACCATTAACGTAAGGCACACGAAGATACACAAAATCTTTGTTTATTTCATTTTTGAGAAAAAAACATTGAGAACCTCGTCAAAAGAGGTCTTCGTTACATTGATATCAGAAAAGGGAACAACAATATTAGATGAAGAGAATTGGATAAGGTAGATAACAGTGTCCGTTTGAATCTGAGTATGTTGGACAGGAATGGCATTCCAGTTAAGGAGAGGCATGTTAATAGATCTGATATGAATAGACAGGTCTAACGATGCATCATCTGAATGGACCATGCATAGACTCAACCCCAGTATCTGTAGGTTGAAAAATTCCTTGGAATCACTTTCCTTAATATCCTCGGTAACTGTCATGGTTTTCTTAGTGAGAAGTTGAATTTCATGCTGGCAATCGGTGGTTCAAGGGTTGCTGTCTTGAAAGAAGATTTCCAGGCCTGGTTTTTATCTTCTTATCAATGTGGTCATACCATAGTTCGGGGAAGCCACATAAAGGTAAATCTTCACCTTCCATTCAAAGAGTCTCTTAAAACAATCCTTTCATCTTCCAAGCCTCTTTTCAATCATGGATGCTGGAAGGCTTTGAGTTTTTCTGATGAGGGTTAGTAGCCCAGGCCATATGAGGGGAAGGCCTCCTTCAGGATTATAGGCTCAAGGATCTCTTGTTGGAATCGTCTTAGCCCCATTCCGGGTATAAAGTGCATGTTCTTGAACATCTGAATCACGTTGCCATTACCGTAAGGGTTGTTTTCTGGATAGACCCGATCTTTGAAACTATCTTTTATTGTAAGGGGGAGTGGGTCAACTCTGAAGCCACAGAGAAGCATGTAATTCGTCCCATCCTAGATCTATAATACCAGATTACTAGTACTGACAGTGTTTGAACTATCGCCATCCCCCAAGATGCTGATAACATGGCCATTGACGAAGAATTTTATTTTTTAATGAAGAGAAGACGATACCCCTGGATACTATGGAGCCATGGACGACTAAGAAGAAGGTTGAAATATGTCGGTATGTCAATAAACTAGGACTCACTGACAGGATTGATAGGGACATCCTTATTGTGAGTTTTATGGACCCTATTACCTCTCGACGAGTATTATCGTAAGCATGCACAGCTGCGGAAGTGGGAGTGAGATCACCAACTTTCAAGCCGAAGCAATTAAAGGTTATCAGAGGACAAACGTTGAGGGCAGATCCGTTATCAACAAGGTAAAGTGTAATTGTCTTTTCCAATACTTCAACGGAGATGTTGAGGGAATAATTTTGGTCAGGGCCGATCTTTGGTATCTCTGTTTCGAAAATGGATAGGAGTCTGGAAGAGGTCGAGGACCTAACCATATTCACAGCTTATTCGAGAGTAGTGGAGGGGGAGGTTGTAGGCCCAATGAGGAGTCTTATCAGAGCATTCCAGTGCAACTGGGAGGACATGAAAAGCCCCCATGAGGTTATACTGGCTCGCGTTTTCTTGAGCTGATCAAGGGCTTTACTTTCTTCGATGGTCATTTATGGCATGGGAAATTCTTCGAAAACTCCTTTTCCCTTATCTGTCTTGGTCACATGAGGAGATGGATGTAATGCTCTGACCTAGAAAAATAAGTATATAATAATAATCGAAATATTTTATTCAGAGAAAAATTTGAGGAATAAATATATAAGGAAATTATGTCAAATGGCACGAAAAGTGACACATTACAAAAAGTAATTAAGGAGAAAAACCCCCACATCACATGGTTCGCATATATGCATATTTAAGTTATAATAGTCCTAGTAAGTATGTTGGTTTTTTATGACATAAAAAGACCAATGAATGATTGTGACACGGTCATGGTTAATAATGCAGTAATTTGGACGATACGCAATGCGCGGGATATGTAACTTTGTGCGATTGTTGTACTATGCATCGCGGTCCCAAATATCGAAATGACCACTTTTAAAGGGCTCAAAAAATGCATATAAAAATACTATAGGGTCAAAAGTCAAAAAATAAAAAAAATCTTTTTGTCAAAATATGAAAGTGCTCAGAAAAATCTAAAAATCAACAAAAAAATGTAAAATTTAATTCCGAGCAACTTTCCCTCCTTCGACGTCTTCGAAAAAAATTATGTAGACCCATTTTAGATGGATTTTTGTTAGAACGCGAAGTTTTGCAAAATTCGTAAGACAATTGGAGAGGGATAAAAATAGTGTGACTATATATCCGATGCCCTAGAATATAAAGAAAAATACCATATAGAGGGGAAAAAATTAAATGTTAGTCTAGTAGTTTTTTATGGTACGCGACACTGTGAAAATTCAACTTTGCACGAATTATTTAGGACTGTTGGAAGATCAAAAATAAAATTACCATGTATACGAGACCTTAAAAATACATAGAAAAATACCATGTAAAGAAAAAATGAAAAAAATACTTTTTTCTAGTGGTCGCACCCCACCATTTTGGCGGGTTGTCAAGGTGCAAATTTTATGTTTTAGATGGGTCTAAGTGGTGGTTGTGTAGGGTCACTTTCCAAATCAAATATGCAAACCTTGGTTAGAGTTTTGCACCCTTTTAGACCATCTAAAATTTGATTTGTTGGGTCAAGCCTTCCATTTACCTTCTATGGCTTATAAGAGAAAGAGGGAGAGGGAGATGGGTTTCTTTTGTGCACATCTTGAGATACCAAATTTTCCCCATTGTTTCTCCCTCTCTCGGGGTCTTGCAAACCAAAACACCTTCTGAAATTCATAGCTCTATTTTTACCCACATATCTCCCCACCCAAACTCCATTAAAGTAGCCTACAACCTCTATCAAAGCTCCACTCTAAGGCATGACAGCTTGTATGAGCTTATGAGAAGGGTTTCGGGGAGCTAGAAGAAGGCCTTTGGAGCATTTTGGTGTGGATCTAGGAGTTCACCATCTTTATTATATCCATCATCTTCATCTTCACATTTCATCATCTCACTAACCAAAGTGAGTATTGATGGGTTTTGAAGAGGTTTCAAGGCGGAAGAAGAGTCAATTTTTAGAGTTTCGTGGAGCAAACTTTGAAGCTTGAAAAGAGGAGCTAACGTGACTCCCTTTAAGGCCACTTTTGGAGGTGGGAGAGTCACTCGTCTTCTCTACTTCCTCAACCATTTTGAAGACATTTTAGGTGGACAAAGCTAACCTTGACATGGGTTTAGAGTTTAGTAGAATACCAACATGTTTATTTACATATATTAAGTTTAATATATATAGGATATGAGTTATTTTGCATCTATGGTTTAATTAGTTACATCCTCATCATTTTGGGTGAAAATGGGTTTCAAAGAGAGGTTTTAAAAATGGCTTTTCAAAATGCATAAATTTCAGAATGTATGTCTTAAACATTTTATGAAATAGAATGTGTTAAAAGGATGTTTTAAAGCACAATAATGTGATTTTGGAGTTAAGAAATTTATTAGGTTTAATTAATTTATTTTATGAGAATAAGGTATGTCTTCCTACATGAAAGTAATGGAGAAAATGATAAAAATAAACCTTTCACTTTAATGGGTTAATTAAAATTAGTGAAATTTATGTAGAAAGTAAAAGGATTTTAATGTGTAAATGTGTGAAAGTGATATTTTTACATAAAGTTGTGGCTTAATGAAAATGAAAGAATTAAAGAAAGCGATATATGTAAATAATGGCTAAATGGGTATTAAGATGTAAAGACCCTAGAAGAAAGTGTACATACCAAATATATGTCAAAGAGGGCTTTAATATGTAAAATGTGTGAAATTATATATTAAAGGTGTTGGAGTGTTAAATGTAAGTGTAGTCAAATGAGGTATTGGACAAGTGTTAAAAATGGCTAAATGAGTTTAAGTGTTGAGTCGAAAACTTAAATTACCATTTTTGAAAAATAACACTTGTTAAAGGACTAGATTGCAAGTTTTGGCAATGAAAGGGTAAATTGATAAATTTACTTTAAGTGGGACATTTTTATGAATTAAAAATATTGATGAATGTTTTCTACACGAGTGTGGGTGAAAATAAATTAAGTCCTAAAGCGTGAATAATATTTGGTATAAAATCAACATGTGTGTAAATAAAGGACTTAAAGGAGAAATAAATAAATTTTCAAGCGTTAATGGAAAAACGTGTGGTTAATTCCGGGCCTTTGGCTTTGGCCTGTAAATGTGGATTAATGTGAACAAATTGAAAAGATAATGGAATATTACGATGATGCCGGAAAAATAATTAAGAAAGGGCATGACGTCGCTAGTGGTGAAAGACCCCAAAGTAACTGCAATAGCATATAGCGGTGAAAACTGGTGGTGAGAAGCCACGAAGTTCTTGTATGTTGGCAAAATCCCAAAAGTAATGATATAATCGGGAACATGATATGAAACGGGTTATAATATGGAAATAACCTAACCTGTGTAAATGTTTAAGGTTCCAATTAATGTAATGTGGACAAGTAATTTGAGAACAATGATTAGTGTCCATAAAAAAATCGAAATGGTTAAGTAATGTGACTTAATGGATAATTAAGCTACCTAATGAGGTTTAAACCCATAACAACACAAGTGTGCATGTTATATAAGGCTTTAAATGTTAACGAATATTTTCTAACACGATGTGCGCGTGTGTTGAAAGAAAGTCCTAATTAATAATTAAGCAACTCCGGTGTGAGTTAATGAACGTTGAGTAATAAACATTTTAAAAGTGAATGAAATTTTTTTCCAAAAATTGTAAATTGTGTTAAATGGATGATTTAATGGGAAGAATATACTATTTTTAAGCATAAAGATACAAAATGATTATTTTGTAAAAACAAGGAGAATAAACGACATCAAATAGCGTTTTGGGGATAAAACGGTTTAATACATTGGGACATGTATTTTCAAAGGTATATATGTAGATACATACATATTTTCACATGCATGTGGTTGTAGCGTGTGAGTATTCTTTCTATCGTTCGCTTCTATACTGCATTTGTATAAATTTCCACTGAGTATTCAGCTCGCTCAATCCTCCTTGTTACGGCAGGTCGTATGATGTCCCATATTTTAAGAGCGTCATACAGGTACGTACTTACATTGTATTTACATTAGTAGCTCTGTTTACTTGGACTTGGGGGCACTCCCCTTGGGTTATATCACGTAGTTTGATGAATATTGGAATTACTTGTTGATTAGTGTAACGTTAAATAATAATAAAAATGGACTAGAAATATTATTTAGGTTGTTCCATTGCACTTCATAATTAATGTGCGAGCCGAATCAAGTGATCCTTTATCACCCCTTAAATCTGGGTTGGGGCTTTACAACTTGGTATCAGATCTTTAAGTTCAATGTTCCTTTCGGGTGTGACATGGTGAGGTAGGTAGCGAATCTTCTCAACGTTAATATTGGTTTGGGCCGATCAAGCTGGATTAGTGACAGTTTCGGTTCGTATCATGGACGGTGAAGTCAATGGCATCAACACTGTGTGCAACTCTTTATAAGATGTTAAATGGCTAAGTAGCCTTTCATGTTCCGCAACTTTTCTGATATGGACGTGTTGGTAAGTCATGGGTGTCAGTGTGACAAATAGCGGCGACATCGTGATCTTTTGCGCGAGATGTATTGCGTGGCAACTTTGGTGATGAGAGTAGCCTTAGTAGTAATAGCAACAACAAGTAGTGTTCATTGCGATCTACCTGTAAAGGTTGTATATTTCATCTATGGAGGTTAGGTAACTGAGTGGCGTTCATATGTATTGATCCTGTGGTGAGAACGTATTGGGTCCCTTGGTAGAGGACTTGGACTTAGTGTATCTTAATTATAATATGGGTCTAGATAATCACGATGATTTTAAGTAACCTAGGAGTGAACCTAAAAATCTTAGTGATTTAGTGTTAAGTACTGGCATTGTGATGTTCTAGAATAGGACCTCTTGCGGTGTCACTAGGGTGAGCCTCCTCCTAGGCAATACTCGGTGTCCCGTATCCTACCAAACTTTGGTGGTATTAATTTATAGTGTTAGAGATAATAATGTGGTATCAAGTAATAGGATACCTTGTAGCGTCCGTGGTGTGGGTCGAGATGATTATAGGCAATACCCAACGTCCCGTATCCTACCAAGACCTATAAGCGTTAGCTTGTGATTTATCTCATAAGTGTGGTGATTGCATAGTGAGATAAGTTAGTTATTGCAGTTGAACACTCATTGAGGTTTAATAAGGCGGTTTGATGAAATTGACTTTTGGTTAGCAATATGGATAGACATGTGACTAAGTATTGATAATTCTTTGGAGGTGTATAGTATGGTTTAACTAGTGAGATGTTAATGTGAGTGGTAGACATTCCCTAGTAATAGTGAACTTAATGGTGTGTACCGTGTATTACAATGACAATGATGTCTCTCCTTGAACTTTTAGGATTCCTTATGATGTCAAGGATATAGACTTTTGATTGGCGTAACACGTAGTGACTAGGATTGATGCAAGGAGACATCATTGTCATCGTCTGAAACTATATTATAAGGACACAAGTCTCCGATTGAGTCTTAATATAGTGTAGTCTCAATTCCGGACAAAAACATTTGAGTCATAGGATAGTGTTCAAGTGTATCCATCCAAGCCTATGATGTGTTAGTTTAAGACGTAGCGTCCCAGATTATAAAGCTTCATCATATACCAGGTTTAGTGTGCCTCGTTTCTACGTCAACAACATTGGTTCTAATGCTCCTAAGGTATGAATACACTTTATATATATAAAGGATCTTGAAAATTTATTGGGTGTAGTTGATAATTTTTTATAAAGAGTTTTTAATGACTTTGTTCGACTCAGAAAATATTTTTAACAATTTTTCAAAAAAGTTATGGGCTTAAATAGAATATTTCATTTTCTGGTAAGTCGTTCGAACGAACTGGAATCTCATTCGAACGAGATTCTCAGGTCGTTCGAACGAGACTTCTAACGAGATTTACTTTTTTCTCACTGGAACATCGTTAGTAAAGTCGTTCGAACGAGAATGTCATTCAAACGAAAATGTCGTTCGAACGACTTTGGCGGGAACAGTTTTTTAGCAGGTTTTAGCAGTTTCTCCATGTTCCCACTATGTTTTCCCCACTACTTTTTGACAGAATTATCAAGTGCGAAACCCAACCTTTTCAAAGTAACTTTTTCACATTCTAAGAGACTTTAGAAAGCAAAAACTTTCAAGAAAAAGTTCAATGTTTTGTGTTTTATTTTTATGGATTAAATTCATCAAAAACACATACACACCCAATAGTTTGTTTACTCCAAGTTCCTTCATATATATCCTTGCTTGGAGTGTTTGGCACCGGGTTTATCTCTACACCTCAAAGAAGAGAAGTTTGGGTTTACTTCTACATCCCACAAAGAAGAAGTGTGTTTGCTGTGACATAACCACTTGGAGAAATGCTCCTTGTTCGGGTGGCGGTGATCAGAAAAAGTCCGATCGGTGGATTTCGAGATCGCGGTGGACCTCTGTGGTTATTCGCTAGGCCGAGGTGTGTACAAGAAGAAGCGTCGGGGCTTGAACGGAGTCAAGTCGGGTGTTGTAAGTCTTTTTGTATTGTACTTGTAAAATCGTACTTAGTGGATTTGAGGCTAGGGCCGTCCGAGATTTTTTCCCGTTGTAGGTTTTTCCTCGTACATCGCGGCGTAGTGCTTTGTTTATTTTATCTTTTGCAAATTCACATTAGATGCATGCTTAGGTAAAAGATAAAACTGAAATATTTAATTTGGTGCTAAATTTGTTTGGGTAAAAATTAATTTAATTCAAGTCATTAATTTTATTGGATAAAATTTGGTTTGGCCTTATTTGCAAAAATGGATTAATTATTTGTGGTAGACAAATTTCTAGGACTTGGGTTGAATTAATTTGGTTTAAGTGAAAAATGTATTTCTTGTTTAATTTAATTTCACTTTGAGTTTAGTTTAATTTTAATTTGAAAGAAATTAAAATTTGTTGTGTGTGTGTGTGTTGAGCCATGTTTATTCCGCATCTAAAAGGAAATTACTTTTTGTAAAATAAAAAATTGGGGGTCCTATCATTTTCAGATTGGTATGAGAGCATTGATTTAGAAAAACTCACGTTTTCAAATTGGTATCAGAGCCGAAGCGTTAATTTATCTCGTCAAAGATCCGTTTTTCGGCTATTGTAATTTTCGTACTTCTGGCATTTTTAGGTGGTTTATTTTTTACTCGCTCTCATTTTTATTTTGTATCTCTCGGTGGGATGTCTTAATGATAATTTGTCAATTTCTAATGATAATGAAGTTTTTGCTATTCGAGAGGAATTTAATGGGCTTTATAAGTGTAATGAAAATTTAAGAGAATTAAATGTGAGATTTGCAAAAAGAATTAAGTTTCTTGAAAATGAAAATTTATGTTTTAAATCTAAAATTGAATTTTTGCAAACCTTGCATTCTCAAAAAGATACTTTTCGTGAAAAGCTCATGGACATAAATGACAATTTTAATATTTTAAATATGTCCAAGAAAGAGAGTGATATTCGAGAAAAGACTCGTAGGGACAAGTTTGCTCACATTGAGGGGGAACCTGATAATCTTCTAGGATATATAGAAAATTTAAAGAAGGAGTCCCGTAAAATTGAGGAGTCTAATTTATTACTTGAGTCCAAAATTTTAAAAATGAAAAATGACTTACAAGACTCGAGCAGTAGTTGTAATGGTTCTAGCTCATCTTGTTCAAATATTTCCGTTGCTAAAGCTAAGACCATTGTTTGTTTTAGAGGGACAACTTTATCCAAGGACTTTAGAAACGGTCACACCTTAGGTATCATTCCTTGTGTTTTTACATGCTTGCATTATGGTAGGAAAGGTCACCTTAAGTCATTTTGTTTTGATCTTAAAAGAAGTCCTAGGAGGTCTATGTATAGCATTTCATTTGTTTCCAAATCCCATCATTTTAAATATACATCTATATGGGTTAGGAAATCATTTTTTGATGCGCTAGATATTAGATTTGTTGATTCTCATTTGCTTTCACATGAAACCTCCCTTGCTAAATTTAAAGGTTGAATGTGTTAGTTTTGTTTGCATACTCTAATTTTTTTGCTTCATATTATATATCATTGCTAGGTGTATGCATGTTTAGTCATTTTCTAGTCATGCTAGAATTTTGATGTTTGTTTATCTTTTGTATTATCGTTCTTTCATTTTAGTTTGCATTAAATGGAAAATACAAAAAGATTTTTGTTTATCATATGTGTTTCACCTTTTAGCCATTTAAGCTTACTGAAAAATACAAATGATTTTTGTTTATCTTTTGAGTAAATATTTTTCTTTGTTTTGTTAAAATTTTCAAAAACTCAGAAAGATTTTTTTGTGTGTATTTTAGTTTGACACACTCTAAGTGTCATATACTTGTGTTTGAATCCCTTATTTTTCGCTCCCATGTGGCTAGAACTTTTGATTTAGATTGTCAATCCTTAAAATGTTCTTTACCATGCTTACATGAAGTAGTTGGATTTTGTGTTGCTTTAATGGATTATATTTTTATATGCCTCAATTCACACATGAACGAGCTCACTTGAAATTATAACTTCACATGTATATTTGAGCTTTGTGAGATGTTCTCCTACCAATCTTGTCATCTACATGTTATGTGACCTAGGAGGACAAGTGCATGTTAAAATCCATTACACACGAGAATTGAGCGATAAAAGATTATATATATATATGCACGGGGAAGGGCTCCGAATGGAAATATCATCCTTTGCGAGTAAGCCACCGTTTGCTTGGACCTAAAAGAAATACGTGATCCAAAGACCTAAAAGAATAATGGTTTTAAAAGAAAATATTTGCCAAGGCCTATTTTGTTTAGTTGATTTATTCATTCAAAAGATTAAACTCTATATGCATATTTTGAGGGCGTTTGGATGGTATATCAACGATTTGCACAATTTTCGTTTATCCTAGTTGTACTTTTAATGTCATGACTCTATTGGTTTGTAGAATCATCAAAATTCTAGGCTTGTATGCATTGTGTATGTTTATTAATTGAGTTCAATCTATATTTTCACATGAGGTTATATTCAAATGTGATAATGTTTGCAATCAAATGAGAACTCCGTGAACATGTCATAAGTGATTGGGTCTAAATTTAATTGTTACCATTTCAAACCCCTACACTTCCGTTTTCATATGACACATTTTTTTGCCATACGAGTGTGAAAAGCTTATTGTATTTTGTGTCATGTGTGGAGTCTATACATATATATATGTGCGTGTGCGTTAGTGATATTCATTATGTCTACATATATATGGTATTTTATTTATTTGCCTCGTTTTCTAGTCCATCTATGCTTCTAATTCATAGTTGGTATCTATATTGTTGCATATTGTTGTTGATATCACATGCTTAGTATCTTATGTATCACATTGATATCATTTTTTTTGCATCTTCGTTGGTATCCATTATTATTTGTATGGATTAGTTATGATTTTGTTGCCCATATGCTTTCATACTCTTATCACTTTAATCTTCATCGTGTTTAAATTAGTTTTTATCCTTTGTCTATTCGTGAACAAAAAGGGGGAGAATGATGGGGGGAGAAATGGTATCTAATCCTATTGTAATTGTATCTTAGTTTGGGAGATTTAACTTAGGGGGAGACGTCTTTCTAAGTAGGTCTATTTGATAAAGGGGAGAATTAATTTAGGGGGAGTATTTATTTTACATGCATTTAATATTCTTGATATTCCCTATGCGTTTGATAGTTTGCTGAAGTGTGCAGGAATTCTTCTAAATGGCAACTTTCATCGGCAAATAAATTGATCCTTGGGTTTTTGAGTCAAGCTATGTAATTTTTATTTTGGGTGGGATATTTTTAAGTCTAGTAGAGCTTGATGGCCCTTTAGGATTTTTGTTTGGATTTTGTCCCGAAATAGCCAAAGGGGGAGATTTGTAAGGACACGAGTCTCCGATTGAGACTTAATGTAGTGTTGGCTCAATTCCGAATAAAAATATTTGAGTCGTAAGATAGTGTTAAAGTGTATCCATCCAAGCCTATGACGTGTTAGTTGAAGATGTAGCGGCCAAGATTATAAAGCTTCATCATATGCCAGGTTTAGTGTGCCTCGTTTCTACGTCAACAACATTAGTTCCAATGCTCCTAAGGTATGAATGCATTTTATATATATATAGCAGCTTGGAAATTTATTGGGTGTAATTAATAATTTTTTATAAATAGTTTTTAACAACTTTGTTTTACTCAGAAAATATTTTTTAAGAACTTTTCATAAAAGTTTTGGGATTAAATAGAATATTCCATTTTCTCGTAAGTCGTTCGAACGAACTGGAATCTCGTTCGAACGAGATTCCCAGGTCGTTCAAACGAGACTTGTAATGAGATTTCCTTTTTTTCTCACTGGAACATCGTTAGTAAAGTCGTTCGAACGGAAATGTCGTTCAAACGACTTTGGCAGGAACAGTTTTTTGGCAGTTTTTAGCAGCTTTCTCCATGTTCCCACTATGTTTTCCCGCTACTTTTTGACAAAATTATCAAATGCGAAAACCAACCTTTTCAAAATAACTTTTTCACATTCTAAGAGACTTTAGAGGGCAAAAACTTTCAAGAAAAAGTTCAATGTTTTGTGTTTGATTTTTATGGATTAAATTCATCAAAAATACATACACACCCAATAGTTTGTTTACTCAAATTTCCTTCATATATATCCTTGCTTGGTGTGTTTGGCACCGAGTTTATCTATACACCTCAAAGAAGAAAAGTTTGGGTTTACTTCTATATCCCACAAAGAAGAAGTTTGTTTGCTGTGACATACCCTCTTGGAGAAAGGCTCCTTGTTCGGGTGGCGATGACCAGAAAACGTCCGATCGGTGGATTTCGAGACCGCGGTGGACCTCCGTGGTTATTCGCTAGGCAGAGGTGTGCACAAGGGCTTGGATGAAGTCAAGTCGGGTGTTGTAATTCTTTTTTTCTTGTACTTGTAAAACCGTACTTAATGGATTTGAGGCTAGGGTCGTCCGAGGTTTTTTCCCGTTGTGGATTTTTCCTCGTACATCGCGGCGTAGTGGTTTGTTTATTTTATCTTTTGCAAATTCACATTAGATGCATGCTTAGGTAAAAGATAAAACTGGAATATTTAATTTGGTGCTAAATTTGTTTGGGTAAAAAATAATTTAATTCAAGTCATTAATTTTATTTGATAAAATTTGGTTTGGCCTTATTTGCAAAAATGGATTAATTATTTGTGGTAGGCAAATTTCTAGGACTTGGGTTGAATTAATTTGGTTTAAGTGAAAAATGTATTTCTTATTTAATTTAATTTCACTTTGAGTTTAATTTAATTTTAAATTGAAAGAAATTAAAATTTATTGTGTGTGTGTGTGTTGTGTTGAGCCATGTTTATTCCGCATCTAAAAGGAAATTACTTTTTGTAAAATAAAAAATTAGGGGTCCTATCGTTTTCAGATTGGTATCAGAGCATTGATTTAGAAAAACTCACGTTTTTATATATGAGCATTGTGTTTCACTTGATAAGAGTGATCTCAAAAATTGAGGTTAGCTATTGCATGTTAAATTTTTGGAGGCCTAGGTACGATAGGTCGGTGACTAATGATAAGCGCCAAGATATGGAACTTCACCTTGATTTGGGATAGTTATGCTTACCAATGATGGGGCAAGTAACATTGGTCCTAAGTAGGGGAGCATAGCGTTTCAGCTTACCAAAAAAAATCGATTTCGTACTTCGTTCATTCTGCAAGGATGGATGATTCACGATTAGGACCCATTAGGGTTAAATTATCAGGCTAGGGTATGTAGCAAGGCTAAGACTTTAGCAAATATCAGTGAGAGTATAACTTAGTTTACTCTTTTTTGGTAGGGTTGGGGAGATTTTCGGTGCCCAAGAATTAGCAGGTTAGGAAATGTTATTGATGGTTGAGACTGTAGCACTAACATGCTTTTTATATTTTCGGGGAATGAACTGTCCGATTACTTTCTTTAGCTCAGATTCGACTTTGGAAATTTCTTCCTTAATTTCTACGCCAGCTTCTCTAAGGGCTCGAAAGTGTGGGTAATACTATCCTCCCAAGGATGCTCGGATATGCAAAAATAAGTTCTTCTTCACGATACCGGCTTGTTCCTCCTCGGAGGTTCTATTGGTCATGGTAGAAGCTTTCTCTCTCCACCTTCCTACGAAGCTACTAAGTGTTTCCCCAGGGTTCTGTTGAAGAAGCTCTAGATTTCAACGCGCAACCTCTAGCTCTTCATTGTATTTTTACTATGACATGAATTTTCAGGCGACATCCTCCTAGCTACAAAATCTAAATTCTTTGAGGGATAGAATCCAATGAAGGGCGCTTTATTTCAAGGTCTGTTGGAATATCTGGGTCATTATCTCTTTAGAGGCACCAAGGAGGGTCTTGGATCGGTGGTAGCTTCGAACGTGAACAATTGGGGTTCGACTTCCCCCTAACTTCTCGATGTCTAGCATCTTGAACTTCTCTGGCAGTCTGAGTTTGATATAGGGAGACATATGAGTGTAGTCCATGTAGTTCCCAGATATCTTAACTTAGTCAAAGTTCTTCAATAATAGCTTGATGTATTTTTTGACTTTGTTCTGTTCCTCTTTCTTAGGATCTGTGGGTACTAGCAGGTTAGCCCATGGTTGGGGAAGGTTCGAGATAGGGAGCTGAGCTCGCGTAGATCATGTTGATACTCTTTTGGGGTCGAAACAGGCTTGGGAGAGGGTGAACCCATGGCACGAGGAAATAGATACTCTGGTTCTTCAGGAATTTGGGCCCGGTGATGATGTATCTTATGGACCTCGATTTGAAGTTTGTCAACATTGGCACCGAGCTAGGCCAAGATGATCATGAGATTGGGTTGCACATTCGGCGCTTGGTCGACGTTATCCATAAAGAGCTCGTGAAGTAAATTCTAAACTCGGATGAGGTAGTAGAAGAATCGACGGAGCTTCAGAGCGATTTGATGGAAGACCGAAGCCAATAGGGAGCCAGGCCAAAGTTAGGTATGCGATCGACCTGAGAGGGAAAACAATTTGAATTTATTTTCAAAGGAGGGAGGGAGAATTTTTTGGATATTTCCAAAGAACGAGAAAAAATATTTTTGGTATTTCTCGAAAAGGAGGGAAAGATGAGAGGAATATTAATATGATTATTATTAATGTTATTATAAGGTTCTCACTTGTATTAGGTTTAACTAAATGCAGAAAAAATTCCGGATAGGACTTGAGCCTAGGAAAATGGGGTTCGAAAATATATGTAAGACACGGTTGGACTTGTTTCCAGACTCACGAATGGGGTACTGTTTTGAAAAAAAAGGTGAAATTGTGCGAAAATTTGGGCCGTATGCTAACCCGAAATTTCGATAGAGTTTCGCACAATAACTGACAAACTAAATATGATTGTAATAGTTCTGACATCTATATGAGCTTTATATAATTCTTGGGTTAGTGTAAGGGTTCCCCCATTTAGCATAACTTCTACGATATACCTCTTGCCTACAAGGGCAATAATTCATTGGTATGTGTGGACAAGGAATTTGTATACCTGAGTGTACGTGAATTGCCTCACTATATAACTTGTGGGGACAATATGTGTGAGAGAGAATTTGATATACGCGACGTACGTGAAAAAGTTCCCTGCTGTATACCTCCCGTCGTGAGTTCGATCAAGCAGTGAGATGCAGGGGGAACCATTCGACATACGTTGAAGGTACGAGGCCAATGGAAGGAGAGAGTCATATCGCTTAGGCTAATTGTGACCCGCAGATCAAGTTCCCATGACAAAGTGACCCCCCAGTACGGGACGGAATTTTGGTCAATAGCCATACTCTTTGTGATGTAATGTGCAAAAATGTATGAGTCTTAATTAACATATTATATAAAGAGAGTATTTTTTATCATTTTTTTATTTGCATGATGATTAAAGAGAAAACTACACTTATGAGGATCATATACAAGTATATTTATCATGAAAATTATACTGGGCATGGATATATATGAGTGAGTATGTGTTATGGGAATATATACAAGTGAGTGTGTGTGGTAGTGAACCTACACATAGATCAACTACAAGTGGGGTGTGACATGTGTAAGCGAGTATATATACAAGTGGAGGAAGTGTGGTTGTGTGATAATGAAGCCTAAGCATGGATATTTTGAGTGACGTGTGAAGCATGTGAGTGTAAAGTGAAGCTAAGTGCAAGTGTGTGAAGTGTATATGGAGAGTATTTACAAGTGCATGAAGTGTATAAGTTAGTGATAAATGATATATACATGAGTGAGATATATACAAAAAGGTAAAGATGGGAGAAAATGGAACATACAGGTTGGTGCATATGCACACATGCAGGAAATAATAACCCCCATGCAAAAATAGAGTCTAGTCCTCTTATAAATGTCCCCAGCAGAGTCGCCATTATGTCCATCCCGATGTCTGGGGGTCGGGGTCCCTGAAGGTGGATCCCTTCTTCCTCCCCCCTCCTTTTTCAGGGTGCGCATAGGATTGTGCCCTCTATCGGGACGCTCGGTTGTCGTTGATGTGGGGTGATAAAAAAAAATGTTGCCGCCTCTAGAAAACGGCATCAAGGACAATACTGAAGCTTGCGAAACCATATAGTTCAAAGTTTCGGGGACTAAGTTACGGAATGAGAAGGTGTTAGGCACCTATCCCTCCCTTTTCGTCTCTCATGGGCATGTGTTAATATTCTCTTGTACAACTCCATGATGTGTGTACTTATGTGCATTATATAAACGGAGGATGGAATCGCTCGACTCGCGCATAGATAAAGGCGGAGCAAGGTCGTCCTTAGGACTATTCCCAAAGTAATGATAAAAAATATAATGTAAGTCTTTGTCGATTCACAAGTCATTATGGAAGAACGATTGTGTATATCGGACAAGACACAAACAATCAAACATGTAAAATATATATATCACGAATATATGATGAGAATAAAATAACAACTATATGTAGGAGGACTCGAGTCAAGGGATTTATCGAAGACGCCTACATAGCCCTGGGGTATCAAAGTTGACGTAGTTCAAAAATGATATGAGGTGGGGTTGAACCCATAAATCTAACCGGAGACTTTATTTACATGTGTGTGTGTGTAGAAAAAGGTGTTTTAGTGTGAGAAAGTGTGATGGGAAATCCCCTTTTGGAATTTACGAGTGAACCCTCTTTTTCTTGTTTTTTGTTTTTCTATGAAAATAAAGTATGTGTGAATACTAATAATAAAAAGCTTGGAATTAAGATAGGTGATGTAATGAAGTAAATACTAAAGTGAAAATGACGTAGCTGATGCAAAATTAAGAGAATTTAAAGACAAAGAGGAAGAAATGAACCTCCTTATGAAGACTTGAAGTAGATCTTAATTGTAGATGCGTTGATCTCAAGATGAAGTGATGGTGGTTTGAGGAAGTGGGTGGAATTTATTCAAAAGAGTATGAAAATGATGGAACAAATGTAGGATATGGGCTTTTTAGGAAAGAACGACTTTGAATTCAAGGGAATTCTCTATGAATTGGTGATAGGGTTGTTCAGGGCTATTTTTCAAAGTGAGGTCATGGCCTATATGTATAGGGGCTAAGGGGGGTATCGATCGGCATGGTCCAAGACCTGCCTATTAGCATATAACCCTAGACACACTACCGACAGGCAGGGGCTTAGGTTGCCAATTGCTAGTCTGAGGCAGATTTTTCAGAAAAATGATCGAAAATATGAACAAGAGGTGGACCGTTGGAAAGGGTATTTGGAGCCCTTAAATAATCAATGAGTGACTCCTGGGTTTGGAAGCTGTCCGAGGTCAAATGGAACCCGAAAGCGCCCAATGGTCACTGGATTGGAAATTCTTGATGGAAAATGGATCTTTCGTTCGAATCATAAGACCGATTCGTGCAAGAGATGGATCATTGGAAAAGTTATTCAGATCCATTCAAAGATCCATTCATCTTCGTTCGGTTCGAATAGTTGACTTTGGTCAAACGGATCTCGAAAGCCCCTAGTGACCATTCGAAGTAAAATAGGTCGTTCATCCGTACTGTGAGGCCTATTCGTGCACGGGGTGGACCACTGGAAAGGGTATTTAGAGCCATTCAAAGATTCATTCAGTCTCATTCAATTTGAAGTCAAACGGGGGCCCGGGAGCGTCCGTTGTCTTTCAGATTAATTTTTGAGGTAAAACGGATCGTTCGCCTAAACAGTAAGTTCGATTCATACATGGGGTGGACCGTTGGAAAGGGAACTCAGATCCCTTCCAAGATTCATTGAGATTATGCTCAGGCAAGGAAGTTATTTGGGCTAAAACGGGGCCCGAGAGTTCCTGATGGCCTCCGAATCAGTTTTCGATAATAAAATGACAATTCATCTGAACCATAAGACCGATTTGCGCACAAGGCGAACCTTTGGAAAGGTAATTAGACCTCACTCCTTACAGAGCCTTTAAAGATTTATTAAGATTTCACTTGGACGAGAAAGTTGACAGGAGTCAAATGGAGCTTGGGAGCTCCTAGCGGCCTGTAGATCGGTATTCTGAGTAAAACGGACCATTCACCCAAATCGTAAGTCCAATTCACGCACAGGACATACCATTAGAAAGGGGATTCAGAGCCCTTCGAAGATTCATTGAGCTTTAGCTCAGACGAGAAAGTTGACCGGAGTCAAGTGGGGGTTGAGAGTGTCTAGTAGCCTCTAGATCGGTATTCAGAGTATGACCTAGGGTGTGTGGTAAATGAGTGAGTGCTAGGGACCTAAGGATGTACTTAGAGGGAACCTAGGATGGGGTGTCTACAGTCCAACTGCGCGTTAAGTGTGAATTGATGTGAAACAACCCATATAATGTTTCTAGTGCACTTTAGTTAATTATATTTACCGAATAATTATGAAATTTTATTTCCAGGCATATAGAAATAATAATACGTGCGGAACCGAATAGGCAACGCAATAAGATCCATTTGATCAGAGCTACTAATGTCAATAGTAAGAATCACTTACCTATAAAATTCTCTTAAAAGGTGGAATATCAATTAACATTTTGTAACAAAGGGAATGGGGTGAGTTAATGCCTAGTTGGGTAACCAACAACAATGCAATATGGAATCGAATGAGAGTAAGAACATAAGCATAATCATACATTGATTCCAGTGTACATGCAATACTAAACAATATATTCACAAACCATGTTTTATTTGAAAACATTTTCTTTAATACCTTAATCCACTGGATTAATATGCAAAAAAATACATTCCTTTATTCTTCCTTCCGCGTTAATCCAATTCCCTTTCACATTTAAACCGCCATTTCCATGGCATTATCCCAAAATACCATTTTAGCACATGCATCAAGTGTACGAAAAGACATATTAAAACTAATATAATAACCCATGATTATAATCGCTATAGGTTGGTCAATGCCCAATTACGATCTTTATTGCTTTTTATCATTTAGCCATTAACTTTACCAACATATTTTTGTGTTAACTCATTTGATTCTTTAATTCGACATAATATGGCTCTATCAATTATCTCAATTGCACGATTGCTTGTAAATCCATATTGTGTCATTTAAAACTCGTAATATCATGTATGTATACATTTATTTCATGTTTATCTTTCCCGTAATTTATCGATTCCAAATCTTTCAATTTATTTCTTGTTCACATCCTAGAGTTAACCACATTCCATTTATATTTACAACCTTTCACCATCAGCCACAAATGCCGTAGTCGTTGCTTCCTTGGGCAGTGGTTCTTGGGTCTAAGCCGAAGTTGCACTCTAGGGCTCCGGGCCCTTTTGAAATTTTCCAAACACTCATTTGTGAGCACTCTTTCTCTTTACATTAAGTCCATTTACTTGCTGTCCAATCGTCATTTTATATAAAAAAAAACACACACTTATCGTTGTTCTTTACATCCTTAAACACATTTTTTTACTTCCTTAATGTTACTTTAAACATTTTACCCGACCCCCAGGCTGATACCTAAGGTAAATACAACCCTGTCATATTTTTTTACGCCTTTGAACACTTTTTACCATTTAGTGTTTATCACTTAATTTTTTAATATTTAGGCAACATTTTACTTTTTACAAAATAAGATTACACTTCCATTTTACTTTTAAATACCGTTATCATTGTAGTTGGGTTCACTAAAAACCTTATGTAACTAGGTCTACATGTTACTAAAATACCATGCTTGGATTAAAAACATTAATGTCCACATCTTTTAAGGTTCCTTTCATACTTAAAACAAAAATTAATGTTTTACATTACAATATCATCAACAGTTTACCAACATTCAAAAGTTATCATTTGAACCCTTATTTTACTATTTTTCCAACATTATATCCCTTCAATATGAAACTACATTTGTACAACCTTCTTCACTTAGAATTTTACCGTTATTAATCTATTAATACTTTGAAAATATTTACATAATATTTTCATGAAAGACTTCACTTTAATGTCACCACCTTTATCCCAACATATTACATAGTATCATATTTCGACAATTTCACATAATATGTCAAACTATTTTATCTTATTAACAATATTTATGAAATTGTACCTTTTACATGAAATAATAGTATTTTCTCACAATAATATCATCAGCTATAATTTTCAATATTCTTAAATTATTGAGAAAATTACCCAAATAATTTAATCCCATATTTTCATTTTTTCCCATGAAAATATTATTATTAACACAATTATGGCCTTTTATTCATAAAAATGAACACTTAAATGTCTAAAAACTTCACAACTTGCAATTTATATTTAAACCCCAATTTATATATAAAAAAAATCATATGAAATTATGAAATCATGGCATTATTTGATAAATATATAGCCCGTATGTTTATTATACATATACACACACATATATAAATAACATGTATCCAACTAATTTTTAGCAAATAAGTGAAATATAACCTCCACCTCACTTGAGTCCCAAATGATGAGAAAGAAGTTGAAGAATAAGGTAATACCCTACCTTCAAAGGTGTCTTGAAAGAGATTACCAAGATCCTTAAAACGTCCATTGAAGCTTCTTTATAAGAACCCCCTTCAACTCCATTAAAATATCCAAAGTACCTCATTTTAAGTTGTCTTCAATCTCCAAAATGATACAAATATTTCACTCAAACATAGTGTGTAAAAATAATGTCTTAAGACTTAAAAATTGTGAGATTTTGAACTAAAGTATGCTTTTTATTTAATTTGACAACAAGTTATTTAACGGGCGGTGTAGAGAGAGGCAACCTTTTTATTCCTCTAAATGAGGGGTTTATATTTAAAAATAGATTTCCCTATGATAAGGTTTAAAGGTATTTTATCCAATCTTATGATGACAAAACTTATCCCTTTCCAATAGAAATATGACAACACACAAGGTATTGCTAGATGACATTCCTGACCCGCGATCAAACCCTCTGTTGATACCAAATTTAGTCTGCTGACATGGCTCAATTGAATGATGACACGTGGCAATCTACATGGCAACAACAAATACTTCCGAGGAACTCACACGCTCCGAGGAACCATACTACAACGAGGAACACTGCTTCCCCGAGGAACTCAGACGCTCAGAGGAACAAGACCTCTCCGAGGAACTCTTGAATACCGAGAAGCTTAGGCGGTCCGAGAAACTCAGGCGGTCCGAGCTGCACCTCGAACAAAGCATTAATAGCTGGATAACCAACAGTTCGACTGATTCATTAAATGCTTATCATTCAGACGCACACGCTTAATGGGCATTTAATGTATTACCCTTTCATATGTACATCATTTAATGTATTACCCTTTCACATTATAGCCTCAGGGCTATAAATACATTGTACAATCCTCATTGTAAGGGGACCCTGAATCCAAACCGGAATTTCTTGATAGAACTTGTAAATCGAGAATTCCCAGAACATTCAGCAATAAAACAACAGTGGACGTAGGTCATTCTTATAAGGCTGAACCACTTTAAAATTCTACGTCTCATTAATTTATCTGTGATTGAATAATTAGAGTGATATAATTTTTTACATCAACAGATTGGCGCCGTCTGTGGGAACGACAGGTAATATCATTTTCTCACCAAAAATAATCCATTACCAATGGCTGATATTCCAGAATCCCGCAATCGAAACGCAGGAACCCCTCCAAATCCATCTGCTCAGCCTAATATTCCAGATCTGGCTGGAATAATGACAAATCTGGCTCAGGGCCAGACCGTCATGCAAGAAACAATGCGACAACTCATCCAAATCCTCCATGGCAGTGCACCAACCCATTCAGGACTGCGGAGTATTCAAAGAAACACCCGCGCACCATCCTCACATACTAGGCGTACCAATTCACATCGCAATGAAGAATCTGAAGATTTTTCTTATTAACCTGAACGAACTTCGTCAGTGCGAGCCACAGATACTGAACAACGTGTCACTCTCTCCCCAGAAATGACCAGCGCATTGGAAAGATTAAGTAGGGTTTCTCCTTTCGATCGATTAGGCCCTAGGAGGAACAAAAGTCCTCTTAATGCAGCGTCGAGGAGCTTTCGACGATCAACAGCCTTAAGGGAAGGATCTTCCCATTCGCGACCAGCTGCTCATCAAGATAGATCCCAGGAAGCCACTTCAACGCGATCAGCTGCTCGAACCAATAGGCCCGAAGAAGGAAATGATGCATGAAAAGGTTCTATTCAAAGGCTGGAGGATAGATTAGGAGAAATTGTTAAAACCAAGAACCCTTTACAACGAACCTTTGTTCGAGGAACACCTTTTGTCCAGGCCATTGTAGATTTTCCAACACCATCAAAGTTCAAAGCACCTGTTGTAACCCCCAAATATGATGGAAAGACTGACCCTGTTCTTCATATAGAACAATATCAAGCTGCTGCTGACATCTATGCTGTCCCAGACGAGATGAGATACAGGGCATTCTCGGGAACTCTTACCGGATCTGCTCAAATATGGTATAATAATCTTCCTCGGGGTAAGATCTCAACTTTCTTTCAACTGGCCGAGTTATTCATTGGAAACTTCTGCTTTGGGGCAAAGCCAGTTAAACGAGTAGCACATTTGTTAAGTGTTAGACAAAAAGCTGGTGAAAGTACCAGAGATTATATAACTCGTTTTAATAACGAGAAACTTGAAGTCATTGATTATTAGGAGAAGACAACGATCACTGCCTTGATGAGTGGGTTGTTGCCTAATAAGTTGTATTACACTTTGGCCAAAGATCCACCCACAACTATGTCAAAATTGATGGCGAAAGCGGCCAAAATCATGAATGCCGAGGAGGCTATGGCTGCAAAGAAGAATATGGATAAAGAAACCAAGGTGGAAGTCGACAAAGCCAAGAAGAAAGAGTATAAGAACAATGGTGGTGACAAACAATCCAAAAATAGGTCGTCATGGGAGGTCTTGAGGAAATTTGATAATTACACTCCTTTGACGGTAGATATCAACCACGTCCTGGAAGAAATCAAGAACAACGAGGAGTTAAACTGGCCAAAGAAAATGAAGGCAGGCCCTGACACGAGGAATAGGGAAAAATATTTGCGAGTTTCACAAAGATCATGGCCATATGACCAAAAATTGCATAGCTCTTCAGAACGAGATCGAAACACTCATTAGACGAGGAAAACTGGCAAAGTACGTTGATCGTAAAAATGAAAGAAGAAACAGCGACCGAACAAGAGAGAGGTCTAAATCTCCTCGTCGAGCAGAGGAGAATAAGAAAATAAACCTTGAAGATGATCCTGAGGATGACCCCGATCTTCCCAAGAGACCAAGGCAGCCAGAACGAGAGGTATTTTCAATACGCTTTGGGTCATTTGATTGTAATGTTATTACAGGAGGAGATGCAGGAGGAGGAGACCTTACTGCAGAAAGAAAAACTTACCTCTGTGAGGCTCAAGCTTGCTCGTACATTCAACGAATAAATCTAGCCGAGGTGGATTGCCCGAGAAAGGTGAACAAAGAAAAATTGGTCATCGGTTTCTCAAAGAATGACCTCGCAGGTGTTCTGTATCCTCATGATGACCCATTGGTGATCAAGATGAGAATGAAGGAGGTAATGATTTCAAGAGTGCTGGTCGATAATGGTAGCTCGGCAGACATCATGTTCTATTCGTGCTTCGATAGTTTAAATCTAAAGCTATCTCAACTCGAGCCTTATCATAGACCCCTCCTCGGTTTTGCTGGCGAGAAAGTGTTTCCACTTGGGACGATCAAGTTGGATATATTCATTGGTACGTGGCTTGCTTGTCGGACAGAAAGAATACGTTTCTTTGTGATGGATAAGAATGTTCAATCATCATACAATATCATCATGGGAAGAGTAGGATTGAAGAAGTTCGAAGCTGTACCATCTACAGTGCATCAGTGCCTAAAATTTCCTACAAACTTTGGAGTAGGAGTTGTGAAAGGTTATAAGAAAGTAGCTCGGGAATGTTATTATTCATCCGCCGAGCAAGAAGAACTGGAAGAATCAAAGAAAAAGACTACTACCTATCAAGTGGATGAAAGTGCAGAAATTGAAATATTGGATCCTCGAGATGAGTCACAACTCGTGAAGGGTCAAGTAGTGGAAGCTACTGAAAACATCATTCTGGACGACGAACACCCTGAGCGAACTACTCAAGTAGGTTCGTCGTTGGATGCCTCATTAAAACAGGAATTGATAACTTTCCTTAGAAGCAGAAGACAAACTTTTGCATGGAGTCATGAAGATATGCCTGGGATAGACCCAAACTTCTTATGTCACGAGCTCAATGTGAATAAGGAGATCAAGCCTGTGAAGTAGAGAAGAAGAGTATTCAGTCCCGAGAAGAATCAAGCTATACAGGAGGAAGTCGAGAAGCTCCAGAAAGCTTGTTTCATTGAAGATGTTAAATATCCAGATTGGTTAGCCAATGTGGTGATGGTAAAGAAGAAAAACAACAAGTGGAGGATGTGTGTAGACTTCACCGACCTCAACAAAGCATGCCCAAAGGATCACTTTCCATTGCCCCGAATTGATCAACTGGTGGATGCTACCTCGGGACACGAGTTGCTGAGCTTCATGGATGCTTATTCTGGTTACAATCAGATCAAAATAAAACCTGAAGACAGGGAGGGTACTTCTTTCATTACCCCTAGGGGAACTTATTATTATAATGTTATGCCTTTTGGTTTGAAAAATGCAGGTGCGACATATCAGCGGCCGATGAACAAAGTCTTTGCTGAACAAATCAGTTGCAATATGGAAGTCTATGTTGACGTTATGCTGACGAAGAGCAAAAAAGCTGTTGATCATCTAGTTGACTTAAATCAGACTTTTGATCAACTAGATAAATACCAAATGAAGCTGAACCCGACGAAGTGCATATTTGGAGTACGAGAGGCATGTTCCTCGGATACATTGTCAACCAACGAGGAATTGAGGCAAATCCTGAAAAGATCAAAGCTCTATTAGGGCTGCGATCTCCAACGACGAAGAAAGAGATGCAAAGTCTTACAGGGTGAGTAGCAGCACTCAACAGATTTGTGTCACGAGCAACTGATATATGTCTCCCATTCTTCAAGACACTCAGAAAGACTTTTGAGTGAAATGATGAATGTGAGAAGGCTTTTCAAGACTTGAAGAAATACTTGGGAGAACCTCCACTGTTGTCCAGGCCGGTGATGGGAGAAAATTTGTATTTGTACCTTGTAGTCTCCGAGAATGCAGTTAGCTCAGCGTTGATCAGAGTGGAGAATGGAGTGCAAAAACTAATTTACTACACAAGTAAGGCCTTCCGAGGAGCAGAGATCAGATATCCAAGGCTGGAAAAGTTAGCACTGGCGTTGATTGAGGTGAGTAGGAGAATGAGGCCATACTTCCAGGCTCATACCATAGTAGTATATACCGATATGCCATTGAGGCAAGCCCTTCATAAACCAGAAAAATCAGGGAGATTGATGTACTGGGCAATTAAACTCGGTGAATATGATATAGTTTATGAACCCAAATCATTATTAAAAGGGCAGGCTGTAGCAGATTTTATAGCAGAATGCACCTATCCTGATACCCCCGAGGAGCAAAAGTTGCTCGCTGATCAACCTGTGGATGTTACAGGATCAACAAACACTAGCTCAGACCAACTCCGGTTGGTAAAAGGGCAAGTGGATGTTACAAGATCATCAAATTCGAGCTCAGACCAATTTCGATTGGTAAAAGAGCAAGAAGAGATGATCGACGAAGAGCAAGAAATATCCGGGGAGGATGAAAGGAGGCAAAAAATATTTCACCGAGGAACTCTGACTGATACCCCGAGGAGAAAAATTTGCTCGCCGACCAACCTGTGGATGTTATAGGATCAACAAACACAAGCTCAGACCAACTCCGATTGGTAAAAGGGCAAGTGGATGTTACAGGATCATTAAATTCGAGCTCAGACCAACTCCGGTTGGTAAAAGGACAAGAAAAGATGATCGACGAAGAGCGAGAAATATCAGGGGAAGATGAAAGGAAGCGGCAAATATTTCACCGAGGAACTCTGACAGAGCAGAAATTTGAAGACGAGTTACCTATATGGAGGCTACATGTAGATGGTTCATCTTGCACTACAGAATGTGGCGCGAGGATAGTTTTGAGCACTCCGGACGAGGTCGACATGGAATACGCCCTGCGCTTCCAATTCAAAGCTTCCAATAATGAGGCTGAGTATGAGGTCATGATTACAGGACTTAGTTTGGCAAAAATTATGGAGGCGCAACAGGTCATAGTTTTTAGTGATTCTCAATTGATCGTAAACTAAATGATGGGAGTATATGCAGTTAGAGGAGAATTAATGATCAGATATCATGCAAAGGCAAAGGAGCTGGTGTCAGAATTTGCTGCTATTCAGCTGGTCAGAATACCAAGAATGGAGAATGCGAGAGCAGACGCCCTAGCTTCACTAACATCAGCTACTCGCACCGAGTTACGACGAACAATCCCAATTGAAGTGTTGGCTGGTCGGAGTATAGATGAAGATCTAACGATGAACTTTATCACCCTTGATTTAGGACCATCTTGGATGGATCCCATCAGGGCGTATATCGAGGAGGGAGAATTGCCAATTGACAAGCTCGCAGCCAAGAAATTGAAGTTTAAAGCTGCTCGGTATGTATTAACTAATGGTATTTTAGATAGACGAGGAATTATGGCAGGTTTGTAGAGATGCGTACATCCCTCCGAGGTGAAAGAATTAATTGAAGAGATCCATGAAGGGTCCTGTGGAGCACATGTAGCAGGTCATACGCTTTTACAAAGAGTAATGACGCAGGGATACTACTGGCCAACGATGAGGGCTGATTGTATAGCCTATGCCAAGAAATGTGACAAGTGCCAGCGCTTTTCCTCCATCCGAAGAACTCCACAAGCATTGTTGACACCTATCACTTCTCCTTAGCCATTTTCCATGTGGGGGATAGATTTGGTTGGGCCACTGCCAACGACCAGAGGAAGGTTCAAATACCTCATCGTCGCGGTGGATTATTTTACTAAGTGGGTAGAAGCTGAGCCACTCATTGACATGACGTACGAGAAGGTGTACCAATTTGTTTGGAAGAACATCATTTGTCGATATGGTCTTCCTCATGCCTTCATCACAGACCATGGAACACAATTTGATAACGAGGAGTTCGCTGCCTATTGTCATCAGTCAAATATTTTGAAGGTCCACTCAGCACCAGGCCATCCTCAAAGCAATGGACAAACTGAAGTGACAAACAGAACACTGCTAAATGGCTTGAAGAAAAGACTGGATGATGCAAAATCGAATTGGATCAACGAGCTACAATCAGTACTCTGGGCTTACCGAACTACTCCCCGAGTAGCAATTGGAGAATCACCATATATGCTGGCGTTTGGAAGTGAAACCGTTATACCTGCCGAGTTGGGCCTCCCAACACACAGGGTACTGAATTTCAATTCCCCTGTCATTGACTTAATGAGAAGATTGGATTTAGACATGCTCGAGGAAGTCAGAGAAGAAGCAACCATCAGAAATGCTGCATATCAACAACGAACAACTCTATTCTACAATAAGAGGGTGAAGAAATGTGACCTGAAAGAAGGAGACTATGTGCTGAAGAAAGTAATTCAAAAGCACAATAACTGGAGGCAAACTGACATGGACCATACCGAGTTACAGAAGTTGCTCGACCAGGAACTTATCGAATAGCAACTTTAGAGGGGGAGGAGTTTAAGAATGCATGGAACGCAGAGCACTTGTGCAAGTATTATCATTGATGTATATTCCCATGTAACGCAGTTCCATCGGTATGAATAAAATGAAGATATTCTGCAAGTCTCTACTTTTATTGAAAATTTTTCGAGGAATACTAGTGCTACACACTACTCGGCAAAGCTCAGACTACTCAGCAAAAATATTCCTAAAAATGCCAACCTCAGTTGGTTAGGAAATAAAATATTCCTAAAAATGCCAACTTGTTTGGCTAGGAAACAAAATATTCCTAAAAATGCCAACCTGTTTGGCTAGGAAATAAAATATTCCTAAAAATGCCAATCTGTTTGGCTAGGAAACAAAATATTCTTAAAAATGCCAACTTATGTTAGTTAGGAAGTACATATATTCTCGAAAATGCCAACTTATGTTGGTCGGGAGGTAAATATATTCTCGAAAATGCCAACTTATGTTGGTCGGAAGGTAAGATTATTTCAGAAAGCACCAAAGTTGCTCGTAGAGGAAAAATCTACTAACTATGGCTGGTCGGGGATAAAAACCCACCAACTGTAGTTGGTCGACAAGGAAAATTTACCGACCTTGGTTGGTCGGAAACATTTAATAGAAAAATTTACTAACTATGGCTGGTCGGGGATAAAAACCCACTAACTGTAGTTGGTCGACATGGAGAATCTAACGACCTTGGTTGGTTGGAAACATTTTAAACATTTTTTATACTCGTTACTTTGTTGTTAAGTTGGTCGAGAAACAAAACTTTATTATTAAGTGATCGAGCAACATTATTGATACTTGTAACTTTTTAATTATTACTGAGTTGGTCGACAAACAACACAATATCGTTATCTTTTTAACAGATATGCACAAATATAAAGTGTTTGATAATTACAAGACAATAGCAATTAAGATTGCAAACATAAATGAAAGTCTTTCATTGAATTCAAAATAAATTACATTGATAATAAAATGAAAAGTACATTGATATTGAAATGTTTACTAACTATTACATCAAAAATTCCTATTCTACTGGTCTTTTCCCCTCTGCTTTTGACACAGGTTCCTCGCCAGCAGGCGGATCATTTAAAGACAGAGGAGAATTGATGAAGTTGAGATCCTTCAACATCCTGACATTCATTACGGATGGTCGATCCAAGAGATGCTCAGGATGATATATCTCGGCTTTTGAATGAAGATTGTAGTCACCGAGATACTTTGAAATCAAGATCCGAGGAATGGCTCGTGCAGGGATCCAACTCATATCCAATTTGTATGGTGGCACAGGTAAGTCGAGCAACCCGGGATCGTGGTAGTCCCACAGGTAATGACCCTGTTCGAGCTGCAGCACACCTAAGGCGTTCAACCAGCCTTGTTTGTAGCCCTCATTATTGGCATTCTAGATACGATCGTCCAAGTGGTATAGTGCTTCGTTGTATCCAGCCATCCATAACTCCCTGGGCTGTTTGTGGAACTGATATGTTAGTCTGTCTAGCTTCTCGTGGAGATTTTTGATGAAGATCTCTTTGTTCTCCAAGGTAGACTTCTGTGTGGAGAGATGCTCTTACAGGTCTCTGATCTTCTTTGACATTTCAGCCAAAGCCTGGTTCTTCACCATCAGCTGGAAGGCCTGGTTTTCTAATGCAGACTGAGTCCTCTGTTCCTCGACAGGAACCCGAGCTGCTCTTGCTCGTCCCCGAGGATCTCTTGCTCGTCCACGAGTTGATATAGAGGGGCCAACTCTCTTTAAGGTTTCCAACTCATCCCCCAAGTTGGCGTTCTTGACCTCTAAGAACGAGAATCCTTCATCGGTCACTGGGATTAAGGCTTTTGAAGAAGAGGCTGCAGACTTCAACTGTGATAGCTCTTTCTGCAAGTTGTTGTTCTCTTGCTCTAGCAACTCGGCAATTTGTCTGCACTCCTCGATCTCACCTTTCAGAGTTCTCTCCCTCACATCATACCCAGCAAAAATCTTCTCGTAGCCCTTATCGGTAATGATCAGCTTGTACTTCTTCTCGTAACTCTCATGCAACAGGGCAGTTGATTCTTTGTACTGATTTTGAAGGTCTTCGAGGATGCCTTGGAGATCCTCGATCATATCATAATAGGCCACATTATTGGCCACTGCTCGATCAAGAAGACACTTCAGATATTGATATGCTTCAACTGCCTGTTCTGAAGCATCTTGGCCGAGGATGTCTACAACTTGTGCTGCACTCAGGTCTGTGTGACCAGCCTTAAAGTACTCATTGCATTGTCGCAGTAGCTTTGTATCATGGGCAGATAATAATTCCATCCTGGCCAAAAACTAGCAGAGAAAGAAAAAGCAGTAATCAATAAGAATCAAGACAGAGTATGAATAGAATATAGACGACAGTATGCAAAAAAGTCCAAGTTTTATTAGATCGTAAGGTTCAGAATTACATGTTGAAGATTACATATGACAAAAGAAAAATATAAAGATAAACACGAACAACTCTACACCTTCTCCTTATCTCCCAAAACCTTTTCGGGAGGCTGGGATGAAGAGGTAGGTTGCTCGGAGGGAAGGGATAGTTGCTCAGGGAGAACATGCAGTTGCTCGGAGGAAGTAACGATTTGCTGAACTTCCTCGTTAGCAGGCTGGATGGCTGGGGGATGATCTCCCATCACCATTGAAGACTCTTCTGAGGCAGCTTCGTCCTCTTCTTCATCGTCTGGAGTTGGAGGGGGACCAGGGATATGTCTCTGGAAGAGCTCAGAAGACTCGTTGACTTTCATCTCCTGAAGAGCTGCGACCCATCCGTCTCGGAAGTACTTTAGGTTGCCATATTCAACTTGTGACATCATGGCAGCCAACCCATTGTTCCACCCCTTGTCCCATCCAGCGCTGAAGGACTTCTTCACAACTATCTTCCTCTTCATATTCTCCGAGGAAAGCTTCTCGGACAGCAGGTTATCAGCAGCTTTCAATTTATTTTCAATCTCTTCCTTCTGCCGACCTACTTCCTGAAGCTGGCCCAACCTTTCCTCAACAACCCTGAGCTTATCTTCAACCTCCTCAGCAGTTTTGAGCTTCTCTTCGAGCTCTTTATTTCCCTTACCCAGGGCATTCTTTTTCTTCTCCAACTCTTTGGAGACTTCAAAAACTCGAGCTTTCTCCTGGTCGGTGGAGGCAAGTTTCTTCTCCCAGACAGCTTTGTCATCAGCATATTTCTAGCGAGAATTTGCCAGAGACTTGGTAGCTTCTTCCAGAGCTCCCTCCACGCTGGACGAGGAGCATGAAGCTTTAATTGCTTCATCCTTCTTCAAAATTATATTGAAGCAGCTCGTCAACTGTGAAAGTAAAAAGAAAACAAGTCAGAAACAGAAATGACAAAGGAAATATGAAAAGTTCAAAGTAAAAAGACTTATTGAAGCAATGTGACGAGCAACTAATGAAGTGACCATGTCCCGAGTAAGGTTTTCTTCAGTACCTTGGACCTCGGGAATGATCCAGGACTTTACCGAGCTCATGGTAGAGCTCGGGGGAACAAAAGTTGGAACCCCAGTTCCAGTAGTCGGGGGCTGAGTGATGGTGTCAGCCAAATTGATCGAGGAGCTCTTCTTCAGCCTCCTCGGGGGAACAGGGACAGATTCAACCAAGGAAGAACCCTTGGTCGGTGATATTACAATCACCTCTCCAGGAGCAGCAGACCTGCTCGGAGCCACTGCAGGCTTCTCTACAACCTTCACAACTGCAACAGTCGAGGAAGGCGCATCAGTTTTCTTTGTCCCTTCTGGGACATCAGTTTTACTCTTTTTGGCCTCTCCAGAACCAGATGCAGGTTTCTCAAAGAGAGTGGGAGGTCTTCTTCTCTTCATCCTTTCGCTTAAAGGGACGTGAGATTCAGGCGAGGAGCTGGTGGAAGCTGGTACTGGCTCTGATTCACTTATCACTGGACGAGCAGTGAAAGAAGTGGTGTAGCTCTTGTATTGCAGCATATATGAAGCCGACCTGATATGCTCGTCGGCAACAGATTGATGCAGACTCCAGATAAGTTTCAGATGTCTTATATTCACGTCTGCTTCCTTTGGACACTTTCTTTTACTGTCAACTGCAAATAAATAAACATTGCCATCAGTGACACATTTTATCAAACACAAAAGAAGCATGATTTTAAAATAAGTAAAACGAAATAAAAATAACCTATCCCATTGCCATAAGGAGGACATCTGGGACCCTAGTAAACCTCATCTTCAGTTAATGGAGGGTGTTGCCAATTTTTTATGACAACCCCGTGTTCAAAATAATCCCTATTGGCATCAGGGAGATTGACTACTAAGGCTCTATTTGAAAATCTAGTTTTAAAATAAAAAATGTTATCATTAACTGCCCATCTATAGCAGTACATGATTTCTGGAATTCCTATGCGAGTTACATGGACTTGATTTAATCTATGCACCCCATTAACTATTCTCCATGTGTTAGGGGATATTCTTGCAGGAACAACGCCAAAGTACTGACAGAATTCCAGACACAAGGAGTTTGGTGGAAAAGAAAATCCACACTCAGCAGTAAAGAGACTGGGGAACCAATGTCCCTCAGCCAAACGAAAATAATCAGAAGGCTCAGAAAGCTCTTCCAAAATAACCCAGGAGGGAATGGAAAAATCAGAGCGAAATTTAACAAGAGATTCAACAGTGTAAACCATGATGAATAACGGAAATGAAGAAGAAGGAAGAAGATCTTACAGAAAAATAGTTGAGCTATTGACAACGAACGATGGAAGAAGTTGAATACACAGGAGAAAAAAGAGACTATGGAAAACTCGAAAATACAAATTTGGAAAAGTAGAAGACGGTGGGATTTTCTTCAGCGTTTAAATACTCTACCTTGGGAAAAGGAAAAGTAATGATTATAAAAAGAAACGATTACGCTACCGGCGGCTAAAAGGACAAAAAGGGTGCGGCAATCGAAGCGAGCAGAAAAATTCAAAAAGCCTGATTCTACGAATTTGGAAGGAGAAATAAATACAAGGGAAACACTCCTAAAAATCAGGAAGTCTATTTAAAGCTACCATATTCCGAGAAAGAATGTTCCATACTCCTCAAATTTCGAACTATGAAACATTGGGGGCTTCTGTTGATACCAAATTTAGTCTGCTGACATGGCTCAATTGAATGATGACACGTGGCAATCTACATGGCAACAACAAATACTTCTGAGGAACTCACACGCTCCGAGGAACTATACTACAACGAGGAACACTGCTTACCCGAGGAACTCATACCCTCCGAGGAACTCAGACGCTCCGAGGAACAAGACCTCTCCGAGGAACTCTTGAATACCGAGAAGCTTTGGCGGTCCGAGCAACTCAGGCGGTCCGAGCTGCACCTCGAACAAAGCATTAATAGCTGGATAACCAACAGTTCGACTGATTCATTAAATGCTTATCATTCAGACGCACACGCTTAAGGGGCATTGAATGTATTAACCTTTCATATGTACATCATTTAATGTATTACCCTTTCACATTATAGCCTAAGGGCTATAAATACATTGTACAATCCTCATTGTAAGGGGACCCTGAATCCAGACCGGAATTTCTTGATAGAACTTGTAAATCGAGAATTTCCAGAACATTCAACAATAAAACAACAGTGGACGTAGGCCATTCTTATAAGGCTGAACCACTTTAAAATTCTTTGTCTCATTTATTTATTTGTGATTGAATAATTAGAGTGATCTAATTTTTTACATCAACACCCTCCACTAGTCTTCTTTCGCCCAACTTCATTACTTTAATACTATTATAACTGTTGTCCCAACATCTTATTTTGTTTGTTTCTTAGTCCATTGTTATAGGTACCCTCCCACAATAGTTTACGAAATAAAAAAGCTACAGATGCACTCCCAGAATCTCATGGTCTTTGCCGCATTATTCATATTATCCTTTATTTTTGTTTACATTTCTACAAGCTCTCCAATCCCTATATACGTATACTAGTTGGTCCCGACACCCTCCTTTATGTCCCGACTTACACGTACTAAGCTACAACCATTTCCTTTAAGATGCTCTCATAAATTCATTTCACATTAAGCTTCCAATTTTGTGCCATGTTGCCACGCTACAGCTACAAGCACTATACTTCTTCGTATATCTTTGATATCTAAACTAATAAATCACACACGTCATTTCATTTATTTTCTCAACATATTCTTTCATGTAAATTTTGTTACCTAAAATATGATTACGAGTGAAACCATCAAAATACACATTCAAATACAAATCTTACAATGTTGTAATGATTTCTATTAGGTTTATCTTAAAAATTATTTAGCAAAATGAGTTTCTCATTATATCTCTTCTATTCGTGAATTAATAATCCTCAAAATAGTTACCTCATATTATATTGATGCAAAAATGTAAATCCCCAATTTCTCAATGTGTTTATAATGGTCTAGCTACTAGTTAATTATCTATTAAAAGTACTACTCCTAGTTCACAAAATCCCAATGTTCTCCCACCATCAATAATGATAACCCACGTCATCATAAGAGTGCACGCCATGTACTTAATATGAAATTCCTCATCTCATGCCCAATCACCTTTTTTCGTTAATCAACATAAATTGCACCTTATTTTTACCAACTTCATTGGATAACTTTTATGCGACGCCATACAGGTGACATACAAGCCCATGCATTCCCGAAAACTCATATAAAACTCATGCGAATTCGTACATGTAAATTATTTATTTAAACTTTTATACATTAACCCATAACTGTGCATATTTACCATTTTAATAATTTAATTAAAGGTCGGGTATACATGATCTCACTAAATGCATTCAGATTTAGGTTCTCTAACCTTCCTTTCAACTATGTCTTACTAATGGTAAGACTCTATCTAAAATCAGGTTTTTATATTGATTGTCGAGTAAATGCGTATACGTTTATCAATTATGATGTAAAGTTAGGAAGAACCCAAGTTAAACTTCATTATAAAATCAGGGTAAGCTAATGTTTGATTTCAACTAATTCTAAAATGTAGATCTTATATCTCTTTTATTGTCTATATCCCTATATAATGGGATTGATTTTTACTTTACTGAGGTAACAAATAATCTTTTAAACATTCAATTTTTTATTTATTTTTGAATGTTCTAGATATTATTATATATTTATTTAGAAATTGTGTGGATTTTGGAATTCATATTTCGTATTTGTTTATAATTTTTTTATTTTGTATTAGGTTATCCTTAATTGGGGTGGAATTTATGACATTGAAATGGTTTTATGGTGTTTTTTTATGTTTGTATAACAATATCAAATCTCAAATTACTTAATTGTTTTCTGTTGTTTGTATTCACTCCATCCATTGTGAGACCACCTACTTGAAAGTTTAATGTTCTACGCTTTCAAAGGATTTGTGTAGGTTAGTATTCTAAGCCTCTGATATCATCAATTATGGGCCACACAATACTCAATCCTACCCAAGAAAATTCAGGTGTCATAAATGGTCATTTATTTGGTTTGTAACATGTTTTCAGAATTGTTCTTATTAATTTCATGTATTGTTTTAAAATCTCACACACTACCATTTGGGTTCAAAATTAGGCTTAGGGGTTTAACGTTGTGTAATTTTCATCAAGCATATAATGTTGGGGGTTGCATACTTAATGTTGGACCCAAATTTAGATTAATATTTATTAATTATTAATGCCATATCATTACCAACATTATGCACAGTTTTCTAATGTTCATATTAATTGTCTTTATATTGTTTATATTTGGAGACTTATGGAAAACATAGTATGCTATACAAAAGTCTGATCTCGTCTGGACGAGACCCACTTCCATAGCACGTCCCCTCACAGATCGTCTTGGACTCGTCACAGTACTAGACTGCTCACCCATTGAGTCATGACTAAATAGTCTCAGCTTCTGAGACTATCTCATCCCATGACTATTCGCATCAGTTACTAAGCATACTTTTCGCCTTGTAAATTACGGTAACTTAATGTCGACTCAGGTTTGTCGACCCAAGCAGCGTCGGCCTCAAACAACTATATAAAGTCGAGACCTCACCATCAGCTACACGAGCCAGAATTGGGGTAATTTTTATCTCAGATCCATTCTTGAGTATCAATGTTTCACCAGTCTCATCCAACCGAGACTCTCATCCTCAGACATAATATGTTTGCGTAGAACATGTGATAGTGGTATTGTTGGCACATGCGAATAATACCGTTATAATGTATCAACCAACTGTGAAGGGAATATTTAGCCTTCATGGATTGCACACTTCATTATAATGTTATCACGCTCTTACTAGCTACTTGATCTCACTCGCATGGGCTGGAAGCTATGGGTGTAATTGTGCACACCTAATGCTATAAAAGGAACTCACCAGCTTCGTTTATAGAGATCATTCTACTAAAACCCTATTATATTGCATTGTGTTAGAAATAGAAAGTATAAAAAAGCTTGTAACACTGTTAATGACTTCTAGCCTTCATATTTAGTGAAAGTGACTTACCCTTTGCATAATGGATGTAGGCCAAGGCCAAACCACTTACATCCGTGTCTCTTATTCATCTCTCATCCTCTCTACTTGGTATTTCACTTGTTATTTTATTATCTTATCTCACTATTATCTTTGGATGATATTTTGTATCATCATTTTGGCGTTGTCTGTGGGAAGAGACTTTATTTTCTTCTTCATCTTAGCTTGAACGTTATCCTCCTTATCTCTAGTGGTGATCCAGATTCACCATTGTTGAAGCTTGAATTGAGTGTTTTTCGAGCTTCACTAATTCATCTTGTTTTTGGGTTTCTTTCGTCTTCTCCACTTTCTTTGTTGTTTAGTTGATTCTCAAGATGGCCACTAATCCGCATTGCAATGTTGGGGCCAGCTCCAACCAACCATTTCAATTGTTAGAAATGGCATATATGGCAGTGGCGCTGAGTTCCCTTGTGGGCAGTCAGTAGTAAATGCATCAACAGTTATTGGCCTTCAGCCAAGGCATAATAAGTAGAATTCCTAATAATCCTACCGTGAACCTGATAACTAAGGCTTCCAGGAAGGTGTAAAGGAGGTTCAACACCATGTAGGGCAGAGAGATGTCACTAATCCATTGTGTTTCTACCTTGTAAAAAAGTTCAGGAGTGCCCGGATGACTTGGTCTGTGATGAAGAAGGGTGCTGGACAAATACCTCTTATCGGCTAGGAGGAACTCCGACCCCAACTACTAAGGAAAAAGTGTTCAACATACTCCCTAGAGTCGTCAAAGAGGCTCGACATTTTACAAACTAAGTAAGGGTTAACTTTTGATCATCTCGACCCAAGGGGAAATGTTAGACGATATTAATGCTCTCGTAGCATAGGTGGCACTAGACCTATCAATGGGTCGTGTCGAGTTGTGTTCATGTCGTTTTTTATCGTGTTCGTGTCTTATTGGATTTGTGTCTAAACGGGTGACTTTTTTATCATGTGAAAAAATCATATCCAAACCCGACCCGTTATGCTGTCGTGTTCAATCGTTAATACCCATTAAGATAATGAATTATTTTTAATTGTATACAAGTTGACATATTATCTCATCTCATTGTTGAACCCAAATAGACCCATTAATTCATTGACATTAATAAATCTCTCATTTAGCAAAATTCATTATGATTAAATTAACATTATGTTATATAAATTATTTATAAGTTCCCAAAGTATATCTTATTTACTTAAATTAATGGGTCAGAACGGGTTTTATCGGGTATTAGCGGGTGAAGGGGTCAACCCTAACCCGACCCGTTAACTATCGTGTCTTATCGGGTTGGCACTGATATGACCCGAACCCATTAAGGGTCCACCCATTAACTTATAACTTCGTGTCAGTTCATGTCGTGTTATCGTGTTATCGTGTCGTGCCTCATTTTGCCAGGTCTAGGTGGCACGCATGCCACTAATCATCATAATGAAGAAATGCCCAGACAAAAGCAAAAAAGGGAGGATCACAGAGAAGTTAACAACAGATAGAGAACTGTCGGCAGAGAACCAGTTACTGAGGTTGTGATAATGCAATATAAGAAGAAAAGCTATATAATAGTTTGACTTAGAGGCTAAAAGATAATGTCAGATTTTTTTATTAAGAATCGATACCCAGGACACAGGGGGTATATGGAGGGATCTCAATTCGTGCAGAGGATTGTCAGCTACCCTATTCCCATAAAATTCAAGTTGCTCAGTGTGACACCCTGATATGAAGGGAACACGAACCCCGTTCACCATATAGAAATGTATCAGTCGCCTACCAATATTTATTCGACACCTGATGAAATGAGATGCATGACCTTCTCCAGCTATCTCATAGGCGCAACGCATATATGGTATACCGGCCCACTGGGAGGATCCATATAAAATTTCAAGCATCTATAAAAAAAAGTTCATCTAAAACTCTTGTTTCAGTATGAAGCCGGCAAAGCATGTGACTCACCTGTTAAATGTCAAATAAGGGAAGAATGAACCTTTGAAGGATTATATCTCTCATATTAAAAAGGAAAAGTTTAAGGTAGAAGATTATGATGATAGTATTGCAATGACACCCCTTATTAGCACGCTTCAGCCATGAGAACTTTTATGAAACCTCTCTAAGAATCATTCAAAGTTCATAATAGAACTTTTGGCAACGACCACGAGAATCATGAATGCGGAGGAGCCCATTTTGGCCAAGAGAGGAGACATAAAGGAGGTAGGCAGTGGAATGTGGAGCCAAGGCAGAGACAAAGATAAGTTTGCCAAATACACTCTATTAACTGTAATCCCAGATTTGATTGAACGAAATAAAGGGTGATAGGGAGCTTAAATGGCCTGAAAAGTTGAAATCCCACCTCACAAGAGGGACAAAAGTAAATGGTGTGAGTTCTACCAGGATCATGAATATATAATTGATAGATGCTTTGCCTTAAAAGACGAGTTTGAGAAATTATTAATATAGGGGGAGATCAGAAAATACATATATAAGAGTGGGGGCTGAGACGAGGGTAGGAAGAGGTTCAACGGAATGAATGATACCAAGATAAGAAAAAATTTAAGGCAAATAAGAGCGAGAAAGAGTCAGACGACTACGACGGGGACAACGCTGATATTCTGGCCAAACTTCTTGCAGTAAAAGGCAATTTGCGTATGATTTCCCTTGGTGTTAAAATGATCCATGTCAGGTTAGCAGGTGGAGGTACTGACCGAGCTGATAGGAAGTCTCACGTAGTTGAAGAAAAAATAACACCAAAAATGGTTGAGGTAAACTCGACCAAAATTAAAGCTAAACCTAGAAAGCTCAAGAAAGTTGACATGGATATTTTTGTAGTGGGATTATCAAGGCTAGAATTCAAGGGGATTTTGGACCCATATGGTCCCTGGTCATCATCACACTTGTTCACGGCTATAATGTAGTTCATATTTTGGTCGATGGGGGGAGCTCAACGGATGTCATGTTCTAGGACTATTTTAAAAGCCTAAAGCTACACAAGAAGAGTCTAGTTCCCTACCACCAACCTTTGATCAGATTCAGTGGGGAAAAGTACACCCACTCGGAGTCTACGAGATGGATGTGTGCATAAAAGCCTGGCCAAGATGCATGACCAAGAAAATCTGTTTCTTTGTGATGGATGAACATGTCTTTTCAACCTACAACATTATCACGGGGAATGTATCACTTAAGGAATATAAAGGTTTATTTTCCACAGTACAACAGATGATGAAATTCTTGACTCCTTATAGATTAGGGGAAGTGCAAGGTGATCAAGTGGAGGCCCGAGAGTGTTACTTTACCTCGGCTGAAGAGAGGGAAGCCCACAAAAGGAGGACGACTTCCTATAACATTGATACCCTTGACCCAAGGAATGAAAGGAAACTCGAGAAGGGAGAGACCATCGAAGAGGTAGAATCCATTGTCCTCAGTGAGGATGAACCGGGGAAAAAAGTACAAATAGACTCGTTCCTCAAAATAAAAATAAAGTACGAGCTAATCTAGTTACTAGGAGAACGAGACAACATATTTGTCTGGTTCCATGGCGATATGTTGGGAATTGACCATAAAATTATTTATTATCTGCTCAATATAGACAAAAAGGCCAAACTAGAACACCTTTATGAGAGATCGATATGATGTAATTCAAGATAAGGTCAAGAAATTATAGATCGTAAACTTTACGAGAGAAGTTTAATACCCATAATGGCTCTCCAATGTCATCATTGTGCCCAAAAAAATGGGAAATGGAGAATGTGTCTCCATTTCACAGGCCTCAATAAAGCCTGCCGAAAGGATAACTTCCAATTAACTTGAATTGATCAGATGATGGACTTTATAGCAGGCCATGAGCTTAATGGATGTTTATTCCAAGTACAACCAAATTTTAATACACAGTGATGATTCCGAGAAGAATTCCTTTATTATATATAAAGGAACCTACTTCTATAATTTGATGCCTTTCGGCTTGAAGAATACAGGGGAAACTATTTGAGCTTGGTCAATAAAATGTTTGAAGACCAAATTAGAAAGACAATTGAGGTATATATAGATGATGTGGTTATATAAAGTCTGACGGCCGAGGCCTATGCGGTCGATCTGGAAAGGATTTTTGATATAATGGACATATATATAATGAACTTAAATCCCACGAAGTGTGTGTTCAGTGTCGGCACTTGAAAATTCCTAGGTTTCATTATCAATCAAAAGTGGATCAAAGCAAATTCCATCAAGATCAAAGCGTTCATTGATACGAAGACGTAGAGAATAATAAAGGATGTCCAATGGCTAATAGGACGAGTGAATGCTCTGAACCGTTTTATCTTCAGAGTAACAGATAAATTCTTACCATTATTCATAATTTAAGGAAAACTTTTGCTTGGGATGAAGAATATGAGAAGTCATTTCAAGAGTTGAAGGCTTATCTCGTATATCTAATGCTCATTTCTCGCCGATTTAAGGAGCAAATCTATATTTGTATCTGGTCGTCTCAGAGTCAGCCATCAACACTGCCATTATCTGAGATGATGATGGAGTTCAGAAGCCTCTTTATTTCAACAGAAAAGATCTGTAGGGGGCATAGTTGAATTACCCAAAGATGGAAAATCTTGTGTACGCCCTAATCCAGGCTTTAAGAAAGATGAAGCCCTACTTTTAAGTGCACATAATGGTGGTGCTGATCGATACTCTACTTCGACGGGTTATTCATAAACCTGAGAAATTGGTTTTGTTAATAGCCTGGTCGGTGGAGTTTTGTGAGTTTGACATCATCTACCAGCCGAGAAGCTCAATTAAGAGGAAAGTATTAGTGAATTTTATAGCAGAGTCCACATGGAATATAAAAAATGATTCGAATGCAGCAAAAACGGCCGTTGTGACACCGGTTGTTAAGAAACAAGCTATGGATGAGGAGGTGCAAGGTGTCAAAGTAGAGTGTGCAACAAAAAAAGATTTCTTGGACAAGAAAGGAACGTTGGATGAGGGTCCTTTCATAAAATTTGGGCTCGTTTGGATCCTGTTCGTTGATGGTTTATACTGGAAGAGTGGCAGTGGGGCAGGTTAATGCTATTCGCCCCTGATAGGACCCACACAAAGTATGTTTTACGATTCAAATTTAAAGCATCAAATAAGGAGTCTAAGTATGAAGCTTTACTAGCGAGACGTTCTCTAGCTAAATTATTTAATTGCAGCTAAAAGATCACTCATAGTGATTCTCATCTCATTGTCAATCAGGTATCGAGAATCTAAGAGGCCAAAGATAAAACATGGCTAAGTACCAAGATAGAGTGAAGAAAATGCTGCTCAATTTTGATGAAGTCAAGATAAAAAGAATTCCAAGACTGGAGAATGGAAGAGATGATGGATTGGAAAGACTAGCATCGACCACTAGAATGGAGATCGGACGATCTATCTATGTCGAAATTATATTCAAGATGAGCAAAGAGGAGGAAAAGATTAACATGAGTCTTTGTTTAAACTTGAATCTGGGAGATCCTAGATGGACCCGATCATAGATTACATCAGGGATGGAAAGTTTCCTGAAGCTAAGGGAAAAAGAAGAAAAATCCGATATAGCGCGGCTAAATTCACCATTATAGCCGATGTTCTTTATAAAAGAGGCATCATGCTTCCACTTCATCGATGTGTTCACCCTATCGAGGTAGGTTTTATTCTTCGATACATACACGAGGGGTCATTTACAAGTCATGTAGGTGGACGATCCCTGGCCAAAAATATTTTCACTTAGGGGTACTTTTGGCCGACTCTCGCAAAAGTCTCAGAATAATATATTTAAAAGTGTGATAAATGCCAATGGTTTGCAAGCATCCCTCATCAAGCCTACCACCCACTCTCATCAATGTCATTTCCTTGGACCTTTTTAATGTGGGGGATAAACCTAGTCGGCCTTTTATAATAGCTAAGGGAAATTATAGATTTTTAATTTTTACAACTGACTACTTTTCCAAATAGGTGGAAGCGGATGCGATGATAAAAATAATCGAGGAAAAATGCTTCAATTTCATTTGGAGAAACATCATTTTTCGGTATGGCCTCACCAATAGCCTAATATTGGATAATGGAAAGCAGTTCAAAAATAACTCCTGGAAGCATGTTGTGCAAAGGTTGACATTAAGCAATTTTATTCTTCTCCCGACCGACCGTTTAAATGGGCAGACGGAAGTAACGAATAAAGAGATCTTAGACGGGATAAAGAAGAAGATTGAAGATGCCATGGGGAAGTTGGTTGATGAGTTACATGGTATCTTATGGGCATACAAAATAATAGAGAGGACTCTGATGGGGGAAATGCCATTTATGATAGCCTATGGGTCCCAAGCTCTAATCCCGATGGAGATGGGGCTATAAGCCAAAGAGTAAAAACTTCTGACCTAGAGGCTAAGTTTGAAGAAAGAAGACTTGACATAGATCTGATAGAAGGGAGATGAGAAGATGCAACAGTCAAACAATATGACTACCAACATTGGGTTGCCAAGTTTTATACCAAAAGAGTTAAGTCTCAGCCCATTGCAGCGAGAGACCTTGTTCTTAAAAAGTTATACAAAAGGAAAACAAACTTTACCCTAATTAGCACGGCCTTACAGGGTGACAAAGTAGATCGTCCCAGGCACATATTAGCGAGAGAATATTGAGGGCGAATCATTTTCTAATCCTTGGAATGCGGACCACTTAAAAAGATATTATCAATAATTCTTTGCTTTTGTTTTCAGTTGAATTTTGTTTTGTGTTTTCTTCCTTAACCGCGTGTTTAATCCCTTAGACAAAAGGCTACATTTCCAATTGTATGTAAGAGAATAAAGTTTTTAATGAGAAATATACAAGTGTTGTCTCATCTTTTATTCCTGTTAATTTAATTTTCATTTCTGATAATCGCCAGAACATCATTTAATTATGGTGAATAATTTAAAACTCTCTCTCAACTGTACGAGAGTGGTTGTGGAGCCTAAAATCCAAGATGTCACTACATAAACACTGAAAGGAAAGAGGTCCTTTAGCATCATTCAAGTGGTGAAGACCAAGTAAAATCATTTAAGTATGGTACACCTGTACACTATTTTATTATGGTAAATAATTCAAAACTCTCACTCGACGGTACAACAGCGAATGAGGAGACTCAACTCCACGATGTCACTGCAGAAACATTGAGAGAAGGGAGTTCCTTTAACATCATCTAAATGGTGAAGACCAAGTAAAATCATTTAAATATAGTTCACTCACAACATTGTTTACTTATGATGAATAATTCAAAACACTCTCTCTTCAGTACGAAAGCGACTGAGGAGTCTCGACTCCAAAAAGTCACCCCATAAATGCTCAAAAGTGGGAAATTACTTAAAATAATTTACTTAACATCATTTATTAGGTGAGATGCTATCAATAATCAAACATGGAATATTGTAATGCAAACAATTAATTCAGACACTACCCTTGGTGTTTGAAATCAAGAATAACTTCATCATATTCATCACAACAATCGCAAAATTAAAGCAAATGTCAAAAGAATGATTACAAATAGAGTTAAAATTACTTAATTGTTAAAAAATGATGGGTTATAAACAAAGGGCACGAAAAACCACAAACGGTCACTCATTAAGAATCTTGGCCTAATTATCCACAACTGACGGCTAAGTCATATTAGACGCAACATGCTTTTCGTCCTGAGTGGCGGTATTACCTTCCTCATTACCGACCATGTCTGTGGCCTCTTGTTCAGTAATAATTGTCTCTACCTCTGTAGCACTAGTCTCAGATTCTGGGAGTAATCCCCGAATCTGCGAAGCTAAATGCGTTGATGATCTTAACCAGTTGAGGATCACTAGCCACTAGCTAAGAATGCTAGTAAGATACTTGAGGGAAGACAATCTTGGCACCTTTCCCCATATATTGAATGACATAGTCTAAAAACTCCCCTGAATCCTTAAAGTCATCTAGGGATTTCTACAGTGCTGCCTTCAACCTATCGGCCTCACCATCAGCCTGATCCTTGAGTTACTTTTCCAACTGCTCAATCTTCGTGAGGAGGTTAATTTTCATAGTCTAAATTCGCTCCTTGTGGAGGGTTACCTATTCTCGGGCCATGTCATCATAGTTGTCTTTCATAGTGGTAAGTTTCTTTTTGAAATTCTTGATCTTAGATGCTGCATTTTCTATCGCCTTTACCTTCTTCTCAGCCTTAGTCGCCCAGAGTTGAATGTTTCGACGGGCTATAACATACTGCAATATAAGAGAACGAGTTAGTACAGTCGACACAAAACTTAAGAAAAAAAAAGTATACCATCAAGAACAAAACCTTTACTTGGGTAACCGCATGGAGTGTAAAATTAAAGACCTGGAAGGGGTCTTGAACATCGAAGTAAAATTGTCACATTCAGAGACAATCACAATAATGTCCTCTCAGACCCTCAATTTTCTCCCTAGAGGGGAGTCGACGTTCATCCCTAGCTGGGCTAGACACACAGTAGCAAAAGTGTCATCTTGTATCGGCACGAGGGGGTTAGTGGTCTACCTTTGAGGGGTGTCTCTCTTTTTCTTTTGGGGAGGAGGGTTGACAAAGGTACCCCCAAGAATTTCTTTTGTTTTCTTCGACCCCTTGGTAGCTTGTGGCCCACCGTTGTAGATTTTTTTTGGGCTTGTGTTAGTGCAACAAATTATCTCTAAAGACTGGATAATATATTCTTAGTCATTGGGGCGTCCATCTCCCATTCTTGATTCGATGTTCCTTCTATACGATCTGCAAAAAAAAAAGAACAAATGAATTAATATCGGCTTATTTACAGGTGGAGCAAAATCAGGCGACAGTAAAGCTAAAAATTATTAAAGAAAGTTCGTACGAAGTTCGGTAAGGGGATCCACCCTAACCTAATGCACACTAGAAGTTCAGTGTTCATCAAGTCCTCAAATAATATGAGGCTTCCATTATTGCCTTACCACAGAATTGGTCTAGATTTTTTCTTGTCTGAGTGCTTAAACTAGGATCCATTTTAGAGATTGAGACCCTTAACCATTATTTTGGGACTCTTGGCTCGTTAACCGAAGATGACGCACTACCATCAAATTCCCAATCCCCAAATATGAAGAGAAAATGGGACTTTCAATCATAGTTAGAAGTTTAGTTAATATGGACAAGCTTGAAGTCAAAGCGACGAGCCATAAAATAATAGTAACAGGGGGCAACCTTTATCGTGGACACCATATAGAAGGCTCGAAAAACATCAACTAGAATGTCTTCCTTGCAGCAATCTTCTAAAGTTGGAAAACACCGATAATTGTCCTCCAGGAATTCGATGTGAGTTGGGTAAGAGCCAGGCCTATAGAGGCAAAGATGGATCATATGGATGATTGAACATGTAATAAAAAATCAACCCATGAACATCTTTTTATAAACAAAAATCTTTCCCTCAACCTTGCTATTGAAGGCATATTTTTCCTCTGAGATAACCCTCATCTTAATAGAAGACTTAACCCCATGCAAATGTATCCAAATTATAAGTTCGAACTCACAAACGTCACTGGGAATGGATAAGGCCACACTAGTGTCCAAAATATATTCGTCTTCTTCTCCATCCTCCTTAACAACAGGAGCTTTGCAGAGAGGATCACGACTTCAAAACTTGGCCTCACTCATCGTTGAGATGGGAATTGCCATTGGGTTAACATTAGCAACCAATTTAACCTCTAGCTTATCGTCAGAGATATCATTGACTACAGGATCAAGGTCCCCCTATTGGGGATCAGAAGTTATGGCATGACCACAATTAATGAAATCGACTGTATCACCCTCGTTCAGATGATCAACAGGAACTCTCATGGACTCTTTAAAGTAGTCAACCGTAGATCTCTCTCATCTCATACGTGAGTTTTCATTATGAGAAGGGTTGTAGCCCTTAGAAGAAGGATAAGATAAGGAGTCCTTGGAGGACGAAACTGACATATAATCATTATAGATTGAAATGACAACTCTAAAATCGGCTACAATGAGATAAATAAGAAGTGGTGGTGGTCTTATTACAGATAATGGAATAAGGGTAGTAGGAAGTTAAGTCTGAGTTTCAGCTTTTCATCTAGCCTCTGCCTCGACTCTATGGGTCTCTCACAAAATATTCTCACGAAGATGAGAAAATTATCCTCTTAAATAATTTTTTTTACAATACATGGAAAAAAAGGTCGAATACGATTGACTAAAGATTAAACAGAAAGCTTGAAAGGTTCTTAAAATGAACTAGTTAAGAACACTAAGAGCAACTCCGGTGAGCTTCAAATGGAAAACCCACCGAAAAACCTAACCAAAGCCCAGAAATTCATAAGCTTAGTAAATCTTAATCCTAAAGTGATACATAAGCCCTAATTCCTCTTAAAACCACCCCAATTAAAACTATACACCACCTGGAATGATGGCTGAAAAAGCTAATGATCATCTAAAAATACAGAACATATGAAATTTCTAAAAATACAAATTGAAAAATAAAAAGTAGAAAAAATGGTACTTGAATAGAAGAAAACATCGAATACGATGGAAACAAGAGAGAAAGATCATCGAAAAGGAAATGACTTAAAGACAGAGAGTATATGGCAAGAGCTCTGGGTAAGAATGATGAAGAATATAAGAAGAAAGGGAAATGAAAGGTTTTAGGTTGGTTTTTAAACAACCTGGCATGCGTGCTAAAACACAGAAGATAATGATTATGGCTTGTCACTCGAAGCAAAATATTGCAATGCAATCACTTGGGTCACCCGCCAAGTCATAAACCAACTGACATGTGTGAACCTTGGGGTATTGGAACGACATCTCTAACTACATGCTATCCCACTAAAATCAAAGAGATACGGTCTTATATTGAAGTGTCCAAGACGAACTTACACCTCATCCTTTCACTGACATTGAAGATCATGGTCTAGGGGTAATTGATACGCATAAGTCTAGTCCACTACTATAGCATGACCCCTCACAAATCGTCTCGAACTCGTCATAGTAATGGAGTTATCACCCATCGATTCATGATTAAATATTCTTGGCTTCTAAGACTATCTCATCCCGTGACTATCCTCATAAATTACTAAGCATACTATCGACCTTACAAATTATAGAAACTCGATGTTGACCCATCTATGTAGGCCCAACAGCGTTGACCTCAAATAGCTCTAGAAAGCCGAGACTTCACCATTTACTACGCACGCCAGAAATGGGATCAGTCTTGTCTTGGCTCCATCTTTGAGTATCAATGCTTCATTAGTCTCATCCAGTCGAGACTCTCAACCTCAGACACAATATACACAGTATGCACACATTGAACATGTGATAGGGGTACTATTAGAACACGTTACTAATACTGTTATGACATATCAACCCACACACGAGGGAATGATTGGACATCATGGATTGCAAACCTCATTATACAATTATCACCCTCTTACTGGATACTTAATCTCACTCATAGGGGCTACATGATAGGGGTGATACAATGCACCCCTAATGCTATAAAAAGGAACTCACCATCTTATTTTAAAGAGATCATTCTCTTGAAACCCTACTATATTGCATTTTGTTAGAGAGATCAAAGTATATAGCATCTTGTAACATTCTTAATGGCTTTTAGCCTTCATATTTAATGAAAGTGACTTACCCTCTACACAGTGGATGTAGGCCAAGGTCGAACCACTTATAAATATGTGGCCATCCCGGTCGGCTAGACGTTCCTTCCCGGGGGGAAAGGAGAAAGAGGATCCCCAGGGGAAGAAAACTGCGTCGCGGTCTCGCACCCTTCTCTTCGAAAAGGGGGCTTCGGCCATCGTCGGTGTGGGCTGAATGTAAAAAGATAGAGTCGCCAACCTATTTCTCTCAAAAAAGGCAAAAGAATATGTTAACACCTCAAGAGAGAGGCATCAAGGACAAAACTGATGCGTGCGAAACCAATAGATCGGAGGTTCAGGGGCTAAGTTGCGGAATGAAAAGGTGTTAGACACCCATCTCACCCTTTCGGTATCTCATGGGCAAATGTTTATATTTTCCTTTTTATCCCCGCGAAGTGTATGCATGTGTTTATATAATGGAGATTGGAATCGTTCGACCCATACCATGGAAAAGATAGGGTGAGGTCATCCATAGGAATATTCCCAAAATAATAATAAATGTAGAAGATAAAATATGAGTGTTCTCATGATATTGATCGTTATTGGGAAACGATAATATGTGTGGGATGAGACGCGAACAAATATGTTATATATATGTATGATGATAATGAGTAATTTTGAGGATTATGATAAATAAGAGAGATTAGAAAATTAGAAAATTGGTCTCGAATCTCGAATTTTAATCCGAGATGCCAACGTAGCCTATAAAGGCATCAAAGTCCAGGTAGTTCGAATGTATAATAGGGGTGGGATTTATCCCATAGATTCGAACGGAATTTTATTAGGTGTGTACGTGGAGAAAATGTGTTTCTAGTTTTGGAAAAAAGTGTGGTGGATAATTCCGTTCGAAATTTACGGGTGTAACCCTCTTTTATTTTATTTTTATGAAAAATAAAGTATGTGCGATATACTAATAAAAGTGTAGATGTTAATATGTATGAACTAGAATGAAACTATATTATGAATCTAAGGTAATTTATATAAAACAAAAAATTAAAAGAGAGAGAGAGAGAGAATTGGACCTTTATTGGAGCTTGAACTTGGATCTTGGATGAAATCCTTTGAATGTTGATGAGAGAGAAGGATATTTGCCAAATTGGGTGTAAAAAGGATGGGGATTTAGGCTTGAATGGGGTTTCTCATATGGAACTTCGCCTACTTCGAGAGAATGTTGCTGAGATCACTCATGCTGATGGATTTTTTCTGTAATGAGGCCATGGACCTTATTTATAGGGTCAGGGAGGTGCCGATCGGCGTACCCCAGGGGGTGCCTATCGGAAATTCACCCTTGACACTGTGCCGATAGGCAGGGTTCAGGACCTGCCAATTGGCAGTCCCGTGTGGACTTTCTAGAAAAATGACTGTAGAGCACAAACCGTTGATCCAAATTGCGCATGGGACATACCGTTAGAAAGGTATTTCATAGGACTACGGGAGTTCTTTGGACTGCTCCTGGGTTTGGGAGTTGACTTTAGGTCAAATGTGGCTCGGAAGCGCATGTCGCTCCTTTGGACGGGAGATCGTCGGACGCGAACGGATCGTTCATTCGCATGGTAAGTCAGAATCGCACACGGGGTAGACCCTTGAAAAACTTAGGAGATGTACTTCGACATTCCAAAGAGTTTAGCTCAGTTTGAGAAGTTAAACTTGGTCAATCGGGGCCCGAAAGTACCTGGTGACCTCTCGAAGTAAAACAAATTATTCGTCCGTACTGTAGGTCAGAATTGCGCATGGGGCAGATCGTTAGAATGGGTATTCAGTGCCCTTTGGAGATTCATTCAGTCTCGTTTGAGCTAAAGTGTTGACTTTGGTCAAACGAAACCCGGGAGTGCCCGGTGGCTTTCGGATCGATTTTTTAGGGAAAACTGATCGTTTATCCGATTGGTTATGCTATTTCGCTCAGGGAACAGACCGTTGGAAAGGAGTTTCAGTGCCCTTTGAAGATTCAAAGAGATTTTGCTCTGATGAAAGAGTTGAGTGGAGTCAAATGGGGTTCGGGGGCGCCCGATGGTCCTTAGATCAGTACTCGGAGTGCGACCTAGGTTTGCGGTGGAAGGGGGGAGTGATAGGAGTCTATGGAGAGACTTAAGGGGTCCTAGAATGTGGTGTCTACAACATATGTGTCTATTCTTCATCTCTTATCCTTTCTACTTGATATTTCACTTGTTATTTTACTATTTTATCCCACTATTGTCATGCAAACCTAGAAACTAAGCTGAATCCATCTCTGAATGATATTTCGTATTATCATTTTGGCATCATCTGTGGGACGAGACTTTATTTTCTTCTTCATCTTAGCTTAAACGCTCTCCTCTTTGTCTCTAGTACTGCTAGAGCTGAATCAACATTAAAAGAGCTTGAGTTGAGTATTTATCGAGCTTCACTAATTCATCTTATTTTCGGGTTTCTTCCCTCTTCTCTAATTTATTTACTATTTAGTTGATTATCATAGGAGATGGCCATTGATCCAGCCTTGCAATATCGCAGTCATCTCTAACCAACCATTTTAATAGTCAGAATTGGTAGATGTGGCACTGACGCTGAGGTCCCTTATGGACAGTCAGCAGTAAATACAATAACAACTCTTAGCCTTCAACCAAGAAAAAATGAGTAGAATTCCTGATGATCCTATCGTGAACCTGATAACTCCAGCCGCCAGGGACCCAACGCATCCAATAGCAGGGGGACCACCCCCCGCCTTAGCAAAGGAGGTTCAACACCACATAGGTCAAAGAGATGTATCTTATCCACGACGTCTCCGCCTTGGAAAGTAAGTTCAGGAGTGCCCGGATGACTTGGCCCGTGATGAGCAAGGGTGCTAGGAAAGGTATGAAAATCCATATGCCTTCTATCGTTTAGGAGGCGCCCCGACCCTAACCTTCAAAGGAAAAAGTTTTCAGTATACTCCGCATAAAGTCTCCAAAGAGGCTAAGCGCTTGACCGACTAATTAGGGGTCAGATATTGATCATTTCGACCAAGGGGTGATGTTAAACGAGAGCAACGCTCCCCTATCATATATGGGACGTGTGTCACTGGTTGTCACAATGAAGATAGGCTGAATAAAATCAATAAAGGGAGGATGACAGAGAAGTTAACAACATGCAGAGAAATATCAATAGAGAACCAGTTTCTTAGATGGTTGTGGTAATAGAAGGAGCAGGAGATAATGCATTATAAAAGAAAATCCTTGTAACAGTTCAATTCAGAGGCTAGAAAACATGAGAAGATGATGGCATCTCTTATGGCTGCCCTCTTCAGCATGTATGAGCAACCTTATATAGGAAATAGAGTCTATTTGATTAAAAATTATTTAATCTTCAAATGGAGGAAGGTAGACAATTTAGAGAACATATATACGCGCTCAACTAAGTGATTGGTCAATTAAAATTGGTTAAAATAAATTTTAATGATAAAATCGAACTATATTAATTATGGGGAAGTTTCCCGAGAGCTTGAGTGGAACAGTTACTGCAATCAGTAGTTCTATAGGAAAAAACAAACTGAAGCTCGATGATGTTGCCAGTGTGATCGCGACAGAGGAAATTCGAAAAAAATATAGACGTAGCCTCTACTTCGGCATCGACATTGAACATGGAAGACAATGGAACGAGGGTGTAGCATATTGTGATAAAAAAATGGCAGGTCGTATCATTGAAATCATAAAATTATAATAATCAAAATCAGAACAAAAAGATAAGCATAGGATAAGAATAAAGCCAATGTCGTTTAAGATTCATTAGACGATGCATTGATATGCTCCTTGGAGAGCAAGACAGGGTCTTGAGTGCTGAACTCGGGGGTTTCTTTTCATGCTACCTTAAGCAAAGAATTTTTAATGAGTTATGTACCAGGTAACCTTAGCAAGGTGTATCTTGATGATAACCAGGCTTACGAAGTTATTGGTAACGATAATGTATATATCAAATTAAACGGTTCAATGTGGAAGATAAAGGATGTGAGACGCATCCTCAATTTGAGGATTTTTTTTTTTAGTTTTGTGGGGTAGTTGACAAATAAAGGTTATGTCACAACCTTTCGTAGTGATGATTGGAAAATTTCTAGAGGTATTTTGACAATGGCAGGTGGCAAGAAGAGTGGATCACTCTATATGAAAATATATGCTTATGAGTCAATTATAGTTGTTGACAGAAAAGAAGACTCATACTTGTGGCACAAAAGTCTTGGTCACATGAGTGAGAAAGGGCTCAAATTATGCACTTTGTAGGAAAACTGCCAACACTGCACTCAGTTGATATTAACTTACGCGAGAGTTTCATATTTGGGAAGCAAAAGCGAGTCAAATTCCAGAAGGGTGGCAGAACTCTAAAGAAAGAGAAGTTTGAGTTGGTTTATACAAACGTCTGGGGCCCAATACTAATCTCATCCATCGAAGGTAGTCTTACTTTGTGACTTTAATTGATGACCATCCGATAAAGGTGTGGGTTTACTTCTTGAGGCACAATACTAAGTGTATGAGGTGTTTAAAAGACAGACAACTATGGTGGAGATTGATATTGGGCTAAAGATAATAAAGCTAAGATCCGAAAATGGTGGCAAGTACAAAGACATCGACTTTAAGAAGTTACGTTATGAAAATGGCATAAGGCTAGATATGACTATACAAGGGACACCGCAACAAAATGGATTTAAAGAATGTATAAACTGGATATTGTCTAAGAGAGCTAGAACCATACACATACATGAAGTGCTACCCAAGTAATTATGGGAAGAGGCACTCAACACAACATCCTACCTAATAAATCGAGGACCATCAGTGCCGTTAGAGCACAGAATACCGGAGGAGGTATGGAGAGGAAAGGGGATCAAACTTTCACACTTAAAAGTTTTCGTGTGTGTGTCATATATGCATATTAGTGATCATGCCAGGGATAATCTTAACCCTAAGTTGCTAAAATGCACTTTCATTAGATATGGAGAAAACGAGTTTGTTATCGATTATAGAATGACCAAACAAAGAAAATAATTAGAAGCAGGGATATGATATTCAATGAAAATATGATGTACAAGGACAGAGATGCACCCAAACCTAGTGTCACAAGACATGATGATCCAGTGTACATTAATTTGGAGGATATTCCAAATAGTAGTGTGGCACAATAGATAGATAAAAGTTACCAGTCAGATAAACAACACCGTAGAGTATCCAACAAGAGAGTGACACACCATTGTCTCCACATCCTGCTCTCGAATTGAGAAGATCCTCTCGGTCTCACGTACCATAAGAATTGTATGAAATATTTATTTCTCACTGATAGCGGTGACCTTTATTGCTATGACAAAGCATGTTAGATGAAGGATACAAAAAAAGGTAGCTTGCAATGGAGGATGAGAAGAAATCTCTCATCTCAAACCAGATATGGGAACCAACTGAGTTTTTTGTGGGGAAGAAGGCCCTAAACAACAAATGGGTATATCAAGTCAAGGTGGAACCCGATGGTTACAAGAGATAGAAGTCAAGGATAGTGGCCAAAGGATTCTTGCAAAAGGAAGGAATTAATTTCGTCAAAATTTTCTCACCTGTTGTGAAACTGGATACCATTCGGTCACTCCTGAGCATTGTTGAAGCATAAGATTTCCATATTAAGGAGCTAGATGTCAAAACTTATTTCATCCATGGTGACCTATAAGAGGAAATACATATGAAATAGCCAAAGGGTTTCTCAGTACTCGAGAAGGAGAAACTAGTATGAAGAATAAAGAAAAGTTTATCAGTCTTAAAGCAGCTCCCAAGGCAGTGGTATAAAAAATTTGATGGGTTTATAAAGAGAAATGGACACAACAAGTGCAATGATGACCACTGCTTATAATTTAAGATATTTCAGTCCACTACATCATTTTGCTACTATATGTAGATGAAATGTTAGTGGAAGGCTCATATATGGATGAGCTCAAAAATTTAAAGAAACAATTATCGAGTGAGTTCGACATGAAGGACTTGGGCGTATCAAATAAGATTCCTGGGATGATTATTAACGGAGATAAGAAAAATGGTACTTTGCAGTTCTCTCAAGTAGTGTACATCAGTCGTGTCTTGAACTTTTTGGCTAAGGTTCCATATTCCTTAGCCATCATAAGTTTGATGTATGTCATGGTTTGTATGAGACTGAATATTAGCTATGTAGTGGTAGTAGTGAGATTCATGACCAATATCGGAAAGAAATATCGAGAAATAATTAAATTGATACTTAGGTATTTATGAGGTACTACCCATAGGTGTTTATGCTTCATACGAGGTGAGACAAGATTGTAGGGTAGATCCCATGAAGAGCACTATCGGTTATGTTTTCATAGTAGGTACTACTAAAGTTAGTTGGGTTTCACAACTATAAAAGATATTCTCATTATCCACTAGTGAGGAAGAATACATAATTTTGACATAAGCCTCAAGGACATGGGATGGTTATAAGGATGGTTAGTAGAGTTGGGGTTTAAAAAAGTGAAAAATATTTTGCACAGCAATAGTCATAGAGCAATACATCGACAAATAATTCATTATTTCATTCAAGAACCAAGCATATAGGACTTCGTTATTGTTTTCTCAAATCTTATTAGAGGATGGATTGTTAACATTGGAGAAGATCCTTGGCAATGAGAATCGAAATGACATGTTAACCAAGTGAATGATTACAAATAAATTGTAGTTTGTTCAACTTCAGAGTGTCTTCAAGATTTGAATACAAAAAAGTATTGCATAAAGTTCATGAAAAAATTGAAATTGATAGAGAAAAAGTTCTCAACAGTCTCCAAGCGGGAGATTGTTAGTATTTGGAGACTTACGACAAATAGAGTAGGGCACCACCGATCATTTTTTTCTCCATAAAATGCTCCCCGTGTTTTCTTCCACAAATTGCTCTATATTTGATCTTTTCCTAACCCATTATCTTCCTCATATCTACTTTAAATACAAGCCTTTTCATAAGGGGAAAATCATACCATCAAGTAAGAGTAAAGAGAAAAATACATAGTGTGTCTTTTTTAGAGAGTGTTGTTGAGTGCGAGTGATACATAGTGTGTATAATCCAGAAAAATAGAGACTCGGTATTTTCGAAGTATGAGTGATACACATTGCATGTTATTACTAATAACAATTATAATAATGAAAGTGGGTGTGAGCTATGTACATAGCCAAATTGGTGAACAACGTTAATAGTTCTATTGTGTATTTGTTTGTGATTTTTTCGACACTTATATTGTCCATTTTTTTATTCAGTATGTTTTCTTGATCCACTAAATCTTAAAGTCCCGAAAATATTATTTTCCATATTTAGTTGCGTCTAATTTCCCAACATATATAATCTTAATAATTAAAGTCTTTATTTTTGAAATTGTTCTTCAAGTTCACTGGTTGGATGAGGTGTGATGAAGATAAAGTCTTTCCAGTTCCTGAGGTCTTTAGTTCACTATGCTGAAGTCTTCATATATTGGGGGGTGGGGGGAACTATGGTGTATGATTTATATGCAACACTAGTTGTATTTTTTTGTTGTTTAGAATCAATTAGATTGATGGGTATATGTTTCTCACTTATAGTTTATCTAAAATTGTAAAGTATTCCTCTAATACTATATTTTCTTATGATGTAGTTTATTATAATTAATATTTTAGTGTTGAATAATTTTTCTTTTCTCTACTTCCTTTAGTTATAGTGTTACCGAGATTACTTTGCCCCTATATTATCATATTGGCCGAACATTAAATGTGAAGTGACATTCAAAAGTGTATTTACTTCATAGTAACACACTTTCCACATTTCAATACTTTTATGTCTATATTTAACGTCTCTATTTCAAAATTCATTAGAAAAATAGTGTAATATATGTAAATTTTTTGAGGACTCAAATAATATTTTCTAATATTGGTTTTGAGCATCCTAAGAAATAAAATGTGGGTATGCAGTCTATTGTTGATTCAAGTGTGATACCCCGCCTACTAAAATACTGGGTGGTCAACCCATGATCAAAATAGAACGTTGGTCTCATATGGCTCATTCTTAGCATCATTGTCGAAAACATTTTTAAAGTTACTAACCACATTGTAATTTAAATAGACTGGTGCCAAATTTTATCTTTCATTAATAAACAACATGCAAATAATAATTAAACCATCCATACAACCTGGTAACTGAATACAACAGAGATGAATAATGTAAATAAAGATGACCGGATCAACTATCAGTTCAACAATAAAATACAACAATAAATTGGATACACAAGGTCTAATAAATAAAATGACTAAACCCGAGAGCGACATGCCCAAATGAGTACCGAAGTAAAGTTCCTACACTAGTAATAAATGAACGAAGCATCTATATAAAAGTCTTGCAACTTCCATAAGAGTTGCAGCTGCGTATCCCTGGATAGAATCTTCAAGCTGGGCGTCCCTGTGGCTGGACACCTAAAAGGTTTTGAAAAAGATTTTGGCATGGGTCAGAGCCCAAGTAAAACATTTTGAAAATATTTAGCAAGCAGTTAAATTTTAATAATTAAATATGCATGCACACTCTCACCCCTTTTCTAATGTGCATACATAACGCTTGCCTTCTACCTTCCTAGTTATGCTACCCCACCTAACTAGTCTCATTACACATCTTCCTATCGCACTACTCTAACTCGAGTATCCTCACTTTGATAATTAAATTATCTACTCATTAACTTATTAATAGGTTAAACTATATTAAATCATATAACGTTCACACTAGTTATGTATGGAATCTCCTTTTAAATCATACAACTTTCACGCTAGTTATATAAGAAACCCCTTTTTGAATCATATAAATTTCACGCTAGTTATATAAGAAAACCCCTTTTTGAATCATATAACTTTCACACTAGTTATATAATAAATCCCCTTTTGAATCATATAACTTTCATGCTAGTTATATAAGAAATACATTCACACTTATGTATTAATACCGTATACAATTATCTACACATATTATATACATACTAGTACACTACAACATTCACACACATGTCGTATAATAACCATCAATTCTCGTCACCGGATGCTTTCTTTAAAATGCTATCATGTTCCAAGTATGCTCACTAACCCAACCACCTCAAGTCGGACTCACTCTCGAGCTTGGGTAAAAATAATAAGCACAGTGGAGGCGATCATAGTTCTCCGAGTGTGAGATCGAATCATACCCAAGACGTCTCACCCTGAAAAGAATCACCACATATAAATACTGAACGCTATGACCTGGGGATTATACTCTCCCCAGTCCTCAAGCCAGGGGATTCACCCACATCGTGCAACCTCCTATAATAGCACTAGAGGGGTATGTATTCATATAAACATCATTCACACCAATATCTATGATGCATGCACACACACACACACACATACATACATATATATATATATATATGCCATCACACTAACCGTATACATATATTTAATAAAAGTCCGGCTAAACCATGCCTAACACCTGTAGCACTAGCCCAAAAATATCCAAGTCTATATCTCGGCTCATAATTTAATTAATAACACATTAATTATTTTTCATTAAAGTAGTGTCACTCAACTACAATACCAAGACTCACTCATTTCGTCCGTATCTTCCCCTTTTAAAATTTGTTATACAAAATCCCACTATTAAGGTTAACACTCCTCGTTAAATTTAATATTCAATAATTTATTATATAAATCTATAATAAATTAAACCGGTTACCCCGTGCCTAACTCCCGTCGCACTCGCCTGCAAAATATCCGTGTCAAATCTCCGACCACTTTAATTAATTTTATCTAAGTGGTGTCACTCAACCAAAATATTCGGACTCCCTTACTTGGTCCGTAATTTAACCTTTTGAATTTATTTCACCCAAATTTCCTATATTTAGATAAGCACTTTGTCTAAATAAAATATATCTTAAAATCCACATCCCGAGGCCTTAAGTATTTTCTCCCTTTAATTTCCTGTACATTGATTAAATCCTTAAGAATATTCCAAAAGAATACAAGGGTAGAATGAACATTTCCTAAAAATCCTTACTGTCGTTCCAATGACGTCGGATGTCGCTCGAATGACTTTCCAGCATCGCTTGAATGACTTCCCTTGTCATTCGAGCGACCTCCTGAGTTTTTCGTCCTTTCGTATTCCTCACGACACTGTCCCAGCTTCTGCCCTTAACGAACCTTCAAGGTTCTAGTTCACCCTTAACTCTTCATCCCATGACAATCAACATTAAGTCCTTAAAAACACAGTCTCTTATCATCCTAGAAACCCTTAATCAATAACAAATTAACACATCGACTAATATTTTTCCCGATTTGGGTTTTATCCGAATATCCTTAAATTGTTTACCAATTTGATCGTGAAATCTGAAAATTGGACATCATCCTCTATTGAATTTATTATAAAATTCAGATTCCTATATCCTAAAATCATATCGCCTCATCAATTTCACTTTTAATCTACACAAAATACTAAAATCACAAAACCCATTTTATATAATAATCCACTCCCAGAAACGAATTTATATATCACACCCAATATGACATGAATCGAAATACTGCAATTGTATTGAAAGCAAGTTTTACTACTTGCTTGATAAAATTCGTAGGGTCTGATTTCCTTTGATGTAGATGAAGGTTTGACGAAGAACACCCCCAATTCTTCTTGGTTTGGATCCCAAAAGCTCTCCCAATTTCTCCCTCTTTTTTCCTCTGCAAAACTAAGGTTTTCTTATTGAGTTGTGTCTGCCACAAATTCCCTAGTATAGGTTTTATATTTCTAATCCCAAAATTAAGCTTATGGACTAAGCCCAAATGACTCGAACACCCTCCTGTGAGCCCGATTATGCTTAAAAATGCCCTGAGACCCAATTACTATCCCCGGGTACTCTTTTCCGACTATCTCGACCTAGTCGGAATCAACCGTGCACTCAAAATCGTTATTCGAGTTGCTTTACTAAAATTCTCCAATATCGACCTCAAATTACAATACATGGTTTTAAAAATAACACGAATTAATTAAATCTTAATTCACTAAATTAATTAAATCCTCTAGATTAATTAAATACTATATCACCAATTTAATAATATTCTACATCCTCATAAATACGGGGTATTGCATACGTCCCCCCTTATAAAGGAATTTCGTCCTCGAAATTAGGATGACTCTAGTACTACAAACCTCAAATACTTCCCTGCTCACATGCCCCTAAGATCTCTACACATATCTCTACTCCTTTAAATCGTGAATTAGATTAAAATTAAATTAATTACCTAGGGCACCCTTACACCCTATACCCATGCTCATCAGCACGAATGTTACCCTACTCTATTAGCCTTAAATTGTAATATAACTTTCAATTCACAGTTATACACACACACACACACACACACGCATATATATATATATATATATATATATATATATATATATATATATATATATATATATATATATATATATATATATATATATATATATATATAATAACCAAGGTTCCAAACCTATGTCCTAATGACCACACATCTCCCCACTTCCAACGTTGATCTAAGTTTCATGCGTGGGATGTCTCGCAAAGCGAAATCCAAACAATGCACTCCACGATACACTACTACCTAAATTGTCGATCGTTGAGATCTGCTAGGCTCTCAGTTCATAGCACGTACCCCTAAATTTTCATCTCTTGACATTAAAGTATACTCGTCCACTCTCATGTTACAAAATATATCATATAATACGAAGCCCCTTATTACCACTAGTTTCTTAGCGCGAATAAATCACGAGTTAATCTCCCCGGTCGATAATAAGCCTATCCACTGTGAATCCCATCAGTAAACGTCCCTACTCCTCGGGATTAAATATAACAATACAACCACTTTCTTATAAGTCTATTATGCAATACACGATAACATATATGCATGTATATATAGGTTAGACCCTAATGCAGGTGATAACTATCATAAATAAATCATACCTTGTAACAACGAACACAAAGTGTCACCCTACTATATACTATAGCCCAAACATCCTAGCATAAATATCACTAACGTCTTGTACATAACATAAGTATCTCAATCTCATCCCCGCACTCTCGGCGTGGCTATATTATATAGGTATTCTCGCTTACCCCATACTTTGCAATTTAATTCTTCTCGATACTGCCCCACCCATTTGAAGCACACTATATATATGAATTACTTGAGTCTAACATATAGGAACTTATCTATTTTGAAAATAGAGATAAAATTTGTGTCATCCTTATTTTTTTCCCTAAGCCTATCTTCAAAGATAGCTACATCAACAAGAAAATGGTCATACATGTAGAATACCGACATCACAACACACTCTAGGATTACACTTAACATATTTTTATACATTTATGAGGTGTGTGTGGTAATATGGGCTAAAAGGAATTTGCTACAATTGTTTAAGATTTATTTGGAATTATTAAACATTTAAAAATCATTTTCTAAAAATTAAATGGAGGGTTTTTGTTGAATTTCCAAAACTGCATAAAATTTGGGTTGGGTAGAATCCGAAAGCGCTAGAGACTATGGTGGGTACAAATTATATTTTTTAATACTTTAAAAACGTGCGTTTGTTAAGCCATTACAACCATACTTGTGTTGATCATTTACCCATTGAGATTGTGCTTTCTCTATCTCACATGAACTAGACTTAATCCTGGACGTTCAATTACATTTATCAATGGTCTGCATGCATCTTTGTTCAATCCTTATGATAACAAAAGAACCAATAAGAATGTGTTTAAATGAGGTCCATTATAAGCCATTGATCTTGGACTCCTAACGATCAAGTTGATCATAACTGTTGATTTGAAAAGAGTTTCTAGATTCTTCCAAGAGCACTATAAATAAGACTGTTCGTTCCCTTATTTCTAATATTTTGGAGACCTTAGGGGTTTGAGAGAAAAGAGAGAGAGAGAAGAGAGAGAAAAAGGAATCGTGAGAAAATAAAAATCCCAAACAAAAATCTATTCAAATTTCTTCAGAATACATTCTTGAGTGTTTAGGGTTTTCCTATATTCGAAGTTCAATTCCTCTCTGGTTTTAATATCCTTCCGAACACCATCACTCAAATCAAAACTCATTTCTCTATATAGAAACTTGTAGGTCAGATTCAAAGTGATACAGTCACTTAATCTGTTAGGACTTGATTTCTTTAGTTTAGAAATCATATTATCTTGTTGGATTTGTTTTAAAATATTTATATTTTGTTTATATCCGACAAATCTCTTCTATAATTTTACAAAGCTGAAAAAGGGGTTGCAAGCTTTCAGATCTGAGTTTTTCATTTTGAAAAACTTGTGGATAAATAATATTCATGGGGTCTTTCCTTTTTAAAGACTCTCAAGAAGACAAATCTGAAAGTTTTATAGTATTAAAGATCAAATCTATTTTCAATAGTGTGAAATATAACATTTCATACTTAGAAGCCTTTGTAATTTGTAGAAATCGTTTGTATAAGTGTGTGTGAGTACATGCTTGTATTAGGCACTTCACTCACAACACATTTCACACAACATCACTTAAACAATGTGTTAGCAAAGAGATTTTGACCACATAGAGTTGAAATAAAGAAGGAGCTTAAGGAGACAAGTTGCAGAACGACAAGGAACCAAATTAGATCCTTAACAGGTGTTACCTAACGTAGCCGGTGTAACTATTTAACTTAGATTTAGGTCTAATTTTTGTGTGTTTAATTTTCGTTGCTTGCTTGTAACCTAAACTCATTCTAGTCGATTTTTATTTTGAGGTGTAAGGATCTCCGTGGATGCTTCCCCGTTTGGGTGGGGTTTTACCACGTTAAAAAATTCCCTTGCATTTTTTTTTATTTCTTTAGTCATACTACCGCACTGCTAGTCTTAGTTGTTGGGATTTTAAAACCTTATTTATCAAGTTCTAAAATTACTCGTTCATTATATTTTCAAAAAACATCTTGTGTTAATAATTTGTTTTTCTAAAAGACTTTCCTCAAGAAACAACTTCAAAACCTTATAGACTATTTTAACTTGTGTTAAATGACTTTGTAAGGTATTTTCACCATTAACTTGTGGTACATAAGTTTTCTCAGTGCTTCCTTCATAGCACTCCCTAGCTCCACTGGCCATATATCATAATGGCTTTTAACTCAAAATGTTTCCTCTACACTTTTAATAATTTAACATTTATAGTAACATATCCCAATGTTAATTCCATAATTTCTAGCTTCAACTCTTTGAGCACTGATATTTGAGGTACTGAATATTCAAGTAGTTCTTCTCAAAGGAATGTAATCTTCACAGTCAAAAGAATAAATAGGAAAATAAGATTAAAATATAATTAAACTTAAATAAGAACATAATGACTAATTAATAGAGAAAAAGAAATCTAATTAACTTATTGATGTAGAATTAGCAATCCCGAATTGATCCATAGTTTTAAATGGTTAAATTGGTTAAATTATCCAATATAGTGACGCAGTTTAAGAAACCAAAGAGTGTCAAGATGATAGTTGGCCAAAACTTCGAGATGAACTTCATACAGACTCAAAATGTTTATTAAAATATGGGTGGTATCGTCTCACTAATGTATCCAAAATAAAAGAAGATTTGGGGCATCAATATCAACCTCCACCAGACCTTGAAAGTACTTTAAATCTTAACTCTTTCCGATTTGGAGCGGATCTACGACAACAATCTTGTTTAATAAACATGGCATTGCAATTATCATTGAACCTTCCTACTTGCCTATGCATCCTAGAGAAATGGATTCATCTTGAAAATTATTGATCTTATATTTGTATATAGTTAATAAAAGTCGAACATTTATTAATTAGATGAGGCAGATCTCATCTCGTAAGACTCACCAGTTATAAAAAATAAGAAGGAAAGAATTTGAGACACCTCAATCCATTTATTGAAACTACGCAATACTTCAAACACTTAATTCTTATCCCACACCTACTTAACTTTAGGATTTCTATCATCGTTATGACCAATAATTATTCATGTAAAATAATTTTTGTAATGCCCGGCCTGGATTTATGGGTTACCCATAGTCAACTCAGTCTGACTCGAGCATTATGTGTGAAGTGAAATGAAATAACCTATATAATATTGCTAATCCAGTTTTATTTCAATTAACGTTTCACTTGCTTAACATCCCATTTATTTCAAATCAAGTCGTGAGGGACCCATGGGGAGCACCCAGAGTCAAAGCATACAAAGCTACTAACGTAAAATAAAAGAGAGTACTTACCTATATAATGCTCTCAAAATACGAAATCGCACACAACCTGTCATAACATAGCGAGGGAGTGGGTCGAATGCTCGGTAGTAAATATACAACAATGCAATATATAATCAAACAACAAAAAAAAGCCTCTAACACGTTATACCTACGTGCACATGCAAATCCCTTGTGTGTGTATATATATATATATATATACACACACACACTTAATGCATGAAACGTTTTACTTCCGAAAACCTAATTTATCCCGACTAATTCACCTTAATCTTGTAAAAACTTCCTTCCCCTTATTTTGACATTTATCCCTTTATTTAATACACCCGATTAAATATTTGAAACAACAACACTTGGTTGGACTGAAAGACACTTCTTTACCAAAATTACCCTTTTTATTTTAACTAATCCATACTAGTATTTTCATTAAAAATCACCCTTTCAGTACATGCGAACACCGTGTTAGAAAATACTTATTTAACCTTTGAAAACCTTTCACAACAAACCTTTGTGTTAATTATTGATTAAACCTATTAGGTTGCTTAGCCACCCATTTGTCCACATACTTTACCTTTTTTTTTACTTTATGGACATTAATCAGTTTACCCGTGTCTTGTCCACTTTAACCTTTACTGGAACATTTATTGATTCATTCAAGTTAGGTTATCTTAACACATATTCACCACACAACCCATTTCTTGACATCTCCTTATTCCTTTATCTTTTTCTCAGAATCTTTCAATAACCGCATACTTTAACGGGATCCACATCACCAACTATATGCACCATATGCTCTGACAAGTGATTTTGAGTCTTTCACCCCAGGGCTCCGGTCCCTCATTAATTTTTTCGGTGTCATCGGAGTTCCTTTTTAATTTGTTTTAATATTTTGCAAATGTCCATATTATTTCACCTTTTCTTTTATCCGGCCGAAGTCAAACCCAGGATTCCACCCCAACTCGTCTTACACTTTGAAAATCATCATTTCATGTCCTTTACCCTTTAGCCTTGATTTTATTTCGAAAATCATGTTCGTTAGGACTATTATGTGTAACACTCTTTTCAAAAAATTTATTTTATAAAAATGTTCCATTTTACTTAAAATTACCATTTTACCCATTTATTTCCAAACTCACCTTTTACTCCAATTTCATAAGTGTTAATTTTTCAAACACCATTAAGTTACCTATAATAACTTCTTAAGTATTTTTAACACATTTTTAACCTTTTGGAGTAATATTCTTCTCAATTGGAAACATCTTTGTTTCAATAGTTTTATTTTCAAGAATCATTGAACATATAAGACTACTTTATAAGAAAAAAACTATTTTCTTTCATTAATACACGTAGTCTTACAACCTTACACTTATCACCTATAATCCCCTTTTCACACCATTTGAAGATTAAAAATCTCCTTTAAACTTATTTATATGGTAATTATTAAATACTACAAGTTTATATGCACGAGAAGATGGATTTTGATCCTAAAATCCTATTAAATGGGTTAAACATAAGTTTCATTCTAGAAATTTGTGATACTTGCAAAAATGAACTTTCAATACACAAAGACATTTCATTTCATAAAATGTTTAACTTCAAACTTCTAGAAATGTTATTTTCACAAAAAGAACTAAACTTAGTGTTGATACCAAAATTAATACGCTGATGTGGACGAATAATGCGAAGACACGTGTCAATATACGTGGCACAATAGTGACGAGGAAGTTCATTTCCCCGACCAATTCATGTTCCCTCCGAGCAGCGAAGATACCCCGAGGAACTCCAGCACTCCGAGGTACTCAAGCGCTCCGAGGAACTCTTGATCAACGAGCAACTAAGGCGGTCCGAGCTGCATCTCGGCCGTATCATTAATTACCAGATAGACGACAGTTAAACTATTCATTGAATGTTTATAATCTTGACACACATGCTGCATTAAAAGTATTACCCTTTCATGTGTATATCATTTAATGTATCGACCCTTTCATGTACAGCCTCAAGGCTATAAATACCTTGTATCATCCTCATTCAAGGGGACCGAAATTTCTTGACTGAACTTGTAATCGAGAATTCCCAAACACTCAGCAATAACATAACAGTGGACGTAGGCCATTCTTATAAGGCTGAACCACTTTAAAAATCTTTGTCTCATTTTATTTATCTGTGATTGAATAATTAGAGTGATCTAATTTTTTACATCAACAGATTGGCGCCGTCTGTGGGAAACGACTGTAGCAATCATTTTTCACCAAAAATCATTTATCATCAATGGCAGATAATCCAGAATCCAGTAATCGAAATGCTGGAAATACTGGAAATCCTCCAAATCCATCTGCACCTCCAGATCTGGCTGAAATTATGACGAATCTGGCTGAAGGACAAACCGCCATGCAAGAAACAATGAGGTAACTCATTCAAACTCTTCACGGCGGTGCACCTACCCATTCAAGGCAAAGGAGTGATCGTGGGCAATCGCGATCCAAGCGTACTGGGTCATATCGTAATGAAGAATCTAATGATTTTTCTTATCAACCTGGGCGAACTTCATCGATACGGGCTACGGATACAGATAAACATATCACCCTCTCTCCGGAGAGAACTAGCGCTCTGGAAAGATTAAGCAGGGCATCTCCTTTCAGTCGGTTAGGACCAAGGAGAAATATGAGTCCACCTAGAGCCCCATCGAGAAGCTTTCGACCACCATCAGGTTTGAGAGAAGGATCAGCACAATCAAGACCAGCTACTCGTCGAGATAGATCTCAGGAAGCTACGTCAGAATAATCAATTGCTCGGACTAAGCAGCCCGAGGAAGGAAATGAAGCATGGAAGGGTTCCATTCAGCGATTGGAGGATAGACTTGGAGAAATGGTTAAAGAAAGGAATCCCTTACAGAGAACTTTTGTTCAAGGGACACCTTTTGTGCAGACCATTGTGAATTTTCCTACACCATCGAAATTTAAAGCACCTGTAGTGACCCCTAAATATGATGGAAAGACAGATCCTGTTCTTCATATAGAAAAATACCAAGCTGCTGCCGACATATATGCTGTCCCCGACGAGATGAGGTGTAGAGCATTTTCGGGAACTCTTACCGGATCTGCACAGATATGGTACAACAATCTTCCTCGGGGTAAGATTTCGACTTTTATTCAGTTAGCCGAGTTGTTCATTGGTAATTTCTGTTTTGGAGCAAAGCCGGTAAAGCGAGTAGCGCACTTGTTAAGTGTTAGACAAAAATCAGATGAGAGTACTAGAGATTACATAACTCGTTTCAATAACGAGAAGTTGGAAGTCATAGATTACGAAGAAAAGACAGCGATCACTGCTTTGATGAGTGGATTGCTGCCTAACAAATTATATTATACTTTGGCCAAAGATCCACCTAAAACTATGTCGGAGTTGATGGCAAAAGCGGCCAAAATCATGAATGCCGAGGAGGCTATGGCTGCGAAGAAGAATATGGATAAAGAAACCAAGGTGGAGGTTGACAAATCTAAGAAGAAAGAGCAAAAAGGTAATGGCGGTGACAAGCACTCCAAGAATAATAGGACGTCATGGGAAGTCCTGAAGAAATATGATAATTATACTCCGTTGAAGATGGGTATTAATCATGTTTTAGAAGAAATCAAGAATAACGAAGAAATCAAGTGGCCAGATAAACTGAGGACCAATCCTGAACTGAGAAATAGGGCCAAATATTGCGAGTTCCATAAAGATCATGGCCATACGACCAAAAATTGCATTGCCCTTCAGAACGAGATTGAAACGCTCATCCGAAGAGGAAAGTTGTCAAAGTATGTAGATCGCCGAGGTGAAAGGAAGAATGATGATAGAACTAGAGATCGTTCCAGATCTCCTCGTCGGACGGAGGAGAAAAAGAAAAGAGATCATGAAGATGATCCAGATGAAGACCCCGATCTTTCAAAGAAGCCAAGACAGCCTGAACGAGAGGTATTTTCCATACATTTTGGGTCATTTGATTGTAATGTTATTACAGGAGGAGATGCTGGAGGGGGAGACCTTACTGCAAAAAGAAAGGCCTATCTCGGAGAGGCTCAAGCCTGCTCATATATTCAACGAATAAATCTTGCCGAAGATGATCGTCCGAGGAAGACCCCTTCTGGGTTTTGCTGGCGAGAAAGTTTTTCCACTTGGGACGATCAAGTTGGACATATTCATTGGAACTTGGCCTGCTTGTCGAACAGAAAGAATACGCTTCTTTGTGATGGATAAGAATGTGCAGTCAGCCTACAACATCATCATGGGAAGAGTTGGTTTGAAGAAATTCGAAGCAGTTCCATCCACAGTGCATCAATGCTTAAAATTCCCAACAAACTTCGGAGTAGGAGTTGTGAAAGGTGATCAAAAAGTAGCTCGGGAATGCTATTATTCATCTGCCGAGCAAGAGGAGCTTGAAGAATCAAGGAAAAAGACTATTACCTACCAGGTGGAGGAAGGTACAGAAATTGAAACTCTTGATCCCAGGGATGAATCCCAACTTATAAAAGGACAGGTGGTAGAATCTACAGAAAATGTTATTCTGGACGAGGGGCACCCTGAACGAGTAACCCAGATAGGTTCGTCATTGGATGCTTCAATAAAATAAGAGTTGGTAATGTTCTTGAGAAACAGGAAGAAAACTTTCGCATGGAGTCATGAGGATATGCCAGGAATAGATCCAAACTTCTTATGTCACGAACTCAATGTGAATAAGGAGATCAAGCCTGTAAAGCAGAAAAGAAGGGTATTTAGCCCCAAGAAGAATCAAGCCATACAAGAGGAGGTCGAGAAGCTCCAAAAAGCCCAATTCATTGAAGATGTGAAATATCCAGACTGGCTGGCAAATGTGGTAATGGTAAAGAAGAAGAACAATAAATGGAGAATGTGTGTTGATTTCACTGATCTCAACAAGGCATGCCAAAAAGATCATTTTCCATTGCCCAAAATTGACCAACTAGTGGATGCTACCTCGGGACATGAGCTGCTCAGCTTCATGGATGCGTATTCTGGTTACAACCAGATCAAAATGAAACCTGAAGACAGGGAAAGTACTTCTTTTATTACCCCTAGGGGAACTTATTGCTATAATGTTATGCCTTTTGGTTTGAAAAATGCAGGAGCGACATACCAGCGGCTGATGAACAAGGTTTTCACCGAACAAATCAGTTACAATATGGAAGTCTATGTCGATGATATGCTGACAAAAAGCAAGAAAGCTGCAAATCATTTAGTTGACTTAGCTCAGATATTTGATCAACTGGATAAATACCAGATGAAACTCTACCCGACGAAGTGCACATTTGGAGTACGAGAAGGAATGTTTCTCGGATACATTTTCAACCAGCGAGGCATTGAAGCAAATCCAGATAAGATCAAAGCTCTTTTAGGGTTGCGATCTCCAACAACAAAGAAAGAAGTGCAGAGTCTTACAGGACGAGTTGCAGCGCTCAACAGATTTATATCCCGAGCAACTGACAAATGCCTCCCATTCTTCAAAACACTTCGAAAAACTTTTGAGTGGACTGATGAATGTGAAAAGGCCTTTCAAGACTTGAAAAAGTATTTGGGAGCACCTCCATTGTTGTCCAGGCCAATAATAGGAGAGAAGTTATACTTATATTTGGCGGTATCAGAGAATGCAGTTAGCTCAGCATTGATTAGATTGGAGAATGGAGTTCAGAAACCCATCTATTACACAAGTAAGGCCTTTCGAGGTGCAGAAATCAGATATCCAAAGCTAGAAAAATTGGCATTGGCATTAATTGAAGCAAGTAGAAGAATGAGGCCATTTTTCCAGGCCCATACAATCGTCGTATATACCGACATGCCATTGAGGCAAGCCCTTCACAAGCCAGAAAAATCAGGAAGACTGATGTACTGGGTAATAGAACTCGGTGAATATGATATTGTGTATGAACCGAGATCATCAATAAAAGGGCAAGCTGTAGCAGATTTTATAGCAGAGTTTACATACCCTGATACCCCTGAGGAGTAAAAGGTGCTCGCTGACCAACCTGTGGATGCTACAGGATCAACAGACATAAACCCAGACCAACTTCGAATGGTAAAAGGGCTTATAGATGAAGGCAGATCATCAACTTCGAGCTCAAACCGGCTCCGGTTGGTAAAAGAGCGAGAAAAGATGGTCGACGAGGAGCGAAAAGTGTCAAGGGAGGACGAAAAGAAGCAATAAATATTTCACCGAGGAACCCTGTCAGATAAGGAATTTGAAGACGGGTTACCCATATGGAGATTATATGTAGATGGCTCATCTTGTACAGCAGGTTGCGGCGCAGGAATTGTTTTGAGCACCCCAGACGAGATTGACATGGAATATGCTTTACGATTCCAATTCAAAGCCTCTAATAATGAAGCTGAGTATGAGGCCATGATAGCAGGTTTAAACTTAACAAAAGTTATGGAAGCACGGCAAGTAATTGTATTCAGTGATTCTCAATTAATTGTAAATCAGATGACTGGAACATATGCAGTTAAAGGAGATTTAATGGAAAAGTATCATGCAAAGGTGATGGAGTTACTGATAGAATTTGATGCCATTCAATTGGTGAGAATACCGAGGATGGAGAATGTACAAGCAGACGCACTGGCCCGACTAGCATCTGCTACTCGTACCGAGCTGCGAAGAACGATACCAATTGAAGTATTGGAAAGTCGGAGCATAGATGAAAACTTGACGATGAATGTTATTACCCTTGATTTAGGACCATCTTGGATGGATCCCATCAGGAAATATATTGAAGAGGGAGGATTGCCTGAGGATAAGCTCGCTGCCAAAAAATTGAAGTATAAAGCTGCTCGGTATGTATTAACTAATGGTATTTTATATAGACGAGGAATTATGGCAGGTTTGCAGAGATGTGTACATCCCTCCGAGGTGAAAGAATTGATTGAAGAAATCCATGAAGGGTCTTGTGGAGCTCATGTAGCAGGTCGAACACTTTTACAAAGGGTAATGACTCAAGGATACTATTGGCCGACGATGAGGGCTGATTGTATAGCCTATGCTAAGAAATGTGACAATTGCCAATGTTTTTCCTCTATCCGACGAACTCCACAAGCATTGTTGACACCCATAACTTCCCCATGTGGGGAATTGATTTGGTGGGACCATTGCCAACCACCCGAGGAAGATTCAAGTACCTCGTCGTCGCAGTAGACTATTTTACTAAGTGGGTAGAAGCTGAACCCCTCATCGACATGATGTACGAGAAGGTATACCAGTTCGTTTGGAAGAATATCATCTGTCGATATGGTCTCCCTCATGCCTTCATCACAGACCATGGAACCCAATTTGATAACGAGGAATTTGCTGCTTATTGTCATCAGTCGAACATTTTGAAGGTCCATTCAGCACCAGGCCATCCTCAAAGCAATGGACAGACTGAAGTGACGAATAGAACACTGCTAAATGGTTTGAAGAAAAGGCTAAGTGAAGCTAAAGCTAACTGGATTAACGAGCTACAATCAGTATTGTGGGATTACCGAACAACTCCCCGAGCAGCGACTGGAGAATCACCATATATGCTGGCATTTGGAAGTGAGGCTGTAATACCTGCCGAGTTAGGTCTCCCAACACACAGAGTGCTTAATTTCAATTCCCCAGTCAGCGACTTGATGAGAAGACTGGATTTGGATATGCTCGAGGAAGTCAGAGAAGAGGCAACCATTAGGAATGCTGCTTATCAACAATGAACAGCTCTTTTCTACAACAAAAGGGTGAGGAAATGCGATTTAAAAGAAGGAGATTATGTGTTAAAGAAGGTAATTCAGAAACACAATAAATTGGAGGCAAACTGGCATGGGCCTTACCGAGTTACAGAAGTTGTTCGACCAGGAACTTACCGAATAGAAACTTTAGAAGGAGAAGAATTCAAGAATGCTTGGAATGCTGAACACCTTCGCAAGTATTATCAATGATGTAAAATGTACAACGGGTTCATCAATATGAATAAGACGATGATGTTTTCACCATTTTCCTCTCCTTTGTTTGAAAGTTTTTCGGGGAATACTAGTGTTGTACACTACGCTGCTCGACAGCAAAAAGAAGACGATAGTTCGAAAGAACCAAAAAATATACTCCTTTGGTTAGGAGGCGTACACTAGCGTGACCAACTAAGGTTGGTAAGATAACTAGTGGACAAATAGTTCGAAAGAACCAAAAAATATACTCCTTTGGTTAGGAGGCGTACACTAGCGTGACCAACTAAGGTTGGTAAGATAACTAGTGGACAGATAGTTCGAAAGAACCAAAAAATATACTCCTTTGGTTAGGAGGCGTACACTAGCGTGACCAACTAAGGTTGGTAAGATAACTAGTGGACAGATAGTTCGAAAGAACCAAAAAATATACTCCTTTGGTTAGGAGGCGTACACTAGCGTGACCAACTAAGGTTGGTAAGATAACTAGTGGACAAGATAGTTCGAAAGAACCTGATAATTCAATAATCAAATACGGTTGAGGGAAGAACAATATCATTTGATTTAAAAATAAGCCAACAAGTTGGTCGGAAGGTAAAATCATTCCAGAAAATACAAAGAATTCCAAACTGAACCAAGTATAGTTGGTCGGTGATCAACTATACTTGGTCGACGAGGATAAATTATCGACCATGGTTGGTCAGATACATTTTAGGAAAAAGATTACCAAGTATGGTTGGTCGGGGATAAAAACCCATCAACTGTAGTTGGTCGACAAGCACAATTTAACAACCTTGGTTGGTTGGAAACAGTTTAAACATTTTATAATCATTACTTTTTTATTAAGTGATTGAGCAACATTGATACTTGTAATTTTGATTGCTAAGTTGGTTGATGAACAACACCATATTGTTATCTTTTTAACAAATATGTATACACAAATGTAAAAATGTTTGATAAACACAAGACAATCGCAATACAAATTTGCAAACAGAAGATGAAATTCTTTCATTACGATCAAAATATATTACAAGCTATACATATGTGCTAATTATTACATTGAAAAACCTATTCTATTGGTTTCTTTCCTTTAGCTTTTGAAACAGGTTCCTCGCCGGCAGGAGGATCTTCTAAGCAAAGAGGAGAATTGATGAAATTAATATCTCTGAGCATTCTGACGTTCATCACAGAAGGTGTATCCAAGAGATGCTCGGGACGAGATAATTCAGTCTGAGAATGAAGACTATAGTCGCCGAGATATTTTGAAATTAAACTCCGAGGAATGGAACGAGCTGGGATCCATTCCATGTCTAATTTGAAAGGTGGCACAGGCAAGTCTAGTAACCCTGGAGCATGATAATCCCATAAAAAATGCCCTTGCTCCAATTTTAGTACACCCAGGGCGTTCAACCACCCCTGCTTATAACCTTCATTATTGGCATGTTCAATCCGAGCATCTAAATGAACAAGGGCTTCATTGTATCCTGCCATCCAAAATTCCCTGGGCTGTTTATGGAATTGGAAGGTTAATCTATCCAATTGTTCGTGAAGGCTCCTGGAAAAAACATCTTTATCATTCAAAGCAGACTTCGTTGCAGTAAGTTGATCTTCCAAAGATAGATTTTTCTTGGACATTTCAGATAAAGCCCGATCTTTGGCGTTTAATTGGTATGCTTGAGTTTCCAAAGTAGACTGAGTGCGAGCCTCTTCAACATTACGGCTAAGAACTCTTGATCGACTCCGAGCAGCGACTGGAGAACTTTGCTCCTCGGCAATATTTTGAACAGCTCTTCCTCGCCCACGAGAACCTCTTCCTCATCCCCGAGCAGTCACAGGAATAACAGATCTTCTTAAGTTATCCAGTTCTTGCCTTAATTTGGCATTCTCAACCTCTAAGAACGAGAAACCTTCATCGGTAACTTGTACTAAAGTAGTGGAAGATGACGCTGCAGATTCATACTGTGCCAACTTTTTGTACAAATTATTGTTCTCTTGTTCTAGCAACTCAGCAATCTGCCTGCAGGCTTCAACTTCACCTTTTAAAGTTCTTTCCCTAATATCGTATCCAGCAAGGATCTTTTTATGGCCTGTTTAAGAAGAAAGCTGTTGATATCTATTTTCATATTCCTTGTGCAACAAAGCAATTGATTCATTGTGCTGACCTTGGAGATCTTCTAAGGAATAATGAAGTTCCTCAATCAAGTCATAGTAGGCCACGTTGTTGGCCACAGCTCGGTCAAGTAAATCCTTCAAGTACCGATAAGCCTCAATTGCTTGCTCTGTAGCATCATGACCAAGGATGTCAGCAACTATTGATGTACTAAGGTCTGTATGACCTGCTTTATAATATTCGTGACATTGCTGCATCAGCTTTGTATCATGTGCAGATATCATTTCCATTCTAGCCACAAACTAAGGATGAGAAGAAGACAACAAATCAACAAAAACAAATCATCAACAACAGAGATGAACAAAGATGTATTTTATTAGATCACAAAAGGATTAAATTGTTTGATTACAAATAATGAAAGATAGAAATAATACCGAACAACTTCACACCTTTTCCTTGTCTCCCAAAACTTTCTCGGGAGGCTGGGACGAGGAGCTTGGTTGCTCGGTGGTAACAGCAGCCTGATCAGAGGGAGTCAAAATTTTCTCAGGAGGAGGAGGCATGGAAGAAATGTCCTCGTTGGCAGAAAGAAGAGAGGCAGGGACTTGATTAGCTAGGGCCATGGAAGATTCATCGGAGATAGGTTCATCTTCTTCTTCTTCTTCTTCTTCTTCCACAATTGGTGGAGGAGGACCAGGGAGGTGTAGCTGGAATAGCCCAGAATCTTCTTTGATCTTCAATTCCTGCAGGGCAGCTACCCAGCCATCTCAGAAGTATTTTAACTTCCCGTATTGAACTTGGGATGTCATCGCAGCAATCCCCTTGTCCCATCCTTTATCCCAGCCAGCGCTGAAGGATTTTTTAACTGCGAGCTTTCTTTTCAGTCTCTCCGAGGAGAGCTTCACATCCAATTCTTCCTTCTGGCCCTTGATATCTTGTAGGGTGGACAATTCTTCCTCTGCCTTTTTCAGCTTATCTTCAATCTCTCCAAAGTTCTTGAGCTTGTCGTCATATTTCTGATGCTCGACCTCTAAACTTTTCACCTTATCCTCCAAACTCTTGGAGGTCTCAGTCAACTTCACCTTCTCGGCCTCAACTATAGACAACTTTTTCTCCCATTCAGCTTTGTCCTCACTATATTGATGACGAGAATCTTTCAAAGATTGGGTTAAACCCAGCAGAGCATCCTCTACACCTGACGAGGAGCTGGAAGCTTTAATAGCTTCGTCTTTCTTCACGATGTTATTAAAACAATTCACCAGCTAAACAAAAGAAAAAGTGACAGGTCAGCGCAAAAATACAAGTATTCAAAGACAAAAAGGAAATTCAGAGTATGAGAAATTTACCGAAGCAAGGTGACGAGTAGCTAGGGATGTCAGCATATCCCTAGAAATTTTTTCATCAATTCCTTGGACCTCGGGTATGATCCAAGTTTTTACCGAGCTCATTGCAGAGCTCGGAGGAATGATGGTTGGAACACCAACACCACCAGCTGGTAGAGAGGAGACAGTTTCAACCAAATTGACTAAGGATGATTTCCTCAATCTTCTCAAAGGGACTTCAGCAGCTTCAACCAAGGAATAACTCTTGGTCGGAGAGATAGTAATCATTTCCACAGGAGCAACTTTCTTGCTCGGAGCCACTGGGGGCTTCTCGGTAGCTTTTGAAGGCGCAACATACACCTTCTTAGTCCCTTCTGGGACATCAATTTTACTTTTCTTGGCCTCAGCAGCAGATGAAATGTCATCAAATAGAGCAGGAGGAGCTCTTTTCTTGCCCATTCTCTGACTTAAAAGGATGTGAGAATCTGAAGAAGAATCCTCTGGAGTTGAAGCTGGGTCAACAGGACGAGCAGTATAAGAGGTTGTATAGCTCTTATACTGTAGCAAATATGATGCAGACCCGATGTGCTCGTCTGCAACGTTCTTATGCAAACCCCAGATAAGTTTCAGATGCTTAATATTAACCTCTGATTCTTTTGGAGTTTTTCTTTTACTCTCAACTGCAAACAAACGAATATTAAAATATCAGTCATACATTTTATCAAACATAATGAATTCGTAAATTCAGAAAAGAAATAAAATGAAAAATAAACCTATCCCATTGCCATATGGAGGACATCTGGGACCGTTGTATACTCCATCTCCAACTAAAGGGGCATATTGCCAATTTTTAATAACCACCCCATGTTCAAAATAATCTCTATTTGCATCAGGGAGGTTAACTACAAGAGCCCTATTCAAAAACCTAGTTTTTAAGTAATAAATATTATCTAGAACGGCCCATCTATAGCAGTACATAATTTCAGGGATCCCTATACGAGTCCCATGAGTTAGATTTAATTTATACACCCCATTAATTATTCTCCATGAATTGGGGGCTATTTTGGCAGGGACAAGATCAAAATACTGACAAAACTCAAGACACAATGGGTTTGGTGGAAAGGAAAAACCACATTCAGCAATAAAAAGACTGGGGAACCAATGTCCCTCAGCCAAACGAAAGTAATTTTGAGGTTCAGAAAGCTCCTCCAAAATTACCCAAGATGGGATGGAAAAGTCAGAACGGAATTTTTCAAGAGATTCAATACTGTAAACCATGATGAATAAAAGAAGAAGGAAGAAAATCTTACAGGAAGGAAGGAGATCTGCTGACAACTAGCGAAGGAAAAGATGAACGCACAAGAGAGAAAGAGAGAATAGAAAGCTTGAATGCAGAAAATTGGAAAAAGAAGAAGATGGTATGGTTACCTAAGAAGTTTAAATACTATGCCTAGGGAAGTGGCGAAGGAAATGATTACACGAAAGAAACTATTGAGCTTCCGGCGGCTAAAAGGACAAAAAGGACACAAAGATCGAAGCACTCTTAAAAATTCGAAAAAAGGCGGATTCTGTGAATTTGGAAATAAATTCAAATACGATGCTCCTAAAACCCAGGAAGATCATTCAATATTGCCATATACCGAGAAAGAATGTTCCATATTCCTCAAAGTTCGAAATACGAAACATTGGGGGCTTCTGTTGATACCAAAATTAATACGCTGATGTGGACGAATAATGCGAAGACACGTGTCAATATACGTGGCACAATAGTGACGAGGAAGTTCATTTCCCCGACCAATTCATGTTCCCTCCGAGCAGCGAAGATACCCCGAGGAACTCCAGCACTCCGAGGTACTCAAGCGCTCCGAGGAACTCTTGATCAACGAGCAACTAAGGCGGTCCGAGCTGCATCTCGGCCGTATCATTAATTACCAGATAGACGACAGTTCAACTATTCATTGAATGTTTATAATCTTGAGACACACGCTGCATTAAAAGTATTACCCTTTCATGTGTATATCATTTAATGTATCGACCCTTTCATGTACAGCCTCAAGGCTATAAATACCTTGTATCATCCTCATTCAAGGGGACCGGAATTTCTTGACTGAACTTGTAATCGAGAATTCCCAAACACTCAGCAATAACATAACAGTGGACGTAGGCCATTCTTATAAGGCTGAACCACTTTAAAAATCTTTGTCTCATTTTATTTATCTGTGATTGAATAATTAGAGTGATCTAATTTTTTACATCAACACTTAGTTTCTTTTCAAGAAAATTTTGGAATATTTACTTATCCTTTATTTTCAACAAAACAATATTTTTGCTAATATTTTTATCCCATAAAAATGTTTGATACAAATCTATTAGAAACCCGTCATTGTTTCATATGCAATATACTCTTAAATTCTAACAACATGACTACTAATACACAAAAATAGAGTCTTAAACTAAGAGTAGGTTTTCCCACCTCAAATGGAGCTGCAATCATGGTAGGCATGAAATGTCTAAGAAGATGAAAACCTCCCACCTACTAAGGTGGCCTCATCCGAGGTTGCCCAACTCTAAAAGCATGGCACATCAAGATTCAAAGCAAAAACTCCCTTCAAACTTCATTAATCTTCCATTTCCATAGTTAAGAAACCCCAACACTAACTCCATAAATTCGTAGCTCTCCTAATTCATGGTGGAAATGGGTATGTATGGTACAAATATGATGGAATAGATAGCAAATATGGAGATATAAGGTAGAGGGGTAGTGGTGGCATGGTTATTTGTGGTAAAGAGAGGTGAAAGGATACACAAAAATGGTGGAAGACCCATGTGACATCCCGCCTATTCTAATCCCGGGTGATTAGTCCATTATTAAAGTAAATAGGAATCATTAATGGTTTCATTCTTAGCATCACTGTCAAAATTTTTTTAATTACTAATCACCTATATTAAATTAAGCTGGTGTCAAATTTTATCTTTTATCATGAACACATGCGAAAATAAATTAAATGAACTAAACCATTCACACGTAAATCTAGTCTGAACCATCACACGACAGATATATAAAATAAATGAGACCGATTAAACCATCGGTGCTCTAAGTAGACAATCTAACCACAATAAGTAAAACTGAAATGAAATACAGTTTGATGCATAAATGAAATGAAGAAATAGTCTGAAAGCAACACGCCCAAATGAACTGCTAAGGAATCTCCTATTTTTTATGAAACAGCTGAAGCATCTAACCAAAATCTCCTACAAGCCTCCACACTGCTGCAGCTACGCGTCTCTGGATCTGATGTCTAAGCTTGGCGTCCCTGTGGCTGGACACCTAAAAAGTTTTGAAAATATTTTTGACATGGGTCAGATCCCAATTAAAATATTTTGAAAATATTTAGGAAGTATTCAAATCACAATTTAAATCAGTTATTTATTGCATATGTAATATCCATGTACACTCACTTGAGAACCTCACCTCTCAACTAGTGTGCAGGCCTAACGTATTCTACCCAACTAGTAATTCCTGCCCAACTAGATAAGGTATCTGACTACTATTGATAAGTCCAGTTCTCTCATATATCCTTATCCAATACGTTATTATGGGCTCAATAATAATTTATTTATTCCCATTTTATTATTGAGTCAATTATTTATGTTTTACTACTTAAAGTATTTTAGATATACACCATCTATCAATTCTACTGTCTCACATAAGTAGATATATCATACCGGTATATATTCATCACACATATAATATATACACACTATAACATCCCCGGAACGGCCCCTCGTGATGCTGGCATACTCTGCTATCAAGTTCATGTACCTCTCGTACTCATTCAAGGACTATTGGATCGGCATGTCTCCTCAAACCCAAAATAAATCAACACAACAATGGAGGAAAATATGGTTCTAAGCCTTTGGGATACGCACATGCCTAATGTACCCAAACGACACGCCGATCCCACTAATACACATCACATATTGAGCTACCCTAAGTTCCATACTCTAGGGCACAAATCCAGACCTCACTGGAATGGTCAAGGTGGGATCGCCCTTTGCGTGAAAACCTATGTATAGCAGGCAGTGTAGGTATGTTCACGCACATAATTAAATCATATTTATAGGTATTCACACAACCTATATACATATATTATTCAGTAGGTATTCACACAACCCAATTATATCTACTTGTACGTAATATATATCACTCGCATATTCAACGCACCGTAAATTTTAATTTCCAATTCAATTCCTATGATTTCGAGTATCGCTCACTACTCTAAAGGTCCTATTTATCCCTTATGTAACACGTAGTTATTCCTATTGTGTACTATTGGATATAAACATAGGTTCATTCCTCACTCCGTGACCTATCTCGAATTTCATTCATTTATTAATTTGGATATTTTCCCAATCATCTCAATACTTAATTCGTCTCAATTTATGTAAACCTAATCTCCACTTTAGACTTACTGTCATTTTATATATCCCTCTATAGTTTAAAATTGTCCCAAGAGTCCCCTCACAAATTATCCATAATTTTCAGTGATTAAAAAAAAAATCAATTTTGGGCAAAATTGAATCGATTCGCCCTTAGGCCGAATCGATTCGAAATGTAACCGAGGCCATATTACTGTTACGAATTGCCTCATTATCCAATCACTCAGACTTTCATAAAATCATCCCAATTTCCAAATTAACATAACTAAACATCAAGGATACATGTAGTGATGATTTCCAACGTATATTATGTGACAATTTCATACAATTTTATCCCAAAATCTTATTAAAACTCCACTAATCATTAACCATATATTTTTGTATTCCTCATATAAAATCACCACAAACCCTGATTTATCCCATGATATAAATCCCCGAAACTTCTAATTTCTTTTTAATCATACAATTGGGTTTGTTCTACATGCAATCCTATTCCCAATTTTGAGTTATATTCATCATATCACATGACTTATATCATTATTCCTTAATTTAAAGACCCTACTCTACTTGGGTATTATAACTCATGAAAATTTGCAAGTTAAATACTTGAGTCTTATGAAAAAAGTTTGATTTGAACCTTTTGAGGATGCTTCTCTTCTAATCGCCCCTAGAACTATGGCTGTGTTGCAAGAATGAGGATAATCTCTCCACAAATCCTCTCATAAGATCCAAGAAAACTTTTCCTCTCCTCTCTACTGGCCTCTAATGGTTTTCAATTCTTTTTACAATAGCTTCACAAACCAACAAGTATATATAACCCTTGAAATTTCGTAACTCCCTTAGCCCTAAGCTGTAAAATGACTAAAATGCCATATCGGGGTGTAGATTTAGTCTAAAACTATCACGGGACCCGAACTATACACCCGAGTATACCATTTTGACTGTTTCGACCCTTCCGAACCCAATCGTAACCTCAAAATCATCATCCAAGTTACTCATAATAAATTTCCTACCTTGATCTTATTTTGTCCATACACGATGCCCGATTGCGATAACATACTGTCACGTCACTGACACGTGTTATAACGTCAAGTATGTAATTACTATTCACTTAGTAATTTTATTCGAATTAATAATTTCTCTCCACTTAATAATTTAATCAACCCATAATATTTAATTCCATTAAATTACGTCACACTTGTAATTTAAATTTTAATTCAGTTAATTAAATTTTAATTTATAAGAAATACGGGTTGTTATAACCCACCCTTTTTTCTCTCTCTCTCCAACTCAAATGACCTAAATGAACCCAAACAACCCTTATAAAACCCTCTAAGACTTCCAAATCCCGTTTTTTCTCAATTTGGGCTCAACAGAGCTAAACAACTCATTAATCCAATGGTCCAGAATGAGACAGTGCACAAGGGCAACTCGATTTAAAAATCTGAACAACCTCGTTCGAATCAGATTCGCTCCACATTGGAACGAGAAAGGCATCTTGTTCGACCCAACACTTTAAATGACCTTCGAACGACCAGACCTGTTATGCACTGGGATCTTGTTCGAAGCTTGTTTGATCCCGGGAATCAAACGACCTTATTTCTCGTTCAAACGACCTCCATTTCGTTCGAACGATTCTTTTTTCTATTTTCTTCAAATTTCCTAATTGAACCCTAAATTTTCCAAAAATTACCATAAAGCTTTCAAAGCGGTCAAATAAGAATATAAATCCAGTTACAATCATCCGAATCTCAATTTCTTTATATTAGTAAAACTTATGGGGGAAAAATAAATATAATATTAGGGTGGGTATTACAAACTTCCCTCCTTAGAAAATTTCATCCTTGAAATTATTGATTTGTCAATTCTTTAAATTCACGGGGTTTACAAACTCTCATTATAATTCGTAGAAACCCTCTAAGACAACATCTTCGAAGTCCTCGATAACTAAGATTGATATGACAAATATTATACCCCTACCGTGAAAGTGTTAAAAGGCATGCACCGAAGTTAATAGGCCGCGACATGTTGCGAAATTCCTCATAATCAGGCCGCATCCTTGTACAGTACAAGGTACGGCACCCAGCCTGTCAACCTAGCTGGCCGCATCCCTCTCATCCACTGCTGCTCCACACTCGTGCTCAGGGCACGTGACGCAACACACATGCCTCCTATAAATAAAAGGTCCACACCTCTAAATGGGGGACCAGGGTTCCATTTTTTCTAGTACTAAACCCTAGATCCGAGACTACTACACTTGGCCAAGCCCTGCCGAATTCTCTACATACTCCCAGTACAACCTTGGGGGCTACTTGACAGCCTTTTCTCCGACTCACTTGGAACTTCTACCGACATGTATTCTTCTCTCTCATCTATTTTCTACGCCTATTACGACATTGTAAACTTGCAGTACAACACATATATAATGAGAGTAAGCAACAAAGTGGATGTAGGCTCATTTTAATAGCCGAACCACTCTATATCTTGTGTTTTGTCTCTTTACATGCTTTATATCCATCTTATACTTGACATGCTGATATGAGAACAACATGTGTCCGATTTCTCGCACCAATATTTGGCGACATCTGTGGAAAACGAGGTATTTCAATCTTGTTTCTCTATATTTTGGGGTTCTTAACACCTTATTTCATTTATGGGGATCATTTGGGTCATCATCTCATGGGTGAATTTTGGTTATTGAAGGCGTATTTTGTATATACACCCTTAAATGGGAATCGCATATATTCAAATATGTTCACGGGTCTTCTTTTTATGACCTTAGATCTATTTTACATACCCCGATGATGTTACCTCTCCTAGATAATGCTGAAAATTGCAAAAGGCAATAGCCTCGCAAAGGGTGGTAACTAGGGAAAAGTTCATTTTGCTCGTTTGCTACTTTCTTAGCCAATGATCCAGGATTTTCTGCCATGATTGTGCCATTTTTGGAACACTTGAGGATTGATCTGCCCCTGGTGGACCTTTGGTAGTCTTGTTTTTCATGATTGTTAGATGGTTTGAACCCAACTTGGAGGGTCACGGGAATCACATCACGCAGTAGGGAAAAAGGATGCGGCCTGGTAAGAAATTTCCTGAGTGCTGCAACCCTTATGGAGGATGTTGCATAGCTTCATTTCATCACCCGGGAGAGGACAAGGTAAAACTGTCCTTGGATTCAATTATGGCTCTTGGAAGAAGCCGCAGCTGTGACCTCATATGCTCAGCATGCCGTCGCCACTGTAGCATAACTTGGCAAATTATCGCAATCTATACCCATATTGTACTTGTTTATTTTACATTTCTTGCATTACTCACTACTGTTAGTTTTATCTCAGAATATTTATATATATTAAAGACTAACAAAGCAGAAGTGGAAGGAAACTCCGTTTCAAGTGTAGAACAGAATGAAGAGATAGCTCAGTTGTACAACCACCTTAATCATTTGTATGGTAACCATGCCTCACTCTAGACTCAGGTCTATTTTCTCAACCAAAGGGTAATTATGCTGGAGGCCACGGCACCCAAAGTTGCTGTTCCAACCGTCGCAGCTGTAGCCGCAGAAGACACAGCCCCAGAAGCAACCAACAAGAACCGAAAGAGGAAAGTGGAAAAATAAAAAGGGGCTTTGAAGCCTACACTCCACTGATTTACAAAATTGAAGAGGTGTTGGAACTCATCAAAGAAGACAAATTGCTTTGCTGGCCTGATAAGTTGAAGTCCTCTCCTCATAATAGGGACAAAGCCAAATATTGCATCTTCCACAAAGACCATGGACATAACACCGCTGAAAGATGAGATCGCAAGACTTGTGAGGCAGGGAATGCTGCAGCAGTTCCTGAAGGATGCATAAGGGATGCATCCTTACCTGCCAGGCTGCATGCCTCACATCTGACTTAGTTTCTACTATAAATTTCTATTTTACCTTTGAAAAACTCTATTTAAGAGTTTCTTTTAGACTTTATGTTTTTCTAACAAAGTCTTGAATATATGCATACATGAATATATGAGTTAGGCTTATTTTGCCATATCTCACTTCTTTTGTGTTCATTATTTGTTAACTCATAAAAGGCTCCCATCTTAAACATATTTAAAAATGAAGATAATGAATTATCTTGGGAGAAACTACCTTAATGGGCTCATAACGCCCCTCAGGATGCCTAAGCATACGACATGCATATAATATTTGAAAATTATGAAAGCAACTCTCAGGACGATTCGACTAGCCATGGGCTTATAATGCCTGAACCTAGTGTTGGGATATTTTATTTAGCCAAGGGGGCTTACAATGCCCGATATATGCTTTCAGATGATCCTATTAGCCACGGGTGTTTATAATGCCCGTTATTATCTTTCAAAATGCTTCAATTAGCCAAGGATGACTTGATATATATCCAATTATAGCTTAGGGAAGATTTATAATACCTAGCCCGGGGAGCCCTGATAAGAACCCAATTAAAGCGACTAAAGAGAAGCTACGAAAGTAGCTTCATAATAAAGCAACTGAGAAAAGTCGTGACATCGGCTGCATGCAATTAAAATGATTGAAAGAAGCTATAAAAGTGGCTTTATGCTAATTACAACAACTAAGAGATGTTGCAGTAATGACTTGGATTTGGATCCAATTAAATCTACAAAGAATAAATGGCCCCAACCCTATTCAAGAATCACGAGACATGCAACTTGCATGTCTCATTCACTGGAGCAGCGCAAAAGGCAAGGTGCAAAAATGCAAATGGCTCCAGTCTAAAATTATTAATTTAAATAGGCCTAATCACAAATGGTTGCAGCCCCAATGGATGCAGCCTACCCTCAAGACCACAACAGGAGCATGTGAGTTTAACAAAGTGCATATTATTCAAGAATTCGCAAGACAAATGATAAAAGGAGCATGAAAATTAAATGGCTCCAGCCAAATGTTATGCCAATCAAAATGTCAAGCAAAAATAAAGAGTTCAGCTGTAACCCCAAAGCCATTTTTCTTTAGCATCGCGACTTGGGGGATTATAGACACAAACATGGAATAAAAAATTTGAAAAATCTCAAGGCAAAATGTAACCGGCCGCAACCTATTTTGAGGAACCCTTTATAAGGTGTTGCCGTGGTCTTACATTCATATTATAGTTATTGAAGAAGCATTTTTACAAATTGTTCATTCAAGTAATTAAATATATATGGAAACAACATTCATTCAACTAAAAAAGCAGACAACAGAGGAATAAACAAAGGAGAATTTAAGAAATAAAAAATGAGAATAAAGGCCGCAGCCTTGGTTAAAAGTGTACGAAATGTCAAAGTTAAAAGTACAGACAAATGGCTGCAACCCTATGAACATTACAAAGAATGAGATAAGAAGTCTTAAGTCTAGGACTAAGCATCATCTTCAACGTATTCATCTTCACCTTCTACGGTAGTGTTCGTCTCTTCATCCCTTGCCGCGGCCTCCTCCATCAACTTCCTAGCCCTCCTCTGCCGTAGCCCTCATCTCAGCTACGCAGGTATTGTGTTCTCCATCACCAACACTCATGGATATGATCTGGTCGTTGGCATCTAGAAAAATTTTTGGTGACCATATATCTTATTTCTTGGTAGCTGTGGATGTATGCCTTATTATTGGTGAGGAAGAAATCTCTCGACTTTTTATTATCAGCCATGACAGCCTCTGTGGCCTGCTTGAGGGTTGTGGATTGTGACTCCTCCATTTTTTTGATGGCTCGCTATATATATCTTGAAGCTCCTTCAGCTGGGACTCAAGACTGGAGGCATGTTTGTTGGCTTCCATAACCTTTGCCTATTCAGTTTCAAGAGATGCTGCGACAGTTTTTAGTTTTTCCTCAACATCATTCTTATTCTTGGCAGCAGTTTCAAGGTCCATTTGGGCTGCTTGGAGTGCTGTGGTAGTAGACTCTTTGTCAGCCTCAAAGGAAGAATTCTTGGCATTCTCCAAGTCAGTTGAGTGCACCCTCTCCGCGGCCTCCTTCAACTTGTAAAGGCCTTCATACTTGAGCCTCTGGGGCATCACAATGTTTGCGGCCTGTAAAGAAAGTGGACGTTAGAAAAAAAATGAACTACAAAAAGAAAGTATTGAAAAGGTAAAATTGCACTTACTCTCAACAGGCTGTGGAGTGCGTATTCTTACAGGTGCTCATGATCCTCTTTCACCAGACGATCTAGGTCCATATGGCCAGGAACCTTTCGCATCCTGTGAATCACCTTGGTAGTTGTGTCCAGGATGATTGTGGGTCTGGTCTCCGTAATTGAGGCCACGAACGAACATCAGGGCCAACAATGGCACGACTTTGGGGAGGTGCCAAGTTAGCATTAACATCCATTATCACAGAAGGAGGGGGAGAATTGGAGGTGGTTCCTTGAGAGATTCCGCAGCCATGATGCCGCTCAGATTCAGTTGGCATTAAGCCTCCCGTGTCTAAATAGCTACCAATTTCATCATCATATGGACCTTCAGGCCTTTCTTGAGGAGCAAACTCCTCAACCTGCACTGTCGGTGCTGCAGGAGCTGTTCAACCATCATCATTGACTGGGATAGGACACTTAAACTTTGTCCCTTTTCTCTTTTTCTGTCTAGCTGCATTATTGAGGGCAGTCGTGTCCTCATTATTCTCAGCTAACTGAGCTGCTAAGAGATCTCTATTTATTTCTTCACCTGAAAAAGGAATGAAACAAAGTACAAAGTTGAAGCTTCAAATATAGCTGTTGCGACATGAATAAAGAAAATGATTATTACGTTCTGTAGCCATCACTTTTGGCAAGGATTTGTTGGGGAAGTAACCTCCCTAAAAATGGAAGCAGAAGTAACTAGAGTGCTGAAGTTCTTGTCCTTAGCACTTATGGCCACAACGCTTCTTACTCTTCTCTCCCGCCACCCACTGAGTTGTAAATTGTCAAAAGTTGCATAAGAGTTTAATATTAGTACATTAAAATAGAAGGAATAAGGCGAATACAAACTATAAAAATAGGACGCGACATGTTTTGAAAGGATGCCACCTTATGTACCTATTTTGGATGGGCGTCCCCACTGTCGCGACATCTTGTATGATTTCTCTCTCTCTGACTCATCTGGGTGGATGTCCCACCCTTCTCCAGAAATATAAAAATACTTACCCTTCTAGTTCTTTACATTGGAAGGTCTTCCAGTATGAAGGGCCTCCTCATTGTTACGGAGGGAAAATTAGTAATACCACGTAAAATTTACAGAGTTCTCCTTTGGTATGTAAAAGTGGAAGAACTCCGCATGAGTTATGTCCCTCTTGAACTTATTCTTCCACAGCACTACAGATGCAAGAATTTCCCTCCAACCATTGGAATCTAATTGGGTTGGGTCTTACTTTATTGCATTAAAAATTATCCTAATTGGGACTGGCACGGGCAACCGCATCCCATATACGAAAGCGTGGAGGGGGAAGCAGACCCCATCATCAGCAATAATGGAGCATGGCCTCTGCTCCGCGGAGGGTGCTGAGAAAATCACATTTTATGGAAACACAAATGCCTCAGTAACTTGATTGACCCATTTCGTAGTCATAATACTGCAGACGTTTTAGGCTACAGAGGGTCTCTCTACTCTATTAGATGGGTTTGCAGGCGCATCCTTGGCCTCTGAAGGACCAACTATCGCGGCCTCATGATCAACAGGGTTATTGCTAGAGTTGGTTTCCTCTTTCATTGTCGTGTTCTCAGTATTCTCCCTATAATCAGAATCCAAGAAGTCAGAGTCTAGAATGACGTAGTGGTGGCAATCTTTTAGCAGTAAGGTCTAAATTTTTCTAGAGGACGCACAGAGGGGATTTGAGGAGGAGAAAACCCAAAATGTGTTCTCCAGAATTCCGTCAGAAATTCGTCAGGATTTTAACTCATATGGCTACAACAAGATTTGAGATGAAGAAAGAGTCCGCTGTTAGGTGCCGTAACCAATATGGTGAGAGATGCCTCTTAAAGGCCGCGACAAGAACAACATAACCATAAAAGTTTGAAAGTTTAAATAGGAGTTTTAACAATTACGACTAACTACACTAAGTGTTAGCCTTGTAATCCTAGAGATCAAACTACTGCCACGACATGTTATTTTTGGGAAAAAAAACATTAGGTATGTTCTTATATGCCGCAGTCCTTCAGTTTATTGGCAAAAGAGCTGCGGATAACTAGCTTAAGGCTAAACCCTCAGGTCAAAAGGGAATTATTATCGCTGAAGTGTTGGCATGATGCTGCAACAAAATAGCACAAGAATATGCTACCTGCCGTGGCCAGACTCATAAACAGGTTGATAACGAAAGTTGCCTAATCTAAAGATCGGAGCCCTAGAATGTGAAGGGTTTGCTCAAGAACTTCAAGAACATGAAGAACAGAGTGGGATGCTTTTAACTTACGAAACTCTAAAGCTAGATAATTTAATCATACACAAGTAAAGGGAATTCAAAACCCCTAAAAATCTAAGCCTAGCCAGCAAGTTCCATTTATTGAGTTATGTTCTGGATAATTAACAGTTCATTCCACTAATTAAATATTGATTTAATTCCAAACTAGTCATCTATTATGATCCAGACAAATCAATAATTTCAAATTCAGAATGGATTTAGCAGTTCATTTCATTGATTGAAGTCGTTTCTATTTAGCATTATTTGGTTATTATGATTAAGCAAAATTGGTGGATTCAATAAGTTCATTTCAGTATGGATGTGAGGAAAAATCAAGAACAATCAGCAATAAGAGAATCACATATGCTACTGAGGAAGTTTTGATTTGAAGGTTACCTGGAAATCAATGAGAAAGGTGGTTGGACTAGTAAATCTTCACTCTCAAATTACTCTCAAGGTTTTAGGAAAAGTAATAAAGGCCACGACCCTCTAGCATTTATATAAGAGGGCACGAGAAGTTTAAGCGTCGCATTATAACAACTGCATAATGTATAGCACACCACGATAGTCAATCATCAAGACGCAGCACCAAGTCACCCTTTTGCACTACGACTTAGGGGCTTATTTATATGACAAATTTTATACCCCTGCCGCGCAAGTGTTAAAAGGCATGCACCGAAGTTAATAGCCCAAGACATGTTGCATAGTTCATCATAATCAGGCCGCAGCCTTGTACAAAACAGGGTGCGGCACCCAGCCTGTCAACCTAGCTGGCCGCATTCCTCTCATCCACAGCTGCTCCACACTCGTGCTCAGGGTACATGACACAACACACATGCCTCCTATAAATAAGAGGTCCACACCCCGAGATGGGGAACCAGAGTTCCATTTTTTCTAGTGATTAACCCTAGATCCTAGACTACTACACTTGGTAAAGCCTTGACGAATTCTCTGTATACTCCTAGTACAACCTTAGGGGCTACTTGACAGTCTTTTCTCTGGCTCACCCGAAACTGCTACCGACATGTATTCTTCTCTCTCATCTATTTTGTAGGCCAATTATGTTATTTTAAACTTGTACTACAACACATATTTAATGAGAGTAAGGCAATAAAGTGGCCGTAGGCTCATTTTAATAGTCGAACCACTCTATATCTTATGTTTTGTCCCTTTACATGATTTATATCCATCTTATAGTTAACATGCTGATATGAGAACGACATGTGTTCGATTTATCTCATAAGCAAATATCATATTACACGTCCTTACAGTGGGTTTGTCATCAAAGGCTCAACATGTGACATGCTCTAATGCTCACCATTTCAATAACCATGAACATCACGTAACTGACTCTGAGTCTCCAATCACTGGATGATCATCCTCAATCGAGTCCTAAGACTAACTTTGTTAATACCCGAATCATACCGATGCCTCCATGGGTAACCCTCTCTACTGATCAACACTTACCCAAGAGCGAATCGTAATACAACTAATCAAATTCATCATCAAGAACCATTTCCATTCTTAGGACTACATATCATACGTCCCCACGATTTTCAGTTCATCCCGACTACACAAATTTTGCCTAAGCTTGACATTAACCTTGCATTACTAATTACTCACTTCAAGGAGTAATAAACCTACCAAATCATCATCGTACACTCGACTAATACCTTCAGTTGCGTCACTCTGATGATCCTAGTACTACTCTAGGCATCTTATCTTTGAGCACCCACTTGAGCCTTGTACCAATCCACTCACTAAGGCAAAACACTGCGTTATAAGTTTCTTCTATTTTTAACACTACACAATATCCTTAAGTCATCATTTTTCTCGTTATAACTAGAGCCAATGATTGTCATTCCAGCCATTCAAAAGGTCACTAATCCTAAAAAAAGAAAATACTACGAGTAAATGGTGAGTCTGAAAGCATATCCACCCGTACACTGAACTTTGTGACATAGTAAGAATACCTCAGATAGGGTGCACCAAGTTACCGAGTTACATTGACCATACCAGGTTCACCCGTGATCTACCAGGACAAACTGCACCGTACCATGATATGGTACCAATTCGAGCTACCATATACATGGAAGTACCGACCCTCGATTATCGAAATCGAAAGGGACACACAAGAGCCAATAGGAACACACAACCATTCTGAGAGAATCCCGTTTGTACGCTTTAGACTGTGATTTACAAAAGCGAGCCTACACTATATGCTCGATGTTTTATCACTCATCCAAGACATTCTCACTGGGTACTAACCTAGCCACATACCCTAACTTGGGTCACCAATCGTGACGAATCGAATTGCATCCCATAACATCTCTCCACTCCCAACATCGTTAAGGTTCGTACGTGGAGTGTCTTGCAAGCGAAATACAAACAAGGAACCCCTCTAATACACTACTACTTAACTTTGTCGATCATGGAGGTCCTCTAGCTTCAAATATGCAATTGGGATAATCCCATCCCATCTACCAACAAAATATGGTTAGGACTCGTACTTCTCTTAAGGAGCCAAACCACAAAGAGATTGCTCTAACATTAAGTCCTTTGCACGAGAAAAAATGAGTAATGAAATATATACTCATCGAAGTTCCATCCAAACATATAATAAATGGAGAGCTCAACCCGTATCTAGGTGAGATATCGCAAAAAAAAAAAAAAACCAGTTCCACCCTGGAACTGCGGGTATGATAGCCTTGCAATCATTAGGCTGCTATCTCTTCGACCAATAAAAAACATATTATACTTAGAACAAAACTATACTCGTATAACACATACAAAACGAGCAGTGCAAGCCCAAATATAAGCTCAGTATACCAATACTCGCTTTCCTAACGAATGAAGAAAAATAGTACCCCGCTATCGCAAAAAAATATATAGACATACCCTCTATAATATTATCGATACTGGCGCAAAACTCGGATCACGCACACGAATCTAGGGTTAATAAGATACAGTGATGCTATCTTGCCACATAAAATATACCTCCTTTATCCGAGGTGAAACTCATAACAACATTCTTCGCCAATCTCTCTGACTGCTTCAATTCGTTTCTAGACATAGTACACTTGCCTTAACCAAACCAAAAATTACTTTGATTAGTGCCCCATCTCGGCACCTTATTCTTGTCCTTTAACTCCCATCGAGCAAGGACTAACCGTGTGGTTCTACACTCCACCTCACCAGATTCCCCCTCTCTAGCCACCCTGACCATGTGAAATTGTCAGTATCTTGGAGACTAATAGACTCGATACTGACAATCATCCTCATAGTTCCCTTAGCTCCCCCGATTAAAAGGAAACATAGTACCTGACTCATTTTCCCTATTTTAACGAATCCCCGGGCGGATGCCCACCTGTGGGTTTTCACAAACACAAATTCTCCATAAGGGTTAACAACACCTACTAGTGATCCTGTCATTTCACTGAAGGACTCTCTCTTCATTGTACCTACCTTAATTCCCTACAAGGTTCCCTTGACCATATAACTCTTTATTCACCGTAGGCCCCTCACCGATCCTTATGTGAATAACCAAGAAATAACATTCTCATCATTCCTAATAACCCAAAGGAATTTGTGGTTAAAACCATTCGTAAGACTTCTCTATGAGCAAAACATCCTGCTCCCCCAAATATGGTGATCATCATTCCCACCATTTCAACATTGCTTCAACGAGTGAAAATTTTTCCTCAAATTTTCACATCTGGGCATTCCTATACCCCGCTCTAAGCCAAAGCTTCTGAGACTTCTACTTCCACTAGATAACGTTACACTGGCTCCGTATAACTTAACTTCAACTCATGGTCCTTATCAAAGACCATTTCAAACTTTTTCCCAATTTACTTCACTGGGTCCGTCAAGTTTAACACCACTCTCTACTACAGCGGTATGTGGATAATTATAACTACTATACTTTAGTAGTCGTTGCAGCAATCCTTGACAATGCCACAAAGGGGTGACCTCTGATGCGGTCCTCATTCCCAACTTCAACTTACAGCTCCAACTAATCCACGCCTCCTGCCGCCCTTGTAACGGCCTTCCCTGGTCGCCCTTCATCGATCAGTACACAAACTTTAACCGAGCGCGCTAAAGATTTACTATAATCTTACATAATAGTAGGAGAAAGAAATCTCACAATAAGAATTAATAATCCTAATGATAAGGCTCTATATCAAATAGAAAGCAACGTTGAAAATGTAGTACGTCCACACAGATTCCTAAGGACAATAGAACCTGATGCTCTGATACCATCTGTGACGCGCCACCTAATAAAATACCGGGAGATCAATCCTACACCAGATTAAAACAAAAATCTCATATGGTTCATTCTCAGCATCACTGTCGAAAACCAATTTAATTACTAATAACTTATTAGGTTAGCGTCAAAATTTTATATTAACTAATCTTTTTAACCAAACCATTCAAGTGAAACAATCACAATAGTTTATATACACAAAACTAAAATGAAATAAAATGACCGAACACTCGGTAACATAATACAACCAAATCAAATGCCGCACTAAAGGCGATAAAAGAATAAGTGAATATAGTTGGGCTGTCGGCCTGAATGTTACTACAATGCTTCCTATCTAGGTTACAGGGATAGAAGCTGTAATACCCCGTATTTTTATGCTATATTAATTTGGGGATTTATTAAATTTAATGTGAGTTAATTATTTAATAAAAATCCGGAAATTAATTATGTTATAATTATTAACGTGACGAGAGTTAGTAATTATGGGAAATTTGTTGAATATTACTAATGAGCAAAGTAATATGTAATATTGGTTATATTGAATGTCACGAGTGAATAAAATGATAATTTTGAAAATTGAGTCGGGACGCGCCCGTGTCGCGTCGGGACTAAATATTGATAAATAAAAGTGAATATTTTATAAGTTGTTCGTATGATCGCTTTGAGTGTGCCAACGCGTCCGGAAGGGTCGAGATAGTCAGAAAAGTTTACTCGGGGGTTTAGTTTGGGTCTCGGGGCGTTTTTAGGCCTAATTAGTACCCCGGGAGGGCGTTTTAGACATTTCGCAATTATGGGTAATTAAACCCACGAAATTTTAAGGGTTGTATCAGATGTCTAAGGTTTCCTTCTAGGGTTAGAACAACCAAAGACAAGTGACGGCCATAGGAGAGGAAGGAGAGAGCTCTCAATGCAAATCCAAGGCCCAAAATCCATCCACTTGCACCGCCACCACCACCAACGCATAGATCGCGCGACGGGGAACGCAACCACACCAAAATCATCTGCAAATCAGAACACCAAAAATCCCAGGAAAGTGTTTATCTTGCTTATTTCGTTGGTGCATCTTTCATATTAGTTTAGGAGTAATTAGGATGAGTTTTTATGGTAGAAAACCAAAGATATAAGATAGGAAATCGCATGTAGTGATGGATTAATTGTTATTCTGGAAACTCCTTAACATGTAGAGGATTAAACCACGAATTTATGAGGTGTAGATGAAGAAAAGACTGGAAAAGATGGATTAGAACCATGTTAATGAAATTTTAGGGTTCTTGAAGTTTTATATGAATTTGGGGCTTGTTAATCCATGTTTAATAGTAGAAATCTACCTGCTTTACGTTGAAATTTCAGTATATGATGATATAATGTTAGTAGTATAAATTGTGGGTCGATTGGGTATGAAAATTATGGAATTGGTGAAGGTTAGAAGATGAAACCCGTAAATGCAAATCTGCAGATTTTGCAGACCTGCTTGATCGATCGATCGAGCCCAGAGCTTCGATCGATCGAAGGTTCGATAGATCGAGCACCAGACCTCGATCGATCGACCCCTCCTAGAAGACTCCTATTTCCCTTTTTAAATGAGCTAAATTCAATTTATCGTGAAATAATTCTTGGGAGTTATGGAAGACCAGTAGGACATATGAATAATTTTGGGACCTCTAATATATGGCGAGGATTGTAAGTGTGGGATAATTACAAAAGGAACGATGAAACTGCGTATTTAAAGTGAGAGATTACGTCAAACAGTTATGATAGATAAGGGATGAATACCTACTGAATTTTTTAATTGGGAGGATAAAGCCATGAGAATTATGTGGTAAGTTAGAATAATAACGAATTAAAGTTAGAAACGAACCATTATTACGTGATAAATAATAATGGGAAAATAAGGATAAATGTTGTGAACATGGGTTATGGGATAAACCTAAATTGATATAATAAAAGTGGTATATTTATATGATTGTGTATGCATATATTATATACTTGTGAAAATCATACCCACGCTACTTGCTATCCCTGAGGTTGTCGCGTTGGGACGATCTTATCCCGTGTTGCCTTATGGGGGATATTGACTCGTACCCTAGGAGATAGATATCCTTGGTACAGGCTATCGATTTGATAGTTCAGACGGTCCTAAGAGACGCGGGTATATGCCATCCTCTTAGAGACTTGTAATCTATGCTTCGCCTCAATATTGTTGTGTATGTGCTAATACAATTCGAGAGTGAGTCCGAAATTGTATTCCCCTTAATATGAGTGATATGGGGTTGGATAGTGGAGTATGCCCGAACCATAGTTTTTATGTGGGGTGCAGTTATGATATATATATTATACGAGTAGTTAATATATATATGAAATTCTGAAATCTGGAACTGCCTACTGTGATTTGATATGTAGGACATGGTTGATGACTCAAATTATAAATAATTGCTTTGAGAAAGTATAATACGACACTGGAAAACTTTATTGATTAATAAAGTTAAAAAGGAGAACCTTGGTTATAAATTGAAATCATACGTTTTAAATACTTGTGTTGTTCAGTTGTAAATCCTGCGAATAACCTAAGATAAGTTAAATCATTGGGGAAAGATAGTGTGGTATATGACGAGATAGACTATTGGGAAGGTTAGTGCGATAGGTGTGCACATTAGAAGAGAGGTGAGAATTTCTCAAGAGAGTGTCGCACTAATATGTTGTTGCATTGGCCTGTATCAATTTAAATACTCGCTAAGCGAATTTTAAATCAAACACACTATCGGGCTCTGACCCGTTTCTATTTCTCTTTCTCTCTTGTATATATATATGTATATATTACAGGTGCCCAGCCACAGGGGCGTCTTGCTTAGGATCCCTTGGGAGAAACGTGCTGCAGCTTAGGTGGGAGTTGCAGGCCACTTGCTTAGACGATTTCATTTACTTGATTCCTCTTCTATCATTCTCAGTTACTGGGCATGTGTCGCCCTTTCCACTATTTATCTGTTTTATTGGGACATTTGTATTCCAGTTATTTCCAGTACTGTTACGTTGGGATTTATTCAGCATGAATGTTTTACTTTAAGTTTTAAATGTTGAGACTTTGAATGTTGAATGTTTAAATTAATTGGATTATGTTCCAGGATAATTGTGGTATGATTCTTACTTATTGATAATGTTGTTACTAAATAAATATATAATTTTTTAAAAAAAATAAAATTTGGAAAGAAATGTTAATAATGGTTTTGACACTTAGCTTAATTAATTAGGGTGTTAATTTGGAAAATTTATTTTTACGACAATGATGCTAAGAACGAACCAACTGTTCACCTTGATTTTAATTTAATAAAGGAGTGATCGCCCGGTATTTAATTAGGCGGGGTGTCACAGAAGCATCTACAATAAACCTGCACGCATCCACAGCTGCTGTAGCAGACGTTCGACTCGAAGGAATCATCATTCAAGTGTCCTTGTGTGTGGAAACCTATATATATATATATATATATATATATATATATATATATATATATATACATACATATATAACAAGAGAAGGGAAAAATAGAGAAACGGGTTAGAGCCCGAGTTTGAAAATATTTATCAAGTGCTTAAAAGCCATATTTTAAAATATGAAATCTCTCATATTTAAACTGGTATCACACTCTCATGAGATACACCTCACAACTCTTCTAATAGTGCACACATGCCGTATATCTTTTAAACAACCTAGTTAAGCTATCCCACCAAACTAATTTCTTAATAACTATCACCTAACTTGCGTGATATAATATGTTAGACCGTAAGCTATTATATAAGCTTTTAGTGATATAATCATCCATGTGATATATATATATATAGTCCTTGTTTCTATATAAAGCTATACTGTTCATATACCATAACTTCCACTAGTTTTAAATACCATTTTCACTTTAGCATATAACATTCTTATGTAAATAGTTCTCACTTGAACCTACAATTTACCTTTGTGTAAGTCCGGATATGAAACTGCCGGAAGAAGAATAACATCTCGTTCATTTTGCACTTTGCACCTTTTTAAAGGTTATATGACATATCAACTTCATAAGCAAGTAATATACTACAAGCAGCGAGTATATTTATACCTGTATTACAATCATAAGTATAATAACCATCCCACCGAGTTATAACTTGAGGATGCAGTCTCAAGGTTCCCATCCACATCCGGGTTTGCTCAACTTGACCCCGGTACCATGTCAGAATTACTCATGAACATGGTAGAAACACAAAACGGTGGAGGCAGTCACATTCCCTCCTGAAAGTGGGATAAAAATATCGCACCCATATGCGAGACGATATGACTTGGGGATATACTCTCCCTGCTCCGTAAGCCAGGGGATTCACCCACATTGCGCAACCTCCCTAGATAGCACTAGAGATATAACCATACATAAATAGATCGTGTACATACCAATATATTTATAAACAAATCGTATATATATATATATATATACACACACAATAACAATACCCGTATATATAATATATATATATATATAATTCCTCAATATGCTCTAGCTATAATTGCCGCACTCTTATAGCTATAGTCAATAACCCGAATGTTCCCATTCGTAATAGTATATAAGTATTTACCCACTTAAAATACTAATCACATAAGTATTATCTTACTTAAAATATAACTCTCACCTTAATCACTTTTAAGGGTTTTATATAAACCCAAATATACCAATTCGTAATAATTAAATTAGTATACACGTAACTTATTCTAATTCCATAGGTATCGCATCACCTACAATAATAGTCGTCAATAGATGTATCTGCCGCGCCCCGATTTAATTAAGTTAAACTCATCCTTTTATGTAAAGATAAATTCCCTTAATAATTACTTTACTTTAAATCTCTCATGAAAAATAGCATAAGATTTTTTTTTCAAAGGCATGTGTAGATGACAACATAACTATCTTTACATATAACTTATAAGTACTATACAACTTTACATATTCAATATCCTTAGTTTAACATTTACATAAAAAGTTTCTTGCTATTCAAACCATACTAGATATCCATCACTCCCTCGTTTTAAGGTCCTAACTTGGTAGTGAACTCCAAACGATAGGCATACCTGAAACATAACATTTCAGGAGTGTGAGTAATATACGCTTAGTGAATGACCATATACCACACCTATAAACAAATTGAATAACACTTTTTAATTTTGTTCTAATGCTATAACCGAACAAGAATTGTGAAACTCTCGCAAGCCTGGACCCGCCACAGTCCAATTAATCCACCACAGTTATTGGGGACCACCACATCCCTTTATTAGGCCCGAGTACACAAACCTTTAAGTTGGATTAACAGGACTGCCACATCGCGTAGGAACCACCACAGTCCCTAACATTAGATAAAGGACCCGCCACAGTCCATAACATTAAATAACATCACTTAACATTTTTAATCATATGCATATGTTTCATAATTACCACATCACTCCATAAGCATTCTAACACATGTATTTAACTACACATTTCCATATGAAAATATAAGCATTTATATTTCATAGGGCAAGTCACTCAACTTGAAGTAGGTAATAAATCAACACCAAAATCTACTTCCTTTATATGGTAGTATTAGCCGTTTCCGTACCTATCAATTCGACATCATTAGTATTTGAATACACCAATTAACATTAAACTTCGTAGCACATCACATCAGTTGATCAATCTAAATTAACTAAGAGGAATTAAATATGATACTTCATATTTCTATAACACCATATTAATTAGGGTTCTAATAAAATTTACGGAATTAAATTACATATTCTTTTGACAAAGTTATGCCCATTTTTCTACAACATCTTTCATGTTGTGTTCTACCGAAAAACAACAATGAAACATCAACTTCAAAATGTCCCCCACGCCAAGCTAGAAGGTATTTTATTCTGATTTTTTAGTATGTTATACTCATATCTGTTTTCTAACATCTCCCACTGGAATTGCTTGATTTCAATAAGCATTCCATGATTTATGTCATTTTTAGCATAACTAGGTCAAAATAGAACATTAAGGCATAACTTAATATTTTTAAGCATACATAACCTCCACCTTGGGTATAAATCATGGAAACATATAATAAACATGTTTTAGCAGATATATACATCATAATCATGGATTTTCTAAATCAAGATGCTTTAGGAAAAAAATGATTTAAATCTAGGACTTTAAAGTATGCATTTACGATCCTACCACCAATTCTAACTTAAGTTCTTAACCCATCCTTAATTTAATACACTTAGGCAATATGGGTATCATTAAAATACTTATCAAAATCATAAACAAAAATATATAAAGTATAAAACTCATTCTTATGACCAACTTTAATAAAGAAGTAATTAACTTACGAGGATTCCTCGATTTATTGGAATTTTTCAAAGGATTTTCTTCCTTAAACTTCATCTCTCTCTCTCCTTAGGAAAAATTGTTATTTCCTTGTGAGGAAGAAGCTATACTGATGTTTAAAGATTAGAAATACATTTTTAAGGGGTCCAATAGCAAAAGGGGTAGTGGTAACACATGATTGGATGGATGGGAGATCGAATTAAATAATTTCACTAATGACAGATTTGTCCCACCTTCGTAAAATCACCATAACTCCCTATTACGGGCCCCGATTTACTTCCATTTTGGGTCTTTGGGTAGATAACTTAAACATCTACAACTTTCATAATTTGTGTTTTCAAAAAATCATAAAACTAGTTTGCCTAATTTGGGCTCGAACAAGAAAGTAACAATTTACTCAAAATCTCATAACTTTCTCATTTGGCGACCAAACATCACCAATTTCGCACCAACACCCTAGTTTGCTTTTATAAACATAATGATGAATTAGAAACATATTTTCATGATGAATTTAACCACATAACTAATAATATAATCTAAAAATATCATCCCCGAAAATAAGCTCAATTAGCACCTAATGTAAACAACACATATATCATATGATTATGCATTCCCTAAACATGACAATTAACATGTTTAACACACATAACCAATTTATAACTAATAACTAATAACTTATACTTAATCATGTAATTAACCTTCCTAATCATGTTTTAGGGCCTTACAATATCGAATAACCACTCAATCATCTTTAGCCCATATCCTAAATTCCATCTTACTCGCATCCTAGGATTTACTCAAATGAAATCGGCCCGTATTTACTCTAACCGCATAAATATCTATACACACTCGCCGAAGAATTCTCTCAAAAGTTACTTGTCCTAAACATTCATTAAATCCATGCTCTGGATTGTACACTCAACTAATCCAAGGTTAATATATAACTCCTCAAGTCCTTTAGGTCACACCCATCTATAATACACTAATTAAGAAGGCCCCTAAGCCTTGAACCCCAAAAGAAAAAGGAGTAGAAAAATACTTATCTTGGGCAAAAAATTGAGTACCGATCGACCTCGAGTTGGGATTTTGCCTTACGAGCCAACCAATGACCATTTTCCCTTATACCGGTCGACTGGCTCTTTGGCCGCGGTCGACCGGTCACACCAGATATTTCGGCCATCTCTCTATTTCTTACAAAACTTAAATCTCCAAAATACCAAATATCATCCCAACCTCCATTTTTATGATTTCTAATCTCAACCAATAACACTATTAACATCTAATCTATGTTTTTCAACTAACTTATTAATTAATTTGTGGTATTAAATCATTTCTCTTAGATTTAATCCTTAGAACCATTTAAAACCCTACTATATCATTTCTACCCATTTCTACACACTATTAACGTAGTTTAACACTAGAAATCATTAAGAGTCTACAATACATCAATTTGTAAACTCATACTCAAATTTCCCAAATTTGTTTTAAGGGTTCTAACCCAAAAATCATATAGTTTACCAACTATAATATGAGATACATGCTCAAAAGAATAAAGCAAGTAAACACTTGCCTCGTGGATGAAATCCGACGACCTCGAGTCGAATCCCGCGGAGTTTGGGCCGGAATCCCCTTTCTCTTCCTCTTTTTCCTTCCTTTCTTCTCTTCTTTCTTTTCTCTCTTTTCTTTCTTCTTTTTCTCTCTATCTCTCTCTATCTCTCTCTCTCTCTCGCGCGCGCCTTTATAAGAGAGAATAAGGGTTTATCCCTTATAAACTCAAAAATGACTCGTTTACTCAATTGCGAGTCCCTACTAGTCTAGAAGTCCCCGAAACCTAAACGCTACCCCGGATACTCTATTATGACTATCTCGGCCATTCCGAAACCAACCGTGCACTCAAAATATTCATCCGAGTCACTTAACTAAAATTCGCTAATTAAACCCAACATATCTCACTACGCGTGTTTTCCAAATAAAATATTATCCTTTGTCGCTTTACCCAACTGCGACATGTTATTAAAATAATCCAACTCATTTACTTAGTCCCAAAAGTAAATGTAAAAAACATCGGTAAACATCTAACACTCATAATCCCCAAAAATTATTATTCACAGTTATTCCTCAAATTTCCAAATTACGTCACTTATGTAATTTAAATATCTATAAAAGTACAGGGTATTACAATACCCATATCGTGATTACTAGGTGCTCGCAAAGACATTACTCTACGAGCTTCTACACATGGTGCACCTTGACCATTGAATACCTTAATACGTAATAACAAGTCGATTTCTACCCCAAATGACGCCACAGACATTATATCCTATGGGAACTCCAAGATGACCTTAAACCACACTCACACTAGGATTACCTCGCATCTATCCATTACCTCGGTAGATAAAATGAGCCTTGACACTTAGATAAAAATCTTATTTCTCTTCTAAAAGACCATGACCAGAAGCCATGTAACAAACCACAACTAATACTACTAAGGTAACTGGCAGAATATAAGACGTCACCTATAACCTACAAACCTCTAGGTATGCATCGCCGACATCAGTAAAGATCCTATTCCTTAAAATCACATCACATTTTTTAAAACCCCGACATAGAAGATTACCTAGAGTTCATTCCTAAGTCTCCTCAACCATCATTGTTGCTTACTTAATATACTTGCTGCTATTTTCTCGCAACTCTCATCAAGCCCTACGTGGTAAAATCTTCAATCAATAATCACTAGGACACTTACTTATAGCGATACTATCGTACCGACTTAGACCGAGTATATATCCCAAGTGTTGACAAACACGGTTTATCATGCCCACTAAATCATCAATTGCCTTACGACGTGATACTATCTCAAGGATCGAATTCTCCTAATCACCTAATCAACACTAACCACCCGAAATTACCTAGTCAAGGAACTTGACTCATTTTTATCACTAATCAACACTGTTTATGTGTGATGCACTAGCCACCTAATATCTACAGTTAACTTTACATGAGTCATGTTTATAATTTAACACACATGATTCATAATTCTCTACATATCAATTGGCTTCTCATATCACTACGGATTAACACACAAGCATCTCACACTAAAAACATGCGATATCGCCACTATTGGCTTACACGGATACTCAAAACTTACTAGCATATCTAAATCAGAAGTGCAAAAGCGATTAACAACAACTATCTCGGTCGCCTTCTACTTGGCAAAGAATTCACCCGTCGTTCTAACATCTTTGTATTCACCATCGAGGACACGAACTAAACCAACACTTAAATTACCATGACCGACGCAAACTAATACCGACGTCTAAAGATCCACTGTCGACCTCACCATGTCACTATCAAAAGGAACTTTGAACCTAGAGCTCCGATACCATTTTTAAAGTTCTGGGTCAGAGGTTGCTCATAGTCAACCCGATCCAACCCGAGCATTAGGTTTGAAGTGCAATGAAATAACCTATATAATGTTGCTAATCCAATTTTATTTTAATTAACGTTTCACTTGCTTAGCATGCAATTCCGATTTTAAATAAAGCTACGTGAGGGACCCATGAGGAGCACCCGGAGTCCAATCATGCAGAGCTACTAATGTAAAATAAAAGAGAGTACTTACTTGTATAATGCTCTCAAAATACAAAACCACACCAACCTCGCGTAACAAAATGAGGGAGTGAGTCGAATGCTCAGTGCGAAATATACAACAATGCAATATAGAATCGAACGACAAAAAGAAGACTCTAACACGTTTTACTTACGTGCACATGCAGCTTCCTTATATTTACACACACACACACACACACACACACACACACACACATATATATATATATATATATATATATATATATATATATACACTTAATGCATGAAACCATTTTACTTCCGAAAACCTTATTTATCTCGATTAATTCCCCTTAATCTTGTAGAAACTTCCTTACCCTTATTTGGATATTTATCCCTTTATTTAACACACACGTTTAAATACTTGAAATAACAACACTTAGTTTGTCCGAAATTTATTTCTTTACCAAAATTACCCTTTTCATTTCAACTAATCCACATTAGTATTTTCATTAAAAATCACCCTTTTAACACACGCGAATACCATGTTAGAAAATACTTATCTATCCTTTGAAAACCTTTCACAACACACCTTTGTGTTAATTATGGTTTAAACTTTATAGGTTTCTTAGCCACCCATTTACCCACATTACCTTTTTCTTGACCCTATGGAGATTAATTTATTTACCCGTTTCTTGTCCACTTTAACTTTTACCGGAACATTTATTAGTTCATTTAAGTTAAATTGTCTTAACACATCTTCACCACACAACCATTTCTTGACATGTTCCTCATTTCTTTATCTTTTTATAGGAATCTTCTAATAATCGCATACTATAATGGGCTCCACACCACCGGTTATGCGCAACATATGCTCAAGTCAGCGATTTTGGGTCTTTCACCCAGGGCTCCGGGGCTTCCTTATTTTTTTCGGTGTCATCCGAGTTATTTTTAATGTGTTTTAATATTTTTCAAATGTACATATTATTCCACCTTTCCTTTTATCCAGCCGAAGCCAAACCCAGGGTTCCACCCCAACTTGTGTTACACTTTGAAAATCATCATTTCATGTCCTTTATATCTTAGCCTTGATTTTATTCCAAAAATCATGTTCATTAGGACCATCATGTGTAACACCTCATAAAAATATTTCACCTTATGTAAAATTGACATTTTACCCATTTATTTTCAAACTCACATTTTACTCCAATTTCGCAAGTGTTAATTTTTCAAAAACTATTAAGTTACCCACGATAACTTTTTAAGTGTTTTTAACACCTTAACACATTTTTAACCTTTTGGAGTAACATTCTTCTCAATTGGAAACATATTTGTTTTAATGCTTTTATTTCCAAGAATCATTTAACATATATGATTACTTTATAAGAAAAATACCATTTTTATTCATTAACACATGTAGTCTTACAACCTTACACTTATCACATACAATCCATTTTTCACACCCTTTAGAGACTAAAATTTATACTTTTCTTATTTTCATGTTTAAACCCGATAAAACCTTCTTTAAACTTGTTTATATATTCATTATCAAATAGTACAAGTTAATATGCATGAGATGATGTATTTTAATCCTAAAATCCTATCAAATGGGTTAAACATACGTTTCATTTTAGAAATTTGTAATACTTGTAAAAATTAACTTTCAAGACACAAAGACATTTCATTTCATAAAATATTTAACTTCAAACTTCTAGAAATGCCATTTTGACAAAAGGCCCAAACTTTGTTTTTTTTCAAGAAAACTTTGGAATATTTACTCATCTTTTATTTTCAGCAAAAAAATATTTTTGCCAACGTTTTTATTCCATAAAAATCTTTGATACAAACTTACTAAAAATCATTTTTTGTATCATATCTAATCCACTCTTAAATTCTAACAATAAGACTACTAAAATAAAAAAATAGAGTATAAAAATAGAGTAGGTTTTCCCACCTCATATGGAGCTCCAACAATGGTAGGCATGAAATGTCTAAGAAGATGTCAACCTCCTACCTCCTAAAATGTCCTCAAGGATGTTTCCCAACTTCGAAAGCATGGTCCATCAAGCTTCCAAGAAACTCCGCCTTAAAACTCCATTAATCTTCCATTTCCATCTTCAAGAACCTCCGACAATAACTCCATAAATTTATATCTCTCCTCATCCATGGTGGAAATGGGAATGTATGGTTCAAATATAATGAAATACATAATAAATATGGGGATATAAGGCAGAAGGGTGGTGGTGGCATGGTGGTTTGTAGTGGATAGAGGTCAAAGGACACACAACAATAATGGAAGACGCAGCCTCCTCTCTCTCTCTCTTTCTCTCTCTCTCTCTTCTTCCAACTCAAATGACCCAAATGAACTCAAACAACCCTTATAAAACCTTATAAGAATTCCAAATCCCATTTTTGCCCAAATGGGCTCACCAGAGCTCGACAACTCATCAATCCAATGGGCCAGAATGAGACAATGCAGAAGCACAATTTGATTTAGAAATTTTAACAGCCTCGTTCGAACGAGATTCGCCCCTTGGTCGAATGAGAAAGGTATCTCGTTCGAATCTCATTCGATCCAACATTTCAAATGACCTTGTTTCTCGTTCGAACGACCTCGTTTCTCATTAAAATGACCTTGTTTCTCATTCAAACGACCTCCACTTCGTTCAAACGATCATTTTTCCAATTTTCTCCAAATTTCCAATTTTAACCCTCAATCTTCCAATAGTTACATTCAAGCCTTCAAAGTAGTCAAATAAGAATATAAACCCAGTCAGAATCATCAAAATCTCAATGTCTTTATATTATTACAACTCACGCGGGAAAAATAAATAAAATATTGGGGCGGTATATTACAATTTTATAGTAACAACTAATTATATAACATGTAAAATATTTTTATAGTGACCACTAATACTACGACCTAGACTATTCATGTAAAATATATTTATAGCAGGTCTAAGATCTTTTTCATCTCAACTACCACATGATTTGTGTCATATTATTGTTATATAAAAAAATGAAGTACTCAAACTAACATAGAAATTACAAAAATCATTTTACATATGCCTTAAAAATTACAATTAGATGAAAGAAAAATGTAATAAGAAACGAAAATGAGTAATCAAATGAGTCTATAATCATTAATTTTGTACCACATTTGGAAGGACAACTTCAAATATAAACAATATAGGCAAATTAATTGGAAACCATTAAGTTTTTATAAATAGGAGAAATTATTCTATGTTTCATGCATCAAAATCAAGTAGTATATGGGTGAAACAACATACAACATCATAAAATATCATACATAATCTCAACTAATAGTATCATGCATTGAAATGAATTAATAATCTATACAATGCCCAAAGTTGGATCACCAACTTATAACATCGTACAAAAGCAGACATAATCTCAATATCATACAACAATATACATAATCTCAACATATGGATCACTAAGTTGAGGATATAGCATAAGGTTGTGTCATTAGCAATAAAAGAATGCATATTGAAGTAGAGAATGATATTTTTTTTTACAAATAAAGTCAAAAAATCCATAAAGAGGAAACACCCATTCTCCCTTTATTTGTCAAAAGACCTGAAATACATGAAGAGAAAAATAGAAAATGACAATCAATACATAGGCACGACATGAATACAATATTTGAAAAATTATAACCAAGTAACCTCAATCCAAATTATAAATCCATGGCTTGAAATCAAACATTATAATTCAATTTTATAATCCAAGCTTCGATATCCAACATTATAATTAAATATTATAATATAAATTATAGATTCATTTGTACATAGGAGATTGTGAGAGTTGATTCATGTGTGCATAGGAGATTGTGAGATTATGAGAGTTCATAAACTCCAGATGTAGATCAGTATAAAAGTCCACTACATCCCCAAAGCAAAAATATCTATCAAATAATGGATATACATAAAACTAAATATTTGTGAATAGAAATTAATTAGTGGAATACGAAAATAGTTTAGATAAGGATGAAACATACATATTGACATACCCAAGAACACAAAAATTGAGAATATCCACACTACCCCAAAGATCCAAAGTTTGTGAATGCAGGTTACCTATTTATTCCAATTTTTCGGAGAAAAAACACCGAAGATCAGTAAACAAATAAATATTTAATAGATCTGTTAGCAACAAAAATATTTAATAGAAGTGAAAAAATGCCATAATAAACCTATTATAACAAAACTTATGGATACAAAATATTTGTCGTCGAGTTTGTACCATCTTGAGGTAGAAGTATACTTAAACAATTTGCACTTTTACATCTACAAAATGCCACATATAGTTGACAATGACTAAAACCAGTGTTCACAAGTCAGTTCCATCAAATTAAACAGATAGACCTTGGGATTTATTCATCGTCATTGTATATGCTATTCAAATTGGGAATTGGTACCTTGTTGTGACACCCCGCCTAATTAAACATCGGGTGATCAGGCCTTTATTAAATTAAAACAGGTTTCTCAAATGCTTCATTCTTAGCATCACTGTCGAAAACTTTTTAATTACTAATCCCCTAAGTAAAATTAGACCGGTGCCAAATTTTATCTTTCTTAAAACAGATAAATCAACCATGCGGAACAAAGTACAAATAATCATGTACTATAATACAAACAACAAAGTAAAAGTACAACAGAACAAAAGTATTACCGAATAAACCATCGGCTAAAAATCCCAAACAACAATAGAATAACCACTAGTCTGAAACTAACATCTGAGACTAATACCGGACCACAAGTCCATACATAGAAGAGTGCGAGATCCTGTGCTAGATCTGAATGAGAGATATTGTCTAGTCAAATCCTGTAAGCATCCACTGTGCTACAACTCCGAGTTTGGAATGGAATCATCACACATGGCGTCCCTGTGGCTGGACACCTAAAAGGTTTTGAAAATATTTTATAGCAAGAATTAGTACTCAAAACATTTTGAAAATATTTAGCAAGCGTTTATCACAATATAAAATGCGGTTATTGATTACACATGTTAGGTTCTCGTACACTCTCTTGAGTTAACTCACCCCTCATCTTTGGTTCACACCTAACGTTCTACGCTTAGTTTGTCTAGCCATACTTCTCAAGCTAACTAAAACCAAAGTAGTAAACTGAACTTATCTGTACCCAAGTTCCATTACCGCCCATACAGTACAACCGTTTCACTAACATCTCGCGTATGTTAATTAATTCTCAGGTAACATTTCATCTATGTTATTTTTAAATACTTCTCATTTAGCTTCACTACTAAAATTACTACAATTCTCACAATTGTTGACTTTCCCACTTATGTAATTAAGTTTCGCTACTTGAATTACTAAATAGATTTTCTCTATCTAAAGGTTCATTTCGTAATCAAGTTTCACTACTTAACTTACCAATTCAGTATGTATCTTTAAATACATAATATATCAATCTACTAATACACGGAAGTAGAATATCATCAGGTATATATATTTCACACACAATATATACTAATTATTAGTCACTGCTATTTTGCTCCTTTTATACACATAAAGGACTCTTGGTTCGGAATGATTCATCGACCCCAAGTAAGAATTGGTTCGGCATGATACATCGACCCCAATTATTTTAAAAAAATATATATACACATATTCTGGTTCGGGACTCTATCATCGCGACACCAGTTCAAAGTTTGGTTCGGTATTTCTCATCGACCCCAAACTTATAATAACTTTATGTTAGTTCGGAATGTCTCATCGACCCTAACATAATTAATTTAGGTATAATCTCTCTACCTAAAAGATCACATAATTCAGTAGGTACACGCCCGACCTATTAATCATATACGTACGTAATATTTTAATCTCATATATTTACCGTACAATATTCGCTTTACGATTTATCTCATTAATCGTATTTATTTGAGTATTCACACAACTCTAAGGGTCGTAGTTACCCCTTACATATAATTTCAGTAGTTATTGCTTACCCTACTGGTCTATTACTTAAATTGAATTTACTTCGCCCCGTAACTCAATTTTCGAAGTCCCCGATACTCTACTAAATCGGATTATTCTCCTCGGTCCATAATCCAAGCCCTACACCCAATGGTCTTATTGGACCTCAACAATATACCTACTGGTCTTATTTTCACTCCCATATAAGTATAATGTAAATCCTAGAATACTCATTCATTCCCGAACTCAACGAAGCATTAAACACAAAATTTCCAGGAAACAGCTTGCATCGATCGATCGACGGCTGGGTTCGATCGATCGACATAGTCGATCGATCGATAGTTCAAGATCGATCGATCGATCGAACAGGGACAGACACAGTCTGTCTTCTTCGTTGATCCTCTCCTCCATTAACAAATTTCCAAACTCCATTATTGACCACCAAACTTCGACCCAATGATCCTAACATGTTTCCACATATACTAGGACAATTTCTAACGTATCAAGTACATCAAAACTCCAATTCCTTTAAAGAAATAATGAATTAACCCCCAAAATTTCTTGAAACCCTAGTTATGGTGTTCTTCCCATATATTCATTCAAAATCCAGATTTTAATCCGAAAAATCAACAAGTTTAATCTGAATATTAATCCTCTACATAGCTTAAATCATTCTACATGCGATTCCTATCCCAACATGCATAAATATCATCTTTCTCCAATCAAAATAATGATTTAACAAAACTATTCAAAAACCCTACACATGGGTATTATAACTTTAAGATTTTTGCAATAAACAACTTGCCTTATGATCAGTAGGGTCTGATTTCGTGGTTCTTGTTGATGATTGATGATCTTCATCCTTCAATCCTTCTTCCCCAATAAGTATGATGGTAGAAATCCCTTTGAATCCTTCCAAAATCTTCTTTTTGCTTTAGAAAGTTGTGTCTCTCTTCTCTCTAATGGTATTGGTGTTGTCATGGGTGTTCTAACCCTAATTCCTTTATCATACGGCTGATATAAAACTCTCAATTTCGTAGGTCATCATACCCTTATATGTTAAAAGACCAAAACGCCCCCGAACGGTCTCGGTTTAGCCCAAAATTACTCCGGGACTCAACGAGTACCCCCGGTTATACTATTTTGACTAATTTGACCCTTTCGGACTCATTGGTGACCTCTAAATTATCATTTGAGTCACTTAAAAATATTACTCGTTCTCACCCCAACACGGTCTACACGCGTTAAGTAACTATTTACCACTCGCACAAAGTAAATAAAAATGATGCAATATATACCGGTATCTATCTTTCGAATAATATACCAAAATTACAATTTTAAATAAAACTCTTTAAATTACTACTCTTACGTAATTTAAATCAAGACGATATTTTCTCATTTAATTCTCCAATCTAATTAAATGGAATATTCAGAAATACGGGGAGAAGGAAGAAAATGTGAGAAATCACCACCAAAAGCTTCAAGCCAATGTCTTTCTAGAGAGAGAAAGATGCAGAAACGAGTCGAGCCAGGAAAGAGAGAAATGAGAAGGAAGGAGGGAAAATAGGGTTTAAACCCTTAATATGATTGCACGCTTCCTAAGGCCCATCATTGCCTGGCGAGCCCCAAAGGACGGCTGACATCACATGCTTGCCAGGCACGTCACACACTTTAGCTATGGACAAGTGTTAAATGGACATTGGCACAAGAGAGACTTCGGAGATGTAGAGACCCCACGGTCACCTGCTCTCACATGTAACTAAGGGCTGGGGGTGATTGATATGCCCCAAGTGTCACCTCAGCTCAAAAACTACAACCTCGACCAAGACGTTGCCGAGGTTGGAAATGCCTTGGATCAGTGACAACAGGCCTCGGCCATAGCAAGGTCGGCCCTGGCCGATACCACTACAAACCTCATCAAGGGGAGACTGCATGTATCATGGGGGTCAGCAGTTCGTCAGTTCACCCGGGAATGACAACCTCGGCCAAGGGTAGGCCGAGGTTACAAGGAGACATACCTCTACTAAGGTCAACCCCATCAGTGAATCAGTCGATGTTCCAAGCACATTCCAGCTTAACCTTGGCCCAGGCCGACCTTAATGCCTTACCTCGGCTTAAGCCAAGACCACAATGGCTCATCTCAGATAAGATGGGCAGCTAGACCTTACCAACCTCGGACTCTTCCAGGTCGAGGTCATGATCAAGCACGGAGGTCGAGCACTTATTGACATATGTGGACAAGGACACGTGGACGCAAATCAGTTATAACAAATCATTCCCCCCACGTGGGGGGAATATTTCATCATCATTCTCTACATGTGACAGTGACACATGTCTTCATCAGACTGGCTAGGTCAACACACACATGCTCATTGCATGCATAGGGGGTACATTACACCCCCAGGTACTATATATAAAGGTCATCCCCTACCTTGCAAAGGATCCTAAATTAACAGCCCTAGCTGAAGCTCTGTACAAATACATAGTAAAGAGAGAAAGCTTGAGAGATTGTATCTATGGCCATTAGAGCCCTCATACAGTGATACATATCATACACTTGCACAGTGGACGTAGGCCAGATTGGCTGAACCACTTATATTCCGGTGTGAATCCTCTTCTCCTCACCTCCTTCTTCTATATGTGTATATACCTTTATACTGCCATTGTTAACATTGAATTGAGCTTACAAACACCTTGAAGGGTGGTTCTGTTTCCAGCATCATCAATATATGTTTGTTGGTGTTATGACAAGTGTACTTTTTGTATTATATTTTTCTTTTATTGAGTCATATTTGAAAAATTCAAAAATATTTTTGGGCTTTGTGTCTTTTAGTTTTACACATTTGGCGTGGCATATTAATGTGTTTGAATCCAATTCACGCCGCATTTTCATGTGGCTATGATGCTTGGCTATGACTTTAGATACTTAGATTATTCTTAATCATGTTTATGTAGTTCTTTAGAACTTGAATTTCTTTATGGATTCAACTTTGTTTATGCCTTCACACACACATGCACAAGCTTATTGAATTTTGATTTCATGATAATCTTAATCATGTTTATCTTTTGAGGGAGTTTAGTTGAAGATCAACAGGTTTGTACAATGATACCTAGTTATCCTTATTTTATCATGACACTATTAATTTGTAGAATCGTCAATAATCTAGGCTTATGTGCAATGTGCTTATTTTTTTCATTATATTTAACTTTATTTGTCACGTAAGGCTCAAGCTTAGTTTGATAAAGTTTTGAAGTCAATTAGAACTTCTTGAACATATTTGAGTGTTTGGGTTATAATTCTCTTATTACTAGTTCACACCTATTCATTCCATCCCACACGTTTAGACACATCGATACTATGCTAGTGTGTAAAGTTTATGTGTTTTGTGTCATGTTTTGCGGTCGTTTATACCTATATATGCGTGTCGTATTTTCATTAATATATTTTTCACATATTATATATGGTTTTGGGTTTTGTGTATTTTCAGTTTATATTTAGTCCATATTTATCACATGTTTGATTCATTTGAATTATTTGTGCTTGATTTGCCATGTCGCGCGCTTGTTACATTTTACACGGTTGCATGATTTATTCCCATATCCCTTTGATTAATATTGGTATCTTACGATGTAAGGCCCTAAAACGTGATTAGGAATGTTAGTTACATGATTAAGTATAAGTTATGAGTTATAAGTTTGGTGATGGGTGTTAAACATTTTAATTATCATGTTTAGGGGATGCATACTCACGTGACATATATGTTGTTTACATTAGATGCTTATCGAGCTTATGATCGGTGATAACATGTTAAGATAATATGATTAGTTATGTGGTTAAATGCATCATGAAATATATTTTCAATGCATCAATATGTTTATAAAAATAAACTAGGGTGTTGGTACGAAATTGGCGATGTTTGGTCGCCAAATGTGAACGTTTTGAGATTTTCGGTACATTGCTACACTCCTGTTCGAGCCCAAATTAGGCATACTAATTTTATGATTTTGGGAAACCAAAAAATATGAAAGTTGTATACATATAAGTTATCTATGCATAGACGCAAAGTTGGAGTAAATCATGGTCCATAATAGTGAGATATTATGATTTTACCAATGTGGGGCAAATCTGTTATTAGTGGAATTATTGGATTGGATCTTTCGTCCAACCAATCACGCATTACCACAAGACTTATGGCTATTGGATCCCTCATAACGTTTTGTATGATTTAAAATCATATATAAATCTTCTTCCTCATTAGAAATGAGAAGGTATGAAAGATTTGGCCCGAGGAGAGAGAAAAGGAAAAGTTAAGGAAGAAATTGCTTCGAAAAATTACAATAAATCGAGGAGTTCTTGTAAGGTAATTACCTCTTTGTTAAAGTTGATCACATGAATGAATTCTACACTTCGTATATTTTTTTTTTCTTCTGATTTTGATAAATATTTGAATGATACCCATGTTACCTAATTGTGTTAAAAACAAGAATGACTTAAGAACATACATAAGAACTTGTGCTAGGATAACAAATGTTAACTTTAAAGTCCTAGATTTTAATCACCTTCTTGCGAACCTTTTTAATTTAATAAATTAATGTATATGATGTGTGTAAGTGTTAAAACATTTTTAGTATATTTTTCCATGATTGATGCCTGAGGTAGAGATTATGTATGCTTAATAATGTTAGGTTTTGCTTTAACGTTCAATTTTAACCCAGATGTTTTAAAAATGGCATAAATCATTGAATAATTATTAGAATCAAGAAATTCAAGTTGGAGATGTTAGAATACAAATATGAGTATACGATACTTGAAGATGAGAATAAAATACCTTCTAGTGTGTCTTGGGGGTGGTTTTGAAGTTGATGTTTTCAGTTGAAACAACTTGAAAAATGTTATAGTAAAACATGTATAACTTTCTCTAAAAAAATTCATAATTTTATTCCGTAAATTGTGTTAGAACCCATATGAATAGGGTTTTACGTGAATGTGAAGCAGAATGTTTAATTTCTTTTTAGTTATTTAAGATTGACCAACTGATGTGATGTGTTACTGGGCTTAATGTTATTTGGTGTATTCAAATACTAATGATGTTAAATTAATAGGTGGGTAAGCGATTGATGCTACCATACAAAGGAAATAGGTTTTGGTATTAATTTTATTACCTACTCTAAGGTGAGTGGCCTGCCCTATGAAATATATATGCTTATATGTTCATATGGAAATGTATAGCTTAAATACATTTGTTGAGATGCTTGTGTAATGATGCGGTGTTTATGAGACATATGCATATGATTAAAAACGTTAAGTGAAGTTATCTACTGCTATGGACTATGTTGGGTCCTCTATCTAATATTAAGAACCGTGGTGGGTCCTACGAGATGTGACAATCCCGTTAATACAACTTAAAAGTTTGTGTACTCGGGCCAAATAAAGGGCCGTGGTGGTCCCCATTGATCGTGGTTGGCTAATTGGAATGTTGCGGGTCTAGGCTTGCGAGAGTTTCACAATTCCTTCTTGGGTTATAACATTAGAAAATGTAAAAAGGGTGATGCACCGTGTGCGATACTGATTTAAAATAAATTCGCAAATTCCAGTTCTAAACTTATTTAATTAGAGTCAATTTTAAACCAAATACAAACAACCCTTAAACAATCAACTACGTTTGTGCGTGTGTCAAACCATCATAAACATAAATATGCTAACTCACAGATTTCAGGAAAAATCCTCTCAGGGCAAAAACGTTTATTTCACTATAATTTGTAAATCACAATATACATGGATTACAATGAAATCTGCAATAAGTTGACCTCAGCAAACCTACATAGACACGCAGCCTAGAGTCAGCAATGGATTCCACTCAACGAACCCACATAAACCGCAGTCCAATCTTCAGCAAAGATCCACACGCAACGAACCTCAATGACCTTAGTCTTCAGGTGTAGAGATGCACTCCACAAAAGGTTTAACAATAGCAAAGTATGTTCTTGGGTTCCAAAACATTTCACCTAAACATTGGAATTTTTGTGAATTGAAAAACAAGGCTTTAAAGCCCTAAATGAAGAAGACAAAAGTGTTCTGCCGATTTGCTCTGTTTACAAAATGAAAAAGTGTTCATCCTCAGGTCGACAAAGCCTTAAAAGTAGACATCAAGGAAGAGCTGATAAACTTCCTCAGGAAGAGGCATAGTGTCTTCGCTTGGAGTCATGCAGACATGCCCGGCATCAACCCTGAGGTTATGAGTCACAAGCTCAACGTGACCAAAGATGCCAGGCCTATCAAACAGAGACGAAGAGTTTACTCCAGGGAGAAGTACGACATCATCCGGGAAGAGGTCTAAAAATTAGAAAAGGCTGAGTTTATAAGAGAGGTCATATATCCGGAGTGGTTGTCGAATGCAGTCATCGTGCCTAAAGCTAATAGAAAGTGGAGAATGTGCGTTGATTTCACTGACCTGAACAAGTCTTGCCCAAAAGACAGCTATCCCTTACCTCGGATAGATCAGATGGTAGATGCTACTGCAGGGCACGAGCTCATGAGATTCATGGACGCATACTCGGGCTACAATAAGATCTTTATGTATGCGGAGGACTCAGAGAAGACAACCTTCATTACCGACAAAGGGACATACTGCTACAAGGTGATGCCCTTCGGTCTGAAGAATGCAGGAGCAACATACCAACGTCTTGTGAATAAGATGTTCGAAGACCAAATAGGCAAGACTATGGAGGTGTATGTAGACGATATGCTGACGAAGAGCTTAAAGGCCTGCACTCATGTGGCAGACCTTGAAAAGACCTTCAATACTATGGACTTGTACAAAATGAAACTCAACCCCGCAAAGTGTGTCTTCGAGGTAGGAGCTGGGAAGTTTCTTAGATTTATTGTCAATCAAAGAGGGATTGAAGCAAACCCTGAGAAAATCAAGGCTTTGATTGATATGAAGACACCGAGGAGCATCAAGGACGTCCAAAGACTCACGGGGAGAGTGGCCGCACTCAACAGGTTTGTTTCCAGAGCAACAGACAAGTGTCTTCCATTCTTTAAAGTGCTTAGAAAGGCCTTCCAGTGGGACGAAGAGTGCGAAGAAGCTTTTAACTAACTCAAGTCTTACCTTGGGTCTCCATTATTGTTATCTCGGCCCATAGTAAGAGAGAAATTGTATGTGTATCTAACAGTCTCCGAATCGGCTATCAGTGCAGCCATAGTGCGGGAAGACGTTGGAATCCAAAGGCCTGTGTATTTCAACAGTAAAACCCTTCAAGGGTCTGAACAAAATTACCCTCGTATGGAAAAGTTAGCATACGCCCTGATACATGCTTCAAGGAAGATGAAGCCCTACTTCCAAGCCCATTCCATGGTCGTCCTCACCAACTCCCCACTAAGACAGGTCCTACATAAACCTGAGAAGTCTGGAAGATTGATGACCTGGGCCATTGAGTTGGGGGTGTATGACCTTACCTACCAACCTAGGATAGCCATCAAAGGGCAGGCCCTCGCAGACTTTGTTGCTGAGTTCACATGGGAAGAGGCCGAGGCAGAGAATGACCTAGAGGGTGCTGAAGGGTCAAACAATAGTCTCTTTTGAGCGCAGAAAGAGATGGCACCAAACGTCTTCCGAGAGCAGGAAGAGGTTATACCAAACGTCTTCCGAGAACAGGAAGAGGTGGCACCGAACGTCTTCCGAGGTCAGGAAGAGGTCGTATCCAAGAAGATCAGGAGCATAGTAGCAGAGAATGAGGAGTATTGATACTTCTTCAAACAAGGAATCATGTCAGAAGGGGCCTTCTCATCGAATAGAGACATTTGGAATCTCTTCGTTGATGGTTCTTCTTGCAACAGTGAAAGCGGTGCAGGGTTGATACTTTCAGCTCCAGATGGTGCCAACATTGAATATGCTTTGAGGTTTAACTTTAAGGCATCTAACAATGAGTCAGAATATGAAGCCATGATAGCAGGTCTCTCATTGGCAAAGACTCTAGGTGTAAGACGACTCCTACTTCATAGCGACTCAAGGTTAATTGTCAATCAAGTATTGGGAGTCTATGAAGCCAAAGATGAAAGGATGGTTAAGTATATTAAGAGGGTGAGAATGATGTTAGAATATTTTAAAGAGACAAAATTGAAGAGAATACCTCGATAAAATAACAGCCACGCAGATGCATTGGCAAGGTTGGCCTCGGCGACGAAGACAGACGTCAGAAGGACAGTTCCGGTCGAGGTCTTATGAAAAGCGACCATCGAGGAAGAAGCGGTATGCAACCCTTGTCTCAATTTGAACCTGGGAGACTCATGGATGGACCCCCTCGTCAGATATATCAAAGAGGGAGAGCTACCCAAATCCAAGCTAGAGAGGAGGAAATTGAGATATAGGGCTGCCAAGTTCTCCATAGTAGGAGACATCCTGTAAGAAGGGATTTCTGTTACCTCTCCTCAGATGTGTGCATCCCACCAAAGTTCCCTGCATCTTACAGGAAGTTCACGAGGGGTCCTGATCTAGTCACATAGGAGGAAGACCCTTGGCCAAGAGAATTATTACCCAGGGATACTGGTGGCCAACCTTGGCCAAAGATGCTGTAGTTTACGTGAAGAGGTGCGATAAATGTCAGAGATTCTCCACTATTCCTCATCAACCTATGATGTCAATCACCTCTCCATGGCCATTTGCAATATGGGGAATTGACTTAGTAGGACCCCTACCAAGAGATGCCAATAATTACCGGTTTCTGATAGTTGCCATTGACTACTTCTCAAAGTGGGTGGAGGCAGAGTCGATGATAACGATCACAGAACAGAAGACCTTTCAATTTATTTGGAAGAACATCATATGCAGACATGGCCTCCCAAACACCCTCATATCGGATAATGGAACCCAGTTCAAGAACTTCTCATTAGAAAAGTATTGCGAAAGAGTGGGGATAAAGCAGTTCTTCTCATCTCCTAGCCGACCTCAGGCAAACGGTCAGACAGAAGTCACAAATAGGACAATCCTTGATGGAATCAAGAAGAGGTTAGAAGAAGCGAAGGGGAGATGGACTGAAGAGGTTTACGCTGTGTTATGGGACTACAGAACCACAGTAAGGACACCAACAAGAGAAACCCTGTTCATGCTAGCACATGGCTCAGAGGCCGTCATACCAACAGAAGTGGGACTCCCTACTCATAGGGTTCAGACCTATGACCCTGATATAAATGGGGAAGAGAGGAAACTAGACCTAGATCTGATTGAAGAGAGAAGGGAAGACGCAGAAATAAGACAAGCAGCTTACCAACAGAGAGTAGCAAAATTCTACAATCAGAGGGTAAAGTCAAGACCCATCGTCGTGGGAGACTTAGAACTGAAGAATACCTTACAGAAAATAAACAAACTCTACCCCAACTGGCATGGCCCCTACAAAGTGACAGAGGAGGTTGTGCCCGGGACCTACAGGCTAGAAAACCTAGAAGGGGAACCTTTCGCTAACCCCTGGAATGCTGATCACCTAAAGAAGTATTACAGATGATGTTGCAAAAAGTTATGTAAATGTACCATCTTACGAAGAGGTTATTAATAAAAGATCAGTTACCATATCGATTCTTGCTTCATTGTGCTCTAATAGTAGAAAGTATGAGGGTAACATATAAGTGATGCCTCAGACCTTACAATATCATTATGTGGTGACAAGATCTGAGGTCAGACATCATACTTGGATAACCTCAGACCCTTAACATCATTTATTAGGTGAAATTAGTTATGGGGATAACATCTTAGTGATGACCTCAGACCTTATAACATCATTGTGGTGACAAGGTCTGAGGTCAGACATCATACTTGGATGACCTCAGACCCTTAACATCATTAATTTGGTGAAATTAGTTATGGGGATAACATCTTAGTGATGACCTCAGACCTTATAACATCATTGTGGTGACAAGGTCTGAGGTCAGACATCATACTTGGATGACCCCAGACCCTTAACATCATTAATTTAGTGAAATTAGTTATGGGGATAACATCTTAGTATGGTGATAAGGTCTGAGGTCAGATATCATACTTGGATGACCTCAGACCCTTAACATAATTAATTTGGTGAAATTAATTATGGGGATAACATCTTAGTGATTACCTCAGACCCTTATAACATCATTAAGTGGTGATAATGTCTGAGGTCAGACACCATACTTGGATGACCTCAGACCCTTAACATCATTAATTTGGTGAAATCAATTATGAGGATAACATCTTAGTTAATGACCTCAGACCCTTATAACATCATTGTGGTGATAAGGTATGAGGTCAGACATCATACTTTGATGACCTCAGACCCTTAACATCATTAATTTGGTGAAATTAATTATGGGGATAACATCTTAGTGATGACCTCAGACCTTATAACATCATTATGTGGTGACAAGGTCTGAGGTCAGACACCATACTTGGATGACCTCAGACCCTTAACATCATTAATTTAGTGAAGTTATTTATGAGGATAACATCTTAGTTGATGACTTTAGACCCTTATAACATCGTTAAGTGGTGACAAGGTTTGAGGTCAGACACCATACTTGGATGACCTCAGACCCTTAACATCATTAATTTGGTGAAATCAATTATGAGGATAACATCTTAGTTGATGACCTCAGACCCTTATAACATCATTAAGTAGTGATAAGGTCTGAGGTCATACACCATACTTGGATGACCTCGAACCCTTAACGTCATTAATTTGGTGAAATCAATTATGAGGATAACATCTTAGTTGATGACCTCAGACCCTTATAACATCATTATGTGGTGACAAGGTCTGAGGTCAGACACCATACTTGGATGACCTCAGACCCTTAACATCATTAATATGGTGAAGTTATTTATGAGGATAACATCTTAGTTGATGACCTCAGACCCTTATAACATCATTAAGTGGTGATAAGGTCTAAGGTCAGACACCATACTTGGATGACCTCAGACCCTTAACATCATTAATTTGGTGAAATCAATTATGAGGATAACACCTTAGTTGATGACCTCAGACCCTTATAACATCATTGTGGTGATAAGGTCTGAGGTCAGACATCATACTCGGATGACCTCAGACCCTTAACATCATTAATTTGGTGAAATTAATTATGGGGATAACATCTTAGTGATGACCTCAGACCTTATAACATCATTATGTGGTGACAAGGTCTGAGGTCAGACACCATACTTGGATGACCTCAGACCCTTAACATCATTAATTTGGTGAAATTAATTATGTGGATAACATCTTAGTGATGACCTCAGACCTTATAGCATCATTATGTGGTGACAAGGTCTGAGGTCAGACACCATACTTGGATGACCTCAGACCCTTAACATCATTAATTTAGTGAAGTTATTTATGAGGATAACATCTTAGTTAATGACCTCAGACCCTTATAACATCGTTAAGTGGTGACAAGGTTTGAGGTCAGACACCATACTTGGATGACCTCAGACCCTTAACATCATTAATTTGGTGAAATTAATTATGAGGATAACATCTTAGTTGATGACCTCAGACCCTTATAACATCATTAAGTAGTGATAAGGTCTGAGGTCAGACACCATACTTGGATGACCTCGAACCCTTAACGTCATTAATTTGGTGAAATCAATTATGAGGATAACATCTTAGTTGATGACCTCATACCCTTATAACATCATTATGTGGTGACAAGGTCTGAGGTCAGACACCATACTTGGATGACCTCAGACCCTTAACATCATTAATATGGTGAAGTTATTTATGAGGATAACATCTTAGTTGATGACCTCAGACCCTTATAACATCATTAAGTGGTGATAAGGTCTGAGGTCAGATACCATACTTGGATGACCTCAGACCCTTAACATCATTAATTTGGTGAAATCAATTATGAGGATAACATCTTAGTTGATGACCTCAGACCCTTATAACATCATTGTGGTGATAAGGTCTGAGGTCAGACATCATACTCGGATGACCTCAGACCCTTAACATCATTAATTTTGTGAAATTAATTATGGGGATAACATCTTAGTGATGACCTCAGACCTTATAACATCATTATGTGGTGACAAGGTCTGAGGTCAGACACCATACTTGGATGACCTCAGACCCTTAACATCATTAATTTGGTGAAGTTATTTATGAGGATAACATCTTAGTTGATGACCTCAGACCCTTATAACATCGTTAAGTGGTGACAAGGTCTTAGGTCAGACACCATACTCGGATGACCTCAGACCCTTAACATTATTAATTTGGTGAAATCAATTATGAGGATAACATCATAGTTGATGACCTCAGACCCTTATATCATCATTAAGTAGTGACAAGGTCTGAGGTCAGACACCATACTTGGATGACCTCGAACCCTTAACGTCATTAATTTGGTGAAATCAATTATGAGGATACCATCTTAGTTGATGACCTCAGACCCTTATAACATCATTAAGTGGTGACAAGGTCTGATTTCAGACACCATACTTGGATGACCTCAGACCCTTAACATCATTAATTTGGTGAAATCAATTAAGAGGATAACATCTTAGTTGATGACCTCACACCCTTATAACATCATTAAGTGGTGAAAAGGTCGGAGGTCAGACACCATACTTGGATGACCTCAGACCCTTAACATTATTAATTTGGTGAAATTAATTATGAGGATGACCTCTTAGTTGATGACCTCAGACCTTATAACATCACTGTGTGGTGACAAGGTCTGAGGTAAAACTATTAATTTAGTTTAAACAGACATCATTGCAGCAAGATTTCAAAGCTAAAACATCGCATGACAGAGGATTTCAATAATCAAATCAAAAAACGAAGAAATAAAAACCCTCCTCAGAGGTTGTCATCCGATTGCAAAATTCAACAATATAAACTGACAATGTTCTTTAGATATTACAACTAATGGGTTACAAAAGTACAAAAAGATTCACAGAATAACCTAAGGTTTAGAAGGGAGGGTGCTGCCGTCCTCGACCTTATTCTCTTGAACGACGTTGGTCGCCTCGTCCCCATCTTCTCTGAGGTTAGATCCATCTATCTCCGTATCGTCCAGTGGTGCAGTCTCTGCAGGGGCAGCGACCTCCTCTTCAACCTCTTGGAGGGCTTGGGCAAGCCGAGGGTTAGAAAAACCCATGCCTATGAAGTCAGAGGCCTTCAAACTCCCTGCCTCCTTCTCCTTAGCAGCCGCCCATTTGATAGTAGCCTTAATACCTATTTCAAGGTACTCAAAGCCGAAGCTCATGAATTCATCGGAGACTTTATAATCAGCCAGTATCCCCTCAGAGGCATCTTTAAGAGCTGCCTTCACAGCAGAGTCGACCTTTTGCTGGAGAACATCGTCCTTGGCCTTCAGAGCCACAATATGGTCCTTTTTAAGCTTGGAGATCTCCTTCTCCAGCTCCTCCACCTTCTTCTCAGACCCATCAAAGGCAGACTTCAGGCGGTCTACCTCTGCATTCAGAGAGTTTTGCACCTTCTCAGCCTCTTGACCCTTCTGGATGAGGGGTAACTTCCTCAGAGTCCAATTAGCGAGATGATGCATAGCAGCCAGGCCCTGCAAACTATGTAGTCATGTGTATGAGTTGAAATTCAAAACAGAGGTTACACTTTGAAGCTATACTGAAGTATGAATTCATACCTGAATAGACCTGTGGAGACCAAATTCAACCAGCAAAGGTGTGTCCATTGACCGATAAAAACGTTTGTTAGCCTCGGTCATGGTAGAGCCGATGGCATCCAGTGCCTGCAGACTGTGGCCTATGATGCTGTCATTTATCTTCAGCTGCTCTATACGAGCTGCTAATGCATCTGCAGAGGATATAGGGATGGCAGAATCCCCTCCTTTCTTCTTCTGCCTATGATCCTCAGGGGCAGGGTCAGTGGTATTCCTCTTCCTTGTGGCCTGAGCCTTCGAGGTTGAGGGAGGGGGAGGAGGAGCATTCAAACTAGCCTTCTTAGTAAGCTTTGTCAAACTCGGTGCTGCCATCTTCCAAAGCTCGTTTGATATTCCCTTCGGGCGCTTTGTAAAATAGAAAGGTCTGAGTTAGAGAGTCAGACATGCATAAACTCAGAGGTATAACTTGAATAAAAACACTTACCAAGCTCTGTAACAGGACTTCCCCCTAAACCAGTCTCAGAGAAGTAGTGGGTGGGTCATCAGGTGTTCAAATTTTACGAGCAGACCATGCATCCCCTGATCCCGAAGGTCTTTGACCTTCTGAAGATTTTGCAGGCTTAGACCAGGGTCAGCCTTGGCAGACATTGTGACCTTACCCCATCTTATAGGCATTCGCGGCTCTACTGGGGAAGAGGGATCACATGGGATAAATTCCCATGGCCCTGAGGCAAAGAAATAATGAGGCTTCCAGTTATGATTAGAAGTCTGAGTTATTTGGAGCATCTTCTTCTCAGGTTTCCGAGCTACAAAATGGTAATAGCTCGGATGGTTTTTTGCAGACGAAGGGACATAGCAACCTACAAAGACCTGGACTTGAAGGTATGAATGATGAACAACCCTCCATAGGACTATGGCCCCAATTATTACCCTTCAAGCATTGGGTGATAACTGGGAAGGGGCCAAGTTGATGTAGGCTAGTATAGACCTAATAATGGGGTGGATGGGCAAACGAAAGCCTAACTTGAACATCTGCTCGTACAAACATATCTCACCATCTCGATCGTGGTAGGCCCTCTCTTCCTTCAGAGGTCTCCGGAGCTTTATGGAGGGACTGATGGAGTATAAGTATCTAAACTAAAGAAGGTCGACCTCACTAACTGTACTCTCGATCTCGGTCGCCTCAATGACGTCGACATCACTCTCAAGATCATCATCATCGTCATTATCTAACTCAACGTCGGCTTAAGTAGACGTTGGAGGATTGCTTGGGAACCTCCGAGCGAACTCAGCCCCTGTCACGACCGACAGGTGAATGGCATTAAGTATTGGTCGAATAGCCACGCTTGGTTCAACAATCTCAACCTCTAAGGAAGAGGAAGATGTGCTGGAATTTTTATGGGACGAGGCCCGATTGGAGACCTCTGCTTGATCAGGGACCTGATCTTATTGATTTGAAAAGTCCATGGCCTCTAGAAAAGAATCCACGGACATAGGGTCTGATGTGGAAGACTCAGACTCAGACATTGGTGAGGGTTCAACAGGTACCTCGGCTTGGCTAACTGGTTCTGATGGTTAAGGGTATACTACCTTTAGAGGTGGTGGAAAGATAGGTCTGAGGGGGAATTCCTTTGACCTACGATCTTCCTCCTGCGCTCTTTCTATTTGCCTAATTTTCTCTAAAGTCTTCTCTCTGAGAGAAGGGACCTCCTCTAGGAGTTGGTAAATAGGTCTGAGCATAAGAGGCAAACCCTACACTTGCAACTCTCCTAAACAACAAACAAAGACTGGCAAATGGAATGATTCAACTAAGGATTAAACTATCAAAATTTAAGCAATTACAACGAAGAACACAAAGAATAGTTCGCCAGAAAAAATGGAAACCTCGTCGAAAATCTCCAAAAACTCACCGGAAAATGCAAAAGTAAGAAAAATCACAGGAAAAATGAAGGAAAAAGAATGGAAGAGGATACCTGAGGATGAAATGGTAAGGGAGAAGGAAGAAAATGTGAGAAATCACCACCAAAAGCTTCAAGCCAATGTCTTTCTAGAGAGAGAAAGCTGCAGAAACGAGTCGAGCCAGAAAAGAGAGAAATGAGAAGGAAGGAGGGAAAATAGGGTTTAAACCCTTAATATGATTGCACGCTTCCCAAGGCCCATCATTGCCTTGCAAGCCCCAAAGGACGGATGACATCACATGCTTGCCAGGCACGTCACACACTTCATAAATGGACAAGTGTTAAATGGACATTGGCACAAGAGAGACCTCGGAGATGTAGAGACCCCACGGTCACCTGCTCTCACATATAACTAAGGGCTGGGGGTGATTGATATGCCCCAAGTGTCACCTCAACTCAAAAACTACAACCTCGACCAAGACGTTGCCGAGGTTGGAAATGCCTTGGATCAGTGACAACAGGCCTCGGCCATAGCAAGGTCGGCCCTGGCCGACACCACTACAAACCTCATCAAGGGGAGACTGAATATATCATGGGGGTCAGCAGTTCGTCAGTTCACCCGGGAATGACAACCTCGGCCAGGGGTAGGCCGAGGTTACAAGGAGACATACCTCTACTAAGGTCAACCCCATCAGTGAATCAACCGATGTTCCAAGCACATTCCAACTTAACCTCGGCCCAGGCCAACCTTAATGCCTTACCTCGGCTTAAGCCAAGACCATAATGGCTCATCTCAGATAAGATGGGCAGCTAGATCTTACCAACCTCGGACTCTTCCAGGTCGAGGTCATGATCAAGCACAGAGGTCGAGCACTTATTGACATGCGTGGACAAGGACACGTGGACGCAAATCAGTTATAACAAATCATTCCCCCCACGTGGGGGGAATATTTCATCATCATTCTCTACATGTGACAGTGACAGATGTCTTCATCAGACTGGCTAGGTCAACACACACATGCTCATTGCATGCATAGGGGGTACATTACACCCCCAGGTACTATATATAAAGGTCATCCCCTACCTTGCAAAGGATCCTAAATTAACAGCCCTAGCTGAAGCTCTGTACAAATACACAGTAGAGAGAGAAAGCTTGAGAGATTGTATCTATGGCCATTAGAGCCCTCATACAGTGATACATATCATACACTTGCACAGTGGACGTAGGCCAGATTGGCTGAACCACTTATATTCCGCTGTGAATCCTCTTCTCCTCACCTCCTTCTTCTATATGTGTATATGCCTTTATACCGCCATTGTTAACATTGAATTGAGCTTACAAACACCTTGAAGGGTGGTTCTGTTTCCAGCATCATCAATATATGTTTGTTAGTGTTATGACAAGTGTACTTTTTGTATTATATTTTTCTTTTATTGAGTCATATTTGAAAAATTCAAAAAAAATTTTGGGCTTTGTGTCTTTTAGTTTTACACATTTGGCGTGGCATATTAATGTGTTTGAATCCAATTCACGCCGCATTTTCATGTGGCTATGATGTTTGGCTATGACTTTAGATACTTAGATTATTCTTAATCATGTTTATGTAGTTCTTTAGAACTTGAATTTCTTTATGGATTCGACTTTGTTTATGCCTTCACACACACATGCACAAGCTTATTGAATTTTGACTTCAAGATAATCTTAATCATGTTTGTCTTTTGAGGGAGTTTAGTTGAAGATCAACGGGTTTGCACAATGATACCTAGTTATGCTTATTTTATCATGACACTATTAATTTGTAGAATCGTCAATAATCTAGGCTTATGTGCATTGTGTTTATTTTTTTTCATTATGTTTAACTTTATTTGTCACGTAAGGCTAAAGCTTAGTTTGATAAAGTTTTGAAGTTAATTAGAACTTCTTGAACATATTTGAGTGTTTGGGATATAATTCTCTTATTACTAGTTCACACCCATTCATTCCATCCCACACGTTTAGACACATCGATACTATGCTAGTGTGTAAAGTTTATGTGTTTTGTGTCATGTTTTGCGGTCGTTTATACCTATATATGCGTGTCGTATTTTCGTTAATATATTTTTCACATATTATATATGGTTTTGGGTTTTGTGTATTTTCAGTTTATATTTAGTCCATATTTATCACATGTTTGATTCATTTGGATTATTTGTGCTTGATTTGCCATGTCGCGCGCTTGTTACATTTGGATTATTTGTGCTTGATCTGTCATTAGTGGAATTATTTGATTGGATCTTTCGTCCAACCAATCACACATTACCACAAGACTTATGGCTATTGGATCCCTTATAACGTTTTGTATGATTTAAAATCAGATATAAATCTTCTTCCTCATTAGAAATGAGAAGGTTTGAAAGATTTGGACCGAGGAGAGAGAAAAGGGAAAGTTAAGGAAGAAATTGCTTCGAAAAATTACAATAAATCGAGGACTTCTTGTAAGGTAATTACCTCTTTGTTAAAGTTGATCACATGAATGAATTCTACACTTTTTATATTTTTTTTCTTCTGATTTTGATAAAGATTTGAATGATACCCATGTTACCTAATTGTGTTAAAAACAAGGATGACTTAAGAACATACATAAGAACTTGTGCTAGGATAACAAATGTTAGCTTTAAAGTCCTAGATTTTAATTACCTTCTTGCGAACCTTTTTAATTTAATAAATTAATGTATATGATGTGTGTAAGTGTTAAAACATTTTTAGTATATTTTTCCATGATTGATGCCGGAGGTAGAGATTATGTATGCTTAATAATGTTAGGTTTTGCTTTAACGTTCAATTTTAACCCAGATGTTTTAAAAATGGCATCAATCATTGAATAATTATTAGAATCAAGAAATTCAAGTTGGAGAAGTTAGAATACAAATATGAGTATACGATACTCGAAGATGAGAATAAAATACCTTCTAGTGTGTCTTGGGGGTGGTTTTGAAGTTGATGTTTTTCAGACTTGAAAAATGTTATAGTAAAACATGTATAACTTTCTCTAAAAAATTCATAATTTTATTCCGTAAATTGTGTTAGAACCCATATGAATAGGGTTTTACGTGAATGTGAAGCAGAATGTTTAATTTCTTTTTAGTTATTTAAGATTGACCAACTGATGTGATGTGTTACTGGGCTTAATGTTATTTGGTGTATTCAAATACTAATGATGTTAAATTGATAGGTGGGGAAGCGATTGATGCTACCATACAAAGGAAATAGGTTTTGGTATTAATTTTATTACCTACTCTAAGGTGAGTGACCTGCCCTATGAAATATATATGCTTATATGTTCATATGGAAATCTACAGCTTAAATACATGTGTTGAGATGCTTGTGTAATGATGCGGTGTTTATGAGACATATGCATATGATTAAAAATGTTAAGTGAAGTTATCTACTGCTATGGACTATGTTGGGTCCTCTATCTAATATTAAGGACCGTGGTGGGTCCTACGGGATGTGGCGATCCCGTTAATACAACTTAAAAGTTTGTGTACTCGGGCCAAATAAAGGGCTGTGGTGGTCCCCATTAATTGTGGTTGGTTAATTGGAATGTGGCGGGTCTAGGCTTGCGAGAGTTTCACAATTCCTTCTTGGGTTATAACATTAGAAAATGTAAAAAGGGTGACGCACCGTGTGCGATACTGATTTAAAATAAATTCGCAAATTCCAGTTATAAACTTATTTAATTAGAGTCAATTTTAAACCAAATACAAACAACCCTTAAACAATCAACTACGTTTGTGCGTGTGTCAAACCATCATAAACATAAATATGCTAACTCACAGATTTCAGGAAAAATCCTCTCAGGGCAAAAACGTTTATTTCACTATAATTTGTAAATCACAATTTACATGGATTACAATGAAATCTGCTATAAGTTGACCTCAGCAAACCTACATAGACACGCAGCCTAGAGTCAGCAATGGATTCCACTCAACGAACCCACATAAACCGCAGTCCAATCTTCAGCAAAGATCCACACGCAACGAACCTCAATGACCTTAGTCTTCAGGTGTAGAGATGCACTCCACAAAGGTTTAACAATAGCAAAGTATGTTCTTGGGTTCCAAAACATTTCACCTAAACATTGGAATTTTTGTGAATTGAAAAACAAGGGTTTAAAGCCCTAAATGAAGAAGCCAAAAGTGTTCTGCCGATTTGCTTTGTTTACAGAATGAAAAATGAAAAGACTTCTTAACAAAACACGCCTCGTTTAACGTGTATTTATACAAAACCTTGAGGCGAAAGATCGCTCGAACGAGATCACATCTCGTTTGAACGATGACACACGCCACTCGAATGAGCTTCGTGCGAGATGGCATATCGTTTGAACGACAGGGGCTGTCGCTCGAACGAGCCTTTAAAAATATATTTTTTTCCTTTTTCTTTTCCCAGAAAATGGTGCGCCTTAAAAATTCGAAAAATAATTTTGACGAAAAACTTAAAAACTATGATCCAACACTTTGGAAATTTTTGATGAAAAAAATCTTAATATTCTAAGAGAAATGCTAAGAAATAAAAACACTACCTTTACCAAATTCATCTCGCGGAGGCTTGATTGTTGAAGAAACTTGATATTCGGATCCGTCTTGTTGCATATGTGATCTTGAACATTCTTCGACGGTTGTAGCGGTATATAATATACTAATTGATAACGAACATTTATAAAATTATCTCCTTACAGAAAAAAATGGTTATTCAAATTGGTTATATGTGTAGTATGTGTGTGTATATGGTCATTCACTAAGCTTTTATTGCTTACACTCCTATAATATGTTTTTTAGGTATCCCTATCGTTTGGAGTTCACTGCCAAGTTAAGACTATAAAACGGGGGAGTGGAGTATAAATAATATGGGTTTGATATCGAGAAGATTTTGTGTAAATGCTAAACTAAGAAACTTTAGTATGTAAAGTCATTTAGTACTTCTAAGTCATATGCAAAGGTAGTTATGTTTTCATCTAAACATGCCAAAGAAAAGAAAAAAAATCTAGTGCTATTTTTCTGAGAGACTTAAAGTAAAGTATTGTTTAAGGGAGTTTATCTCTATAATTAAAATGATAATTTTAAATAAATTAAATAAGGTATCAGAGCATGGTTATTAGGTTCTGGATAGGGTGTGAGGGTCTTGATTGGGTGTGTACAATAAAAAGTGAGTTTGTTATGGGTCAGGATTTTGACTAACAATATTAATGTTATAACTTGTGCTATTGTATTTTTTAAAGTTATTTATATTGCAGTAAGTGATGGATCCGCACGAGGCGAATGATATAGCAGAGGGTGAGGCATCCTATGTTCCTAACAGCTAGGAAGGACAGAGACATACTGAAGTGGATGAACCATAGGTGCAATAACCACCTATTGATCACATAGGAAGAATATTACATGCTGTGGCACAGCTAGTGGAACAAGTGAGAGGTGGAGCACATGCTGGAGATAGGGATAACTTGTATAAGTGATTCATGAAGTTAAATCCTCCATCATATACCTGGACTACTGATCCGTTAGTGGCAGAAGGGTGAATTAGAAATATGGAAACAATATTCAAGGTAATGGAAGTACAAGATGAACAAAAGGTTTTGTTAACAATATTTAGATTAGAGGATGATGCAATGTTATGGTGGAATGCTACAGAGTGATTACTTACTACAATTGGGTGAATGGTGCCAGTAAATCCTCCACAAATTACTTGGAAAAAATTAGTGAATGTTTTCTTCAAAAAATATTTTCCAAGGCTTTATAGGAAAGAGAAAGAGGAAGAATTTATCATGCTAAAATAAGGGAATCGAACAGTGGCAGACTATGAAACTTATTTATATCCTTATCTATATTTGCACCTGCTTTGGTGAGGATAAAAGAAGGTAAATACGATCGGTTTCAAACTGGATTGAATATAGATATAAAGACCATGATTGCTAATATGATGATCACAAATTACGTGGACTTGGTGGATATATCTATGGTCTCTGAAAAGTCAATGAAAGAAATAGAAGCTGAACATTTGAAGAAAGCTAGAGACGAGGGTAAAAAATCATATGGATGGGAGATGGGAGACTCAATTCAGAATGTAGAACGAGGGGTATCTAAGGGTCAAGGATTTAAAAATAGTAGAAATGCACCTGAAAGATTTCAAGCTCGAGGTGGAAGGACTGGGATGAGTCAGTAGAAAATGAATCTGTGTTGGGACCGAGGGCTTTGTTTTGTTATAGATGTAGTGGTCAACGACATATGTCTCGGGAGTGTACAATAGTTGAGATGAAAACTTTATATTTCCAATGTCATTAATCAGGACACTTACGAAAGAATTATCTAGTGATGGGAGCTACAACATCAGTTGGGAGCGTGACGGTAAGAGGTAAGAGTTATAAAAAGAATATATACAGGGAAGGTATATGAGGTATATCTCAAAATTAAGGTTAAGGCAGAGTGTTTTCATTGACGCGATAAGATGCACAAGCTACATCGAGCGTGGTGACAGGTACACTTACTATTTATGATAAAGACGCTTATATGTCGATAGGTCCTGGTTCTACTAGTTCTTTTGTGTCTTTACTTTATCTATTTCATATTAATAAACTGTTATCATCATTAGATTCTGGTTTAGATATTATTACTCCAGTAGGGGGATTAGTTTTTTTTAATAGGGTGTGTAGGGAGTGTGTGGTGTGAGTAGGTGAAAAGGAGTTATTGGTTGACTTATTACCTATCGATATGCGTGACTTTGATGTGAACTGGGTATGGATTGGCTGGATTCATAACATGTATGTATATACTAGTTTTGAAAGTAAGTAGTGCTTCGGTTAACGGGTGAACCTGAATTTAAATTTATAGGAGACCGAAATGTCACTCCAATATGCTTGATTAAACTTCTTTTTTATGGGCAGTGTATCTTGTTTCTGGGTCTGTAAAGGTTCCAGAACTATATTTACAAAGTTCCTTCTTTTTTGTATGATGATCAATGGCAAAGTATACTGCTCCCTATTGTTTATTAGAGGCATCTGTTTCTGCTATAAACTGGTCTTCTGCATTAGGCAGTTTAAGTAAAGGAATGTTCTTGACCGCATCTTTAATCTGTCTTATGACTTCAAAATCATCTTTGTTCCAGTAAAAAGGATTAGTTTTGTCTGTTCCTTTTAATTTGGATGTTAGGCTTTGTCTTTTTGAAGCAAGGTCTTTAATAAAGTCTACATCATAATTAAGCAATCCTAAAAATGATTGTAATTGTTTTCTATCTTTGAGTTGATCTGGAAACTCAAGAATATTTTTAGTTATGTGTTCAGCTAAGGATAATTTTCCTCTATTAATATTCATTCCCACAAAGTCTATCTCAGTCTGAAATAATTGCATTTTCCTTTTGGAAATAATAATACCATGTTTGTCTAATTCTAAAATAAACTTTTTAAGATGGTCTACATGCTCTGTCTCATTCTTACTAGCTACAAGAATGTCATCTATGTAAACAAGACAAAATTCTGAATAAGGTCTAAATATATTATCCATTCTTCTTTGGAATACTTGAGGAGCATTTAAGTATCCAAATGGCATTACTAGCCATTCGTACTTTCCTTGGGGCACACTAAAGGCAGTCCAAGTAATACTGTCTGGATGCATCTTGATTTTCCAGAAGTGTGATTTGTAATCAAACTTACTGAATATAATTCTATCTTCAATCAAATTGATTAAATTATTCTTGTCTAGTATCTTATAAGAATCAAATTCATTATTCTTATTTAATTGTCTATAATATATAACCATACGTCTTTTTCCTCTTTTACGTTCAAATTCATTTTGAACATAGAAGGCAAGGCTATTATGTCTACTTTTACTTTCTCTAATAATTCCTAACTTAAGAATTTCATCTATGTCTTTTTTAAATTCTTCCCTATCTTCTTGTGAGTATCCCTTCTTATAGGTTCCACCATTAATAGTGGCGTCTGGGTTAATAGGGATAATTTCACAATAACTTTGGTCTTTATACCACTTAACAATGAAATTTTTTCCTAAAGTAGGCTCTGCTAGTTGCCTAATCTTTTCCTTTTCTACTTCTATATCCATTTTCTTCTATTTGGATATAGCTTGAACCTGTAATATGGTGTTCTGGGCTTGATCTAAAATGTCTTGTTGTATAAGCGCTATTTGCTTATAACACTTTTGGTCTGGACACTTACATTCTTTTTGTAAGGACTTAGTAATTTCTGAAGCTTCTTGTTGGGTTGTAGGTCTAGTTCCACCATGCTCAGCTCAAGAACTCTGATGTTTTATGGGTCTATAATTGGGTTTGACCTGCATAAGGTCAAAGGCAGTCTTGTGATCTATTGGAGGGGCTTTAATATTAAATTCCTCTTTATCACTAATTAATATCTTATTTTTATACTGAGTATAAGGATGATATTTACTAATAAAGTCTTGTCCTAAAATAATGTTTCCTATGAAGCTAGGACGAGGATCCATTATCCAAAATCGATGATTAACGGTTTTGTTGGTCTGATTTCCTAATTTAAAATACACAGGAATAGTTCGGAAATATAAGGTAAATGGATCTCCATTAGCCACTTTACCATAGATTTCTTGAGTACTTTCTAAAAAATAGTCTTCAAGGAAGGCATTAGCCTTGCAAATACTCTGAGAGCATCATGTATCTATAAAAGCTGAAAGTCTTTTAGGATAATCTTTGTGTTGAACGAATAATTCTAAAAAATAAGCATGTGGCTTAGTAGAACTTCCTAAATTGTTCTTTTCTAAAATAGATTTTCCTTTCTGAGGGTTATCTATAAAATCTAAGGGTATTAGGTCTTCTGAACTACTATCAGAATGGTATTCTTCTGAATCATAGGAAATTCCCTTTCCTTTGAAGTCTTCATTTTCTTGCAATCTTTTGGCTATATTTCTATCAATGTCTTGATAATTTGTTTTAATATCTAAGTCTATTTGAGCGTCATACTAGCTGGTATAAATTGCTTTAAATCTAGTTCTCCAATAGTTTTCATGGTAGTGTAATTGACAAATAACACAAACCATAAATAATTTTGTTTGTATAGTCTCAAAGCATTCTACACATCTAAAGTCTTTCTTGCTACATTTAATTTCAAATGTGTAATAATGTCTTTTATCAAAGTAACATCTAGGAATATATGTTAGTAACTCGGGATTACTAACAGTCCATCTCTTCTTTAAAAAGGGGCTCAATATACATTTATACCAAGCTTCTTTAAAGTCTATATATTCTTCATCTAAATCTTCTAGATTAACTTGCATCATATATAAATCTAAAGTATCCTCAGAGTCTTCATACTCATTAGTATCACTATTATATTCTTTCGAATCACTATCTGTATAAGCATTATAGATACTAGTATTATCATCATCTTCTATATCTGATATTTCTATAACATATAGGATATCTAATTCTTCTTGATCTACATAGTCTAATATTGTATTAATAATCTGAATACCTTCTTTATCTTTCTTGTTAGAGAAGTCTTTAGCAAAGTGTCCTTCTTTGCTGCAAGTCCAACATTCTTTGATGGCAGTCTTAGATTGAGCTGCATCTTTTTTCATCCTATAATTAGGAGCTTTCTTATACTTACTAGTGTTCTTCTTAAAATATCTTCTTTAGTTAAATTTATTTTTCTTAGTCTTAAAGTTCTTTTCCCTAAAGGAAGTAGATGGTCTAAATCTATATTTATTTGGAAATCCTAGAGGTTTAGTCTTAAACTTCCTATGTTTCCATTCTAATTTCTTTTTGAATTTCTTAGATTCACTTCTGCATCCCCATTGGATTGGAACGACGTCTCTTTCGTCTTTGATTGGAGGGATCTACTTGAAAGTTTCTTCTATTAACTTTCCTTGAGTTATATCGTGTCTCTTAGATATGATATAGTCTTTGGTAAAAATTGATTCTTTCACCAAGGGAGTTATTCTTAACTCCAACTACTCCAGGCCAATTCCTATATTCATTAATTAGGATTTGTCCTATAGCTGGTATCTTCCTAAAGTATTCATCTTTTAAGGTCTCTCCAAATTCTTTAATTTAGTAATATAGCTGCTCATAATTATTTCTATATTCATTTATCTTATCTAGTTTGCAAATGCTAAGGAGGACTAACTTAGTTTTTGCTAGGTCTTGTTCATTGATTTGAGCTAGATGTCCAGCTCCAATGAATTCTGATGTGAAAAATTGAATATATTCTTCAATTGATCTTTCTTCTAAGTTTTTTTTTCATCTTCTCAATATTAGCTAAGGAGTCTTCATCTGTAGCCATTCTTAAACTATCTAAATAATCTTTTGCAAGACCTCTAATGGATTGCTCAGCGTATTGTTTACATGAACTTGCATCCCATTGTTCATTACATGCAAAACATATGTTCATCTGATTACGCCATTCATCTAAGGCCTTCTTCCTATCTTGAACACTGTCTAGGTTAAGGTATATAACTACTGGATTTATAGCTTGACTTGCCATGGTCTTAACAGGAGTAAAACTCTTGTCACTAGTTGAAAAGTCTTTTATATAGTCTGGTTTAGTCCTAACTAAAGTGCTTGAGTATATAGGAATATTTATTCCTATTGGTTTACTAAAAAGTCTAGGAGCATCTTCTAGCCAACTACTACTTTCTATCTCTTGTTTATTAGGATTTACTTGTGTAGATGGCATTAATCTTTCTTCTCCTTCTTCTATTAGTCTTAAGTTTCTAAGAAGTTCCCTAGTATTCTTAAATTCTTTTAATTTTAATATACGGTCTTGAGCTATCATATTAAATCTTTCTCTTTCTTGAAATCTAACAGAATGACACTTCTTAAGGTGATCTTTAAATGTCTTCATGTCTAATTCCGAGGGTTCATGTCCAAAGTTTTGGATCCTAGCTTTTTCTCTAACTAAGTCTTGTTGTTAAAATGATCTTTTAGGTCTAATTACCGGGGCTTGTGTTAGTAAACTAGCACTAGTCTTACTACTACATTCTCCTTCTAAAGGATCATTGATTATGGCTTCTCCTATATTCCTAAATTTAATTTCTTCTGTCTGGATATTCTTATTAACAATCTTAGGAGGACCAAACTGGATGGTAACATTTCCAGTGACATCGTCTTGATTAATAAATAAAGGTTTATTTTGTATAGTCTTAGTTTCTTAAAATTCTGGTAATTGCCAAAGGGTCTTAGCTTTTTCTTTCATAGGTCCAGTATTCCTAATACTGTAAGTATGATTTTCGTCTGAAAATTCTAACTAAGATTTCTTCATTAAGTCTACCGCTAAGAATTCTCGATTGCATTTCTTCATAAGGAAATTAGGAGAACTTCACATAGCTTTGGGATTCTATATTTATATTAGCGTCTGGGATAATATAGTCTTCATAGCCACTAGCATATAAGATTAACTTAAAATGTTTGGCTGTGTCGACGGTTGCTGTAAATGCTGGAATGACATTAAATTATCCTATATTGTCTCACATTTCTAATTGGGCTATTCCAATAAGGCTTTTCTTAAAATCTTTTCATCTTTTATCTACTAAACAACATAATATGTTGATATTATTCTGAGGTCTATGTAATCCTTGAATTCTTTCTTGAAAGAGTTCAAAGGTTAGGAATTGGAACTTCCTATCAGTTCCTCTAGATCTAAGCCATTCTAAGTCAAATACTTGGAGCTCAGTATAGGATTTTTCTAACACGTAATTTCTACAATGATAGGTTATGTTATAATTAGGAGTCTTAGGAGTGGCACCTTCTTTAAATAACTCTATGTATCTAACGGCTGAAAATTGTCCATTATGAATGGAATCTTCAACAATCTTCCAACCAACTTCACCCCCTTCTTTCCATTGGAGATGATTGGTGAAATTTCTTTCGTTTAACCATATTCTCATATTGGAGGATGAATCCTTAAGTCTTTGGAGCATACAATTACTTTGTCCAATATTTGGGATAGAACTAACTATCTCATTATTCTTATTTAATCCGTCATTTATGACTCTTCTACCTATGGTATTCCTTTCTCTAGTTTCTATAGGAGGGGTTTCTCTAAATTTATAGGTGGTTACCTGTTTTTGTTCAAGTCTTTTTTCAATTCTTTCTAAGAAGTCTGAATAATCTTTCTGTCTTTTTATCTGACTAAGTATTTCTTCTTTAAAATTCTTATTCTCTTTTCTTGTCTTATCAGAGATTTCTTCACGATGTCTAGCTAGAGAATTAACAAGTGATTTTGCAACATTTGTAATATATTCTTTTACTTCATTATCTTTTTCTTGTTGTTGCATATATCTAATTTCTATAGATTCTACAGTTTTTTCTATTTTATCTAAACGAGTTAGAATAAAAGGAGAGTCTATTTCTGCTTGGGAAGGCTTATTGTATACAACCTTAATTCTCCTTATAATTTCTTCGTATTTTTCTTCTACTTGGGCCATGTATAGTCTAAGTTCATTAATAAAACTATCCATTTTGGATAGGTTATGGCTTTCCATATTATTAAGATAATTTGCTAAATTTTGTTAGAATTTAACAAAGTCTGTGTAGAAGGTGGTTAATTCTTATGTCTTAGCCTTTAAATCTAAATGTAAGTCTTTAACAAAGCTACTGTTATAGTCTTAGGTAGCTGCTGTGGATATAGAAATTAAATTTAATCTTTATAATATAAGTCTAGTTTATTTGGCAGCATTGGCAATCTCATTTTCATTTATATTATAATAAAATCTATCATCATTTATCTTTTCTAAAATTCTTTGGCAGAAATCTGATAAAGTCTGAATGGAGAGGTCTATTGGTACCTCATTTCAGTCTGATCTAACTATCTCCATTAGAAAGATAACTATCTAACCTAGGGATAAGCTTAGCTTGTTCTTTAGTAAGTTCAATTAACCCACTATCTTGATTTTTAGTTAGAGTTTTAATTTCTAAAATGTCTCTATTAAGGACTTCTATATGATTAGTCTTAATATTTATTTCTTGTAAAACATATACTAGGTCTATTGGGATTTGGTTATCTATTTCTAGTAGTCTTTTAGAGATAGTTTTTATCTCTGTTTCTAGGGTTTGAGTATCTTTTATTAATTGTCTTAATATAAGGAGTATACACTTATTTTGGTCTATTGTGTTATTAATAGCACTAGCAGTAACTTGTCTACTATCTGCGTGTTTGGCTGGGATGTGTTCAGTTTGAGAACAACTGTCTATATGTGAGGTTAAGCAACCTACTGGGTCTAAATCAGTTATAGGTAAGGGATGATAGTCTGGGTTGGTTCCAAAATATCTTTATAAATGCGAGGGATAAATTCCAAGGGTATTAAAGTCTTTTTACTATAAGTCTAAAAGGAGCGTCTTATGGCTTTGATACCACAATTAGGGTTTTGGTTGAAATTTGGTGAGATTCTAAAGCCTTTAAGGTCTAGATACCCATTTGGGTCTAAACTATAAATATTTTAAATTTATAGTCTTAAACTAAGGTTTTAATATAAGATAAGAGGGGGACCATCTAAATAAAATAATAAAAGTCTTTGGGACCACGAGGGGACCACTTTCGGGATAAGGACAAAGTCCGTACGGTTGAGTCCTCAACTATCTATCTATCTATCTATCTATCTATCTATCTATCTATCTATCTATCCATCTATCTCTCTCTCTCTCTCTCTCTCTCTCTATATATATATATATATATATATATATATATATATATATATATATATATATATATATATATATATATATATATATATATATATATATATATATATATATATATATATATAAGAGAGAGAGAGAGAGAGGTCACAAGGTGGTGTTTTGGCAGGAGATGAAGAAACTTGTTGTAAATGGAGAAATTTGGGTTTTAAAGCCAGGCAGAGAATTTGGTCGTTAGTGTAAGAGAATATTAATTCTTTGAAGAGTCTCCTCCTTTTACTTGTAATCACTATAGCCTAAATGATTAATTGGAAGTAAATAGGCAGTAAGATGGTAAATCAAGGGCTAAAATACTCAAAAAATTCAAAAGAAATCATCAGATTTGATGCCATGGGAATAATCATCATTTACCCTTTTAAAAGTTGTAATATTCAGTTAGGGATATTTATTGCATGTGTACACTTATCCCTTAGTATATTTTCTAGACTTGTATTTCACTACTAGCATGTACCCCGCGCGATGAGCTGGCACAAATGTATAATACAAAATTCTTTGGCCAATATAGTTTCATTGATGATATCGTGTCTATTTAAGCCCAATATAACGTAAATTTTATACATGATGTTATTCATGGTGTAGTGTTATGTCGTGTTGTGTCCTATTTGGATCATATTCATGTTATCTTAATAATATTGAATCTTTTCACGTTCGTGTCTGAATAAAATAAGGGCACATCATCTATCAAGTAAAGTACAATTTCCTACTTCCTCTTTTAGTAATATGACCAATCATCTTATGTTCTTCAAAACGTATAAACTTAATGTCCAACTTGAACTATGACTATGACATTGAAGGAGAAACGTAGAACATGAACTCCCCATAAGTTGTATTAGATCACCTTGTTCTTTATCACTATTATAAGGTCATTACCCAAAGGGTTTAGCTTTTTTTTTCATGATCCCCATATAAAAAAAAAAAGTACAAATAATTAGCAATACATAATATCTTTGAAGAATCAAATTTGCAAGCACAATATAATCATCATATACCAAAAATCTAATTTATTCTCCACGAATTCAAGTTGGAATATAGTATATTTACAACTCGTAGAAATAATGCAATATACTAAAGTTTTTATTTTTCATACTAATTAAAATATAACAAAAACTGCAAAGACAGTATAACATATGTTATGAAAAATCACATGTTCAATTTATCACTAAAATACCTAATAATTGAAAGAATGATACATAACTCTCAACATTTGTATCACTTACCATGAAAATATATTTGGAAACTTCGTTTCCCACCTAAAATCTAATACTTTATATTTTTCAGCTCATATTGATCTTCCCACAATAGATTTACTCCATTAATGCAACAGTCTACCATCACCTCTATGTTCCATTTGCATGCTTCTTAATAATAATAGTCACATTTTAAATACTTGTCCATTTTTTGTTCACATTCACAATCACTATAATATACTTGACATCCACCCATTCGCAATCACATTTTAAATACCCACCTCACTATTGACATCAAAGTTAGTGGTTGAGTTTTTCGTTTACCCATATGTGTGGAATAGTTGCGTTCTTACTTGTTTAATGGGGAAGGCCATTTTCCTGAGAGGGGGAAGGTAGGAATAGAGGTCAGGAGGTCTGAGAAGCTTGCCCACATGGAGGCTTGAATAAAATGCATCAATAACGTGAGTTTTATAATATTTATATAGATATAGATTGATGCATTACATGTTAACCTCCCTCTCTCTTTCTTTGGGAATATTATTTAGCCTCTAACCTTTCCAAATATTATAATGCACCCCAATAACCTTTTATTTTTTTAGAAAACCAACCCTAGATGGAAAACGATTTGTGTTCTATAAAGGAAAGTGGGAATAACTAACTAGTAGTATAGAGAATTTTAATGATTTTGTTTCGCAGATTACATAAACATAAACAATTTTTATACACATTTAATTTACTTTAGCATCAACAAAAATCTGTACAGGGTAAAATTGGCAAAAATCTGTAGCTGTAGCCAAATAGGTACTTGATATCCTCCACAGTTAATTTCATTAGAGTCTATGGACATCCACCAACAGTCCTGTAAATTTACAAAACACAAATTTAATAAATATGAAAAACAAAGTTAAGCACAAAGTGAATTGTGAAAGTGACATTGATCAACCATTTCATATCTTTTAAGTAAAATTTTGTAGTTACCCTTTAAACACAAATTATATTTTTTTTTCTTGCAATTTCAATATTCTCTCCTCAATTGTGTTCTGAGCCACGAATCTCATGACCCTATAAAATCACGACATAACTTATTAATTTTAAATAGGGGTCGCAAAAAATAATATTTGGATCGTTGGTCAGGGGCTCACCTTATGGGTTCGTACTACCCTATTCTATGAATCCTTTCTTGGGCCTGCTATTCCATACCTGGATTCCACCAAGGGTCCACTAAGAAAACCTAGCATGGCACAACACAAAAAAGAACCTAATAGAGCTTAAACATACAGTAAATTTATTTTATTTTCAAGTTTGGGAAAACAAAATATTGTATCCCTTACATGTGATGCAACTGTGAGATTGAGGGCAACACCTCCAGCTTTCAACAATCTGATGTAGTAATCAAAGTGTCTCACAACACAAATGGTTTTTGTGATAGAGAGGGTAGGGGGGGGGGGGGGGGGAGGGGTGAAGAGGAGAACGAATATGTTATAAAGGGATACATAAGGATAGTTATAGATGAAACTAAGAAGATAGAGAATGGATGGCTTGTTGTAGAAATCAAAAAAGGTGGATGAAATTAAATAAAGAGAAGAGAAATGTAGGGGAACTGAAAAGGGATGATTAAATTAAAGACAAAGAAAGAAGTGAAAGGGGCATCCGTATAAAAATTTAGTACATGTCTTGAAAATTGTAGGGCCAAGTTAACATTAAATCCTCCTCATTAACCTCTAATACTATCGTATTAGAGGGATAAATATCATACAATCTATGCGATGCACATGTGATGTTTAATAAACAAATATAATGAAAATTATAAAAATGAAAACATATCATAAATTCAATATCTTATCTTAAATCCAATATGAAAAGGTTAATTTTTTCATAAATAAAAATTGACTATTATTTTTAAATATTTTTATTATATAAAAGCTATTTTTTATAAATAAAAACTTCATAACAACAATACGTATTTTATATAATATATATATATATATAGGCAGGCTCCTGTGCACACTAAGTTTGCACATTACTTTTTTAAAGTAGTAAAAAATATATTTTTGAGTGCTGGCGTACACCAATTTTTTTATGTGATATTTTAACATTTCAACGGACTCACATAAAAAAAATTAGCTGAAAAAAACTTTTTTTGCTATTTTTAAAAAATCGGTCAAACTTTCGCAGTTTTTAAAGGGCTTAAAAGCATAGAAAGTTTGACCGATTTTTTAAAACTAGCAAAAAAAGTTTTTTTGAGCTGATTTTTTTTATATGGGTTCCTTGAAATGTTTAAATATCACAAAAAAAAAATGCACTCAAAAATATTTTTTTTACTACTTTAAAAAAGTAATGTGCAAACTTAGTGTGCACAGGAGCCCGCCTCTCTCTCTCTCTCTCTCTCTCTCTCTCTCTCTCTATATATATATATATATATATATATATATATATATATATATATATATATATATATTTGTTTTTAGTTTAAAAACCTGTATGTCATTTATGTATATAAGCATAAAGTTTTTTCTATAAATAAAACGTTAAAAATATTTTTATAACCAAATTTTTTTATTTATATTGAAAACAATTATGAAATTTTGAAAACTTTTTTTAACTTAAAAACTATTTTTTATAAATAAAAACTTCAAAAAAGCTGCACGTATTTTATATATTAAAATTATGCATATTTTTATCTATTTTTAGTGTAAAAAACTTTATGCCATTTATATATGAAAACTTTTCTATAAATACGACATTAAAAATGTTTTTATAACCAAAGACTTTTTTATTTATATTAAAACAAATTTGAAATTTTGAAAACTTTTTTTTAACTTTTTTCCTAGAAATAAAAATATTATATAGATGTAGTAGTATTAGTAGCATTGTGTAATGTGATTTAAGTGCCGAATGATAAAATAGATTAATTGAATCTAGATTGTGTTGAATCGATAAATTAATTAATGGAATTTAGAATGAATCTTCTTTTAATATTCGAAAGACTTTTGATTTATTTATTTTTCTGGTTTCAAAATGATTTTTGATTTATTTGGTTTCAGAGACAATAATGTTCAAGATAAGAGAGAGAAAAGTTATAAATAATAAAATATCATTTATTCCTCCAACACTATCGCATTATAGGTATAATATATATATATATATATATATATATATATATATATATATATATATATATGATATTTTGGAGAGTAAGATTACGAACTTAAGAAAAACTATCTTCCTTAATTTTTATGATTGTGATTTGATTCAACTACTTTACCTCAAATTGGTATTATAGGGAACAAAGTCCTCTTTCTTTTGGTGGTGATATGGTTTCTCAACGCATAAGAGATTTGGAATGATTAAGATGAAGGGTGGATGGTGATATGATTTCTCAACAAATAATATTTATAGAATTATTGGGCTGAAGGGTGGATCAACCCTAGAGAACTAACCCTAGATCTGTCCCACTCTAAATTTATGGAATCATCCCCACATCATCACAAACCCCAACCATGCATAGGGATGGAGATTTAACCCAACCCGTAGTAGCCCCGACCTGTACCAACCCTAATGGAGCGGGTTTTAAAACCTGATTAATGAATTAGAAGCAGATATGGGTTTAAAAAAATCGTTTATTAAATGGGGCAGGCTAGGAGTTCATGTAAATAAAACCACCTTGTCCCACCCCGTTTAACTTATGCCTACATAAATACCATTTATATGTATGCTAATTACAATTAAATCACACACACACACACACTAAAAAAAACCCTTTATATATATGTTAATTTTGTAAAAGATCTATGTAGAAACATGGATTGGAAATTGTAAAAGATCTACTTCTCTCCCTCGCAATCCCGCCACTCACTTACAAATTTATATCCAACACCTCATAATCCACCTGTCCTAGCCCTAATCCAAACCCATAAAACCAGTAAACTCACCCCAAAATACCCCCACAGTTTGAATAACAACTACCTTGATATATCACCAAAACCTCATAAGCCCGACCCCACGTAATGCGTTTTTGATGTGAGAGGAGACATTTTCACAATAAAATAAAAATAATAACAAGGAGTGGACAAAGGTCTTATTTATGGTAATGTATACCTTACTAGCCAATATATCCTTAAAGTTTAAAACATTTAAAGAGGACAGACTAAAAATATTAAAGACAATGTCTCCCTCTAACCTAATATAGCACATAAATAAGTAAATAACCTAATAAAATATGAAAATAAAATAAAATAAAACAAATAAATCCCAAAGCTCTTGTACACGTAACTCTCCTACTCTAAGAGAAGCTTTCCCATGAGTGTGAAGGCATAAGAGGTGAACACTAGAACCAAACGATTAGCATCTTTCTCCCAATTGAGAAATGAAGATGTCCATGGAAGCCCCCGACGTATCGGTTAGCAAATAGTTGAGGTTGAGTAATAAAAAATCCCATGTAACAACCCCCATTTTCTCACATAAAGGCTGGTCAGGCACGACATGCCGAAGACGGGTCTTGCCAATCAATTAATACCATTCTCAGCACAATGTAATAAAATATTGTTATATTAAAAAAAGACGACACCTTAAACTTTATGAATATTTTACTGATAATAATTAAACTCAAATCAACACCAACTAGATAATGACTTCAACATCAAGTAAGAATCATATCTCCATCATAATGTAAATAATTAAATAAATAAATCTCAGGTTTATGCCCCTTGCAATTGTTTCCAAATAAAATCACTACGACTGGAAAAACACCTAAACTAGAGCCAATAGTCTGGAAAGCTACTAAGCACGAGAGATCGAGGCTGGTACCGCAATAGTCCTGCTATCCCTGTCTAGAAATAACCGGGGGGGGGGGGGGGAACATTTAAATTTGGGTTAGATCCCTAGGTATGCAAGAATTAACTTATTTAATTTATGACGCAATTGTAGAGTCGATCCAAAATAAATATTCCCCCTTGGTCACTCACATGCATTTAACAACTCACCCCTCATCTAAGTGTGATATTATTCGCATCCCAAATAATAACTATGAAAACATCTCAAATTAATAATAATGGATAAATGATTTAAGTTTACTGACTACATTTAATTATTAATACCCGTAATATCCCAATCCCATAATTTTCACATAAATGGCATAAATATCTATTATACATTATAGGGTCCAAAATATAATTATTGTCCACATTCTTGGACAATTAAATTTGTTGTGATATCCCACCCAATTAAATACTGGGTGATCTGGCCTTTATTAAATTAAAGAGGAGTTCCATCAGGTTCATTCTTAGCATCACTGTTGAAGACATTATTAATTACTAACCACTTATTAATTAATTAAGCAAGTATAAAAATTTCATCTTTTAAACACCAAGTCACTAAGTGCAATAAGAGACTAAATAGAATCATGACAATATAATAAAGTCCAAGAATTCCACAAATATCTGAACCAAATACTAACCGAATAAACATCGACTACAAACATCCTAACCAAAATAAATTTGACAGGTAAAAAGTATATCCCATACAATCTGAACTGGAACAACCTGAATAAGAGCAGTGAGCAACATACTAAAAAATATAACTGAGGGTAAAATTTCTAAACTAGAAATGAATGAAAGAGGTGTCTAATCCAACTCGTGCAGCACCCACATATGCTGCAGTTGTGTAACCCTAGAATAGAATCAATTCTGGCATCCCTGTGGTCGTATACCTAAAAGGTTTTGAAAATATTTGATAGCAAGGGTTAGAACCCAAAATATGTTGAAAATATTTAGCAAGTGAATTAAATTTCCGTAAATTAAAATGTATGGATGCTCTTCATACTTAAGCTAATGTCGCACTCTCTTGAGGACCGACTCACCCCTCAACTATTATGCACACCTAACATTTTTCTACATAACCCACCTAGTCCTCTACCCCGTGAATGGTTCTCGATAATATCCTTCCTGAGACACTAATCTAGCGCAAGTATTTTTAATATACAATTTCTAAGTTATTCATCACATTAACTTAATTAATCATTTCTCATTTAGGACCATATAACATTCTCACGAGTTATATGTATAATCAATACAAGTCACATCATGTATTTTACCCATATATAAATATTTGCACCATATATATGTATCATCATATTAAAACATTCACACACATGTCGTAGATATATAACTATCCTCCCGAGTAGGCACTCACCGGATGTTCTATACATTGATATCAATCCCAGTATACCCATCCACTCGGACACTCTGACCGGATTAGCTCCCCGAATCAGTGAAACAAAATAAACGCACCAAAGACGATCATAGTTCCCTCCAGAAATGAGATCAAATCATACCCTAGACGTCTCACCCCCTAACTACGGACACTATGACCTGAGAACTATACTCTCCCTTCTCCTCAAGCTAGGGGATTCACCCACATCGCGCAACCTCCCATGATAGCACTAGAGGGGTATGTATTCCTATAAATATTATTCACACAAAAATATATAGAGCACACAAATATATATATATATATATATAATTAATCCAGGGTACTCCATGCCCAATTTACCGTAACACCGGCCTAACATTCCCAAGTCTATATACCAAATTGTAATTTAAATAATTCCCATGTTTATTTATTTATCACTCGAGTTGTGTCACCCAACTAAATTACCCAGATTCGCTCCTTTGGTCCGAAATTTCATCTTGTAGACCTTATTCCTAAAATTCCACTAATTAAGGTTAACTCCTTTTTTATTTTGAATATTCCATAATTTAGTATATAACCCTATAATAAATTAACTTGGCCAAGTTCGTGCCTAAGTACTCGTCGCACTAGCACTAAAATATCCGAGTCAATTCCTCGACTCTAAACTTTAATTAACTACGCATATATTAATTTATTACCTTAGTACCCTCAACCAATAAACCCAGACTCGCTTACTTAGCCCGCAATATAATATTCAGAATTTATGACCCAAAATTATCGTTAATAAGTTTTGGACACTTATTTATCTAAGGTTTCCAAATTACTCAATTTTCAACCTATCCCAAAGTGTACTGCCCAACTGTAATCATTTTCAATCCATCCGAAGGCAACCCTTAAGAGAAAGAAACTGGGCCATAATTAAACACGTCATTCGAATAACATTGACGGCCGCTCGAACCAGATCCAAGGTCGTTATTGATATGCCCCAAGTGTAACCTCGGCCCAGAAACACCAACCTCGGTCGAGATTATGGCCGACGTTGAACATGTCTTGGACACGCGATATCAGCCCTCGGTCATAGCAAGGTCAGCCCAGGCCGACACTACCATGAGCCTCTACAAGGGACATCACAAGGATCAGCATCATTCTCGTATACCTTGGAATGGCAACCTCGGCCAGACATAGGCCGAGCTCGCAGGAAGCCACCATCAACCTCATCAAGACATCAGTCGATACTCCAAACACTCCAGCTCAACCTCGTCTCAGGTCGACCTTGTCCATTGTCTCGGCTGGGGTTAGGCCGAGACCTCCATGGATTACTCGGACTGAACAAGTACCTAGACTTACCAACCTCGGCCTCTCCCAGGCCGAGGTCATACACCAGGTGCGATAGCCGAGCATCTGCTGACATTTGGATAAGGGGACGTGGACACAAATCAGTTATAACAAGATTATTCCCCACACGTGGGGAGAATATTGCATCATCATTCTCTACATGTGACAGTGACAGATGGATTTCCCATATTGGTGAGGCAAACACACACATGATCATTGCATGCATGGGGGGTACATTACACCCCCTAGGTACTATATATAGAGGTCATCCTCTACCTTGCAAAGGATCCAGACATACAACCCTAGCTGAAACTCTGTCTAGATACACAGTAAAGAGAGAAATCTTGAGAGATTGTATCCATGACCATTAGTGCCTTATTACAGTGAGGTTATTCACACACACATAGTGGACGTAGGACAATTAAGGCTGAACCACTTATGTCCTGGTGCTCTCTCCTCTTCTCCTCATCTCATTCTCTTACCTTTTACATAACTATGCTACCATTGTTGTTCTTAGATTGAGATTGAGAACACCTTATCTAGTGGTGCTAATTCTAGCATCATCATTTTGGCGCCGTCTGTGGGAACGAGAAGCTATTTCTTCCTCTTTTTTTGCTTAACCTCACCGGAGATTCTGGTGGTGAACCAGGCACCACCCCTTGCGTGGAGCTGATTCACCATTGAAAGAGGTCCTTTGAGGTACTAAGCTCATCTGCTACTCAAGCTCTATAGTGTTAACATATGGCACCAGAATTACCACTGCCTCTTCCGCCACCTGGGGGTGGAGGGCCTAGTTCCAGTCAGGCGCCGCCCCAGTCCGAAATAGCGGAGGTAGCTGCAGCCTTGAGATCTTTAGCTACAACAAAATAAGCTATGCAGGAGCAATTTGCACAGCTCAGCCAAACTATGATGAGGCCACCTGGAGTCTCAATGGATATGATCACTCTGGCGGCAGTTCAGCCTCATCCTGACGCCAGGGGACCACCCCAGGCACCAATGAAGGACCAGCCTGCACCCCAACAGAGAAGGGACGTTGCTGACCCTAGGCGCTTGCGCCTGGGGAGGCAGGGAAACCCTTGCCTAGAGGACAGGTATGATGATCTAGAGGCGGAAGAAGCCCCGGAAGACTGCTGGGAGACGTATGAGGTGTAAAATAACACTGTACGACCTCTTAGGCAAAGTCAAGGTTGTGTCGGCCGAAGAGGTGAAGAGGCCTAACAAAGAGGGTCAGCCTTCGATAGGTTGAGCAGAGGGTCGGCCTTTGAGAGGTTGGGCCCGATAAATGACCTAAGACTGAGACTGTCGAGATCAAGGAGCGCAGCAGGCTCTCAGAGAGGGAACAGGCAGGGTGGGCCAGATCAAGGCCGACACTGTGAAAGAAGAGGCAGGGAACATGAAGAGGTCAATAGTCGACGTGTCGCGGCAGGGGAACCCTCGGTCCATCCCATGGAGGTGGCAAGGGATAACCTCGGGCAAGTCGATGGCAGAAGACCCTGGAATGACTCTATTCAGCGTCTTGAGGAGAATATAGGAGACCTCATCAAAATCATGGACCCATTGCAAAGGGGTTACTCAGAGTGCTCCCCATTTGTAGCTAGGATAGTGGGTTTCCCAACCCCAGCTAAGTTCAAGCCTCCTACGGTGTCTCCCAAGTATGATGGAAGCACTAACCCTGTACATCATATCGAGATGTACCAGTCGACAGCAGACATCTACTCGATACCCGATGAGATGAAGTGTAGGGCCTTCTCTGGGACCTTAACGGGGGCAGCGCATAGTTGGTTCACCTCCCTTCCGAAGAACTCAATTGAGAACTTCAAAGGCTTGGCTGAACGATTCATCCACAACTTCTGCTTTGGGGTGAGGCCTCAAAAGAAGACTACCCACTTGCTGTATGTCAAGCAGGACAAGGATGAGAGCCTAAGAGACTACATAGCGAGATTCAACAAAGAGAAGTTGGAGGTCAAAGATTATGAAGAGAACATAGCCATGACCGCCCTTATAGGAGGTCTTCAGAAGGGAAGCTATTGTGGAAACTTGCGAAAGACCCCCTAGGTCTATGGCGGAGCTCCTAGAAACTGCAGGGAAAGTAATGAATGCGGAAGAGGCAATGGACGCCAAGTATGAGGATGAGAACCGCGGTGGTAGTGGAAAGTCCCAAAGCAAGAAAGATGGGAAGAAGAGGTCGGGTGATGACAAGTTCGCTCACTATACTCCTCTGACTGTAAGCTGCGAGCACATCCTCAACGAGATTAAGAATGACAGGACTCTGAGATGGCCAGAGAAACTGAAGGCCCCACCACATAAGAGGAACAAAAACCTATGGTGTGAGTTCCACCAGGACCATGGCCATGTCACGGACAGATGCTTCGCCCTGAAGGATGATATTGAAAAGATGCTAAAATCTGGAAAGTTGAGGAAGTATGTGGATGGTAAAAATCCTAAGGGTGAAAGAGATGACCCTAAGAAAAGGAGAAATAACAGATGCCGTGACAATGTCCCGACCAAAAGAGACGATGATTCAGAAGGTGATGACGAAGACGATCCGGATCTTCCGCCGAAAGATGACAACACCCCGGTGAAGAGGGTCGGTACGATCTCCTTTGGTGTTGACACCATGTGTGGAGGATTCGCAGGAGGTGGCTCTGAAGTAGCTGATAGGAAGGCTCATGTGGCAGAGGCCAAGTCGGTGTCCAAACTTGAGGTTGTGAACCTAACGTCTTCCGAAACAGTGCAAAAGAGGAAGAAAGTAGATATGGACACCTTCGTAGTTGGGTTCTGCAGACTCGACTTCAAGGGTATCTTAGCCCCCCATGATGACCCTCTGGTCATAACAACAAGGGTTCATGGGTGCGAGGTGCAGAGGATCCTCATAGACGGGGGGAGCTCGGCGGACGTGATGTTCTGGCATTGCTTCAAGAGCCTAGGTCTTAGCAGAGCAAGGCCGGTTCCCTATCATCACCCATTGATAGGATTCAGTGGCAAAAAGGTCCACCCCTTAGGGCATGTATGAGATGGACGTACGGATGGGTGATGAGTGGCCTAAGAGGCTGACCAAGAAGATAAATTATTTTGTCATGGACAAGAACGTGTTTTCGGCCTATAACCTCATCATAGGAAGGGTGGCCCTTAAAGAATTTGAAGCTGTGCCGTCGACGATTCATCAAATGCTAAAATTCCTGACTCCTTATGGGGTTGGGGAAGTTCAAGGTGACCAGACCACAACGCGAGAATGTTACTTCAACTCGGCCGAAGAGAGGGAGGCCCATAAGAGGGCAACCACCACTTATAGCATTGATACTCTTGATCCAAGGGATGAGAGGAAACTGAAGAAGGGAGAGGCCGCGGAACAGGTAGAATCCATCATCCTCAATGAGGACGAGCCGGAGAAAACCATCCAGGTCGGCAAAGCCCTTAATTCGATAATTAAGGAAGAGTTGATAAAATTCCTCAGAAGGAGGCAGAGTGTCTTCGCATGGAGTCACGCAGACATGCCTGGCATCGACCCTGAGGTGATGAGTCACAAGCTCAACGTGACCAAAGATGCCAAGCCTATCAAATAGAGACGAAGAGTCTACTCCAGGGAGAAGTACGATGTCATCCGAGAAGAGGTCAAAAAGTTGGTAGAAGCCGAGTTTATAAGAGAGGTTACATATCCGGAATGGTTGTCGAATGCAGTCATCGTGCCCAAGGCTAATGGGAAGTGGAGAATGTGTGTTGATTTCACTGACCTGAACATATATTGCCCAAAAGACAGCTACCCTTACCTCGGATAGATCAGATGGTGGATGCAACGACGGGATATGAGCTCATGAGCTTCATGGATGCGTATTCAGGCTACAACCAGATCTTTATGGATACTGAAGACTCAGAGAAGACAGCCTTCATTACCGACAAAGGGACGTACTGCTACAAAGTGATGCCCTTCGGTCTGAAAAATACAGGGGCAACATACCAACGTCTTATCAATAAGATGTTCGAAGAGCAAATTGGTAAGACTATGGAGGTGTATGTAGACGATATGCTAACACTCACGTAGCAGACCTTGAGAAGACCTTCGATGTTATGAACTCATACAGAATGAAACTCAACCCAGCGAAGTGTGTCTTCGGAGTAGGAGCTGGGAAGTTCCTGGGATTCATCGTTAACCAGAGAGGAATTGAAGAGAACCCTGAGAAAATCAAGGCATTACTTGACACGAAGACTCCTAGGAGTATCAAGGATGTCCAAAGACTCACAGGGAGAGTGGCTGCCCTTAACAGGTTTATTTCTAGGGCAACGGATAAGTGTCTTCCATTCTTTAAAGTTCTACGAAAGGCCTTACCATGGGACGAAGAGTGTGAAAAATCCTTCAACCAACTCAAATCTTACTTGGGATCCCCCTTATTGCTATCTCGACCCGTCGCAGGAGAAAAGTTGTATGTGTATCTGGCAGTTTCTGAATCAGCCATCAGTGCAACCATAATACAGGAAGACAATGGGATCCAAAGGCCTGTGTATTTTAACTGTAAAGCCCTTCAAGGGGCTGAACAAAATTACCCTCGCATGGAAAAGTTGGCCTATGACCTGATACATGCTTCAAGAAAAATGAAGCCCTACTTCCAAGCTCACTCCATGGTAGTCCTCTCTGACTCCGTGCTAAGATAGGTCCTGCATAAACCTGAGAAATCCGGGAGGTTGATGACCTGGGCCATCGAGTTGGGGGAGTACGATCTTGCCTACCAACCCAGGACAACCATTAAAGGGAAAGCCCTCGCAGACTTCGTTGTTGAGTTCACATGGGAAGAGGCCGAGGGAGAGAAAGGCCTGGGGGGCATGGAAGAGACAAACCGCAGTGTCTTTCGAAATCAGGAAGAGACGACACCAAATATCTTCCAAAATCAGGAAGAGACGACACCAAGTGTCTTCCGAGATCTGGAAGAGGTCGCATCCAAAAAAGTTATGAGCAGAATTGAGGAGGACGAGGAGGATCGATATCTCTTCAAACAAGGAGTCATGACAGAAGGAGCCTTTTCATCAGATACAGAAATCTGGAGCCTCTTCGTTGATGGCTCTTCCTGCGACAGTGGAAGCGGTGCGGGGTTGATACTCTCGGCTCCAGATGGTGCGAACATTGAATACGCTCTAAGGTTCAACTTCCAGGCCTCAAACAACGAGTCCGAGTATGAGGCCATGATAGCAGGTCTCTTATTGGCAACAACTCTTCGCGTAAAGCGACTCCTACTCCACAGCGACTCCAGGTTGGTTGTCAATTAAGTACTGGGGATCTATGAGGCCAAAGATGAAAGGATGGCCAAGTACTTGAAGAGGGTAAGAAGGTTGTTAGAATATTTTGAAGAGGCAAAACTGAAGAGAGTGCCTCGACAAAGTAATGGTCATGCAGATGCATTGGCAAGGCTGGCCTCGACAATGAAGACAAATGTTAGAAGAACCATTCCGATCGAGGTCTTGAGAAAGGCAACCATCGAGGAAGAAGAGGTATGTAACCCGTGTCACAATTTGAACCTAGGAGACTCATGGATCGACCCCCTCGCCAGGTATATTAGAGGGGGAGAGCTATCTGAGTCCAAGCTAGAGAGGAGAAAATTGAGATATAGGGCTGCTAAGTTCTCGATGATAGGAGACGTCTTGTACAAGAAGGGATTTCTATTGCCTCTCCTCAGATGTGTGCATCCCACGGAAGTTCCCCGGGTCTTACAGGAGGTTCATGAGGGTTCTTGCTCTAGCCACATAGGGGGAAGACCCTTGGCCAAGAGAATCATCACACAGGGGTATTGATGGCCAACTTTGTCTAAGGACGCCGCAGCTTACGTAAAGAGGTGTGATAAATGTCAAAGATTCGCCACCATCCCTCACCAGCCTCATTAACCTATGACGTCAATCACTTCTCCATGGCCATTTACAGTATAGGGGATTGACTTAGTAGGACCCCTACCAAGAGCTGCCAATAATTATAGATTCTTAATAGTTGCCATAGACTACTTCTCAAAGTGGGTGGAGGCAGAGCCAATGATAACGATCACAGAGCAGAAGACCTTCTAATTTATTTGGAGGAATATCATATGCAGATATGGCCTCCCAAATACTCTCATCTCGGATAATGGGACCCAGTTCAAGAACTCCTCTTTAAAAAAGTATTGCCTAAGAGTAGGGATAAAACAATTCTTCTCATCTCCTGGCCGACCTCAGGCAAATGGTCAGACCGAGGTCACAAACAGAACTATCCTAGATGGAGTCAAGAAGAGGTTAGAAGATGCGAAGGGAAGATGGACTGAAGAGGTCTACGCTGTGTTATGGGCCTACAGAACCACGGTAAGGACACCAACGGGAGAAACCCCGTTCATGTTGGCACATGGCTCAGAGGCCGTCATACCAACGGAAGTAGGGCTCCCAACTCATAGGATTCAGACCTATGGCCCTGCCAATAATGGGGAAGAGAGGAGGCTAGACCTAGATCTTATCGAAGAAAGAAGAGAGGACGCAGAGGTCAGACAAGCAGCCTACCAATAGAGGGCAGCGAAACTCTACAACCAGAGGGTGAAGTCAAGACCCATTGCAGTGGGAGACCTAGTCCTAAAGAAGACCCTACAGAAAGTAAATAAGCTTCACCCAAACTGGCATGGCCCCTACAAAGTGACAGAAGAGGTTGTGCCTGGCACCTACAGGCTAGAAAACCTAGAAGGAGAACCTTTCGCAAACCCATGGAATGCTGATCACCTAAAGAGATGTTACATATGATGTTGCATAGAGTTTTATATAAATGTACCATCTTATTATGAAGAGGTTATTAATAAAGATCAGTTCCCATGACAGTTCTTGCTTCATTCTTAGGTCAGAGATTAATTATGAGGATAACATCTTAGGTGATGACCTCAGACCCTCATAAACCATTCAGTGGTGACGAGGTCTGAGCTCAGACACCATAATGGGATGACCTCAGACCCTTAACACCATTAATTTGGTGAGATTAATTATGAGGCTAACATCTTAGGTGATGACCTCAGACCCTTACAACATCATTCAGTGGTGACGAGGTCTGAGATCAGACGCCATAGTGGGATGACCTCAGTCCCTTAACATCATTAATTTGGTGAGATTAATTATGAGGATAACATCTTAGGTGATGACCTCAGACCCTCATAACACCATTCAGTGGTGACGAGGTCTGAGCTCAGACACCATAATGGGATGACCTCAGACCCTTAACATCATTAATTTGGTGAGATTAATTATGAGGATAACATCTTAGGTGATGACCTTAGACCCTTACAACATCATTCAGTGGTGACGAGGTCTGAGGTCAGACACCATATTGAGATGAACTCAGACCCTTAACATCATTAATTTGGTGAGATTAATTATGAGGATAACATCTTAGGTGATGACCTCAGACCCTCATAACACCATTAAATGGTGACGAGGTCTGAGCTCAGACACCATAATGGGATGACCTCAGACTCTTAACATCATTACTTTGGTGAGATTAATTATGAGGCTAACATCTTAGGTGATGACCTCAGACCCTTACAACATCATTCAGTGGTGATGAGGTATGAGGTCAGACACCATAATGAGATGACCTCAGACCCTTAACATCATTAATTTGGTGAGATTAATTATGAGGATAACATCTTAGGTGATGACCTCAGACCCTCATAACACCATTCAGTGGTGATGAGGTCTGAGCTCAGACACCATAATGGGATGACCTCAGACCCTTAACATCATTAATTTGCTGAGATTAATTATGAGGATAACATCTTAGGTGATGACCTCAGACCCTTACAACATCATTCAGTGGTGACGAGGTCTGAGGTCAGACACCATAATGAGATGACCTCAGACCCTTAACATCATTAATTTGGTGAGATTAATTATGAGGATAACATCTTAGGTGATGACCTCAGACCCTTACAACATCATTTAGTGGTGACGAGGTCTGAGGCCAGACACCATAATGGGATGACCTCAGACCCTTAACATCATTAATTTGGTGAGATTAATTATGGGGATAACATCTGAGTACAGACCATTGATTAGTTTAAACAAGATATCATTGCAACAAGACTAAGAGCGAAAATATCACATGACATTCAATAAAAGTAAGTAAGGATGATCCTCCTCAGAGGTTGATACATTCAGAAATAATAGATGATCAAGGATTACAGAACAAGTTTCAAAATGTTATGGGTTACAAACAATGATTCAAAAATTATCTAAGGGTTTGAGGGGGGAATGTTGATATCCTCGGCTTGGTTAGGCTGGACAACATTGGTCACCTCGGCCACCTCATCATGACGGTCTTCCCCTTCAACCTCAGTGCCGTCCAATGTGGCAGTCTCGGCAGGCGCGACAGCCTCCTCCTCCACCTCCTAAAGGGCCTGGGCAAACTGGGGATCGGCAAAGCCGAGGCCTACAAAATCTGAGGCTTTCAGAGTACCAGCCTCCCTCTCCTTGACATCAGCCCACTTAATAGTGGCTTTGATACCTCTTTCAAGGTATTCAAAGCCGAAGCTCATAAACTCGTTAGAGGACTTGTAGTCAGAGATTATCTTCTCAGAGGCATCATCGAGGGCTAGCTGAGCTGAAATTCTGCTGCAGAACATCATCCTTAGCCTTCAGAGCTGCAGCATGATCCTTACCAAGATGGGAGATGTCCTTCTCCAGCCCCCTCACCTTCATCTCAGAATCCTTCAGCTCAGACTTGAGGCGCTCAATCTCTGCGTTCAGAGTGATCTGGACCTTCTCAGCCTCTTGACCCTTTTGGATGAGGGGCAATTTCCTCAGAGTCCAGTTGGATAAGTGGTGAATAGCTGCCAGGCCCTGCATATTTTGTGATCATGAATGAGCTGAAGAACAATCAGATGTTTCACTTGGGGTGAAGAACAATCAGAAAGATCAAGTCATACCTGAATGGATCTATGAATGACGAATTCAACCAGCAATGGGGTGTCCAGTGACCTGAAGAAGCGTTTGTCAGCCTCGATCATTGCAGAGCGGAAGGCATGTATGGCCTGAAGACTGTGGACGACTATGTTGTCAGTTATTTTTAACTGATCTAGACGAGCCGACAGGGCGTCAGCTGAAGAGATGGGGATGGCAGCGTCAGCAGTCTTCTTCTTCGGCCTCTGATCCTCAGGGACATGACCTTCTGGATCCCTCTTCTTTGTGGCCTGGGGATTAGAGGCAGAGGGAGCTGGGGAAGGAGCGTTGAGGCCTGATTTCTTAGAAAGTCTGGTCAAGCTGATGCAACCATTTCCCAAAGTTCGTCCGAAATATCCTGTGGTCGCTCTGCAAAAAATTAGTAGATCTGAGTTAGATAATCAGACATGAATAAACTCAGAGAGGGAACTTGAAAAAAAATGCTTACCAAGCTCGGTAAGGGGACTTCCACCTAGACCTGTCCCAGAGAGGTAGTGAGGAGTCATCAAGTGTTCGAACCTGACGAACAGACCATGTACCCCCTGATCTTGAAGGGATTTCACCTTCTGGAGGTTTTATAGACTCAGGCCAGGGTCGGTCCTCGTAGACATTGTGACTTTACCCCACCTCAGGGGCATCCTTGGCTCTAGAATAGATGAGGGAACACATGGGCCAAATTCCCATTGCCCAGAAGCAAAGAAATACCGAGGCTTCCAGTTATGGTTGGAAGTCTGAGTTACTTGAAGCATTTTCTTCTCAGGCTTTCGAGCTATAAAATGGTAGTAGCTCGGATGATTTTTGGCCGAGGAAGGGACATAGAAACCTACGAAGACCTGAACTGGAAGGTCTGAGTGGTGGAAAACCTTCCATAAGACTATGGCCCTTATTATGACTCTCCAGGCATTATGGGATAGTTGAGAGGGGACAAATTGATATAAGAAAGGATGGATTTGATAATGGGGTGAATGGGTAGACGAAACCCCAATTTGAACATCTGCTCGTACAGGCAGATCTCGTCGTCACAGCCATGATAAGCCCTCTCCTCCCTCAGAGGTCTCCTAAGCTTTATTGAGGGACTGATAGAATACAGATATCTAAAGCAGAGAAGGTCTACCTCAATAATAGTACTCTCGATCTCGGCCGCCTCAAAGACGTCGACATCGCTCTCAACCTCATCATCATCATCATCCAACTCAACGTCGATTGGAGCAAATGTTGATGGGTTACTCGGGAACCTCTGAGCGAACTCTGCCCCAGTGACGGCCGACAGAGGGATGGCATCAAGTATGGGTGGTATAGCCACACTTGGCTCAATAATTTCAACCTCTTAGGAAGAGGCTGAGGTGCTTGAGCTATTATGGTATGAGGCTCGGCTGGAGACCTCGGCCTGATCAGGCTAAGGTGTGAAGTCCATGGCCTCCTGAAAGGAATCCACAGACATGGGGTCCGAGGTAGAAGATTCAGACTCAGACATCGGTATGGGATCAACAGGAACCTCTGTCTGAGTGAAACACTCTGGGGGATCAGGATATATCACCTTCAGAGGTGGTGGAAAGATGGGTTTAATGGGAAATTCTTATGACCTACGAGCCTCCTCCTGTGCTCTTTCTATTTGTCTAATCTTTTCTAAAGTCTTCCCTCTAAGGGAGGGGAACTCCTCAAGAAGCTGATATAAGGGTCTGAGCATCAGGGGTTGACACTACACTTAGGAGACTTCCTAAAACTACAAACAAGATTGGCTAGTGAAGTAGAGCAGTAAAAGATCAAACTACCTTAATGTGGCAAGAACTGTTCGCCTGAAATAATGGTGGCCTCACCGAAAAACTCAGAAACTCATCGGAAAATGCGAAAATAAGGAGACTTGCAGGAAAAATGAAGGAAAAAGTATGGCGAAGGTTACCTGAGGATGCAATAGTAAGGAGGAGACGAGAAGACGCGAGAAACCACCTTCCAAAAGCCTCAACAAGGATCTTTCTAGAGAGAGAAGGCTGCAGGAACGAGTTTGGCTGCAAATGAGAGAAGTGAAGAAGAAAGAAGGGAAATAGGGTTCAAAACCCTTAAATATACAGACGCAATTCCCAAGGCCCATCATTGCCTTGGGAGCCCCAAAGGGCGGATAACAACACACGCCCACCTAGCAAGCATACTTCAGCATTGGACAAGTGTCAAACAAATATTGGCTTGTAATAGACAGGCCTCGGAGGTGTGATATTCCCCTAGTCACCTGCTCCCACATATGACTAAGGGCTGGGAGGTGATTGATATGCCCCAAGTGTAACCTCGACCCAGAAACACCAACCTCGACCGAGATTATGGCCGACGTTGAACATGTCTTGGACACGCGATATCAGCCCTCGGCCACACTACCATGAGCCTCTACAAGGGACATCACAAGGATCAACATCATTCTCATATACCTTGGAATGGCAACCTCGGCCAGACATAGGCCGAGCTCGCAGGAAGCCACCAGCAACCTCATCAAGACATCAGTCGATACTCCAAACACTCCAGCTCAACCTCGTCTCAAGCCGACCTTGTCCATTGTCTCGGCTGGGGTTAGGCCGAGACCTCCATGGAATACTCGGACTGAATAAGTACCTAGACTTACCAACCTCGGCCTCTCCCAGGCCGAGGTCATACACCAGGTGCGATAGCCGAGCATCTGCTGACATTTGGATAAGGGGACGTGGACACAAATTAGTAATAACAAGATTATTCCCCACACGTGGGGAGAATATTGCATCATCATTCTCTACATGTGACAGTGACAGATGGATTTCCCATATTGGTGAGGCAAACACACACATGATCATTGCATGCATGGGGGGTACATTACACCCCCTAGGTACTATATATAGAGGTCATCCTCTACCTTGCAAAGGATCCAGACATACAACCCTAGCTGAAACTCTGTCTAGATACACAGTAAAGAGAGAAAGCTTGAGAGATTGTATCCATGGCCATTAGTGCCTTATTACAGTGAGGTTATTCACACACACACATTGGATGTAGGCCAATTAAGGCTGAACCACTTATGTCCTGGTGCTCTCTCCTCTTCTCCTCATCTCATTCTCTTACCTTTTACATAACTATGCTGCCATTGTTGTTCTTAGATTGAGCATGAGAACACCTTATCTGGTGGTGCTAATTCTAGCATCATCAGTTATAACGACCCTAGTTTATCTCTCTCCTTCTTCGATTAGTTATGTTCCGCCATTGTTAACATACATTAACCTTGTGCCCAAAATCTTATACACCAATCATTAACAGTTTATACCAAACTCAAGATTTCAAGATCCCCAAATCTTAATTTAACGTCCACATATCTTAAAGGTTAAATAATAAACTCTCAAATCCTCTACAGATTAAAAATCTAAATTTATTTAACCCAATTTAGATGTCAACAAACCCAAGAACCATATAATACTATCACACCCACTATGATATGAATTGAAAACTGTAATTAATTTAAAAGAAAGTTTAACCACTTGCCTTAGGGTTCGTAGGGTCTGAATCTTTGGTGTAAATGATGATGATTTCATAAATAAAACACATGAAGAATACACACATTTGTTCTTGATTTTGGCTCCCAAGGTTTCTCTAATTGTTCCCTCTTTTCTTCTCTACTTACTTAGATTTTTTAAAATGAGTTATGGTTGATACACCCTTCTCACTTTTAGGCTTTATTAAGTCAATCCGGTTTTTAGGTGTGTGGGCTTTAGTAAAAGGGCCCAAAAACTTTTATGTGAGCCTGGTTATGCCTAAAAACGCCCCGATATCCATTTAGTACCCCTAGGTACTCTTTTTAAACTATTTCAACCCATCGGGACTCAACCGTAAACTCAGAATTTTCATCCGAATTATTTTACTATAAATATCTACTATGCATTATAAGGTCCAAAATATAATTACTGTCCACATTCTTAGACAATTAAATTTATCTCATATAAAGTCCGGGTATTTATATATATATGTCCTTCTATATATTTGACACACAAAGGCATCTTTTGTTCGTGTCTAATTCATGCTCTATCGAAAAGTCTGGAGGAATCCCTTATCCTAAGCGAACAACACAAATGCACATAAATGGGGGCGATCCCTACGCAGGACACCTTGACACGGCCCATACCTGACGATGACACAAGAACGATCAGTGTTAACATCTACCTCTCATAGGTGACGCCTCCACGTAGTACCTATATGAACTACACATCGTCAAGCCCACCTATATGAACACCCTAGTCAATAGGACAGTTGCCTGGTATGTCCGTACAAATACATAATAGTACATATTATTTTCCCATATAAAATGAATATGTAATTACTCCATAATTACCATTAAAAGCCCAACTTCAATTCACACTATTCAATTAAGAATTTACCATCTAATAACTTATTAATTATGTTCCATAGATTAACTACTCAACCAATAATATGTTTTCTTTGTTACCAACTAAAATCCCCAACATTTTCATTTAATTAATAATTTACCATCCACTAAATTCTAAATTCCGTCCCATAGAGTAATTACTTAACCACCTAGTCATTAACTAAATGTAAGCATAACATTAATAACTAAATAGTTAAAAATTTCTTTCTTTACCAATTCCCTTCTTTCCCTATCCAGTAGCCCAAAAATTCAATCAACCTAACTCATCTCGAATTCAAGCGAAAAAGGAACAAGGAGTCAGAAATCCCAGCATGTCGCTCGAACGACTGGGTGTCTCATTCGTGCGACATAGCCTGTCGCTCGAATGACATGTGGCGTCACATGAGCGACCCCCTTGTCCTCTCCTCCAACTCTATTTCCAATTATAGTTCTTCCGGTTTCAAGTTTCTAAACCCAGATCTGTTCATACAAAACCCATAAATACATACATACAAAACTACCTTTCTAAGTCTTAAAATCAACCCATAATTCATGTATGTTCAAGATTTAATCGATTTAGACGTTTTCCCAACCTCTAACTATTATTTGATTTATATTAAAGGATTGTTTATCATGGGATCTACATAATTTAAGTCCACAAATTACCACAAACATCCTTTACATTGTTTATTCAATTGTCCCCAAATAACTATCAAAAGCTTACGAAAATCTAACCTCAACATTTAGATTTTCGATTCCTAATTTCTCAGACAAATTCTACATATAAATAAGTCCTCTACATATGTTGTTCATTACCAAATCAAATATACTAAAATCCTGAATCCCAGAAATTTAAAGGGAATAATTATATGCATTAAGAAATCTATTGGAAATCATAAATTAAGCAAGAGAAGTCTTACCTTAAAATATATAGAAGAAAACCTCCTTGAAAACCCCTTGATTTCCCTTTTCTTCTCTTTTGGCCCTTCTCCTATTTTCTCCCGTTAACTGTTGTTCTATATTTTGTGGAATGATAGTGGGGAGTGGTTTACCCCCACTTAAACACTAAATAAAAGGCTAATCTCGAGTTGGGCCTAAAGCCCAACTTTTGGACCCCCAAATGGACCCGAATCGATGACCCAACTAGCCTAAAGGTTCCCCAACACATATACATATGACCCGAAACCATTTCGAAATATTTAAAACACTAAGCTGAGTCTATAACGCTCCCCAAAATGCGTCCCTATTATTTTTATTTCACTTAGATATTTTATTATGTTAAAACGATACTCGCCAATAAATTTATTTATGAGTGATTTATTTTTCACTAGCAAGCCCATTATGTTCAATTGGGTTTTATAATTATGAAATCATGAATAAATGTTTATTTAAATTAAAACTTTTACTCGCTTAAATTTTAAATCCTCCCAATTAAATTATTCTCAAAAATAAATTCGAAATCATTAAATTCATTTATGTCGCAATATTCTATTCTGAAAATTACAGGGTAATACATTCTCCTCCCCTTATAATGAATTTCATCCTCAGAATTCACTAAAACCCAACCTTATGTTTTTATCCGTGTTATTAACCCAAGTTTAATGCTCAATTAGTCCATACCCATATCCCATTACATAAAAGAAAAAGGCTCACCCATGCCTATCATAACATCATTGTGGTGTTCACATATTCCACATTATATGTACACACACATAACACTAACAAAGATGGATGGCACATATACATCTAATTACACCATTCATACCAAGCATATCCATACACCAAATATACCACCATATATATACATGAGAAAGAAAAATAATGATCTTAGTATTCGACTTCCATGAAGTCCCGACTTTTGCCAATTTCGTACGTGGAACGTCTCGCAAGCGAAATCCAAACATGGAACCCTCCCGATACACTACTGTATGGCTTAGTCGGTTATTGAGGTTCATCATCCCAAGATTAAAAAAATGGAAATAAAATTAAATGTATGCAGTAGTAATGTAAATTTCAACTTTTGCCCATTTCCAATTATAATCTCATGTCACAAAAGGAATATACTAAATCCCAATAAATTTACCCATTTAATTATACGAACATTAATAACCAAAAACTCCAATGGTCTAACATCACCCAGCAAGCGAAATTCAAACAAGGAACCCTCCCGATACACTATTGTGTAGCATTCTCGGTCTCTGAGATCTGTTAGTCCAAGACCCATGTCTATAATGTGCTCAGTTAATTCACAAGGCTCTCCAGTCCCTATAGTCTCCCATTTAACCCTAGTTAAACTCAAGTTGTCCCAATTCCTTTAGTGTCTTCTACTGTGAAAATAAACATTAATGCTCGATAATTTACTAATATGATAGTACCAACCAAAAATATCCTATAATCCAACATCTCTCAACTCCCGACATTTGCTACTTTTGTGCATGGGACGTCTTGCGAACGAAATCCAAATAAGGAACCCTTCGAATACACTACTACGCATATCTGTCAGTCATTGAGATCTATTGGTCCATGACCTAAGTCTATTAATGTTTTTAAATCAATATATATGGCTTCACAAACCTACTCATTCCCATAATGGCTATCGCTGTCCATTTCCAATGAAATCATCATTATAATAACATTATTTATGATTGTTCACCTCATCGTGTAGTAGAGACTACCACTAGTCCTAATACTCTTAAAGGAACCAAATAGTTCTAAAATACGAATTCCTTTCGCTTTGTATACTCTCAACACAAATAGGAAGGTTTCATCGCTGGATAAATATCTTACTATGACATAGTGTAACACCTCGCATTTTTGGGACTTTTATTAATTAATTAATTCTTTAAATTTTAAATTACTTGTGCATCGTAATTGAATTGGATTAATTATTTTCACATTATTTAAATATTAATCCGTTGAGTAGACGATTAATATTTATTGGACTTAATAGTACTTGAGAATAGTAATATGCTGATAGGTGAATATTAACTTTTAGTAAAATTATTGGGATGGAAATTCTTAGTGTACGGTTGAGTCCAGATGGGTCAAAATAGTTGGAAAAGAGTGCCCAGGGGTAGTAAAGGGATCTCGGGATATTTTTAGGCATATTTGAGCCCACATGAGGGTGTTTGGACCCTTTTATTAAAGCCCATAAGCCTAAAAACGGGATTGCCCTATTAAACCCTAAAAGTGAGAAGGTCTGAGAGACATAGCTCATCTTAGAAACCCTAATCAAACAGAGACAAAAGAGAGAGGAATTAAAGAAGAGCTTAGGAGACTAAATCAAGGACTAGTGTGGACAATCTTCATCAAACCCATCATCTTCAATAAAAGATTCGGACCCTACAAGTCCTAAAAGGCAAGTGGTTTAACTTTCTTCTAAATTAATTTCATTTTTCTATTCATATCATAGTGGGTGTGAAATGAATAAAATGTTAGGGTTAGTTCTATAATTAAATTTTGGGTTCTATGATTTCTGATTCAAAATATGTTGAGGATATAAAAATGTAATTCATAAAACCCCAATCTGTGTGGGTGTTGTATTTAGATTGAGGATCTTTAATTAGTCGATTTAGTGTAAATCTTGGACGGTTTTAGGGGAAAATTCTGAACAGAAAGTGGAGCTTTAACTCAATTATGGAGGATGGGTTTTTTGGGTTAACGATGGAGGAGTGAGAGAACCAAGGTCGTTCGAACGACATGGTATCTTGTTCAAATGACGGCCAAAGTCGTTCAAATGATAAGCCAAGTCGTTTGAACGACGTCGCTTTTTCTGACAACCTTCCCCTCCCCTGTTTCTGCCCTGGGTGTTCAATTCTTGGTGAGGGATTTAATGTTTGGACGAATGTGGTTATTGGGCTACAATTGTGGGTTTGATTTGGGGAATTACTCATGGATTATTAGGGTATATATCCAAAAAGGGAATTAAGGTTTAATTTGATTGAATTAAGGACCTTAAATTAATAAGTGTGCAAAACTTATTAGAAAGAATTTTGTATAATAAAATTAGAATGTTTTATTTTTGGGCCAAGTGAGTAGGTCAGGGTATATTTGGATTAAGTGACACCAAGGTAATAAATTAATTAATGCGTGACTAATTGAATTTGGGGTCAGAATATAGACTTGGGAATGTTAGGCTAGTGATACGGTAATTATACACGGGTAGCCTATATATATATATATTTACGTGATTTATAAATATTTGTGTGAATAATATTTATAGAAAATCTTACCTCTCTAGTGCTATCATAGGAGGTTGCGCGATGTGGGTGAATCCCATGGCTTGAGGAGCAGGGTGAGTATAGTCCCCATGTCATAGCGTCCGTGACGAGGGGCGGGACGTCTTGGGCATGATTATGTCTCATTATCGGTGGGAACTATGACCGCCTCCGGTGCATTTATTTTATTTCACTGATTCGTGGTGCTAACCGGATCAGGACGTCTGGGTGGATGAGTATACGTGGACTGATAGCATTTTATAGAACATCGAGTGAGTGCCTACTCGGGAGGATGGTTATATGTATTTACTACATGTGCATGAATGTTGTAAATATTTAATACGTATATATAGTGCGAATAAATACGTATCGGTAAAATACATGTGAATTGTATTAATGCTATATAATTTGTGAGAATGTTATATGGTCTAAATGGGATAAGCAATGTGATTAATAACTTATATATTAGGTATTAAAACGACTTGGGTTATAGTAATGGGAGAAGTAAAATTTATATGACAAAACTAGTTACGTGATAGATAACTAGATGGGTTATATAGAAAGATGTTAGGTCTGCACATTAGTTGAGGGGTGAGTCGGTCCTCAAGAGTGTGCGATAATAACTTAAATATGAGGAGCATCCATGTAATTTAATTTTCTGCAATTAAATTCACTTGTTAAATATTTTCAAATGTTTTGGGTTCTAACCCTTGCTATAAAAATATTTTCAAAACCCTTTAGATGTCCTACCACAGGGGTGCCATGCTTGATTCCTTTCCCGTTTATGTTGCTGTGGTACAGGTGGGTGCTGCAAAATTTGCACTATCCGCTTATATCCTTCTCTTATAGATAGGGATAGTCTCACTTGTTCTTCGAAAATGTTTCCCACGGCAGTTGTACTCGTTATTTTGATTTTTCTTGTATTGGCTACTTTTCAGATGTTGGGTTTTATGTTGGGTTGCTTGTATCTAGTCGAAGTTATTCGTCTAACACTTGTTTTAGACATTTGTGATATGTTCAAACTCTTTTATATTGTGTTGGTTATATTTGGACTCTTGTTGTACTTGTTGGTTTAGTTTAATTCATAAAATAAAATATGGCACCGACTTAATTAAGGAATTAGGTGGTTAGTAATTAACAATGTTGCGAAAGTGATGCTGAGAATGAACCATATGAAAATCCTGATGTAATTTGATAAAGGCTTGATCAATCGGAATTTAATTAAGTGGGGTGTCACACATAGCTTAATAATTTTGCCTAAAATTAGCATAAGCCTCCCCGTAGGCATTTCTAAACATCTATTAATCAACCTAAGATTTTTCCTACACACCCATGGTGATCCAACGTAAAAAACACTATCCCAAGTACGAAGTCCAACTTCTCCAATATATTAACAAGGCCCGAATGAACATTAAGTCCACATATTCAACAAAACATATCCTACATACTCCAAAGTAGGGAAAAACACATCCTTTATCCCTGATACTATCACTCGTCCCTATTTTCGCAATTAAATTCGCCTATAACCCTATGCCCATGTAACTGTGGGTCCTGGCCCTCTCGGCCCTATTTATCTCGACCATAAAAAATCCTATATCTATTACATAAACTACTCAATTAGAACTCCTCAAACCGTGGGATCCTTTAACAATTTCGATCACCTATCTGGCCATGCATACATGATATAAAAAATTAAATCTCTTCTTCACCTTTTTCTTCAATTATGACTTCAAAAATATTTGGGAAAATATCCCCTCGAGCTTCTCCCAAAACTAATCACTAATTAATTTGTCCCACTCTTCCAGTGTAGTGATGAACCTTTACTACCATAATGCCGATTCTACTAGTCTGAACGCACTAATCTCTTCTTGTGTGCTATCGTGCACTATCATCTTCCTCTATTTCTCCAATATCTTCCCTTTTATTATTTTAGTCACCAAATTTCCCGAACTTCTCGCAATTCTAACAAGTGACCTTCACTAAGGTCTCTATGGCTCTCTCTAAAAAACTGACTCCTTTCCCAAACGAGTAATAATGACTCACAATGAATACAATGATTCCTCATCATAGGGCTCTACATCAAAGAATTTAGCGCATAACGTAATGATCCCAAACACAGATCCTAAGCACACTAGAACCGTGCTCTGATACCAACTGTAACAGCCCCCATTTTCTCACGTAAAGGCTGGCTAGGCACAATACGCCAAAAATGGGTCTTGTTGATTAATTAATACCATTCTTAGCACAACGTAATAAAATATTATTATATTAAAAAGGATGACACCTTAAACTTTATGAATATTTCACTGACAATAATTAAACTCAAATCAACACCAACTAGATAATGAATTCAACAACAAGTAAACATCACAATTCCAGCATAATGTAAATAAAAAAATAAATCTCGGGCTTATGCCCTTACAAATGTTTCCCAAATAAAATAAATAAGACTCTAAAAACACCTAAAGTAGAGAGAATAGTCTAGAAGGCTTCTAATCACGAGAGATAACAAGGCTAGTACCGTAACAATCCTGTTATCCTTGTCAGGAAATAACCTGGGGGGGGGGGGGGGTATTTAAATTTGGATCAGAGCCCGAGGTGTGTATGAATTAACTTATTTGATTTATAATCCAATAGTACAATCGAAGCAAAATAAATATTCCCCCTTCATCACTCACATGCGTTTAACACGTCACCCCTCATCTAAGTGTGATATTATTTGCATCCCAATAAATCCCAAATAATAACTATGACAACATCTCAAAATAATAATAATGGCTAAATGATTTAAGTGTACCGACTACATTTAATTATCAATACCCGTAATATCCCAATATCATAATTTTCACATAAATGGCATAAATATCTATTATGCATTATTGGGTCCAAAATATAAATATTGTCCACATTCTTGGACAATAACATTTGTCTCATATAAATTTCGGATGACAATTTGGCCTTTTCGGTGTAGTGTATATATGTCCTTCCATATATTTGACACACAAAGGCATATACCGTTGGTGTCTAATTTGTGCTCTATCGGCAAGTCTAGAGGGATCTCTTATCCTAAGCGGACAACTCAAATGCACATAAATTGGGGGCGGTCCCTACGCAAGACACTTGTACACGACCCATACCCAGTGGTGACATAGGAACGGTCAGCGTCAACATCTACCGCTCTTAGGTGATGCCTTCACGTAGTACCTATATGACCTTCACATCATCAAGCCCACCTATACCGACGTGTGGAACACAGTACGAACGCACAAACTCCCAAGTCGAAAGGACTGTTGACTGGTATGTACACACAAATACATTATAGTAAATATTATTATCCCATATAATCTGCATAGGTAATTACTCCATATTTACCATTGAAGTCCAACTTCAATTCACACTATTCAATTAAGAATTTAACATCTAATAAATTATTAGCTATGTTTCATAGATTAACTACACAACCAATAATAGGTTTTATTTGTTACCACCTAAAATCCCCAACATTTTCATTTAATTAATAATTTACTATCCACGAAATTCTAAATTCCGTCCCATAGAATAATTACTTAACCACCTGGTCATTAACTAAATGTAAGCATAACATTAATTAACTATATAGTTAACAATTTCTGTCTTTAAAAATTCCATTCTTTCCCTATCCAGTAGACCAAAAATTCAGTCAACCTAACTCATCTCAGATTCAAGCAAAAAAGGAACAAGGAACAGAAATCCCAGCACGTCGCACGAATGACTGGGTGTCTCGTTCGCGCGACATAGCCCGTCGCTCAAACGACACGTGGCGTCACTCAAGCGACCCCCTTGTCCTCTCCTCCCACACTACTTCCAATTGCAGTTCTTTCGGTTTGAAATTTCTGAACCCAGATCTGTTCATGCGAAACCCAGAAATACATACATACAGAACTAACTTTCTAAGTCCCAAAATCAACCCAGAATTCATGTATGTTCAAGACTTAATCGATTTAGGCGTTCTCCCAATCTCTAACTATTATTTGATTTAAGGATTATTTATCATGGGATCTACATAATTTCAATACACAAATTACCACAAACATCCTCTACATTGTTTATTCAGTTATCCCCAAATAACTATTAAAAGCTTAAGGAAATTTGACCTCAATATTCAAATTTTTGATTCCTAATTTCTGGGACAAATTCTACATATAAATCAGTGCTCTACATGTGTTGTTCATCATCAAATCAAAGATACTCAAAACCCAAATCCCAAAATTTTAAAGGGAGTAATTATATGTATCAAGAAATATAGTGAAAAGCATAAATTAAGCAAGAGAATTCTTGCTTTAAAATTAGTAGAAGAAAAGCTCCTTGAGAACCCCTTGATTTCCCCTTTATTCTTGTCCGTTTTCTTCTCTTTTGGCCCTTCTCCTATTTTTTCTCCACATAAACACTAAATAAAAGGCTAATCCAGAGTTGGGCCTAAAACCTAACTTTTGGACCCCCAAATGAATCCAAATCCATAACCCAACTAGCCCAAAGGTTCCCCAACTCATATACATATAACCTGGGACCATTTCTAAATATTTAAAACACTAAACTGAGTCTATAACGCTCCCCAAAATTCATCCCAATTTTTTTTATTTCACTTAGATATTTTATTATGTTAAAACGACACGTGCCAATAAATTTATTTATGAGTGATTTATTTTTCACTAGCAAGCCCATTATGTCCAATTGAGTTTTATAATTATAAAATTGTGAATAAATGTTTATTTAAATTAAAAAAAATCCTCGTTTCAATTTTAAATCCTACGAATTAAATTTATTCTCAAAATAAATTCGAAATAATTAAATTTATTTGTAACAATATTTTATTCTGAAAAATTACGGGGTATTACATCCTAACCATGGACTACGAAAATTAAGTTAACCTCAGAGCTTGCTACATCGAAAATCAACACACGAATGCCTTGAGGAGGGCCAATAATGTCAAATTTGGTCTGAGCCCGCCATAATTAGCATCCTCAAGCCTAAGCATCGCAAGTCATCCTTTAAACGTGCCTCAAATCCATCCCAAAACAAGTCCACATACTTGGATGCATCAATATATCAACTAAATGAAACAACTTTATCTCTGAAAAGTAGCCAAAAGAGTCATCTACATCACAATTATCCCTATTCTCAAATAGTGGGAAAAAAATCAAAAAAATCAAATGTTCCCACATCCTAAAAATATGAGCGAGTCTTTCAACCAATATCCAGAAGATTATTAATCATATACTGGAATATTTTTTATTATCTCATTTTATATTTATACAAAATAAGCATATACATTAAATTACGTAAATTTTGCTCTTCTTATTTCAAGAATTTCTAGGGAAAATGTTAAATGATTATCCCAAATAGGGACCGAGTCATAATATTTAAGACTGTGAGAGGAATGATTAAAATTTTCAGAATGTTCAAGGGAAAATTTTGAATTTTTTAAATATTTAGTCGCTGAAATATAATTTCTTGAACATTCAAGGGTGTTGAAATAAGTTTCAAAAGTAGAAAAGAGTGGATTTATAAATAAATTCAAGTTTAGGTTGAGGGAGTAAGGAAAAAAAATGGTTCGGGTAGAGGAGAAATTTTCAAGTGGTGTTTGTGTAATTTCTTGAGGTCCAAGAGGATGGGTAAAATAATAATTAAAATGAGGGTAGTATAGGTTAGTGAAAGAAGAGATATCATGGGTTTCCACAAAAGATAAATCTCCAATCTAAATTTCCAAAGGTAATACCTAGTCTACCGAGGAAACATCCGTCGATGGTCGGTAACGTGGCCATTTGAGTCGGGGATAAGTCTAATAATTATAAATGTGGTCTAAAGTAAAAACATAAATATTTTTCTAATTATTCCAATAATAATATGATATTGGGTCATATCAACACACTTCTAGATGAAACTTATAATATACGATAAACCTCATTTTGTCTCTTTTTATCCACTAAGTGAAGAAAAACTATAAATAATTATAATCACAATTGTAATAAAGTTAGTACGAATATAATCCATAAATAAAATCTAAACATAAAGCTTGACATTGAATATCCCAACATTTGAATTTCCATCTCCAAACAATTCAACCCAAAAGTCCCCACAATTAACCTTCATCCTCCCCACTCATATGTCCTTAAATACCGAGTAATTCTAACATTACCATAAGCTTCAACTATAAGGCTCACATGGCCACTTCTCACATTCTCTTAAATCATCGACATGGGCAACGATGGAGTCATCATATTCACAATGACATAATCCTAGCTACCATTTCATTCACCGTGATAGACAGTTATCATTTTAGCGATACGATCCCCGTTGTGAAAAATTTAAATCTTGTCTTAGTAGTAGATGTCAGATATAAGATTTTTGATATTGATGTAAAATGTGAGGTTCCAAATAGATGTTGAGTTCATTGAGCAGGAGATGGTGAATCTCTTGATTTTGAAAAAAGGGACTGTAAAAGATAATAGAAAAGACAAAAGATGGTAATGTCGATGATTACTATCAATCCATTTAGGATTAATTACACTTATGGCCCCCGGACTTAGAAACCCCTACTCTTTCCCATCTCGACTTTCAATTTTTTTACTTAACCTCCTTAACTTCCAATACGACTACAAACTACCCCTACCGTCGAACTCCATTAATTTTTGGTAGGAAAATTGAGTCGTGTGCATTGCACATTACTCTTTACAGGGTATTTTTGTCATTGCCCACCAAACCTATTTCTGCTCTTTCTCTCTCTCTCTTAACCATGAAGAACAACCACTTTTCCACCCACCAATCCTTGTTACTCCCTGACCCCCTAGCTGACCTACCCCACTCCTCCTCCTCGCCCCTGCCCCCTACCCGCTCGATATCCGCCTTTCTACCATCTCACACGAACACACACACACACACATTTCGGTGTTTATGGATTTCTTTGGTGATGGGTTTAAAGGAGAAAATATCAAATTTTTGTTGATTGTTGTTTTTTGTTGATTAGCTATTGAATTTGATTTGGGTTTACATCTTGATTTTTTTTTCGTGTTTTCATGTTGATTTAGGTTTTCATTTAGTTTTTTTTTTAAATTCGGTGGAAATCTGTTTGGATGTTTTTTAGACCCAAGATCTGGAAATCTATTTGTGTTATTTTTATGGAAATTTTATTTTTTTATGGTGGAAATTCTATTGCAGAATTTTAAGTAATGTTTTTTTAATTTCAAATGATTTATAATTATTATTCTGTATTTTATTTTTTCATTTTTTTTTTCAATTGAAATCTGTTTTTATCAAGATTTTTGAAAAATATTTATTTTTTAATATTTTTTTTATGCTTTATGAATTTTTTGTTTTTTTTATCTTCTTGTTGGAAATTTATTTTTATTCATATTTTTGACAAATATTTTTTATGTTTTTAATGTAGTCTATATTTTTTGTTTTTCTTAATTCTTTCCCTGTTTTATGTATTTTTCTATGTTTTGTTAATCTTTTTATTAGAAATTTGATTTTCTATTGCAAATATGTTTTTATGCAGATTTTTTACAAATATTTTTTCTGTTTTTAATATTTTTGTATATTTCTATTTTTTCTTAAAAATAATTTTCCCCTTTTATGCATTTTTTTCTTTTTATGTATTTTGCATTTTTTTCTATCTTTTATTAGAAATTTCGTTTTTGCATTGCAAATATGTTTTTATGCGTATCTTGGACAAATATTTTTCCTGTTTTTAATATTTTATGAATTTTCTTTACTTTCTTTACTTTTTCTGTTTTTTATCTTTTTATTAGAATTTTTTATTCATATTTTCTACAATTTTTTTTTAATATTTTCTGTATTTCCTTAAAATATTTTTTATGTTTTATTTATTTTCTCGTTTTTACGTAGTTTCTATGTTATATATTTTTAAATTTTTTCCTGTTTCTGTCTGTTTTCTTTCTTTCTTTTGAGAGTGCGCTTTTTGTTCAATCGGAGAAAAAAATTTAATTAAATCCATTTTTTAATTATTCAGATTTAAACACACGCCAAAGTCATGCATCTAAAGGTGATTGATTCGACATTCAACAATTCACATCAAGCAAAGATCAATCACACAACAAATTTGGAAAAATCCCCCATGGGGGCAAAACATTTTTATTTCAATATGGTTAGTAAATACTTACATACATAAAGAAATACAGTTTGGCAAGCAAAGACCCTCAGGCACCGGTTCGTTGTCGTTAGCAAGAGCTCCCTCAAGACGCTCCAAGTTTAGCAGTGTAGAGAACTCTCTTCGCAACACAAGATGCTCCATGAATGGGTATGATTTGGTTTAGAACGATTCACACATATGATTCTGAGTGTTTGTGAATCTCAAGGTGTTTGTATTTGAAATATATGAAGACTTGTCGTATTAGGTCAATAAGGTGTTCCCTCAAAGTCATAAATAAAATAAACTCCGAAGTGGGAATTTATAGCAACAAATAAAATCTGATGCGTCAAATTTTTTTAAGCCCGTCGGACCAGTCCGAAAAGGATCACCAGATCGGTTCAGCCTCTTAAATTTGACAGAGTATGATAAGCCATCAGATCGGTTCATTTATGAGATATACCGGATCGGTCTGGTCTGTCCAATTATGCAGAGTTTTAAATGCCATCGGATCGGTTCGATTTCAGGAAAAAAACGGATCGGTCCGATTTTCCAATCTTTTCAGAATCCTGTATACCATGACATGATGAAGACCACTACGCACGATGTTGAAGACAGTGACCATGATGCACGATGTTGACGAAGATGGGTGTGTAAAACAATGCCGAATTTGGATTAAGGCTGTCGAAATATGATCGTGCTGAGACAAGCCGACTGTAGCGGTATACGACATATATGTTAGAATCTAGGATAACTCTAAAATGCCTAGATACTAACCCAAACATTTATAAAACATGTCCTTACAAATTCCCCCTATGTCTATGCGAGTACATATATGAAAAATCAAAATTATGTTCCCAAAAAGAACAAATGTCATACGAAGTAATATCCCCATTAAACCTACTCACATGAGGGTGTGCAAATTAAATCCTCAATTTTGTACCTACTCACATGAGGCAAGAAACAGATACCCGTGACGTGCAACAGTTTGATATATAATGAATTAACCTCAGATCATTAGCAAATTAAACTATTTCCCTCATATTTCGTTCTCCCCCTTTTCATGATGTCTCCGAATAGACAAAAGGAAGAATATAAATAAATTCAAATGGAGATTGTCACAAGTACAATCGCTTTCTATTTTTGAATTTTAAAAAATTTTGCTTACAAAATATACAACAAAAAATACACCATGAAAGAACACCAAAACAACCAAGTCGATGATAGCGGAAATGTAAGGTTGTGAACAAATTAGACAAGAAAATCAACACATACAACCATAACATATGAGCACGATGAATGTTGGATATAACGAATGAACTCAACATCTTCCCCAGGTATAAAAATTGTGGAATTAAAATAAAGTAACTCAATCAAGTCAACAAATCAAAGCTCATAGCGATTTCCACACCAATAACATCTAAAACTTTTGAAACACTTTTTTATAACTTCCAAGGTTGTGCAAACACATTTTTCATTTCTTTCCATCCATACTCCCTCAGAAATAATTAACAATTATATTTTTCTTTTGAGGTGATGAAACTAAACCTATTGGCCCATTTGATTTTGCATATTTTTCTTTTTATTACCACTTAATTTTTTGGACTCTTTTTCAAACGGTGTCTTTCTCGACGAGTTAATTTTGAACTCTCCTGTGACACCCCGACTAATTAAATATCGGGTAGCTACTCCTTTATTAAATTAAATCAAAATGCCAAGTTGGCTCAGTTAATAGCATCACTATCGAAAACATTTTAATAATTACTAACCACCTAGTATTTAAAAAGTAAGTTGTCAAATTTTAATTGAAGTCTGATTAACATGCAGTAAAAGATTTAAAGCAAGAATAATATCACCATTCAACATAACGAAATAATAGAATAACCATCACATAATATAAATAAATCCGGAGGAAAAACTCCTCACAATAAATCCCACAACTGAAATAAGTAACGAAATACTGAATTAATACATGCCAAAGTCTGAAAAACTGAAATGGAAATGTCTCTAATAGAATTTGGGCAACATGCCCTACAACTGAAGAATACTGAATATGGGATCCAAATGATAGAAGCGTCTAAAAGCAAATCCCTGTAGCTTCCACAAACAGCTACAGCTCGTCACTTGAATGAGTATCCTATGCATGGTGTCCTTGTGGCTGGGCACCTAAAATGGTTTTACAAAAAAAAAATAGATTTGAAAGCAAACGGGTCAGAGCCCGAATGTGGAGATATTTTAAAAACCTGCAAGTGCTTTAAAAACATTTGAAACATTAAATGCAAAGTACATGTTAGGACGTGCACTCACATGAAATTCTCACCTCTCGTCTAACTGTGCACTCCTAACGTAAGTACCTATCTAAAATGACACAAACCACTAGCTAAGTGACATCATATCTAGCTAGACTGTCATAGGTTCTACCCTTATTACTCGGTTCCCATTAACATTATAACGATCTCAATTGAATAGGGGGCTTAACGTAAATTCAGGTTCTCATATAAAAGTAATACAACTCGTTATAGATTATCCCTTTTATGTTATTCCATAGTTATACACACAATACCATATGAAAGTTCCCATTTTACTAAGTGTATATTTTCCACAACATAAATATACAATATAATACAATACAAGCACCCTGAGAACTAGCTGCGGTGCACGCATACTCTGCTATCCATCCCGGTACATCACGTACATAAGGATCACATATTCCGAATCTCTCAGGAATAGTTCACAGATAACAACATCACAAATAATGGAGGCGAACACAGTCACATCACATGGGTCACGCACATACCTACGCTCCCACGATCAGCAGACTTATTAACATCCCAATAAGTCCTTCTCTGACCTATGTTCATCGAGGTAACCAGTCTAAATCCGGGCAACACAAGGATTAGAGGGCCCTAAGCGAACGCAAACCTCCCGTGATAGCAAGTATGGTAGGTATGTCATACACATAAAAATCAATACATATACTAAGTATGCACACGTCTTAGTAATCACCATAATATATTGGTACACGACTCTTCTCGTACTGACATATAATACTACACCATTTATATGTCCCCGGTTAATATAATTAATTAGGCCGTCAATAGCTCACATCGTACTATACGCTCACGCCCTACTTCATATTTTTCCTTAGGTTCAAACTACACTTCTAGGTTTGACTCCTCATTATATCCCAAACATCCCAAATATATCAATTACTTATCAAGGAAAGGATATCTCTACCTATACACAAGGTTAAAGGGCAATCGGGATCAAAACAGGCTAAAAAGCCTAAACTGTCAACTCGTTCGAAGTCTCGTTCGAACGAGACTTCGTTCGAACGAACTGAGTCTTCTAACGAGATCTCGTTCGAACGAAGTGGGCTTTCTAACGAGATCTCGTTCGAATGATCTCATCGAACGAACTTCACCCTCTTTAGAAGTCAATGGTCAACTCGTTAGAAGCTCGTTCGAACGAGGTCGTTCGAACGACCTGGGCAGGTCTTCTAACGAGCTACCAGATTCGAGCCCAGATTTTCTATATTCGTTTTTCACCAATTTCTACACCTCAAATCTCACCCAAAATTCGTCCCAACAATGTTTTAAGGTCTCTTAATCAATCCTAAACATATTAAAGTCACATACCAACGTATTTTAAGGAATTAATTCATCCTCAACATCATTAAATCATCAAGTCTCATCATTTTCCCCAAATTCTCAAGAACATAAACCCTAGAATTTCAAATCTTTCATTCCCAACAATAAATCCGTTTTTATATCACATAAATTTATAATTCTCTTAAATCGATCTTCCAATAAAATTTATACATGCAAACCTATCTCGAAAATTTATTAACAACTCCAGTTTCCTGGGTTTTCAATTTATCTCCCAATTAATTATGATAATTGGATAGTCTAAGCATGGAAGAAGCATTTACTGCATAAAAACGTAAATTAAACCACTTGCCTTGATTCAATCTCAGATTTTGATGACGATCTGATGAAGCTCTCTCTCTCTTTCTGCAGAATTCCCTTCTATCTCTCTCTCTCCAAGCTTTCTTCTCCAATGGCTATGGTGGCTAGGGTTTGTTTTGGGAAAAATTAGAAAACTTAATTCTAATAACCTACGTAGCCTTCTAGGTTAAAATGAGTTGGTTAGTGGCTTAGTGGGTCAAATCCACATCAGATATAATTTACTAATTTTCGTCACTTTTAATTCTCAAAAATACAAAATTACCAAAATACCCTTTATGTTGCTGGTATGGCCTAAAAATACCTCGGGACCCAAATTAAACCCCCGACTAGTGTTTTCTGACTATCTCGACCCTTCCGGACGCGTTGGAGCACTCAAAACGACCATACGGTTAATAGAATTTAATTTCACTTTTATAATTAAAATAATTATATCTTGACGCGACTGTCTCACGCGTCCCAATAAGATGTCCAAATTTTCGTATATCAATCTCACGCCAATTTCATAATTCAATATTCATATATCATCATATATACTCAATATAGTCAAATATCAACTCACATCTCGCTAGTATTTTATCCGGATTAATTTCCAATTAATTCTCATTTAATTAATTAATCCCAAAAATAAATATCGCCAAAAATACGGGGTATTACATACTTCCCCCCAAATAACTGAATTTCCTCCCGAAATTCGGAACTAGAAAGTACCTGGTAAAAATAACTCTGGATAACGCTCGTGCATCTCATCCTCGCATTCCCATGTGGACTCCTCGACATTGTGATGTCGCCACTGAACACGCACTAAGGGAACTATCTTTGACCGCAGCTTCCTCTCACTTCGGTCCAAAATAGCAATCGGCCCCTCCTCGTAGGAGCTATCAGGTTGGAGATCAATCTCTTCCAAAGCGATGTGAGAATGAGCCAAATCGTCCCTGAGATATTTCCTTAGCGAGGAAATATGAAACACATCGTGAATCCGGTGTAAATGCTCCGGTAACCCGAGTCTATACGCAACTGGTCCAATCCGCTCAATAATAGGGAATGGTCCCACATACCTCGGTGCCAACTTCCCCTACTTTCCGAAACGCATAATCCCCTTCATAGGAGATACTCTGAGCAAAACCTGGTCCCCCACTTGGAACTCCCTGAAAGATCTCTTCGCATCAGCATAACTCTTCTGCCGGTCTTGAGCTACCCGAATGCGACTCCGAATCAACTCAATCCTTACCGAAGTATCCTGAATCACTTCCGGCCCAAGTAGTTTGTTGTACCCCACCTCTAACCAACATGCTGGGGAACGACAAGGCCTACCGTACAACGCCTCAAACGGAGCCATGACAATAGTGAACTGGTAGGAGTTATTATAAGCAAACTCTACCAGTGGAAGGTATTGCTCCCATCCACCTCCAAAGTCAATAATGCACATGCGTAGCATGTCCTCCAACATCTGATTCGTGCGCTCGGTCTGCCCATCGGTCTGCGGATGATAAGCCGTACTCAACCGCAATTCCGTGCCCATGGCCTCCTGAAAACTCTCCCAAAACCATGAAACAAATATCTTGTCTCTGTCAGACACGATATTTAGGGGCACACCGTGAAGTCTCATAATCTTTGAAATGAAGAGCTGGGCATACTGTCCCGTAGTGTAGTCAGTCCTTACGGGTAAAAAGTGAGCGACTTTGGACAACCTGTCCACAATTACCCAAATGGAGTCGTGACCCCTTTGCGACGTAGGCAACCCCGTGATAAAGTCCATGGATATGCTCTCCCACATCCACCTCGGAACCTCCAACGGCTGTAGAAGTCCTGTCGGTCTCTGATGATCCACTTTTACTAGCTGACAAGTGGAGCATTTCAAAACAAACACAGCGATATCTCTCTTCATACCGCTCCACCAATACTGGCGTCTCATGTCTTGGTACATTTTGTCCCCTCCGGGATGTACCGCGAACCGTGAGCCATGCGACTCTGCCATCACCTCGTGTCGCAATTCCTCCCCTTCCGGAACCACTAATCTCCCATTGAAGCGTAATCCCCCGTCTGAGCTAACGGTATAGGACTCGGCTCCCTCTGCTTGTAATCGAACTATCTGCTCCTGACATAACGAGTCATTAGCCTGTGCCCGTACTACCTTCGTGACAATCTGCGGTGTGACGATCATCACAGACATGAAAGATCGGGCCACTGCATACTGGTGTCCCAACTCCTTCCACTTTGCCTTCCACACACCTGACACCTCATATGCTGGACTACGGCTCAACGCGTCTGCCACCACGTTAGCCTTTCCCGGGTGATACTGGATGTCAAACTGGTAGTCTTTCACAAACTCAAGCCACCTACGCTGCCGCATATTCAACTCCTTCTGCGTGAACAGGTACTGTAGGGACTTGTGGTCCGTGAACAGTTGGAACTTCTCCCCCAAAAGATAGTGTCTCCAAATCCGTAGGGCAAATACCACTGCTGCCAACTCCAAATCATGCGTGGGGTAATTCTTCTCATGAGGCTTAAGCTTACGGGAAGCATAAGCTATGGCCTGTCTTTCCTGCTGCAATACACCTCCAAGTCCTTGCAAAGACGCATCGGTGTAAACCAAATACTCAACTCCCGGTCTCGGCAATGCTAACACAGGTGCTGAGGTTAACTTGTCCTGTAACTCATCAAATGCCAACTGACAGGCATCACTCCAAATGAATGGCACACCTTTACGAGTCAGATGTGTTAAAGGACCAGCTATCTTCGAAAATCCCCGAATGAACCTCCTGTAGTATCCTGCTAGGCCCAAGAAACTACGAATCTCAGTTGGTGTCGTGGGCTGTCCCCACTCCCTCACCGCGGATACCTTCCCTGGATCAACAGATATCCCCCGGTCGGAAATAATGTGTCTCAAAAACTGGACCTCCTTCAGCCAAAATCCGCACTTCTCATACTTTGCATACAGCTCGTTCTGACGTAGCGTCTGCAAAACCTGCCTCAAATGCTCGGCGTGCTCCTCCTCTGTCTGGGAGTAAACCAGAATATCATCAATGAAGACAATGACAAACTGATCTAGGAAATCTCTGAACACCCTATTCATCAAGTCCATAAACACGGCTGGAGCATTGGTCAGACCAAAAGGCATAACCCGAAACTCATAAGAACCGTATCTCGACAAGAACGCAGTCTTCGAGACATCCTCCTCCCTGATACGCAACTGATGGTATCCCGATCTCAAGTCAATCTTTGAGAAGAAAGAAGCTCCTCTCAGCTGGTCGAATAGGTCATCGATTCGAGGCAACATATATTTATTCCGTATCGTGACCTTATTCAACTCTCGGTAGTCCACACACAATTCTAGTGAACCGTCTCTCTTCTTCCCGAACAACACAGGGGCACCCCACGGTGAAGTACTCCTCCGAATAAACCCCTGACCCAACAACTGCTCAATCTGGTCCCGTAACTCCCTCATCTCAGCTGGAGCCATACGGTACGGTGCGCGTGCTATAGGTCTCGTACTTGGTAATAAGTCTATAACAAAGTCTATCTCTCGACTGGGGGATAGGCCTGGTATCTCCTGAAACACATCAGAATACTCCCTGACAACTGGGATCGAATCTAAAGGAATCACAACCCCCTTAGAGGTATCCTCCTCTATGTAATACAGATGAGCGATCGATCCTCCCTCTGGGCGAGGCATCGCCACTACAAACATCTCTTTCCCCGGAATGGCAAAAACAATGCTCCCGCTGAAGCAATCAATCATGGCCCTATAAGCTAGGAGCCAATCCATACCGATAATCACATCGTGAACATGCATATCTAATACTAACATATCTGCAGGTAATACCAGACTACCAACCTCTACTCCCACTTCCCGGCATATAAAGAAAATAAGTGACCCACTCCCCAATGGTGAGTCGACACACGTCACTGTGCTCTCCGCTGTGGCTAACAACCCTAAAGCCTTCGCGAAATGTGTAGCTATAAAATAATGTGTAGCCCCCGTATCAAACAATACCCGACCCATAGTGCCATGGATAGGAAACATACCCTCAATCGCGGGTGGTGCCTGCGGCGCTGCTGCCTGGTGGACGTTATAGACACGTCCATACTGTAGCTGCCCCTGCTGAACTGGAGCTGCTGGGATAGGTGGCAATGCTGCCATCTGTGGCGGTGCGGGGAGAACGGTGGGAAACATAGGCCTCTGCGGCTCCTGGCGAGCACCCTGCTGCTGCTGCTGTGGGGCCCTGCCCCTATCAGGACAGTCCTGACGTTTATGGCCAGTCTTGCCACAAACAAAACACTTCCCCGGGAAGTTCCCCCCTCTCTGTCCCTGCTTCCCCCGACCTTGGTGGCCGTTACCGTTCCTCCACTGGCCCTGCTAAAACTGCTGCCCATTCTGCCCCTGTTGGTCCTGATGGCCGTTTGGACCCTGATGGCCCTGACGGAAGCCTCCCTGTCCGTGCCTATAATTCCCTGATCTGAACCTCTTCTGATCCCCCTGCTGGGAACCCTGCTCACCCTGTCTCTACCACTGAACAGATTGGGCCCCACTAGCACCATGTCCTCCAGTCCTGCCCTGATGGCTAGACTCTCCCGATCTCTTGCCTTCAGCCATATGAAAGCGATGATCCTGGCAGTGTAACAAAGCAGCGTTAACCACATCAGAATAAGTGGCCAACGAAAGGTTCCCTAACAGATGCTGACGGATCCTCCATGTCAACCCGTCGGTGAATTTCTCAATCTTCTTCTTTTCTGTCAGTATCTCATCCGGAACGATATTCAACAGATTCGTGAACTCGGCCTCATACTCGGCCACGGTCTTACCCTCCTGCTTCAGACCCATCAATTTCCTCCTCATTTCCGTATGAACAGCGGACGGAAAGTACTTGCGGTCAAACCGTACCCAAAAGTCCTGAATAGTGAGAGTATCCCTCTCCTCCACCGTGGTAATAGACTCCCACCACTGCAGTGCAGATCCAACTAGCTTGAAGGTAGCTAGCACCTGCTTCTGAACATCCGCGCACTCATGCATCCTTAAGTGCCTCTGCATATCCTTCCTCCACTGGCTCGAGACTACCACATCTGAGCTACCTGCAAACTCTGGCGGATGCGCTTTCTGAAAAGCGTCACGTACACGTTCCCAAGCAGACGGGAATGCATTTGCCTGTACTGGCGCGACAACCGGCGCCTGAGGTGGTGCCTGCTGAACTACGGAAATTGTGGCATTTACCGCTTGGGCTACAATGGCTGCAACCTCAGCGACGTTCATCATGCCCTGAACTGGAGCGGGCTGGGGTTCGGGCGTTGCATCCCTGGTAATTCGTCGTGCACATCATGGAGGCATCTGAAATAAGAGTAAAGTTTATAAGTTCACAGTTTATAAACTTAAAATAGCTGAAGAACGAAGCATACACAAAAAGAGTACAATAGTCCTAAAACATAGGGCTCTATATCAAAGAAAACTTAGCGGAAACATGATAGCCGTACAGATCCTAAAGGACACTAGAACCTGATGCTCTGATACCACCTGTGACACCCCGACTAATTAAATACCGGGTAGCTACTCCTTTATTAAATTAAATCAAAATGCCAAGTTGGCTCAGTTAATAGCATCACTGTCGAAAACATTTTAATAATTACTAACCACCTAGTATTTAAAAAGTAAGTTGTCAAATTTTAATTGAAGTCTGATTAACATGCACTAAAAGATTTAAAGCAAGAATAATATCACCATTCACCATAACGAAATAATAGAATAACCATCACATAATATAAATAAATCCGGAGGAAAAACTCCTCACAATAAATCCCACAACTGAAATAAGTAACGAAATACTGAATTAATACATGCCAAAGTCTGAAAAACTGAAATGGAAATGTCTCTAATAGAATTTGGGCAACATGCCCTACAACTGAAGAATACTGAATATGGGATCCAAATGATAGAAGCGTCTAAAAGCAAATCCCTGTAGCTTCCACAAACAGCTACAGCTCGTCACCTGGATGAGTATCCTATGCATGGTGTCCTTGTGGCTGGGCACCTAAAATGGTTTTACAAAAAAAAAAATAGATTTGAAAGCAAACGGGTCAGAGCCCGAATGTGGAGATATTTTAAAAACCTGCAAGTGCTTTAAAAACATTTGAAACATTAAATGCAAAGTACATGTTAGGACGTGCACTCACATGAAATTCTCACCTCTCGTCTAACTGTGCACTCCTAACGTAACTACCCATCTAAAATGACACAAACCACTAGCTAAGTGACATCATATCTAGCTAGACTGTCATAGGTTCTACCCTTATTACTCGGTTCCCATTAACATTATAACGATCTCAATTGAATAGGGGGCTTAACGTAAATTCAGGTTCTCATATAAAAGTAATACAACTCGTTATAGATTATCCCTTTTATGTTATTCCATAGTTATACACACAATACCATATGAAAGTTCCCATTTTACTAAGTGTATATTTTCCACAACATAAATATACAATATAATACAATACAAGCACCCTGAGAACTAGCTGCGGTGCACGCATACTCTGCTATCCATCCCGGTACATCACGTACATAAGGATCACATATTCCGAATCTCTCAGGAATAGTTCACAGATAACAACATCACAAATAATGGAGGCGAACACAGTCACATCACATGGGTCACGCACATACCTACGCTCCCACGATCAGCAGACTTATTAACATCCCAATAAGTCCTTCTCTGACCTATGTTCATCGAGGTAACCAGTCTAAATCCGGGCAACACAAGGATTAGAGGGCCCTAAGCGAACGCAAACCTCCCGTGATAGCAAGTATGGTAGGTATGTCATACACATAAAAATCAATACATATACTAAGTATGCACACGTCTTAGTAATCACCATAATATATTGGTACATGACTCTTCTCGTACTGACATATAATACTACACCATTTATATGTCCCCGGTTAATATAATTAATTAGGCCGTCAATAGCTCACATCGTACTATACGCTCACGCCCTACTTCATATTTTTCCTTAGGTTCAAACTACACTTCTAGGTTTGACTCCTCATTATATCCCAAACATCCCAAATATATCAATTACTTATCAAGGAAAGGCTATCTCTACCTATACACAAGGTTACGGGGCAATCGGGATCAAAACAGGCTAAAAAGCCTAAACTGTCAACTCGTTCGAAGTCTCGTTCGAACGAGGCTGTTCGAACGAGACTTCGTTCGAACGAACTGAGTCTTCTAACGAGATCTCGTTCGAACGAAGTGGTCTTTCTAACGAGATCTCGTTCGAACGATCTCATCGAACGAACTTCACCCTCGTTAGAAGTCAATGGTCAACTAGTTAGAAGCTCGTTCGAACGAGGTCGTTCGAACGACCTGGGCAGGTCTTCTAACGAGCTACCAGATTCGAGCTCAGATTTTCTATATTCGTTTTTCACCAATTTCTACACCTCAAATCTCACCCAAAATTAGTCCCAACAATGTTTTAAGGTCTCTTAATCAATCCTAAACATATTAAAGTCACATACCAACGTATTTTAAGGAATTAATTCAATCTCAACATCATTAAATCATCAAGTCTCATCATTTTTCCCCAAATTCTCAAGAACATAAACCCTAGAATTTCAAATCTTTCATTCCCAGCAATAAATCCATTTTTATATCACATAAATTTATAATTCTCTTAAATCGATCTTCCAATAACATTTCTACATGCAAACCTATCTCGAAAATTTATTAACAACTCCAGTTTCCTGGGTTTTCAATTTATCTCCCAATTAATTATGATAATTGGATAGTCTAAGCATGGAAGAAGCATTTACTGCATAAAAACGTAAATTAAACCACTTGCCTTGATTCAATCTCAGATTTTGATGACGATCTGATGAAGCTCTCTCTCTCTTTCTGCAGAATTCCCTTCTATCTCTCTCTCTCCAAGCTTTCTTCTCCAATGGCTATGGTGGCTAGGGTTTGTTTTGGGAAAAATTAGAAAACTTAATTCTAATAACCTACGTAGCCTGCTAGGTTAAAATGAGTTGGTTAGTGGCTTAGTGGGTCAAATCCACATCAGATATAATTTACTAATTTTCGTCACTTTTAATTCTCAAAAATACAAAATTACCAAAATACCCTTTATGTTGCCGGTATGGCCTAAAAATACCTCGGGACCCAAACTAAACCCCCGGCTAGTGTTTTCTGACTATCTTGACCCTTCTGAACGCGTTGGCACACTCAAAACGACCATACGGTTAATAGAATTTAATTTCACTTTTATAATTAAAATAATTATATCCTGACGCGACTGTCTCACGCGTCCCAATAAGATGTCCAAATTGCCGTATATCAATCTCACGCCAATTTCATAATTCAATATTCATATATCATCATATATACTCAATATAGTCAAATACCAACTCACATCTCGCTAGTATTTTATCCGAATTAATTTCCAATTAATTCTCATTTAATTAATTAATCCCAAAAATAAATATCGCCAAAAATACGGGGTATTACATCTCCCAATCCTTGACCGTGATTCACTCATCATATCTTGTTACAATTAAATCCTCACGGTAAACAGTTTTTACATGCACTACTATCTTGTCAAGTTTTATCGCATTTTGGTCGCTGTATAGACATAATTGAGATGGGAACACTTAAGCCAATATGTGAAAGACAAGTACAATATTCAAATAATTCCATGCATGTGTGCAGTAAAGGAGATAAAGATATCCAAACATGTAGAAGATATCACTAATCACATCACAAAGACTCCAATCAATGTAAAGCACATGGATGAAATGACGCAGTATCTCAAATCACTATCAAACAGTGACGTGGAATATGAAATGAAGTTATGACTATGGCTATCTTAAACGTTCATCGACAATTGGTGTAAAAAAAATACAAAACTCTTTTTGGATTTTTCTAAAATTTTCAAAAATAAAATCTTTTTGAATTTTTCAAATTTTTAGAAAACATAAAAGGCAAACAAATAATGTTACAAATGATACAATCGGGAGATAGGAATCAGATTATATGGACATGAAAAATGCATCCTACTCTAGATATGGTGACCGACCCTCAGTCAACTATGCAAATACTTAAAGATCTCCTAAGACTCTCGAATCTAAGGGCATCTAAAGGCATCGTGAAAATATCGGCTAACTAAAGGTCGATCAATACAAAACTCAAGGATACGACCTTTTCTTCTACAAGCTCACGGATAAAGTGCTCGCGTATCTTACTGTTTTTTATTCCCGAGTGATGTACATGATTACGGGATATGTGTATTGCGCCCGTGTTATCATAGGGAATGGTCATGGTGTCCCGTGATATCCCATAATCCTCCAGCATCTTCTTTATCCACAGAAGTTATGTACAACAACTTTCGGCAGCTATATACTCAGCCTTCGCAGTGGATAAAGAGTTAGAGTTTTGCTTCTTGCTCAATTAAGAGACAAGAGCAGAACCAAAGAAGAAACACCCATCAGAAGTTCTCCTATATCCATCTGCATCCCTGACCCAATCGGTATCCGAATAGGCGGACAGTCGATCATTGGTATCAAAGGAATACCAAATTCCATAAGAAAGAGTCCTACTCACGTATTTGATAATACGTTTTAGAGTGAGTAAGTGTAACTCTTTGGGGGACGCCTAATATTGTGCACAGACTCTAATACTAAAGGCGATGTCGGGATGACTAGCAGTTAGATAGATAAGACCGCCTATCATACTCCGATACAAGGTTTGCTCAATGTCCTTGCCTGAATTGTCCTTACTAAGATTTGTATATGTACTCATAGGTATATGTACATGCTTAGCGAAGTTCAAATCAAATTTTTTCACGAGGTCTCTAACATACTTGGATTGGGAGATAAACATTCCATCCTCTAGCTGACGAACCTGGAGACCAAGGAAGAATGTAAGCGCACCAACCATGCTCATCTTAAACTCACTCTTCATCTCCTCCTCAAAGCTGTGAGCATGCTGTGAGCACGTGGATCCAAAGACTATGTCGTGTACATAGACCTGGTCAACCAAAATAACATTATCATCTCTCCTAAAAAATAACGACTGATTAACTCCCCCTCTCTTGAAGCCTCGGGCTAAGGGACAGGAAGTAAGCCTCTCGTACCAATCACGAGGTGCTTTCTTCAAACCATACATGGATTTTCTTAAATAATAAGTGTATCCTGGATGCTTGGGGTCTTTAAACCCTTTTGGTTGTTCCACGTATACTTCCTCATGTAGAATGCCATTCAGAAATGGACTCTTGACATCCATCTGATATCACTTGAAGCTCATATGGCGAGTAATAAGCGGACAGACTCAAGCTTCGCAACAAGAGCAAATGTCTCCTCAAAGTCTACACCTTCAATCTGTGTATAGCCCTTAGCGACCAACCTATCCTCGTTTCGGATAATTGTACCATTTTCATCCATTTTATTCTTAAAATCCACTTGGTACCAATCATGTTAGTCTCACTAGGTGGAGGGTCAAGTTCCCAGAGATCGTTCTTTCTAAACTGAAGCAACTCATCCAGCATAGAAGATATCCAGTTTCCATCCTTGAGTGCTTCTTTATAGGTTTTGGGCTCAACTTTAGTCGTGTAGTAGATATGGATAACAACGTTCTCAAGTTGGGCACGAGTCTTGACCCCTAGGGTGGGATCTCCTAGAATAGCAATAGGATCTTGACTCTTGCGAACCTAAGCAGGTGTGTCCCCTAAGACAGGAGCCGTCTGCGATATTGATTCAAACGAATTCGCAATTTCCAACTTAAACTTATTTAATTGGATGTCTAAATTTACTCAAACCAAATACCAGTTAAATCATCCCCTAAACATGCATCTACATGTCAATTTAAATCTTAAATTAAATCATGCGATGAACAATGCTGACAAAGATAGATTTTAGGAAAAAAATCCCCGCAAGGTAAAAACCTTTTATTTTCACTATAATTTGTAAAGGAACGGTTTACAATCGGATTACAGCGAAAATACAATTTAACTTGCGAAATACACATAGGTGTCGATTCATTAGTCATTAGTCCAGAAACACCGCATCACTCCCTATGACATGCAGTCGATCAACCCAGTACCTCCCGCAAGTGGCACCTATGGTCATTCCAGTACCTTTCCAAGTCACCTATGATTCAGCAGCAAAACTCCCAGCAAAACCATGCTTTAGGTTCCACAAAGAACTCACACAAAAAGGTCGGGGATTTGTGAATTGTAAAAACAAAGTTTTGAACCCTCAAAAAGATGGAGAATAAACCAAAAACACTAAAAATGTATTCTGTTAAAACCAGTATTTTCTCCACACGAAATCCAATAGTCTGACACCCTTTAAATACTAAAAATCAAGGCGGTGACGTGTCAGAAATAAACTTTATCATTCAAATGAAACACGATGTCGTTCGAGTGACAACTCATCTTGCTTGAATGAGATGTGACGTCGTTCGAACGACCGTCACTGATTCTCTTTAAAAAACTTTTAAAATTAAATAACTTGGAATCCTTAAAAACCAAAACTGTTTACGGGATTAAGAGCATTTATTCAAAACTTTTATGATTAAAATCATTTCAAAAATCATTTAAACTTTTATAAAAATATCCCAAGACTTTTAACGTACAATGTAAATGGAACTTAAACACATTTTACCAAATTTATCCTTGTTGGGCATGATTGTTGAAGACGTCTTGAAATTTAGATTGTCGATTGTAGCGGTAGACGACAAACTTGTAGCGGTATACGACATACTAAATGTGACAGACAATGTCCTTACAATATCCCCCTATGTCTATGCTGGTACAAAATAAAAATATCCGAATTATCAATCAAAAAATGACCTATACAAATCTACCCTCCCATAAACTCGAACATGGAAAGATAAACTGAACAAGTCTTCAAACTTTGCTTCAACAATCAACTCCAAGATTTTCTCATCAGGGTGTGCAAGATAAGAATTTTCAATTGTACCTACACACATGAGACAAAGCAAATACCACGTGACGTATCGAGTTTGAAATGACATAAACATAAAGCATGTAAGCATAATCAAATCACCCCCATACTAAAACTCCCCCATAATATCATAATTCATTCTCCCCCTTTTTATTTGTCCGAAATAAATAAGGAAAAGAATAAATCACATAAAGGAAATCGGGGTGTCACAAAAAAAAAACAAAAAAAATTATTTTTGAATTTTCCAAATTTTCATACAAAAATGCAAAAACGATGTTACAAAAATCACACACCATAAATTTATATTCAGACAATCAAATCCTGGAAACGGAATGAATGGGTGTGAAAAAATTTGATAGGTAAATCAACTCAATCATATCATATGTGCACGATACATAAGAGTACTCCTAACGAATGAACATTAAAATCGTCCTTAGGTGTAAAAGTGTTGAATTTTGATGACATCGTCTTAAATAAAAATCAACAAATCCAAGTCTACAAGATTTTCACAGCAATAACGTCTAAAAAAATTTTCATTCTTTTTCAAGGCTTTTTAAGGACGTGAAAATCCATTTTAATCTCCAACCAAACTCCCTCATATATATTTTCTTTTTGAGGTGATCTAAATTCTCAAACATTGGAGAATTGGTGAATAAACCTAATGGCCCCTTTTTGGCATAAATTTCTTTTTATTGCCTTTAAATTTTTTCGGGCTCTTTTAAACCTCTTTGGACCCTGGATAATTAAAATACCTCAATTTTTTAGGTCCAATTAAACGGTGGCTTAATCTCAAAGGATAAATGTGTACCTTTCGTAGCCCTTCACCATTTATAAAATTCACACAAACTCACGGCAAACGGTTAAAACATTCACACATTTTCTTATCTTGTTTTATCGCATTTGGTTCATTTTAATAGACAGAATTGAGATGAAAATACGTTACCAACATGTGATTCGACAAGAATAATATTCAAACAAATTCATGCTCGTGTGCATCAAAGGACAAAGTGAGTCAAGCATGTAGGTAGCATCACTATATCATCTCAAAGACTCCAAACTTTGTAAAGCACATGAATGACACAATATTTTGTTTCAAAACACTATCGAACAGTCACATGGATATGGCATGAAATTGTGACTTGGTCATCCTAAGTGTCAATTCATATAAGGTGCAAACAAAATACAAAACTCTTTTTGGATTTTTCAAAAAAAAAATTATCAAAATAAAATCTTTTTGGCTTTTTCAAAATTTTTCTGAAAAGGGAAAATCTTTTTGAATTTTTCAAACACTGTTCAGAAAACGACCCAGCAGTACCAATAACATATAGCATGAAGAAACAGGGACTGCAAACAAAAACAATTTCAAGGTCGTTCGAACGAGATTCCATGTCGTTCGTATGATAGGCTATCTCGTTAGAACGAGAAAACACAAATTTCCCATATTACACAGAATGTTATGCAGTTTCGTCCAGTGGAGAAATCACAAAAAAATCCTGGAATGGGGAAACAATTCCAAAACAGTTCTAAAATAGTACTAAAACTAAACAAATAAAATACAAATGGTACATACTAGCAATAGGCAAAAATGTCATCATGTAAATCACCATATGCTAGCAAACATGTCTAGACCTCAACCGGGAAGTGCGGTGGAGGTTTCCAAAGATGGTGAGATCTTTTGAAATAAATCCATCAAATCATGTGAAGTCTTGACCAAAAACTTTACCTGCTCTCGAATATGTGCAAACGATCTATCCTTATGTTCAAGAAAAGTATCATGAGTGGGTGGATGTGTGAGATCATGAGTAGAAACAAAGCGTGACACATTACCGAACTTAAAGCAAAATTCCCTAAGGTGTTCTCTCTTTTTGCAATGGGAGAAAACATAAACCGGCCTAGAATTTAACTTTTCAAAAATTCTAGGATGTGTACTCCTAATGGGAATGGGACAGCTAGGCGGGTTGGGATGAGAACCACGTGAATAAATCACCAAAGTGGGAACTGGCTCGGGTGCAATAAAAGAAGTGGACGCATCATCATGACCGTTTCCTACATTCTCACCTCTACCCAAAACGGGATTGAGAACCATCTTTTCAAATTTCTTAGATGCATTATCTAAAGGGACTTTGACCTCACGGGTATGTTCAATATGACTCTCGAGTTGGGATAAACGTGTCGTCAAACTAGACACCGTGTTGGTCAAGTTACACTTTTCCCTCCTTAAAACTTCTTTCTCTCTCTCTAAATCCAAAACTCGATGACATGAATCTTTATTATATTTCTTCATTTTCAAGGTCTCGGTGTACAAATTCGTAAAAGCTTTTTGGAGCTCACTTTCATCTCCACTCTCAAACTCTCTCTCATCACAACTCGACTCATCACAATCGCTCTCGTGGACACCTTCATCGTGGGACAGTGTGGGTGTTCTCACACGACTCGAAAAAGCTACACACATCCCATGTCCTAAATCCTTTTCAGACTCATCTTTCTCATCATCTCCCTCACTATCACTAAGAGTGGCGAGCATGGCTACTTTCTTCCCTTTTCTCCTTAGCCTAGTAATACTTTCAAAAGCCCTATGACCTTTGCCTTGACATTCGAAACAAATCATATCATCTTCCCCATTCTCTTCCCATTTTTCTCTCACTTTTTTTTCTCATTGCCCTCTGTGGCCATTTCTTTCCTTTTATTTTTCTCAAAATACTTTTTATTGAAAGAATTATTTTTGTTCATTTTGAAGAATTTTCTAAAATTTTTTGCAAATAAATCCACGTCGCCAATGCTAAACTCTTCCTTGCAATCACACTCATACACTACCTCTTTCTTTTTCTTCCTAACTTGAGTCTTTAAAGCAACGCCTCTATCCTTAGCCTTAATGGTTTGGGGAAACATGTCAATCTCATAAGTTTGTAGGTCTCCTACGAGCACTTCTAACTTAAGTGAATTTAACTTTCCCAACAAATTCAAAATAGTGACTTTAGGAATAAAACGTTTTGGAAGAGATTTCAGAATCTTTTTAACGACACGCGTGTTATCAATAGTCTCCCCTAAATTAAAACTCATTTTAACAATGTCCGCTAAACGTGCATAATAATCATCAAAACATTCAGACTCAGACATAGTAATTGTCTCAAATTGGGTGGCCAAATTTTGTAACTTTGTTTCTTTAGTCGCGTTCGTACTCTCATGCGTCAATTGGTGGACATCCTATGCCTCTTTAGACGTGGTGCACATCATAATTCGGCAGAACTCGTCAGGAGTGACGGCTCCCAAAATAGCAATCAAACCACGGGAATTAAAATTAAACATTTTAAAGTCATCTTCGGTCCAAACCGACACAGGTTTCAAAGAGGTGACATTATTAGCAGTGGCAGTGGGAGGAGTCCACCCTCTTTCACAGAGTAACCCGACTCGTTCGTCAATGGAGTTTAACTGGGATTTCATACGAGATTTCCAATAGGCATAATTGGACCCATCAAAAATAGGCATTTGATTATATAAGTTCTCGTATTGAAACATTGCGACAAACTTTCAGAAATCAGATTTTTTCAAATAAAAATCAATATCACACAAGTTTGCGAAAAATAGGAATACGCGATACATTAGCGTAACTTGCTCTAATACCAATTTGAGAAGTGCCATGTGCGATATTAATTTAAATGGATTCGTAATTTCCAACTTAAACTTATTTAATTGGATGTCTAAATTTGCTCAAATCAAATACCAATTAAATCATCCCCTAAACAGCATCTACGTATCAATATAAATCTCAAATTAAATCATGCGATGAACAATGCTGACAAAGACATCTTTAAGGAAAACATCCCCGCAGGGTAAAAACCTTTTATTTCCACTATAATTTGTAAAGGAACGATTTACAATCATGTTACAGTGAAAATACAATTTGACTTACGAAATATCTGTAGGTGTCGATTCGTAGTCATCGGTCCAGGAACACCACAATACTCCCTAGGACACACAGTCGATCAGCCCAGTACCTCCCGCAAGTGGCACCTATGGTCATTCCAGTACCTTTCCAAGGCACTATGATTCAGCAGCAAAACTATGCTTTGGGTTCCACAAACAACTCACAAAAAAGGTCTAGGATTTGTGAATTGTAAAAACAAAGTTTTGAACCCTAAAAAATATGGAGAATAAACCAAAAATACTAAAAACGTATTCTGTTAAAACAAGTGTTTTCTCCGCACGAAATCCAGTAGTCTGACACCCTTTAAATACTAAAAATCAAGGCGATGACGTGTTAAAAATAAATGTTGTCATTCGAATGAAACATGACGTCGTTCGAGCGATAAATCCATCTCGTTCGAACGAGATGTGATATCAATTGAACGATCGTCACTGATCCTCTTTAAAATAATTTTAAAATTAAATAACTTAGAATCCTTAAATAACAAAACTTTTTACAGGATCAGGAGCATTTATCCAAAACTTTTATGATTAAAATCATTTAAAATCATTTCAAAAATCATTTAAACTTTTATAAAAATATCCCAACACTTTTAATGTAAAATTTAAATGGAACTTAAACACATTTTACCAAATTCATCCTTGTTGGGCATGATTGTTAAAGACGTCTTGAAATTCAAATTGTCGATTGTAGATGTAAGCTTCCCAATTCTTTGATAAACCTGAAGCGGTATACGACATACTAAATGTGACGAACAATGTCCTTATAAAAAACTTTCTTGGGTTTCAATGGATGACCATAAGGATTTGTTATAAACTTAGCGATTGGTCCAGGTGCAATTTATGAAGTGGATGCACTATCAAAACCAATTCCAGGCCTCTCACCAAATCCTAGTGCAGGGATGAGGAGGATCTTTACCATCTTTCCAGATCTATCCTAGATTTAAACCTTGAATTCCCGTGATCTATCAAGATCATGAGTGAACTGGGCAACAAGAGCTTCCAAAATCTTACGAGCTTCTTCATATGCACAGAGGTCTCTCATCAAATTAGTCGCTTGTATTGTCAAGTCCCCTTTGACTTTCTCAAAACACTACTTTTTCTCTCCAAACAAACTCTCTCTCTCCCCATAAACAGACTGTCTCTGTCTCAAAGTGGTGCACAAGGAAGACTCACTCTCTCTCATCTCTCCTAACTCTTTATCTAACACGGTAATCCTAAGAACTAAACCTTTATTACACTTTTTGGTTTTAAATGAATCATCATAAGCGCAAAAAAGGTCACTCTTGCTCTCACTCCCTGCATCCTCTCTCTCACTCTTAGTATTGAGGTCTCCATGTGAAGAGGCATCCTCAACATCGTGAAGTGAATCAAAATCTCTCGTGTGGCTAGCCATGAATTTGGTGAAGTTTCACTCATGCGGTGATTCTTCTCCTGAATCCACCAACTTGACCTCGCTATCTTCACTCAGGGTAGCATTAAGAACAACTTTACCTCTTTCTTTGGCTAGTCTGTTCAGACTTGTAGCGCACTCAAAATATCTATGACCCTTACCGTCACACTCATAGCATCTCTCATCATTTCTCTTGGGTGTCTTTCTTTTCTTTTTTAAAATTCTTGACATTTTTATTTTTCTCAAATTTCTTTTTATCATTAACTTAGCCACTATTTTTTATTTTGAGAAATTTCTTAAAATTCTTTGCAAAAAATCCAAATCATCTAAATCGAAGTCAAAATAAGAATCAGTTGTATTTTCCTCACTTCGTGTAGACAATTCTACCCTTCTCCTAGCTGACTCATAATTCTTTTTGTCTTGGACTTTAAGAGCTATCCCTTTATCTTTTGCTTTAACAGCTTTAGGAAACATATCTATTTCATAGGTTTGAAGATCACCTACTAATTCTTCAAATTTTAGAGTATTCAAATTTCGTAAAGGATTTAACACGGTGACTTTAAGAATAAACTGCTTAGGCAAAGAATGCAGGATTTTCTTAACTACACATGCATTAGGAATGTGCTCACCAAGGTTGAAACTAGTGTTAACTATATCAGACAATCGTGCATAGAATTCATCAAAACATTCGGCCTCAAGCATAGTTATAGTCTCAAACTCTGTAGTTAGATTTTATAGTTTTGATTCTTTAACAACATTCGTTCCTTTATGGATAAGTTGAAGAACATCCCATGCTTCTTTAGACGTGGTACACGTCATTATGCATCGGAACTCGTCAGGAATGACGGATCCAAAACTGGCACTAAACCCTTTATAATTATACGTGGACCATTTAAATTCACCTCAGTCCATTGAGCCTCAGATTTTAAAGTTGTCACGTTTTCAACACTGACAGTGGGAGGTGTCCACCCATTTTCAACAAGAATCCACACACGTTCATTAATGGCTTTAAGAGGGAATTTCATACAGGCTTTCCACTATGCATAATTAGACCCGTAAAAAATTGAAATTTTATTAAATGATTTTTCCATTTGAACAAACGTCTTCTCAAGAAATCAATTTTTAAAGAATTGATATTCAGAAAACAAAACTTTGCAAAAATTTACACGGTGAAATTGTGTAATTGGCTCTGATACCAATTTGAGAGTCCTCTTTTTGTTCAACTGGAGAAAGAAATTTAATTAAATCTAATTTTTAATTATCCATATTTAAACACACACCAAATTCATGCATCTAAAGGTGATTGATTCGACATTCAACATATTCACATCAAGCAAAGATCAATCACACATAAAAAATTAGGAAAAATCCCCCAAAGGGGATAAACTTTTTTATTCCAATATGGTTTGTAAACACTTACATACATAAACAAATACAGTTTGACAAGAGAAAACCCTCAGGCATCGATTCGTTGTCGTCAATAAGAGCTCCCTCAAGATGCTCCAAGTTCAGCAGTGTAGAGAACCCTCTTCTCAACACAAGATGCTCCACGAATGGGTATGATTGGGTTTAGAATGATTTACACGTATGATTCTGAGTATTTGTGAATCTCAAGGTGTTTGTGTCTGAAATATATGAAGACTTGTCGTATTATGTCAATCAAGTGTTCCCTCAAAGTCTTAAAAAAAACAAACTCCGAAGAGAAAATTTATAGTAGCGAACAAAATATGATGCGCCAAATTTTTCTGAGCCCGTTGGACCGGTCCAAAAAAGATCACTGGATCGATTCAGTCTCTTCAATTTGACAGAGAATGATAACCCATCAAACCAGTTTGTTTTTTAGTTATACCGGATATGTCCAGTCTGTCAAATTATGCAGAGTTTCAAATGCCATCGGATCGGTTCGATTTCGGGAAAACAATGGATCGGTCTGATCTTCCAATCTTTTAAGAATCTTGTATACCAAGACATGATGAAAACCACTACGCACGATGTTGAAGACGATGACCAAGACGCGCAATGTTGATGAAGATGGGTGCGTGAAACAAGGCCGAATTCGAATTGAGGCCATCGAAATATGATCGTGCTGAGACGAGCTGACTATAGCGGTATATGACATATATTCTAGAATCTAGGATAAATCTAAAATGCCTAGATACTAATCCGGACATCTATAAAACATGTCCTTACATCTTTAAAATGTTTTTCCTATTTTTTATATATTTTTGGTAATTTTTAGAATTTTAATTGTTTATGAATTCCCAAATTTTTAAATGACTTTTTTTGTATTTCGATTTATTTTTATTTTAAATATATTTTCTGAATTATTTTATTTAGATTTTTGCATATTTTAAATTTTTTTGGGGTCATTTTCTGAATTGTTAAATATATATTCACTTTTTCCAAATGTTTTAAAAAATTTATAAATTTATTCCAAGGATTTTTATATTTTAAAAAAATTATATTTTCTTATTTTTAATATATTTTTGTTATTATTTTCAGATTTTATTAAAAGAAATTATGTTAGAATAGAAATGGCCTTATTTTAAGTCATGTGCCACTCACATGCCTAATGTTTTCCTCCAAAAATTAATAGAGTTGGACGGTAGGGGGTTACTTGTAACCGTTTTCAATGTTTGGAGGGTTAAATGTAGAAATTAAAAGTTAAGGTGGTAAAATGTAGAGGGATCAAAGTTTGGTGGTCCTAAGTGAAATTCACCCATCTATTTATTATTTCACCCAGGTTGTATTGGGTTTGGATTGATTATCAGATTAATCTTTCAAGTTTTATATTGCACTGTCACTTAAACTTGGATCGCCAAAAATAACTGTGAAAAAAATTGAAGAAGTGATGGAAAAATATAGGGAAATTATCTCGTTATATATGCATCCCATAATGCATGCACTAAGTAGATTTAGTAAGTTTACTAATTACTAAGTCGGTGCAAAAAAAAGGATTGGAGTAAGAGTGAAATGGAAGGTGGATCAATAATTATTTACATACATCTTAAAGATAAGAAAATAATATTATTTGTATCATTTCTCATTAGGAAATTATTATTGTTTTAAAACAAATTGTTTTGTTTTATGTAAATAACTCTTGATAGAATCGATAGAATATTTGTTTAGGATTATTCTAAACTAATTTGTTCATGATAGTTACTATAAATTTAAGGTTTGCTTAAGATTCTAGTAATATAATATATTTATAATAAATTTTATTATTACTAACTTAACTATTTAGAAAATAATCATTATTTTAGGTGTATATAGGACGTTTCTCTCGTCTCTCACTATATGTAAGTATAAGTATTCAGTCATGCACAATGCACGGGCAACTTAAATGAAGGGACGACAAAAATATGAAAAAAAAAATTACTAATTTTAAATAACGTAAATAAAAAGTGATAGGGGGAATATTCGTTTGAAGTAAAAGACAGATAAATGAAAGTTAGAGAAAAATGAGATAAATATAGAGAGAGAGGTACAAGTGTGAATAATAAAATTTGAGCGATATAAATAAAAGGAGAGAAAATAGATATAAAATAAAGGGACAGAGATTGATGGGAGCAATAATAGTGGATGGTTCAAATGTTCAGACATGACACAATGAGAGAGTCCAAAAGTATTCCATTTTACTATATTGTATATTTACGTAAAAGTTACATTATTTTGACTCTAAACTAACATTAGAAATTTATGTATATTTACATAAAAGTTTAGAAACTTTAAAATTATATCTCGCTCATGGAGCATTCCATTTTCACCATCATGTCATAGACACAACACACGAGTACGCAAGGGTGTGAACCAAGCACAAATGCATTGGATCATAATTATATTGTGTCATGACCATGTATTATCACTAAATTTATAAATTTATTAATCATATAATGAATATTTTTTAATATCCCATATTATATTTATATAAACTAAGCATATTCATTAAATTATGTAAATGTTAATCTTCTTATTTCAAGAATTTCTAGGGAACATGTTAAATGACTATCCTAAATAGGGGCCGAGTCATAATATTTAAGAGTGCGAGAGGAATGATTGTAATTTCCAAAATATTCAAGGGCAAATTTTGAATTTTTTTGAATATTTAGGGGTTAAAATATAATTTCTTGAACATTCAAGGGCATTGAAATAAGTTTCAAAAGTAGAAGAGAGTGGATTTATAAATAAATCCAAGTTTAAGTTGAGGGATTAAGGAAAGATAATGGTTTGGGTAGGGCTGAAATTTTCAGGTGGTGTTTGTGTAATCTCTTGAGGTCTAAGAGGATGGGTAAAATAATGATTAAAATGAGGGTAGTATGGTGTTATTGAAGAAGAGATGTCATGGGTTTACACGAAAGAGATATCTTCAATCCAAATTTCCAAAGGTAATACCTAGTCTACCTGGGAAACATCCGCCGATGGTCGGTGACGGGGCCATTTGGGTCGGGGATAAGTCTAATAATTATACACATGGTCTAAAGTAAACACATACATATTTTTTCTAATTATTCCATTAGTTATATGATTGTGTCATATCAACACACTTCTAAAGTGAGTTAACAAATTTGAACTCAAAACCAATCCAAATACTCCAATAAAAATAGAACCACAAACTAGAACAAAATGTTATTTTTTCCCTGAACTTATAAAACTTATAATATATGCTAAACCTCCTATTGTCTCTCTTTATCCACTAGGTGAAAAAAAACTATAAATAATTATAATCCCAACTATAATAAACCTAGTAGAAATATAATCCATAGATAAACTCTAAAGATAGAGATTGACATTGCATAACTTATCCAATTCCAAGAATATCCCAACATTTGAATTTCCATCTCCAAACAATTCAACCCAAAACTCCTTACAATTAACCTCCCCCACTCATTTGGCCTTAAATACCGAGTAATTCTAACATTATCATATGCTTCAACTATAAGGTTCACATGCCCACTTCTCACATTCTCTTAAATCATCGACATGGGCAACAATGGAGTTGTCATATTCATGATGACATAATCCTAGATACCATTTCATTCACCGTGGTAAACAATTATCGTTTTAGCGATACGAGACTCGTTGTGAAAATTATAAACCTTGATGTCTTAGTAGTAGATGTTAGATATAAGATTTTAATTATTGATATAAAATGTGAGGTTCAAATAGATGTTGCGTTCATTGAGCAGAAGATGGTGAATGTCATGATTTTGAAAGAAGGGGGTGCAAAATATAATAGAAAAGACAAGATGATAAGGCCAATGGTTACTATCAATCCATTTATGCTTAATTACACTTAGGACACCCCGAATTTAGAAACCCGTACACTTTCCCAGCTCAAATTTCAATTTTTTTACTTAACCCCATTTATTTCCAATACGGCTACAAACTCCCCCTGTCGCCGGTGACTCCCCACCTAATTAAATACCGGGTGATCAGGCTTTTATTAAATTAAAAACAAGGTTCCCATTTGGTTCATTCTTAGCGTCACCGTCGAAAACTTTTTAAACTTTACTAACCACCTAGTATTCAAAAAGCTGGTGCCAAAGTTTATCGTTTTATTTAAACAAAAGCAACATGCGTAAACATAATAAAACTCAACTACCCATGCAAAAAAACAAGGATCTGAATCAACACCGAAATAAACTAATAACGAATAAAACATCGATTCACCAATTTGATATAAAAGTTCAATGTAAAATATGAAATAAAGTCAAACTGATATAAATGAAATAATCGAGGTCAACATGACCAAATGAAATACTAAACTTCACCCTACACTTGGAATGAATCAGCTGAAGTGACTAAGTCCAAATCTTGCAAGCATCCACAAGTGTTGCAGCTACGTATCCTTGGAACAGATCATCCTGTTTGGCGTCCATGTGGGTGGACACCTAAAAGGTTTTGGAAAATATTTTGGAAGAACAGGTCAGAGCCTGAGTAAAAATATTTGGAAAACATAGCAAGTATTCAAATCGCAGTTTAAATAACCAGTTATTAGATACACATGTTAGGCTGCATACACTCTCTTGAGTTTCTCGCCTCTCATCTATAGTGCGAACCTAGCATCCCACCTAGTCAGGCTACCCTATCTAACTAGATTTCCCGCATCTAATTAACCATCTACCAGTATAGCTCTCCCGTACTTCCCATACAGTATGCTATAATATACTTCTTAATTATTAATAAGTTCTTAGTTAAGATTCTCCTTAACCTACCCCGTACCACCCATACAGTACGAACCGAGCAACTAGTAATTAAAATTACTTTTACCTTAACATGAATATAATAATGTTAAATTATCCCACTTACTTTATCTTTAGATACTCACTATCTATATTTTCTAATATCACATTTTAAGTAGGGTCAGTATTGCTTTATATACCTTGCCTAGTCTTTCTATTAGTACAGATAAGTAGATTTAATATTGCTCAGATATCCTCTATCTAGTCTCACTACAATCACACACAAGTAAGATTACACTTTATTTTAAATATACACTATCTAGTCTTCTTACTATTAGACATCAGTAAGATTATTGATATGGTATATATTTCACACACAATATATACTATAAGTGCATACTCTGCTATCATGTCCCCGTATCACACATTGAGGACTAATTATTCAGATTGTCCCATAGAACTTGGTCTGGATTTCCACGTCGAACCCAAAAATCAAATCACACATACTGGAGGCAAACATAGTGCTAAGTATTTGGGGATGCACAAATACCTAACGTACCCACATGACTTGTCAGCTTCACTATTCACATCACATAGCTACCCACTACAACACTATATTATAGGGAACAAATCCAGACCTCACTGGAATCGTCAAGCTGGGATTGCCCACTGCACAGAACCTCCCCGATAGCAAGTAGCGAATGTATGTTCACATACACACAAGTACATAATAGACATACACACAACCTATCCATATGTATATTCAGTATAGGTACACACACGACCTATCGTAGTAAATCTGGTATAGGTGTACACTCAACCTATAATAATTATTCGAACGTAGTATTTATCCTTAGATTATTCATCGTACGATTTATTCATAATATAGTTCTCTCTCGTATATGTAACACCCCGTAATTTATGCATTTAATATTTAATTAATTCGGGAATTCTAAATTACTTGTGTGTCATAATTTTGATTGAATTAATTATGGTAATATTTATTTAAATATTAATCGGGAAGTGAATGGTTAATATTTAGGGAAATTTAATTACTAAGTGAATAGTAATAATTTATTTACGTCATTTCGGGTATTAGTGACGGGGTATGTACTTATCTCAGCCGGGAGTCGGTATAGACTAATTTGGGTGTGAGATAAGAATTTCTATAAATTAATTCGGATGCCGATTCTGAGTGTACGGTTGAGTCCATATGGGCCGAGATAGTCAAAAAAGTGTACCTGAGGGTATTAAATGGGCCACGGGATGTTTTTAGTCATAGTCGGGCCCACACGGGGGTATTTGGGTCACTTGGGCTTGGCTTATTTGGCAAAAAATGGGATTAAGCCTAATTAATTAATTAAAAGAAAAAGGGAAAGACTGATGGGAGATTAAAAAATACGTAGTGGTAGAGGAAATCCTAAGAAGCGGTTAAATGCAATTTGGGGGACAAAGGAAAGAGCCAAAGGGGGGATTTCATCTTCAACATTGAGATTCACAACTTCAAATCAGACCCTACAAAATCATAAGGCAAGTGGTTAACTTGTTGTAGCATTTAATTTTCATTATGATTCATATTTATGTGATATGAGAAATCAAAATTTGTTTTTGGGATTAAGGGGGTACAAAAAATGGGATTTTCTGTAAATCAATCTCATAATTTCGAAATTGTGTAGGAATTTATGTATAATATGAGATTTGTATATATCTGGTAAGATGTGTAAACCCAGACGAGTTAGGAATGAATTTGAGATAAAGATTTGATGTTGAGAGGGGTTAACCAATAATACGGGTTTTTCCCCAACTTAGCAAAATAGTAGAGAACGGAAATTAAATTATGTTTGGGGACTTTATGTGGATTCCTTATGAGGATCTTGGTGTATTATATTGATCAGAGAAATTGGGTTAGACTATAGAAGAAGTTGGGGATTTGATTTTTCGTCCATGGATGAAACAGAGACCTGGGAAAGATGAAGACATGTTCGATCGATCGATGGCTGGGGATTGATCGATCGATGGTCGGGGATTTTTGGCCGTTCGACCAGTTTAAATATATAAGGGGAATTTAATTTAAAAAATTTCTCCCATATGTTATTTAGTGAAAAGTAAATATAGGACATACAATCTAATTAATTATGAGCAAAAAATAATTGGGATTGGAGAGAATTTATGCTTGACACGTTATGGAAATTTTGGGAAGAATATTCCAAAATAATTAAATACGGATCGAGCGGGCGGGTCCGGGTATATCGGTAGGGATACCAAAGTGTTAAATTAATTTAGATTGAAAACAAATTAATTTGGAGTTGGGGATTGGGACTCAGGTATTATTTTGTTTCGGGCCACGAGAGCGAGTCCGAATGTATTGGTTGGAGTAACCCAAAAATAATTTAATTAATTAATGTGCAGTTAATTAATAATCAGAGTTGGGCCATAAACTCATGATAAATTGTATAGGCTCGTGTTACGGACTTAGTACACGGCAAAGCCGGGGTGTTATATATATATATATATATATGGTGTGTACATTAATATCAGTGGCTAGATATTACTATTATATATACTTTAGTACTATTAGGGGAGGTTGCGCGTAGAGGGTGAATCCCCTAGCGTGAGGAGTAGGGCGAGTATATCCCCAGGTCTTAGCGTCCATTATATGGGTGATGGGCATCTCACTTTCAGGGAAGGAATGTGACCGCCTCCTATAATTATGATATTTTACCTAGTTAGTGAGCAATTCTGACTTGGGATAACTAGGTTATGTGAATACACCTACTGGGATAGTACTTTAGAGAATATACATCCGGTGATTTACTACTCAGGAGGATATCCATTATTAATTATTATTCCAACATATGTGTGAATGTTGTAATATGAATATACGTATATAATGAGCTAAATAATTATATACGAGTAAATTAATAAAGGCTGTGAATTGTACTATATATTGTGGATGTGAAAGTTATATGAATATAAAAGGGGAAATGATTAATTAAGTTAATGTTGACAATAACTTAGAAATCATAATTTTGGCATACTCGGTTAGAGTAGGGTGGTTACAAGGGGTTATATCGGTTATCTAGTTATGGGATAAATGACTAGGGAAATTAACTAAGGCGATAATAGTGCACAGTATAGGAGGGGTGAGGAGGTCCTCAAGAGAGAGCGACACTAACTAAAATATAAAGAGCATGCATACATATTTATTAGTGCAAGTTAATCATTTGCTAAATGTGTTCCAAATGTTTTGGGTATGAACCCTTGTTATAAAAACTTTTAAAAACCTTTTAGGTGTCCAGCCACCAGGACGCCAGACTTGACTCATTCTAGGGATCCATTGCTGCAGCACATGTGGATGTTGCAGGAGTTTGATAGGCGCTTCGTTCTTTTCATTTCTAGTGTAGAAATTTCCTATCAGTTACTCGAGCATGTCGCTCACTGTTTTATTCAGTACTTATGTTAGACTTGTTGAGATTTATTACTTGTCTTTACTTTTGCTAGATTTGAGCCGATGGTTTATTCGGTCAATTATTTAGATGTGAATGGCGGATTTCAGTTAATTTGTGATTGTTAAATTATTTTATTTCCGCATGAGTATTTCATTAAACTAATGAAAGATAAAACTTGGCACCAGTCTAATTTTCTCACGTAGGTGGTTAGTAATTAAAAAGGTGATAGTGATGTTAAGAATGAACTAACTGAGGAACCTGTTCTAACTTAAATTATGACTGATCACCCGGGGTTAATTAGGCGAGATGTCACAGGTGGTATCAGAGCATCAGGTTCTAGTGTCCTTTGGATCTGCGTGGCTTACTACATTTCAGCGTAGCGTTCGGTTGATATAGAGCCCTATTATTAGGACTGTTGATTCATTTTTTCGCTTTTGAAACATCGTATTTCTGCTATTAGACTTTTGTATAAATTGTGTACTTGTACGATTCGATCTATTTTTAGATGCCACCGAAGAGGCAGAGAGCGGAGAGGGCTGAGGCCAGGGATGAGTTAAGGGAGGCTCATCAGGAGCCACGGGTACCGCCACCACCCCCACCACCCCCACCCGAGTTGATCTCCACTACTCAGGTGGCCGTGGTAGTGGCCCAGGCAGTTGAGACAACAATGAGGGCTATGGAAACCCATTTTCCTCAGCCCCAGGCACCACCTCCAGTGGTACCAGCAGTTCAGGATCCAGTGGGCCCATCTTCTTGGCAGCGAGTAAAGGAGACTTTTTAGAAGGGTCACCCACCCCAGTTTCGGGGTAGTCCCAATGTAGTAGAGGCTTATGACTGAAAGAAGAATATTCAGCGCCATCTGTGCATGCTGGAGTGTACCGATGTACAGAAATAGATGCTTGCTACCTTTCGCCTGTCGGGGGCAGCCTTATAGTGGTGGGAGTCAGTTACCACTGCTGAAGAGAGGGATTTGATGACGATATCCGAGTTCTGGGTGCGGTTCGATCGCAAATACTTCCCACAAGTGGTAGAGGATGAAATGAGGAAGAAGTTCAGCGAGTTAGTACAGGGTGACCGTTCAGTGGAAGATTATGAGGAAGAGTTCACCCATTTGGGTAACTTTGTGCCAAATGAGGTGAGCTGCGAGGAGCGAAAGAAGTCAAAGTTCATGGATGGCCTGGCCCAGAGGATCAGGCAGTACTTGATTGGTAATCTAGCATTGGTGACCTATACAGATGTCATTAATGCCACCCTTGTACATTATCAGGATCATCGCTTCCATCTGAAGGGGAGCAAGCGGGTAGGGGAGCCGAGCCAGCAGGGAAAGGCAGTCGCTGGTGTTGACACAAGTGGTACTCAGCCGCAGACTAGCCATCAGCAAGGGAATCAGGATAAGAAATTTAGGCCTGGTGGGTTCAGACCGGGAGGACAGGGATTCAGGAAGGGCTAACTGGGCCCAAATTAGTAGTAGCAGGTTCCTCAGGGCCGGCAGGGCTAAGGGAACAATGGGGGAGGCCAGCAGGGTCATCCACGTCAGGGCCAACAGGGCCAATGACAGGGGGACGGTCAGAGACACTGCTTTGTTTGTGGCCAGACAGGCGCAAAGGCCAATAACAGGGTGCCCAATAAGGGCAGCAGGGTCAGATGCCACTAGCAGCACCGGCTCCACCTGCCCCATAGCAATAGGGGAAAATGCACTACGGGCGTGTGTATAACGTCCGAGATGTTCCCAATCCTTCAGCAAAGCAGGCGCCTCCAACGGTTGAGGGTATGTTTATCATCCATGGTCATGAGGGTAGTATACTTTTTGATACGGGAGCATCTCATTCATTCATTAAATCTAAATTTACTAAACGGGTCGGGTTACTAGAGACCACGGGTAGTCTTCGTATGTGTGTAGAGTTGCCAGTAGGCAGTGGGCTTTGATTTACTTGATTTTTCGGGGGGGTAGACATTGTGATTGGGAGGCTTAGTTTAGAGGCTAACCTCTTAGTGTTAGATATGGAGGGGTACGATGTCACCCTAGGTATGGACTGGTTGGCAGGTTATCGGGCAACTGTGGATTGTTACGAAAGGACAATCGTGTTCTCCATTTCGGGACAGGAGATATCCCTGATAGCGATGCCTCTACCTGAGGGAGGGTCGCGCAGACACTTGTATTATATCGAGAAGGAGATCTCACAGGAGGTGGTAGTTCCGTTGGATTCGATTGTAGTAGAGAGGGACTTCGAGGATGTGTTCCAGGAAATACTAGGGTTGCCACCCAGCAGGGAAATCGATTTTGTAATCGATTTAGCATCGGGGATGAGGCCGATTGCTCGAGCACCTTATCGTATGGCCCCTTCAGAGATGCGTGAGTTGAGAGAGCAAATTCAGTAGCTCCTAGGTCAGGGTTTCATTCGGTGGAATACATCGTCGTGGGGTGCACCGGTGTTATTTGTAAATAAGCAGGATGGTTCACTTCGATTATGCATGGACTATAGGGAGCTAAATAAGGTGACGATACGGAATAAGTATCCGTTGCCTAGGATTGATGATTTATTTGACCAATTGAGAGGGGTGTCTTACTTCTCCAAGATTGACTTGAGGTCAGGGTATCATCAATTGCGTATTCGAGAGGAGGATGTTCCTAAGACTGCTTTCCTATCGCAGCATGGATCGTACGAGTTCAAGGTGATGCCATTCGGGCTCACCAATGCTCCAGCAGTGTTTATGGATCTCATGAAAAGGGTTTTCAGAGAGTACCTCGACCAGTTTGTCATCTTGTTCATTGATGACATCTTAAGCTACTCGTGCACTGAGGAGGAGCACGCAAAGCATCTGCGTATGGTTCTACAGATGCTCTGAGATCACCAGCTTTATGCTAAATTCGAGAAGTGTGGATTTTGGCTGTGGGAAGTACAGTTTCTTGGTCACGTGGTGTCAGACCGGGGTATTACGGTTGATTCGAGTAAGGTGTCAACGGTGAGGGAGTGAGGACAACCCACGACACCGATCGAGGTGCGCAGCTTTTTGGGATTGGTCGGTTATTACAGGCGGTTCATTAAAGGATTCTCAAAGATTACGGGCCCTTTGACGAATCTGACTCGGAAAGGGGTGCCTTTCGCTTGGAGTGATCATTATCAATTAGCTTTCGAAGAGCTAAAGGACAAGTTGACATCTCCACCCGTACTTGCTTTGCCAATGGGAGGATTAGAGTATCGGGTTTACACTGATGCATCCTTACAAGGACTTAGGGGTGTGCTTCTGCAGGAGGAAAGGGCTATAACTTATGCGTCCAGAAAGCTAAAGCCCCACGAGAGGAATTACCCCACTCATGACCTAGAGCTAGCAGCAATCATTTTTGCTTTGTGGATAGGGAGACATTATCTTCTAGGAGAGCAGTTCACTTTATTCACGGTTCACAAGTCACTTCAGTATCTCTTCTCACAGAAGGATCTGAACACGACGCAGAGGCGGTGGCTAGAATTCACGAAAGACTACTAGTTTGATATTCAGTATCATCCTTGTAAGGCTAATGTGGTGGCAGACGCATTGAGCCGGAGACCAACTGGGGATATATTAGAAATGTGGAAAGCGAAGTGGAGAGAGCTTCGATATGAGGACGATGTAGCCAGGGCCTGCATGTCAGCTTTATCCATCACATTGGAGATCATTATACGAGTGATGAGGGCTCCGGCAGAGGACCAGATCTGCCAGGATAGGGTACGCCAGTTCTTAGCTGAGGGAGCAGAGGGTTACTCGATCATTTCGGAAGGTGGCCTACGCCTAAATGGGAGGTTAATTGTGCCAGAGGATGAGGAGTTGAGGCACGCTGTTATGACAGAGTCGCATGGTTCGAGATTTATGATACATCCCGATGGGGATAAAATGTACCAGGATATAAGGAGACAGTATTGGTGGGCAGGAATGAAACGGTACATAGCAGAGTTTGTCTCAAAATGTACCACGTGTCACCTCATGAAAGTTGACCATCAGAGACCACCAGGGATTCTATAGCTACTAGAGATTCTCGTGTGGAAGTGGGAAAGAATCTCCATGGACTTTATTACAGATTTACCTGCATCGCAGAGAGGTCACGATTCCATATGGGTCATTATGGATCTGTTGGCCAAGGTGGTCCACTTCCTACCGATTCGCACAGACTTCGAGACGATGCGTTATGCAAAACTATTCATAACAAAGATTGTTAAGCTGCATGGGGTGCCGATAAATATTGTGTCGGACAGAGACAAAATTTTTTCGACCCATTTTTAGCAGAGCTTTCAAGAGGCTATGGGCACAGAATTACGTTTGAGTACAACCTATCACCCACAGACCGACGAGCAGACTGAGAGAGTCAATCAGATGCTGGAAGATATGCTTATGATGTGCACTTTAGAATTTGGGGGAGGATGGGAGAGATATCTCCCTTTGGTAGAGTTTGTGTATAACAACTCTTACCAATTCACAAATAGCATGGCACCGTTCGACGCACTGTACGGGAGACCTTATCGTTCACCCGCTTGTTGGTTAGAGGTGGGGGAAAACAAACTATTGGGGTCGGAGATTATCCAGGAGACATCTACCAAGATAGACTTGACCCGAGGGCGGATTCGGATAGCTAAGGATAGGCAGAAGAGTTATATTGATGCTTCACGGAGGCATGTGGAGTTAGAGGTTGGGGATCAGGTATTAGTCTGGGTATCCCCTATGAAAGAGGTGATGAGGTTAGGCAAGAAGGGTAAATTAGCATCGAGGTACGTGGGACCTTTCCCTATTATTTAGAGGGTGGGACCGGTAGCATATAGACTGGGGTTGCCAGAGCATCTTCAGCGGATACACGACGTGTTCCATGTGGCATCACTGAAGAAATATCGAAGGAGCGAGAGGGCCTTCTGGCACATTCCACTTGAGGAAATTGATTTACAGCCAGACATCTCATATGAGGAGAGACCGATGGCTATTTTCGACCGTAGTGAGCACAAGTTATGATCCAAGATCGTTCCAGTAGTTAGAGTACAGTGGGGTCATCACAATGTTGACGAGTCTACCTGGGAGCGGGAGGAGGATATGCGGGAACAATATCCAGAGCTAATCACCACAGGTACGACCAAATTTTGGGGATGAAATTCCTTTGTAAGGGGGGAGTATGTAACACCCCGTAATTTATCCATTTAATATTTAATTAATTCGAGAATTCTAAATTACTTGTGTGTCGTTATTTTGATTGAAATAATTATGGTAATATTTATTGAAATATTAATCGGGGAGTGAATGGTTAATATTTAGGGAAATTTAATTACTAAGTGAATAGTAATAATTTATTTACGTCATTTCGGATATTAGTGACGAGGTATGTACTTATCTCACCCAGGAGTCGATATAGACTAATTTGTGTGTGAGATAAGGATTTGTCATAAATTAATTTGAATGCCAATTCTGAGTGTACGATTGAGTCCTTATGGGCCGAGATAGTCGGAAAAGTGTACCCAGGGGTAGTAAACGGGTCACGGGACGTTTTTAGGCATAGCCAGGCCCACACGGGGGTATTTGGGTCACTTGGACTTGGACCATTAGGCAAAAAAGGGGATTAAGCCTAATTACTTAATTAAAAGAAAAAGGGGAACGACTGATGGGAGATTAGAAAACACTTAGTGGGAGAGGAAACCCTAAGAAGCAGTTAAAGGCAATTTGGGGGACAAAGGAAAGAGCCAAAGGGGGGATTTCATCTTCAACCTTGAGATTCACAACTTCCAAGCAGACCCTACGAAACCATAAGGCAAGTGGTTAACTTGCTGTAGCATTTAATTTGCATTATGATTCATATTTATGTGATGTGAGAAATCAAAATTTGTTTTTGGGATTCAGGGGTTACAAAAAATGGGATTTTCTGTAAATCATTCTCTTGATTTCGAAATTGCGTAGGAATTTATGTATAATCTGAGATTTGTATATATCTGGTAAGATGTGTAAACCCAGGCGAGTTAGGAACAAATTTGAGATAAAGATTTGATATTGAGAGGGGTTAACGAATAATACGGGGTTTTCCCCAATTTAGAAAAACAGTAGAGAACGAAAATTAAATTATGTTTGGGGACTTTATGGGGATTCCTTATGAGGTTATTGGTGTATTATATTGATGAGAGGACTTGGGTTAGATTTTAGAAGATGTTGGGGATTTGAGTTTTCGTCCATGGTAGAAGTAGAGACCTGGGGAAGACGAAGACCTGTTCGATCGATCGATGGCTGGGGATCGATCGATCGATGGTTGGGGATTTTTGGCAGTTCGACCAGTTTATATATATAAGGGGAATTTAATTTAAATTTTTTCTCCCATACGTTATTTAGTGAAAAATAAATATAGGACATACAATCTAATTAATTATGAGGGAAAAATAATTGGGATTGGAGAGAATTTATGCGTGACACGTTATGGAAAATTTGGGAAGAATATTCCAAAATAATTAAATACGGATCGAGCGGGCGGGTCTCGGTATATCGGTAGGGATATCAAGGTGTTAAATTAATTTAGATTGAAAACAAATTAATTTGGAGTCGGGGATTGGGACTCAGGTATTATTTTATTTCGGGCCACGAGAGGGAGTCCGAATGTATTGGTTGGAGCGACACCAAAATTAATTTAATTAATTAATGTGCAATTAATTAATAATCAGAGTTGGGCCATAAACTCACGATAAATTGTATAGGCTCGTGTTACAGACTTAGTACACGGTATAGACGGGGTGTTATATATATATATATATATATATATATATATATATATATATATATATACGGTGTGCGATAGTATATATATATATGGTGTGTGCATTAATATCTGTGGATAAATATTACTATTTTATATACTCTAGTACTATCAGGGGAGGTTGCGCGTAGAGGGTGAATCCCCTAGCTTGAGTAGTAGGGCAAGTATATCCCCAGGTCATCGCGTCTATTATATGGGTGAGGGGAATCTCACTTTCAGGGAAGGAATATCACCGCCTCCTATAATTATGATATTTTACCAAGTTAGTGAGCAATATTGACTTGGAGTAACTAGGTTATGTGAATACACCTAGTGGGATAGTACTTTAGAGAATATACATCCGGTGAGTTATTACTCGGGAGGATATCCATTATTAATTATTATTCCAACATATGTGTGAATGTTATAATATGACTATACGCATATAATGAGCTAAATAATTATATACGGGTAAATTAATACAGGCTGTGAATTGTATTATATATTGTGGATGTGAAAGTTATATGAATATAAAAAGGTAAATGATTAATTAAGTTAATGTTGACAATAACTTAGAAATCATAATTTTGGCATACTCGGTTAAAGTAGGGTGGCTACAAGGGGTTATATCGGTTATCTAGTTATTGGATAAATGACTAGGGAAATTAACTAAGGCGATAATAGTGCACAATATAGGAGGGGTGAGGAGGTCCTCAAGAGAGTGCGGCACTAACTAAAATATGAAGAGCATGCATACATATTTATTACTGCAAGTTAATCATTTACTAAATGCGTTCCAAATGTTTTGGGTACTAACCCTTGCTATAAAAACTTTTAAAAACCTTTTTAGGTGTCCATCCACAGGAACACCAGACTTGACTCATTCCAGGGATCCATTGCTGCAGCACATGTGAATGTTGCGAGAGTTTGATAGGCGCTTCATTCTTTTCATTTCTAGTGTAGAAATTTCCTATCAGTTACTCGAGCATGTCGCTCACTGCTTTATTCAGTACTTATGTTAGACTTGTTGAGATTTATTACTTGTCTTTACTTTTGCTGGATTTGAGATAATGGTTTATTCGGTCAGTTATTTAGATGTGAATGGAGGATTTTAGTTAATTTGTGATTGTTAAATTATTTTGTTTCCACATGAGTATTTCATTAAACTAATGAAAGATAAAACTTGGAACCAGTCTAATATTCTTACTTAGGTGGTTAGTAATTAAAAAGGCGACAGTGATGCTAAGAATGAACCAATTGAGGAATCTGTTCTAACTTAATTTAGGACTGATCACCCTGGGTTAATTAGGCAGGGTGTCACAGTATATGCCCGAATATTGTTATTTATCAGAAAGGCCCATTTTTACCCCTGTATGTTAATTCAGTAGTTATTACAGTTATACCCAACTAGTTATAATCTTAGATTGTGGTATACCCTTTTCTGTAACCTAAATCCAAATTTCCCACCGTTTGATTCACCAAATTCGCTACCGTCGGTTAATTACCCCAACTTAACCCTTATCAATATCAATTAAGACAAAATCCTATGCCTACTGACCTTACCCAACTCTCCTCATAATTACTAAACTACCACTAAAGTTCATCGTAATTCAATTCATGGGGTATATAAAGAAAAAGGCAAAATTGGGCAATTCTGGCAGATCGAATCGATTTTCCAGGCGGCCAAATCGACTCACTTATTGAATCGATTCACCCTGAACAAAATCGATTCGATTTATGACAGGTCTCTCCTTTATCTTTATGTTTTTGCGATTTCTCAATTTCATAACTCTCTCAAAACCTCATGAAACATCTGTGAGACCCCGCTTAATTAAATACCGGGTGATCTAGCCTTCATTCAATTAAAACAAGATTCCCATTTGATTCATTCTTAGCATCACCGTTGAAAACTTTTTTTAAAACATTTATTAACCACCAAGTATTAAAAAAAAGTCGGTGCCAAATTTTATCTTTTTATTAAACAAAACAATATACGAAAACAAATACCATAACTAATCATCCACGTAATAAACAAATAAGTTGAACAATCATCTGATAAGAAACAAATATAAAATAATACTGAATAAACCCTCGGTTCCCAATTCCAAATAAAATTCTAATATAAATAAAATTTAAATACATAGTCTGACTGCCATAAAGAAATAACTGAGGGCCAACACTCCCGAATGAAATACTGAACTTCACTCTACACTAGGAATGAAGTAATTAAAGCATCTAATTTCAAATCATGCAAGCATCCACAAGTGTTGTAGCTACGCGTCCCTGGAACAGATCATCCTGCTTGACATCCCTGTGGATGGACACGTAAAAGGTTTTGAAAAAATATTTTTACAAGTACGGTTTAGAGCCCAAGTAAAAATCATTTGAAAATATTTAACAAGCGTTTAAATATCAATTTAAATGAACAGTTATTAGATACACATATTAGGCTGTGGACACTCCCTTGAGTTTCCTCACCTCTCATCTATAGTGCACACCTAATGTCCCACCTAGTCAAGCTACCCAGTCTAACTAGGTCTCAAGTATCTAATAATCCTCAAATCAGTCTACTGCCCATACAGTACATTACCGAATATCCTGAACTACCATTTAATCATAGTTCAGATTCTCCTTAACTTACTTGTACCGCCCATACAAGAAGCTACCGAATACCCTTAATAAATAACATCTCTCCTCTGTTATTATTAAACCCATGTTACCATTTCACATATTTTATGGTTCAATCCTTACCATTTAAGTTTCTCTACATAAACTTTATTTTAGATATTCACCATCTATCTTCCTACTATTTACACCTTAGTAGATTCATCATTAATTAGATTTACACTAACTAATATCCCTACTATTTACTCTTTAGTATATTAATCGTTCTTTAGATACATACTATATCGTCTCACTATTATCCCATATAAATAGATAAATCTTTGTTTAGATACACACTATCTAGCCTCACTACTGTCACACCTAAGTAAGAGAAAACATCCAAGCATATATATATATAGCATCCACTGATCTGGCCATCGTGATGCACATTCGCGTACTCTGCTATCAGTCCAAGTACCTCTTGTACTATATCAAGGACAAATGGTTCGGCATGTCTCCTTGAACCGAAAATACAAATCATACATATTTGAGGCGAACATAGTTCCCAACCAAATGGGTCACGCACATACCTGCGCTCCCATTCAACCATCAAAACTATCATACTCTTAGATAGTACGTATCCAAGGTCCTATGTTCTAGGTATAAGTCTAAAATTGTGACAACCCTGCTTTTTATATCTAATTCGGTTAGCTACGCCCAATTAAATTAAAGCGGAGCGTCAATATGTTGGCATTAGAAACATAATTTAAATAAACGCAGTAAAGTAAATATGTACACTCCCATACGTGTAACCAAATCACATCATAGTAAGTATAGGATCCACAAGTAATAGCAGTACTGAATATAAAATGCCCAAACATACGGGCCCAAAGATAAATTAGGTAAAGAGTGTAATATAAACCTCTCAACACTATCAAATCCCTAACAATGGGAAATCTCTGATACCACACTCTAAGGAAGAGTGACAAAACAGGATATGGACCAGCGTCCACCACTACAAGATCCTAAGAATAGATGCGAGGTCATCCAGCTCCACGATCTACTGTCCAACGGGGCGAGGACCTGTATAATACATACATAGGAGAGGAGCAAGAAGCAAGATAGACGAACGTCAAAGCAAGAAAACAAGCTATAAGATTATAAGATGTACTTATAATGAAAGCACACTAGTCATTACTCGTCTCCAGTAATTAAATTGTTCAATTACCCAACCAATGTTCCTATGTCGGGACTGCCCAACCCAAACTAGAGTAACGTGTAGTCTCATATCGTATCTTAATTAATCATTATTAGTCTCATTTCAGTATTTAACGTATAAAAATATTTCATTCAAGTATAATATCAAATGCATTGATTCGAGATATTATTTTAAGACACAAACATAATATCTCATACAAGTCATATCGGGTCACTATCGTTACCCGGGGAAACAAGTCGTAACACTAGGCCTACACACGAATATTTCCCAATATTACGTGGCAAGGGCAATCATACTAAGTCCTAAATCACATGGTGTTTCAAGGTCTTTCTATCTGACCCGCATTACAACCATGTGTCCGGTTCCGGTGGTTTATCTCCGACACGGCACTCGAGCGGAACCTAACCGGATCAATCACAAATAATCGCTTTCAACATGTGCCTACATCGACCGGAGGACTAGTCTAGTGTATACTCGACAATATACATGTAAAGCAATTTCACACTTATGTATATATACAATCGTGTCAAGTCTCTTACTCGAGTTATACAATAGTCATTATTTATAATATAACATAATTTACATCATTAATTTACTAATTCAACACCAAATCATTTCAAGGTTATATATCCCTAATAACCTTAAGTGTGTGATCAAGTTAGGATATTAGGCACAACACCATAATTATCTTACTAACAACATGAAAAATATTATCACTCTTATTTCAACAACATGCTGCCCAGAATTTAAAAGGCAGATTCAAGGCTCTTCCAATCCGTTTTTGGGAAAACTTAAAACTACAAAGTTGTTCGGAACGTGATTTTCTATAAGGACACGCGAGCACGCTACCATAGCCGGCCTAAAACAGACCCGAAACTAACATATAATATTCGCCCCTGTTTTCGACAACATTCTGCCCAGAATTTTAAAACGCCGATTTGAGGCTTTTTCGATCCGTTTTTGGGAAAACTTAAAACTACAAAGTTGTTCGGAACGTGATTTTCTATAAGGACTCGCGAGCACGCTACCGTAGGCTGCTTAAAACAGACCCGAAATTAACATATACAGTTCGGACCTGTTCACGATAACTTTCTGCGCAGAATTTTAAAACGCATATTCGAGGATTTTTCGATCCGTTTTCGGAAAAACTTAAAACTACAAAGTTGTCCAGAATATGATTTTCTACCGGGCAACGCGGACGAAATATAAATTCTCGAAATTAAAATAGCTCAAAACAATTTTTAATAAGACGATTTACTCAATTTCATAGACTTCTCAAATTCAAGAGTTTGTTCAACAATTCAATCCCTATAATGATGTTATCACATTTTAATCTATATGGAGGATGATCCTAATACATTGCATATCATTTTTAACATTAATTTCATATTAATTTAGGGATCCAAATACATGTTCATGTGAAATTTCATTATAGATACAAAATATACACATATAGGTTATTAACTTGCCTTGGATTGTATGGAGAAATTGAAATCCTCTTGAAATCTTCTTGAAATCCTCTTAGCTTCTTCTCTTCTTACTCTCTCTCTCTACCAAACCCTAGCCTCCATTTCAAATGAAAGAATGAAGACTTCTTCTCTTCCTTTCTATTTATACCTAGGGTTTGTTTATTTACAAAAATGCCATTGCGCCAAATTTAACCCTCTAGATCCTTTTACGCGTTAATTCGCTTCTAATATTTAAGTCGCACATTCGTATCTCAATTAATTCATTTTAAATTTTCATTTCCAAACATTTCGAATATATATACTGCCATAATTATTTTTCTTCAATTAGTTCAATTTTAATTCAATAAAAAAATGCGGGGTATTACAAAAATCCCCCCAATGGTCTCATCAAGATAAGACCGTCCACGATGCGGAACCTCCCCCCGATAGCAAGCATCGTAGGTATGTCATACACATAATAATACATACTAGGCATACACATAACCTATCCATATGTATATTCAATATAAGTACACACACAACCTATAATAATAAAACCGTATAGGTATACACTCAACCTATAAAAATCAATCCATATAGGAATACACTCAACCTATGATTATCACCCGTATGTAGTATTTTTCTCTCGAATGCTCACTATAGAATTTTATTTTATATATACTCTCTATCGTGTATTCCCGACTATTATTCTCTACCCGAAGGGCCTATTGTTACCCCCTAAGTTAATTCAGTAGTTAATCCACAATTTTTCTACTGGTCTACCTCATAATTTCCCTTATCCTCTCCACGATCCATTTTCATTCTCTCGAATTATTACATTAATAAATAAGCCCAACTAGCCTTAGCCTTAACTCTCGGATACATGACTAAGTCTCAAACCGATGAAGGCCTACTTTCATACAATATATACCTCATTATATTCTAAACATGTTCCAAAAATGCCTCCGATATTTATTTGCAGGTTCCGTCCTGAAAAAGGGAAAATTTTCAAAATCTGGTAAACCGAATCGAGTCATAAATTTTCTGGTAGATTCAACACCCTGTGGTAAAAAGTTGATTACTCCCTCTACAGAACTCCGATTGACCTGATTCAAAGCTCATTAGAAATATAATAAATAGAGATTTCCATACATGTATGGATCGCACTCTAATTCTAAGAACAATTGAAATGGAATACATTAAATGTTACGTAAAAAATTCTGGCAGATTACTATGATGGCAGATCAAACACCCTACAGTAAAATATCAATTACTCCCTCTACAGAAAACCGATTGACCTGATTCAAAGCTCATTAGAAAGATAAGACATAGAGATTTCTAGGAATGTATGGATCTCACTCCAACTCTAAGTAAAATTTAAATGTCATACATTTAAAGTTACGCCAAAAATTCTGGCAGATTGACATCTCGTGTTCATAAATTATCATTTAAGATTCATGTTCTTCAACTAAGAACGCATCAAGATTCAATATTAATCATCAAGTATATTCAAATATCATTTTATCTTCACATAGGGATAATTTCTGATGAAAATTTTACACAAATAACTTTAAAGATTCAATCCAAGAATCAAATTCTCCTTTAATAAATATAAAACCCTAATTTTCTCTTGTCCATCATCTTTGTTAATCAAGAACTCAAATTTCTCTCTTATTAACCAACAAAAACCCAATGATTTCATATTATCATCATTAAGGAACATCCTTACATACATTCCTACTTTAGTTTATGAATTAAACCCTCCCAAATTCATAAAAACGTTCAAAAGCATGAAATCAGACCCTAATCTACATGGGGTATTATAACATGCTAAATATAAATTTCCATTTAAATACTTGCCTCTAAATAGCAGGTCTGAAATTCGTTGATAAGATGGTGTGGTGGTTCTCCCCTCGCTCCGATCTCGATTCCGTTGTGTTCGGGGCAAAAAACTATGTAGGAACCTTTGGATTTCTTCTCCTCTTCCTCTCCTGTCGCCTCTCTTTTATTATGATTGTGCTAACGTTAGTTCCTTTATGAAATATCAGATATAAGACTTAGAATTTTCGGATTTCTCTAAACCACAAACTCCCGAATGATCGAAAAACCCTTAAACAGTGTCGGGTTGACATAAGATCGTCCCGGGACCCAAACTATACCCCTGGGTACACTTTTTCGACTATTTCGACCCTTTTGAAATCAACTGTGATCTCAAAATCACCGTTGAAGTTACTTTTAAAATCATCTTATTTCACGTCAAATTACGGCAAACATGAAATTAACTTAAACTGAATTAATTAAATTTAAATCATCCGAATTGAATAATTTCTCCAAATTATTCCTAAATCACCAATATAATTAATTTCCATATTCTCCCAAATTTGGGGTGTTAAAACATCACCAAATCTTAAACCAACGTGTCTAATAATTATATAAACATACTAGAATGATTTCCAAGATAAAATTTTCTCACAAACATCATGAATTCAAATCAAGATCTGATTATCTTCCAAAAATACATTATACCCTAGTTTTCTCATGTTATTCACATCTTTTAATCAAGAATACCGATTAATTTCATCTTAATCAGGATAAACCCTTTGGTTTCGTGATAATAACATCAAGGAATATATATACACGCAATTCCTATTTCAATTCATGGATTAAACCCACCCGAAACCATATTAATTATTCCAAAAATATAAAATTAAACCCTATTCTACATGGGTATTATAAAATGCTTAAAATAAATGCAAGATAAATACTTGCCTCTCAAAAGTAGTTCTAAAATCCGTTGATTTGATGGTGTGGTTGTTCTCCCCTTGCTCTGATCTCAATTCCGTTGCGTTCGGGGCGAAAAATAGTGTAGCAAGCCGTGTTCTCCCCTCCTATTCCTCTCCCGTGGACTCTCTCCCTTTACATTTGTTTTAACCCTAATTCCCTTTCTCTAATGGCAGATATAAAATTAATATTTTTGGAGTTCTACAAACCACAAACTCCCGAATAACCGAAATGCCCTTAAATGATGTCGGGATGGTCTAAAATCGTCCCATGACCCAAACTATACACCCGAGTACACTTTTTGACTATTTCAACCCTTTCGGAGCCAACCGTGACCTTAAAATCAACATCCAAATCACTTTATAAAATCATCTTATTTCTACCTCAAAATACAATATGCGTGAAATTAAACTTAAATTGAATCAATTTTATCTAAATCCTCGAATTAGATAATTTCTCCCAATTAAATAAATTTCTAAATCACAAATTTAATAAATTTTCGTATTCTCCCAAAAATACGGCGTGTTACATACTTCCCCCCTTACAAAGGAATTTCATCCTCGAAATTCGGATTAGGCTCGTACTCTAAGTTCTCGTTTGTAATCTTATTCACATACTCATAGGATCGCATCATATATTTCTAACCCTTCTAATCGTGCATAGTTGCACTAACGTTATACGACTTCACTAGTCTTCAATGTAACCGAGTTATTATACCTAAAATATAACTATATAATTGAACCATAACTAAGGTACAACCGCGTGTCCTAATGTCCAAACATCTCCCCACTTCTAACTTTGGGCTAAGTTTCATGCGCGGGACGTCTCGCAAAGAGAAATCCAGTCAAGGAACCCCTCCGATACACTACTACATAATATTATCGGTCGCTGAGATCCGTTAGGTCCTTAGTCCATAGTACGTACCCCCAAATCCCTGTCTCTTAACACAAAAGTGTACTCATCCACTCTCATGCTACAAAATAAAATATATAACACGATGCTCTTGCACTCACTAGTTTACCAGCGTGAATAAATCACGAGCTATATCTCTTTGCTCGATAAAAGTCAATATACCCTGAATATCATCAGTAAATTTTCCTTCTCACTGGGATAAATTATAACAACACTATCATATTCTTATAAGTCTTACTATGCAACACATCATAATATATATACACATATTTATGGGCTAAACCCTCTTTCAGGTGATACCTAGTAAAATAAATCGTTTACTGGAACAGCGAACTCAAAATCTTACTATAACTACTACTATAGCCCAAACCATCGCTAATCCAGGGGTAGAATCTAGGAATTTTTTGTTTTCTCCTAGATCACAGTTTGTATGTCTGATACCGCTACATTCGGCACGTCAACACGATCAACCTCGACGACCTTTATCCGAATTCAATGCGTCCAGTATCTTCACGTGCATCATGCTATATGCGACGTGCTACTCAGCTCATTCCCACTACTCCACTACGCGTTATCGGTAAAATGGTTTATTTGAGCTTTAATATTTGCATAAATATTTGGGAAATTTTTTGAAAATTATTTTTGAAGTCTGGATTAATTTTTTATCAAAAGCAGAATTTTTTTAAGTGTAGAAGCGTAGTGCCTTGAACGACGAGCTCGCTCAAATGACTTTGAATGTTGTTCGGGCGAGATAGGCATGTTGTGAGAACTCGTTCGAACGACATTTGTCCTTCGTTCGAGCGACATGGCTATCTCGTTCGAACGAGCCACCGCCTCGATTTTTGTATAAATATTTGTTTTCCTTCTATACAAATTTCAAGTCTTTCTGCAATCTCAAATTTCTGCGAAAACAGTCCAGAATAAGACTTCATCTTTTTAAGGTTTTCTAAACCTTTTTGATTCACAAAACCATTCCCATATATGTGTGTGAATCTTTAAACCTTAAAGAGGATCATTTACTCATCTGGAGTAATTTGTGTGGAAGCGATTCTCTTCTTCATTGCTGCCCTACTGGAAAGGGATAGTTCCAGCCGGCGACATCAGAACCGACACTCGAGGGTATTTTTGTGTCACATATTTTCATTGTAATCCATGTAAGACGTTCTCTTACAAAATTATAGTGAAAATAAAAGGTTTTTCCCCTTTGGGGGATTTTTCCTCATTTATGTGTGTTTGATTGTTCTTGCTTGATTTTATCATCATCAATCACACCTAGATGCATGTTTAGGACTTAATTAATAAAAACTGAGTTTAATTAAATAACTTCCTTATTTGAACGCAAGCGCACTCTTCTCAAATTGGTATCAGAGGCAATTACACAACTTTACCGTGTAATTTTTTCGCAAAATTTTTCTAAGATATCAATTTTCTGAAAAAATTGATTTTTGAAAAGGAGTGTGTTCATAATGGAGAAGTTATATAATAAAATGCCAGTTTTTGACGGGACAAACTATGCATACTGGAAAGCTCGCATGTGATCTTCATTAAAAGCCATTGATGAACGTGTCTGGATTTTGGTTGAAAGAGGGTGTACACCTCCCTCCGTCACTCTTGAAAACGTGACCAATTTAAAAACTGTTGCTACATGGATTGAAGAAGAATTTAAATGGTCATCTTCTAATTCTAAGGGTTTAAGTGCTATTTCTGGGTCTGTCACACCTGATGAGTTCAAATGCATAATGACGTGCACCATGTCAAAACAGGCATGGGATGTTTTGCAACTTACCCATGAAGGTACTAATGCTATGAAAGAGTCTAAACTGAAAAATTTAACAACTCAATTTGAAACAATCACCATGCTTGAATCTGAATGTTTTGATGAATTTTATGCTAGACTGTCTGATATTGTTAACACTAGCTTTAATCTTGGTGAACACATACCTAATGCTAGAGTTGTTAAAAAGATTCTTAGATCACTGCCGAAGCGTTTTATCCCTAAAGTCACTGTGTTAAATTCTATGGGTAATTTAAATACATTTAAATTGGAAGAACTTATAGGAGACTTGCAAACGTATAAAATTGATATGTTTCCTAGATCTTTAAAGTCTAAAAATAAGGGAATTGCACTTAGTGTCCAGGAGAGAAAGAGTGAGGGGTCGTCAAGAAAGGGGGGAGAGTCATCCAGAAAAAGAGAGATAGATATGTCAGATTTTGAGTGTGATTTTGACTTAGATGATTTGGCCATATTTACTAAAAATTTCAAGAGAATTCTCAAATTCAAGAAAAATGGTAAAAAGTTTGAGAAAAATAAGTTTGAAAAGAAAAATTAAAAATATTTTAAAGATCCTCCTAAGAAAGAAAGTGAGATATGCTTTGAGTACGACGGTAGGGGTCATAGAGCTTTTGAGTGTGCTACTAGACTGAATAGAGAAAAGGGCAAAGCTATCTTCAATGCTACCCTTAGTTACGACAATGACGTCGAGTCGGTGGATTCTGGAGATAAGTCACCGCATGAGTGTAACTTCACCGCATTCATGGCTAGTCATGTGAGTACTTCTAGTGCTTCTCACGACGATGAGGATGCTGCTTCACAAGGACACCTCGACAGTGAGAGCGATGTGAGTGAGGGGGAGGATGACACAAGTGAGAGCGAGAGTGATCTTCAACGCGCCTACACCGAGCTTTATTCTAAGTCATTTGAAACTAAAAAGAGTAACAAAGCTTTAGTTATTAGGATCACCGCGTTAGAGGAAGATTTAAGAAAAGCGAGAGAGAGAGAGTCCTCCACCTACACTACCTTAAGAGAAAGAGAGTTTGTTTAGAGAGAGAGAGAGAGTTATTTTAAGAAAGAGAGAGGGGACTTGACTAAACAAGTGGCTAGTATTACGAGTGAGCTTCATTCCTCCGTGGAGACTCGGAAGAAACTTAAATCCCTTGTAGCCCAGCTTACTCATGATCTGGAGAGAGCACGAGAAGTCAAGATACAAATCGAGGACAAATCTGGGAAGATGGGAAAGATGCTCCTCGACCCCGCTTTAGGTTTTGGTGATAGGCAAGGAATAGGTTATGATGGTGCTTCCACGTCCCAAATTTCACCTGGACCAGTTCCTGAGTTTACTACGAATCCTTATGGCCATCATCAAAAACCTCGAAGGAGAGTTTGACCAAGAAAAGCAAACCAAGGTCCACCTTTGACTGTGTTCTTTTGTACATATTGCAAAAGAAAAGGCCACCTCAAGGAGTTTTGTTATAGTATGGGTCGAACACGACGTACTACTGCTCCACCACATCATACTGATGATTTTACCAGTCTGAGAGAGCGAGTTGAGTTTTTAGCTGCCACATTACAGAGTTTGATGGAGGAATTTCGATGGATGTCTTTATCGTCAGTGAATGCTTCTCACATTCCGGCTAAAACCAACAACAATAAAGGTAAACAAAAGGTCACCACTTCTTGGGTACCTAAGAAAGGTAAAAAGGCCTTTGTTGTTCATGGCGCTCTCAAAGCACATAATACCTCACAGTGGTATTTTGATAGTGGGTGATCCAAACATATGACAGGTGATGCCTCATTTTTTACTTCTCTGTAGGATTATAAGGATGGTATAGTCACCTTTGGAGATGACAGAAAGTCTAGCATTGTAGGACGTGGTACTGTAGAGTTACCAGGATTTCCTAAGCTAGAGAATGTTTTGTACGTCAAAGGTTTAAAAGCTAACCTTCTCAGCATTAGCCAGTTGTGCGACGATGACTTTGCCGTAAAGTTTGACCCGGACACATGTAATGTCTATAATCAAGACGGTAAACTTTTAGTGCAAGGGGTGAGGAGAGAGGATAATTGCTATGGGACTGAGCCCACATCCTCACTTGTCTACAATAGCGCCACGATCACTCCTATGGGTCTGTGGCACCAACGTCTAGGTCACGTGAACGTTAGAGATCTAACTCGTTTAGCTAAAAAGGACCAAGTACGTGGCTTACCATCACTTGGAAAGCCAACTTTGACGGGTTGTGGACCCTGTCAATTGAGAAAACAAATTTGTATCCCCCATAGGAAGTTGCATTCCATTACCACCTCTCGTGTTCTTGAGCTTATTCACATGGATATTATGGGTCCTACTCGTACTGAGAGTCTGGGTGCTAAGAGGTATATCCGCATTGTAGACACCTTAGTCTTTTACCCCCTAACTCTCCTTAGGTCCCTAGTACCGTCCCGTGCACGATTCTGACTTACCATACGAACGAAAGATCCGTTTGCGTCCGAAACCCGACCTAGAGGCCGCTGGGCGCACCCGGACTCTGTTTGACCTAAGTCAACTCTTCAGCTTAACTAATACTGAATGAATCTTCTAAGTGCACTGGATACCCTTTCCAACGGTCCCTCCCGTGCGCAATTCTGACTTTCCATGCGGACGAATGATCCGTTTGACTTCGAGAGGTCACCGAATGCTTCTCGGGAACGGTTGACCAAAGTCAACTCCTCGAACCGGGTAAAACTCTTTGGAATGTCGAAGTACATATCCTAACCTTTCTAACAGCCTTCCCCGTGCGCGATTCGGACTTACCATGCGGACGAACGATCCATTTGCGTCTGAACGATTCCCCGTCCAACGGACCGACAAACGCTTACCAGCCACATTTGACCCAAAGTAAACTCCCGAACTCGAGAGAGGTCCAAAGGACTTTAGAAGGTCTCTAAAATACCTTTCCAACTGTATGCCCCATGTACGATTCTGACCAATGGTTTTCCCTCAGCGACCCATTTTTCGAAAACGCCTGAAGCGCACTGCCAAATGGCAGTAGGTAGTTCCATGGCAATGCCGATCGGCATACCCCTAGGCCTATAAAAGCAGGACTTGGCCTCATTTGTAAGGAGAGCTCAGATCAGAAGGAAATCACTCTCAACAAGTCCCAGAAACCTCTCTCGAAGGCAGCGTGATTTCAACTTCCAAATCCCTTTTTCACTTCCACTTTTCACCATCCCTTTCATCAAACTTGATGAATTAACCACTCTCCATCATCATCCAAGTGCAAGGGCTACTTTTCAACATTCAAGATTAAGTTCAAAGTCTCCAAGAAGGTCCATCTTTCTCACCTTTTCAAATCTTCTTAAATTTGCAATAACTTGTTTTATTACTTAAGCACTTTTATTTTCTTATTTCACATATCCTAACATACTTTTTATCTAGTATTATTGCACATCTCCTATTTTCATATGAATAAAACCCAAAAAACAAGAAAAAAGGGTTTGCTCATAAATTCCAAATGGGATTCTCACACTTTTGCCACACTTTTCTCACAACTAAAACACTTTTTCTACACACACATACACACACACACACACTTAAAAATAAGAGATTTCTCCATTTGGATTTATGGGACAAACCCCACCCCTCATTTTGTATGCGAACTACATGGACTTTGATGCCTTTATAGGCTACATAGGCGTCTCAGGGTAAAACCCGAGACTCGAGTCCTTTTCTCACTTTTTCTCTTATTTTATATCTTCTCTTTATCTCATTTTCTATTATATTCTATATATATCTTGTTCTTAGTGGCATATTATTCCACATGCGTTATCGTTCCCTTATAACAATCAACACAAGGGTAATCGCGCAAATCCTATTTTCTACATTAATCTCACATTCCTACGGTTGACTCGCTTTATCTTTTCCTTGATACAAGTCAAGGATTCCTACCTCCATTCTATATATACACATGCACACATATCACGGGGGGAAACATAAAGGAAAATAGCAAATATCCATGAGAGACCGAAAGGGCGGAATGGGTGCCTAACACCTTCCCATTTCGTAACTAAGCCTCTGAACCCTTCTCGAATCATTTGGTTTCGCACGCACCAGTATGTCTTTGGATGCCATCCTTCGGGGTGGCTTCCCTTTTTTCTTTTGTCTGTTTTGAATAAAATAGACTGGCGACTCTGAATCTCTCTACATTTTCACACCTCATAAATCGACGCCGGCGGAAGTGCTCTCCCGAGAGGGGACGCGCGAGACCCGAAGGATCCTTTTCCCTCCGCGGCGGGGATCGGGGATGGCCATAGTTGCGACTCTGCTGGGGACGTTCTATATTTTGAGGGCTTGACTCTATTTACATGGATGCTATATTTGTTTATGTTTCCCGTCATAT